>JAHSVA010000001.1:25566666-27062500 GCA_019915185.1 Eucalyptus camaldulensis | reverse complement strand
TTCATGCTCGTTCCAAGTTCGAAGTACCATTTGTACAAATAAGAATCCCCTTCGTTACATGATTTCTTCTTCATATAGATAGATATAGGATCTATGGGGCAATTACTTAGAAGTACATTTTGTGCAACAGCCCTTCTTATCTGATAGAAAAGGATCCCATGATCCTGAACCGATCTTACCTGGGATCGCAAATCCCAAGTTTGTCTATGAAGAGCAGATCTAATTGTATTAGTGTCTAGAATTGATTTCTTTTGTGTAATACTAATCGATAGGGCCTCATTGGTAAGTGCTACAAGATCTCGTACATTGGAACCCATGGTTATGGACCCGAATCCATTAGTATGGAACATCTTCTTTTCCAAGTGAAATCCCCTAGTATATGAAAGGGTGAAAAAGTGCTTTTGTTGTTGTGGAATAAGAAGCCTTCGTATCTTAATGCATGTATTTAATTTATTCGGAGCTATTAGAGCGGGATCCACTTTTTGGGGAATATGAGTCGAAGCAATAACAAGAATATTTTGAGTGGAACATCTTTCACAATCCCTGGAGAGATAGTTCACTAATAGACCGAGGGATAAGTAATTCGACTCATTCACATCCAGATCAAGAATGTTTGGAATCCATATTATGCAAGGAGACATTGCTTTTGCTAATTCGAATTGAAGGGTAATATAAAATCGGTCTATTTCCGGCATCATATCCATAGTTAGCGCATTCATCCTAGTTAGAAGCTCCAGCTCTGTATCAAGGTCACGATCAATATCGTCACTATCCTCAATATTGATATCATCAATAAGAAAACCTTTAGGCTTGTTATCCAGGAACTTGTTCAGAAATACTGTAATGAAAGGAACATAGGAGTTTGTCGCTAGGTATTTGACCAAATAGGATCGTCCAGTTCCTATAGAACCTATCACTAAAATACCCCTAGAAGGGGATAGGGCTAAGCGGAGCGAAAAGGGTTTTCCATGAGATGTGAAATGAAAACTATTAGTCCCACACGAGGTTTGTGAATAAGTGATTGTCTGATAATGAGCAAGGAATATCCGTCTTTCTGCTAAATAGAATGTATTGAACTCATAATTCATTAGATACTTTTTATGAATGTCAACTAAGTATCGTAAGTAAATTGCTCCCGGTTGTTCAATCATTTGATAACCAGAGTTATTCTTTGATAAATGATCACTATGAGTCAAACTCAATAGAATTTGATCAATCCCTTTTTCTGTCGTTAAGGTGGAAAACTGAACCAAGAATTCTCTTTCTTTATCATCAATCGAATCACTGTTCGCGACCCAGGATTCTATTTTATCATCAATCCAATCACCGTTCACATTTTTTCTTTTTCTTATCAATGAATAGATCTCTTTACTTGTATGACTTAGATGTCTCGTCTTTTTCGAAAAAGTGATTCGATGGATGGGATTTGGTATGATACTTATGAGATCGATGAGATTGATATTCCAATATTTCTTCTTAGAACGTATTGATTTGAACCCATAAGCGGGACCACCACCCCATAGCATGTTGCCGCCAGAAGCAGAACCCCGTATTTCTTCTAGAGAATCTCCTAATTTTTCCAGAGCAACTAGAAAGAGAATCTTTAACCAGAAAGAATTCAGTTCAGATGTAGGGTACCTATCCAGAAGTTTTCGCAACTCCATCATGTATGATGGAATCATCCAAGATTTGACCTTTTCGAACTCTGTCTGTAACTCACTATAGGCTCGGGAAACAAAGAGAAGATGTGTACGAACGATATATGTAGCAACAAGAAGAAGGAAAAGGATTGAATAGAGGAACTCCTGAACATTTGGAGATCTCAGATGGGTCGACATCAATGGTGACTCATTATTTCGATGAATCATTTCTTCGGACAGAAGAAGATTATGTAAAAACTTACTCGAAATCTCACTTATCAGATTCCATTGTGGAAGACAGAATTTTTTCTGAAGAATTTGCCATGATATATCTGATCCATGCATAATATCATGAAAAATGGATACAAATTTTTGACTGCTACTTAGTATCGGCAATAGGTCTGAAAAAGTATCTAAAAATATCCAATTTAGATATTTGTACCCTGTCGAGGTAAGGAACCATGGCATATATGTTTGGAATAGATTCCATTTTGAGAGAGTTGAAAAAGCACTATCTCGTTGAAAGGTTCTATACATCTGTCCTTTCTCAACGCATTTCTTTGGACAAAGACTCCGTTTTTTCCTCTTTTCAGATGGTAAATATTTCTCAGAACATGGAGTGTGAATCAAACCCATGTTTGAATTGAAATTGAGATACTGATACAAGTTCTTCCCTTCTGAATCAGATAGATTCATATCTGAAAGAGGTTGACAATAAGTTCTTTCAAAATTGACTATTTGTCCCTCTGTTAGAGGCGTTCCAGAAATGTCTGCGATCGAGTAAATAGCTCTACAAACTAATGGATCGGATCGAATTGCAAAATGGAAAGATTTGTACAAGTTAGACCTTTCGTCACCACTTTGTGGAAAATCGTTAGGTATGAATATGTTAGATACCTGTGACTCGATGCCCTCTTAGTTTTTTTGTTAGTCATTTCCATTGGTATTAGACTCGACTACCAATAATTGAAGTGTTAAAAAAGATCTTAAAAGCTTGTCAAAGAGATGAAAGGAAAGGAAGTAGATCCTAAACTATTTAAAATCATGATAGACCCTCTCTTACATCATATTGCTTTTAGGCTAGATGTTTTATTTAGTGTTTGTAGGTGTGTACATTTTCAATCAAATCCAAAAGAGTCACATTATGTGGCGGTGTTGACACCTAAATTTTGGTGACCTAATTAATTGTTTATTGCATAGAAAATTAGGGATTAATTTTTAAGCCCTAAACAAAAATATTAATTGCATATCATATAATTTTAGGTGTATTTATTTTTCTTATTATTGCATTTTAATTGGATCAATGGCAAATGAATTCAAGTGAATGGTTTTGAGCTTAATTGATTAATTGGACTAAGCCCATGATAATATTATATTAGAATTTGGTCAAGCCCATTACTTTCTTCGTGGTTTGAATTAATCACAATAAAGCTTTATATTTTGGGTCATATAGAAAGCAATCAGCAGGATATTCCAAAATATTCATGTGTGAGAGATGGGCGGATTACTTTGTTATTCTTAAGATATCTCATATATTGGCAATAGGATATCTACAAAAAGGCAGAAAAAAGAAAAGACTCTTGGGTCAAGTAAAGGGGAAGTATGGGCAGCAAATATTCGGCTCAGCAGAATAAAATATTCGCATGGAATCAGTCAACCAGGGAAAGAAATAATTGACTGAGGACAAGAAAATATGAGGAGGTTGGTTCCTAAATAGTATAAATAAGACCATCGCATAGCTAAAAAGGATGGCCACAACATAGAGAGAAAACACACGTGAAAGAGAGAGGAGTGTTTGGCCAAGCATCACGTGGCTGAGCCTCTTGCAGCAGCGATGTTGATCTACTGGCCTCCGTGAACCACGATCTTGCTCAGTGATCCGATGGTTCTTACTCAGGGAATCTTTGGACTTAGTTTGAAGTTTTATTGAATTATTGCGGTTCTAGTATGAATTTGAGGTTTGAATCAATTCATAAAGTCTTAACAAGAGAATTCCTATCAATAATAATTAAAAGAAGAGTAAAGCTGCATTACACACAAAAAAGTAAATAATAATAACAAATCAAAGAAAAAGAATAATCGTAATTCGTTGTCTTTTTATTTTTTTATTTTTTTCAAATCACAATCATTTTTATAGGTACTATATTCCTTGCCAAATAAACTTCGAATGTTCTCTAAAGCATCTTTGACTGCTCTATTTAGTGCAATGTCCTTCTTGGGCTTGTGGACTTGTGCGTGACTTTTCCCACAAGCTGATCGTTCACAAACACAATGGAACTCGAGCTTTCATTCCACAGATCCCCAAATCTCAACTTCAAACTCTCCTTCTAGCATAGTTCATTTAGCTTAGTAACCGGATGTTGTTTTAGGGCCGAAGGACTAATTATTGGCTCCAATAAATGTCATTTCATTCTCCTCACTAAATAATGATCATCTTCATAGGTACTCTTTTCCTCGCTAAATAAACTTTTAATGTTCTCTAAAGCACCTTTGGCTGCTCTATTTAGTGCAATGTCTTTCTTGGGCTTGTACGTGGCTTTTCTCGCAAGCTGATCGTTCACAAACACAATGAAACTCGAGCTTTCATTCCACAGATCCCCAAATCTCAACTTCAAACTCTCCTTCTAGCACAGTTCATGTAGCTTAGTAACTGGGTGTTGTTTGAGGGCCGAAGGACTAATTATTAACTCCAATAAATGTCATTTCATTTCTCCTCGCTAAATCACGATCATATTCATAGGTACTTTCTTCCTTGCCAAATAAACTTCTAATGTTCTCTAAAGCATCTTTAGCTGCTCTATTTAGCGCAATGTCCTTCTTGGGCTTGTACGTGGCTTTTCCCACAAGCTGATCATTCACAAACACAATGAAACTCGAGCTTTCATTCCACAGATCCCCAAATCTCAACTTCAAACTCTCATTCTAGCATAGTTCATGTAGCTCAGTAACTGGATGTTGTTTTGGGGCCGAAGGACTAATTATTGGCTCCAATAAATGTCATTTCATTTCTCCTCGCTAAATCACAATCATCTTCATAGGTACTCTCTTTCTTGCCAAATAAACTTCTAATGTTCTCTAAAGCATCTTTGGTTGCTCTATTTAGCGCAATGTCCTTCTTGGGCTTGTATGTGGCTTTTCCCATAAGCTGATCGTTCACAAACACAATGAGACTTGAGCTTTCATTCCACAGATCCCCAAATCTCAACTTCAAACTCTCCTTCGATCACAGTTCATGTAGCTCAGTAATTGGATGTTGTTTGAGGGCCGAAGGACTAATTATTGGCTCCAACAACCTTTGAAATACCTATCAAACCACATATGGAGACAACATCAAATTAGTTCAACATTTTCATGGTCTTCACAAGTTGCAAGTCTTAAAAAAAACACACACACAAATTGGATTAACAAAAAGAAAAAAAATGAATATCTAAACTTTTTTTTTTAATATTAGACGAGCAAAGATTGAATGGGCCTATGTGAGCTCGATTGGGACCGATTCAGCCCAACTTTATTTGGTCCTACTAGGCCCAAGCTCAAACGTCCCACATGGCCTAATGTAGATATTTCTAACTCATTTATATAAATTTTAAAAATAGTAGATCAATAATAAGTACAAAAAGAAAAATAATCATAAATAAGTCAAAATTGAATAAGAAAAATAAGAACGGCAAACTCTATTTTAGAAAAAGCTCCAGAATAGCACAAGCCTAGGCCCACCCATTTGCGCAAAAAGTTCGGGCCTAACCGAGATCATAAGCAACATAAATTGAGCGAAATTTTTTTCAACCAAACTTAGGAACATAGAGCACACAAAAATGGTCTAAGAGATCATAATTTTTATTTATACCTTCCACATGGTATCTAGTGAGAAATTGCAATCAATGAAAATAGCATTGTCGTGACCTACCCCTTGAGGAAAGGAATAGGTTTAAAGGTATTGCCTAAAGATAGGTTCACGGCCCATGATTAGGCATGGTTCTCCCAAACCCATACCTCACGCAACATTGGGTGTTCATAAGAATTTTGTAATAAAGAGTTGTTACTAGCCTATTAGGGTTGGCTAGAAATCAAGTAAGGCATTAGAGTATACCTCACTTTCTACGTAACCAGAGAATCTAGGCTCGGGGACTTGATTACACTAATTAACCAATTAGTGCCATTTCGTACCTAATCTTGTTCATATATATATATATATATGTTGTCAAGCAACTTGGATTGATTTAGGCATATTCACTAACACGTGAGATGATCATGCAAGTGTATAGTCATCAACATAATAATCGATAATCAAAGAAAGTATTAAATGCACATAATGGGATAGCAAAAAATTAACTTAACTGGACTAAAGGGATCAAAGCATGCCAACAAGAGTAATTGTCTTTGAAGACAATTGAAATCCTAAGGTAGAGCCCTAAGGGCTTACTCAATTTCTAGCACACTTTAGAGTTAATAAACTTCCATTTTTTAAGAAAACAGCTTGAAAATTTTGTTTTTAAAATTTTTCAAATGACATTCTGAATTTTCTGACATTTTTTTTATATTTTTTCGAATTTTTGAATTTTTTCAAATTTTTTTTTCAATTTTTAAAATTTTTGACTTTTTGTTATAATTTTTTTTTAGTTTGTATTTAATATTATATTCGGTAAAAAGGGTCCTAACTGGGTAAATCCAATCTGGCCCATCGACCTGATCCAAACCTGGATCCAACCCAATTGAAAAAAAAAAAAAGAATTTTTTTTGATGATTTTCGTAATTTTTTTAATTTTTTTATTCTCCACCCTTTTGTCTTCTTCCATGTTTTATCTTTTCCCTAAACCAACTTTTGCTTTCTTTTTCCCTATTTCTTTTTTTTTCTTTTTACTTTTTCTGTACTTTTTTTTTTTTTTGCGTTTTCTTTTAATCTTTTCTTTCCTTCTTCTGGTCTTCTTCTTCTTCTTCGTGAGTCCTCCGCAAGCTTGAAGCTTCCCTTAAACTCAGAAGTTCCCATGAATTCAATCCCAACCTCACAACATTGAAACCAAGATTTTGACGTGTATCTTTTTTATCCCAAGCCGAGAACAGCGTGCGCCACTATCCAACAATCTCGAATATATATAAAATGTAAAACGCAAGATGAATGTGAGGTGCAACATGGATAACAATCTCAAATATCTATAAAATCTAAAACACAAGATGGATGTGAGGTGCAACATGTGGCTATAGGTTCGGACCTCGGCAAAACGAACGTGAAAATGGACGAAATGAAGATGAATATCACTCTTCGAAAATGAAACAGAGTCCCAAAACTCCATCCAACGATCAAGATGGCTTACGGATTAATGTTATCCCTGTTTTCATTACCCTTTTCTATTCTTTATTTAATTTTTCCTTTCCTGGGCGTTGTTTCCTTCCTCATCAAAACTCCTCGTTTCTACATTCTCTTCTTTGCCGAGAACAACACCATCGCCAGGATCTCTCTTGGAGAAACGCCACCACTAAAACTCGCCAACCACTATCCACGATCAAGGAGATAAGGCTTCATGGGAGACAATCTGTGTAAATAGTGATCAAAACAATGATACACGAGCTTCGGATACAGCGAAGGCAGTGGCTGTTTTACCAGAAGCGTCTTAAGGGCATTTTATCAAACACCTAGGCTGCGTCGGCTCAAGACGGCCACGGACAAGAATAAGAATCGAAACTAGATCAAAGCTTAACGAGAATGGCAGGGAATGCTCAACATCAACAAAGACAGCATAAGTGAACTTGAAACGCACACCCCGACTCAGTAATCCATGCAAAAAATGTGAGAGAACACGACAAGATCAGGGCACCAAAAAAGGTCGGCGGGGGTTTCCTAGATCCTTAGGAAATCTACACAGATTGAACCAAAAACCGGAAAACTCACCGGAAAAACTTGAAATAGAGGCAAGGGAAGCCGCGGCTTGTTGGTTCCGGCTAGAAGGCGCAATCTCGCGTCGGGGGTGGCCAAGTGACGCTCGGCTAAGGTGGATTCCAGATCTCCCTCTTCCCGGTCACTCTCCGTTTCTCCCCCTCGGCCTCCCTCAAGCTCTCTCCCTCTCTGTCTCTAGCGTTCTCTCTCTCTCTCCGCAAACCCCCATAAAAACCAACCCCTTTCACACTTTTAAGCACCGGCGCGCATGGCCTCCTGCCCGTGCCAGCTGTCGCTGCCGGCCTGCCCCCCGACCGAACGTCTCACGCGACGCTCGCCCTGTCCTCTCTCTCGATGACCTGTACCCTCCTGTTTTGCAGAGCGTGACCAGCATGAGGAGGAAGAGGACCAGCATGCGGGCTGGGCTTAGTGAAAAGAAAAGAGAGGCTGGGCTTGGTGAAAAGAAAAGAGAGGCTGCGCACATAAGCTTCACTTTCTTGCAGGTTTTTCTAGTGATTCTACTCCCCGCGGCACCAGTTATTATCCAGCACTTCCTGATCAACATCGAGCATCGAGCAATCTCACGGACATATAATACAATGACAATCCAAAAAGAGCCAAAAAAAGAAAAAAAAAAGAAAAGGAAAATCGTGAGCGTGGCAGCCATAAAAAGTAGACATTCAGGCAAATCTCCCACACATACTCACGGTAATAAATTGAAGCATTGTTGGGAGAAGGCCTGTTTTGGAATTTGAAGTCTTCTTTCCACCGCTTGAAGTGTGGAATTTCAGTGAGTGGGCTTCTCTGGGTCAAAGAGAATCATGAATTCAGGGAAGAGTAGAAGCCACCCGCGGCTTCACACCTCGCCAGATTGGAGGAAACACTACACTAGCTATCAACGCTTTTGCAGTGTTGTCCTCTTACGGCTGTGACGAGCTACTATTGCAGCCATATCTTCTTGCTTCGAAACAGAGACCCCACCGACGACGTTCATCGTAGACATCACCACGAGCAAGCCGTGTTCTATCGTCTGAGAACTCAAGTCCCTTGACGATTCGTCTGTGACTGAGCAGCTCTTGAGGCCCTCATCATGGTGTCCGTGCCTTGCAATGACCCGCTGCCGTGCCACACAACCACTGTTCACTGCCGGTAGAGTTGGTTGTGATCCCATCATCCATTGAGTTGATTCCGTTGAGTTCAAAATTGGCAATTTTACTTGTGAAATTAAGTAATTATCTTATCTAAATTTGATTTGGATATTTTATTACCTAATATATGTCTATCTATATCTAATGTGCATATTTAAGTGATAGGCGCATCTCCAATTAGGATTTATCTCCTAATTCACAATCGCATATAATCTTTGATTCTATCTATAAGGCTTTAGATGGAATTATTGATTTTGTGGGAATCTATAAAATTAACACTTTGATCTTTAAGGCTTACAATGAAGTTATTGGTTTTATTCGCAAAATTTCAAATGAATTTATTGGTTTTATTGGATTGAATGGTTGGAATATTTTGATTGCTTTATTTATCTTAAAAATACAAAAAAAGATTGAATTTGCATATCATGTAGATTAGAATTGATTTCCTAAATAAAATTGCATGATAGGATAGTCAGATACCTTTCTAATTATATTAGAATGCATATTTATATGTTATCTAGGTTAGATAGTATCTTTGAATTAAATTGCATGTTGAGATAAGTTTCTAAGTTAAGATATGATTTAGATTAGTCTATTTCCTAACTTACAATAGATATATCTCACTTTAGATAGATTTTTATTTTTAGTAATTTTTAATTACGAATTTTAATAAAAAAATACAAAAAATATCATGTGCAAGTCATATAGAGTTAGGCGCATAAAATGTATATCATTTAGTAATTGTTGCAAGGTTCATTTAATTAGAAAATATCTATCATTAGAATTAGGCCATTTAGTTAAATTACATGACATATAGCTTAGTTTTCATTTAAACAAGAGAAAATCTTTAGAAAAATTGAGTGACTGCATGTTAATTAGAAATCATATTTAGGCTATTGATGTTAATTCTGAGCTAACATTATAGATATTTTCATTACTACGAGGTAAGTCTTGTAATTTATTTATTGCTTTATTAGGTGTTAAATTGGTGTTTTACACACTTGCATGGTCACCTCACATGTTAGAAAAGTAAATTAAAATTAATTCAGGCTACTTGAAAAACATTTTTTTTTTTCGGAATAAAAGATAAAAGTATTGAAAGGGCATTAAAGAAATCTAGTATAATTGAGCCCTCGAACTCAGTTCATAGGAGTAAAGTAAATCTCCTATTACTTTGTTTGGTTTCTAATCAACTCACCAATAATATAATTAGTGGTAACTCCTAATTGAAAATCATTTGTATGTTAAGAACTTGAACCTACGTCTCAAATTAGTATGAGTTTAGGAGAGCTCGAACTAAGTTTAAGTTTAGTAATCCATTAGCCAAATCCTAGGTGGTGCAATTGAGATTAGGTCACAACAAGCGGTTAAGCATATCCTCCACTTTAAAATATCCAAAACTTGGTTTAGGGTATCCAAAACATTTAATTCTCTTACCTCTGGGGGCTCCTCGTCTCCAAGCTCAAGCCCTCCGCCGGTGAAATCTCCGCTTCCCCGAATAAGGGAAGAGGAGAACATCACGACGCAGCATCGTCCTTGTCAAAGGAAATATTATAAATATCTCTTCTCAAATGCACTGGAATCCAAAGCACCATCTCTGAAGGTGAATTTAAAAGTTTTCTTTTTCCCCCTTTCGTGTTCTCTTCATTGGGTGGGTAAATTTCTCCGCTGTTCTGCGAGGCCATGTGCTGGAGTCTTTGCTTGTTTTGCTTCGGTTGCACTCCTTTGCCGTGGTCTGTGGGTGAAAGTTCGCATCTTTCACGTCCGTTTCGCTCTAACTTAATTGTTATGAGCGTGTCTGGAAATTTATTTTTCTGTTTACTTGGCTATGTTCTGGTTCCCGCTAAAGGTGTTTTACCTGATGCACGTAAACAACTCGCTTTGATCTGTTTCTTGTGGTGTCTGCTGATATGTTTTGTGCATTGCGTGCATGCAACTAATGATGGTGTCGTGTCGGCATGATTCTCGTGGTGGGTTGGTCATCAGTCATTAATCTGCTACCTTTTCTTTATTTGTTTTTGTTTGGATTTGATTCTTGTATGTTTTGTTCCACAGGGGAGCTATGATTGCAATTTCGGGAGGGCGACCGTCGACAAAATCTCATTAAAAATCTTAAACTCGTCTGGATAAGAAATCGGTATCAAACTTTTTTCCGTCGTGCCAATACTCTAATTTATTATCAGCGACTAAAAATTACTTTACGTTGCGATTAAGTTCATAATGGCCTTTAAAAATGGAACATGGCAACATGTGCGGATGACATTACGTAGGATTTTAGTTCGCCATTATAGATGGAACTGTGACAGTAGATATACAGCGCTATAAGTTTGGGGCATTCTACGGGGCAAGATTGGATTTTTTTTAATGGGATTCACCTATATTTATATAATATGTTCTCAAATGTAGTTTGGATCGAAGTTTGCTTCTACCAAAAAAAAAAAAAAAAAGATAACAAAAAGGATGTAATTTAGATTGGTATATTGGATCTTATGTATGCTACTTTTCATAATGAAGGTAAAAATTGCTAAGAATTGGAGCCATAATTATATTGGGTATGTGTTTGGTTCAAGTTGGGTTGATCATGGATTGTTGAAATTTTTTTGGTAAAAACAATTTCCATTCATTACCAAAATGGTATAGGAAAGGGAAACCCAAAAGTCATGGTAACAAAGTAATTCCATAAAGCTCCAAAACAAACAAAAAACCAAAAATCAAGGTGTTTTATTAGAGCATGATTAGTAGAGATAATCACACTCATTTTTTAAGAATAGATCTAGGACTACCTCTAAGTGTTGACACCTAATTTTGGAAAAATAAAATTACATTTTGAAAAGAAAAAATAAAAATGGAGAAGATTGATTTGATTGATTATGCATAGAAGTTTGAAATTCTGATGAGTATTCAGATTTTGATGAATGTAGACACAATTGAAAAATTAGGCGAACAAAGGACAAGGTTTTGATAAAATGGAAGGAATCAATGAAAAATCGAGCTGATTGCGAAATCATGCTCCGATTTGCATTAATGATTTAATGCAACAGAAGATGAAGTTCAAAATTTTCCGTAGAAAGCCGCCGATCGAAATCACTATAAAAAGGAGTTGACTTGCACAGGGTTCAAGGGTGTGAAAAAAATTGGGGGATTTTCAAAAAAATTCGAGACTGAATTCAAAAAAGAATTTTCAGAGAAAAAAAGTGAGGAGGGCTTTGTTCTTTCGGGTTTTTAAGCTCTAAAGCCCCAAAGAAAATCAATTCTTTTGTTTTGGGGAGAATGGAGAAGTCAAAAGTCAAAAAGAAAATACAGCAGAGAGAAGAGAGAGAGAGAGAGAGAGAGAGAGAGAGAGAGAGAGAGAGGAGACGTAGGAAGTGACGTGAGGGAGAGAGAAAAAAGAAAAGAAAAGAAAAGAAAAGAAAAGAGGAAACGCTACAGTGTCGTCTTCTCCAAAGGGGCCTCCTGATCATTCCAGGCGTGCCCGCGCTGTCCAGCGTGTCGGCCAGCGCGCCGACACCACCTCCGCCAACCACCTCCACGTCTCCGCCGCTGCCGCTCCAACACACAGCACCGACGCCGACACCTCAGCAGCTCGCCCCACCGCTCCATTTGCACCGCCTGACGACCGTGCCGTGCCTGCCAGCTTCTGCTTGACGATCGGGCCTGCAGCAGCGCCCGACGCCCTCGCCGAGCCCCTGCCGCATCTCCGCTCACCACCGTCTTGCTTCCGGTGATCCAGTGCCCAATCTGCTGCATCCCCCTGTTCGCCGCTGCTGCTGCGTCACTGCTCCATGCACCAGCACCCGCATCTCGCTCGGCCCCGTCACGCCCGCCAGCCTCTGCTTGCGCGCCCAACAAGAACACCCGAACACCGTCGGCCCCCATGCCGCTGTGATCCCCTCTGCCCCAGCGTCTCCTGCTGCAACTCCGCCCCCCTTGCAACGGCTGGTTCCGCCTTTGCTCCGACCAGCGGCTGACGCCGCTCCCTCCGACGCTGCTGCTACTCCTCCTGTCGTCTCCGCCCGTAGCACCGAGAGTCCCGAGCCCTCTACTGCGCTGCCACTTCCTGACCTGCAACAACTGCGACCCGACGCCCCTGCGGTCTCGCTTTCAGCCGCAACTCGGCGCCGCCGTGCTTCCCGCGTCAGAGTCCCTCCCTCAGTCGACGCCGTGTCCGCACCACTGCGCGACCAGCAGCCCAAACCACATCCAGTCCCCACGTCGCACGTTGCTGTCCCTGCTGCATTTCCCCTTAGGTAGTTTATTTTTTATTTTTTTATTTTATTGTCATCTATTTATTCATTTTAAATTTTGTTATTATTGTTTAAGTTAGAATATGGTTTGCCAATGTTAATATTTATGCATTTCTTAGGCATCATCCGCTAGGATTTTGTCCGGAATTAATATAATTATTAATTTAATCCGAGAGACATTGGATTATTTTTTTAATTATATTAATTTTGGAGCTTTTCGGTAGAATTTTAATTGTAAAATCATTATAATTATTAATTTGATCCGTAAGACTTCGGACTAGATTTTTAATTATTTTGATCTCTTTGTTGTGATGATTAGGGTTAGAATAATCGTTAATTTAACCTGTGAGACAACATGTTATTTTTCAATTATTTTAATTCTTTATTTTTGTTGATAGTTTTGATTTAATATTTATTTAGTAATTAAAAAAATCAAAAATCAAAAAAATCAAAATTTTGCATGAGCATATAGAATTAGTAAATTAGACATGTTGGTTTAGTAAATTAGGATTGCATTTTTAGATAATTTTTGGAATAGATTGGGATTGATTCAAGATAATCTTTGCATATTTCAATAATCTCATTTTTCTAAAAAACAATAGTTTTCTAAGATAGGATAGGGTTTAAGTCAAATTAATCCCTAGAATAAATAAGAAAATTATCCCTTTTTAGATAGATTAATTAGGATCTTTATAAATTCTGAATTTCAATTAAAAAAATCCAAAAATACTAGGTGCATGTTAACTAGTTTGCATAATTGGATTATTTAATCAGAACTTGTTAATTAGTGAAGTTAGGTCATGAGGTGCATAATAATTAATTTGCATAATAGGCCCATTTAATTCGAATTTGCATATTAATAAGATTAAGTCATTTAGTTTTAAAATGCATTTTCATAAAAGAATTCTAATTTTTAAGAAAACCAAAAAAAAAAAAAAAATGATTGCTCGCTTTGTGTGATGCAATTTATTTATTATTTTTATTTGAATGTTTTAATAATTGATGAGCACCCGTGTGGTTACCACATTTGCATGATAATGATTTATCTTAAAATAAATCCAAGCTGCCTGCACAAATATTTTGGAAATTAAAAGAAATTGTATCGAAAGGGCATTAGAAAATTCTAGTATAACCAAGTTCCCGTACCCTTAGTTTTTGGTTTTATTTTACTTAGGTGTCTAATCAACCTACCATAAACCAATTAGTGGCGACTCCTAGTTAATAACCTCTTGCATATTTAAAAATTTAGACTTAAGTCGCGAATTGGTATGGGTTTGGGAGAGCCCGATCTAAGTTTAAAAACTTAGTAGTCCATTAACCTAGTTTTATGTGGTGCACCCAAAAATTAGGTCGCGACACTAAGCGAAAGGACCGGTGGCCAATCATTGAATTACATAGCATCATTAGTGATAAGCATATGCCGAGATATCTATTTGTAGTTATGGTTTTGCCTTTCGATAATGTGTGCCTAGGTTTGCTGTCCCCTACACCATCACTGTGAGATAGCTAGTATAAGCACCTAGAGGGGGGTGAATATGTGTAAAAATAATTTCTGGAGATAAGAGAGCAATACTAAGTAGACAATAGAAATGAAGTTATCATTTGGTTAACAAAACGAATTATGATTAAAGTAAAGTAAAGAGTAGGGAAGAGAAAAATGAACACAAGGTTTATAGTGGTTTGGCTTATTCCAAGCCTACATCCACTCTTCCGCACTGACAGCCCACTGGCTGGATTTCACTATGAATAAAAGAGTTATTACAGTAAGTCTCTCCCTTGATTCTACAGTGTAGAAACTCTACCACACTTCCTCAAGGTTTCTCAGAATATAAACTCTTTTTTTTCGTACACGATTTTGCTCAATAAATGAATTGACTAAGAACAAAGAGCTTCAGACTTTGGAACTCTTCTATCGCGCACACACTCGAATAACTAGAACGTCTTCCTTTTATACTCCTTTATGCCATCATACTCGTTGGCACTTACTAAAGGAATTCCTCCAATCTACCCGTTGGACGGAATCAATTAAGAAGATCATTCGAGCTATTAAAGGAACATGTCGATAGCCCATCAATCCTGCTCGCCCATACAATCAGGATTTCGGTTTCCATAAATAGAACCTTTCAAGTATACTTCGCCAATCATCAGATCCTTAATCAATCTTTATTCGGATAAAGGAATCCGTTATGTCATATCCAACCAAGAGATCTTCTTCAGTCGATAAGGTCAAATCCTTAATGAAACACCCAGTTCTGGATAACCCTTCTTCGACGGTCTAGAAACTGTCATTGAAAATAGACTTTGAGTCTTGAGTCTGGCAATCTGGAGGTCTTCAGACTTTGAATAGTAAAGTCTGCAAATCTTCAGACTAGACTGATGGAAACGTTTTGTCAGCTTCAAAATACTCTAGGAAGATTTCTCTAACAATCTCTCCTTTTTTGATGGTGACAAAACTTTCCTGCAGATTTGAATAACTTTGACCTGCAAAATATTACTCAAGTAAACATGGATATCTTATAAAGATAAATGGCTTAATGATAACACTAGAATCTGCAACCACAGAAAATAGGTTAGACTTTCATGTGAGTAAAGCCATTCATAAGATATCAATAATACTTAATATAAATAGTCAATATAAACAGTCAAATCTAAATCCCAAATTTAGTCCACATCTAGACAAAAAAAAAAAAAAAACCAAAGTTTAACAAGTTTAAGTTTAAAGTTTCAACAAGTTTAAGTTCAAATCTTGCATCTCTCCCCCTTTTTGTCATCATAAAAAAAGGTTGAGATGGAAAGAGAATGGATTCAAGAATGCTTGGGAACATGAACAAGTTGGAAATCTCCCATTAACTGGACAATGCCTTCCAGCTTTTTCAAGTCCTCCTTCAGTTGTGCCACATCTTCACCTTTAGCATTTGCCTGAATCTGAAGAGATAGGGCTTGGATCTGATCATTCAAAGAAATTGAAGAAGCTTGACCTGCATTCTGCAAATTCTGAACTTTGCATCCCAGAGCATATATCTGACCCCGTATTTCCAAGAGAACTTCAAGAATTCTACGAAAGTCTGTTGAATTATCGGTCTGTGTACTAGCTTTTGCACGATCAGATGGAGTAAAGGCAGACGATGGCAAATCAGCATGGTCACGCAAATTGGGTGATGAAACATCATGTCCATCTTCAGGAAATTGAGAGGCATAGATGTCCTCTAGATCTGCTGGAGAGCGACTGACTCCATCACTGGTAGCAGGATATGAGGACATTCCTCTTTTCTCATGGTCTCCCCCTGTTTCCATGCCTTCAGGTGGAGAAAAGTGTTCCTCATGCTCTGTTTCCGCTTGATCTCCTCTCTCCTCTTCTTCTTCAATTCTTTCCTTCTCTTCATCTCCTTCTTCTGCTTCTCTCTCCTTTGCTTCTTTCTCCTCTACTTCCAAATTTTCTCTTTCTCCAGTCCTCTGTTCTGTCTCATCTATATCCTTATCTTGTCTCTCCATCGATTCTAGAACAGAACGACTCAAGTTCTTCAATGCCATAGCAGAAATGGTGATGTCTTCCTCATCATCTTCATCCTCAACGATGAGAGCTCTTTTTTTCTTGGATGGAGCTACCATGGGCTCATTTCCTTTTCTCTTTGTAGCCGAAGAGACTTGATAAGACTTAATAGGGGTTTTCTCCTTGAATTTCTCCAACGCCTTGTTGAGTTCCTTCAGACGCATTTTAGAGACCATTTTCAGTCCCACCACCATTTGATCGCACAATCGAACACAGAGAATTCGTGGAGGCTAAACATTCAGATGTTTGAATAATTTTGTCACAAGAGCTAGATAAGGAAGTTGACCCTTGTCTTTCACCATTGCCCTGTACATGTGGAATATAATAGTATGTGGAAGAGAGAACTTTTTCCCTGTATTGATGGCATATATCAGCTATGCCTTTGAGTTTGAAACATCAGTCTTTGAAGTAGATTTTGGTCTGAGCCAATTAATCACAATCTTGTAAAGCAAAATGTTGAATGCACTCATCCTTGAGTAGGAAACCTTTCCCTCTGTCCTTCTATCCTTAACAAGTTCCACCGTAGCACGAGCAATAGAGACACTGATAGGTTGATATCTCCCTCTCCCAACTCCAATCACATCATCAAACATACCTACATCCACCACATAGTCCTGATCTCGGACACTAAAAGAGAATCTATTCGCATCCAAGAAACTAAGATTCGAATAGAAATAAGCAGTGAGTTCAGCATAGGCTTATGTAGAGTTAGAACAGAACTGTTCAAGTTGAAGAAGACTGAATTTTTCCCTCAATTTAACATTTACAGCATCAAGGAAATCAAAGTCCACACTTCTAGGGTTTATCACCCCATGCTTCAACAACTTAGAGTATAGATGCTTTTGTTCCTCTGATCGAAACAAGTCTGTCATTTTTCCCCAAATTTTTGCCGCAACACCTATTCTCGATTGAAACTGACTGTACAACTTGTCATTATCATTCCCATCTATCTGATTCAGCCCTCCAACACGAGGATCGATTGGAATATTTGCCATTGCTTTTTATGCCGCTCCAGCAGGGGCAATTCCCAACCGTTCCATTGTGCGTAAAAAGAAGGTTTCATTTTTGTACCTTTTGTCTTTCAGAAATTCGTCAATGTAGTTCAAAGGAGTTCCACCCCTTTTTAAAGCGTGATAAAGCTTGTAGGTAAAAGAGGGCTTAAAAACTCTTACAGGATCTGCATCTTCAATTATTTCTTCCTCTTCTTGTCGAGTAACCTCCTGTTGTCTAGATTGAGAAGATGGACGCTGCTGAGAATGTTGTGAGCTTTGCTGCTGACTAGGAAACTCTTCTTCCTCGGTGAGATCAAAGTGCGTAGGCCCCTCACGCATTTGCTGTGGTCCCTTGTTTGCGATCCTCGAAGATTTTCTTTGGGAAGACTTTTTTCACAGTCTTTGAGAGATTCCAAGCTTGTTTTCCCAAGAAAGATGACAACTTTTCGAAGATTAAACAAGAGAAGAAGACATAAATGGAAGATCGGTTCTCTCTTAGGGTTTTTGATAGTAGAGCGAAGAAGAAACACAGTGTATAAAGCAGTCGAAGAGAAGCATACGGAACGTCATAAAGGAAGTAAAAAGATGCATTTTTAAAAAATAATTGCCTTTTTTGAAAAATTATATAATTGTCATTTTAAAAATAACTCCTTTTTCGAAAAGGAAACGTTGCAATAATCACGTCAATTAAAGATAGCAATAATCAAATAGGGTTGATGATCGTACCTTTTCGAGATGAGATTCGAGATATAAAATAACTTATGAAAGAAAACCTTGATCGTCTGAGTCTAGAAGTCTCTAGACTTTTACTTCTTCAAACTTCAAGATGTTGAGTCTTGAACGGATGATTTCAAATTGATTTTTCTCCAAAGGCTTTGTAAATATATTTGCCAGTTGGTTCTTTGAGTCAACAGACTGAATCGAGACTTCTCCATTTTGAACATGATCTCTAATGAAGTGATGTCGAATCTGTATATGCTTTGCTCTTGAGTGAAGAATTGGATTCTTGGTGAGATTGATTGCGCTAGTGTTGTCACAGTTAATCGCCGTGCATGAATCTTCAATTCCAAAGTCTCTTAGTTGTTGTTTTATCCACAGAATTTGTGAACAAAAACTTCTAAGAGCTACATACTATGCTTCTGTTGTAGAAAGAGCTACTGTACTTTGCTTCCTTGAAAACCAAGATATTGTCCTGCTTCCAAGTAGTTGACGGTACCCGAGGTGCTCTTTCTATCAACTCTGCATCCGGCTAGGTCTGCGTCTGAATATCTGAGAAGGGTAAAGTCTCCCTTTTTAGGATACCAAAGACCAATGCTCGAAGTTGATGCAATGTATTTGATAATATGCTTTACATCACTTAGATGAGATTCTTTTGGATCTGCTTGAAATCTGACATAAATGCAAACGCTAAACAAAATGTCAGGTCTAGAAGCAGTAAGATAAAGAAATGAACCAATGATACTCATGTATAGCTTCTGATTAACTTTCTTTCCTCCTTCATCTTTGTCTATCTTCAAAGAGCTTGACATTGGTATTTCAGTCTTTTTGCAATTTTCCAGCCCAAACTTTTTGACAAGATCATTAGCATATTTTTCTTGATGAATAAAAGTCCCTTCCTTCAATTGTTTCACTTGAAGTCCAAGAAAGAAGGTTAGTTCACCCATCATGCTCATTTCAAATTCATCCTTGATAGACTTAGAGAATTTCTTGCACAAGCTTTTATTAGAGGATCTAAAAATAATGTCATCAACATATATTTGAATAAGCAGAAAACTTTTGTTTTCTCTTTTGATAACCAGAGTAGTGTCTACTTTACCTTTTACAAAGCCGTTTTGAATTAAAAACTTACTTAGCCTGTCGTACCAAGCTCGAGGTGCTTACTTTAAACCATATAAGGCCTTTTTCAGTCTGAATACTGAGTCTGGTTTCCTTGGGTCTTCAAACCCAAGTGGTTGTTTCACATAGACTTCCTCATGGATAAATCCATTCAGGAAAGTACTTTTGACGTCCATTTGGAATAACCTGAAATTCTTATAACAAGCAAAAGCAAGTAATAATCGAATTGCTTTTAACCTTACCACTGGTGCGTAAGTCTCATCATAGTCTATCCATTCTTCTTGCGTATATCGCTTGGCCACGAGTCTTGCTTTGTTTCTTATGACCTTTCCTTTCTCGTCCATCTTGTTCCTGAAAACCCATTTAGTTCTAATAATAGATTTACCTTTCGGTTTAGGAGTCAATTCCCAGACATCATTAATGCTGAATTGTCTGAGTTCTTCTTGCATAGCTTCAATCTAGCTTTCATCAGATAAACCTTCTTCTATGCTTTTGGGTTTTATTTCAGAAATAAGAGCCACAACATTAGAGTCTTCGCGCCTTTTGGATCTTGTGCGAATTCCTTCATTAATGTCGCCAATAATGAGATCTTTAGGATGACTAGACTTATGCTTCCAGTTACTAGTTGATTTGTCAGATTGATGATCACTTTCTTCATTTGAATCTTCAACAATCATCTAAAGCTTATCTTTCGAAGTCTGAGCTGCTTCCTGAGATTTAGACTTTGTAGAGTTTGGAGTAGGTTCAGATTCTTCAAGATGAATTTGAATAGATTCAATTTGCATAAATCTAGGAATTTGACATTCATTGATTCATCCACAAATTGAGATTTTTTGTTGTAGATTTGGTAGGCTTTGCTTGAGGTAGAATATCCAAGATAGATGCATTCGTCTGATTTTTCTTCAAACTTGCCAACTCGATCATTTGCATTTTTCAATATAAAGCATTTACATCCAAACACATGAAAATATGAAACAATAGGCTTCTTTTCTTTAAATAACTCATAGGGGATTTTTTTTCCAAAATTGGTCTTAGAAAAACTCTATTAATAATATAACATGCTGTAGAAACTACTTCAGCCCAAAAACGTGAAGAGATGTTACTTTCAATTAAAAGAGTTCTAGCCATTTCTTGAAGCGACCTATTCTTTCTTTCCACAACTCCGTTTTGTTCTAGAGTATATGGAGAGGAGAACAAATGCTGAAAACCAGATTCATCACAAAATTTTGTAAAATCTTGATTTTCAAATTCACCTTCATGGTTTGTTCTTACACTTGAAATAACATACCATTTTTCATTTTGAACATTTTTAGCAAACTTTTCAAAGTAAGAGAAGGTTTCAGACTTACTTACCAGGAAATATACCCAAGTAAATCGTGAGTGGTCATCCACAATTACTAGGTAATATTTCTTACCTCCAATGCTTTGAGTTCTGGTTGGTCCAAAGAGATCCATATGCAGAAGCTGCAGTACACGATTAGTGGAAACTTGATTTATTGGTTTAAAGGAATTTCTTACCTGCTTTCCCAATATGCATGCTGTACATAGATTAAACTTTTCGTATGATAGATTGGGTAAACCACGAACAAGCTTCTTTGTTGAAATTTTGGCTATCTGCTTCATATTGATGTGCCCAAGGTTTCTGTGCCATAAGTTCGCTTCATCTTGTATTGAGATTAGACATTGCGATTCATCTGGTTTCACATCCAAGAGGTAGATATTTCCATGTCTTCGACCCATGAATGACTGAGTAGAATCTTTACTGGTTCCTGAACATATTCTCTCTTGAAAGTTGATTTTGAAACCAGTATCACACAGCTAATTGATACTGAGTAGATTGTAGTTGAGTCATTCCACTAAGGAAACATTGCTTATTGTGAGGTTTCCAATCTTTACAGTTCCAAATCCCACAATTCTTCCTTTGCTGTTTCCTCCAAATGAGACTTTTTCACCATTTACTTGCACAAGCTTTATGAAGCAATTTGAAACTCCTGTCATATGTCTTGAGCATCCACTATCCAGATACCATTTTACCTTTTTCTTGATAGTGACCTCAAATTCACTGTCTGAATTTGAGTCTGTCTCGGAGTTTGAATCTGAATCCGATTGTGCCATCAAACATATATTGGCATAATCATAATCACTTTCTTCACACTCTGTATCACTCCAGGTTTTTACTTTGAGAGCCTTTCGATACTTTTCAGCTTTTCCTTTCTTTTTCCTCAAAAGAGGATAGTTAGGTCTGATGTATCCATTTTTCTTACATTCAAAGCAGACTACATCTTTGTTTTATTCATCATCCTCAACAGACTTAGTCTGTTCCTTTGGATTGAATCTTCTTCCTTTTCTGTTCAGCTTTCTGAATCTTCTTATCATGAGAGCAAGCTCCTCATCATCCATATCGTCTTTAGAGTCTATAACATCAGAATCATTATTGGATTTTAATGCAATGGATTTCTTACCTTTAGGATCTTCATTTTTGTTGATTCGCTCTACTTCATAAGACTGAAGAGTCCCGACCAACTCATCAACATATAGTGGCATGATTTTTTTTTGTCTCTCTTATTGAGGTCTTTATGTAATTCCAATCCTTGGAGAGTCAACGCAGAAGCTTGTTACTTTCATGGGATCAGAAATTGGTTGACCTTGATTTTCAAGACCATTCATGATCTCTGTAAAACGACTAAACATGTTAGTGATAGATTCTCCAGATTTCATTTTGAATGCTTCATATTGACTGAGCAGAATGTTGATTATGGTTTCTTTCACTCGATCAGTTCCTTCATAAGTGATGTGTAATCTATCCCAGACTTCTTTAGCTGTAGAATAAGAAGATATTATGTTATATTCAGTAGGTGACAAAGCACAATATAAAGAGTAAATTGCTTTTGCATCAAAAGCTTGTCTCTTGATTATCTCTTCCTGAGTTATTTCACTAGACTCAACAATATCTTTTCCTCTCTCTGAGATAGGTGCAGCTTTAGGAATGATTCCTTTGTCTACAACGTCCCATTCCAGAGGATCTTTTGATCTTAGGAACACCTTCATCTTGTTTTTCCATATGTTGTAATCCTTTCCATCAAAGTAAGGTGGTCTGGTATTGCTTTGCCCTTCTACCAGCCCTGGAGCTAACTTACTAGCCATGAATCTTTAACTCTGAAGTAAAACATTTCAAACAAAGTGAATACACAAGCTCTAATACCAATTGAGATAGCTAGTATAAGCACCTAGAAGGGGGTGAATAGGTGTAAAAATAATTTCTTGAAATAAGAGAGCAATACTAAGCAGACAATAGAAAGGAAGTTATCCTTTGGTTAACTAAACGAATTATGATCAAAGTAAAGTAAAGAGTAGGGAAGAGAAAAATGAACACAAGGTTTATAGTGGTTCGGCTTATTCCAAGCCTACATCCACTCTTCCGCACTGACAGCCCACTGGCTGGATTTCACTATGAATAAAAGAGTTGTTACAGCAAGTCTCTCCCTTGATTCCACAGTGTAGAAACTCTACCACACTTCCTCAAGGTTTATCAGAATATAAACTCTCTTTTCCGTACACGATTTTGCTCAGTAAATGAATTGACTAAGAACAAAGAGCTTCAGATTTTGGAATTCTTCTATCGCGCACACACTCGAACAATTAGAACGTCTTCCTTTTATACTCCTTTATGCCATCATACCCGTTGGCACTTACCAAAGGAATTCCTCCAATTTACCTGTTGGACAGAATCAATTAAGAAGATCATTCGAGCTATTAAAGGAACATGTCGATAACCCATCAATCCTGCTCGCCCGTACAACCAGGATCTCGGTTTCCATAAGTATAACCTTCCAAGTATACTTCGCCAATCATCGGATCCTTAATCAATCTTGATTCAGATAAAGGAATCCATTATGTCATATCTAGCCAAGAGATCTTCTCCAGTCGATAAGGTCAAATCCTTAATGAAACACAAAGTTCTGGATAACCCTTATTCGACGGTCTAGAAACTATCAATGAGAATAGACTTTGAGTCTTGAGTCTGGCAGTCCGGAGGTCTTCAGACTTTGAATAGTAGAGTCTGCAAATCTTCAGACTAGACTGATGGAAACGTTTTGTCAGCTTCAAAATACTCCAGGAAGATTTCTCTAACACACTGTACATAGAAGACATAAAAATGTCAAAGAAACTCGGATCTAACACTCATAAAAGTGAGCTTGTAGCTAATGCAAAGTGCCAAAGTTTTGAATCAAAATATGTTGAATGAGCACATATTTGACACCAAATTTACTGTGAACATTAATGAAATTGGATGCAGAGTACCTTTTCATTAAAACTCCAAAATCAGAAAGAAAAACTCCTAGATATAAGATTAGAAGAGCAAAACTTCCAAATCCAAAATTAGATTGGGAGAGTAAGAAAATAAACATAAGAAAATAAAAGGAAAAGGAACTAAGGGGGAGTGAGAAATCTAGGTCAAATCCCTCTCCTTTAGAAGCGAAAAAGAAGAAGAAAAGTTCATAGAAGGGGAGAGAGAGAGAGGGATGGAGAGTAACAGTTTAAGTTTCCTCGGATTGTTGAAATTGATTTACATAAAGACGTGTCGATATCAGCTAACCTATTTCAATCTCAAAAGTTTTATTCAAATTCTAGACCCTTTGGTAGATTTTGGGTTTGGAGACCTTTTTCAAGGTATCCAAAGGTTTCATCATTATTTGACTGGCGATTACTTCCTCATCCGACATTTGATTGACCAGATTTTTGCTGCGTCAGAGTGCTTGCGATCATTCAAAGTGTGTAATCGACATCCGCCAAACTTCGTGACAATGCAAAAATAATAGGCAGCTCAACTTAAAGGGTCGAAAGAAATTGTGTGCCGAATTCGAATGGCAATATTGATGCGAAAAGACTATTTGGCAACTTTCAAAAAATACATCAGTTCATCTTATATACCACTCAAATTCAACCCTTCCTACCCATTTATGTCCCAAGTTGGAACAATTGCTCCACCCTTTAAAAAGGATCAAACATGACTTCACCAATCAAAACGCTCAGAAACAACGTGGTTTTGGAGCTCCCCCGCATAAAATCTTCCTCTTGATCATCTCCATCTCCCTCTCTCTCAGTCCTTTAGAATGAAACATGGAGAGTCTATTGGTGATATGTTCAGTCGCTTTACAGAAATTGTAAATGGCTTGGCCTATCAAGGTCAACCAATTTCAGGACCAATGAAAGTTGACAAATTACTATGTGGACTTTCAAAGGACTGGAATCACGTGAAGACTTCAATCAAAGAAACTCAAAGGATCATGCCTCTTTCTGTTGACGAACTGATAGGAACGCTTCAATCATATGAAGTTAAGCAAATCAATGATGAGGAAGATCCAAAAGGTAAGAAATCAATTGTGCTAAAGTCTAATGTTGATTTTGATGACACAAATACGAATGATGACATGGATGATGAGGAACTGGCCCTGATGATAAAGAAATTCAGAAAACTGAATAGAAAAGGAAGAAGGTTGAATTGGAAGAAGCAAAACAAGTAAAGTTTCCAGAAAAGACCAATGGAAGATGTTGAAACTAGCAAATATGTAATATGCTTCGAGTGCAAGAAAAAAGGACACATCAAACTTAATTGTCCCTTGCTGAAGAAAAAGAAAGGGAAGTATGAGAAGTACAAGAAAGCTCTCAAAGCAAAAACCTGGAATGACACTAAATGTGAGGAAAGCGAAGATGAACTTGCAAACATCTGTATGATGGCTCACTTAGAATTAGACTCAGATTCAGAATCAGACACAAATTTAGATTCTGACAAGGAAATTGAGGTAAGTTACTTTGAAATTCCTATTAAGGTTTCTAAGTATATATATGAACTTTGCCTTAACCTCAAATCTTCTCTTTAAAGGATTTCTGAACTGAAAAAAGAAAATTCTAAGCTTAGGCAATAGGATGATTCTTGGAAGTAAAAGTTTGAAAACCTGAAAAGTGATTTTGATAGTTTGAAAGAAAATGATGACTCTCTCTCAAGGGAAAATGTCTATTTGAAAGAGGAAATTTTAGATATTTCAAAAAGGTTTTTAAATGGATCAAAAAAGTTAGAGAAAATTCTTTCGGCTCAAATACCTTATTTTAATAAATTTGGTTTGGGAATGAATAATGAAATGACTTCTCTAATAGATTTTCCTAAAGTGAAAGAAAGACTCAAATAAAGACCTCCAAAATCCTTTTACAAAAATCATTTTCAAGAAGTTTTTGTATACTCTGTTGGCCAAAGTATTCTTAGATATTCTAGGTGTAATAGCTCAGAACATTTTGAGAATGAATGTCCAAAAGTTTGGAGACCTGTTAAGAAGAATTAACTTAATTCAGGATTGCAATTTCAAATTTCATATGGACGATTTACTTTTGATCCTTGAGCACTTTCTCCTTTCTCCATTAGTAGCCTCTCTTCCTTTTGAACACACATGGTCATGAGTTCATTGATTGACCATTTAGTGTTATGGGTGTTGTAAGAGATCTTGAAAGGGGCATACTCTTGTGGGAGAGTATTCATGATATAGTATACAAGAAAAGATTATGATATCCTAACCTCAAGATTTTTCAGCTGAGCAGCAATGTTCTTCAACTTTATGATGTGCTCACACACACCTCTTACATTGGTAAGCTTTAATGATGTGAACTTCATAATCAGGGTCGTGGCATGCGCCTTCTCTGAAGACTCAAATTGTGCATCCATAGCCTCCAGCAATTCCTTGGCATTGTTATGCTGAATGATTAAACCATTAATGCTAGCAGAGAGTTTTGTCTTTATGTACATCACACTCAGATAGTTGGACCACTCCTATTGTACATAAAGAGTATATTCAGCTTGAATGCTATTCTTAGTAGGTTCAGGTGGTTCGTCTAACCTCAGAACATAATCAAGATCCATGCACCCCAATTGAATAAGAACTAATTCCCTCCATTCTTTATAGTTATTTCCATTAAGCTCGGGAACAATTATATCAGAACTAATCATGGGTGGTAAGACTACATCATAATCAAAGAAAACTTATGTATCAATATATTTGAGGCAAATGAATTTAAATCATATTTTACCAATGTAAAACATGCTATAAAATATGAATCATATAACATCAAAAACTGCCTGTGGGCTAAGTTTCTAATTTAAATTGATTCATAATTACTTCATGATGAAACTATCAAAATATATTCCCTTCCTTAATCCTTATGGGTAAATTAATAAAGATAAAATAATATTTTATCCTAATTAATCACATTAATATATTGAAAATTCATGTGGGATAAAATTCATAATATTAATGTGACTAATCACAATTATTGTCTGACTATATGTGATCCAAAGGATCTTAATGTATATAATTTAATATAATCAAAGATGTTGTGGCTAATCTTTAATTAATTAAATATACTAGACATTTAATTTTATGAGAAAATATTCATAAAATTGCACATAAGGGTAAAACAATAAAATCACGTTCAAAAGGGGTCAAACTGGAATTTTGCACGCAAGGCTAGAATTGGAAATTCACTTTTAAAGGGCAAAACAAGAATTTTTTGCCCAAAAGGGCAAAATTGTAAATTTTCACACCCAGGGGGGGCAAAACTGGAATTTTATGCATCTAGAGCAGAACTGCAATTTTCCTTCATGCAAAGGGCAAGATCGTAATTTTAGTCAACTAATGGCAGAATTGCAATTTTGCAAAAAGCATAGGGCAAAACTGAGAAATCACATGTGCACATGCATTTTCAGGTGCGTGCGACGTAGGCACCCGCGCTTGCTGCAGCCCTTTGGGCACATGCGACACTCGCCCGAGGCCTTCTTTTTGGGCTTTTCTTCTTCCGCCACTTCTTCCACCGCAACCAACTCCATTCTACCACCTGGGTCTCCTACCACAGCCCATGTTCAACCAAATTGGTTGATGGTTTTTGAGAGAACGTCGAGACAAATGAATAATTTCAGGATCCGGCAAAAACAACCAACATATTGACTGGAATTAAGCCTAAAACAATCTATCCTAAAAAACCCTAACCACCAAAATTTCACCACTCAATTAACCTCCGACGATCAGTAATATGTTGAAAAATTTAAGGGTTTTTCCTCCTAATGGCAGTGTGACCATGTAGATCAATTATTGCGTGGTGGGTAGCCCCAATTTGGCTAGAATTTTAAATTCTGTTCCAAGCCATAAAAATCCAAATTTACCCATACATAATTCAATGAAAATAAAAAATCCAAAAATTTCACCAAGGCAAAGATTGTAAATATGCTCTAATACCAACTGTTAGACTAAATATAAATTAAAACCTGACGATCCCGATTTATCAATCATGGCTAAATTTATACAAAATTTGAGATCAATTTATGAAAACGTAAAGATCAACATACCTCTAGCCATACCCACCTCGCGGTGGATGAGATGGTTCGCGCCTCACCCCTCAGCTGGCAGGAAAGGGGTTCGAAACTTCTCACCCCCATTGCGTGACTCACCTGCGGCCCGTGGGAGGTGGGTCCTTGCGGGTCACTCGGGGTTTATGTTGCCAGCCGTTAGTTGTACAGTGGTTCTTGGGTCACCCAAAAAAAAAAAAAAAAACATACCTCTAGCTATTGATGAAAATTTGCAAAAGTGGAAAACCTCAAAACCTTGGACGGATCCATATAGCACGATCGATCTGCGATATGGGAACACCAGATCTGTACGTCTTGTTCTACTAGCCAATACCCCTCAAACGTGATGGTGTGTTTTCTGTAGTGATAGGGTTTGAGCTAGACGACCTGACATTTTATTCAATTTCTTACATTACCGACGTTTTCCATCAAGACTGTTATGATAACATATTAAAGGGAAATATCACGTAATAAATGTGGATAATAAATTGGGCAATAATAAGGAATTAATTGGGAATACGATATTGGGATCATATTTAGAATAATAAATATATTACAATATTACAACTGTGACGTCCTAAAATTCGAGCCCTTTTGAGGGATGAATGAATGTTAATTTTGTCAAAGCATTGTTGGTTGATCTCACTCGGAATTGATTATTCCTGATATACTGACATTGAGGGAAAAGGATAATGAGGACAGAACTCGTGCGACTAAATAACTTGACCTGGGAAAATGACTTGACCATGAGACTTGCGTGAGGACGATCTTGTAGATAGGTATGCCAATTTTAGGGACGACTGGAAGTCGATTTGCGGACAGAACGTAATGGAACGGCGGGTGATTCCGTTTATTGTTATCGAGCCCACGAATGACTTTATGTCGATTATCGGTGATCGTGTACTTTGAAATAAGAATCTATCATCCACAATTTCATATAGTTAAGGACGTCCATGTGTCGAGATATCTTGAACGTGATTTGGCACGAGTTAATTCGTGTGAATCCTCGAAGCCACCTGTTAGTCTGAGTTGTACCAAAATGGCATCCAACGAATTAGACATGGCATACGAATCCAAGAATGAACTTCAAATTTTTGGGAACGTCTAGGATTGACTTTTGGAAAGATGCTACTTTGATTGTCGTTAGTGTTAGATGAGCCAAGTAGATGGAAAAAGGGATCTACGGACTAAAGAAACGAGCCTTTGAGAACGTGGGCTGAGCAAGGCCAGTGTGGGCCTCAAGCCCAAGGTGAGACAGCCACCGTGGTGAGCCCAAAGCAATCAAGTGAGCCCATTGGACCCTTCCAACCTATTTAGCCTTGAGCCATTTCAAGCCCAACCAATTCCCAAGCCCATTCCTATTCATTTCCTAGCCCATTTCTTAGGCCCGGCCATCATGTTCAGCCTTAGGCCAGATTGGAAATTGTGCAAGGTGAAAATGACCATTTTTCCCTTAGTTGCTATGTGGATAAAGCAAAGGAAGAAAGAGAAGATGAGGTCACCTTACATGGGGACTTGAAGCATGCATTAAAGGGGCTTAATAAGGCTTGACAGCCAGTTCTCACATCACTCTCTTTCCCCTTCTTCAACCCCAAACCATCAACCCTCTCTCTCTCTCCCTTGTTTCTTCTTCTTCCTACTTCTGCTCCAGCTGACCTTCCTTAAAAAACCTAAGTTAATTGTTGCCTTCTCGTGAGAATTAGCGCCCGTGCCACCCACCACCATGTCAAAGAGGTCTAGTTCGTACGGGTGGTGGCCATCGCTTGTCGGTCGGAGCCATCGGCTAACCCGCCGACCGACCTGAAGTCGTCGCTCGCCGGATCGCCTGGCAGCTGCCTACCTACATTGTTTCACCATTTCAACCTTTTTTCTTCCATTTTGACCTTACCTCCGCCCATCCCAGTCACCAACAAGTCCCCCTTGACCCTCAGGTGTCGTTGGTCGCCGGCCAACCCCTCGCCGAAGCTCCGATCAACCCACCTGACTCCCTTTCCTCCTCCGCTGTTCGATTTCCAGAGTTACAATGAGAAGCAGAGGTTGTTGCTACTGTTTCAACCCCAGGACCACCTTGGATCATCATGGTTGAGATCCTCGTGCATCGCCTTTGTTGTTGCCACCATGTTCGCGTCTCCAGCCCGCTTAACGGGTGAGTGGAGCCCATAATCCTTCATTTAGTGCTTAAAATTGCTTAGGGTTGGTTTAGTTAGGGCTAATTCTAGTTTATGTGGTTTAATTAAGTTACATTAGCCCTAAGATAGGTGTTAGAAAGATGGCTAAGATTAGTTTAATTGTAGCTTATGTTTAATTAAGCATGCTTTGCCTTAATTAAGTGATTGTTTGTCTTAATTAATGTTTTGTTTAATTTCTGAATTTAATTTATTAATTATTGAATTATGAAATTGTACTGTTCATATTGCACTCTTCATAAAATATTGTTCACGTGGTACTGTTCATGAGGTACTGTTCACGCGAACTATTCATTAGAGAGTAAAAAATGATCTAATTTCATATGTTTTGATCTTATGATGTGAATGGGATATATCATTGCATGGATATCCGCATGAATCGTATGATTTTCACAAAAAAGGGGAAAATGATTTGTCCAAGGGACACCAAAAATGGACCACTTTCATGAGAAAATGATTTGAGGTTTTATATGCAAGCATATGTGCAATGGCTAATACTCAAAGATAAAAAGTGGGTTGTGGTGGTATGCTTGCATGATCACTAAGTTGAACCTGCCGCCCCGATAGGAGTTCGGGGGTGATAGTAATAATCGGAGCACGTGTGGATGCAAGAGCGTGTGAGAAACATGGCATCATTGGTTTCGATTATGCATGAGTTGATCACATTGTTTATGGCATGCACGCACGAATCAATGACGTGAAGGATGTGGCAATGGCCAGGTGAGATCGCTTATGACGTAATTCGTATGTGATTGATGCATTGCATCATCTAATGGTCATATGCATTGTGTGTATTGTGATGAGATATAATGTGCAGGGTATGGCATATCGGGTAAGGTTACATGCGAACCAACTATTTCATTGTTGGTTGGTCTTGGCTGTTGTTATTTGTTGGTTGTTGGTCGCTAATTTGCTTGTGGGGTGGTTCTGGAGAGATACCCCGAGTTGAGTTGGTGTTCTAACCGGAGCTTAGGGGGAGAACTCACTGAGATTTTTCTCACTGGTTATTGTATAATCACTTTTAGGCCCTTAGAATGGCGCACCCACCGATGCAGTGGAGAATCCTACCCCCGCTCCTCCAATGATCGACCTGACGAAGCCCGAGTCCAATGGGTCCAAGTGATAGTGGTGCCAAACTCAAGGGTTCTTTTTGTATAGATGGATTAGTCGAGCCTAGTTTCTTTTTGGTATGGCTTAAAGGATGGATCGGCTCCTCTAGTGGGCTTTTAAATTGGAAACGATCCTCCGTTAGTTAATCCAATGAAAATGTATGTATGAGTGGTTGTTGTTGTTCTTGTTGTTCATCCCTCTATCCTTGTTTGATTGCTTGATTGTCTGTTTGATTGGGGGATGGTTCGTCTTCTACATGCACATAATGAAAAATTAAAATGAATGGTCGTTGACGAGTCTTGGAACGTCACTTTCTATCGATCGTGAGGTAGGAGTTGTCGCGCGGTCAGGGTTTGGGGCGTGACAACAACAGTCTAGTGATTTTGTTTACTGAGAAAGTTCTTCATTGAATGGGAGCTAAACGGAGCTCTAGGTATATCAATGGCTTATATTTATTAACCAAATTCTAAAATTCTCCTTGTCAATACACAACGGATTTTAACGAGGAGGATGATAGTGGCACCTTTACCATCAAAGTTGTGGATGATCCGAGGACCTTAAACAAAATTCAATACATCAAACCTCCTGCCAACACCTACTCGTTTAATGATCTTGTGTGTTTGTGGGAGAGAAAGATCGGCAAGACCCTGGACAGGGTTTATGTTCCAGAGGAGCAAGTTCTAAAGAACATTCAAGGTTAGGGATTACATTTAAGCATGTGTATTGTCTATTTCTCTCCGAGATTTAAGTATTCTGAAGTCAATCGGTCTACTTGTATTCTCATATTGCAGAGGCGGCAATTCTACTCAATGTTATATTGGCCATATCTCATTCTATTTTCGTGAAAGGAGACCACACCAACTTTGAGATTGAGCCGTCTTTCGGAGTGGAAGTTTCTCACATCAGTTTGAATCACGAATGATATAGGATTTTGCTAGTTAGGATCCTTGTGTGAAATGTCGCTCCCACCAATCATCTTATGGCATGTACAACCTCCAAATATGAGGACATACTATGAACATTCAATGTGTGTGCATCTATGCAGTGCTTAGAGAAGTTACTCCTATTTTGGAGTTTGATATGGTTTTATGTCCAAGCTATGGTAAGCTAAAAGTTAGACACGGGTTTCTCTAATTTTGTATGTTATATGTGGTCCTTCCTCGGTGTGGGTAATAAATTGCAGACACGAGGTCGAGCCTTGCCCCAAGCATGTGAGGTCGACCCTTGGTGAGGGCATCAAGGCCTTTGCCAAGGCTTGGTGATTGACGGAAGAAGAAGAGAAAACAAGTACGTAAGAAATGAAAAGAAACTGAAAAGAAAAAGAAGGGTAAAAAAGAGACCGAAAAAAATACTTTTTTTATTTAATTTCAAAAAATTTCATGTGACATTAGTCATGTTACGTTAGAAGGCTGACAACGCTGACTATATCTAGAAAGCATTGACACTCTTTGGGACATATCCAACACTCCAACACGTGTTCAATATGCTTTGACATGTTCCAACACGTGGTCAATAGGTGTTGAAAAATCCGACTTGTGATCAACTCTTCAGACACACGAGTTTGGTGTTACACTTTGACAGATTTTGATATGTAGTCAATAGATATAGAAAAATCTGACACGTGGTTAACTCTTCCAATACAGTCTGACATGTGAGTCCAGAATTCCGACACTTGATTTCGACAAGCACAGATCAATTTTAAAATTTTTCAATAGATGATGAGTCAAAATGTAAACATGTACAAAAATAAATAGTAATAAAAATAATAAAAATAAAACCTAATCTCCTCTTCTCTTTTGACTTTCACTTCCTATAATTCACAATTTTTAGTGTAAATTCATTATAGTCTTTATTATTATTATTATTATTATTATTATTATTATTATTATTATTATTATTATTATTATTATTTGTGAATTTGAATCAAATTAATTTGATTGAAATAATCATAGAAATGATAATTTATCATGTATATATAAAAATATATATTTAATATACGATGTGTCCTAATGTGTTCGATTTTTTTTCTTTTTTTAGAAATGACGTGTTGGCATATCGTGTCATGTCGTTTTATGTGTCGCGTATTGGTGTCAGTGCTACTTAGGATTGTATTGCAAGGTAAATCGTTACAAAATTTAGAATTAAATTGATCAAATCAAAATATTTAAAATTGAATTGGTATACATGTCAAAGGTTTAACAACTTTTTACTAATCATTCTATATTTCGACGCTCGCATTGTTGCTTTTTTCTCCCATAGAGGTTATGAATTACAAATATATAATCTTATGTTGACCAATTAAAGAACGGTAATCTTGTGTCAACCCTCCTAGGAAAAAGAATTTATTGAACCTCGAAACAATAGCATAGCGGCTATGAAGCTGTGTAATATCATGCTACCATATAAATGTAGAGTAGCTCATTGCCCATTTCATACCAATTTTTTTTATTATCTTTTTCATATGATAAAAGTCAATGTAAAAAGGTGGTTTCAACTATTTCCTCATCAATTATGATTACTTAAATTTATAGCACTATCAAAATTAAATTTTCTTACTTTTTGCTAAGTTAAAATCTATCTTACTTCACAGTAATTTAGTTCATCACTGAAATCATACAAAATCGTTATCTTCTGTCTATTTTCCCACTTTCCATGTACCATTTTTCCAATGAAGGATTTATCTCAACAAGAAAAATTATTTCAATTAAAAGACGATTATGCCCTTCTGGAATCATCCAATGACTCTATCCTGTCATGAAGACAAGAACCGCCACCTTTTAGCCCACCCCCTTTTAGCTCTCTCTCTCTCTTTATATATATATACGCATACACGCATAGTTATAACAAAGTCACTTGAAAGACCAATCAAGATCGCCGGGAAGAACGATGCCTCCGCTGTGAAAGAGATGGCTGAGAAGAGCAGAGTCCTGGTAATCGCCGGGAAGAACAACGCCTCCGCTGTGAAAACACCCTCCGAGATGGCTGAGAAGAGCAGAGTCCTGGTTTACAGCGGAGGTGTCGTTCTTCCCGGCGATCTTGATCGGTCTCTGAAGTGACTTTGTTATAATTATGTGTGTATGCGCGTGCGTGTATATATATATATATATATAAAAGAGGCACCGGATGCATCGGAAAGTTCATCGTGGAAGCAAGTGCTAAGTTCGGTCACCCTACCTTTGCTCTCGTGAGGGAGTCCACTCTCTCTGACCCAGCCAAGGCCAACATTGCTAAAGGTTTCAAGAGCTTAGGCGTCAATTTAGTTCACGTGAGTAGTTCTTCCGATGCAATCCTGTTCGTTTCTCGCATTTGGTGCTCCTTTGAGCAGTTTTCACAAGATCAAGTTGATATTTGGTGTTTCTCTTTCCCTCCTCCAGTAATTTGTCCCTGTATTATTGGTCATTTTTCATATTGACTGACGAATCACCTCAGCTTCGCATTCTGATACGAAGTACGGCTAGAATACATTTTTAAACAAATATTATGAAAACTTTCATATTTTACGTATTGCCCAAATGAACTTGTATATAAAAGTGAATGTGACTGACCTTTTATTCAGATGTCACCGCAAATCCCTTGCTATAGCCTTTCAAAAGCTCGGTAGGCAATGCATGGACAATAATTCTGTGGATGCTTTATTTCTTATAATACTTTTTCTCGTCTAGTGAAGGTATTGAAGTCTTATCTGCATCGGACTTCATATCTATCCTTTTTCGTAGTTTTCCTATTGGCCAAGATATGATTGATTGATGATTGGCAACTTTATTGATTGTTTTTCATCAATTACATACGAGTGGATTGATTGATGATTGGCAACTTTGTTGATTGTTTTTCATCAATTACATACGAGTCGTGTCACAAGCGATCTCACCTGGCCATTACCATTCCCTGCACGTTATCAATTCAAGCCATCGAACAATCGAATCACTCAATTTGATACATTCAATACCATCTATAAATCAATTGATTCGAACACTGCTCACCTAAGTTGAAATAGATGGTCTAGCTTACCGAAGCTGATAGATATATTCATATATCACTGCTCACCTAAGCTGATGTCTATATTGCTCACCGAAGTTGCTAAAGTATTATTACTCGCCGAAGCTGCTAAAGTATTATTGCTCACCGAAGCTGCGATAGTATCAATGCTCACCGAAACTGCTATAGTACTTAAAAACCACTTTCGGTGTCAACACCCGACACCCGGTATTTTTTTATTAAAATACTAATATTTCCAATCACCACACAATTGCACAAATCATTAATCAATTCATGCGGATGCCCATACATTTACACATCCATTCACTTCATATGATTAAAATACATGAATTTAGACAACTTTTTATTCTCGAGTGAATAGTGCACGTGAACAGTGTTTTGTGAACAGTGTCGCGTGAATAGTAAATTTTTAGAATTAAATAACTAATAAATTAAATCCACAAGTCATTGAAAACACTAATTAAAGCAAGCAAAACATCAAGAACCATCACCAAACTAAAATCGATCCTAATTGACAGAAATTGGGCCTTTCACACGTCTCCAAGTTTAAATCTAGAAACCTAACCAAACAAGTTCATAAAATTTCCAAATTTGAATATGTTATAAATGTCACATAAATGAACATTTTTCATGAGGACACCTTAACCCAGATCCTTTAGATTCGGCCTAGTAATTCGCTCAATTCAGCACCAAAAACTGGGTCAGTTTCCAGAAAGTCTATTTTCGGAAATCAGTTTGGTTCAAGGTCTAAAACGTGCCCGTTTGATCTGAAATTTGAGTATGTTAAACCACAAGATGTGAAAAACAACTTTTTGTGAAGAAAATATTTTGAAATTCGAACCCTAAGAGTTAATAAAAACCCCTAGAATCCTAAAAGGTCACCAGTTCCAACGAAAACTGAGGTTCTGTTAAAAAATGACGAAGTTGATATCTCCTTCTTTTAAATCCCTAAAAATACTGAGGAAAATATATATTGTAGCTTAGGATGCCTAAAACATTTCTCAAGAAGATATTAACCTCATATTTGCAACCCATTTCGATCTAAAAAAATGGCAAATGGTGAGGGTCCAGAGATGGTGGTTGGTTTGGGGCAAAAACAATAGCACATGGTGCTGTTTTGGAAGCAAAACAGAAAAGAATCTAAAGAGAGAAAGAGAAGAGGAAGAAGGATGTAGGAGTGGGGAGGAAAAGACAGAGACGTGGGGAGTGGGGGCTGACGTTGGGGAAGGAGAGAAATGAGGAGAGAGAGAGAGAATGAGAAAGCAAGAAGCCAAGTCCAATTTCCCTTTCTTTACATCATTTCCCTTCATAATTTCCTTTGACTTTTCTCTCTCTTTGTCCCCCAACAATAAATGCCACTTCTAGAAGGGGTAAAATGGTAATTTCTCCAAGTATAGTATACTGTACTATAAGTGTATATAGCCAAGATTTTATACGGGCTTGAATAAAATTGGTTTGGGCTCAAATGGTGGAGAAATGAGCTAGAAAATGCAATTGGGCTCAAAGGCTTGAAGTTGGGCTCACTTGCTTGCTTTGGGCCCATCATGGTGGCTATCCCACTTTGGGCCTAAGGCCCACACTAGCTTTGCTCAGCCCATGGACTCGCTTTCTTGGTTTGAAAATCCAATTTTCAAATACTTGGCTTAACTAGCACTGTCGACCGTCAAAGTAGCTTCATCAAAAGTCCGTCTTGGACGTTCCTGATAATTCAAAGTTCAGTCTTTAGTCCTCATGCCACATGAATTTCGCCTTAATGCCATTTTGGGTACAGCTCAGACTGATAGGTGCTTTTGAGGATTCACGCGTGATCGACTCATGCGAAACCACGTTCAAGACATTTCGACTCATGGACGTCCTTAACTACATGAAATTGCAAAGGATAGATTTTTATTTCAAAGTACACGACTAGTAAGGATTGACCTAGGGTCGTTCGTGGGTTCGATAATAGTAAATGGAATCACCTGTTGCTCCATTATGTTCTGTCTGTGAATCAACTTCTAGTTATCCTTGAAATCAGCCTGCCTATCTACAGGATAGTCCCTACGTAAGTCTCACGGTCAAGTCATTTTACTAGGTTAGGTTCTTTAGTCGTACGAGTTCTGTTCTCATTAGTCTTTTCTCTCATGGTCAGTATTTCAGGAGTGATCAATTCCGAGTGATATCAATCAACAATACATTGACAAAATTTACATCCAATTATCTCTCAGAGGACTTGAATTTCAGGATGTCACAAAAAAATATATTTTTTTTTGTTTTCAGAAACAAAAGTGTAAACAAACGCCTTTCTATTTTTTTTTTTTTGTTCCCTGGAACAAAAGAACAAAAAATTGTGTTCCAGGGAACAGAAATACATTTAAACAAACACGCCCTTAGCTTGGGGAGAAAAAACAATGTCCTTTGAGAGCGTCGTCTACTTTGGCTGTTGTTTTAAATCTCTCTCCCCCCCCCCCCCCTCCCCCTTCTCTTTTTCTTATGGAGATAGACACACACAATTTTATCTTCTGTCTTTTGTTTGTAATCAGCAAAATGTCATCATCTTTGAATCATCGCCTATCGAACAGATTGAACTAATTGTCATTTTTTAAAAATTCTATTACAAGTTTTCGATTTCTTCAGTGATGTTTGATCCTTTTTGTTGCCAATTTTTAAGAATCGGCCGAAGGCAGATGCTATGTCCATGTATCGGAATCTCTTTTGAACTAAGGCAAGTTTTGACGCATGAATTAAATGAAGTTGCTCACTTTGTCCAAGGCCTTGGATATTGTGAACACCATACTTTTAGTAACTCTCGTAGTAGTAATCTTAACAAAAAATGGCTCGATTAAGTACCACAATATGACCATCTCATGTAAGAAGTAATGCCATCTCATATAAGAACATTAACGGTGGATTATGCCCTTTGCAAGTTTTACTTCAACTTTTGTCACAGCACTTTCTCTTCAAGTTGGCTATAAGCAGTGTCTTTTCACAGGTAGTACGCAATAGTTAATAATTCTTAGAATCCCGAATCCCATCGAAGAGAAGGGCATCAAGCATTTGAGGTGGCAACTTTTCTTGATGAATCTAAGTTGATGAATAAATCAATCGGACTGAGTTGTGATGTGCATTTAAGTTAATTTTCCAGATTTTTCTATCATTAATACCTGAAAATTAATTTCCAAGTCACTACAAAAATTTACCAAAAAGAACTAAGTCCACCTCAAAACATCCTTTGCCATTCAAATAAGAACAGTGCGACCATCCATCATAGGCAACAACCACAGATACGGAACAATAGAGATCACTGCGAGCGAAAATAAACAGTGACCCATTTGGCGATACACGACTTATTGAACGAGAATCATTACAAATTACAACTAAGAGCCTCCCATCCAACTCTAGCCCAATGTGCGTGCGTGCGAGCGTGCGTTTGCGAGAGAGAGAGAGAGAGAGAGAGAGATAGAGAGAGAGAATAGTTCAAGATGGCAATGATGAATCACTGCACATGACATTCTCAATCTTGAGCAAAATATTTCTCGTCGGTGTCGTGGCTGGCCTACCTAAGCCAGCGATCGTCCAGGCTCTCGTCCTCATCTATTTTGGAGTAATCCAAGTGCTGGTGATCTTCCCCTGACAAAAACTTCTGCTGCATAATGGAAGTGAACCGATCCATCTGGTTTTGAATATTCATAGCAGATAAAAGTTTTGCCCTCCATCTCCCCTGCAGCGGCAGTCTGCATACCAACATCAACCGATCCAAGTGGTTAGTATTTCAGGGTACAAAATATACTCAAAATCATCATAAACAACCTTGGTCGTGCATGAAATATGAAGGTCTTCTCAATGCTAGGAATCCTGAATTGTTTGATAATATTATCTATCTTCGTGACAATATGCATTGGTTCAAGTCTTACACTGATATTTATGATTCTATCAAAAAAGATGAACTATAGGGATACGTTTGGTAACTATTCCATTCTTGGGAATAATTTCCGCTCAAAAATGATTCTTTTTTATATCTATTTACCAAAATAATTTTTGAACATTTGAAAACATTTGATAAGTGTTCAAAATTTTTATTTCCGGAATAGAAGTGCGTTTGGTAGGACTCTTAATATTTTTTTTATTTCTTTTAATTTTTAATACTTTTATTATATTTTTCTTGTTTTTTGCCTTTTCCTTTTCTCTTCTTCATCCTCCTTATTTGTAGGTGGCGATTGATGATCATCGATGGTAGCGGCAATGGCCAATGACCAACTAAGAGGAAGGAGAGAGAAGAAGAGAGAAGGAGAAAAGAAGAAAAGAAAAAAAGAAAAGAGAAAAGAACAATAGATTGTGCTTGATTTTGAAATTATTCCCAATAACAAAAAGTAACTTTTTTCCACTTCTAAATTTTGTTCCAAATCTATTATCAGGAACAAAATATTTATCAAATAGATTTTTATTTTTTATTTGTTCCCAATAATAAAAGAATAGAATCGGTCACTATCGAGCAAGTTAACAGATAGACCCCAGGCAACCTATAGAGTCTAGGAGTATAAGGCCCAACGTGACTGCAAGTCCTAAAAAAATATGCTTGCAAAATTGAATTCCTTAACTTGAAATGGAAATATATTTTCTTGAAAAAAAAATTCCCAATTTTTTTCTCTTTATCATGAGTTTTTTGCAAAAAACTTCATGTTTAAGGTTTATACTAAAACCATTTTCAAGTCTTGTTTGGTTATTAACTTGAAGACGATTTCCTCCCTTGAGAGTAGAGAAAAGTTTCCTCATTTTTTTTTTTTTCAGGGAGGATGTTTTCCTTTACTATAAATGATTTTTCATTAATCAATCCATTTTCGGTTACTAAACATGTGAAAATATAAAAAATGAATTCTCAGAAACCCTTTTTAACTAAAAATAAAAACACACACACACACCCAGTAAAATGCAATTTCAATATAGAATAGATAATCTAAAATTAAATCTTTCACATTTAATGATAAAGAGATTATTGTTAGAAATGCCTAACTTATTTGCATCATGCACACTATTTAATTACTGAATCAATCTAACAAGGTTATTCTCTTTTCTACAAGAAGTTATGAGTTATTTATAAAACATCTTTTGTTGCCCAAAAAGTTATTTCCTTTTATCGAAAAGTTGGCCAAAAAGTAATTTATCTGATTGACCACAGAAAAAAGAATTTGCACCTCAGAACAATCATGTAACAACCATAAAACTCTATAATATCATGTATATGTATGCATAGGCATGTCGAGTAGCTCATTGTCTTCTCATACTTTTTTTATATTATTTCATATGAAAAAGTAAACCTAAAAACTGGTTTCGACTTCTCTTTTATCAAAATCATGGTAAATTATAATAGTACAATATCAATTGAGAAAACAAACTATACTTTAAATTAAACAATTTTTCTAAAACTTCAAAATTAGGATTACTTAAAATTTTAAACACCATCCAAACTTAAATTTGGATTTTCTTATTCTTGCTAAGTCAAGTTTTTCTAGTTTCGGGGACAACATCGTTATTAAAATAATTTATATTTGATTATCTACCCCTTTTTTTTCCCGAGACTAACATCGCAAAAAAAAAATCTCAAATTCTTTACCAAAAAAAAATTCTCAAATTAGTGTATTTATGTTATATTTACCAAAAATTAATTTTTATATCATAAAAAGTTTATATTGTTATATTCATATCATATTTTCCAAATTTTGCCCTAGTTTGTGACATTGGAAATTAGTTTTGGGCGTATATGGCACTAATGTATTAGTTTGGAAATTTTGTAGGGATACGAAATTAATTTAATACAGATGTAACAGAAAATTAATTTCATGCACTTTTTTGCGATGAAAGATCAGATAGGGAAAAGTCAATTCGTCTGGAAAGACATTTCTTGAAATGACAATTACGCCTTTCTGGATTCAAAGTACAAAATGGCTCCGCGTGAAGAGCCCCCGTACTTTAGCCCGCGCGCTCTCCCTTCGTTACAAGCAGTTGGAGCAGAGTCGCTACAGAGTCCGAGCGAGTTCGCTGGAGAAAATCCACCGACTCCGCCGTGAAAAGCCACTCCGAGATGGCGTGCTAAGTCCGGCCACCCGGACTTACCGGACTCATCGGAAAGTTCGTCGTGGAAGCCAGTGCTAAGTCCGGCCACCCTACCTTCACTCTCCTGGCACCGCCGTCCACTCCCGACCTCGTTGAAGGTTTCAAGAGCTTAGGCGTCCATGTAGTTCTGGTGAGAAGCTATTCCCGCGCGATCGCCTTTGTTTCCGACATGTGGTTCTGCTTCGAGGAACTGAAGCGTCACTTGCCGTTAAATCTCGTTCGCCATCCTGAGATACGTCTTCAACGGTAGAACCGGAGTTGATTTTCGTCTCCTTCGCTCGCTCGATCGAGTTGATTGGAGTCATGTTGCGATTTGGTGTTGCTCTTTGTCATTTTTCACGCTGCCTGACAAATCATCTCAGCTTCGCGTGTTGATTCGAACGAGTGAATTTTCAGACAAATCTCACAGAAACTTCCGTATGTTTTAGCCGTTTATGAGACAGCTATAGCTAACGTAGCTGCACTGACCTGTTCTTCAGATGTCATGGACGAGAATTCTGTGGATAGTAGCTTGTTTTTTTATTTGTCATAGTATTTTTTTTCTTGTCTGATAAAGGTCTTGAAGTCTGAATCTCTCCTTTTCTTAGTCTTCCTGCCAAAATAGGATTTGCTGATGATTGCTGATTTCATCGATAGTTTATTCATGCTCTTGGTCATTTGATTATCAGGGAGACATAAACGATCCAGGTACTCTGTTGAATGCGATCAGGCAGGTTGATGTGGTAATCTCTACAGTTGAGACATCACCAGAGGACCAATACAAGATTATTGCTGCCGTTACAATAGTCGGAAATATAAAGGTGGTGCTGTTTCGAATGATTTTGTCCTCGTAATCACTGTTCGTTTAGCATTTGATGATACAGGTTGTGTTAATTTAATTCTTTCCCTCTGGCATAAGTGCAACACCTTCTCCTCGTGAGCTTCGCTTTGATGAAATGGGATGCATTGGCTCATTTATCTGTAGACTTCACATCTTTTTTCATCTTAAACGGTCATGACTTTGTGTAGAAGTCCCTGTGTGTTTGGGTTTCCTCTAGGTCAGCAAAGAAAAAAACGTAAGAAGTTTTGATCACTCAATACGGACTATCGACATGTATCCCAGCGCTTTGATCATGAATTCGCGGGGAACATGAACTAGTTTAACCTTGAAATGGTCCTTTTCAGGAGTATTGTTGTTGCATAAATGTTACCCCACGCCACTTACTGGTATAGTACTTAGTAGTAACTGTTGTTGCTGCGGGTGGTTGACAGCCAACAATGAATGAAACTCAGCATGCTCCCAAAAGGCCATGGACTTTCCTCTGATATCTTAGCACTCGTGAAAGTGTCCATCCAAGCAAGCAGGCATGTTTGCATATTTTCTGCTTGACAGAGTTATCTGGCTGCCACCTAACATTTAAATCTTCACTTTCCATTTCTTCCATTTTTCTAATAGCACTTGGGCTAGAATTTACTTAATTGCTCAATCTTTTATTTTACTTATGATCATTTTTTACTCTGTTATAGTAACATATTGACAAAAAATAAAATAAAATTCGGTTTTGTATAAGTTTGTTTTGTTTTATTTTGCCAGAACTCATATAATTTTGTCGGATAAGGGCAATGTGCTCTAAATTTTCATTTCTTTCCAATAGAAATGTTTCTTCTGATTTGGTTATTTTTCTTTCTAGAGATTCTTACCTTCAGTGTTTGGAAATCATGCGGACCGTGTCCATGCTGTGGAGCCAGCAAGAATTTTTTATGCTGCTTACTATACCGACATCCTCCGCCTTCTTGAGGAACAGGGAATCCTGTATACCTATGCGTCTTGCGACTTTCTTGCGGGTTTGCACCTTATTACTTTGGCACAGCCTGGGGCTACAGCTCCCTCTAGAGATAAAGTTGTCATCTTAGGGGATGGTAATGCAAAAGGTAAGTAGCAATTTGTTGAAATATGTATTCTGATTCGTCGGGATATTTCTGTACAATTTTTACAATTTAACTACGGAAGTGATCAGATTGAGAGTAGTTCCTGAAGCTTGAGAATTTCAGGCAACCCCCTATCTGGAGATGTCGGGCCTTTTACATACATTAGTCTTGACTTCCAGAGACTCATAGATGATATGAAAGCGATGTTGGTTATCTTGGCACAATGCAGCCTGGTCAGCATATTAAGAAGGTTATCTTTATGCATCTGGTTGAGAAAAGAACATACAGATGCATTCGTCTCTAATAAAATAATTATTTCAAGAAAGTTCTTTAAATGTGAGGCGAAAGTATCTCTAGGAAGATCAAAGTTTCTGTATTATATTTATTTGCGAAATTCTGAAATTCTCACTGTCAATATGCAGTGGTGTTTAACAGGGAGGATGACATCGGCATCTATACCATGAAAGCCATGAATGATCCAAGGACCTTGAACAAAATTCTCTACATTAGACCTCCTGCCAACACCTACTTGATGAATGATCTCGTGTATTTGTGGGAGAGAAAGATCAGCAAGACCCTGGAGAGGGTTTATATTCCAGAGGAGCAAGTTCTGAAGAAAATTCGGGGGCACAGATGCATTGTTATCAGATTTCAGCATGTGGAGATTGTCTCTATTCTCTAAGATATTTAAACCTTTTGATGTCCATCGGTCTACTTGTCCGCTCATATTGCAGATGCGAGATCTCCAGATGATCTGATGTGGGCCATATACCATTCTATTTTTGTGAAAGGAGACCAAACTAACTTCAAGATTGAGCCGTTATTTGGAGTGGAAGCTTCGGAGCTCTACCCCAATGTCAAATACAGCACCATGGATGAGTACCTTGATCAGTTTGTCTGATTGTCTTAACTTATTGTGCTTGGGGATTTGATTTCTCACATCAGCTTGGAATCAGAAATGGTTATAGTATTCTGCTTCTTACGAACCTAGTGTGGAACGTCGCTCCCATTAATCATCTCATGGCACTGTACAACCTCCAGTTATTGAGACATACTATGAATACTGAATGAATGTGTTCCCATCTGTGCTGTGTGCTTGGAGCAGTCACTTCTGTTTTGGAGTTGTTTTGGGTTTAGGGGCTAGCTAATAAATAAAAAAAGGAAAAGGGTTTATGGTGTCGTGCCAAAAGCCTTCCCCAAATTTGGGTAAAACCTAATTGACTTCTCAACCTGTAGAAGACTTGATTAGACAAATTGAAAGTAGCGGTAAAAGTACAGGGGTGAAAAGTATGAATCTTCCTTTTTTATTCTCGTAGTGGAGTACAGTTGATACTCACTTTTCTAAAATCAAATACTTTGTACGGCCTAGAAGATCTCCTCAGAATCTAAACTCGAGGTTTACTTAGTAGATTTTTTTTTAAATTTTTTTTTTAAATTTTTTTTATAGAAGTCAGCAAGGATGATATTTGTGTCGCCAGTTGTCGAAGGGTAAGCTTAAAGAATAGCAGAATAGCAGGTTAAAACCCATTCATGAATACCTTGCGGTGTTGGTTGATCCTTAATGTTTCGAGGACTGTTATGGGCGTGGAACAAGCAAGAAGAAAGAGAGGCATGCATGATGAATCTGGACACCTCACGAACCAATTTCTTTACTAATCACGGTGGACGCGGACTCGTGTCCTTTCCTAATTAAGAACGTCCAACAAGGCGATGTTTACGTAATACTGTGTTTACTTTACAAATTAGGTAAATTGCAATTTCAAATTTCATATGAATGATCTAAGTATAAAATCTTTTCCATTTAATGATAAAGAAACTATCTTACTACGGGCTTAATATATGTGTATTGAACTCACTCTTTAAAAGCGGAATCAATCTAAAAGCCTCGGTTTCCTTTTCTTAAGAACTTGTGAATTTGAAAATATAGAAATCTTATGTTGCCCAAAAAATGAAAAAGAGTAATCTCTTGATCAACCCTGCTCTGGAAAGAATCTAGTGCACCTCAAAACAATCATTTACCGATATGAAATGTCATGATACCATGCAAGCACATGCACGTTGGATAGCTCATTGGCCTTTCATATCATTTTCACTAGTCTTTTCATATGATATAAAAAAATGGTTTCAACTTTTATTTACATGAAAAATCATTGTAAGTTTTAATGGTCTAATATCAATCGAGAAACAAAATCATCATACAAAATAAATCTAATCCTTCAAAATTAAGATTACTTAAATCTTATTTTTAGTAAGTTAAGTTTTCTTATTTCACAATAATTTGAATCATCTCTCAAACTCGACAAAATCTTTATTGAAGTACTTTATATTAGATTTTCTTCTGTTTCTATTAGTCCACTTCGCATGTACTTCTTTTCCAGCTAATGATGATATGAAGAAGCTCACATAAACGACGTCTATGCCTTTCTGAAGAAAAAAAAAAAAAACAGATGGACGATTCATCTCGGATCCCGCCTACAGTGTTACGGCCTGAGACCGAGCGAGTTCGCAGGGAAAAACCACACCGCTGGCGGAAAGAACCTTAGGTGGCCATGAAGAACAAAGTCCTGATGATCGGAGGCCTTGCATGATTGAACCTAGCCTAGTATACTAGGAGAAGGGCTTCACGGGGATCCGAAGTGAGCTACCCTCACTTTTGGAGGGGTTGGCGGGAAGCCTAATGGGGACGTTATCCCGTAATCCCAGTTAAACCCCTTGTCATGGGGGCTAACTGGGCATCCTGAGATGCCCGATTCAGGGTAGAGCCGTTTAATGACTTGTTTAGGTCCACCTGATGATCGGAGGCCTTGCATGCCTCAAAAGTATATAGTTGAAGCGAGTGCTAAGTCCGGTCACCTTACCTTTGCTCTCGTGAGGGAGCCTGGTCTCTCCGGTCCCGCCAAGGCCAACATCGCCCAAGGTTTCAAGAGCTTAGGCGTCAAATTTTTCATGTGTGTATCGTGTTGTGAGTAGTCACTACGGTGCAATTATGTTCGTTTCCGACATCAACTTGAACCATAAGTTATATAGGATTCTGCTTCTCCGCATCCCGCTAATCATCTCACGGCACGTGCAAGTTCCTAATGCGAGGACATACTAGGAACATTCGATGTGCAAGGCGTCTGTGCAGTGCTTGGAGGAGTTACTTCTATTTTGGAGTTTGATATGAGTTTTTCTATTTCTGTATACTATACGTTTTATGTCGTCGGTGTGGGTATTGAATTTGAGCCACTGATGATGTTCGATAATTCACCTGATTTCCTGGTCTTAGACTAAAAGATAATTGTGTCTTAAGCTCCATTTATTTCGCAAAAAATAAATAATTTAGAAAAAAATATCTAAAAAATGATTATTTATATCGCTTACAAAAAAAAAATGAACAAAAAATATTTATGTCGTGTACAAAAATATTTAGACATATTTTGTTGTTGATAATAACAACATTTTTCATCGACCAATCATTTTAAAATATGCAAGTAATCATTTTCTAGAAGAATATTTTTAAAATTATTCATTTTTTATTGAACAAATAAAGTTGAGTAGTTTTTCATGTCTAAATAGTCCATAGGCAATCATTGTGGTGAAATCAAATACTTTATATATCCTCGAAAATCTAAAAGTAATTGAAACTCCGGATTTCCTTAGCTGACGAAATCTCCTTTCATGAATGATAAACTTAAAAGAATAACAAGTTTAAGGATTCTTACTGCGGGGAACAAACAAGGCAAAGAAAAAAGGCAAATGTTCGATGAAGTTGGAACAACCCTCGAACTAGATTCGCGGACGCTGGTATGACTAATGAATCCTTCCGTACTCTGCGTACTGCCTACCGTCCGCGTACACTCTTGTGTCCTTTTCTTTTCAAGAAATCTACGGTGTGGTGGTTTTTAGCGTGAATATCTTCCTTTTTGTGAATGATTTTTCGTAAATTCATCCATTCACGATCGCTAAGCATGTGAAATTATGGAAAACAAATTTCAGGATACCCTTTTTTTTAGCAAAACACGCACTCAAATGATATGCACTTTTAATTTCGAATTGGTGATTTAAACATTGAATCTTTCGCATTTAATGATAAAGAGATTATCATTTATATATGTCTAACTTACTAGCATCATGCTCCCTATTCAATCAATGAGCCAATCTAACAAGGTTAGTCTCGTTCAATAAGTTATGAATTGTTTACAAGATAATATTTTTGTTTTTTTTTTTGTTTGGTAAGGTAAGTAATATTAAGGGGATGGTCAAAATGTACAAACAAATGGCTTCAAAAAACTGTCACTCAAGAATAACAGGTTCATGATGAGTGAAAGGAAGCCAAAAAAAGGCCAATCGGCCAACAGCACCAAAACAAGAAAAACACGCCAAAGGAAGGACACAAAGCAGCACCAAGTGTCTACCCAGGCAAGGCCAACTTAGACGTTGAAGATAGCAGGGTCCACTTCCCAGGAACGTTGCACTCTTCTATTTCTTAGGGAATCCTCCACATTCTTGAAGGTGCAAGCCTTATCTTTAACAACCTTTAGAAGGTGCTTCTTCATAGCCGAAGTTACAAGATAATGTTTTGTTGGCCAAAAAGTTAAAAAAATAATTAATGTGGTTGAACCTACAGGAAAAAAGAAATGGCACCTCAAAACAATCCTAGAGCGACTATGAAACTCCGTGATATCATGTATATATGTGCATCTGCATGTCCAATAGCTCATTGTCCTCTCATACCATTTTCTCTTATTATTTCATATGACAAAGTAAACTTAAAAAATGGTTTCAATTTCTTTTTTATCAATGACATAAAAAATCATGGTAAATTATAATAGTACAATATCAATTGAGAAAACAAAATATAGTTTCAATTAAATAGTATTTCTAGCACTTCAAAATTAGGATTACTTAAATTTCTAACACCATCCAAACTTAAATTTGGATTTTGTTATTCTAGGCAAGTTAAGTTTTTCTCATTTCACAAAAAATGAATCATCTCTCAAATTAGACAACATTATTATTACAATACTTTATATTTTATTTTCTTCCCTTTCTTTTTTCAGGACTAATACTATAAATAAAAAAAAAAAACTCAAACTAGTACATCTATATTATATTTACCAAAAAATAATTGTCATATTGCAAATTTTTTTATATTTTTATACTCATGTCATATTTATCCATAATTTGCAGTAATTTTTTACATTAAAAATTAGTTCGGGATGACATTTGTATCCAGTTGGAGAATATTTTAGGTAAAAAAGTTAATTTAGGATAAATGTAATAGAAAATCAATTTCATGCACTTTTTTTCTGGTGAAGGATCAGATCGAGAAGTCAACGCTGTAAGGACAATTCATTGAAAAGATAATTACGCCCTTCTGGAGTCAAAATATAAATTGGCTCCGTGTAGAAGATCCCCGGGCATTTTTGCGTGCTCTCTCCCTTTCTCGCAGACACAGTTGGAGCACAGTCGCTGCGAAGACCGACCAAGCTTGCCAGAGAAAATCCACCGACTCCGCCGTGAAAAACTCCTCTGAGATGGTGGAGAAGAGCAAAGTCCTGGTGATCGGAGTCACCGGACTCATCGGAAAGTTCGTCATGGAAGCGAGTGCTAAGTCCGACCACCCCACCTTCGTTTTCGTGGAACTGCTGTCCACTCCGTCCGACGCTGCCAAGACCAACTTCATCCAAGGTTTCAGAAGATTAGGAGTCTACGTAGTTCTGGTGAGTAGCTAGCTATGCCCGTGTGACGTGTTCGTTTCTGACATCTGGTTCCGCTTCGAGGAATTGAAAGTGTCGTCTGCCGTTGAATCTTGTTTGTCGTTCCGAGTGTGAATGCTAATATGAGCACCTAGAGGGGTGAATATGTGCGAGAACAAACTTTTGCAAAGTACAAAGCAAAACCTTAAGTTTAACTTGAGTCTGTTTAACAGTAGACTTTAAAATAGAAGTGAGACTCTAATAGTTAAATGAAATTACAAGTAAAGTAAAAGAGTTTAGGGAAGAGAATAAGAACACAAGGTTTATAGTGGTTCGGTTTAATCCAAGCCTACATCCATTCTCCTGCACTGACAGCCCATCGGTTGAATTTCATTATGAATCAAAAGAGTCGTTACAGTATCACGTCTTTGATTCCACAGTGTAGAGACTCTGCTACACTTCCTCAAGATCTCACAAATATATAAACTCTCTTTTGAGTACAAGTTTACGCTTAACAATTGAATTAACAAAGAATAAGGAGCTTCAGACTTTGAAATTTATCTATTGCGCACACACTCGAATAACTGGAACATCTTCCTTATATACTCCTCCATGCCTTCATAGCCATTGGCACTTTCCAAAGGAGCTCTTCCAATCTCCTCGTTGGATAGAATCAATTAGGGAGATCTCGAGTTATTTAAGGAATATGACGATAGCCCACCAATCCTGCTCGCTTATATAATTAGGATATAGGTTTCCATAAATAAACCTTCCAAGTATGCTTCGCCAATCAACGTATCTAAATTACCCGAATTAAAATCAAAACGAATAATAGATTCCGAGATGCTATATCTAGCCGAGAGATCTTCTTCAGTCGATATAATCAAATCCTTAAAGAAATATTCAATTATGGATAAGTCTTCTTTGACGGTCTAGAAACTGTCAATGAGGGTAGACTTTGAATCTTGAGTCTGGAGGTTCGGCGGTCTTTAGACTTTGACGAAAGAGTCTACAAGTCTTCAGACTAGACTGATGGAAACGTTTTGTCAACTTCAAAACAAATACGGAAGTTTTCTCCAACACCGAGAAACGTCTTCGGTAGTAGAATCGGAGCTGATTTTCATCTCCATCTCTCATTCGATCGAGCTTATTGGAGTCACGTTGTGATTCGGTGTTGTTCATTATCTTTTCTGATATTTTGTCTTCATATGTTGGTGAAATAGGTGAAATTTTTTACGACGTCCTTCTCATTTTCTCACTTGCCTGACGATTCATCTCAGCTTTGCACGTTGATTCGAACGTGTGCATTTTTAGAAAAATCTTACAAAAACTTCCTTATGCCTTAGCTGTTTATGGGACAGCTACAGATACGTAGTAACTGCACTGACCTGTTATTCAGATGCCACGTAGGAGAATTTTGTGGATAGTAGCTTTTTTATTTTATTTTATTTTATTGTCATAGTTATTTTTTTCCCCTTGCCTGATAAAGGTATTGAAGTCTTATCTTCATTGGTTATGAATTCCATCGACAAAATAGGATTTTTTTTTTTTTTTGTTGGTAAAGGACAAAATAGGATTTGTTTTGATGATTGCCGACTTCATCAATTGTTTATTCACGCTCTTGGTCATAGGGGTGAGCATCAGTCCAGGGTCAACCCTAGACTGACCCTGGACTGGCCCAACCCTGCCGGTCCTAGTTCGATTCCCAGGGAGACTGGGTCGATCTTTGGTCCTATAATTCATGGACTAGCACTATGCGGGTCGATCAGCGGTCCTAATAGTTCTGAGTCGGTCCAACTCGGACCAACCCTAACTATATATATATATATATATATATATATATATATCTAATATATTATTTATAATTTTTTTATATAGAGAAAACCTTATATTAAATAGCGTCAACAATATTAAATAACTCTTTAGTGAGGAGTTCAAGTAATTTTACATTATTATTTAATAACTTAGATTTTTAATGTCTTTTACAGTGTCAATAGTCATAATTTACGAAAGAGAAAAATATTTTGGTGAGGAGTTCTCACGACGTCCAAAAATGCATAAATGGCTCCTTATGGTATCCTCCTCTAATATTCATTCTCTTTTGTATTATTTGTCCTCTTAGTTTTTAATTTGCTAAATTTGAAAGAAACAACTTCTTCGCTTGCCACTCGTTCGCTTGTCACTTGACACTCGCCTCGCTCACTTTGGGTCATTCGTGCCACTTGCTGCTCGATGCTCGCTTGGCTTGTTGCTCCCTGCTTGACATTCGATGCTCATTTTGTTCGACGCTCACCCCACTTGACCCTCACTGCTTGCCTTTCTCAGTTGAATTTGCTCATCATCGAACCCATTGGGTTGGTACAGTCCTCGATTACCCTTTCAAGGAGTATAAAAAATGAAATAAAAAATTATTGGTTGGTTTTGGGTTGACTCGGAAATCGAACCAAACCCATTGGGTCGGTCCGGTCCTTGGTCCCAAGCTCAATAAGGTTGGTCTTCGGTCTCAAAAATTGAGAATCAACACAGTGTGGGTTAGTCTTAGGGTTAGGGGGTGGACTGGCTCAACCCGGACCATGCTTATCCCTACTTGGTCATTTGATTCTCAGGGAGACATAAACGTTCAACATACTCTGGTGAATGTGATGAGGCAGGTTGATGTGGTATTCTCTACTGTTGAGACATCGCCAGATGACCAATACAAGATTGTTGCTACCATTTTGACGGCTGGAAATATAAAGGTGGTGTGTTTCTAATGATTTTGTTTTCTAATCATTGTTCGTTTAGCATTTGACTAATGATATAGGTTGTGTTAGCTTACTTCTTTTCTTCTAGTATTAGTGCATCACATTCTCCTTGTAAGCTTCATTTGATCAAATGGGATGCATCGACTCATTTATCTGTGGACTTCACATCTTTTTTCATCTTAATTGGTCATGATTCTGTGTAGAAGTCCCTATGGGTTTGGGTTTCCTCTAGGTTAGCCAAAAGAAAATATAACATAAAAAGTTTCAATTGGAAGGGCTAGTAATAACACCTAGAAATGGGTGAATATGTGTGAATAAAAATTTTCGCAAGATTTGGCAGAAGTGATTTTGCTTTTAGAAGACAATAGACTATGAACGAATTCAGCTTTAAATTGTTAGATAAAACTTCAAATGAAATTAAGGAGTTTACACTTTAGTTAATTAAGACTACGAATCAAAATAAAAGAGTTCAGGGAAGAGAATAAGAACATAAATTTTATAGTGATTCGGCTTAAATCAAGTCTACGTCTACTCTCTCGCACTAATAGCCTACTGGCTGGATTTCACTAGGATTCAGAAGAGATTTGACAGTCTTGCAGTCTCGACTTCTCAGTGAAGAACCTCTACTATTCTCTCACAAAGTCTCACTAAGGGTTTTTCTCTTTTGTTTACAACTTTGAGCTCAGTAAATGAAATAGCAAAGAACTAGGAATCTTCATACTTTGAAATTTCTCTTTCACGCACACTTTCAAACAACTGGAGAGTTTGCCTTAAATACTCCTTCATGCCTTTACGACTGTTGGCACTTTCCAAAGGAATTCTTCCAATCTACCTGTTGGATAAAATCAATCAAGAAGATCTCTAGTCATTAGATAATTTGTGATGAAAGCTCATCAATCTTGTTCACCCATACAATCGGGATCTTAGTTTCCATAAGTAAAACCTTCCAAGTTTGCTTGCCTTACAAAAGATTGGATTAACGGAATTGATTCCAATAAGGATAGTCAATCAAGTAGATGTTAAATCCAGCCATAAGGTCATCCATAAACCATACAAATCGAATCTTTAAAGATAATTTCACATCTGGATAAGTCTTCATTCTTCAGTTTGGAATCTGTTAGTGAGGGCAAACTTTGAATTTAAAGTTTGGCGGTCTTCAAACTTTGACACTTGAGTTTGGATGTCTTTAGACTAGATTTTTGGAAATGTTTTGTCAACTTCAAAACAATAAATGAGTTTTTTCCAACAATCTCCCCATTTTTTATTGTGACAAAACTTTCATGTAGATTTAAAAACTTTTGACCTATAAAACAATTCTAAAGCAATACACGATATCTTATAAGAATAAGTAGATTGGAACCTGGATAGCATCGATTTTGCAGAAAATATGTTAATCCTGAACATGATAAGACAAATAACTATCCAACCATAATCAGTATCACAAAAGTAAATTGCTGCAAGCATCAAAAAGTTCAGCAAAGATTCAAAGTCAAACAGTAATCAAACAAAAGTCCAAAGTCCAAACCAATAAAGTACCAAAGATAAATAATAATAATAATAATAATAATAATAATAATAATAATAATAATAATAATAATAATAATAATAATAATAATAATAATAAAGTACCAAAAGTCAAAAGAATAAATCTACACACATTCTCCCCCTTTTTGTCAGCAGCAAAAAATGGAGAATGATTAAAAAAGAGTTGAATAAAATCAGGGCTGTTTAGGGATGCGAACGAGCTGGAAATCCCCAATCGACTGAACTGTGTCCTCCAACTTTCCCAGTGATTCATGCATCTTCTCAACATCTTCAGTCTTGGCAATCCCTTGAATTTGAAGCTTAAGGTCCTGTACCTGATCGTCAAAAGAGACTACATAAGCTTTTAATGCAATTTGGAGGTTCTGAATTTCACACTCCATTCCATATTGTTGTGCTTTTATCTCCACAAGGAGCTCTAGCAGCCTTGAAAGTTTGCTGTAATGTCTGTTTGTGTACTAACTTTAGCATGTTTAGTTTGTGGAGTGTTGAAAGATGAGGGAACATCAGCTCCTCTACTTCCAAGAGTTGGAGAGGATGCCTCAACATCAACTTTAGGATATTGAGAGGCATAAGCATCCTCTGATTTGCTGGAGATCTGCTAATATCATCACTCATAAAAACATGTGAAGAAGAAGTACCTAAGTTTTCAGCAGCTCCCCCTATCTTTGTGGTTACAAGTGGAGAAGAAAAGTCTTCTTCTTGTTCTTTCTCAGCTCCTAAGTGATGTTCTTTTTCTCTTGCTTCTCTTGCAGTTCCACTTCGAGTCTTCTCCGAGTCATCTGACAAGGATACTGCAAATGTTGGCTTAAAAGGGTCATCATGACCCTTTTCCTCTTTTGCTTCTCTTTCTCCTTCTCTTGCTCCTTTTTCTGCTTCTTCTCTTTTTCTTTCCTCTGCTCTTCTTTCTTCACTTCCTTCTCTTATCTCTTATCTTTCTTCACCTCTTTGCTCTTCTTCTCTTTCTTTGTTCTCTCTGTCCTTTGCGACTCAAAACTGACAAAACTCCGTAAATTTCTTAAGGCAAAAGCGGAGAGAGTGAGATCATCCTCATCTTCTTCTTCGTCCTGCAAGATAAGGGCTCTTTTCTTCTTGATAGGTGCGCTCATAGGCTCCTTGCCTTTTTTATTTTATTTTATTTTTTTTTTGCGGCAAAGTCTTATTGTGTTTTGGTTGAGGACTTCTCCTTTAAGCACTCCAAGGCTTTATTCAGTTCCTTCAGTCTCATTTTCAAAACCATCTCTAATCCTATCACCATAGGAGCAATGGTTTTGACATAGAGAGATGCTGGAAACTAAATATGAAAGTGTCAAAACAATTTGGTAACCAGCGTGGAGTAAGGAAGTTGTCTCTTGTCCTTCACAATAGTCCTATACATGTGCATTAGGATTGTGTGGGGCAGCGAGAACTTCATCTCATTGTTGATGGCAAACATCAGCTTTGCCTCAGAACAAGATACATCTGTCTTGGAGGTTGACTTGGGTTTGATTTAGTTGATTACAACCTTGTGCAACAAAATATTGAAGGCAGTCATTCTGGAATGGGAAATTCCGCCTTCAGTAATTCTGTTCCGAACAAGACACATTGTTGCATGACCAACAGACACATTTATTGGTTGGAAGCTCCCTCTTTCCACACCAATGACATCCGCCAATGTGTCCACACCCACTACAAAGTTTTTCTCCCTTACCGTAAAATGAAATCTATTCGCGTTTAGAAAAGATAGATTCGAATAGAAGTAAGTAGTTAATTTAGGGTAGGCAACAGAAGTCTATGAGCAAAAGTTTTCAAAATGAAAAAGTGCAAACTTCTCCATTAGGTTCACCTTCAAAGAATCTAAGAAATCAAAATCCATAGTTCGAGGGTTCATCACCCCTCTCTTTAGCAACTTTGAATAAGTCTTTCTGTGGTCCTTAGAACGAAACACATCCGTTCCCTCACCACGCACAGTAGCAGCAACGCCCATCCTAGGTTGAAAATTCGCATACATTCTCTCATTATCATCCTTCACCTTTGGCTGATTAAAAGTACCAAAACGTGGATCACATGGAAAGTTAGCAAATGTCCTATCTGCCAAACCTTCAGGCACAATGCCTAACCTTTCCATTGATCACAAGAATTGAGTTTTATTTTTGCAACCTCTTTCTTGCATAAATTCATCAATAAAGGTCATAGCAGAACCACCTTGTTTCAAGTGGTTGTAAAGTTTAAACAGAAACTAGGGTTTCAACGTTCTTACAGGTTCGGCATCTTCCACATTTTCCTCTTCTACATGCTGACGCGGAGGATTACGCTATGAAGAATGACGTTGTTGAGAATGTGGTTGTTACTGTTGAGGAGAATCTTCTTCTTCGGTTAAGTCAAAGTGAGTAGGACCCTTTGGCATGTTCTGTGGTCCCCTGTTTGCGATCCGAGACGATTTTCTCTGGAAAGACATCTTCAAAGTTGAGGAGGATTTCCTTAACTCGTTCGGTTGAAAAATGTGAAAACTTTGTAGAGTAAACCTAAGAGAAAAAGTGAGAGAGTAGGAGTTCTGTATTCTAGGGTTTGTGAAAACATAAATGGAGAAGAAAGACTTCGATGGTATATAAAGAAAGTGAAATGAGATATACTAACTGTCACAAAGGAAAAAATAAAATGCCTTTTTTGAAAATAAAAACTACCAAAAATTCAAAAATTCGAAAAAGATCATTTCCAAAAATAAAATAGGCAAGTGACGATTCAAAAATCAATGTACCTTTTCAGAATTATTATGCTAAAACTAAATTACCTACATTGAAGAGAAATTAACTTACAGATTTAAATTTTTAGGATATTCTGAGTCTGACCACCTTCAGACTTTAACTAGTAGAAGATATGATATTCAGTCTGGTGCGAATAGACTCAAATAGACTTTTCTCCAATGGCTTTGTGAATATGTCTACTAGCTGATTCTTCCGGTCAATAAACTAAATCATAATTTCTCAACTCTGAACATGATCTCTTATTAAATGGTATCGAATCTCTATGTGTTTTGCCCTTGAATGAAGAATTGGATTCTTCGTAAGATTGATGGCACTAGTGTTGTCGCATTTGATCTCGGTACACGATTCTTCAATTCCAAATTCTCTTAGCTGTTGTCTTATCCACAAAATTTGAGAACAACAGCTTCCAAGAGCCATATACTTTGCTTAAGTTGTTGAAAAAGTTACAGTACTCTGCTTCCTTGAGAACCAAAACACTAGCTTATTGTCCAGCAGTTGACAAGTACCAGAAGTATTCTTTCTATCAACTTTACAACCAGCCAAATCTGCGTTTGAATTTCCGAGGAGAATAAAGTTTCATTCTTTGGAATACCATAGACCTAGCTTTGGAGTAGTTGCAACGTATTTGATGATGCATTTTGCAGCACTTAAATAAGATTCTTTGGGATTTGATTGGAATCTAACACAGATATAAACACTAAACAAAATGTCAGATCTAGATGCAGTAAGGTAAAAAAAACAAACAAATTATGCTCATGTAAAGCTTCTGGTCAACATTCTTTCCTCCTTCATCTTTGTCCAGCTTCGAAGAACTTGACATTGGTGTCTCCGTCTTTTTTGCAATTCTCCAATCCAAATTTCTTGATTAGATCTTTTGCATGCTTCTTTTAGTGAATAAAAATACATTTTTTTGATTGTTTAACTTGCAATCCTAGAAACTTCACGTTCATAAATTCTTCCATAGATTGAGTTTTCTTGTTGAATACTTTGTATGCTTTGCTTGAGGTTGAGTAGCCAAGGAAAATTCTTTTGTTTGATCTTTCTTCAAACTTTCCCGTTCGATCATTTGCATTTTTCAAAGCATAACATTTACAACCAAACACATGAAAGTAAGAGACATTTGGTTTCTTCCCTTTATACACTTCATAGGGAGTTTTCTCTATAATAGGCCTCAAGAACACTATGTTGATGATGTAGCAACCTGTAGAAACTACTTCAGTCCAAAATCGAGAGGAAATATTGCTCTCAATTAAGAGGGTTCTTGCCATCTCCTGTAAGGATCTATTCTTTTTTATTTTTTTCACAATCCCATTTTGTTATGGAGTGTATGAACAAGATAAAACATGTTGGAAACCAGATTCATCACAGAACTTTGCAAAGTCTTGATTTTCAAACTCACCTCCATGGTTTGTTCATATGCTTGAAATAGCATATCCTTTTTCATTCTGAACCTTCTTGGCAAACTTTGAAAAGTGAGAGAATGCTTCGAACTTATTTGCCAAGAAATAAAATCAAGTAAAGCGAGAGTAATCATTCACGATTACTAGGCAGTATCTCTTTCCACTAATGTTTTGAGTTCTGGTTGGTCCAAAGAGATCCATATGCAGAAGCTACAAAACTTGATTAGTAGAAATTTGATTTATAAGTTTAGAAGGACTTCTAACCTGTTTTCCCAAAACACATGGCATGCATAATTCAGACTTTTGATAAGTCATGTTAGGAAGACCACAAACAAGCTTCTTGGAAGAAATCTTGGCAATATGCTTCATGTTAACATGACCAAGCTTTCAATGCCAAAGATTTACTTCATCTTGAATGGATATAAGACACTGAGAACTTTCTGGTTTTATATCCAGAAGATAAATATTCACACGCCTTTGTCCAGTGAAAGATTGAGAGAAGTCTTTACTTGTTCCCGAACAAATGCCTTCTAGGAATTTAATTTTAAATCCAGTATCGCATAGTTGACTTATGCTGAGTAGATTGTAATTTAGACCTTCCACCAATGAGGCATTATTGATAGTGAGGCTTCCAATCTTCACGATTCCAACTCCAACAATTCTTCCTTTGACATTTCCACTAATATAAACTTTTCCACCATTTATTTGAACAAGCTTTATAAAGCAATTCAAATCTCCAGTCACGTGTCTAGAACAACCACTATCCAAATACCATTTGATTTTCTTCGTAATAATGACTTGTGATCATAACAAGAACTAAAGTTTTCTTTGGTATCTACATTTTCTTGGGTCTAGGAGAGTTAGTATTAAAAACAGTCTTTGCCCAATCCCTCTTAATAGGTCTCCAAATCTTGGGACATTCATTCTCAAAATGTTCTGAGCTATTACATTTTGAACATTTGAGAGCACTTCGACCAATAGGTTTTACAAAAACTCTTTGAAAATGATTTTTGTAAAATATCCTTATAGGTCTTCGTTTGATTATTTCTTTAACTTTGGAAAAATCAATTAAAGGAATAGTTTCTAGAGTCATATCCAAATCAGATTTGTTAGAATAAGGTCTTTGTACCGAAATAATTTTCTCTAGTTTCTTAGATCCTTTTGAAAATCTTTTTGTGATATTTGAAATATCTTCTTTCAAAAAGGCATTTTCCTTTGAAAGAGAATCTGATTTTTTTTTTTTAAATCAACAAAACTTTTATCTAGACTTTTGAAACTTTTTTTTCCAAAAAGTTTCCTGTTGCCTCGGCTTGGAATTCTCCCTCTTTAGCTCGGAAATCCTTTAAAAGATGTTTTGAGACTAAGACAGAGTTTATCTATATACTTCGAGACTTTAACAGGGATTTTTAAATTGCTAACCTCAACTTCTTTGTCTAAGTCTGAATCAAAATCTGTTTCAGAGTCTGAGTCTGATTCTGAATTGGACATTAGACATATGTTGGCATATTCTTCATCACTTTCCTCGCATTCGGTATCGCTCAATGTCTCTACTTTGAGAGCCTTTTTGTATTTCTCTGTTCTTCCTTTCTTTTTCTTCAACAAATGGCAGTTGGGTTTGATGTGCCATTTTTTCTTACATTTGAAGCATATTACTTCTTTGCTGGTTTCATTTTCTTCAATTGATCTCTTTTGGAAATTCTACATGCTCTGTTTCTTCCAGTTGAATCTTCTTCCCTTCCTATTTAACTTCCTAAACTTCTTAATCATAAGCGCCAATTCTTCATCATTCATGTCATCTTTTGAATCTGTATCATCCGAATCATCATTAGATTTTAAAGCAATTGACTTCTTACCTTTAGGATCTTCTTCCTCATTGATCTGCTCCACTTCATATGACTGAAGTGTGCCAACTAGTTCATCTATTGAAAGAGGCATGATCCTCCAGATTTCTCTAATTGATGTCTTCACGTGATTCCAGTCTTTGGAGAGTCCACTCAGCAGTTTATTGACCTTCATTGGTCCTGAGATTGGTTGTCCTTGATATGTTAGGCCGTTTACAATCTCTGTGAAGTGATTGAACATATCAGTGATGGATTCTCCAAGTTTCATCTTGAAGACTTCATACTGTCCAGGTAGAATATTGATTTTTGTTTCATTTACTCAATCATTTCCTTCATAAGTAACATGCAACCTGTCCCAAAATTCTTTTGCCGTTTCACAAGAAGAAATTCGGTTATACTCTGTAGGGGATAAGACACAATATAAGGAGTAGATGGCTTTAGCATTAACAGTTTGTCTCTTGGTTATTTCTGCTTGTGTTAATTCGCCAGCATCTGCAACTTCCTTTCCTCTTTCTGAGGTTAATGTAACTTTGGGAATTATCCCTTTATCTACCACATCCCATTCCAAGGGATCTTTCGATCTTAGGAATGCTTTCATCTTGTTCTTCCACACATTGTACTCTTTTCCATCAAAGTAAGGAGGTCTGGTGTTACTTTGACCTTCAACCAAATTTGGAGCCAAAATACTAACCATAGATCTTTAGCTTAAGAAGTAAAAACACTTCAGTAAATAAGCACACAAGCTCTGATGCCAATTGAAAGGGCTAGTAACAACACCTAGAGGGGAGTGAATAGGCGTGAATAAATTTTTTTGCAAGATTTGGCAGAAGTAATTTTGTTTTTAGAAGATAATAGACTATGAACGAATTCAGCTTTAAACTGTTAGATAAAACTTCAAATGAAATTAAGGAGTTTATACTTAAGCAATTAATTAAGACTACGAATCAAAGTAAAAGAGTTCAGGGAAGAGAATAAGAACACAAAATTTATAGTGGTTCGGCTTAGATCAAGCCTACGTTTATTCTCCCGTGTTGACAGCCTACTGGCTGGATTTCACTAAAATTTAAAAGAGATTTTACAGTCTTGTAATCTCAACTTCTCAGTGAAGAACCTCTACTGTTCTCTCACAAAGTCTCACTAAAGGTTTCTCTTTTTTGTATACAATTTTGAGATCAGTGAATGAAATAGCAAGGAACTAGGAATCACTAGGAATCTTCAGACCTTGAAATTTCTCTTTCATGCACACTTTGGAACAACTGGAGTGTCCGCCTTAAATACCCATTCATGCCTTTACGACCGTTGGCACTTTCCAAATGAATTTTTCCAATCTACCCATTGGACAGAATCAATCAAGGAGATCTCTAGTCGTTAGATGATTTGTGATGAAAGCCCGTCAATCATGTTCGTTCATACAATCTGGATCTTGGTTTCCATAAGTAGAACTTTCCAAGTTTGCTTGCCTTCCAAAAGATTTGATTAACGGAATTGATTCCAATAAAGATAGTCAATCAAGTAGATGCTAAATCCAGCCATAAGGTCATCCATAAACCATACGAATCAAATCTTTAAAGATAATTTCGAATTTGGATAAGTCTTCATTCTTCAGTTTGGAAACTGTCAGTGAGGGTGGACTTTGAATTTAAAGTCTGACAGTCTTCAGACTTTGGCACTTGAGTTTGGATGTCTTCAGACTAGACTTTTGAAAATGTTTTATCAACTTCAAAACAGTAAAAGAGTTTTCTCCAACATCAATCACTCTATATGGACTATGGACTTGTATCCCAGCGCTTCGATCATGAATTCGCAAGGAACATGAACTAGTTTAACCTTGAAATAGTCCTTTTTAGGAGTATTATTGTTGCATGTATGTTACCCAACCCCACTTACTGGGATAGTACTTAGTAGTAATCATTGTTGCTGTGGGTGGTTGACAACCAACAATAAGTGGAACTCCGCATGCTCCGAAAAGGCAATGGACTTGCCTGATATTTTATCACTGTGAAAGTGTCCATTCAAGCAAGCAGCATGTTTGCATACTTTATACTTGACAGAGTTATCTGGCTACCGCCTAACATTAAAATCTTCACTTTTCATTTCTTCTACTTTTCTAATAGCACTTATGGTAGAATTTGCTTATTTGCTGAATTTATTGTTTCACTTATGATCAGTTTTTACTCTGTTATAGTATCATACTGACAAAAAAAGAAAAATGAAATTCAGTCACATACAAGTTTGTTTTGTTTTATTTTTCCAGAACTCATATAATTTTGTTGGATAAGGGGAATGTGCTCCAAATTTTCGTTGCTTTCCAATGGAAATGTTTCTTCTGATTGGATTATGTTTCTTTCTATAGATTCTTGCCTTCAATGTTTGGAAGTGATGTGGATCGTGCCCATTCTGTGGAGCCAGCAAGAACTTTTTATGCTACTTACTATACCGACATCCACCGCCTTCTTGAGGAAGAGGGAATCTCGTATACCTATGTGTAGGAGGAGGGAATCCCGTATACCTATGTGTGTTGTAACTTTCTTGTAGGTTGGCACCGTTCAACATTGGTGCAGCCCAGGGCTAGAGCTACCTCTAGAGAGAGAATTGTCATCTTAGGGGAGGGTAATGCGAAAGGTAAGAAGCATCGAAATACCTATTCTGATTCGTTAGGATTTTTCTGTACAACTTTTACGATTTAATTACGGGAGTAATCAGAGTGAGGACAATTCCTGAAGCTTGAGAATTCCAAGCAACTCCCCTAGTTGGAGATGTCGGGCCTTTTACATCCATTATTCTTGTGTCACGGCTTGAAAGAAAGCATGTCCAAGAGAGCCCGTGACACTTGACTTCCGGAGACTAAAAATGATATGAAAGTGATGTTGGTTATCTTGGCACAGTACCGCCTAGTCAGCATATTAAGAAGGTTATCTTATGTATCTAGTTGAGAAAGGAACATATGAATGCATTCGTCCATGATGATTTTTTTTTTATCAAGAGAGTTCTTTAAATAAGAGCCGAAAGATCAAAGTTTTTGTGATATATTTATCAGCAAAATTCTAAAATTCTCTTGTCAATGTACAGTGGTGTTTAACAGGGAGGATGATAATGGCACCTATACCATCAAAGCCGTGATGATCCTAGGACCTTGAACAAAATTCTGTACATTAGACCTCCTGGCAACACCTACTCGATGAATGATCTTGTGTCTTTGTGGGAGAGAAAGACCGGCAAGACCCTAGAGAGGGTTTATGTTCCAGAGGAGAAAGTTCTGAAGAAAATTCGAGGTCACAAATGCGTTACTATTAGATTTGAGCACGCAGAAATTGTCTCTATTCTCTATGAGATTTAAACCTTTTGACAACAATTGGTCTACTTGTCCGCTCATATTGCAGATGTGAAATCTGCAGACAATCTGGTGTGGGCCATATCCCATTCTGTTTTCGTGAAAGGAGACCAGACTAACTTCGAGATTGAGCCATCATACGGAGTGGAAGCTTTGGAGCTCTACCCTGATGTTAAATACAACACCGTGGATGAGTACCTTAATCAGTTTGTCTGATTGTCAAAGCTTACTATGCTTGGGGATTTGATTTCTCACATCAGCTTGGATACACAAATGGTAATAGTATATTGCCTCTCACGAACCTAGTGGGAAACGTCGCTCCCATTGATCATCTCATGACACTGAACAACCTCCAGACATTAAGACATACTATGGATACTGAATAAGTGCTCATCTGTGCTGTATGCTTGGAGAAGTTACTTCTGTTTTGGAGGTGTTATGTGTTCAGGGGCTAGCTAACAAATAAAAAAAGGACGAGGGTTTATGGAGTCGTGCCAAAAGCCTATTCCGAATTTGGGTAAAACCTAATTGACTTAATCAGACAAACTGAAAGTACACAGACTTAATTGGAGAATCGGAAAAAGTGGAGAGGTGAAAAGTATAAATCTTCCGTTTTTATCTCGTAGTGGAGCATTGTTGATGCACAATTTTGAAATCAAATAATTTACATGTCCTTGAAGATCTCCTTAGAATCTAAACTCGAGGTTTACTTAGCAAATATATATATAGAAGTCAGCAAGGATGATGTTTTACCGACCAAAAAAAGCAAGATGATGTTTTTGTTGCCACCTGGTGAAGGGTAAGCTTAAAGAGCAACAAGTTAAAACCCATTGATGAATACCTCGTGGTGTTGGATTATCCTTAATGTTCTGAGGACTGTTATGGGCATGGAACAAGCAAAAAGAAAGAGAGGCATGCACAAAAAATTTGGACACCTTGCGAACCAAATTTTATACTAAACGCCGAAAGTGAGGACTGATATTCCTTCTTAAACAAGAGTCCAATAAGGTGGTGTCTACATAGTACCGTGTTAACTTCACAGATTAGGTAAATTGCAATTTCAAATTTCATATGGACAATTTAAACATTAATCAACCACATGGTCATGAGAAAAATCTGATAGCTTCTCGAAGATCCAACCACATTAAAGGAATGGCATCTAGGGCAAGCCGAAGCATCAATCATTTCGAACTATCCGACTCATTTGAAAGTATCGAAGGTATGACAAGCAAAACACCCTCTACTTCGGAGAATGCATCATCCCCTCAGTTATTGAAGTTAATTATTGCTATTGCTTCACTTCAAAGTATAGGTAACGGTGAAAAGTTAGTCTCTGATTTCTTGGTTAAAAATGGGTTTGAGAGTGAAGAAGCATTAAAGCTTATGTTTGCGAGCCCGATCAGAGTTATACCACCTATTAATGTTGGGGATTTAAGTGATGTGAGTACTGTTACAAAGAGAGGGAAAGAAAAAGTTGTTTAGACTCTTATTTCAAGGAAAATGGAAAAATCGTCTAGTAGGATAGTGATTGAAATAGACAGTGGAAGAAAGTGTGATAATGATAAGAAGCTTTTTCCAAACTTTAAGAGAAAGTTTACTGGTTTTATTGTTATAGGAAGTTGAGTTAGGAAATTGTTTAGGTCTCAAGGACATTTGGACTATTTCAGCTCTTGGTTGCATAGATGAGTCATCAATCATAAGACGGTAGATTTTGAATTTTTCGAATCATCTGATATCAAGATCAAACACTACTTTGACAAACTTATGTCATTTGATTTCTATGCTACAGACTTTCCAAATTGTCATGCCTCGAACCTCAAGCACGTGCACACCCCAGTGTGGTTGATACAAATGTGTGATTTTCTAGGACGCGTCACCGACCCATTCATTTTAATGTACATGCGGAAGCGAAATAATAAACCCCTGACAACAAATAGCATGGGATAGGAAAGCAGGGCAATATTTCACAAAAACCAACTTTTATAAATAACAGGGTTTAGTTAAAAAATGAGTTTGGTCAAAAATCTACAAAAGGTCGACTCTAATAAAGAAGATGTCCTACGACATACTAGTCGGACATAAACACCGATCCTTCAGACTCCACCTCCATAGACTTCGAGGCTTCGGTCCTCCACAACCACCAACTATGAACCTGAAAAGATAAGCCCATGACGGGGTGAGACAATGTCTTAACAAGTTCACACCCTAAATCCCTATTAGGAAGAAACACCATATAAAGAACTTACCTCGCCTCAGTTCCCTCCTACACGTCAGCACAATTTATATCACTCAATTATATGCAGTAATACAACTCAAACAACTGGAACGCAAATACTTTCATCTCAAACAACCACAGGGGTCCAAATTATAAGACCAAACTGTTATGACATGTTCCATACCACGTCACAAAATTTTGTCTCATAATCCGGCGCATCTAGCTCAATTAATCATCCGATCCAATTGTTAATTTAGCCCCTCTAGGGTATGGCCTATTTGAAGTTAGGCCATCTACTGGCATAGCCAGGCATCATCTCTCCCCTATTGAGCATGGCTACGTCTCTCATAGACGGCTTTTCCAAAGGAGCATAGGTCCAGAATCTACTGCGACTCGAACCTATTGTCTAGATATCCCATATAGGGTAATGTCCATCCGATTCAATTCGGGGACGGGTTCTCTTAACCAACACACGACCATTCAATCTCGGCCCAAGACACCGTGCATTGCACTCAAATGCCTCAATTAAAATAGTAATACTGGCCTATTTTCTTTGTATTAAAAAATCCAAAAAGTAGTCGTGCGTGGGTACATGGTCAATTCGAACCAGAAAAACTAATACTTTTTCTTTTTCAAACCCCACTATCAGATATAGTACTTAAAATCCATTTTCGGTGTCAAAACCCGACACCTGAGATTTTCTGAATAAATATCATATTTTCACAATCATCACTCAATTTGCACACTCCATCAATCAAATGCATAATTTGAACACACCACAACAGTTAGCACGAAATTCTGATAACCGGCTATCTTGGTATAATTTCTGGAAAATAATAAATAATTAAATATATTCCAAAATTAAATAAATAAATAATATATTATATTAATATATTTTAATAAAATAATATTTATAAATAATTAATTAAGGGCCTAATCAAGATTACACTAATTTAATCACGTAATTAACCTTAATTAATTATCCACTAAACTAATCACATCCCTTAATCTAATTAACAATTAACTAAACTAATCTAACGACCTAACTATGCTTAACCTAATCTAAACAACCCTTAAGCATTATTAACATTTTAAGCAAGGTTTAGTGAGTAAACTCACCGGTTTAGCGTTTCGATGAGTCCATGGCAATGACGACGCTAAGGCGGACGACAATCCTCCAAGCGGCGACACCAACCAAGGCCGGGAAAGGCTTGAAAACGGGCCACGAAAACCTCACAGCTTGTTGGTTTTCTGCTTCAGTTCTTGGCTGAATTGTAGAGAGAGAACCAGTGGCTGAACGGCGAGGAATGGCTAATCAGAGCTCCGGCGAGCGAGTGGCTTGCAACCGACGGCACCTAAGGATCAAGAGGAACTTGTTGGTGGTTGGGATGGATGGAGGAAGGGTCAAAATGGGAGGAAAAATGAAGAAGACGCAAAACAGTTCACTCCAGGCGAACTCCAGGTGATCCGGCGAGCGATGGATTCTCGCTGGCGGACGGGACAGCTAGTGAATCATTCCGGCGAATGGCAGGGTGCTCCTGTACGATTTGGATGTCTTGAAAACGATGGCGGGTGGCACGAGAGCTGATTCGCACGGGAAGACCACTTTTAACTTAGATCTTTGGAGAAAGGTCAGCTGGAGAAGAAACTGGAAGGAAGGAAAACAGGGGAGGAAAGAGGGTCTGTTGGCTTTAGCAGTGGTCGATGGTGGAGGGGGTTGGTCTGCTCGGTTTTCTCGGGTTCTCAAGCTCTCCAAAAGGCTCAACAATGGAGAAAGCAAGGGGCTAGAGGAAGAAGAAGCTTCAGCTGAAGAGAGGGGACCCTAAGAGCTCCCTTGGCTCAGCACTTGTCCAATTCTCCCATCTCTTGCCCCCACCGGCCTTGGCCCTCATTCTCAGCCATTTTCCTCTCTTTGGCTTCCTCAAGAAGCTTGCCAAATGGTCTAAAAAGTTGTGCACCATAGGGGCTATGAATTTGTAACATTTCCCCTTCAATTCTAATCAATTTTCACTCAAATTAAACCAATTGAAGCCCAAACAAATCAGCCAAGGTATCCTCGTCCCTCTTATGATTTTTCTCCATCAATTGATCCAACTTGTCGGCCAAAGATGCGATAAAAAATGGGCCTACCAATTTTCTAATCCAAAATAACCATACTTGGCTTGTAGAAAAATCTTCTAATGATGAGTCGACGTTCCTAAAATGATTCGTGATATAACAAAACTTTCAATTTCTAAAATCGGGTTCAATTTCGCGGTTAATTTAAATCTGGTGCGATTTGAGCTCGTTCTAATCTATAGGGTAGCTTTTAGGAATTTTTGGCGCATTTGACCTATGGTTGATTATTTTCAAGTCACAATGTACATATTCAATACATTGGGGACTCTCGATTATTGTGGAAATTTCAAAGTTTCAAATACGGACATAGGGTACAGAAACGACAGAAAAATCGGTCTAGTGCCATTCGATGAGAATTTTGTGATTAGGTGTAATCACCCACATACTAATCACATACCTCTGTCGAATCGACCTATTTCCAATCTCCGGTCGATTTTGATAGTGCCATAATGACACTTGCATATTAGTACGGTCGAGCAGTCGGTTTCTAGTCGAATTCTCAAGTCAATTGCGTTTATATTCCTTAACAGTTTCACCTGATAAACTAGTTAATTCGTGAGTGGCCAACTCAGAGAAAAATGCTAAAGGAGCATCGATGAAAAGCCCATTTTATCTCATCGAAAGCAGACTTGAAAATTAGGATGTCACACAAGCTACCTTGCCTTGAAAGCCTACTTTTACTCAAGTCTGTCGATCTGTTCTCTAGACATAATCGAATTTATCATTTTTGGTAAGGTCTATCTTCTTCATGCATCTCATTTAGCAAAAATTCTAGGAGTCAGTCATTTTGATTTTGTGCTTATCAAAATTGATCCAAATTTTGATATCGTTCTATCTTTGGTATTTCTAACTTCTCCAAAGATACAATATCTCAAGTCTCTCATCATCATTTTCCACTCAAATAGATTGTTCTCCACAAAATCATCATAAATTATCTTAGACCCAAAGGGTCATAAAATATTGATGTGCTTATGTATGAGGCAAAAATCATTTGGTCTATCTTGAATAACCATCATTTCTCTTTGGCACATATGGTGATTCATCATATGTATAGAACTGTTATGAAAAATAAAGGTCAGTTGCCTTATGGATTCTTTATTACAAAAATTTTCCAAGGCAGAAGTACACCCCGAGTGCCAAAATCGGAGCAAAATGGATCACTTAAACAATCCGGCCAAAATCTGACCAAAATGTTGATATAGTGATTTTCTGGTGAAGTAAGTGTAAAACGGCGTCGTTTTGCACACTAACGTGACTAGACAATGCAAAAACGATGTCATTTGGGTGTTGACGTGCTAAAAAATTAATATAAAAATTAATTAAATTAAATTTAAAACAAAATTTATTTAAAACATTTAAAAATACAAATACAAATATTAAAAAAAATTTAAAAATTATTTAAAAAAGGGAAGGGAGGTGTTTAAGGACTAAGCCCTCGTCGCTGCTACTATCGCAGGGAAGGATTAGCGATGGAGGGGAGAGGGTTGGTTAGGGTCGCCGGGCCTTAGCCAAGGGCCGGCGACCCCGACCAACCGGGGATGAGAGCTCGCGAGCCCTTGCCCGATCTGGGGCGAGGGTCGTGGCCCTTGCCTAAATCCGGCGAGGGTTGGCGACACTTGCCCAGATCCAGTAGGGGTCAGCAGCCCTCACCGTCGATCGGTCAGGGTTGCCGGCCCTTCTTGGCAGCGGCGACGAGGGCTTAGCCCTCAGTTGCCTCCCTTCCTGTTTTTATATTTAAATTTTTTAATTTTTTAATAGTTTAATTTTTAATTTTTTAATGTTTTAAATAAATATAATTAATTTTCATATTAATTTTTTACCACTTCAGCACTAAAACGACATTGGTTTTGCACTGTCTAGCCACGTTAGCGTGCAAAATAACGCTGTTTTATACTTATTTTGCTGGAAAATCGCCACGTAAGCATTTTGGTCGGATTTTAGCTGGATTAACAATTAAGTAATCCATTTTGCTTCGATTTTGGCACTTAAGTGTTACTTTCCTAACTTTTGACACTTAGGTGTCCCTCAGTGTCAAGTTTTGGCACTTCAGATGTTTGGCACTCGATTTTTCAATATCTAGATATTATGATTGTTTGTTTGAAGGCACTTCGTTTGATGACTATGGTGGAGAAAATGATGCGTAAGATGAGCTTCTTATTCACTAAAGAAGATTGGTGGGATGGTAAGGGTAGGAAAGTATAGGGGGATGTTGAATACTCCATTCCAGAAGCTATCTCACCTCCATTGAAAAGGAGAAGGAATTAGTCTCATAAAGGAGATCATAAGATCTTTCTACAAAGATGTCTGAGGAAGCTTATGAGAATTTGGATATTTAGGATGGTGATCCTCAATAAGATAAGGAGGATCTTGACAATTTGATTAATGAGAATGTGCTTGGTGAAGACATTCAGGATAGATGGGGATATGGAAGATGAAGTAATGAAGTCAATTGATCAAACCCTAGCTGTTCTCTTCATCAGTGAACAACAAGAAAAGAATGATCCTCTCACTGGTGTATATTAAAAAGGGGAAACTTGTAACATCCTCGATTTCGACCCCGTAAAGGATTAGCCATAAAGTCCTAAAAGGATCAATCATGGGCCATTGGCCATGGACCGATTGGTTCGATTGGCAAGGAATCACAGATCGATCATGACCGTTCGACCGATCATGAATTGGTCGAGGTGTTGGCCATGAATTTTTACCAACCATATCGATGGGATAGGATCACTAGCTCATAACATGACCTTTTGATGACGAGAATTGGTCAAGGGATGATTTTGGATCGGTAGATGGTCATGGGTCGATTCAACCGGTTGTAGATGATTTCGCCTAGTTATGCACCAATACATGAATGATCCAAATTGATCAAATGTGACTATCTTTCTACCAAAAATGCATCATTCCTTATTTAATTCACTTAGTGATCGGAACGAAATCTCGAATTGGTGATGTTCGACCATGGATTGGTAATGCACTAACCATGAACCTTATTGGTGGATCAGGTGTTGACCGGAATGAGCCTAAGGATAGACCCAGCTATTCCGTTACTAATTCTAAGGTCCATGAGTGTCTTGGCTTAGTGCTAGGCTATGTGTAGCCTTAGAATTGATCTCGAACCGATCGAAGGACAACTGACCCTATTGGCCGGCCGACGGACCGTCCAAAGGAACGGTTTGGGCAAATATGAGGTGTGATGGCCGAACCTCAGGTGTACGTGATTCGATTTTTCGAAGTGTACCTAATGGTCCATTCTCCAACCCCAAAACCAACTTGGGAGATAAAATTCTCTAAAACGCCTCATTAATGAAGAAAAAGACGAAAGTATGGAAAATTCTAGAAACCCTTCATTAAATGAAGGGGTGAATTATTCTTGGAATAGTCAAAAGTCATGATGGTGGCCAAAATATTTTTGAAGATTCTAGAAAAAGGCAACACACAAGTGGACCAATTAGAGAGTGATACATGAGCCCTTATTAATGACCAATGTTTCTAGAATTGCCAAGTTGGCAACTATGGTACAATTATTGTCAAACTTCATTAAATGTCCATTAAATGTGACGTATAAGTGGACCAATGGAAGAGCGAAAAGCGGGCCATTATCGATGACGCCTAGGAGCTTAGATTGCCAAGTAAGGCCTTTAGCTATGCCAACTCATTTCTTTTGGTGTAATCATGAGGCAAAGTAGACTTGCCACTCAAGGACTTTAGGCGGGACATTTGGAAAAATTAGAGTAGACCATTTGGCTTGATAATGATGGCTTGAGATTTGCCTTGGAGAAGAATTTTACTAATTCGTGCTTAGGTGTCCTCTAGAATCTTAGGTTATGATGAGCCTAAAAGATAGCCTTGGTGAGCAAGGCAAAGGCCAACCAATCAAGAGAGGACATTAGGCATCAAAGGAGCTTATGTGTGCCTTAGGACCATAGGCACATCATGAACCTAAATTGAGTCTTGGAGAGCAAGCCAATAAGTGGTCCAATAAGAAGATGACAAGTGTTCTCTTAGGCCCCTAGGTGTGCCACCTTGCAAACTAGGCTTGCCACCTTGATGCCATAGCCATGCCGCTTCAAGAAATGTGATTGGGCTGCTTAGATAAGTAATGATGGCACCGAATAGTATAAATAGGAGGATCCCTCCTCATTTTCACCATGCCATTCACTTTCTCCTTTCCTCCTCTATTTCCTTTCTCTCGGTCTTGCATCCTCAATCCCTTAAAGTTGGTCTTCAAAGTTGCCAAAGTAAGTAAGATCTCTAAGTCTCCTTCTCATTTTCACCATGCCATTGTCGAGTCTAGTTAGGTGCTCACTTGTCAAGCCGTGAGTAGGATATTGGATCTTTTGTATGGTTTTACTCATGTTTGTGCTTGAACATGTGCTTGAGTTGTTCACGCTCGGAATGAGGCCAGGGTTCATTCGGATTGAATTTATCACAAGACAAGTTGCCCTAGCCATGAAGCCTTGGTTTCGGCATAAATAGGATGCCAGATCCAAGTCTTGCTTGGTGGGGAATCGCTCGAGGCCGCAAGGTCCTAAGTCGACATTGAGGCGTGTCGATCTTATGCCTTCATTGGTACAACGATCACCCAAATCCACGAGATTTTGGTAAGGCACCAAGCATGCTAATTTCTATAGTCCAAATGGATGCGGAGACTTTGTGCTTGGCATTGAATGAAACTGCGAGCCAAGGGTCATTCTCAATACATGTGTATTCACATCGGATTGGAGCCGAGGTTTGTCAAGCTTGCGATCGTTACTAAAGCAACGTGTACCCAAGCCTCAAGGTCTTGGTTTGGCATTGAGGCGTGCCGTTTCGAGCCTTGCTCAGAGCGGGGATCGGCGCTAAGTGATTGATTTGAGTTACGAACCAAAGATCATTCCCGACATGTTTGCTAGTGAAGTATAAGAAACTCATGACATACGAATGAATGGGCACACCTTCGAGCTATGCATGTGTCGACTAAGAGATAATATACGAACTGGCTTGTATGATGCATTTATGGATGCACTTAAAGAGGAAAACGCGCCCATCGCCACACAGCGTTGGTGGCAATTCCTTGTTCATCGAACATGATGCCTCGGTTGAGCCGAGACGCCTTGGTTGAGCTATGATGCCTAGGTTTTGAACCCGGAAGCCTTGGGAAGTTAGCCCCAAGAAGCCTTAGTTGAGCCGAGATGCCCTGGTTGAGCCAGGAAGCCTAGCAAGAAACCGGAAGCCCCAATCGAGCTGGGAGAGCCTGGTTGAGCTAGGATGACGGTAAATGAATTTGCATGAGTGCCGGTATATGCATAAGTATGAAATGTTGATTTATTTATTGATAAGCTAAAGGTAAGTATGCATTGAAGCATGTTGCGATAGACATTTGCATGTAGTTAAGGATCGCAACAAGTTTGCTATTGACCTACTATCGACATTGTTTGCGAGTTTGTACTTGTTAGGTTTCAATGATGAGATGTTTTCTAGTAGAGAACTAGGAATTTTACTTACTAAGTTTCCCCAAAACTCATCCTTCATCTCTTAGTCTTATAGGTATGGAAGTCTCTTGTCAATTTTGGGAGCTGCAATCATGTTAAAGGAGATAGGATTTCCCTTGGACTATATGGAAAACTTTGACTATGATGTAAAAAGAAAAGAGGGCCTGTAAAGAAAAAGGTTTGTAAAAGTACTATTATAATATAAATCAATGTGTTCAGTGTGATGCATGTCCTAGTCTTCCAGCTGTTGTTTCTCTGGGGAGTTATTTATTCATGTTTCCGAATGTGCATGATAATAAGATAAAAAGAATCGGGATGGTGACAAAGCCTGAGATGTTGCAAAATAACCTGCAGCTCAACCTCTGAGTAAAGGGGGTTGTGACAAAACTACTATTGATGCTTCAATCATTGATGAGACTCAAGAAAATGGGATTGTTGCTGATGATGATCTCACAGGAGACTAGTGATGACTAAGATCATGTTATTCAACAAGAGGACCCTCTATTTGATAAAGTTAAGGAGCAGATTGCTACATAACTCAAACTTCTGGTGCGCCAATTCTGCCTGATTCTTTAATTGAGTAAGATGGTGAAAAGAGTAAACAAGACGAGGAAATAAGAACTGAAATGGGCACTACAATTGTTACTCTTGATAAAGATGCTAAACAAACTTAGTATTCTAAAGTCACATGGACTGAAAAAGGTTGCCAAGTTGAGGGGGATCACGTAAAAGACATAGGGATTGTACATGATGTTCAAGTTGAGAAAGCAATTACAAAGGATTAACCTATAGAATTGATTCTCCACTAGTTAAGACATGTGATCCAAATGGTGGTATTCTTGTTCAGACCTTGCTAGAAATGATGGAGAAACAGATTGTCCTCGAAAAAGGTATTAAAGAATTGAAGCTTTAGATGCATTGAATGTCGAAGGATGGACATAGTAGGCTGAAGAAAGTAAGCAAGCCGCAACAAATATGAGTTATTATGTTCTTGTTCACGTTCCTCTTGAGGATCCATTTTCTCCAGCCCCTCCTATCCAAGACCCAAATCAACCATTTTCTTTGAAAAAAAAATCTTTTCGAAAATTGTTTGTAGTTAATTTCTTTTGAGTTTGGTTTGCCTTTGTGTATTTGAAATCCGGTTTAGATTGTATTTTGCACTTATATGTTGGTGTGCTAACATTTTGATGGTTTCTTTATGGTTCGCTAATATTGTGCTATACTCCTCTAATTTGATTTATATAATTGTGGTTTGCTACTAACAAAAAGGGGGAGAATTGTGGTGATTGTAGAACTTCAATTTATTTTTGTGTTTATGAGATTTATGAAAAACTCACCTTTTGATATTTGCTCTATGTGTGTGTGTCTATATATATATATATATATATGCAAAGAAGATTACTCTAAGTACAGAAATCACACAAGATCAATTATAAAAAAATTCTTATCTTTATTTTGTTCTCTTAAGAGTATTTAGAAATTCTATAAGAATCTTGGTTTATTATTAATTTTCTTTTCAACATTCTTATAGATTATGCTTTATTTAAAACCTTGCTAAAAATAGAACAATTTCAATATCAATTTTTTTTTTCAATACTTGGAAAGTTTTGTATCATTAAAAATGAGGAGATTGTTATGGAAATGCTCCTAAATGATTTTGGAGATTGACAAAACTTTTCTTGAGTGATTTCTATTTTTAATAATAAGTTTTTCCAAGTGGAAATTCTAGGAAATATGATCAAATGAGGTAAAGATCTTATCCTTAATATTCATAATTAACATAATAAGGATATTGATCAGACGTTGAACCCTTTCGCATTGGCTAGCAGATCAGTGTGGATTTCTTGCCATATATATTGATTGTCCAAAGGGAAAGTATCTTGAATATAATCTCTTAAAGTTGGAATACTGCAGTCATTAGAACAATCAATTAAAGATGAATTTTCTTTCTAAAGGAAGGACTCAACTTATGGAAACACAGATTTGTTCTATGAGTGGTGGAATCTTGCGAAAACTTTATTCTCAGCAATATTGAAGCAATTGGATTCTAGCAAAATTCAAGTCCAATGGGTTGATTGGATGAATAATCCTCAGAGCTTGTGTCCAATGATCAGCTTGGACATTGAGGAGTATTAAAGAACTTGTGATGCTGAAGGAGACAAGAATTGAACTTCAAAATTCCAAAGTTGATGGGGAGCTTCATTATTCCACACTCATCTTCGTGAACTTAAATCTATAATCACTTAGAAGTTATTGTTAAATTGTGAGATCAAAAGTTTGGATCACACTTTATTGAGTAGAGAGCACTCAGTTGTTGTATCCTCTTATTGGTTCATTAGTAAAATTCAGGCAATAGGCTATTAACACGAGAGAGTGGGCGTAAGCTTATCATATGTCGAACCACTACAATTGTTGTGCTTGTTTATCTATCTCTTAAACTCTTATTTATTTCTTGTGATAGATTATTGTACACTGGTAAGATCTAACCACTGTACAAACTTGTCAGCTGACATTCTCCTTTGATTATTTTTAATTATGTGGATATTCACTTATTTACTCCCTCTAGGTGATAATCTAGCCCTAACACTTCCTAACACGTGAGGTGATTAAATGGGTGTCCAACCATTGTTTAACTATCTATAATCAAAGCTTTAAATAAATTGTGAAGTAAGAAGGAATTACATACGTCAAAGCAATAGAAGCATTTGTAGTGCTAGCTAGAAAACAGCATCATCATCCTAAATATGATTTTTAATTAACATGCAATTTCACTCAAATATATATTTTTTGTTTTCTCTTGTTTAATGAAAATCATACTTTATGGAATGCAATTATTCTAAATACATTGACATAGAAAAATGATGATATTTAACTATGTATTCTAATTCTAATGACAAGAAAGTTTAACAAGCGGCTAACTTAGCATGGCATGCATTCTTTAGTTAAATTAACCTAACATGCAAATTATATAACATGCATATGACATGGCAATATGATGTGACTTAAACTACATGACATGCATATGATATTTTTTAACATATTTTTTATTGAAATTCAAAATTAATTAAATACCCTAATTTAAGCATGCAATATATGCAAGAAAAGAAAGATTCTAAATTCCATTCTAATTTATTATGAAAATCTATCTAGACACGCAATCTAGAAATTTTTACCCTAATCCTATCTACATATTTTTTGAGATTTTTTTTATAAAAATAAAATAAAATCAAATCAAATCAAAATCAAGACAAAGAATCATAACCTAGTAAAAAAAATCAAATCATCCAAGATATTATCTATATCCATTCAAATTTAGAAAGAAATAAATCAACGAACCATGTCATTTGGCTTTGATTAGCCGATTTTCCTAGTGGTCACAAGTTGTAAGTTGGACATGGTATCTTGGATATGAGATTGGCCCGTCAACTATTGCTTGTTGTGAAATTAGGATAATATCCTAATTCATGGATATTCGAAAAATCTTTTTGGAAATGACATCTTCAAGACACCAAAATGAGATTGCAATATATTCAAATTAGGCAACTTAATATATCGAAATAAAGTCGGATAATTTCTTACCTGATTCGAAATTTCCTTGGATTAGACAATGGACCATGGACGGTGGAATACGAACCGCCTAGGACAAACAACTAGATGGAACCCGCTGGAAACAATATCGTGGCTAGGAAACCTACAAACACAGAGTGGATTTGGCACAATCGAAGCTCGCCAGGATGTTGTAGAAGTCACGAAACGCATTGGACCTGGATCGGCAATCGCCTGGAATTCCGCCAAGATACCTACAGGTGTCGCTGCAAAGTCGTTCGTGATTTCGCTGCAACAAAGACTTGATTTGGATCTGCGAGGTTGCTGCGGAGACGCCTTGCTGGTGGAGATCTCGAACAATAACCCGTCGTTGAAGCAATAGCAGCAAAATCTTTGCAACCGAGGACTTGGGCGTGTATTCCCTCAAGAGAGAAAGGAGATGAAAGTGAGATTTTGATGGAGAATGGGCACGAATCTCCAAGTAGCAGAGAGAATTTGACTTATTCCGTGTGCAACGGAATGTTCAATTCTCCAAGTGCGGTCTCCTCCTTCACGTTTTATCCTACATGCGCAGAACGTCCGCTCTCTATTCACTGCTCCTCTCAGAAATGTGGCCCTGTATTTCCAATTCTATGGCCCCCTGCTTCTTGGACCGCGGACCTCTATTTATAAGGAAGAATTACGTTTTCTTTTACAGCCCAGTCTCCAATTTCAAATTCTAAGAGATATACCCCGCCGTCAGCAATATGAAGAGTCCTTACCATCTCTTAAGGTTACGATGGTATCAAATCAAATTTGCTTGATTATATTATAAAACTTGAATAATATTAATTGCCCAATTATCTTCTAAATCTAATTGAAAATTTTGGCTCTTATGATGTTAATGGGCTTGGTCAAATTTGCTCTCACCACGGGCTTAGTCCAATTTGTTCAGGGCCGTTCATTTAAATCCATTTATTGCCGGTCCAATTAATATGCAAATTATATGGGTCTATTAACTACTAATGCAAATACTCCTAATATATAAGCACACACACATATATATTAGCAATTTAACTAATATTATTAACCACTTTCAAGACATGAATTTACAAATTCATAGAAGAAATAGTATCACTTACCTAGGAATGCCCAAACCAAATAATGCATAGCTAAACAATCCGACCATCTTGTAATCCCATCAGTTAAACAAGAATTGATATGAAAACCGACTCAGCTACAAAACGACTATACTAAATGCTACAAAACAACTCCTATTGCTTACTCAAAATGATTGTTCAAACCTATACACAACGTGGAACTCACACGGCAACCTTAAAGTTTTTGCTCTGACCAAACTGTGGCTCCAAATCGACTCCTGTCAAAAGCCACAACTCCACAACATCATAATCCACAATTTCCATGAAGCCCCATAGCTTAACATCTAAAAAAATCAAACTTCACTGCTTGAATTTCACAAAACTTTGAATATACGACCTAACTTCGAAAACTTCTTTGATTGGAAGAACGAAATGGCTTAAATCCTTATTAGCATTGCAATTTGTGGTTGATTTGGCTTGACAGAGTCCTCATGACATGTACGCACAAAATCCCTCCACTTTCTTCTTCCCTTTCTTCCTCTTCTTTCCTCTTTTCTTCTTTCCCTTTTCTTTCTGCGCGTGCTAGAGCTCTCGGCCTCTCTGTTTTGTTCCGCCGAGCGTCCCTCTCCATGTTTCGTTGGCTTTTCAACCTTTTCTCTTTCTTTTTAAGGTGGACCCACTACCACATATTACACTTTAAGCACACTCTGGCTTTAATTATATATTCGGTAAGTCATACTTCATAATATGAATATTAATCGTCTAAGCAAGATATATTTATCTTTCATTCAAGAGGTTCGCACTTCAATGCCTTGTTCTCTCTTCTTTGTCACGGCACCAAATTTCCTCTCCATCCTCTCTCTCTCTCTCGTGACACCAAATTTCCTCTCCATCCTCTCTCTCTCTCTCTCTCTCTCTCTCTCTCTCTCTCTCTCTCTCTCTCTCTCTCTCTCAGAGTTTCACACGGTTCTCGGATCAAACAAAGATGAACTCGAGCGCTTCAGAGGTAGCACGCGATTTTAGTCCCTTCTTCAGGGTCTACAAGCTGTTCGATGGCGACCGCCCAGTTCCCGCAGGCCTCGAGCCGACGTTGGGGATCGAGAGTCCAAGGTGGTTGTCATCTCGAGCGAGACTTGCGTGTCAGCCCGCATTTTCGTCTGCACGGTCGATGGCCCGGATCGGAAACTGCCGCTCATTGTCCACTACCACGGCGGTGGGTTCTTCGCGGGGTCGCCGTTCGATTCGGCCTCGTACAATTTCCTCTCCACGATGGTGACTCAGGCCAATGTCGTCGCTATTTCCATCGGTTACAGTTACTGCCAACATTGTCTTTGGTAAAAGGAAAATAATAATTAAGGGTGTGATCGCACTTCAGCCTCTCCCACTCAAAACTAATGTTGAATTTAATTTCATTTATCGTTTGGTTATTACGGGAAAAGGAAAATAATAATTAAGCTTTTTATCAAGTTGACTGCCGGTGTAAAAATGAAGTTACATATATCTATTTTATTGGGTAATTGACATTTGAAAAAATTTCAAATCGAAAGATAATTACCAACCCAAGTATCACTTACCCAATAATGAAAATTTAAGAAACTTTTTGACATTGCCAGTTAAGTTAACTGAATCAAAATTTTAGCAATTACTGCTGTACTTTTTTCTTGGCGGATGTAACCTTCATCAATGGTCTCATAAATTCGGGTTATTAGAAGTTTTCAAATGTTTTGTGAACTTTAACTTTATGCTTTTTTTTTTTTTTGTGTTAGATCTGAAATTTTTATTTTTTGTTTATATTGAGCATATCATTTTGTATTTTCGTTCATTCATTGTTAACGCCATGTATGTCTATGTATTTTCATGGACGATAAAGATATTTTTCGTTTATTCATTTTTATAAGTAATACGAATGATAAATTTTAGGAAAATATTTCAAAATCATTCATTTTTCTCGAAACAAACGAAATCTCAAGGCTTTAGGCCTTTCTATACAAAAAGTAGTATGTCATTGGCCTTTCTATAATAAAAAAAAAAAAAAAAAGTAAGAGGGGCAAAAAGGTCCTTTGATAGAAATAAAAAAATAACTAATTTCAACACATTATTAGTGTCATTACCCTATCAAACGTGCTCGAAATTTTTTGAAATTTTAATATGTTGTAGATAAAACCTTAAAAGGACATTCTTCATGAAAAATCCAAATCCAAATCGTGCTATGGAAAGAGCAGCAAATCATTGAACACAACCCAAAAATTTCATCCGTTGAGCAGATTCAATGGTCGGAGAGAGAGACTCATTTCGAAATCCAAATCTTCACAAAACTCTTTGAAATTTATATATGTTGTAGACCTGGATGTCCTTTAAAGCTTTTGTGAAGAAGGCATGTTCAAATATTTGAAAGAGAAGATTTTATAAAAAATTGAGAAGGCAATCTAGTTACTGTTTTTACTACAGCGGGCAGGTTCCAGTTAGTAAATGATTAGGTGTTCGTCCCAACCATTTTACCCCATAAAAATCTGAAATTTATGTTTGTTGTAGATAAAGATGTTTTGAACAACTTTTATGAAGGAAGTTTCTCCAAATTCAAACTACAAAAAACTCTGTAAAATTGGAAAACGGCAAAGGTCTAAGAATTTCGAAAAACTGGAGAGTCAAAACCTATGAAACCTTAAGTGGCAAGTCTAAGGAAGAGGGGTAGCACCCTACTTGGCCTTCAAGATTTCTTGTCATCATTCTTCTAGGCCATGAGTCACACTCCCTACCATTAATGAGCTTATGACTCACCCTCTCTTAATATGTAACCATCCAAAATTTCATGATTACCTTTCAAGAGTACGACTAATTGTGCCAAGTGTCCTACTTAATCATCATGCATTAATAGGCTATCTTCCAAGCACATTAAATACACCATGGGAAATATCAATTAGAAGGTCATCTCATTAGGCGGGAGTCAATCGAGTCTAACCATGATTGATTACCTTATTTGGCCCGAGGTTCGAGCCTAAGCCATAATCGGATAAAGTCGAATGCAACTGGGCTTACTTGGTGAAACCGAGTTCAGACTTCTCTTTTACCCTATAAAAGGGCTCGAAGTTGAGAATGTTACATTTACTAAAGGAATGTCCTTATTTCTTATCACTTGCTCTCTTTGATCCACAATCCACACTGACTCTTCAACTTACGTCCCTCGATTGCCTATATCGATCTCATCGAAGTTTAGTATGTGTGTTAGATCGGGCTTATACCTTCTTAACATGAATACAAGAAACACATCATGTATTTAAGCAAGTTTTGGTGGTAGCACCAACTGATAGGCCAAATTCCTAATCCATTCTAAGATTTCAAATGGTCTTATGTACCTAGGGCTCAGCTTTCCATTTTCTCCAAAGTGGGACACACTTTTCAAAAGTGATACCTTGAGAAAAACATTATCACCTACCTGAAATTCTAGAGGTTTTCATCGTCTATCTACATAACTTTTCTATTTTTCCCAAACAATTCTAAACCTATCTTTACTTACCTGCACAATGTCTACCGTAGGTTGGACTAACTCTGGACCAGTAACTTTCTTTTTTCCAACCTCGTTCCAACAAATTGGAATTCTACAAACTCAACTATACAGTGCCTCATGGAATAATACCAATGCTCTTCTAGTAACTGTTGCTATAAGCAAATTCAACGAGATATAAATGCTCGTCCTAACTTTCTTGGAAGTTAATTGCACAAGCTCTTAACATATTTTCCAACATTTGGATGGTCTTCTCTGTTTTGACCATTTACCTACGGACAATGCCTAAATTTTCTGTAGCACTCCCAACTTGATCACAGTTTCATTACACACTTTGATTATTATCCTTCTTATTATGATGTCAAAATCATACATAGCCATCATGATTAGGTCTATTGCTTTCTCTTATTATATATAACAACCTTATACTCTCTACATCCTATAATGGGCAGTACTTCATTCCATGGTCTTGAAATTTCTTGCTTCCTCCTGAGTAACTGCGTACACTCTTCCTTGGACTAGAGGACGATTATCTTGCGGTGGGACTCCGTTTCGTGGTGTCATTTGCAAGTGCTACAACGGCCTCATTTGTTCTTGCTATGGACAATCTCTTATCATGTGGCCTTGTTGACCACAGGCATAACAAGCTCTTGTTCAAGTGAAACGAGGAGTATTATTGTGTCACTTCCTACAATTGTGGCATATATCATTCAAAGCGGAAATCGGTCTTAGTTTCTTATTCTTCTTGTAAAGACATTCTCCTTCCTATATCGACCTCTTGCCATGATGATGATTGACTTGAGAGGCTAACTGAAACATCCAATAGTTGGATTCTAGCAATTACATTATGTATACCCAATTTGTACACACGTATATTAACCAATTGGAGGACAAGGACTTCTTTGATAAGTTGCCGTGGTGGCTCGCTCTAGGAAATCCTTTGCTACTAGCTGGGCTCGTTTATACAACTCATTATGGTCCTTAAGGTTCAGTGGCACCAATTGTCTCTGAATGTCCAGATTTAGGCCATCTCAAAATCTTTTCGCTTGATCCATCGGGTCTTCGATTAGCCTGGAGGCGTAGCTTGACAGTTCAACAAATTTTGCTTCAAATTGATCAATGGTCATATTCGATTGTTGGAGTTGCAGAAACTTTGCCATCTTCTTGTCTTGAGCATACTCAAGAAAATATTTTTCATTGAAAGCGTAGATAAAGGCATCCCAAGTAATGGCATTACCTTGTAACTGATATGCTGCTAATGTCACTTTGTCTCCATCCGACCACCTCAAGAGCACAAATATCTTTTCTATGTCTTTGATCCAAGATTCAGCTTCCTCGGGATTTCCTGTCCCGGCGAATCTCGAGGGCCGTAATTTCATGAATTGCTCAACCAGTCCTTGCATAGGACAGTTGCCATTACTATTCCCATTACCAGATGTAAAGGCATTGGTGGAAGCAAAGGCTAATTGTTGTTGAGCCCGCTGCTTTATTAGGCTTCCAATGGTCACTGATGCTTGCAGAATTCTGTCTAGTTAGGGGTTCTCTTTTGACTTTCCTTTTTGAAGTCACCTAATTGCAAGCACTCATATTGTCTACTAATAGGACAACTATAGGAACTCTACAAAAATATTTCCACATCACAGTTAAAGGTTAGTAGTCATGAGCCACTACTACACAAAAAATCAATTAAGCAAACAATCACATGCAAGGGTGTTTTCCTAACTATCCCATGATTTCCAGCACACCTTATGAGTCTCGGTAATAAAGCTGCTTTGATACCAAAAATTGCAACGACCCTAACTCCATCTCAAGGGTCTTGAGTGGCAAGGGTTATTTTCACAACATCCCAAGCTCATCGTCGTCCCAATTCTTTTTATCTTATTATCATGCACATGCAGAAACATGAATAAACAACTCCTTGAACAAACAATAGCTGGAAGACTGGGACATACATCACACATAACACATTAGTTTATATTATAATAGTACTTTTACAAGCCATTTCTCTACGGACCATCTTTCCCTTAAGGCTAAGGGAAATTTCTATCTCCTCTAGCGTGACTACAGCTCCCAAAATTGACCCAAGACTTCCATGTCTACAAGACTGAAAGATGAGGGAGTGAGTCTTGAGAATTCAGTAAGTAAAATTCTTAGTTCTCTATAAGGAAAGTATCTCATCATCAAAGCTTAATAAGTATAAACACTCGCAAATAATGTTGATGATAGAGCAATGACAAATTACTTGCCATGCCTTGATTTAACACATGATATTGATGTAAGATACATTCGGCTTAACAATGAGCACATCAACTTATCATGCTTATGCATAATCGACACTCATGCAAATTTATTTGTCCTCGTCTTGACTCAATCAGACCCTTTCAACTCAACTAGGGCTTCCAGCTTCTTGTTAGGCTTCCTCACTTGACTAGGGTTTCTCGACTCAACCGAAGCTTTTCAAGGCTAGCTTCTCGAGACTTCTAAGTTCGAGACTCAGGCATCCTAACTCAACCAAGGCATCCCAGCTCAACCAAGGCATTCCGTTTAATGAACAAGGCATCACCGTGGATGCCGTGTGGTGATGGGCACTTTTTCCTCTTTAAATGCACACATATATGCATCATATAAGCCGATTCTTATCTTTTCCCTTAGTTGACACATATGTGGCCCGAAGGTATGCTTATCCATTCGTGTATGCCATGAATTCTTGCACTACATTCATAAACATGTTGGGAATAAACCTTGGTCCGTGACTTGAATCAATTGCTTAGCGCCGATCGCCGCACTAGACAAGACTCATAAATGACACACCTCAATGCTAATCAAAGACCTTGAGGCTTGGGTACACCTTGCTTTAGTGAAGATCCTAAGCTCAACGGACATTGGCCTTAACCTGGCATGAACATACTTCATGCCATGAATGACCTTTGGTTCGTGACTTGATTCAATCACCAAGCATAAAATCCCTGCATTAATTGAGACTTAGAATTGGCACACTTTCATACCTCACCAATACCTCATGTGCTTAGGCGATCCCTGTCCCAATCAAGACTTGGAACCAACACGCCTCAACGCCGTTCCAAGACCTTGCGGCCTTGGGTGATCCCTACATCAAACGTGACTTGGAATTGACATGCTTTAGTGCTAGGCTAAGGCCTTGTAGCCTTGGTCGACCTTGTCTTGTGTTGAACTCAATTCGAACAAATCTTAGCTTCATTTTGGGCGTGAATGACTTAAGCACATGTTCAAACACAATCATAAGCAAAATCATACAAAAGATGCAACATCCTACCCATGGCTTAACAGATGAGCACCTAACTAGACTCAACAATAAAGACTACCGCCCTAGAGGAGAAATAGGGATCTTACTTACCTGGATAAACCTCAAGAATCCTAGAGAGAGTAGCTTGACAAGGGGCGGCAGTGCAAGGTTGAGAGAAAGGAAAGAAAGGAGAGAATGGTGTGTGAATGGCAAAACGGTTCCAATGATGGAAATGAATGGGGGCTCCTCCTATTTATAGGTGCCAACATCATCATTACTCATCTAAATGGCCCATCATAGACCTGCCAGTTAAGGTTTTATAGGTTTTGACTTTTCAATTTTTTGAAATTTCTAGACCTTCACCGCTTTCCAATTTTATGGAGCTTTTTTTTTATTCAAATTTGGAGAAACTTTCTTCATGAAAGTTGTTCAAAACATATTTATCTACAATTACTTAAATTTCGGATTTTTCTGACGTGAAATGGTTGGGACGAAGGCCAGATCATTTACCAGTTGGAACGTGCCCGGTGTAGTAAAAACAATGACCACATTACTTTCTCAAATTTTTATAAAATTTTTCCTTTTGAATTTGAATATGCTTTTTTCACAAAATTTTAAAACAACATCCATATAAATATTTCAAAGAGTTTTGTGGAGATTTGGATTTCAAAATGAGTCTCTCTCCAACTGTTGAATCTGCTCGACGATAGGGTGTGTTCAATGATTTGCTGCTCTTTCCGTAGAAAGAATTGGGCTTGGATTCTTTCATGAAAAATATTTTTTAAGGTCTTCTCTATAATATATTAAAATTCTATAATTTTTTGAGCCGATTGTTAAGGTATTGACACTGATTTTAAAAATTACTCAAAACTATTTTTCACCCCAGGATAAGAAGATCACACGCCCAACTTGGAAGGGAAGGGGGTTGCATGCCCAACTTGAGGGGCAAAGCTAATCTAGAATCTCCTTGGTCTAGGATGAGGATGCATTAAATACCTTTGGACTTTAGTTCTTCAATGGCAAGTTGAGGTGTCCCTAATCATTCCCTAGGATGAGACTAGAAGACCAAATTGCCTTACATTTAATGCCCTCCTTAAATGATTCTTGACTTAGGAAATATTAGATGCCAATAATGGAGCCCTTCAAGAAGATCTTGGATGCCAATTATTGGGGAGACAAGAAGGATCACTTCATTTATTAAGAGCCATCATTATAAACCTAGATGGAACAATTAGGAGCTTGCCACTTAGAAGTCTTTGGAAGATTTTATAGGCTTGCCACCTTGCTTTTAGGCTTTCCATCTAAGCTATTGGCATTAAATACCTTATCAAAACCATTATTGGAGGGTGTTCTATAAATAGGGGGAAGGCTCATTCTCTCCTAAGCTTTCACTCACAAAAAAAAATTAAAAAAAAAATCCTCTTCCTCTCTTCTTCTTCTTCCTTGGTCGCCCACACCAACCACTCCATCTCTCTCTCTCTCTCTCTCTCTCTCTCTCTCTCTCTCTCTCTCTCTCTCTCTCTCTCTCCCCCCCCCCCCCTTTAGGTGTCATTGCTGCCATTTGCCGCCACTTGAGGTCATTGGTCTAGAAAGTTATAAGTAGATTTACTAATGTTTGGTTAGGATGTCGTGTTACGTCAGTCCAAGTTGGTAACAAGTCCATGTTTAATTTGTTGTTCTGATTGAGGTTTTATTTATACTTACTTGAGTTGGTATTGGAATGATGTTGGACCTTGGTTTAGCCTTTGGCTTTTGAATTCGAAGTAGCCTAATTCTTATGCTTGATTTTTGTACCTTGGCTTGGATTGTTGAGGTGACTCGGCTCTTGTGCTTGATCTACTATACCTTTGTTTTACTTTGATCCTAAGTTTTTAAATGAGTTGTAAAGAATGCTCAATGTTGTTTTATAAACTATTTTTGTAAGTGTATGTCCACGTCCTAAGTTTTCAATAAGGGTTTGGTTAGCCTTGGACGAACATGAGACCACGATGGATTGGTCCCTCTCATGGTCTCAGTGTGATATTGAGGCATATCGTTCTTGAGCCAAGTTTGGTACTAAATCAATGTATTGAGAGGATCCGACTATGCCGTGAACCTTAACTTGTGCTTGGCATGTTCAACAACTTGGAACTAGTAAAGCATTCCACACACTTATGCATGGCACGCCCTCAGGCCCTAAACTAAAGATGAAGATAAGAACCGAATTATGATGCTTGATGCATGGACACACGAGAGACTAAATTCTAGCCGTTGACCATTGGATTCGGCGATGCTGCCCAATTAAGTTCGGATGCCCGAAGAACTCATTGTTGGAGGATAGCCATCACCTTGGATTAGGGGAACGTTGCCCGACAAACTCATTGTCGAAGGATAGCCATCACCATTGGATTAGGGGATGTTGCTCGATGGATTTCAGATGCCCAGTGGATTCCAAAAGAGTTTATGAATTTCGGCTATTAATAAATAAATCTCATGTGCATGTGTTCCTCTCATTATGGAATGGATCCTTGGTGTGTGTTTGCATTTAACTATTTGAGGATCTCTCATGTTTTTACCAAAAGCATGATTTTCATCTTTCTATCGATCTGCCATCAACAAGTGTTTTGGATAAGTTATGTGCTTGTTGAAAGGCAAGGCATCATTCTACCCGGATTTTAGTTGGTTTTACTTACTGAGTTATACTCACCGGTTGTCTCTTTTCAGACTTGTAGGATGGCTGCGCTGCGCTACCCATGAGGTTCAGTGTCCCCACAGAGATGACTGTTTTGGAGACGTTGCTCTACTTTGCTAGTATAGATAAATACAATCGAATCGTCACTACGATCGTTTAGGTGGATGAAGGACTAGATGAACTCATTCCCCACAAGTATCGAGCCTAGTACAAGTGTTTTGATGGGGATTTTCTTGGTCCACTTCGCGGTTTCGATGGACCACTAGGGCCAGATGATGACGCTCCACCCGACGGCGCCGTAAAGGACTACTAGATAGCCGGTCATTGTAGGGGTACCATTTTGTTTAGGATCTCGTTAAAGGAGATAAGGTTACCCGAAATTGATGTACTTTTTGGAAGGGATTGTTTGTTCTTATAATGTGAAACTTAGCCCAAGTAGATGGGCTTGTAAATATCAAAAGAAAAGACTTTTAATCATATATAGTATGCTATGTATATATAAATATATGGTTGCACGTGTGTTTTTCCTACTACCTATTGATGTTGCCGATACTATGGTGATTGGGTGTTGATTTATCACTTCCGCATGTGCATAACTCAAAGATTAAAATAAACAAACAAGTACAGGTCGGCGACACACCTAGGATGTTGCGAAAAAATTATAACCCTTACCGCTCGTAACCCTAAAAGTGGAGTTGGGGTCATTACAGAACGAATCGGATCGTGGACTAGCCTTAGACCTCATCCAGGCCGACCTCAATTGTTATGTAGCCATTTGAAATCATTTAGATTTGTACCCGACAGACGATCATATCAAGTCAAATCATGATCATCCATAGCCAGTACATGACCAAACGAAATCACTCACAATTTGAACATGACTGTTTGGGATCGATCCACGATCTTCGATTAATCCGTGGTGGATGTGACCATTCCTCAGCCAACCCTTATGGTCGGGTAGTCGTCCATCGACTGGACTGCTTGGGCCCATTAATGTGGTTAATAGATTGGTCCACAACCATTCCCTTGATCAATCAATGATTGATAGATGGCCGATTCTTGGAACGATCCACAACATATCCTTACCACTGGCACACCATATTCACAGCCATTTCTAATAGGTCGAAAATTGGGATGTTACAACAAGTCTCACACTTGTAATGGGCATCCAACTCAAACCTTGGAATTAGCTCCATGTTTGCTGTTTTCTTCACTTTACCATAATTTACATGTCCTAATCTACCATGCCATAGATAAAGAAATGCAACAGTATAATCTGAAGACTTATCTTTATTAATAGTCTTTGGCTACAAGGATTTCGAATTAACATCAATGACAATCATATTGGCTTTAAGTATGTCATTACACAAGTACCATTTCCTCACAAACATCGCCTCTTTGGAAAGTACAAATTTGTCCATTTCAAATGTAATTTTGAAACACTTCTTGATAAGTATGGGGCTAGAAATTAGATTCCTTTCGGATCTCTGGTACATGCAGCAAATTAGCAAGGAGATTTCCTTGCCAAAGGTGAATTTCAAGATCACCTTTCCTCTCGAGGTAATATTTGCTGATGTAAAGTTAGCCATATAAAGCTTCTCTTCTTCCTCAGTCTTCTCATAAGACAACATTTGTTTTTCCACACTGGGATCAATCCCATGCATGGCCATGGTGATGTACATCCATATAGCTAGTTAGCAAGCTGAGGTCTTGTTCATGGTCGAAATTAACCAAACAGATCACTCCACCAACTAAGAATGGCCATGCACCACCACCCATAGAATTAAGAAAGAGCCATCAGTCTGTTAATCCTTATTATGTCTGGACCTGGTAAGTCTGCTTATGTTGATTCAAATTAAGTCATAAGCTCCACTCCTAGTGATGCCTTTTCATCAATTCCTTTAAGTTTCAGCCTTGCAACCATACTCCCCTTGGAACCCAAAAACTTTGATTTCTCATAAGGTGCCGGCAGAGTCCTAAAAGCAACATCCGCCGATCTCTAGTCAGCATCATTTATGATTAAGACTAAGACGGTATCTTATCATCTTTGAGCTCCCAACAAAACATCGTTGGCAAATGTTTTTGCAGTTTTTTTGTTTGGTAACCCAGGAACCTCGTAAGCCGACAACTGACGAGCAAACTCTGGGGGGGCAATTGCAGGACCCACCACCACAGTACTCCAGGTAAGAATCTCTAACGATGCCTTTGGCATTCGAACTTCTCCCCTTCATGAAGGGGAGAGAGCCCGAGCCAACTGCACCGCTGAGGGCGGTAATATGTTTTTGCAGTTGTTCGTCTTTCATAAGTGCAATAATCAAGAATTTCACCAATGACTATGAAATACAAATGCTCTCGACTATCTCTGTTAATCATTACTCCAATCTCGAAGGCCAACACAATAGGACTAGAATCCTATGATGTTATTCCATACTAATATATATAGAGCGTAGGCTTGCTTTGAGCACTCTAATTTCTTCAAAGTATCAGCATTGGAGGCACGACTCAGCCAGTTAAGGTGAGGAGCATATCGTCGGTAGAAGGGAGGAGCTAATCAGTGCACATCGTGAGGTAGGCCGGTCGACCTAACCCAAAGTCCAACTATGAGTATTTTAACTACAACAACTTAAATATACACTATTGGAGTTGGAATTACCACGGTTGCTGGCACTAGACTTGCCCTCCAATGGATCCTCGTTAAGGGATTTATATTGTAATCATTTCAATTACCAACTCAATGAGCCTGGTATTGTTATTTATTATCATTACCTCCCTGTGTCAGGATTGGGTAATTTGCGCGCCTGCTACCTTCCTTGGATGTCGTAGCTATTTCTCAGGCTCCCTCTCCGAAATCAAACCCTAATTCTCCATCACCCATCACCTTCATAATAGGCCACTATCCTATCACCGAAATTTGATAGGGCAGAAAATTAAATGATGCATCGTCGGCACGACGGCCATTCAATCCATCAAGTTATCATGAATCATCAGAACAATGGGCAAAGCCCGCATCGACCTTTTATCTAATAAATGCATCCCTCACAAAAGTGAGGGTTTGTTGCATGTATTAGCCTTAGAATTACTACGATTATCCGAGTAGCAAATATGAATAAACAAATTATAACTGATTTAATGAGCTATTTGTAGTTTCATAGTCTGAATCAGTTCATACTTACAAATGTATGGCTTAATCTTTGAGACAAGCATATGACTACCAGTAGGATCAACCAGGTAGCATTCCTTTATGACGTCTACCAAGCATGATCCATCACAATGCCTGAGGGCTTTGCATGGTCAAAGACAAGGTGAGATCATCATTCCAATGAAGCAATAAACACTTAACGATTAGGGAATAAGGGCCAATGACTCCATACCCATGAAGAGAGTTCCGTATTTGAGAGAACGAGTAGGCACTTGTGTCCAACCACCAGTCGGTGTTATTCCATACAAAGAATATCTTAGACATTACCACAACAATTAGTCTCTCATCTCCTGTTTGCTTTGTTAGACTCAACTGCTTGGCTGCTCTACTTCCTTTGCCTTTGTTTGGGTGCTTCTTGCAATACTTAGCTCGATGGCCAATCTTGTTATAATTAAAGCATGTCCCTTGGTTTCTAGACTGTTCCTTTTGCTTGCCTTTTCCTTAAAAAGACTTCTTCATCTTCCTATCTTGCTGGAAATTGGAAAATAATGTTGGTCTTTGGTTCCATCAAAGGGTTTACATTCCTCTTATTGTCCTCTCGATTATGAGGTACAGAGTGAGATCTTCAAGTCTTATCTCTTTCCATTTGTGTTTTCAAATTTTTTTGAAATCTGACTAGCCTGAAGGTAGGTTCTCAATAATAGCTGCAACTTAGAATGATTCACTAAATAACATTCCCTTAGCAAATATGTCTTTCATAATTATTTATAATTACTGAAACTAACTCATGATAGATTTAGAATCCATTACTTGAAGTCCAAGAATTTGACAACCACGAATTTCTTGGTGCCTACATCCACAGTTTTGTATTTCTTTTCTAAGTATTCCTATAATTGTTTAGCAGTTTCAATGTTACAATAAATATTAGACAAGGAATTTACTAAACGATTGAGAATATAGTTTCAGCATAAGAAGTCTCGTGCTTTCAAACCTCCAACGCCCCAAACATAGTGACATCTTGCTCATCAAGATTAATTATTGGGCACACCTAAGATAAGTACTTGATTAGATTTGGGGTGGTCGGATAGAAAAACATCTTTTGTTGTCACCGCTTAAAGCCCATATTGGTGAATTTCTTCAATTTATCATTTGGTGTTACTCGAGTTGGTAGCATCATATTAGGCAAAGCTTGTTGAACCATGCCTCTAGAAATTGAACCATACACCATTTGGCCCATACTATTTTGAAAATAGTCTTAGGGATATCAATCAAGCGACTTGTACCAGTACCACTATAAATGGTTTTGGGCCAAAAAACTAGCAGCATTTATTGCTGGAACACTAGGCCATGAGGTTTGAACCTCACAAGTCAAAACGATCATAAAAACGTCCCCAAAAACATTTTGAAGATCATTGGGTACTTGATTATTATCAACCATCACAATTTTTTGATAAACCAACAAATGGTAAAAATCACCAACTAAGCGCCTTAAGATTGTTGGAAAAATTAATCACATATTAGGAAAAAAGAAAGTAACATTGTTCGTTGTAATAAAAAAAAAATCCCTAGAAAGCAATAATAAAATAATAGGATGTAACGTATGGTTAATCGAATCTCTCAAGGTGATTAGTTACCATCAATAGTGCCAAGCAGTTTCATGAACTATGCCTCCAAAATGCAACACCTCAAATCTGTTTGTAGTAGCACTATAGAAACAGGTTTTTTCGAATAATTCTCGAAACTAGAACACTTAAAGAACGACTATAGAGAAAATTAAATGAGTACTTTTAGGAGTTTTTTGTTGTACTTTTGAACTAAGGAGCATGCCTATTTATAGACATGGGAAACGGTTATAGAAATTGAAAGGACATGAACTCAAGAGTCATGTCAGTTATGCTCACATGAGTTGAGCCATTAACCCTTAATAACAACAATATTAAATTCAGAAACTGCAGAAAGAGTCATTGACCCATAATTGCAACAATTAGGGCATGACCCGAGGAGACATAACGGTTACAAGTGAAAGGCATAAAGTGAAGAAACGTAATGTTGAGCCATTAAAACCTATAATTACAACAATAATTACAACACTCGTCTCCAAGGTCAAGCTCTCCGCCAGTGAAATCTCCGCTTCCGCAAACAACGGGAGGAGGAAAACATCAACGACCACAGCGTCGTTTTCGTCAGATCCTCTAACAGTCCTCAAATACGCCGGAATCCAGAGCACCACCCTGAAGGTGGATTTAATAGTTCTCTTTTTTCCTCCTTTCGGGTTCTCTTCTTTGGTGGTTGGTATTCTCTGCTGTTCCGCGAGGCCATATGCTGGAGTCTTGCTTGTTTTGGTTCGATTGTGTTTCTTCGCCCGGTGAAAGTTTGTGTCGTTGGGGTCCATTTTGCTCTAACTTCATTGTCATGAGCGTGTCTGAAAAATTGTCTTTTCTGTTTCTTGGCCATGTTTAGGTTTCTGCTAAAGATGTTTTACCTGATGCCCGTAAACTACTCGCTTTGATCTGTTTCTTGTGGGGTCTGCTGATATGTTTCGTGCATTGTGTGCATGCAACAAACGATGGTGTCCTGTGGGCATGATTCTCATGGAAGGTTGGTCATCAATCCGCAATCTGCTACCTTTTTTTATTTTCTTATTTGGACTTGATTTTTGTCAATTACGTTTTGTTCAACCGGGAGCTATGATTGCAAATTGAATAAAATAAAAATGGGTCGATGTCGATTAAATGTATCTGTCTAGGCTAAACCTATTTCAATCTAGAAAGTTTTATTCGATTTAACTCTTAGGCATGGTTTTGTGTTTTGAGACCTTTTTCGAGTATCCAAAGATTTCATAAGAATTTGACCCCGGCGATTACTTTCTCATCCGACATTTGATTGACTAGATTTTTGTTGCAATACTTACGATCCATACTTTCAAGATGAGTAATTGATATCCGCAAATCACAGGACTTTGCGAAAAATGCAGAAATAATGGGTGACCGAATTTGAAGGATCGACAAAAATCGAGTGTTGAATTCAAATGGCAATATCGATGAGAAAAGACTCGTTTCGTGTTTCTAAGGAAATACGTCAGTTCATTTTTATATCCCACTCAAATCCGGCCCTATCCATCCACTTGAATCACTAGCTACAACAATTGCTCCACCTTTTAAAAACATCGAAACGGCACCGTTTTGGAGCTCCTCCGCATGAAAACTTACTCATGTCTTGATCATCCCCTCCCTCCTCTCTCTCTCTCTCTCTCTCAGTTTTACACCGTCCTCGCAACCCACACAAACTCGAAAAAAATGAACTCAGGCGCTTCGGAGGTAGCTCACGATTTCCGTCCCCTCTTGAGAGTCTACAGGGACGGACGCGTGTAGAGATACAAGCTGTTCGATCGCATCCACCCCGTCCCGGCAGGCCTCGATCCATCGACAGGGGTCGAGTCCAAGGATGTCGTGGTCTCTTCCAAGACCGGCGTGTCAGCCCGCATCTTCGTCCCAAGGATCGATGGCCCGGACAGGAAACTGCCTCTCCTCGTCCACTACCACGGCGGCGGGTTCTGCGCGGGGTCGCCATTCGATACGATCGTGAACGATATTCTCTCCACGATGGTGATTCGGGCCCATGTCGTCGCTATTTCCGTCGGTTACAGGTACCGCCGGCAGCGTCCTTGGTGAACTGTGATGCTTTCTATATTAGTATTATTGATAGTCTCTCCCACTTAAATTATTATTTGATTTTTTAAAAATTTTTGTTTATATTGGGAACAGAACAATAAAATTTAGAATTTTAATTGGGTTTACTGTCAGTGTAAAAAATAAGTTATATATTTATCGTACGATGGTTGATATGGGAAAAAATTCACATCACTCGTCTAACAGTGGATGTGTACAGAATTTTTCTACACCAACAGTGGATTGAATAACAAAATTTATCGCTACTCTGTTTTCTTAGCAGTTTTCAATTTCACCGACAATCTCGACTTTGTGCTTATTAGAAGCTTAAAATTTTCATCTTTTTACCTTCACTTTGTCTTTTATTTTATTTTTTGTGTCTTTACTTTTGCGGTGCTTTTATTTCGTACAGAATGAATGATTTACAAAAGATTTCATATCGAGCATGTAGCATTTTCTATCTTTTTTCTTTTTCTTTTTTTTTAAATAAAGCCAAACGTACTTAAAAAATGTAGAGCCAACCAATCTTCCAATAAAGTGATAAATTCTAAACATACATAAGAATATAAAATAGCCCAAACTTACTAGCGACAAGTCCCTTGATCAAAATTAAATACAGCTAATTTAACACTAGTTTATATGTATAGATTAGTGTGGAAAGAGTTTTCGTTTCGTCGCTCGGATCTTGACGTGATGGCGCGGCATGTTAAAGAGGTTGCTTTAGACCAGTAGAGGTCGGAATTAATTATGTTTAGCAAGTTAAAAATTTCGGAAGAAGGGTTGATGTAAGGCGGGCGGGCACAAAAAACATATTTTAGTAGTGGGTGGCAAAATAAAATAAATAAAAAAGTTACACGTTTAAGATAGGTTGATACCTTGTAAAATCTAAAACTTATACGCCACAATAGATGTATTTCTAATTAATTTTCATCTCACAAAATAATCTAAATTAGTATTTTCCTATTCTTGGCAGCCATGACACATTAGTCTTAAACTAATTTTCGTCTAAAGAAAAAACCAAACCGGTACCCCCGTTATGAATTTATCTTCCATTAGCAATCTGTTGAATATTATGTTTAAACTGCATATGTGTGGACACACATGACATACGACTGCAAGACAGATGTAATGCGAGGAATGATAGACCAGATGTGAAAAATCCACGTATATTGACAGGTATGCATTAAAAGGTAGGGTAGCTTTGGATTGAGAGTATAAGGTTTGGGGTTTTTCATGAGACAAAAATTATTTTGAATATATTTGTCATGGAATACCAGTTTAAAATTTTTATGAGACAATTTATTTGAAGTAAATGTTTTATGAGGATACCAATTTGGTATCTTTTTTAGATGAAAATTTGTTTGAACTAAATAAATCATTAGGTAGAAATTTGAGTTTTTTTTTTTTGTGATATTAATTCTTTATTCTCGTACATAAAGATTAAAATTCATTAGAAGTTTTGAAGTAGATATTTTTTATCAGTCTAAGCTGGTTTTAGGTAACTTTCATAGGCATTGTTATAAATTCAACACATGCAAATGTCTATGTGAAAACGCATCTCAAATCCTTGAAATTTTTTATTTTTCTACCTTGTAACGACTGCTTGCAGAAGTAAAAGTTTGTGCAGGGGAAAGATGTAATTATCAATCGGGATTGGCCCAGGAAATGGTGGGGTAAATTTCACGGGTGGTCATTAAGATATAGTAAATTCTGCAATCAACTCAATTAACTTTGATTTTAATCACTAAATTTATTAAGTTTTCATATTTTTTCGATGGATGCACTTTGATCAGAATTTAGCTAATTTTTAGGGAGTGCATTTTCCATTGTTAGTGCTGACATTGCGGAAACATGGCCAATTTTAGATGCAATGTCATTGTCATGTGTCCACAACATTAGCATTTTGTTGAAATATTGGTTGCGATCCTGACAAAATGTATCAATGGTATATATATAAATATAAGGGGATGTGGTATATTGGGTAATTCAGATCAAAATCCAATAACTTGTATCGCAAATTTAATTAAAGCTTACTAACCTTCGTTGAATTTTACCGGGTGATATTCTAATCATAGGAATATGATATGTATAGTTATAACCGTGTTTAAACACAATTTATAATTACTTCCGGTAATTGAAGGTTGGCCCCAGAATACCCACTGCCCATTGCTTACGAGGACTCATTCGAAGCCCTAAAGTGGATCGCAGGTCACTCCGACGGATCCGGCCCAGAAGCATGGCTGAACCGGTATGCCGATCTCGGGCGGGTCTTCATACAGGGGGAGAGTGCCGGAGCCAACATAAGCCAATACATGGCGGTCCGAGCTGGTGTGGCCGGATTGACGGGGGTCAGGATCAAGGGCGTGTTGATAGTCCACCCATTCTTTGGCGGCACAGAGATGGACGAGATGTACAAGTTCATGTGCCCGACGAGCTCCAGGCTCGACGACGACCCAAGGCTGAACCCAGCGATCGACCCGGACCTGCCAAAGATGGCGTGCGAGAAGGTGCTGGTGTGCGTGGCGGAGAAGGATTCGCTGAGGAATACAGGGGTGAAGTACTATGAGACGCTGTGCGGGAGCGGGTGGGAGGGGAAAGCGGAGCTTGAGGAGGCGAAGGATGAGGGACATTGCTTTCATGCATTTAGCAAGAACGAGAGGGCTGAGCAACTGATCAGGAAGATGGTTGATTTCATCACCAAGGATTAAGAGGAAAATAGCCTTTTGAGTATCGGTGACTAACTTTCCACATGAATAATTGAAGCCTGTTTTTATGCGTTTTTTTTAATTAAAAAAAAAGAACATTTCTTCTCATTAAGTCTGCTTAATAATGGAAATATCAAAATACATGTTAATATAATTTGAGAGAGGTGATTTTCATATTGCCCCTATGTTTTTTTGCTTGTTCTAGCACAAATATGAGCATCATTAAAATTTATATTCAAAGTCAAAAGTAGTGCAATTGATTAGGCAATTGATAGATAGCAATAAATTTGATTTATTTTTATCAAGAGACAGAGTCAACGAAAGAAACAAAAGGACATTGTGTTCTCTCTCTTTTTGCCGTCGTTTCAACTAGGAGTGATCGGATCCAAGGTGGGTAGGGTCTAGACCTGGATCCTGTACCCAACCCTATTATAACCAATTCCCTTTTTATGGATCCTATATCCGACTATGTTTGTATTGGACCCTATACCCGACCGTGTTTATATAGGACCTTGTACCCGACCCACCCTGTTTTTCCAATCCGATTCTAGGGTCGACCCTGTTTTCACTAGAACCTGTTTTACAATCTCCCGATATCCTATATGACTTTGAATTTTATATTAATACGCAAGAAAATAACATAATCCTCATAATTTGTATTGAAACATTAAGCACTTAAAATAAATAAATACATGAACTTTTTGATTAAAAGAAAAATTAAAGATCCACAGGGCTAATTATAATAAATAAAATCATAAGGCAAAGAATTAGCAACAAACATGAGTCTAATACTAGTCTTATTCTCACAACTACTATATGAAGCTACTTATTTATGTAATCATAACTCCTCCTACAAAAGAGAAATTAGGCGAGCCAATCCATGTGACACATAAGAATTTGGCGGCAGCGAACATTGTCCATCCATCAGACAGTGCAAGAGGGAACCGGTGAGGGAGGGAAGCAAGTGAGGAAGAGGAATAACAAAGGAGGAGTGCCGTGCATGTTTGAGAGAGCCAAGAGGAAAAATATCGTCTGATTGCAGGAGTAAGAATAGGAATCGAAAGAAAAAAAAAGGTTTTGGACCTCTACTTCCAAAACCGGTCCGTGAACCGGTTCCAAAATCAGTCCGGAAATCGGTTTCTGGGTGGGTAATCACTCGGAACTTGCTCCCAGGCCGATTTGAACCGGTTCCGAATTTTGGGAACCGGCTCCCGAATCAGTTTCAATGAGAACCGGTTCCCGACCCTGTTTTCTGAGTGGACCGGTCCAGGAACCAGGTATGCTCAGTTTGGTTGCACACCCCCAATTTCAACTCATCCCAATGAAACTCATAATTTATCATTTCTACACAGTTCCCAAAATTTATTTCGTTGTAGTTGATCAGTGGCCCATGGATCTAATCACTTTAGGTGAGAGAATTCGCCTGTGAACTTGTGCTAATGCTTGCGTAGCATAGGTTTATGCAGCGTAATCGAAGAAGTCGCTAGAGATGCTAGTGATGTTGAGCAATTACTAAGTCGTTGACCAAGTAATGAAATCTATCAATGACTATGATTGTGGAAGTTGACTCACCTTCACTAGTCTCTCACACGCAATGGAACGTCCTTTTTTTTTTTTTTCCCGGGGGTGGGGGAGGGGAGGATAGAAGAGAGTTTAGTGACACGGCCCACAGACGAAGCATAATCCAAGATCAACTGATGGGGTTGTGTCACGCACGAAGGGTAGCCCACAAGTAGTCCACGACTAATCCATGAACGATCCTTGATCAATGCCCAATCGGCCCATGCACAATATGGACAAAAGCTCGTGACCATTCACCTTCTTCATGTCAAGCAACCCTGCTGGCCCTGCCCTTACTTCTGACACACGCTTTGGGCTTTCCCAAGGTCTAAAGCCATTGAGTGGCCTAATGTATAGACTTGTAATGATGATACATGTTCAAACACAACCGTTGGATCAAAGGGAAGATTGGATCGGAGGGAACATCAACTAATGAGATAAGACTTGAACTTGTATAAATAGGGGTCCCTCCCCCTCATTGTGTTTAGGTCGTTCATAGCAAATACACTAGCCCACTTTACTCATACCTTTGTGTTCGTGCGTGTGTGTAAGGCTGACTTGGGAGTAAAATCCTTAGGCCGTATGGGTGTTTGATTGTTTGTAATCAACTGACCCGTGACACAAGGTTAGTCGTTCACAACACCTTTTGACAAAATTCATGTCTCATTTTTGTTGGATTTGAGGTCCATTTCCCTAAGATTTTAATAAAGATTAATGCTATGAAAAATCCTAAATTAATACGCATATAACAAATTTACTTCAAATTAATTTTTGGATCATTAAAATTTTCAAGCAAATATGTTATGATAAATTTATCCTAAACTACTCAATATTGATATATTCGTGACGAGTTTACCTCAAACTAATAAGGATTTCCACGTGAACTGGCCATGTTAATTGAGTTATTGTTACATGTTATCCAACTTAATAGTTTTACAACAAAATTTTACAGAAATTAATGAAGGGCATGTATGTCACAAGTTTTCGGTGATGTAAAAATAAGTTTAGGATAAATTTATCATGAATATATTACTTTGAGATTTTTCATTATAGTAATTCTTTTAATAATGTAATGGCGCTTTGTACCGCCTTTCTTCTCTAAGATGAGCTTGCTTTAGTGGGGATCCACAGGTTCTTGAGTTTTCTACTCTACGCGCCCATGTTTTAATGTTGTGCCGTTAGTTATGATCTAAGTCATCTTTATCACTATGTTTCAAATATTTTTTTAAAGGTAATTACCACGTAATCTATGTTTAAATAACTATTCCTACATGCCAAATGCCATTTTCTTATTGCTCGAAAAGTTGTTTTATTCATTTTCTTGGGAAAACCAGAGGAGACGAGGCTTTGTTACATAAAAGAGTCGAAAGGGCTTGAGGAGAGAAAGGAAAGCCAGTTCTGAAAAACATTTTTCGTTTGAGCCTTAACTACCCAAGTTATGATGTAATTAGCCTCTACGAAACAATGGGCTAGCTTGATATCGGAAAAGTGGGATAACAAACCGACCACTCGTGAAGGGGAAAAGTAATATTTGTCATCTAACCAAACATTTTTTTCCTACCACTTAATTCAAACATGCGGAAAATTAACATTAGTGTCTTAGTATTTGTTTAGTCATTAATGTGTTCAGGATTAAGCCAGTCGATAGCCTTATATAGTTGCATCACGTTAATTTGGTAGACTTTTAATCTCACGAACTTCTCTGTCATCTTTTTTTTTCCTTTTTCTTTTTGGAATCAATTGGAATTACGTGGACTTTGGAACAAAAAGTTAAGTTCATTTTAGTTTTCTACCGAATAGATTGTCTTTAAAGGATATAAAATATATTTAAAGTAAGTGGATTTCAAGTGAAGGACATAAAATTTATTAGATGTCATGATGCATGTTTCCAATCAGTTGAATATTTATACTTGATGAAATATTGAGTAAATGAAGTCAACAAGATGTGCTATCCTTCAAATTATTCTAATGTTAATCTAAATTGAATAGAAAAATTGGTTACTTATTTATATGTTGAAATAAGTTAGACAAGTTATACTTCAAAATTATGATTATAAATAATCTAAAAAAGATATATATTTTTTAACTTGTTTTCTAATTTCTTAATAAACTATGTATATATAAAAAAATTATTTATAACTAAGCACTTTTTTTTCAACTATATAATCAATGAGAGCTAAAAATCGAAATGTTTCAAAATGATATTTATATATTTCAAATATTTTGTCCCTTATTAATTTCGTACGAATTTAGAACTAGTGAGAGAAAAAAAAAAAAAGTCAATAGAGATAAATATTGGAGAATATATTCGAGATACTTTCCCTTTATTCATTCTGTTCTTTTATATCACAAATAATAATAAGTCCCCGAAATCAAAGCATCTACCATAATCATTATAGAAATAATTATAAATGCCCAATGAAAATCTAGAGATACGCCTTGTTTATGACTTTATTCAACACCATAAGCAGTCACCGTGCTAAGCGAAGAGGAAAAAGAAGAACAATCACCGTCACCCTGATTGATCTCGTTCTCGTTCAGGAAAGAAACGAATCGCCTCATCAGACTCACTGCATCGTCGCTCGTTGGATGGAACAGATGAAACTGGTGACCCTCTCCTTTCGCCTCCATGACCTCCACTGTCCCTTCCCATCCGCTCTTCACCAGCGAGTCCCGGTAAAGCCACTCTCGCTCCCTCTGCACCTCTCTCTCCGCGGTGAAGATGAGGACCCGAGCGCAACCCATGCTCGAGAGCCTCAGATCCTTTTCCGGGTTGATCCACGGGTCGTCGCACCCGTCCCTGGCCGACGGGCACGCTAGGTGCCACAGCCCGACGAGCAAGGACCGGGTCGCCTGGTCAGTTCTCTCGTTACCAATTGGTTCATTGCCCATGAAAAATGGTTGAACTAGGATGATGCCTCTAAGGTCAATTCCTCCAACCCAGTCTGAAGTCTTAGATTTTAGTGCACAACCTGTTAAATAAATATATTAATATTACAAAAAACCTCAAACTTAGATTTCAGTGTGCAATCTGTTAAAGAAATATATTAATATTACAAAAAACTTAAACTATGCCGACTACAATATAAATACACCGAACTTTTTTTGTATAATGAAAAACCCTAAACTTACCCACTATGACACAAATATCCCCCCCTTTTTTTGTATTATTAAAAACCCGAAATTTATATCAATGTGACAAATATACTTGGATGGAACTGTAATAAAAGATATATATATCACATATAAGTTTGGCATTTGTATTATAGTGGATAAGTTTAAAGTTTTTGGTGAATGTGAGTATATGTGTCACAGTGGGTATAATTTAAGTTTTTTTTTTTTTTGGGTGGTATTTGCCAATAAAAATTGTGCCAGTTTAGGTAAGAAGTGTTAGACCAAAAAAAAAAAAAAAAACGGTAAGATGTGGATAAATTTATATATAGGTCTAGCTCATTTTCGTGGGATATACATATAAGCATTTATTCGACATAGTATACTAGGTTTCGATGAAAAAAAAATACATAGTATACTAGGTAACAATAGTAGGGGTTAGTTAGCCACGAGCAATTGGTCTAACATATCTCCCCCACCTAAAATCACATGCAAATCTAACTTATTTCACAGCACTTGGATTCATCAACTATCTTCTATATTGATCTATCTATATTCATCTATTGCCAGCAGCTTTCGTATCACTTTTGGCCCCCTATTTTCCAATGAATTATATGTACTCGGAACATTCTAAGGGAGTAGTTTTATGATTTGAATGCATATTTTGAAATAAATAACTAATCTGGAAAAAAGAGAGTAAGAATTTGACTTTGATCCACTTTTCTGACTTGCGACTCTGTGACCATATTTTCTCACAATATCTCTATAATATATTTTTTTTCCCTAAAATTTGAGTATTAATTAGTATCGTGTCGCTGAAGGTAAATTATTTACGCCTGTATCCATATCCATCCTTTAAAAGTGCATATCCTTTCTTTATCTCCACTTTTAGTTTACGTAGAAGTTTGAATATCTTTCTTATCAATGACTTTTTATAAGGCCGAAATCATCAAACTACTGAGAACATGAAGCCACAACCTTTTACATTCGAGAACTATCCAATTCCCTAAAAAGAAAAAGGAAACTATTATTGATTTCCTCTTTGACATATTTAATTATTTTACCATTTTTAAACAGGAATAAATGGTAACTCAATATGTAATGTGATTCATGAATTTTTAATTTGTTCACTATGGTTCTTGAACTCTTGGTTTTTTATTTTTGACTCAATATGTAATGTGGTTCGTGAATTTATTTACTGTGGTTCTTAAACTCTAGTCCAATGTATAATGATGTCCCTAAAATTTTAATTTGTTCTTGTATTTTTGGTACGTGTTCAATCTACTCACTGGATTATATGAAAATGCTCAATGTCATCTCACATTAAGTATTTTTCATAAAATTCAATGACTAAAATGAATATGTATGAAAAGTTTGAGGACACAATAAACAAATTAAATATTTATAAACGACATTGTATATCAAGCTAAAATTTAAGGATCATATTGAAAAAAAAAATTGAATAATCACATCACACATGAATAATTTATGTCATTATTTCATTTTAAATATGCAAAGAACTACTCCTGACTTCATGCAGGCTGCAACCAGGCACATGACAATGCTCGTATTTGTTTTTTTTTTTTTTTTTTGGGGGGGGGGGGGGGGGGGGGAGGAAGGGGTACCCAAAATCTGGAACGAAAGAGGTAAAAATTCTTTTTTAAATTCACTTCACGAAGAAGTTTAGGTAAAGCTGTTTGCGGCGTACGGTTGTTATTTTGATTAAGCCACGCCAACCAAGACATTGTTAGTTCCCTCGAGTCAAAGGGGGTATTCAACTCCTGAATCAAAGAGTGAATAAGACTACACGCCTTAAATTTTCTATAAGTGTAGTATCATAACTTTTATCTAGCTCTCACTTAATTATCATAACTTAAATTATTTATGATCAATAATGCTAAACTTTTTTAAAAATGTTCACCTAAATGTTAGAAATTTGACATTACATAACATTTGTGCTAAACATTTTTAAAAAATTATAACACTCAAATAATCAGTTTTTATACCACTCGAATGATAAAAAAAAAAAAAGTTAAGTTATGATCAAAAAAATGTTATAACATTTAAATAAGCACTATAAAAAAGTTATAGTACTTACGATATCCTTATCCCTTATATTGATGATGTGTACTCTAATTTTATATCTACATAAAAAGCCTTAATGAACATTAAGGTATCAAAATGTTTCTAAACAAGCTACTTCAATCACATATCCAAGTCAAGGCAGGATCATTAAAAGTCCGTTTGATAACGTTTTTATTCTTGGGAATAATCTCTTTTTAGAATTTTTTTTTTCTGTTATCGGGAACAGTTTCTGAGTATTTTAAGGCGTTTGGTAATTATAAAAAATTTATATTCTGGGAACCATAACACATTTGGTACAATCCAAAAATTTTTGTGACTTAAAATTTCTTTTAATATATTAATAATTTTATTACATTTTTTCTTTTTTCTTTCCTTTTTTTTTCTTCTCCTTCCTCTTAGCTGGTTGTCAGCTTGGCTATGGCTGGCGGACAACTGGCCAAACAAGGTCACCAACCTTGGGAGAGCCTCGCCAGCCACCAACCACGTCCCTTGATTCTCATTTAGCCATTGTGAGGCAAAATTTCTTTTAATATATTAATAATTTTATTACATTTTTTCTTTCCTTTTTTTTTTCTTCTCCTTCCTCTTAGCTAGTCATCAGCCTTGGCGGAGCCTCACCGACCACCGACGAGGTCCCCCCGAGCCTCGCCCAGACATCAGGAGGTTGGCCTCGCGGTGGCCGAGTGATGCTCGGCCTCGCTGTGGCCGAGCGAGGCTCGGAGTCACCAGATCTGGGTGATGTCGAGACTCGCGATGGCTAAGCGAGGCTCAACCTTGCCCAGATCTGGCGAGGCCGAGCCTCACCCAGCCACCACGAGGCCAGGTGACGCCAAACTAGGTGATGCCAGGCCTCGCGGTGGCCAGGTGAGGCTCGGCCTTGCCAGAGCTAGGTGAGGTCAAGCCTCGCAGTGGCAGGGCAAGGCTCGGCCTCGCCAAATCTGGGTGAGGTCGAGCCTCGCAGTGACTGGGCGAGGCTCGGGGGGCCTCACCCAGCCATGGTGAGGCTCCCCTGAGCCTCGTCAGGGGCTAACGAGGCTCCGGCGACCAGCTATTGATGTTTATAAATGAGGCGGTCAGCAGGTATGATTGATTAAAACACCAGGGGAAGTAGCTTGCAAATAGAGATCTATGTGCCACTAGTTGTACTAACTCACCAAATCGCAGCCCCATTTGGTGCGCTATGTTACCTCCGGCACTGTCTCCGGCCACGTACACCTTCCTCAAGTCCGCGTATGCGCTCAGCCACTCATCAGGACCATCGCCACCCGAATGCGATGACACCCATTCAAGTGCGGTCCATGAATCGTCATAGGCCGCCGGTAGTGGATGCTCCGGCGCTCTCCTATAGTGAACGGACACGGCAACCACATCGGCCTTCGACACCAAGGAGTTCAGGTAGTTGTGGTACATGGGAGAGAATGGAGTTTCCAAGCAAAAGGCGCCTCCATGGAAGTAAACAAGAAGTGGGAGTTTTCTTCTTTTTGCACCGCAGTGATTGTTGATGGTGTTTTCTGTTGGGATGTAAACCCTAGCAAAGAGGCATGGTGTCGAGGCCGAGATGATGACGTCCTTGGACAGGACACCGGTGTTCTGGTCGAACGATGGAGGGACGGTGGCCGTGCCCTCGAGTCGTTCCACTCGGCCGTCTTTGTAGACTCGAAGGTGTGGAGAGAAATCATGGGCTATTTCAGAAGAACTCATGGGATTTGCAGGACTACTCAATTGTGCTGTGTAATGAAAATAATCTCCTTTGGGAGTTTCTTTGTTCAATTATTAATAAACAATGCTAGCACAACAGCGCACAACAGTTGTTATTGACAGCAACTGTGGCATGTGGGCCATGAGTTGAAGTTTATCCTTTCGATATATAAAATATGTTTGTGAAACCATCGCGTATTGTCCAGCAAAAACTGAGACTTTAGACACAATATTTGTATAAAATAAAACACCGCAAAAATAAACAATTAAGCATGAAAAATTGAAATTAATTAAATTATGCAAGTTGTTGCCGGGTAGCAGCTTTTTCTCTCAGTCACAACATGTGGCTCACTTGCCCCCGTTACTTTAGTATTTTGCATTATTTATCGTATTGATACATGGGAATGACTCTCTTTATTCAATTATTTAATGCATTATTACGTGGCATTAGCCTTTGCCGATTAAAGAATTCGCGGGACTGTCGCCTCGGCTTCTCCTCCGTCCTGAGTAATCTTTTTCTGAGAAGATAATGTAAAAATAAGGCGGGAGATCTGACAAAACCATTAAACCTTGTGCATTCCATTACAAGTTACTCAAATATGGAATTTTTATTCTCCATAAATTCCCCAATCTTGTGCAACACGCTAGGCTTGACCTTCAGGTTCGACCCGCCTCAACCCTTGCGCACCTAGTGATCATCTCGATGTCCAATTATACGCAACAACTGACGACTTCTGGTCTTTGTTTATTGATACATTTCATTCGGCAAGAATGAAAAGAATTCATATAAGATGGCTTTGAAGAAGTCATATGAAATCATTTAACATTATCAAAATATCTAACCTTGTTTGATAGCAGAATTCTATTTTTCCGTACTCAAAAGTATAGAGTTTTCTTTTTGGGAAAAATTAATTAATCAGAAAGAATAGAATCCAATTTTTAGGTGTAAATACACTACTTTTAGATAATTATTTACCTCAAAATGTTGCAAATAGTTACTGGCAAAAATCTTTCGTAATAGAACAAAGTCTCATATGAGGTCCTTCTGACCAATCTTTTTATGAGTAGATTATCTAAAAATAATGTCTCGGCATCTGTTCTCTTGTCTTGACCAATCTTTTTATGAGTAGATAATCTAAAAATAATGTGGAAGTTCCGATAAAACCATTGAAGCATGTGCAATCCTGTGGGCTCAGTGCGCATCTCACTTCAAGCTCCGTGTACACGATCCATTACCAATTTACTCAAATATGGAATTTTTATTCGGCATGAACTAGCCAATCCCGACGTGGACAGTTGGCCCTGACTAGATCGCGAGGTGATTTGATTTAATTCTTTTGTTTGGTCGAAAGGTAATTTGATTTGGGTGAGTAAAAAATTGTAGCAGTGTCTGACAAATAAAAAATTATCGCTGCACTTTCAACCGTTAAAAAATTGAGCCGCTACGATTTTTGTAAGGTTTTTATGACAAATATTTAGACACGATAACTTTTTTTTTTTTTTTGACGAGATTTAGACACGATAACTTACCGCAACTTTTTAGCTGCGTCCGTCCAATATCGAAGTAGTTTTTCGAGTTGTTTTGACCCGTGAGGTTTCGAACTAGGAGCCACATCGTGCCCAAAAGAACTTGAAATATTAGAATGGAAAAAGAGAGAAGAGCAAGAGGGCCATTTGCCAGCTTTGCTAGAGGGTCGCCAGCCCTTTGCAAATAATGGCAGAGGGTTGCGCAACCCTCTGCAAGCAACCGCAAAAGGGTTGCCTGACCTTAAACGAAAACGGAAGAAGGCCAGTGACCCTCCATGGGATGTATTAGAATAATTTCTATGATTTTCTCTATTTATTTTGATTATACATATACATATATATATATATATGTGATTTGATTACATTCGATTGGTTTATATAGTCATTTAATAAAACCTAAGCCATCCATGTACTCCTTTTTTGACACATTGAAATACACATAATTTTGTCAATTATTATTTTCTGCCTTAGTCTTAGCTAAAAGATATATAAATATTTCTAATAGGATCTTTGCCTACATTAATACCTAAATTTTGATTAGATTTTTAATTAAGCCTTAATTTAATTTAGGGAAAATTTCAAATAAGAACCCGAAGTGAATCTTTTTTCTCAAATAAGGACCTAAAATGAATTTTGTGTCAAATAAGAACCCAAAGTGGACCAATTGTTTCAAATAAGAACTCAAAGTGAATTTTGTGTCAAATAAGAACCCAAAGTGATCAAGTTCAGGTTCTTATTTAGAATTGATTTAACTATTTTGAGTTTTTATTTGAGACAATGGATTTATTTTAGGTATTTATCTGACACAAAATTTATTTCGGAACCTAATTTGAGAAAACTAGTCAACTTTGAGTTATTATTTGGAATTTTCTCTTTAATTTATTTTTCCTTTTTTTCGGATAATAAATAATAATAATAAAAACCACAAAAAAATAAAAATGAAAAATAAAAGAAGAAGCAGCCCATCAAGGCTGGCCTTCGCACTCAGCCCCCGAGAGACTTCAGGGAACTCAAAGAGCAAGCAAGCGAGAAAGGTAGAAATCGGGCTGTAAGTTCAAGCGACCTTCCACCAAGAGACTTCAGGGAAGGCCGGTGGCAAGCGAGCCCAAGAGAGAGGAGGAGGCTGAGCGAGAGAGGAATTGGAGGGTGGAGGGCCCAGATCCGGCGGGAGAAGACTCGCCATCACCAACACAACCGCTGCTCCACCACCGTTCCAACGCTGTTCCTGCTGCTGCTGCGGCTGCCACCCGAGCTGTCCCGCCGTCACCCCCAGATCCACAGCTGCTCCGGAGTTTAAAAAAAAAAAAAACCGGCGCGACTCGGAGCCCCCATCGCGAGATCCACCGCGCTGGGCCGCTGTCGCCTCGCCAAACCCAGCGCCGCCGCCGTCCGTCCGTCGCCGCTGCCCACACCGCCGTGCCGTGCCAACGCTGCAGGTAACGGCCGCCGCTTGCGTGTCGTCGCCAGCGAAACCCTAGCAGCCGTCCCTACGTCTCAGCTCGGATCGGACGAGCTAACTGCTCGCCGTCTCGACGATCTGCCACCACCTCCCCGTCACGCCCGGCAGCCGCAGCTGGTTAGCCGCGCGCGGTCACAGCGGCGAGCGTCCATCGTCCGCCGCCGTCCCCTTCCCTGCGGACAAGCCGCGGTAGAAAGGGGAGTCGAATCGGGTTGGCCGGGTTGGACGCGTGACCCGGCACCCTAGGGTTTAGTCGATCAAACCGGGTCGTCAGTCGGACCCGGGTCGACTTCTGGGTTGGGTTTGTTCGCGTGGGCCGGGTAGCCTTTGGGCTGGAATTCTTTTAAAGAAGCGGGCCGAGTCGGTTTGGGCTTTTGTGTTTAAAAATCCCGGGCGGACCAGTCCGCGTCTTGGGCGGACGACCCTGGGTCGGACCCAACCCGGGATCCGACCCGGTTCTTTTTTATATTATAATAATAAAAAATAATATTTTAAAAAATAATAATAAATAATTTATCTTCCAAAAAATCAAAAAATCAAAAATATCCCATTTTTCCTAAAAAAGCCAAAAAAAAGTCCGAAAAAGTCAAAAATGATTTATTTTAAAAAAAGATAAAAAATCCAAAAAAAATTGCTTTTTATGTCCAAAGAATGAGAAAAGGATCCAAAAAATGCTTTTCCTCCGCAAATATATGGTAAATCCTTCAAAAATTCAAAAAACCTTAGGGTTTAAATAAAATTAAGTACCGAAAAAGCATTAGTGATTAACTAATATAATCAAGTTCCCGATTCTAATTACTCTAGTTGTATAGGAGTGAGTATTTCTGTCGATACTTCTCTTAGGTTTCTAATCGACCAACTCCAAATCAATTAGTGGTGACTCATTTTAAAATTAACTTATGGGTTAAAAACATCAAATTATTAAGTCGTGAATTAATAAACTTGGGAGAATTCAAGTTAAGTCTAATAGACTTGGTCAAACCATCAACCTCGGTGCCCGCCCCGATCGGACGCCCAAAAAAAAAAAAAAAGAGGTCGCAACAACCACTTGTTCAATTGTTTATATATTTATTTTTTCAAATTTTTCTTAGGGCTAACATGACACTTAGTGGACGTTATATTAGGACCATGTAGTCGCCATGCTAACATTTTGTTAGAAACTTGATTGGAACTTGGCTGAAATGCATCAATTTGCTTAAGTACATTGGGTGATTGAAACCACAATTCAATGGTCATGTTGTGAATGCCACCTAAGTTTTGTGATCGCATGCGGAACTTATCCGGTAGGCCGGGTACATAGATATCATGAGCAATATCATTTGGATTTGTCCTTTCGAGAGAAGGGAACTAACAATTGACTTCTCATGATAAATGAAACTCATTCAAGTAACTGGGTCGTTTGCCAATTGATAACAATATAGGTTGACTCCACATCTTGCAAAACTAAAGGAAACAATTAAATGTCCCTTATTGGCTGGTCAAAAGAAAGACCAAAGAATCAATGCAAACGTGCCTATATCAAGTCAATGTCACCATTTCAAATGAAAATTCTTTCCTTCCACATATTACAGACTCTCGACAATGGCAGAGCATATATAAACATCAAAATAATGCAAAAACGCTACCAACTTTTCTTCTTCTCTTCCTCCTCCCCAACATAATTTTTCCGCTTCCATTTCACATTAAACTTAATGGAAACAGAAGTAGCTTATGAGTTGCTTCCTCTCGTAAGGGTTTACAAGGATGGACGAGTAGAGAGACTCAGGGAAAAAGCCACCGTCCCTCCGTCGGTCGACGAGAAAACTGGCGTCCAGTCGAAAGACCTGACCATTTCGTCAGACGGTACCGTGTCGGCAAGGCTTTACGTCCCACAAGCGGCAATGGGTTGTCCCCTGAGGCTCCCCGTTCTCGTGTACTTTCACGGAGGCCGCTTCATAGACCACTCAGCTTCGTCACCAACTTACCACAACCATCTCAATACCCTTGTCGCGGAGGCTAACGTCATCGCCATCTCCGTCAATTATAGAAGGGCACCTGAGCATCCTCTACCGGTGGCTTATGATGATTCATGGACTGCCCTCAAATGGGTGGCCTCCCATTCCGCTAGAAACGGCCCCGAGGAATGGTTGAATTCTAATGCCAATCTAAAGAAGGTGATCTTGACTATTCAATTTTTTTTCTTCCGTTTGTAGCCTACTTTTTTTTTTTTTTCGTTTGAAATTTCTAGACTACTCAATGACATATAGATACGAGTCTATTCTCATTATGTCCCTCAAATGAATGTATAAGCTCTTATTTGAGGTGCTCAACATTGAAAAAGTGCAACTTTAAGCTCTAAGAGTTCGAGGGGAAAAAATGGTAAAAAAGCACACCAAACACCTAGACACTTGTTAGTCTGAGATTTCTGTTTCTTGTTTGTGCTTTGTGTATGTTTTGTCCCAAAAGGTCTAGACGATTTTTTAACGAATTGATCGAATTGCGATTTCTTGAAATGGGCGATAATATATTCACGACTTAAGGAAGACTTTTTTTTGGTCTGAACTTAATGAAGAGTTAACTAAATAGGATATATTTCACGTTGATTGTGCTGCTAAGTTTAAAAAAAAAAATGATTTTTTTTTTCGTAGAGGTAAATCTCTAGAAGAATCGATATGCTGCGAATGGTAGTGGTAAAAAACATTACCTGCCGCCTAATATAGTTTCTGATGACCTATCAACACTTTTATAAAATTACCAACTCCTTTCACAGTTTCTAAATTACCAAAATTTCTATTTTTTACCAACTTTTACTTGTTTTTTTCTTAACAATGCCTTAATATCTACTAACTCTTGTATAAATTTATCCGTCTTTATTTGAGTGACTTACCAATATTTATTTAATTTTTTTCCTAAAGATATGAAATATTCTATTGAGTTACCACTTTTATTTGTCTTGCTTACCAATTTTTTTTTTTTAACTTTACTAACTCATTTTCAAAGTTACCAACCTCAACAAGTGTTATTACAAACTTTTCTCCAACTAGAGTTATTACCAACAAGTATTGCGTTACCAACTCTTATTCGACTTATTACCCACATTAATCTGGATTTTTTTAAAACTACCAACAACACTTAAATTTGCAGAAAAAACTTCTCTTATCTTTGACCAACTTTTTATTTACGGTTCATACTAACAAATTACTTAGAAAAAAAAGGGACACCTATCATTTTTTTTACCAACATTTTTTTTTTTGCACTCACCAACATTTATTGAAGTTAAGTAGCATGGGAAAAATGTTGATAGGTTGTTTGTAAAATAAACAAAAAGTACCTTATCCCACATAAAAAAGATGGGAGTGTGTGGGGGTCAATTTATAAGTGTGGAAGTCTTCCAAAATAACAATTAAAGACAATGGGCTAACTGAGCGTGTCCCTACAATACCTATGTGGAGGTGTCCAATTATTAGGCGCACTATAGCATTTTGCACATTTGTGCACTAGAAATCATAATTGGCACTAATCAGTGATTATTATTATCATGATTTTTTTATTCAGGCAATTATTTTTGCTAATGGTTTTTAGGCATCTTACAACCTTTGAAAGGTTGTATCTTTTCAGAATTGATTAAATTTGGAATAAATTTTATTATTTATTTATTTATTTATTTATTTATTTATTTATTTATTATTATTATTATTATTATTATTATTATTATTATTATTATTATTATTATTATTATTATTGTTAAAGGATTTTTTGTTTGAAACATTATTCTATTTTAAAGGATTTTTGCCAGTAATTATTAATAACATTATGGGGTAAATAATTCCTTAAAAACAATGCAATCACGCCTCGAAATCTGATTTCTTTCTTCCCGATTGATTAGTTTTCTCCAACAAAAGAAGTCCCATACTTTTGGGTATGGAACAATAGAATTTTGCTATCTAAAATGGTTAGATATTTTGACAATGATAAATGATTTCATATGACTCCCCCACAGCCATCTTATATGAACTTGTACTCTGAGAGTAGTTTTCATTCTTGCCGGATGAGATGCATCAGTTAATAAAGAGCATAAGTTGTCAGTTGTTGCGTATAATTGGACATAGATGATCATTAGAAGGGCAAGGGTTGAGTCAGGTCGAATCTGAAGGTCAAGTCTGTTGTAATTATGGTTAAAATTATGGTTAATGGATCAACGGAAGCCAATAAATTAAGATACGTTTTTTCTGTTCACGTATCTCTTTTTGGATTCATGAATTTCCCATTCTTTTATGTTCACGTATCTATTGAATTCATAAATTTCCTAGATTCATGTATCGTTTAGTTAATGTATTTATTGAGTTCATGAATCTCTTGAATTCACGTATCTTTGGATACATGAATCTCTTGGATTCACGTATCTTTTTATTCATGAATCTCATGGATACACGCGTTTATTTAATTCATGTATCTCTTTAGTACATGAACTAAAAAGCTCTATAAATAGATATGAGCATAGAGCTTCATAAGGGTTTTTTTTTTTTTTTGATTTTGGTTTTTCTGAATCCATTCCAAAAAGACTTTGATGTCATTTTCTACTATTCTGTTTTTCTTGAGTGTGCTGGTTCAATTGAATGGTTCGATAGAGTCCTGTTTGCATAGTGCTAATCCAAACAGGTTCGAAGTGTTGTATCTTGGGAGGCATAGTTCGTGAATCTGCGGAGCACTTTTGGCAAGAACTAATCGCCTTAAGGAGATTCGGTTATCCGTACCTCACATCCAATTTTATGTTATATCTTATTTTCTTCTTGTCCAAGAGTTGTAAGTTTACATAGAAAGAAGAATATTATATAGCTATTATCGTCTTCTTTACATTGATGTTCTGATTGCAACAAACAGTTTGTGTTTTCTTTTTTGGATTATTTTCCAACAATCTTAAGGTGATTATATCACTCACTGTTTGTTGTTCTTGTCAGATTATTGAGATGGTTGAAAACAATCAAGTGCCATTCAATGTCCATAATGTTTCAGGAGGTGTTCCTATGGTCGATTTGACCGTTGCTATGGAAGATGTTCAACCCTCAGGGTTTGAATTTGTAGTAACCAATGCTACGGGCCCTTAGGCTAACACTAATTTTGGTGGTGCGGGTACAAGTCATACGACCGGTATGCCCAGGACTGTTTTTTAGAACAGTGTAGGCCAAATGGCTTTTGGCTTCGTTTCTGGAGGGATAGTTCAACGAACCTTGCCTACTGTGATGGCAACACCTCCAGTTACAGCTAATGAGAGATTGTTTGCTGTGGTGATGTCTGAAGCATCTCTAGTGTCGAATACTAATGGCTGGTGGCTAGACACGGGTGCCACAAATCACATATGTGCGGATAAACATATGTTGTCATCTTATGAGAAGGCTGAAGAATACGAGAAGCTTTATATGGCTAACTCTGTATCAGCAAAGATTGCCGGAAGAGGAAATGTGATCTTGAAGTTTACATCTGGCAAGGAGGTCGCCCTGCTGAATGTGCTGCATGTACCGGAGATTCGGAAAAATCTAATTTTTGGCCCTATACTTATCAAGAAGGGTTTCAAAGTTGTATTTGAATCTGACAAGTTTGTACTTTCAAAATGAGGGATGTATGCGGGGAAAGGGTACTTGTGTAATAACCTGTTTAAGGCCAATGTGGCTGTCATTGATGTAAACTCAAAGTATATGTACCCAAAGACTATTAATAAAGAAAAGTCTTCAGTTTACATTGTTGTGTCTCCTTATCTATGGCATGGTATATTAGGACATGTAAACTATGGTACAATGAAGAGAATAGCAAACTTGGGGTTAATTCCAAGATTTGAGTTGGATGCTCGTTACAAGTGTGAGACTTGTGTTGAGGCCAAGTTTGCCAAGAAACCTTTCAAATCCACTGAAAGAACCAGTGAACCTCTACAATTAATCTATAGTGATCTATGTGATTTAAAGTTTGTAGAAAGTAGAGGTGGAAAGAAGTACTTCATCACATTTATGGATGATTGTACTAGATTTTGCTATGTTTATTCATTAACTAGCAAAGATGAGATTATGAGCATGTTTGTTAAGTATAAAACTGAAGTTAAAAATCAACTTGATAAACGAATCAAAGTGCTTAGGTCTGATAGAGGAGGAGAATACAGTTCAATCAATTTGAAAGAGTTTTGTGCTAGTCATGGAATAATTCTCCAAATGACTGTACCTTATACTCCACAACAAAATGGAGTTACTGAATGATTGAACAGGACACTAAAGGAGATGGCTAACGCCATGCTTTTGAGTTCAGGTTTACCTCAGAACTTGTGGGGGGAGGCAGTTTTAACTGCAAATTATATTCTTAATAAAATACCCCACAAAAAGACAGGTAAAACTCCATACGAGTTATGGAATGGAAAGTTGCCATCCTACAATTTTTCTAAAAGTGTGGGGGTGCTTGGCCAAGGTGGCGATTCTTCCTCCGAAACAAACTCAGTTGGGACCTAAAACGGTGGATTGCATATTCATCGGTTATGCTCAAAATAATAGCGCATATAGATTTTTGGTTCATAAATCTGAAAATGCGGAAATTCATGTCAATACAATCCTAGAATCAAGGGATGCTGAATTTTTTGAGGATATATATTCTGCAAAAAGAAATCAAGGAGAACTTTCTTAGAAAAAGGCTTAGAGAATTAGAATCTGAGAATGATGAAGTTGTGGCCAAAGAAGCCAAACTTCGAAGGAGTAAAAGGTCTCGAATCGAAAAATCTTTCGGACCTGATTTTCTAACATACATGTTAGAAGGTGAGCCCCAAACATATAAAGAGGCAATGTCATCTCAAGATGCTCCTTTCTGGAAAGAAGTTGTTGACAATGAAATCCATTTTATCCTAAGTAACCATACTTGGGAATTGGTTGATCTTCCACCTGGAAATAAACCAATTGGATGTAAATGGATTTTCAAGAAAAAACTAAAAGCTGATGGTTCCATTGATAAGTACAAAGCTCGGCTTGTAGCCAAAGGGTTTAGACAAAAAGAGGGTCTTGACTACTTTGATACTTATTCATCTGTCACAAGAATAACATCAGTAAAGATGTTGATTGCTATAACTTTGCTATACAATTTGCAAATACATCAAATGGATGTGAAAACTGTATTCTTAAATGGTGATCTCGACAAGGAGATTTATATGGAACAACTTAAAGGGTTCAAGGTCAAAGGACAAGAACACAAAGTGTGTAGACTTGTCAAATCATTGTATGGACTTAAACAAGCTCCTAAGCAATGGCATGAGAAATTTGACCGGGTAATGATTCAAAATGGGTATAGAATCAATGAGTGTGACAAATGTGTGTACACTAAATCCACTACAGTTGGATATGTACTTATTTGTTTATATGTTGATGACTTATTAATTTTTGGAGATAACATTGAAGTCATCAAAATCACCAAGAACATTCTCAAGAAGAACTTTGAGATGAAAGATTTAGGTGTTGCAGATGTTATACTCGGCATCAAAATTCTAAGGAATTCTGATGGCTTAGGTTTAACACAATCTCATTACATTGAAAAGGTATTTGAGAGATTTAAAGGATTCGGCATTAAAGATGCAAACAATCCTTTTCTTCCACACCTAATTTTAAGAAAGAACACTGGAAATAGTGTTAGATAGCTAGAATACTCTCAAGTAATCGGTAACATCATGTATATCATGAATTGCACTAGACCTGATATTGCGTACTCAGTAAGCAAACTGAGTAGATATACCAGTAACCCAGGTCATGAGCATTGGAATGCTTTGATGAGAGTATTAGGATATTTGAAAATGACAAAAGACTATGTTCTACAATATGGCAAATATCCAGTTGTTTTGGAAGGTTATTGTGATGCAAACTGGATTTCAGATTCTGATGAATCGAAATCGACTAGCGGATATGTGTTCACGCTAGGAGGTGCTACAGTGTCATGGAAATCCTCTAAACAAACTATAATAGCATGCTCTACAATGGAATCAAAGTTTGTTGCTTTGGATAAAGCTGCTGAAGAAGTAAAATGGCTTCGACATTTTTTAGAAGATGTTCCAATGTGGCCAAAACCTATGCCTGCAATATGCATACATTGTGACAATCAAGCGGCAATTGCAAGGGCACATAATGTGATTTATAACGGTAAGTCTAGACATATTCATCATAGACATAACACCGTAAGGCAGTTGCTCTCAAATGGAATAATTTCTTTAGACTTTGTAAAGTCAAAGGAAAATATTGCGGATCCGCTGACAAAAGGTTTGTCAAAAGAGCAGATAAACTGCGCATCGAGGGGAATGGGTTTAAGAGCCTTAACCCAATAAAGAGATTCCAGGGTGGAAACTAACCTATGCGATTGGAGATCCCATGGACTAGGTTCAATAGGACAACGCAAATTTTGGAAACTCTAGTGTAAGCACTATCTCCCATTCCTATGATGCAATAGTTCTTTCCTATAGCGATATTAAGGGTATGCTATGCGTTTAATGATTCCTATAACTTGGAATGTAACATCCAAGTAAGATATGGTAGGATATCTTTAATAGGAATGTACCTATATGCGTGGAGCTGGCCGACTCCATGAAAATCTTTAAAGGCTAGATTTTCTAAAGCACGCACGAATCCTGAGAGGTTCAGGGCCGAAAGAACGAACACAACCGAGAACCAATCTTGAATTGGAAATACTCCGTGTGAGGTTTATTGTCTAGGCTTACACAAACAACTGGCGATTCAAGGCTTAGTCCATCGACTAGTTAAGTAAGTCCGATAAGCTTTCACTAAAGAAGGTTCAAAGCGAAAGCTACCTATCTTGATGCGGTTTATTTCAACAGGCATGCTCAGATTCCTTTGAGTCAAAAATGTTTTGTTGATCCATTAATGTGGGGGATTGTTGTAATTATGGTTATAATTATGGTTAATAGATCAACGGAAGCCAATAAATTAAGATACGTTTTTTCTGTTCACGTATCTCTTTTTGGATTCATGAATTTCCCATTCTTTTATGTTCACATATCTATTGAATTCATAAATTTCCTAGATTCATATATTGTTTAGTTCATGTATTTATTGAGTTCATGAATCTCTTTAATTCACGTACCTTTGGATACCTGAATCTCTTGGATTCACGTATCTCTTTATTCATGAATCTCGTGGATACACGCGTCTATTTAATTCATGTATCTCTTTAGTACATGAACTAAAAAGCTCTATAAATAGATATGAGCATAGAGCTTCATAAGGGTTTTTTTTTTTTTTTTTTTTGGTTTTTCTGAATCCATTCCAAAAAGACTTTGATGTCATTTTCTACTATTCTGTTTTTCCTGAGTGTGCTGGTTCAATTGAACGGTTCGACAGAGTCCTGTTTGCATAGTGCTAGGTGTTGTATCTTGGGAGGCATAGTTCGTGAATCTGCGGAGCACCTTTGACAGGAACTAATCGCCTTAAGGAGATTCGGTTATCCGCACCTCACCTTCAATTTTATGTTATATCTTATTTTCTTCTTGTCCAAGAGTTGTAAGTTTATATAAAAAGAAGAAAATTATATAGCTATTATCATCTTCTTTACATTGATGTTCTGATTGCAACAAACAGTTTGTGTTTTCTTTTTTGGATTATTTTCCAACAAAGTCTAGCGTGTTGCCCAAGTTCACCCGTTATATAAAACTATTAAATAGTAATTTCCGAATTGGGAAAGCTCGGGATTGGGCCAAAAATGAGTGGGTCAAGCTTTCTTATGCTTATTTATCTCTCGGATTAGGAGAGCCGAGCGGGCAAACCATAAGTTGATCGCTCTAATTGCACTATTATCATAATAAAATAATGAAATACTAGCTTTTCACGAGCCACAAAAGATAAAGTCGATGCGCATTTAGGTTTTTTTTTTTTTTTTTGGTAACAAAAAATTGGTGCTCAATCAATTGGTGGTAGTATCAATATAATAAAATTTATAGTCAACTCAAAACTTGCACTATCTCATACTCTAATACCATGTAAAATTTTATGGAGACATTACTAACTAGTTTGAATGTTTAAGTTATTAGATGAGTGGATAATATACTATTTAAAAATTGTAACACCTTAAACATGCTCTCTCCAATGATATACATTCAAGCAACGCTGACCAAAACAACAATCTATTCTTTTGTCAATTAGTTTAACTTGGTCGTTTTTCGTTCTACTTAGGTATTCCTGGCTGGAGATAGCGCATGTGCGAACATAGTTCATGACATGAGCATTCGATTGGGAGAGGAAAAGCCAGAGGGAATTGAAGTTTCAGGAGTTATTATGGTGCATCCTTTCTTCTGGGGCAATGAACCGTTGCCTTTGGAGACAACCGAACCTGAGAAGAGGTCCTTGGTCAAACGATCCTGGAACATAGTGAAACCAACCAACATTGGCTGTGATGACCCGCTAATAAACCCGACAATGGACCAGAGACTCTCGAGTTTAGGTTGCAATAGGGTTCTAATTTGTGTTGCTGAGAAGGATATTTTTCGACACAGAGGGTGGTATTACAAGGAGGTGCTTAGTAAGAGTGGATGGAAAGGAGCTGTGGAAGGGATGGATGCACCAGGGGAGGATCATGTATTTCATTTGTATAATCCTACTTGTGATAATGCTGTGAATTTGATGAAAAAGATGGTATTTTTCATCAAGGAAGATAAATAGTGTTATGAAATATTAGTGTTAGCGACTTCTTTGCGTGGGCTAAACCTCGTTTATCTCTATCTCTATTTGTACTGAAGATGAATTCCTCAGGATTTTTATCTTCTTGAGATAATCTTTGTTGTCATATCAAATGCACTTTATAAGATATGTTATACTTTCGCACTAATTTAATTTTCGGAGGATTTGTCAAAGGAATGCAAAATCTCCTTTGAGTTTTTCATTGGTACAATCCTTGGGATGTATCACCCGATTAAGTAATTTCATGTAAATTCCCTGATCTTGATGTGGACAACCAACCTTAGATTGGACCAAGAGATGTTTTAGTATGGTGAGCAAAACTTGTCTCAAAAGGTTCCCTGACTGCTTAAAAAGTTATGGGTCTCATGATTTTATCAATGTTCGAGTAGTTTAACATGGTCGAATAAGCAAGTAATATTTTCTTTCTATAGACTCGCAATAACGATATGCTTTTGAATCATCAATTCATCCTTACATTTGACCGTATGTGATAAATACCATCTTGGTACGATACTTTTGCAGCACTTCAATAGTGAAAATACGGGATACTATAGTTTTTGTAAGGTACTTGGCAAATGTCTCGTTTTAATGGCCAAACACGAGGTCCTCATAGCAAAGAAGTGGAACTTAGGCCTGTGCATGAAAATCACTTTTCATTCGAAACGCACCCGCAGAATTTGAAAGCCTTATTATTTTCATTTTTGAAATTTGATGTCACACAACACGTCATATGTATTCAAAATTCCACGTCACAGGACATTTCGTTTGCATGTCACTTTTCCAAATACCATGGTTTTTTTTTTTTTTGGAGCAAATTCCAAATACCATGGTTACCCGACAAGTCCTTTGCATCGGTAATCGTTTCGAAATTTAAGGTCCCATGCCATTTGATTTGAACACGTCACCTTTTCGAAATTCCAAATTAATCCGTCATATCTTAGCATAATTTCCAACCGTCACATACGCAAATGGGTAATTTAGGTCCGCAAGATGACGTAGACATTTCGCCTGATTGCTGACCGGCACATGTCGATGTCCAAAAACCATGTTGGAATATAATTTCTATTTCGAAATTAAAAAAGTGCACGTTAAAAATATGATTTAGAGTTTAATTAAAGGGTTGCGGCATTGAGAGGGTGTCGTGACATGCTAATCCATCCTACTCACAACCAAACCCCTAGAAACTCTAGGATAACGCAATAGACCATCAACTTGCACATGTAACTTGAGGTGGGTTTGATAACATTTATATTCCCGGAATAATTTTTTTTAGAAATAATTTTTATCTATTTTTATTTCTGAGTAAAATAAAGCGTTTGGTAACTACACAAAATTTATACTCTCAGAATAAAAAAATAACAAAAATGCTTTTGGTATGATTCATAAATTTTTTGGTGGTGTAGAATTTCTTTTAATTTTAAATAATTTTTTATGAGATTTTTCTTTTTTTTCTTTTCTTTTTATCCTCTCTTCTTCCTCCTTTAGTCGATCACCGGGGGGCAGTAGGTGGTGTTCGATGACGGCGGGTGATAGTCAACGACAGTGGGTAGTGGGTCATTGACGATGGCAAACAGGTGGTAGCAACGGTGCACGGCGGCGAATGATGGCAAATAGTAGCAGAAACAACCAATGCATGGCGGCGGATGGTGATGGTGGCAATAGGCGGATGACGGTGACTGGCAATGGTGATTAGTGACAGCAGATTGCGGTAGAGGATGGTGGCGTTTGACAACAGCCAACAAGGGGCAGTGATGAAGAAGAAGAAAAAAGAAAAGAAAAGAAAGAAAATGAATTACTTCTAAAAAATTGTTTCCAGTTTTCTATTTCTTTTTTCTGTTCTAAATCCATTTCCTAACCACTTTTTTATTACTAAATAGAAATCTATTCTTTTCCTATTTCAAGGAGCAAAAGAATAAAACAATAGAGAAATTGGAATATTGCCATGCAAACCCTAAGTAGTTTAATCCCATAATACTACTTAGGTTTCTAAGTGTCCAATTTTCCTGGGCTAAATAAAATGATTGGTGGTGATTTCTCTATTCTAAAATATGAACCTGGATTAGGGATTTCTAGGAAATCTTGATGCACCACAAGACTAGTGGCCCTCGGAGACGTTCTCTTCAAGGGAAATTTCGGGTCTCTACAAAGTGTTTTTTTTTTTTTGGATGACCTAGGGAAGCCCTGTACGCCGCGGGCAGCTAGAGTAAACCCTAGGGTCCCACGGGAGGACCCATCACCCCCGTGGAACGGGTAAGACGCCAAGCGTCTTGGCAGCAAGTCGAACCCTCGCCCTCCGAGAAGGGGTCAGTGGGTCCCCCACGATGGGGAAGACTTGCCAACGGAACCACCGCGGCCGGTGGTGGGTCTCTACAAAGTTTATTGAGTCATGTGGCAAGATTATGTCACTTGTCTTGTCACATGACAAGTATATAGATAAAGCGAAATGTCACGCAATAAGTACATGAGCGGATATTCTCTTAAGCCCGTCTTCATTAAATATAAGTGATGAAAGTGCATATATAAATTTTACGTTCATAAAATAATAATGAGTTCATCGTTCGTCTACCTCGACCCCGGATAATTTCACAAGCTGGTCTGGCACGAGCTCTAGGGATTCACATACACTGTCGCACCACGGTCTCTTTTCACTTCGTTTTGAGCGCATGGTCAGTATATCATAGAAATGAATTACACCGACGTATCACATCCCAAGGTATCAAGCAAGAAAGAAGGTTGTTGGGGCTGTTGGAGATGAATTTGAGATGAGATAGAATTTTGTGACCCTCCCAATCCCGTCACTAACTAAACTCCACAATCAAATAACGACCATCTTGTCTGATTGCCTATTTGATTCGTCACGACCGACTTGGTGTCATTGACCCATCATGGGCGCCTCCACAAAGAAAAACTCAATCTTTTAGTCATTTAGCCTAAATCACTAAATTATGCAAGTCAATGAACAAAAATCTTAAGCACAACTAAATTCAAACTTCGCTTACTTAACAATGGAACAAAAATGGTATTGAATATATATCATGATTCGATGTCCTTTTTATATGGTCCAGATAAAGGAAATAACAATGAAACAAAAATGGAAGTTTCGTGGGAGTTGCTGTGATTATCGAAACTAATAACCATATAATTCAACCCCCATAATTACGAAGGTTTATGCAACCAGTAAGTAACTTTTTGCTCTGCCTAAATCAACACTATATAAACATTCTGATTAGCTCTCTTTCTTCTCGTCCTCGATACTAATCTTTCTTCTATTTAGCTCAAAACGTAATGTTAAAACAAAGTGCTCTATGATTTGTCTCCATTCGCAAGGATTTTCAACAATGGCCCAGTTGAGAGACTTTGGGGGACAGACACTGCCCCCGTCCCTCGACAAGAAAATGCAGAAAATTATTCACATGAAAAATTAATTAATCAAGAAGAATTGAATCCCTATATGACTATAAAACACCGAGATCAATAAACACAACAGAATTAAAGCATACATGTTTGAGCCATTGCTTTACTTGAAAAAAAAATAGATCAGCCTGATAATCAAAGATCTATCGGAATGCCAGATCTTCCTCTTTATGACCTATTTCGCTATAGCAGCTTTCAATGGGATTAAAGCAACTGATAGGTATAACCTACCCTTTTATAGGCTAGAAAGGAGACCAAGCAAACTCTAATCAACAGCGTGCTAACTGGGTCCTTTCTATTATGGGCTTTAGTTAAATATAATTGCCTACACTTTGCTGCTCAACTAGGCCCGTTATTAATAGATGCTAATACCCAATTCAATCAGATTACTGTAAGATTTAACAAATATTAAAATATTCATTAACCCAATTATTTAAAATAAAAAATTAATTAATTAATGTAAGCTCATATTATAGAAAATTTCCAATAGAAAACTCGCGTCCAATTGAAAGACGTCGCCATGTCATCCGATTCCACTATCTCGGTGAGACTCTACATCCCGAAAGCGGCAATCGGTTTTCTCCAAAAGCTGCCCGTGCTCGTGTACTATCATGGAGGATGCTTCATATTTGAAACGGCGTGGTCGCTGACTTGTCACAACTATCTCAATGACCTAGTTGCGGAGGCCAACGTCGTTGCTGTCTCCGTCGAGTATAGAAGGGCCCCGGAGGATCCTCTTCCAGCGGCTTATGACGATTCATGGACTGCCCTCAAGTGGGTGGCCTCTCATTCCTACGGAAATGGCCCCAGGAGTGGCTGAATCTTGGGCTAATCTCGAGAAGGTGATCTTCAATGTTCTCCTTTTCTTTATAGTGGGATGCATGTGCGTGTGTATGCATGGTAACAAAACCCCCAAGATTGGCATAGTTGATTGACAGTTGACTAAATAATGTTCATCTAGATACCACTAGTTCAAATTCCACTAACCACGTGTATCAAAAGTCTAAATTTAACTGATATGTATTGATTCGTGGGTTCTCGTGGGGTATTGTATGCGTCAAGTAGCCTGGCCGTTGTGAGCCGTGCCCTTTGGTTATTAAAAAATTTACAATAACCGATACAACACTCTTTTTAATCAATATAACAAGTTCAGTTCTTTTTATTTTTCATAGGTGTTTCTAGCTGGAGATAGTGCCCGTGCTAACATAGTTCACAACATGGGTGTCTGATCGGGAGAAAGAAAGCTTAATGGAATCACAATTACAGGCATTATGATGGCGTAACAAACCATTGCCTTTGGAGACCATAGAACTAGACAAGAGGCTATGGGTATGGCGGGATCTAGCCCACACCCAATCATTTCCTTAGGTACACTAAAGAAACCCCACACTTATTAATTGCAGGTGATCCGATCGGGAGAAACAAAGCTTAATGGGCATTATGATGGTGCAATGAACCATTGTCTTTGGAGACCAAGAACTAGACAAGAGCTTACGCGGGTATGGTGGAATCTAGCTCACACCCAATCATTTCCTTAGGTATACTAAAGAAATCCTACACTTATCAATTGACTCACTTCTTCCCACTTTTCCTATGTGGGACAAGACACTTATTAATTGGCCCACTTCCTCCCACTTTTTCTATGTGGGACAATAGAACATGCACTTAGTTTGTTTTTACAAACAAACTTCCAACGGGTCCTTCTATGAAATGTTTTGACAGGCAGCAAACCCAATGACCACCGGGTGTGACCTGCTAATTAATCCGATGAAGGACATGAGGCTCTCGGGTTTGGATTGGAACAAGGTCTTGGTTTGTGTTGCTGGAAAGAATGTGTTGAAATATAGAGGGTGGTATTACAAGGAGGCGTTGAGTCAGAGTGTATGGAGTGGAGTGGAGTGGTGGAAGGGATGGAAACGCCCGGAGAGGATCATGTCTTCCATTTGTTGAATCCTGGTTGTGATGATGCTGTGAAGTTGATGAAGAAATTGGTCTCCTTTATGAATGAGGATACATAGGGTAGACGTTGTGGTGTTGGTAACTACCTTTGGTAGGCTAATCCTTACTTATTTCTATCTCTATATGTAAGTATTGCTTGTGTGAAGTTAAAAAAGTCAGGAGCAACTTTTCTGCTTTAACAAATATGATATGTGAATGCGTTTGTGTAACACTATAGATAATATATCATATATATCCAGTCGTATGTATTTCTTATTTCTTAGTCAAATAGAAATTGGTTGAATTAATTAGACTGTCATTTAAATGAATTATTGTCTAATTGTGAGTAGAGAGTCTCCAATACATATGGGAAGGAGTGTTATCCGTAGTGCTTATACGCCTTTGAAAAGTGTTCAGCTCATGATGAAGTTGAAAAAAGAAACTCCTAAAGTAGTAGATATTTGTGCAGTAATCGAACAAACGGTTCTTGTAGCAAAGTGGAGCATATAAAATTGATAGTTGTTGTGACAGTTGAATTTGATGAAGTGTTTATTCAATCTCCTGGTAAATATAGGTGCAACAATGCTTTTTACTTTATATGTGATAGGGGAAGTTGTGTTTGAAAATCTTATGTAGTATCTAAAGCTGCATGTGGAGTTAGCATTCAGTTAACATTTAGAGCTATGGAAAAATTTAACTGTAGCTTGGACTTAAAAAATATTTGTGATGATGAAGCCCATGAGAGACTATGGGAAAGTAGAAGTGATAATATGAGGTTCCAACAAAACAACTGAGTCACAGTTGGAGTGGGCCAAGCAAAACAAGGTTCTTAACTTTCCTAATTAGAGTTGGAGTCGGCCAAGCGCAAAAAGAGCTTGTTTTTCTTTTGACATGTAGGACGACATTTCCTGGGCTGTTTAAAGTGTGCCATGCGAGTGCTTTGGGCGCTGCTTTTTGTTGGTTTTACGCTCAATGGGTCGCATGCTTCGTCGATATGATCCTAGCGGAGAAATTGCGAGTGTTTAGTTTTGACGCCAACAGATTTTGCGTTGCTATATTGGTAATTTTTTTGGGTAAGATTTCATAAAAACTATGAGGGCTAAAAATCTTGAGTTAACGGATGTAATTATAGTTAGGAAACATTGAGTGTTTGGATGACTTAAAAGTGTGATTATAATTTTCGATTGTATCACTTGACTGACATATGGAGTATGGTGCTACTTTTCTATAGAGCAAGTCACACCGACCGCAGCTAGAAGTGGCAAATTGGTAGGTCTCGTGGGTTATAATTGGGTTCAGCCCGAATTCACTCATACTAATTTATTCGGTAGATAATTTAGATAGCCCATACCCTACCATACCCAAATCCAACCCAAATTTACCCACATAACTCGCTCAAAACACATAGTATAAGTCCAGTATATCTCCAAAAATAAAAACCGGAAAATAAAAGAAATTCAAGTTGCTCTAAGCTCAACCCAATGGAAACACCGCCCTCGTGAAATCCCCCAGCAACCACTCCTCCCCCGCCACCAGGGACGGATTTGTGGCCAGAGGATGGAATATCAACGTAGTAACTGCGATCAAGGATAAGCCATTCCCGTCAACTGAAATCAGGTCGGCATCCGTGGCTGCGCAGTGGAGAGGCTGAGGAGATGCTCCAGCAATTCATGGGCGAGACCTTCATTCTATTTTGATAAAAGGACTTTAGGTGAAAATGATTTTTCTAAAATACAAATAGTGTTTAGTAAAGTATAATTTAAAAACATAATGGGAAGCAACTTTAATTTTGATGCTATTTGGAAAAAAAAAAAAACTATACTTTGTAAAACACTTTCACTATTATGAAAAAAAAAAATACTCTTACTATTTTTTTTTTTAAAATATCTCAACCCTTTGTCGATAGAACTTAGGCCATTGATGAGCCTCATTGGCTGCCGACTAGCCTTGCCTAAGGTTGTGCAATCTTAGGCATTGTTTGCAACCTAGGCAACTTCAAGTGAGGTTGGTTATGGTTTGCATATGACTTTTTAGGGGTAAAAGTGTATTTTCATCTCATGTGAAGATTTCTATAAATAAGATGGACAAAAATACATCAACTAAAATATTCATAAAAAATATATAAATTAATATATGATAAATATAGCCACTTCAATGGAACTAAATAAGACATTTTGAGAAGAAGAATTAGATGAATTGGATAAAAAGGGAAAATAACTCAACATAAGAAGGTCAAGATGACGACAATTGGTTTCTCATTATATATTTAAAGGTTGACTACGGTAAAAAAAAAAAAAAACTCATAATAATGATAAAAATATTTAAAAAATTATAAGGAGAAGGATGTTTTCAAACTCATTTAAGAAAATGATTAACCGAAATTGAAGGTGATTGTTTATTTGTATCAATCAATCATTTTTTTAATTATTCAACCATATAAAAATACATTATGAATACTTGTTTCTTAAAGTTGACCTTTTTCTTATTGAGTCTTATTTCCATTTTACTCAATTGTATTTTTTTTCTGAAAATACCTTAGTAGTTTTATTAGTATTTTCATCTATATTTATCAAATCTTTATGTTTAACATTATTGTCGATACTTATTTTTTTTAATATTAATATTTCAGTTAGTTTAGTTTTATCCTACTTCCTGTACTACCTTCTTCTTTTTACCAACTACGGGTAGAAGAGAGATTTCCTCCAGGAAATGAGAAAAAAAAAATACGCTATTACACCTTCAAAGTATTGCACATGTTAACCAAAAAAGTAGTAGAGAATTGACGAATGGAATAAAGTAAAAGTTCGGGGGCGTATTGAATAATAATCAAAAAGATTGAGGACACACTTGAACTACATCTAAAGTTCGTGGGGGCATTTTGTGTAATTTCCCTTCAAATATATAGATTAGGAGAAAATGGTTACCGAATTATATTAAATTTTTGAAAGCTTCTTTGAGGTATGTAAAATCTCATTTATGTACAACCTCTTTTTTTTTTTTTTTTTTTTTTTTTTTTTATTGCTTCCTCTACTACCTTGTACTCTGCTTCGGTAGTATACAAAGCAACTATATCCTGCAAATTTGCTTTCCAACTTATCGTGGAATTGCCAAGCATAAGTGTAAATTGTCAAAGATCTCATTTTGTCGAGATTGCTTGCATAGTCAAAATCAACGAAGCTAACAACTGAATGTCCTATATCACAACTTTTGTGAAAGACCAGACACACATTTTGAGGTACCGTGGATGTACTGAAGAATCAATTTCACAATTTGACAATGAGCTTTACATAGATGTGTCATATACACACTCACAACACTAACATCCATAGAAAAGGGACATGTTACATAGCTTATCTAAAAACCTTAGCCTCTCTTTGTTTTTCCTATCTTCCTATTAGACCTTTAAATCTTGTGGCTCACTAAGTAGTTTTTTTTAGCTTTTGGATTATACTCTCGTACTTGTTGTTGAAGATAGTGAAACCCTCTATCTCCCCATGATTTTTCCCATTTTGGATTTCCACGTATATCATGCATCTCATGTGATTTTGATTTTGTTTTCATCATTTACTATTTGTGCTTCAATTAATGTATCTTTTGACATTTTTTTCACAACAAATTAGTATTAGAGTAAAGGAATTTCGGTCTTTTTATTTGATATGGCATCTATCAAATTCGAAGTAGCACCCTTTGAAGGGCCAAAACAATTTTGGTCAATGGAGAATCAAGATGAAGGTATTGTCATTTTGGGAAGGTTTGTTAGAGTCTTGGACGCGAAGACAATGGGGAGAGAGGGGGGTTTTACTATTTTCAATAACAAGTACAAGAGTACAATTCAAAAGCTCTAAAAAAAAATCACTTTGGAGTCACAAGATCTAAAGATCTAATAGGATGATATGAGAAACAAAGAAGGATAAGGTTTTTGGATGTATTGTGTAACACATCCATTGACATCCATTTTATAGTCCTGCTTCAAAAAATCCTAAAACAAATTTTGCGTGGTCCAAAATACTCTTATCACTAATTTGAAAGTCAAAAACTTAACACTTGTTGCAACCTAACCTTGCGGGCTTTTGATACTAAGGAATAGGTTTAGAGATACTTGTTTAATAGACAGTCCTCAAGATGCATCACATAAAGAAAACTCAAAAGCATATTCATTAATTTTCATCCAAGGGATCCATCCATCAATCGAGAATGTGAATTCTCCCAAATTAGTATCTAGTGTCAACGAACAAAACATTATCTATGAGTCACAACTAGCCTCTTTGTTTGGGGCCGGCTAGAAACCCAATCAAGGGTTAGGAGACCTCCCTTGATTTCACAGAACTAGAGATTTCGTGGGTTTGGGGACTTGGGTTACTCTAAATATTTCTATTAGCGCCCTTTTGGTACTTATGAGTATGGTTGTTATTTAAGGTGGTCAAGCAGTCTTTTTACATTTTTTTTTTTTGTACAAGTTCAATTTTTGATACTAAGTGATAACACATTGATGGTTCATTCGTGTATCTTTATTCTAACTATTGAAATGAAAGAAACAATAAATCAAGTACATTGAAATTGCGTTACAAAAAATAAACACTCAAGACAACAAAATAAAGAAGTAAAGAAAAACAATTCAAAGTACAACTAAAGTAGACTCACAACTCGTCAGGTATATGTATAACACAAAAGGGAAGCCCAAGAGATATATCGGGAAATGAATTAGTACAAATTATCAAAGCCAAATTGAACATTAGAAATCATACCGTCTTCAAGTCCCTATAATCACCTCCTCCATGGGTCGCTGTTGGAACTAGTATAATACTAACTAATGCGAAAACAACAATCAATGATGCAATCAAACACAATCAGATAAGTGCAAACATTTCAAGGAAATTCAAAGCACAAGGCATGCCTTAGCATTGGCCTTTGAAATTCATACATTTCCAGCTGTCCCATAACCACTAATTGATTGTTTTTAGCCGTTGGTAAATGGTCATCCCTTGTGTTCGTAAGCGGTGGACAAAACCGAACGACTCCTAAAATTTGGGTCTAGGTGTGTCCTTTTGGTTTACCTCATGTACATGCATTAGTCATAAGCCATACATATAGAAAACACATGCAAAAGAAATATAAGCTCATGCACTTAGGTCATAAGACCTTGGTTCTCAATTAATCAATCAATCAATGAAAGTGAATTGAAACAGGTCAATTGCACAATCAAGGCAAATGCAATCATTTAAGTATGCATACAATAAAGAAAACCAAAAGATCAAACTTCTTAAAAATTTGCAACCAAGAACACAATTTTAGAAAAATTGCAATCAAGGACACAAGTTTTGAAAAATTGCAACTTAGTCCTTAAAAGAAAATTTTTAAGTTACAAGTGATAACAAACAATGATATTAAATTTGTTGAAATTTTGAGACACGTACGATGTCCTTGGGAAATGAATTTTAGGACCCAGGTGCGGATAATGTCTGCACACTAATCGAGTCCTTTGAACTATCAAACATGACTTATTCCAACAAACTTGTTATCAAAAGAAAACTCAGATCAACATCTAAAATTTTCAGGTTTTGAGAATTTTCAGAATATGTCATGAACTTCGTTAAAATTGTGAAATACCTCAAAGTGTTCAATGAGAATTTGGGTGCATCAGTGGTACTCTGATCAAGCTCTCTTTTGAATACCATAAGGAATTTCAAACTTCATGAAACTAATGCCATATGATTTTTTTCTTTTTCTAAATCAAGGAGCAAGTCACAATGGTGTAGTAATAGCAAAGTGACAAGCAAGCATTACACAATAAGAGTATGTTCATGCATATCTAGAGATGTGAGTTTTCCACAAAAATTTTATGGCATACAAAACATGTAAACACCTACATTTTCACGAAGAAATCTACTTTTGAATCCAAATGCATGCTTTGATCAAGATCAAAGAATCAAGACACTCAAATCAACAACATAAACTTTATAGAATAGAGCGTGTATAGTTCAAAGGCAATCATCCTAACCAAATGAATTTCAAAACCTTTTAAATTTTTACATGTTGTACATTTGTATGTCACACACAATTGTCATGAAGAAATCACATCCAGAATCAAAGTGTATTATTTTACAAAAACCAGGGAATGTGGATAGACCAAGCAACAGAACAAAATCACAACAATGAGCATGGATGTTCTAAAGGCAATCGACCTAAGTAAATGTGTTTTAATCATCATGGAAATTTTATATGTGGTAGATATGAACCTAATGAATAGCTTTCATTGAGGCACCGACTTAAGAATCTACACACACAAAAATCATAGAAAATCGACATATAGCAATAGTCACAAAAACAGAACAATCAAAAAAAGCATGTCAACTTTCTAGATCTGACTCCGATTTTTTAAAAATCATTTGACCTAGCAAACAACAATCAAATCATGCATATGATATGTTGTTGGAAAGCTTGTTGGATTTATTTCGAATTTCATGAAGGCATTGAAGTTGAATAACCTCATTTAACAACTCATTTCAAGTCATCAATCAAGTCAGTCAAATGAGAATTTCGATTTTCACAAAACCATCAACAAAGCATCATTAAGCTATAGTGTCATCATCAAACCTTAACACATCATCAAATATCATCCTCAATCATTCATATAAACATAGATTGCAACCTAAGTATGAATTCTAGCCCCGGTTGCCTATTGCAATCTCTCTTCATCATATTCATGATTTGAGGAGGTTTACCTTGTTGTGATTATTCTTTGGGCTCGAATGAGCTAGGTAGGCCCGCTATGAAATTTGAGGAATGATTGATCTAAGCTCCTTGTGAGATCTAGATTACAATTGCAAGAAATACAGAGTGAATAGGTAATTGATCAAGATTAATTGGACAAAAATGATAGGCAAGTAAAGTTTAGAGGATTAGAGGTTGATTGTTGAAGTTTTGGAAGATCACTGGCCAACATGAGTTCAGCAACTCAATGACAAGCACCAAGGGATGATTGGATCACCAGGACTGAACATCAAACCACTGTTGTGAGTTGATCAACTTGCTAATCTCCTCAACGGTGTGAAAATCGGTTGATTCACTTGAGAGGAAACGGCCTCTGATCAAAGCCGGCTAGTGACGAAAAAGTTTTGCAAGTCTTACAACGGAAGAGGAGATGTTGTGGAGAAGCTAGTCATAGTGGAGATTCGTCGGTGGAGTTCGCTGATCAATTGATTATGGCAATTCTCCTCGGCATGCGAGAGAGAGAGAGAGAGAGAGAGAGAGAGAGAGAGAGAGAGAGAGAGAGAGAGAGAGAGAGAGAGAGAGAGAGAGAGAGATCTGAAGAAGTGACCAACCCTCCCTCAATTTTGAAGGGAAAAATGGTTTTATACCTTATCTCAAGTTCAAATTTGGGCCCTTGGACTAATCCAAGGGCTCACGTTGTTCCTTCTTGATCAAGGCTTAATCCTATTGGTTTAAAGATGATAACATGGATCAATGACATGTTGAGATGAGTAGTTAGGATTAATCATCAATGAATGACTGAAATTTAATGCTTAATCCCTAAGCATGTCTCCTAATTAGCTTAACTTCAATAATTAGGATTAGTGACACGGTGCTTTGGGGCAATTTAGCAAATTTACCAAGCACAATTCCATCATTTTTGTACAAGAGGGGTATGGGAGAGTTGACTATAGTATTGGGCAACTAGGGTGGTTGCTAGCCATTGGAGCATCGCCATAAAATGGCTTAACTGGCCATTTCCTGCCAAAAGTCAGCTAGGCCGATTAGACTAGTTCGAACAAGTTCTAATCGGTTCTAATTGAATTTGATTGGTTAGGTCGGTGTTTGACTAAATTTCATGCAATTTAGTCCTAGAGAGACCTAATCATAAAGAATTTTTGCTCATTTGGGAGAGAAATAGGCTAATTTGGGAAGAAACTATCTGAATCCATTGAAATTAAACCAAACAAATCTCTCAAAAACATCTAAATTGATTTTAATTGGCTAATCACCTCAAGGATATTGAAAATCATGCTTAAACTCAATGAGTGCATGAATTTAGAATTTCTAGTTGGTTAACGTAATTTGTGCAATTCCCATCCTCAAAAACCAAATTAATTGAAATTGACTCTAATTCATACAACAAGATATCAATTGATTCAATTACTTATGTTCGTGATGGCTTGACGCATCCAAATTGACACTAGAATGATGGTACGGACTTTATGTCAAAATTCAATCAAGGGTTAATGATAGAATTAAACCTCAATCTATCAAATTAAACCTTAGTCTAGACAACTTAAATTAACCAATTGAAGCTCATTAGCCTAACTTTTTAAAGTTCAGGTAAGTTAAATCCATCAAATCGAAAATTTCCCAAGTAAATTTCAAAAATTGATCCCAGACTTGGATTTAGTTGGAGAAAATGAGTTGCTTTAGGATAATATCTTTTAAACCATAAAGAATCGATCAAGACGCCTCATTAGGGTTGAAAACGGCAATTTTTTCCTAGATATGCCAAATCACCAAAATGGTTACTCGAGTGATCTTTAAATAGGCTCTAGATCAAATGTTGTAAAAGAAATTAAGTCAAAATACAATTAGAAAGAAAGTAATTTAATTTTTGATTGATTCTGAACCTAAATTTGAAAATTTTGGAAAATGAGGTCTTGAATTAATTTTTTTTTTTTAAATCTTCAATACCAAAGCTAAAATGAGATGGTTTTTGAGTTTTTACATTTTTCAATTTTTTTGATCAAATGGTTGACCAAAAGTTAATCATTTAGTGATTTATCCCCAAAATGTTGATTTTATGATCAAAACTTTGAATTTTTTGAAAATTATTGTGGCCAAAGTGAAATTAGGACCAATTGGAAACTTTTATGCAAAAAGCCAAATTTTGACCATGGGTTGACTTTTGATCAATGAGTTGACTAAAGTCAACTTTTTGATTTTTTTGGGTTTTTGATGAAAATGGCTAGAAAACTATCTACAAATGAAAGACCAATGAAAAAGAAATGAAAAATGAAAATTTTTGCAAGAAACAAGTTTTGTTGCAATTGAACACTCTAATCTGGAGGTTTTGCCTTTTGTGACACATCAACTAAAAATCAACGGTGCCCATGACAAAATTTATGTTTTTCTATTTTTCTGTTTCTTGGAATATGTTTGGAACAAAAATTTCTTTGATAACGCAATTTCATTTTTTTTATTTGTGGAATAAATTTTTATTCAAGAAATAGATTTTGAGCATAAATCAAAAGTTAAAATTTTTAACTTTTTTATTTTTGGAATAGAAAACAAACTAATTTCTTCCTCTCTTCATTAGAAGAGACTTTGGGCATTCTCCCTCAACATAACACATTTGAGCATTCATCCTTCTCAACAGAGCGACACTTTAACCAAAAACCCTAGGCACATTGCTGCTCATCTAGCCGTCGACTCCAACTTTGTCCTCTTGCTGGTCATATTGTCGCTCACCTCAACATCGACTGTGACTTCGTCCTCCTTGCTACCATCGACTCCAACTCCATCTTCTCGCCTGTCACATCGTCGCTCACCTCAACGTCGACTGTGACTTTGTCCTCCTTGCCGCCATCGACTCCAACTCCGTCTTCTCGCCTGTCACATCATCACTCACCTCAACGTCGATTGTGACTCCGTCCTCCTTGCCACCGTTGACTCCAACTTCGTCTTCTCGCCTATCACTTCGTCACTCACCTCATCGTCAACTCCAACTCCATCTTCCCTACCACCGTTGACTCCGACTCTAACTCCATCCTCTTGCCAACATCCGCTTTGTCCACTTGGAGGCGTCCACTTTGTTCAATTGTCACCATTGACTCCAACTCCATCCTCAACCCTAGGCCCTCATCGATTGCACGAGCATATCTTCCTGACACCTTGAGGTAACCGTGATTGATTGGCTGTCCACGCAATCGATGGCTTTTGCCTCTTTGTCTCACTTGTGCTTTCACATTGAGTGGGGCTTAGAGTTTCCATGGTCGCTTGAATAGGGTGTGATTTTGGGACTTTTTACCTCTTTTTCTTGACACCTCTAGGTAATTGTGATTGACCGGCACCATCTGATGATTTGCAGCCAGTAGTGTCCTACTCATGGCTTCTCACTCCCGATTATCACATTCTCGTGAGATTTGTTTTCATCTAAGTCCAAATATCCTATGTTCGTGATATGGTTGTAGCGTAAGTCTCGAGTAGATAATGATAGTTGAATATGTGGTAGAGCTCTTATGAAGTGAAGCATAATATTCATGGTTGGAGTGTTGATGTTCTTGAATTAATAAGCAATCCTTTGGGTTTTCTAGGTGTGCTTGAAGAAGAAGATGTTGAAAGGTCTAGGGAAATAGAGTAGAACAGTTGTGAGTTTATTTTGGGCAGATTTGGACTTAGTTTTATTATAGCAAAAGAGTCATGAGTTTCTTTTCTTGTTTTTGGGGGGTCGTGTTCGTGTTCATGTTAGTTTCATCTCCTAATTAAGCTTGTCTTTATTGTTTCTTGAAGTGGTTTGCCAGGTAAACTGATGCAATTTTTTTGCTTTCTATTTACTATGTCAAGCTCATAATCTCTCTTTTAACTTGGTCATTGGATACTTATTTTGGGTATTCTTTTTCATCTTTGTTTCAACTTCGAGAGAATCATTCATTGTTTCTTATGGTTGCTAGAATTTTGTTATATCGTAGCGTTACTACCATTTTTTTTTTTTATCGATTCTCATAGTGTTGCTGCCATTTTAAAATTTAATAAGTACGGTTACCACAAACCAACTACTGCCATGGTCTTAGACTGTGGTTACCACGAACCAAGTATGGTTGCTGCCATTTTCCATAGTTTATGCAATAAAATGTATTTACATAGTAGTGGAAGTGATCTTAGGATGTGTATGGGTTGTACATGTATACTTGCAATATATGCTTGCTTGTATAATTTGATACAATGATGTTCTCTTTCAATTTTCTTCGTGCATTTTGATTAACAGACATAGAACATTACATTGATATGATCTTGACATCAAAGTTTACGTTCTAAAATTAGTACATCAACCGGTATGGCTCATTGGATACTTAACCAGTTAAGGTTAAATGGCATCTCACAAAGAGGTATTTATGGCAAAGTGGACTAAGCATTTGACCAATTTGCTTATAAGTTTATTGGTAGAAGAGATGAAAAAGAGAAATTGCCTCACCTGTATATACAACAAAGTAGGGTGGAATAACATACATGCTAAGTTCAATGAATAAACAAGACTCCAATTTAATGTAATTCAGTTGAAGAATAGGGTAAACAAACTAAAGAGATAGCATAGTAGTTTTAAGAAGCTTTTCTCACAATCTAGATTTGGATGGGATAATGTAAAAAAAGAAAAATAAAAGAGGTCACTCTGGAGGATCCGAGTGTATGGGAGTCTCATATCAAGGTATCACTTTACTTGAGTCCATTTGTTCTTATTATGGATGTAAGCTTCAATTATATTATTGACGTATGTCATTACTATGAAAATTACAAGATAATAGCAAATGGGCAAAATTAAAAAATGATGGGTTTCCTCAATATCGCGATCTTTGTATTGTGTTTGATGATACATATACTACTAGGGAGTATGCAGTTGGAAATGCAGAAGACTTAGTGGTGTTGGAGGGAGAAGACAATGATGTTAGTAGTGACAAGGGTGGTGGTGCTATGGTAGGTGATCCGGAGGAATTTAATGAACACCATGTTGATGAGGAAGTCTTTATATTTGATGCAACCACCATCCCAGTCCCTAAGAAGCACAAGTTGAATATGACTTCAAATTCCGAGAGGAGAAGAAAGAGTAACACCTATGATATTAGTGTCACCTACAAAGCCATTCAATAAATGATCAAATTCAAGATGAGTTGATCAACAAATGGCTCCATGCCTTTATAGGCCCCACCTCCTGTAGACCCCTACTTCATAGGAGTTGTGGTTATTGTCCTAAATGGCATGCCTGACTTAGAGTAGAATCTTTACAACAAAGTTCTGAACTAGACATGTTTTAATGCCACTTGGAGAAAGGCCGACTCATTTCTCTACCTAAAAGGAGACGTGGACTTTTTGAATCTTTTTAAATTATTGTTAGAAATTATGCTATGGATTTATATATGACTTAATTTCATTCTATGACTTATGTATTTGAGACTTTGTTTTTTTTTTTTTTAAGTTGCAATTATGATGACATTATTACTATTGTTGATTATTACGGAGTCCTTATCTAATGGGTTTATGTTATTATTTTGTGTGATAGCATAGATAATATGGATGGAGGTGAAAATAGCATGTATGGTCAACTAGCATCAATTGAATTAGTTGAGCATGCTTTTGATGATTTAGATGATTTTGATGATTTTGATCTTGATATACTAATAGCATGGTTATCCACTGTTACAGTAGATATGCCCATGTGCACGAGAGAACCTATTAGGGATAGCTTATTGCCAGGTACCCAATGGGTAAGGGAGGTTCTTTTTGGGCATTTAGATAGAGTATATAAAGTTTTTAGAATTGAGAGACATGTCTTTCTCAACCTTTGTGATCTAATGAAGGTAAAAGATTGGTTGAAAGATAGCCGATATATTAAAATAGATGAACAAGTTGGGATTTTCTTATCTATGATTTGTTACAAATACTCAAATAGAGATTTATGTGAGAGATTCCAACGTTCATGACAAACTATTAGCAAGTACTTGACTAAAGTATTGCAAAAAGTTCTCAAATTGGCAAGAAAGGTTATCATACCACCCTCCTTTTATGTTGTCCCACGAGAGATTCTTATGGATCTTAACTATAAACATTACTTCAAGGTAGAATTCTCATATATTCATTTACACCATCAATTTTATTTTGTTGTTGATCTTGTAAAATATTGATATTTGGTAAAATGACAAGGTTGTATAGGCGCTATTGATGGCACCCATATTCATGCTTCTATACCTGTGTTGAAGCAAATCCAATTGAGAGGTAGGAAATGAATCATCACTTAGAATATGATGTGTGTTTGTTCATTTGATATGAAATTTACTTTTATGTATGTTGATTAGGAAAGCTCTACCAATGATTGATGGGTGCCTTCAACAGAACTTGATACTCCTTACTTGGAATTTCCTCGACTGCCACCAAGTATTTGTTTGTCCTTTAAAGAGTAATTTTTTTTTTTTTTTATGATTGTACTACAGTTACAAATCATGACCAATAAATGAAGATTTTGGTTATGCAGAATTCCAGGATTTTTAACTCTTTTAAAAGGTGAACGGTATCATTTAAATGATTATAGGGGTAGAGCGAGATAGCCAATAATAGGAAGAGAATTGTTTAACTATTGGCATTATTCTCTAAGGAATATCATTGAAATACCATTTGGGGCATTAAAGAATTGCTTCTTCATTTTGAGACACATGTCTTCATTTACAATTTGAAAGCAAGCACATATTGTATTGCATGTTGTCCTATCCATAATTACATATGTGATCAAGACAAGATGGATAAATTTTTTTCCCTATATGGAGATTTGCAATACCTATTTGGACTTACACAAGATGAGGTTGCAGGCGATACATTGACCAAGGAAGGAACCGAGATGAACATGCTTAAGAAAAGTATTGTCAAATCAATGGTAAGGGATCATAATATCCGAGAGATTCTATGAAATTGTATTTTCAACTTTTGTAATGTACTATTTTTATTTTCGAATATTATTTTATATTTGAGGATTTACTATGTTGTTATCTAAATAATTTTTATTCCTAGAAAGAGAAATTTTATTCTCTTATCAAACAAATTCTTGTTCAAAAAACAAAAAATTTTAGTCGTTACCAAACGTGTTTCTTTGCTCATAAACTCATTCAATGAATAGAAATTGATAATCAATTTCTGGCCAAAATTTGATTTTTGTTCCAAAAATTTTGTCATGTGCACCTCAGGTGTCAACAACACTATATATTGATTGATACACAGACATCATGATTCATGATTTCATATTATTTTATGCTACACCTTATTATAAAATGTCATATACTATATGTCGATTGGACATCATGACTAATGACTCCGTGTTATATCTTATTAGATTGGTTGATACATAGACATCGTGATTCACGACTCCATTTTATCTTTTGTATATGTCTAGAAAAGACAAACATCAATCGGCTTCTTATGACAAGAATGGAAATATCATTGAAGTTGGCGTGTGGAAATTGGCAGATGATAACCATATAATTAAACCCCATATCTCGACTGAGTTATTAGTGCTACCAGAACATTTTATCGCTTATTTAATTGGTAAACCTAAAAAGTAAAGAATGAATGCTCACCTCCGTGATCTGGCCTGCTATCCAAATTTTATAACCCAGTCAATGTCATCGTTCCATATAAAACAAAATTGTATCTCATGAAACGTATTTATCATGCACCAATCGCATGAAAATTCTTGCTTTCCACGTATGATGGTGTATCTCAACGAGACAAGGCACGTGCGTAGGGCATATAAAAACCAGCATATGAATGCAAAAACTCAATATAAACTTCTGATCGACTCTCTTTCTTCTCATCCTCTATAGTGAACTCGCTTCTATATTACTTCAAAACTCAATGGACACAGAACTGCTCTATGATATGTCTCCCTACGCAAGGATCTACAAGGATGGCCGAGTGGAGAGACTTCTGGGCACGGAAACTGTCCCTCCGTCACTTGACGAGAAAACCGGCGTCCAATCGAAAGATGTTGCCATTTCACCAGACTCTGCCGTCTCCGTGAGACTTTACATCCCAAAAGCTGCGACCGATTCTCTACAAAAGCTCCCTGTGCTTGTATACTTTCACGGAGGAGGCTTCATAATTGAATCGGCACAGTCGCCGACTTACCACAACTATCTCAATGCCCTAGTCGCGGAGGCCAACATCATCGCCATCTCCGTCGATTATAGAAGGGCACCGGAGCATCCGCTTCCAGCAGCTTATGATGATTCGTGGACTACCCTCAAATGGGTGGCCTCTCAGTCTACCAGAAATGGCCCGGAGGACTGGCTGAATTCTCATGCCAATCTCAAGAAGGTGATCCTGAACGTTCTTCATTTTCTATTTAGATCACCTGCCGGTATATATATGCTAATAGTTACAACGTCCAAACTCACAATATTAGATTCGTCTTTTGTTTGGTGTAGTTGTGGCTGTAATATTGCTGTGTTGCTTTATGATTGTGCTATGAAGTGTAGTCTCTAGTATCTTGTGGTGACATATGTTAAGTAACACATCTTAAGAGTGGGATAGGCTGTTTCTTGAATGCTATTATATGCTAAGGATGAGAAGGAAGCGAGGCGGGGACGGAGATCTTGGTCCCCAAACCTGTTTCGTCACCGCCGTGTGCCCCTACGGGGCGGTTTTGCCTTGTGGGCTAGTGGGGACCCACCATATAATCAATATTTTTTCTCAAAAAGAAATAATTCCAAATTCTAGACGAGTATTTGACATTGTTTATATTCTTATTAGTATTATAAGAAAGATGGCCTCATGGGTGGATTTTATAAAAAAGAATAGCGGCGTGGGTTGGTTCTAAAGAACTAATCAAGCTCCTTTTCAAAATTGGTCAATATGGGACAATTGTGAAGATGAAACACACGGAAAATTATTGGCCCATATTGCTTTCCTAGAGTCTAAGCTTGCATCTTCTACAAAAGCGATTTGTAAGGAGAAGAGATGGTTCTTAGGATTATATTTAAAATATTTCATATTTTTTCAACAAACAGATTAAAATAAATATATATTCATTAAAGTGCACAGGGGGCATATTAGCCCCTTCGTGCCTATTGCCTGCGCCATGCCCTGCGGGGCTTTTTTTTTTTTTTTTGGGGGGGAATTTGCAGCACTCGGAGTGGCGCACCATGCCCATCTCTACTATATGTAGCTACAGCTGCGAGGGTGCTACACTTGTTTGAAGTTTGTCGAGCACCTTTTAAAATTTGCAGTAACGATTTTCACAAAATAGATTTTGGGGAAATTGTGCCATAAAGACTCTTGTTCACTTTTAGAAATAGGTCCAATGTCTTAGTCTTCTGACTATTAAGAGAGGTTGAAGCCAAAATAGAAAACCTGTTTCAATTTGCCTCCAAAGTATAGAAAAAAAGGTCAGCTTAAATGTAGGATACAATCTAAAAGTTAAGGCGACTTAAGATAAAGTTCTATACGAATTTAAAAGATTTGAGGTTCTCAATACAGAAAAGATAATTTCATACTCTAAAATTAGGAGAATAAGCCAAAAAGAAAATTTAAGGCCACACTAAAAATTGATTGCAAGAATTGTTCCTAGAATATATTTTTTAATGAGGGTTATTTGTTTCATCATAGGCACTGGATTGTTCGAATTTCAAAATGGTTTTGGCTGGGCCGTGAGGATTTCCTTTGTTATTGACAAGATAAAATAATGTTTTGCTATTCTTTCCAGTGATCGATCGGTCGCTCGAGTCTTCTCGAAAAATTGCAAACAGTTGGCGGTTTCCGAAACAATGTTTGGTATTTACTTAATATAATTTTCTGTTGCGACCTGTTTATTGGAGTATCCTTGAACATGCTCAGCAATGACTGTACACACTAATACAACAATCTCTAAATACTTCATAGGTGTTTATGGCTGGAGATAGCGCGGGGGCCAACATAATTAACAACATGGGCATCCGATTGGGAGAGGAAAAGCTAAATGGAATCGAATTTCGAGGCGGTATTATGGTGCATCCTTATTTGTGGGGCGACGAACCATTGCCTTTGGAGACCACCGAGCCCAAGAAGAGGTCCCTGATCAGAGACTTTTGGCGCGCGGCGAGCCCGACGACCACGGGGTGTGATGACCCGCTAATGAACCCGGCAACCGACCCGAGGCTCTCGAGTTTCAATGTCAATAGGGTCCTGATTTGTGTTGCTGAAATGGATATGTTTAGACAGAGGGGTTGGTATTACAAGGAAGTGTTGAGTGAGAGTGGATGGAGTGGAGTTGTGGAAGTGATGGAAGCACCGGGGGAGGATCATATTTTTCATTTGTCCAATCCTGGCTGTGATAATGCTGCGAAGATGATGAAGAAATTGGTTACCTTCGTGAATGAGGATAAATAGGGTCAGAGATATTATTGTTAATTAGTGGCTTATTTGTGCGTAGCTTCATCTGTATCCGGGGCTAATTCTTGTTCCGAGCGGGATATTTTTCTTATATGCTCCGTAAATTTTGAATCTTGTTAGCAAAATCGTGTGATTGGTAACTTGTTGGCTGGGTACCTTGATGGTACTTCTCCAAATTCCAATAATGTTAGCTACTTAGGAACATCAAATGCAATTATCAACCTTTTATGAAAGTTTACCACTCAAACAAAAACTTATCAGTGAAAATAGTAGTTTACTTGCACTAATAAGTGACCAACATAGGGCCACTATTGATGGAGTAAGTGTTTACCTGGAGTAAGGAATTTGCCAATTACAAGTGGAATGTGAGTTATCTATCTACTTATGCATCACTCAAAACAAAGCTTAGAATTAAAATTGGTAGCTTCCCAACGCAGGTCCAATCAAAAGTTATTAGTTACAGTCAAGTCATGAACTCGTCACTGTAAATGAACTTTGAAATAAGCAACTCACTGACATAGGTCTTTTATTACTTTAGTAAGTGACAAACACTTTTACAGGAATTTACAAACGCCAAATTCAATGGTAAGTTATTTAAGTTGTTTACTAATTTATCATTGGCAGTGGGATCTTACTATTGAAATTAGTATTATACTAACAAACTAGGTGGTTGGATGAGTGATACAAGACTTGCTTTATAAGTTGAAGGTCACAAGTTTGATTCTTCAATTTATCTTTGGTCTTAGAAAACCTTGGTTACTATGCAAAGAAGGGCCTTAGGTGTTTTACCAGCCTTGCACTTCCCGGCTTGCACCTAGTGGGATTGCGGTGATAGATTTATGCAATGGGCGGTTGGCATTTTATTAGGGCCTTAAACCAAAGATTTTAACTGGACATGAGGTTGGGTTGTGGTGATGGGTTTATCCAATGGGTAGTTAGTACTTTATTAGGGCTTAAACAAAACATTTCAGCATTGCATGAGGGAAGTCCGAACTTCGTCCAAACTTTTTTTTTTTCCATAACAAGAGTTAGTGATGTATTGGAGAAATTAATTACTTACCCTACCAATGTAGGCTCACACTTAGGGTGGTAAGTTATTGACCTAGTAAGAAGCTAACCAAAGTTCAGTTCAATAGTAAGTCGTAAAATTGGAAATAAATTATTGCATATTGAAGTTATTAACGTATTAATAGAAGAGAATTGATTAACTAATGGCAACGTTATGAGCGTTGCTAGTAGGACAGTACCGAAACTTTAGACCAGCGACAGTGGAATAATGGCCACATATTGCAATTCGGAAAAGATAGGCAACCGGAACGTGGATTAGAGATAGTTTGACGCATTTAAAGAAACAAATCCAAGGATATTATTCAAGCCAAAAAAAAAAAAAAAAGCCATGGGATATGAACTGCAACTTTGAGGTGATGAATATAATTCCAAATTCAAATATGTTCTTTAACATTTTATCTACAAATTAGTAGAATAAAATAAGACGGTTATAGAATTTATAGAAAACTAGTTTTGAAAATTCTAAATAAATAAAAGGATGAAAATATCACTATAAATTATTTACACCAATCACTAAATATATTTTGCGTTAGAGTTTCAAAATCACAGAAAAGAAAAAGTAGAGAGAAAAAGCTCAAGGATAGTTTTTGGTCACACTCCTTAAAAGGCAAAAGATGAAAGAAGGGTCAATTAAGTCAATTAAGTCCTAAACCGCTGCCCTACTTTTAGCCGTTGCATGGCATTAGATAAGGAGATCCTCTCTCCGCTTATCTGTTCATCATAATTGCTAATATCCTCTCGTCGTTAATGAAAAAAGCAACAAGAGATGGTAAAATCAAAGGGATAAAGCGAAACAAACATTGCCCAACTCTATCTCACATACTATTCACGGATGACTCTATCTTCTTCTTGGATGAAAAAGTAATAGAATGCTAGAACATTGCTAAGGTTTTAAACTAGTATTGTTTTGACCATAGTAAGTTCCTATATTAATATGGGAAAACTACGTAAAAAGTTATAAGTCTATTACACTTATATCAATTTAGTCCTAAGCCTTTTAATATTATTAATTGAGACCTAAAATTTTTCACATTTTGTTAGTTGAGTTTATTTGGCCAATTTTAGCTAGAAATCACTAATATAGATATCAATGCTAACACAAAAAATTTTAGCAATATTTTTTTCAAATTTATGATTTATTATTATTATTATTATTTTCTTTTATTTTTTAACTCTAGTTGGCGAGGGCATTATAGCCATTGCTAGCCAATAAGTGAGGGTGTCAGACTTAGCCTAGATTTAGGTGAGGGTCTGACACTCTCACCTATGGCCAATGAGGATGCAGCAACCCTTGCCTATGGCCAGCGACCTCGTCAGCTAGAGTGGAAAAAAGAAAAGAAAAACTAAATGAAAATAAAATAAATAAATAATCTAAAAATATTTAAAATTTTATTTAAAAAAATATCCATTTCAACATAAGCCATGCTACATAGAACAACCAGTATGTACGTCAGAAATTTTTAGCTGAAATTGGCTGCATAAACTCAATGGGCAAATCATGAAAATGTTTCAAACTCAATTAGCACAATAAAAAGTTTATAACTGAATTAGAAAATAACAATAAATATGTGATTTTTTGGATAACTTTTCCAATTAATGTACTATTTGATTTCAAAGGAGTTAATCATGGTTTCTGTTCATAAAATTATAAACGTAATTGAACGTATCAAACAAGTATATAGTGATGTGAAAGAATATCATCCCACAGAGATTGATGATTAATAAAATAATTATATACTAAAAATAAATTAATTCTAAAATTTATCTAACAAATCAAAAGAGAATTGAGAATAAATTAAAATTAAAAATTTTAAAAGCAAAATTTTGAGAATAAATGCGGTAAATCAATCAAATAAATATGTTAAAGCATTCGATTTCATCATAACCATTGGATATAAATTTCAAATTGTTACACGTACAAAAACAATATTAAACATGTGATAACGAAATTTTCTAATCTATTTACTATCCTATCTCAAGTATAGCCAACCCACGCAGTTTAATAATCCACTATATCTCTATGTGAATTTAAATAAACATAAGCGCATTAAAATTTATTAATATTCTCGATTTACAATGAGTCTTTTGGATAATCTTATCATCGAAAGCTGCACAAATAATATGGTATATATCTCTCCACGTTTAATTTATGGTTATATATTATAAGAAGCAATTGCATATTATCACTTCTTAGTTTCAAAGATGTACATAAGATTATTCAAATGGTGGCTAGTCATTCAAAAGTATTAAGCCCAATAATATATAACTCATATGAATGGAATCACTTGTACGCATAAATCATAAAATTAACATCATCATGATTGAGCTACATGGTAGCCTTAACAAAAGAAAATTAGAACATAGCAAAAGAAGAAACGAAAATATAAATTAAACTCAGCATCTTAAATTAAAGAACAAGAATTATGTCATTACTTTTGTCTTCTTTTCAAAATACTTGAAAAAACTCTAGAATAATGAAAAACGATCTAAAATAAAACCCTCGATGTCCTCTAAGCTCTCAACATTCTCATATTTATAGAATACATCCAAGACCCTTATTTTCAAGTAATTGCTTATTTTTCGCATAGAATTAGGGAGTAAATCAAATGATTTTTTATTTGATATCTATCTACCAAAACTTTCAGATAAAATTAGGGAACAAAATCAAGAATTCCTTGATTTGATATCCTTCTTCCAATGCATTCTGATTTGAATTCTTGATTTTTGTTATTTTTTTTCTTATCTTCTCCATATTTATTATGCTGCATAAATAAGAAAAATTCGAATAATTATAAAGAAATCCAAATATTTTCTCATAGATATTGCATTACTTGTTACCCAAAATAGGTAAAATAACTCCATTTTTATAGAGTTATCAAACTCCCAAACTTAACATTTTACTAATTCTCAAGCAAAAGCAAGATATAACGCATATTTAAGCCAACAACCTCCTCCATGACATTTTTCCATTAATTGTTCAAATTCACAATTCAAAGAAAAATACCAATTTCATTCAAATATTGAAATTTATTCATAAGTTAAGACTTATTCTAACCATGTGATCCAAGTGTGTATATGAGTCATCATCTTTTCGAATTATATACGATCTAGATAAATTCACATTGGTATGCAACCTCTAAAAAATTATCTATAGTTCTGACCAAATCTTATAGGTTTGCTTTTCATTCCTCTCTCCACTAATGTAAGCTATTCATCCAATCAATAATCAATAGGCTTTTTCTCGGTTTGTAATGTAAGGCTGGGCTTTGGGTAAGATAATGGTAATTTTAAGCTTAAATCACCCATCAACACATTGATTTCTAGGATCCAATCAAAGGCAATGTGATTGTCCCTAATTTCACTCCTTCAAGATAATCTTTTTGCCATCACATATCATCATTCCTTTCTTTCTTCTTTTTTTTTTTCATTGCTCTCTTTTTTTCTTTTTTTCTTTTTTTTTGAATTGTTGTATGATGGAGTTTCTCCCGAAGCCCCTCCTAATATAACATGAAAATTTCCAACCTATTGAATATCCAAAAGAATCACTCAATTGAAAGTTGGACAGGGAACCATAACAACAATTTTTTTTATTATTTTATGATACACCCCAAACAACCATAACAATTAATTTTTTCTTTTTCATGCCCCATACTTCTTCCCAAATTACTATTAAGCTCAAATAAAATTTTTCCTCAAAAAAAAAATCAACGTGTTCATGGGGCATAAGCCAATTATATAATTTGATAAAAACTAGGTTAAATATATAAATGGGTATCAATAAAAAATTGAATAATAATTAAGACTCAACAAGGTAACTAGGGGCAAATAAATAGGGTTGGCTTGAAAGGTTCAATCGATCCAAAAATTACCTAAATCATTTTCTCAATTAGATGTCACTTAGGATTTCTCCTTAACAAAAAATCAAACAAATTCTAAGATTTTGGTAAGACCTAAGAAAATCACATACTTTACATGAATATTCTCTAGATTTACACACAATTCAAAATGTAAGGACTTTTAGTACTCAGTAAGTGAATCGACATAATCATAATTAAAATTAACCACACAAGGAATGTAATTGTGAAAGAAATTTCAAGAACAGCAAAAATTTTGTCTTCCCTTCCCCCCCTAAAGACTTGAATGACGCATTGTCCTCAATGCAAAAAAGAAAAATAGGAACAAGAAAACTCCTTTAGTTGTAGGATGTGTTCATGGATGGCCTTGATGACTAAATTCCTAAAATGTGGTCCCTCAAGAAAAAAATTAACCTAGATAAAACAGAGAAAAATTAATATTTTTCTTCCTTTTTTTTTTGCAAAAAGTAAACTTAATAATAAAAAAATAATGAAAATGCTTGGATTGTTTCCCAAGAAGCGCTTGCTTTATAGTTTTAAGTCAAACTATCTCAAATGTCACTATTTGGAGAATGAAGTTCAATAGTGGTTGTCTACTTATTGTAACCACCTTTGAAGTGGGGTTTATACAACTTGTCATACCATCTTTTTGTATGTTCTTTATACAACTTACAATTTTTATAAGCATCATTGCGAAATTCCTCCAATTCATTCAGTTGCAATAATCTTTCTTCATCTACACACTACATGTCAAAATTCAGAAATTTTAATGTCTAATATGCTTTATGCTCTAATTCCACTAGTAAATGACAAGTCTTTCCAAACAATAGCCTAAAAGAAGACATCCCGATTGAAGTTTTGAACGCTATCCTATCAGCCCAAAGTGTATCATCAAGTTTCATTGACCAAACTTTCCTAGAGACTTCATTGTTTTTTTTTCTAAAATTCTTGATTTCCCTATTTGAAACCTCTACTTAACTACTAATTTGAGAATGATAGAGGGTTGCAACCTCATGCATGACTCCGTACTTACTCAAAAGTGCTTCAAACTATTTATTGTAAAAATGTGTCTCCCTATCACTTATAATTGCCTTAGGAATGCCGAATCAAATAACAATGTTTTTCTTCAAGAATTTGACCACAACCTTAGCATTATTTGTTGGCAATGCTATAGCTTCTACCCACTCAGACACGTACTTCACAACCATTAAAATGTATAAATTCCTATAAAAATGTTTGAAGGGTCCCATGAAATCAATACCTCAAATATCAAATAATTTATACACAATAATATTGTTTAAAGGCATCTATTTTTTCCTTGAAATATTTCCAGTTCTTTACCATCTATCATATGAAGATACATAGGAGTATCCATCTTTAGAAAGTGTGGGCAATAAAATATAGATTGTAAAATCTTAGCTACAGTTTTTAATGACACCAAAATGAGTGCCTCTCCGTCATGAGAATGATGTAGAATGTTTGCCTTCTCTTCGTCTAAAACACATGATTAGGTTTGCACATACTTTAAACAAGAAAGATTCTTAGCAAAAATAATTTTTAACATCAAAAAAGAATATATTTTCTATTGATATGATAATTTAAGAGGAAGAACATTACTTATCAAATAATTCACAAAGTTAGCTTACTAGGGAATTTTTGTGAATTTGATGGAGAAAATTCTCATAAGAGAACTCTTTCAAAATTGTTCTTGTCTCTTCCTTTGAATTCAAAATTCTTGATAAGTGATCTGCGATTAGATTTTCAGTCCCCTCCTTATTTTTGATTCCAAATCAAATTCTTGCAGTAATAGAATCCCCCTAATCAATCGGGATATTGATTCTTTCTTTTCAAGCAAATACTTAAGAGCAGAATGGTCAGAATAAGCTATAACTTTTTAAGCCGATTAAATAAGAACGAAATTTATCAAAAGCAAAAGTTACTACCAAAAGGTCATTTTCTATTGTTGAATGATTCAATTGTTCACTTGACAAGATTCCACTAGCATAATATACAGTTTGAAAAACTCCATTTTTCCCTTGTCCCAAAACATCTCCCACTGTAGAATCGCTAGCATCACACATTAACTCAAAAGGTAAATCCTAATCCAGTGCCAACACTAACTTCTCCTTTTGAGAGTTAAAAGCCTGCACGTATTCAGAAAAAAAAAATTAAAATGACCATTTTTTTCCAAAAGATTAGAAAGAGGTTTAGCAATTTTTTAAAAATCTTTTATAAACTGCTTGTAGAATCCTGCATACCCCAACAATTCTTTCACAAGTTTCATAGATGTTGGTGGATGCAATTTTGCAATGACCTTCACTTTGGCTTGATTGACTTCTATTCCATTTCGAGAAATTTTATGCCCAAGCACTATTCCTTCCTACATCATAAAGTGACACTTCTCCCAATTCAAAACAAGGTTAGTCTCCTCATATCTTTGTAAGACCAAAGCCAAATTATTTAAACAAGAATTAAATGATAAGTCAAAAAGGGAAAAATCATCCATGAAAATCCCAATATATTTTTCAATCAGACCAGAAAAAATAACTATCATACATTTTTGAAAAGTAGCTGATGCATTATAAAGACCAAAGGGCATTTTTCTAAAAGCAAAAATATCATAGGGACAAGTGAAAGTAGTTTTCTCTTGATCTTCCGATGCAATAGGAATCAAATTATACCCCAAATATCCATCAAGAAAGTAATAAAACTCATTTCTTACAAGTCTTTCCAACATCTAATCACTAATTGGTAAAGGAAAGTGATCTATTGTAATGGCATCATTCAATTTTCTATAATCCATACACACAAACCACTTAGTAACTATTATAGTTGGAATCAATTCGTTATTGTCATTTTTTCTGAATAGTCATACCTTGTTTCTTTGGCACAACTTACACAGAATTTACTCAAGAACTATTAGAGAAGGGATAAATGATACCTGTATCAAGTAGCTTAATTACGTCAGCTTTCACTACTTCTTGCTTCTACGTGTTTAAAGGCTTCTAAGGTTGGATAGTGGGTTTATATTGTTCCTCCATCAAAATTTTGTGCATGCAAAGTGAATGATTAATTTTCTTGATATCAACTACTTTCTATCCAATTGCACCTTTGTGTTATCTCAATACTCTGAATAGTTTCTCCTCATCAAATTTGTCAAAGAAAAAAAATATAATTATTGGTAAAGAACAAACTCCATCTAAATAAGCATATTTCAAATGAGAAGGTAATGATTTGAGTTCAAGAATTAAAAGCTCTTCAATTGATGGTTTAAGCTTTGTTGTGTATTATTTCAACTCCTCAAATTTAATTGCATTTTGCCTTGAATATGATGGAATTGCCTCCATGAAATTTGCGTACTCCTTTATCTCCTCATTCTGATTTTCTTTGTCTTGTTGAACTAAACATGCTTCAAGTGGATCTTTAAAAATATTTTCTAGAAAAATCTTGCTCACCAACTTGTCAACCGTCTTAACTCTAAAATAAGAATTATTGTTAGATGGATATTTCATCACTTTAAAACCATTAAAGGAAACAAGATCATCTTGAATTCTAAAAATCAACTTGTTTTGTTGTACATCAACAAGGGCTCTTCTTGTTGCTAGAAAAGACCGATTTAAGATAAGTAGTACCTCAAAATCTTCCTCCATGTCAAGAACCATGAAATCTGCATGAAATATAAATTTGTCAACTTTTACCAAAACATATTCCACAATACCTCTTAGATATCTAATTGATCAATCAACTAGTTGAAGTGACATTGTGGTTGATTTTACCTCGCTTAATCCTAATTTCATGAAAACTGAATAAGGCATTAGATTTGTGTTTGCACCTAAATCACACAATACTTTTTCAAAAAAGGAATCCCCAATAGTGCAAGGAATAGTAAAACTCCCTAGATCTTTGTTTTGTAGGATGGTTGAACACTCCTCATTCAACTTCACAGTTTCATAATCCTCAAATTTCCTTTTGTTTGCCAAATCTCCTTCAAAAATTTTGCATAACTAGACATTTGCACTAAGGCATCTGCAAAAGGAATGTTAATGTGCAATTTTTTTTAAATATATCGAGAAATTTAGAAAATTGCTTATCTATTTTGTGCTGTTGGAGTCATTGAGGGAATGGAATTGGTGGCACATATGGTTTGGGATTATTTGGAAAAAAGTTTACTTTTGCCTGCCTCCTTTCGTTGTTTATTGATCTCCTCTTGTCTATCTTTGAAAATCTCTTGTTTAGCATCTTCTTGTCCCACTCGTTTACCACTTCTTAGGGTTATAGGCTTTATGTTTTCAATTGAATTTTTCTCTATGTTGCTAGGCTAAGAACCCGGCTGTCTTTCTGACATCATGTTTGCTAATTGACTCATTTGCATCTCCATATTTCTTATTGAAGACTCTTGATTTTGAAATCTCACATCCATGCTCTTGATGAAGTTATGAGTGGAGTTAATAAGTTTGGCAACCATATCTTCTAGATATGACTTTGACTCTTCTGATTGTTTGAATCCCAGTAATAGTCTCGTCACATTTTGATTATTCCATGAAAAATTTGGATGATTACGCCATCTTGGATTGTACGTACTAGAGTAAGGATTACTCTGTGACCTGTTAAGATTCCCAACAAACTTTGCATTTGCACTAGATTGTGAAAAATGGTTATCTATTTGACATTATGTGCTAACATATCCTCTATGACATTCTGGATTTTCAATCCCGTTTTCAATTGAATAAATCAGGCCTTTCATTGACGGGCCTATAGTGCTATTCTCAGAGCTGATCACTCTTGAGATAACTAGACTATCGGGGGAAATCGTTAAGAGATTTTAATGCAATAGATTTGAAAATTCGATTAGGAATTGGCTACTCGACCGTGCTCATCTCCTGAGATCATTATGGCACAGTAAATATTGATTAGAAATTAGAGATAGGTCGGTTCAACTAAGATATATGGTTAAATGTGGGTGATTCCACTAAAGTACAAAATTCTTGTCAATGGGCACTAGATTGATTTTTCTGTCGTTTTTGTACCCTGTGTCCGTATTTGAAATCTCAAGATTTTCACGACCATCGAGAGTTGCTAATGTGTCAAAGAGGTTCATTGTGGCTCGAAAATTATCGACCATGGGTCATTGGCACTAAAAATTTCTGAAAGCTACCCAATAGCCTAAGTCACATTAAAATCACACTAGATTGAAATTAACCGCGAATTTGAATCCGACTTCAGAAATTGGAAGTTTTGTTATGTCACGGGTCATTTTAAGGACGTCGACTCATCTTTTGAGGAATTTTCGACGAATTTGGAATTTTTACGGAAAATCGATTCAGACGGTTCGAAAATCAAATGAAAATTGGGATTGGCCAAATCGAAGGGATTTTTGGTATCCTGTGTGAACTAATTGGCGAAAGGAAGTTGTGCGGCCTTTTTCTTCAACAAAATCGAATCTCAAATGGAGAAATCAGATTTCAGGAAAAAGAAAGTAGAATTCGGAATTGAGGGAAATGGCCGTTTTTTGTTACCCAAGACTTGTTATTTGGGAGAAATTTGGTGCAAGAAAGTGAGTAGGGATCGAGTATTTTAGCATGAGAATTTTTAGGAATCAAATTGGATTAAATAAGAATAGATGAGACCAAGAATTTTGGTTATAGGAATTTTATTTTTATTTTCTTTCTTCCCTCCGTTCGGCTGCACGTCTCCTCCTCCTTTTTTTTTTTTTGTTTTTTTTTCTCTCTCTCTCTTTCTCACTCGCACAATCCCCACCCCCAAAACCGACAACCCCACCGCAACTTGGTCTCCCTTTACTTTTTCTTTCTTTGACTTTTAGTCCTTCTTATCCTCTCTCCTTCTCTCTCTCTCTCTATTTCACCCGCCAGTAACGTCGACCCCCTGTCCCCCTTCTACTTTTCTTTCACTTTTTCATTCCCTTGCATGTTCTCTACTATGAAGCACGGACACGTTGCCCGTGCTTCTGTGTCATGTCCGACACGTTTCGGAGCGTGTCGGACACGTCGACACGCTTGGACACGCGGTCAACGCGTGTCGGAATTTCTGACACGCGGTCAACTTTTCTCGACACGCTTGTTGACGCGTGTCCGGAAGACTCCGGGTGGAGGCGAGGGAGGGGGAGGGAGCGGAGGCCGCGAGCGATGGCGAGAGACGGCCAGAGAGAGGAAGAGAAGAGGAAGGGATCGGGGCTCGAGCGGTGGCAGCGGCAGCGGCGAGAGAGGAAGAGAAGAGGAAGGGATCAGGGCCCGTGAGGGCGCCGAGCGGCGGCAGCGGTGGCGGCGGCGACGGCATCTCCTCCTCCTCGGCGTCGCGTCCGCTCCATCGTCGGAAGCTAAGAAATGATACGAGGTGCGAAAGAGGGGAGCGAGGTCTGCTGTCTGAGTGTTTGTCTTGGTCCAGTGTTTTTTGTGCGAGCAGTAGAAGGAGGAGGAAAAAGAGGGTCGCTAGGGTTTGTGATAAAGGAATAAAAAATAATAAAAAGAGGGAGACGATGGCGTGTTTTTGAGTTTTGGGGGAGGGGAAGTGAGGTTGACAGCCTGTCTGTCAGTGGTTTTGGGAGGGAAAAAAGTAAAATAAGTTTGGGGTGGAGGGAAATGGACAAAGGGAAAGAAAGAGTGGATTTGAGAAATTTTTTTTATAGAAAAATTAAATAAATGAAATTGAAAAATAATTTCGAAAAGTAAAAGTATTAAATTTTGAATATGATAAATTTTGATCATTCTAAAAAAATCATGAATTTATTTAAATAAATTGATTCTAATTTTTTATTAATTATTAGTTTTATCAATAACTTTTGTTAAAATTAAAAACATGTTTCGCCTTACTTATGAATATATCTTTCAAATTTCAAATGAATTGATTTATTAATATTATTAGTGTAAATTTATTATAGGCTTTATTTATTTATTTACTTATTTATGAATTTGAATCAAATTAATTAAAAATAAAAATATTTATTTAATATTCAACGTGTCGCAACGTGTCGGAATTCTCTATTTTTTAGAAATGACGTGTCAACGTATCGTGTCGTGTCGCGTGTCCGTGCTACATAGGTTCTCTACCTCCGCCAAACGCCACCTCTGTCCCTCCTCTCTCTCGTAGCCGCTATAGCTCGCGTCTCTTTGAAGCTGCTCCGCCATCTCGCCTTCTTGTTGAGCAGCGACGCCACCAACTCAGCCGCACGGAAGTCCGCTTAGCCCAGCTCAAACCAAGCCGCCCAGCAGCGCCAGAAACGAGCCGGATCAGAACCGATTTTTCCAATTTGTGGCCGAGGCTTGCCTGGCCGATTTTGGGCCGATCCGAGCCACCATTGGTGTTACCACTTTGGGGTTTATGGGCCACCGTTGTGTCCCGTCAATTTGAACCAAGTGGTTCGTTAAATAAGTGAGTTTAACTCATTAATCCTTACTTAGTAAGTTAATGATGTTTAAGAATTGATTAGATTAAATTAAGCTTATAGAAACAGAAGGATTGCCGAGTAGAGAGACTCAGGGAGAAATCTGGCGTCCAATGAAAAGACCTGGCCATTTCGTCAGACTGCCGTGTCGGCAAGGCTTTACGTCCCACAAGCGGCAATGGGTTGTCCCCTGAGGCTCCCCGTTCTCGTGTACTTTCACGGAGGCCGCTTCATAGACCACTCAGCTTCGTCACCAACTTACCACAACCATCTCAATACCCTTGTCGCGGAGGCTAACGTCATCGCCATCTCCGTCAATTATAGAAGGGCACCTGAGCATCCTCTACCGGTGGCTTATGATGATTCATGGACTGCCCTCAAATGGGTGGCCTCTCATTCCGCTAGAAACGGCCCCGAGGAATGGTTGAATTCCAATGCCAATCTAAAGAAGGTAATCTTGAATATCAATTTTTTTCTTCTGTTTGTAGCCTACTTTTTTTTTTTCGTTTGAAATCTCTAGACTACTCAATGACATATAGATACAAGTCTATTCTCATTATGTCCCTCAAATGAAATGAATGTATAAGCTCTTATTTGAGGTGTTCAAAATTGAAAAAGTGCAACTTTATGCTCTAAGAGTTCGAGGGAAAAGAAATGGTAAAAAAGCACACTAAACACCTAGACACTTGTTTTGACTAAAAAAAAAAAAAACCTAGACACTTGAGCTCTATTTGGTAACCATCCAAACATTGCCAAATTCTGATTTTTTTTGTTTCCGGAATCAGTTTAGACATAGAATCGCGTTTGGTAAAATTTTTGTTCCCAGGAACATATTGGGAGTAGAATCAAAAACCAAAAAACAGTTGATTCTTGTTTCGGGAACAAATTTGAGAATCAAAACCAACAGCTCTTATTCTTCCCTTCGGCCATCTTGCGACTGCCATCCACCACCACCTGCCATCGTCCGCCGCTGCTGGCCGTCGTTCGCCACTGCCGTTCGCCGGTCTGGCAAGCTCACCAGGCTAGGGTGAGATCTGCCGAGCTCGCCAGAGGCAAGCCCAGCCACCGGCGAGGCTCGGTGAGCCTCGCCTAGCTGTCGGTGAGGCTTGGCTGACGAGGGCCGGCCTCATTGAGGGCTGGCGACGCTCTGGTGAGGTTGTCGGCCCTCGTCTGGCTGGTCACCAGTCCGGCGACCGGCCACAATAAGAAGAAGAAGAAGAAGAATAGGAGAAAAAAGGAAAAAGAAAAGAAAAGAAAAAAGTAAAAAAGTAAAAAATTTATTTAAAAATTAAAAGAAATTGATTTGGAACAGAATTAATGAGTACGATACCCAATGCAATTCTATTCTAGAATAAGAAATTTTGGGCCGTTACCAAACGGCTTAAAATGTTTAGAATAAGTTTCCGGGAACAAAATAAAAAAAGAATCATTTCTGATCAGAATCTACTTCTATGAATAGAATCGTTACCAAACGCACATTTGTTAGTATGAGATTTATGTTTCTTGTTTGTGCTTTTTGTATGTTTTGTCCCAAAAGGTCTAGACGATTTTTTAATGAATTGATCGAATTGCGATTTCTTGAAATAGGCGACCATGTATTCACGACTTAAGGAAGACTTTTTTTGGGTATGAACTTAATGAAGAGTTAACTAAATAGGATATATTTCACGTTGATTGTGCTGCTAAGTTAAAAAAAATTGATTTTTTTTTCTTTTATCGTAGAGGTAAATTTCTAGAAGAATCGATGTGTTGTGAATGGTAGTGGTAAAAAACATTACCTGCTGCCTAATATAGTTTCTGATGACCTATCAACACTTTTATAAAATTATCAACTCCTTTCACAGTTTCTAAATTACCAAAATTTCCTTTTTTTTTTTTACCAACTTTTACTTGTTTTTTCTTAACAATGCCTTAATATCTACTAACTCTTGTATAAATTTATCTGTCTTTATTCAAGTGACTTACCAATATTTATTTAATTTTTTTCCTAAAGATATGAAATATTCTATTGAGTTACCACTTTTATTTGTCTTGCTTACTAATTTTCTTAACTTTACTAACTCATTTTCAAAATTACCCACCTCAACAAGTGTTATTACTAACTTTTCTCCAACTAGAGTTATTTACCAACAAGTATTGCGTTACCAACTCTTATTCGACTTATTACCCACATTAATTTGGATTATTTTAAATTACCAACAACACTTAAATCTGCAGAAAAAACTTCTATTATCTTTGACCAACTTTTTATTTACGGTCCATACTAACAAAATACTTAGAAAAAAAAGGGACACCTATCATTTTTTTTTTACAAACATTTTTTTTTTTGCACTCACCAACATCTATTGAAGTTAAGTAGCATGGGAAAAATGTTGATAGGTTGTCTGTAAAATAAACAAAAAGTGCCTTATCCCACATAAAAAAGATAGGAGTGTGTGGGTCAATATATAAGTGTGGAAGTCTTCCAAAATAACAATTAGGGCGCGTTTGGTAACGATTTTGTTCCCGGAAACTGATTCTGACAAGAAATGATTATTTTTTATTCTGTTCCAGGGAACTGATTCTGAGTAAAAAAACGCATTTAGTAACTGTCCAAATTTTTTTATTCTGGAATAAAATTGCATTTGATACTGCGCTAATTGATTCTGTTCAAAATCAATTTCTTTTAATTTTTAAATAATTTTTTTACCTTTTTACTTTTTTCTTTACTTTTTTTCTCTTTCTTTTGTCCTTTTTTTTTTTCCTTTTTTTTTCTTTTTCTTTTTTTCCCTTTTCTCCTATTCTTCTTCTTCTTCTTCTTCTTCTTCTTCTTCTTCTTCTTCTTCTTCTTCTTCTTCTTCTTCTTCTTCTTCATGTGGCCAGTCGCCGGTCCGGCAACTGGCTAGACGAGGGTCGGCGACGCTCATCGGTGAGGCCGGCCCTCGTCGGCTAAGCCTTGCCGGCAGCTAGGTGAGGCTTGACTTTGCCGAGGCTGGGTGAGGCTGGCCTGGCCACCGGTGGGGCTGGGCGAGGCCCGTCTCCGAGCTTGGCCACCAGTGAGGCTCACCGGTGGCTGGGTATGCCTCCAGCGAGCTCGCCGGACCTCACCTTGGCCTAACGAGCTCGCCAGACCAGCGAACAGTGACTAGCGGTGGACGGCGACCAGTGGCGGCAAGTAGTGGCGGATGGTGACCAGCGGCGAACGGCGGCGGCAGCAAGTGGTGGTGGACGGCGACAGCGGCAAGTAGCAGTGGACAGCGATGGGCGGTGGTGGACGACAATCGCGGGATGACGAAAGGGAAGAATGAGACTTTCACTGTTTTGATTCTTTTTTTATTCTCAAATGGAGAATCACATTTTTTTTTTATTCTCAATTCTCTTCCCAATCTGTTCCCGGGAACAAAAATTTTACCAAATGCGATTCTTGTTCCAAACTAATTCTAGGAAAAAAAAATCAGAATTAGGCTATTGTCATATGTTCTTAAAGCAACGTTTGTTCTCAATTATTTTACCAAACGCGATTCTCAATTATTATTATTATTATTATTATTATTATTATTATTATTATTATTATTATTATTATTATTATTATTATTATTATTATTATTATTTACAATTTGTCTTCTGTTCTTAAAGCAACATTTCAAAGTGAATATTGTATCTATTCTAAAACACTGTTATAAATTGTCGTCTTCGTCTCAATATTTTTTACAACTATTATTTTTAATTTTTTCCTTTCAAGAGTTCTTCGAGAAATAGCATAATTGCTATCTAGTATTTCCGTTTGAAGCAACATTTCAAAGTGAAGATTGTATCTATTCTAAAACAGTGTTATAAATTGTCGTCTTCGTCTCAATATTTTTTACAACTATTATTTTTAATTGTTTCCTTTCAAGAGTTCTTCGAGAAATAGCATAATTGCTATCTAGTATTTCCGTTTGAAACATTATTCTATTCTAAAGGATTTTTGCCAGTAATTATTAATAACATTATGGGGTAAATAATTCCTTAAAAACAGTGCATTCACACCTTGAAATCTAATTTCTTTCTTCCTGATTGTCGCGACTTTCCCGAAGGTAAATTACTTAAAGAAGGCTATTGGATTACTAAGTCCGAAGACTTGGCACGGACTCTCCCAAGTCCTACCAATCGTGACTTGATACTAAGAAATTAACCCATTTAAACATGCAATTAAAAAACATTTGGAGCCGCCACTAACTAATTAGGGTTGATTAGAAACCCAAGTAAAATATGTGAGAATACTTTACTATTGCGAACCAGAGATTCAATAGGTTTAGGGACATGGTTACGCTAGATTAATTAGCCTACAAAATATTTTTGAAATTAAAATGAAAAGATACTGAAAGGGCGTTAGACCTAAGCTACTAACATGCAAATAGTGGTCATGTGGGTGCACAATCAATGAAATAACATTCAATAAACCAAAGTGATAGATTGTAAGAAATTATAAACTACAACCTTATTAAGGTCTATTCTCTAAAAAAAAGTTACAAAAATGCTAATAAAAATGCATGCCCTAAATATGATTTTTTAAATGACATGACACCTAATTTTTATTTTATGCAATCTTAATTTAAACTTAATATGCATGAATTTTACTTTAATGACATGTGAGATGCAATTCATATGGCATAACTTAAACCATCACCATATACGTACAATCTAATTTACCTAATCCTAAATATGTATGTGCTACATTATATGGGATGTATGACATGGTAATTCTATATGCATGTTCTTTTTATGATTTTTTAATGATTTTTTTTATTACACATATGCAACCTACACTAACAATGATGACATGAAATGGGACTAATTATGAACTAACCTACTAACTAACCAAATAAATTACTTTTGTGTTTTTTTTAAATGACTTAATAATTCTTATTAAGAAAAACAACATAATGATGCAATACTAATCTTTGGCTTTTTTATTAAAAAAACTATACGACGGGAATATTAAAACATTAACCTATGACCCACAAACTAAAGTGCAACATGTAATGTGCATATTATGAAATCTATATAACCTAAATAACATTTTTTTTTTGTTTTGGTTTTATTGAAGAAAAATTATCCTAATTCTATATGAATCTTAAAAATTAAAATGCGTAGCCTTAAGTATGAAATGTGTATGGACCTAAGTACCTAAGTTCTAGATATGATATAATTTTACTAATAAAAAAATTATAATTAAATAAACCTATTATGTAAATTAATTAACATGTACTTAATACTTCGGAATTAATAAAAAAACTAATTAAACTATCTAAAGTGAATAATTTTCTAATTTATTTTAAGGATTAATTTGATTTAACCCATATCCTCTCTTAGAAAATTATTTTTTAAAAAAATTATTAAAATATGCAAACTTTATCTAAGATCTTATGTTCGAGAAAAATGTTATTTAGGTCCAACCCTAACCTATTCCAAAAATGATAAAAAATGAAATATTAAAAATGCAGTTCTAATTTATGAAAATAACATGATGCAATCCTAATTTACTAAGCCCAAAAAACTCTGATGCAAGATTTAGATTTTTTATTATACTTTTAGATTTTTTTAATTTTTTTAGTGTTTTTTTATCTTTCCAAAACAAGTAATTATTTTTAAAAAACCAAGATAAGAATTAAAATAACCGAAAAATTAATCCGTTGTCTCACAGATTAAATTAACAATTATTTTAACTCTATAGTGATTTAACAATTAAAATACCCAAAAATTAATATAATTAAAAAAATGATTCGACGTCTTACGGATCAAATTAATAATTATAGTAATTTTAAACAAAACCCTATGGATAATGCCTACATTATTTATAAAATGAAAATCACCTTCCTATGCAATAATATTGAAATTTAAAAAGGGTAAGTAAAACAACATAAAATAAAGGAAAAATAAAATAAAACTACCTAATGGGTTAGAAAAAAGGACGGTGGGCGGTAGGCTTCGGTGTCCCTGGCGAGAAAATATTGGCCGCAACTCTGACTCCAGCGTGTCTCCCTCCGAGTTCATTCACCGGGTGACACGTGTCGCCCGGCAGCCACGCTTGAGTGCGAGCGCGTTTCTTTTATTTTCGGTAAAATAATCTTCTCTCTCTCCTCTAGCGCCTGTACGCTAGCCCTGCGTTCTCTCTCTCTCCTCTGCAGAGTCTGCACGCATTTATTGTATTCTCTTTTCTCTTCCTTCGTTCTTTCCTCCAAGTAGAAGAAACGTTCCAAGCGAGCGAAGCTTTGGGTGTGCATGGAAACGTTTCTTAGAAACGTTTCCGACACACTTCTGTACGGAAATTGTTCCCCGGAACAAAAAAGGAACAGAAACGCGTTTGGTTGCGTTTTTGTTCCTTTTTTGTTTTTTTGTTTCTGGAACGAAATAAGAACAGAAAAAAGAAACAAAAAAAAGTTGTTTCTCGCTCGAGAAACGTTTCTTGAAGAAACGTTTCTCTCTCTCTTCTTCTTCTCTTTTTCTTTTCTTCTTCTTTTTTTTCCTTCTTTTTTCTTTCGCCGGTCGCCGGCCTCGGCCATGGCCGGCAACCGCTGAGGCCGGCGACCGGCCGTCGAGGCTCGGCCTCGCCCAGATCCGGCGAGGCTCGGCGTCGCCGGCGCGGGCGAGGCCGAGCCTCGCCTTGGCTGGGCGAGCTCGGCTCGCCCAGATCCGGCGACGCTCCGAGCGAGGCCGAGCCTCGCCTTGGCTGGGCGAGCTCGGGCTCGCCCAGATCCGGCGAGGCCGAGCCTCGCCATGGCTGGGCGAGCTCGAGCTCGCCCAGCCAAGGCGAGGCTCGGCCTCGCCCGCGCCGGCGACGCCGAGCCTCGCCGGGGGCCAGCGAGCCTCGCCGTGGCTGGGCGAGGCTGCCGGCCCCGTCGGCCGGTCGCCGGAGGCCGGTGACCGGCCGGAAAAAAGAAAAAATAAAAAGAAAGGAAAAAATAAAAAATAAAATAAAAATGTTTAAAAAATTAAAAGAAATAAAAAAAGAATAAAATTTACCAAACGTGTTTCTGTTCATTTTTTATTCCCGGACCAAACGTTACCAAACGCGTTCTTTTGTTCAAAAATTGTTCCCCGGAACAGAAACACTTTTTTTTTGTTTCTGTTCCCTGGAACAAAAAAAGAACAGAAACGTTACCATTCGCGCCCTTTCAAATTTTGAATCTCTGGTTTCGCTCTCGTTTGCTATTCCGTACTCGTTGTTGCTGCTCCGGCATTGCGTTTCTCAAGCGGCCGTTCCCCACCGTCGCCCGGTGCTCGCTCGCTTGCTGGTCCTGTCGCTTCCTCCGTCTTTGCTTCAGCGCTCGCTCTTTGCTCCGTTGCTCGCTCCATCTCTGCTCCGGTGCCGCTTTCCATCGCACATTAATCTGCTTGGGCGGCCGAGATTTGGGAGATCACATTTCTGCAACCACCCGTAGAGCAGCGTCAACGCCTTCTAGGCTGATTACGAGATTTGTGGGATGTGTACACATAGAGCAAGAGCAGTAGATTGCCCAAGTTCTGGCGGGATGCCTTCCAGGCCGGTTACGAGTTCTTGACGACTGACGTGCCGGGCGTTTGTGACGTCGCCGTTTCGGAGATCGCGAAGATTTCCCTTTGCTCCTTCACCTTCTCCGATCCTCTCGCTGCTAATTTTCGTCCTGCGGTAACCCATGCTCGCCCTTCAAAGCCCCCCTTCTTCTATAATGCTTTCGTCGCTAGCTTCATTTGCTTGCAGAACTTTTAGTGCTGAGAAGTTGGGCATTTCTTGCGAAATTTGGGGAGTTTGGTCGCCTACTTGTCCTTTCAGAGATTGGATGGAAGTCATGAGTTTATGAGGTCTTGGTTATTGTCAGTGATGTCGTTGGAACCAGTGTTGGGGTAATGTTCGGAAGTTTAACCATCACAATCCATATTAGAATGTGATTCCATGGATTGTTGTCTGTCAATGCCTTGTTGGATTGCAAAACCTTCGTACCTCCTGTTGAGGCTGGGCTTCCATGAGACATAATTTTAATATAGAAACTGCAATCAGCACAGGAACGATGTTAGCTAAACTTGATGCAGGAAGGATTGAGAAAATCCAGTCTTCTTTATTTTGCAGGTGTTGTAATATATTGTGCACCGACAGCTGATGCGAGGGACATTTGGCAAGCATCTATGACACATATTGCTCTTGAGGTGGATGTTTTGTTTTATCAGCCAACCAATTTTGTCGTCGGAAAGACTACCCGCCTCCACCAGAGTATGTTTTTGCAGGAACAGATGACGATCTTAACCCAGATTCTGTCGTATGTACTGGAGGCACTGTAATTATATCTCCATAAGGAAATGTTTTGGCCGGACCCATTTATGATGGCGAGGCACTCATCTCAGCTGACCTTGGTATGATCCTTGCACTTGCAGCTCGTGTGCACTTTAAATCTCTGGAAATTAGCTAACCAAGGAGATTATGATCTCATTTTAGTTGTGAGGGCTTCAGGTTTTTCCTCATGAGCTTGATTTACTTATGGTGTAATGATGTGCAGACCTTGGAGAAATAGCGCGGGCCAAGTTTGATTTTGATGTGGTTGGGCAGTATTCGAGGCCTGAGGGCTGGAGCCAGAGGACGTTGTGGGCAGCTGCTCAGACAAACGAGACAGCGACCTGGTCGTCGTTGGCATCGTCGGTGGTGGAACAACAGCAGCGTCGTTGATGGTGGAACGACCGAAGAAGAAGACTTCCTCCCTCGCTTTCTTTTCTTCCTTCCCACAACTCTCTCTCTCTCTCTCTCTCTCTCTCTCTCTCTCTGCTTTTCTTGTCGTTTCCCTTGCATGTGTCAGACTAACAAGGGAAATTTTCTTGGAAAAAGAGAAGTAAGAGAGAAGAGGGAAAGAGAGGTGTGGGCAGAAACGGAGGGGAGGAGAGAGTAAAGGGGAGAGAGACGGAGTCTTAACAGCGAAATTAAGACCGACAGGTGGGCCTAAATTTGCCACGTGTCGATTTTTGTATGGTGGTACATTTCGCCTACGTGGAGTGTATTTGTGACATCCCAAATTTTGAGTGACTTAGATCATTAGGAACTTAGATTAATTAGATTGGGCTAGAAAGTGAACCCGATAGATCGTGAGAAATGTGTGGGCTTGAGAAGAATTTGACTTAAGAAATCTAATGAGAGATTATGGGCTTGGACTTGGTTTGAAGCGGGCCAAGGTTCGGAATTATTAGATTTGTAGATTTAGTTTAGTGGGCCGGAACTGTACTAGATTAAACCTATTGGGTCGGGAACGAATATTTAGGCCCGAATGATTTTATTTTATAGATTATAGTTATGATAACTTGATTAATGTTTATAATGCTAATATCAATTTCTAACTTTAACATTTTGTGATGAATTCTTTATAGACCAACATTGACTAGTCGATATGTTATGTCATGACTTTGTATGATTGTAATAGAAATGAAATCTAATGGAATCAAAAGGAAATTAATTGAGAAAAATTAGAAACTAATGAATTGACTAATGACTCGGATTAGAGACTAATTGATTTTGAGTGACAAATTAAATTTGAGAGAACAAACTTGGAGGCCATGACATCATTCTCTCTCGTTTCTCCCTGCACTTGACACCCACAATTTTCTATTCTCTAGAAACCAAACCATCAACCCAAGGAAAACAATCATTAGCAAATTTCATCATTACTCTAGCCTAGGGATTAGTTTGTAGACCTATTTCCCCCTTAAGTTTCGTACCCTCTCTCTCTCTCTTTCTCCATATAAAACCAAACAACCCATCTTCATCTTCTTTTTCTCTCGACTGAGCAGTAGAACCAGAAGCAAACCAATAGCAAACCAGTGATTTCTTCATCTTGCATGCGAGATTTTGGTGTTGATCTCGAAGCATCTTTGTGTTGTCTAGTAGCTGAACAAGGTAAGGAAAGATATAACTCTAAATTGAAAGTTATCCATTGTTTTGTCAAGAAAGCTTGTGGGTCAATCCAAACAGTGAAGGATTTAGTTTGTAGTTGCTGTTTTATGGTTAATCTAAGCTGAGTAAGTGATGGATTAAAGGTAGAAGCCATTGCATGTTGTTTTTGAACCTTGCATGTTTTGAAATCCTTGTGTGAGTATGTTGTTTTGTTGAGTGAAGTGATGAAATGGATGCTGAGTGTGTTGTTTGGTAGAAATCGTGATAAGTGGCTTACAGATGCAACGACACTTCGAGCCGAGCTGTGGAATTGATCATTTGTTAGAGAAAGATATGCTGAAGTTGCTTTGAGTTGCTGTGAGTAAGCATTGGAGTATTTTAGAAGAGATTTGTGGATAGACAAGTTGTTTCGTTGAGTTAGAAGTGAGAAAATTTGTGTATCTATTCTGTTCTAGGTGAAAACGGTTATGAGTCTTCTGTTTGTGTTTAATTTTCTTTATGTATGTTAATAGAAATGAGAAAGAAACCATTCTACATGATAGAACATCTATAAGATCAAGTTATACATGTAGCTATAACCATATGAATATATAAAACGTAGAGATAGAAGTGAACTTAGTAAAACCAGTAAACTGTTTTTGTGAGAAACGGTTTGACCTTTACTAATTATCCGAATTTTCTGTATTTACCTAGTTAGATTTGGACTTCGAATCCTTAATGAAAATTGTAGAACACATCTTAAGGAATAGTGTGTCAAAATTTGAGATTAAATCGATAAGATTTGGCTAGTGAAAGAATCTGGACGTTGATACATAGTGCTAGTAAAGATTATAGCAACTGTTACTCTTAATACAGTGAGAATCAGACTTAAGTTTCTTCATGGAAATTGTTAGTCTATGTCTTAAATATAACATACTAAAATTTGGTAGTATTTCGACAAGAATTAATATACCTTATGTATCCGAAACCGAAACTGTACATTTAGTTAGTAAATTGTCTGGACCCGAGAACATATATTAGATGTTGTCTTTTATATTAGACTTGTATGACAAACATAAAGTCTAGTAACCTCCCAATAGATGTTAGTTGTGTAAGAGTAAGTCTCATACATCATTTGAGATATAAGTGCATATAGAATCATGTGTGTGCAATGGGTGTGGTGTATAGTGCTTGATTATGAGATAAATATATGTTCGCCATGGAATGGGACATGACGTAATGGGTTTTATTTTATAATTTGGACACGCACATGTGCTAGGTTCATGAGAGTTAGATAGATACTTTAGAGTCTTTTCTTTTGCATATGATAAATGCATTAATCAAAGGTGTGGTGGTGTGAAACGTGTGCTTAAGATGAATGAACCCATCGGTATCGAGATACTGATGATGCCCTTGGAAGTTTGGGATGCCCTTGCTGCGTGGTCTTGGATGCCTTGGTAGAGAGATATTGAGATGCCTTGGAGTGAGATGCCCTTGTGTGTGATCAAGGATGCCTCGGTTGTGTGATACTGAGATGCCTCGGAGTGAGATCCCCCTTGCTGTGTGGTCTTGGGAGGGCCTCGGTTGTGTGATACCGGGTTGCCTCGGAGTGAGATGCCCATAATTAGAGATGTTGTGGAAGTCCGGATAACGTACTTTCCCGAAGTGACTTGATCGGCCGATTGAATTCTGGTTAGTGATTGATCGAGGGTGGATCATATGTTCACTAAATATAATTATATTTGGCGAGTGAGTCCATTTATTATTGTTGCATTACATCTTGATATGAGATTGAGCTTGAGAAAGGTTAGCCTATAAGTGGATGCTCATAAGGTGATTATATACATAATATGTCAATATCCAATTGTTTATGCTTGTGATATACTTTCTTTAGTATCCTAAATTGTTTGATGATTCTCTTGCAATATTGATGACTATGGATTGTTTAAGTTAGAGTTTTATCATTCTTTACTGGGCAAGGTTGTTTGCTCATACCTTACATTTTCAGATTGATAGCATGAATGTACCGCCAATAGCTCGATATGGGGCGGTAGTGCGTCTTGATGTTTCTCTTCATGACATGTATGATCCTGACATTGACATGATTTTCTCCAAGTATGAGGCGACTTTATGCTTGGATGACGGTAGAGCTGACTTGACTTCGATGACGTTCGTTGCATGGTTTCTTAACCATGAAGGAGAGATGTTCGGACCTTTACCCTTTGGAGCAGGAGGACTTGGAGCAAGTTTGGGCGGCACCTAGACGCCTTTGATCTTGTAGAGGTTGACTGACTTTTGTTTTTGCTAGATGCGGGCTTGTGTGGGAACTCGTGGAGTAGATATCCTCACCCTTTATCCCTGGCTTGTGTTATGCCTTACTTTTGTAATGTATATGTTGTATATATAGGCGATGAACATGGAAAGAGTCCAGGTTGATAAATTTTGTAAGCTCTAATGATGATAAGTAGAAATGAAGCTTCTTGTGTCCTTGTTTATGTGCATGAATGATTTGGCCAATACTTAAGAATTGAAGGTAGAGTGATTGTAGGATAACCTCATAACATAAACTTGAGATTTTAAATAATCCATGTTATACATGCTAACCTTCAATGGTAAACGCTATGGGTTATCTAAAGGAGGTTACAAGTCAATTAAGAAGATAATAATAATTATAATTCCACTTGCGCTTAGTATGTGATGCCCTGGGACGTCACAGCTGCTCGTTACAGTATAACCCACCCAATATTTTCTCTCCCTTTCTCTGCTTTTCTGCTGACCTTTTAACTTTCTGCAGCACTTTTGCAAAAGGAAAAAGCCAAACCTCAAGAGAAGCCCCTTTTTTTCTCTTCCTTTTTTTTTTTCTCTTGAAGACCCCCACACTTTTCTTTTTTTTTCTCTTCACTTTTCTATTTTTTCCTTCGATGAAAGATGAAGAGAAGCCTCCCCATTCAAGGCTTCACACTCTCTATTTTTTTTTTTTTTTTTTTTATGGTGACCCAGGGAAACCCGTACGCTGGCAACATGGGGGGACAAACCCTGGGTCCGCACGAGGGAATCACCACCTCGTGACAGTGGTTAAGATGCCAAGCACCTCCATTGGGTTTCAAATCCTTCATTTTTGAGGAAAGGATTAGCAGGGCCTTATCTAGCGGAGCCACCGCGGCGGGTGGTGCTTCGCACTATAGAGGGAAAATTCAACAAACAAGTGAAGATTTCCCAACATTCACTCAACTTCTCAACAAAAAAAGTGGCTCAAAAATCACACGATTGTTGAATTTTTTTGAATTCAAATTCTTTTCAAAATTTCCCTCTATAATCAAATATTATCTTCTATTTCTAAAAGATGAATTTAAATTAAGTGCCAACACCGATTGATTATTTTTCCCCAACAAAAGAAGTCCCATCCTTTTGGGTATGGAACAATAGAATTTTGCTGTCCAAAATGGTTAGATATTTTGACAATGATAAATGATTTCATCTGACTCCCCCACAGCCATCTTATATGAACTTGTACTATGAGAGTAGTTTTCATTCTTGCCAGATGATATGCATCAGTAAATAAAGAGCAGAAGTTGTCAGTTGTTGCGTATAATTGGACATAGATGATCATTAGAAGGGCCAGGGTTGAGTCAGGTCGAATACGAAGGTCAAGTCTAGCGTGTTGCTCAAGTTCACTTGTCATATAAAACTATTATATAGTCATTTCCGAATTGGGGAAGCTCGGGATTGGGCCAAAAATGAGTGGGTCAAGCTTTCTTATGCTTATTTATCTCTCTGATTAGGAGAGCCGAGCGGGCAGACCATAAGTTGATTGCTCTAATTGCACTGTTATCATAATAAAATAATGAAATACTAGCTTTTCACGAGCCACTAAAGATAAAGTCGATGTGCACTTTAGGTTGACAATATGATAAATCATAAATTGGTGCTCAATCAATTGGTGGTAAGTAATCAGTAATGGGATGGCTAATGAATCGTCCATTCAAATTCGATTTATGGATTTGACAGATTTCAATATAATAAAATCTATAGTCAATTCCAAACTTGCACTATCTCATACTTTAATACCATGTAAAATTTTACGGGGACATTACTAATTAGTTTAAATGTTTAAGTTATTAGATGAGTGGATAATATACTATTTAAAAATTGTAACACCTTAAACATGCTCTCTCCAATGATATACATTCAAGCAACGCTGACCAAAACGACAATCTATTCTCTTGTCAATTAGTTTAACTAGGTCATTTTTCGTTCTACTTAGGTATTCCTGGCTGGAGATAGTGCATGTGCCAACATAGTTCACAACATGAGCATTCGATTGGGAGAGGAAAAGCCAGAGGGAATTGAAGTTTCGGGAGTTATTATGGTGCATCCTTTCTTCTAGGGCAATGAACCATTGCCTTTGGAGACAACCAAACTTGAGAAGAGGTCCTTGGTCAAACGGTCCTGGAACATAGAGAAACCAACCAACATTGGATGTGATGACCCGCTAATAAACCCGACAATGGACCCGAGATTCTCGAGGTTAGGTTGCAATAGGGTTCTAATTTGTGTTGCTGAGAAGGATATTTTTCGACACAAAGGTTCCGTTCGTTTCGCGGAAAATATTTTTTGGGAAAACGTTTTTAAGATTTTCCGGCGTTCGTTTCACGGAAAATGAATTCCTGGGGGAAAATGTTTTTCATGAAAAGAAAAAAATCTTCTAAATTGAGGGAAAATGTTTTCCACTTTTGAAAAGTGAAAAATATTTTCCTCACTTGATCTCTCTTATCTCACACCTCAACAAATCCTCACTTCCTCCTCTCCTTTCTTCTTCTTCTTCTTCTTCTTCTTTTCTTCTTTTATTCAAATTATTTTTAAATTTTCATTCTTTTTTAATTCGAATTATTTTTAATTTCCTTTTCTTTTTCTTTTATTTCTTTTTATTTCTTTATTTCTTTTCTTTGTTTCCCATTTTCTTCTTTCTTGGCTAATCATCAGTCGTCACCAGGTGAACCTTTAGCTCGTCGATCTCAAATTCGTGCTCGTTGATTTGGCGAGCACTAGCATCTCGAGCTTGACGCTCGCGCTTGCTAATTTGGTGAGCGGAAAATATTTTCCTTACTGAACAGCAGAAAATATTTTTCGAAACATTTTCAGGTTTTAGCCGAACACCAAAAAATATTGTCATTTTCCTAGAAAATGATTTCTGGAAAAATATTTTCCGAAAATGGCTTATTTTCCGCGAAACGAACAAACCCAAAGGGTGGTATTACAAGGAGGTGCTTAGTAAGAGTGGATGGAAAGGACTTGTGGAAGTGATGGATACACTAGGGGAGGATCTTGTATTTCATTTGTTTAATCCTACTTGTGATAATACTGTGAATTTGATGAAAAAGATGGTATTTTTCATCAAGGAAGATAAATAGTGTTATGACATATTAGTGTTAGCGACCTCTTTGCGTGGGCTAAACCTAGTTTATCTCTATCTCTATTTGTACTGAAGACGAATTCCTCAGGATTTTTATCTTCTTGAGAAAATCTTTGTTGTCATGTCAAATGCACTTTGGGTCCGTTTGGTTCGGCTTTGGGAAATGCCATTGGGAGAATGCAAATACCTTTTAGGTAAATGCGTTTTCCGAAATGCTAGACTATTTGGTAAACTATAACTGAAAAGTGCTTTAGGGAAATGCAAGACTGTTTGGTAAACATATATTTGAAAAACCCTTTAGTGTAACCAAATTAAGTTTTTTAGTTTTAGTATTTTTAAAATTGCTAAAAAGAAACAATGACTATATAACATTTTACATTTTCATGTTGAGAGTAATGTAAAAGATATATATTAGTAAATTTATTTAAAAATTTAATTAAAAGAATTTGATTATAGATTAGATGCAAAGCTCAACTTTTGGCCTAGGGTTCTTTTAGGTTTGTTTTCAACTTTGAATAATTTTTTTTTAATTATTGTAGTATTAATCATCTTCGTTAATTAATGATCATTCTAGTATATTGATAAAAAGTTGGGCTATTGATTGTCAAAAGATAAAAATTACAAAATAAAAAGGCGAACCCAACATTTGCAAAGAGTTATTATCATTATTTTTAAATATAAAAATAAAATGCGATGAAACTCTATCGCCGATCAACGGCGGTTGAGGTGTAGGGAAGATGATTGGTTTTAAAAAAGAAAAAAAAGAAAAAGATGTCAACGGATGAATAATAGAGATGGACTTGCATTTCCGAAATGTCGAAAGCCCAAAGCAGATCCCCACCTATTTTGGGCTTTTAGCATTTCAAATGCCAGCATTTGGCCAATGATACCTCCAAATGCTGAACCAAACACCTAAATTTTTTCCCAATGGGCTTTTGGAGCTAAAAACCCATTGGAAATGCTGAACTAAATAGGGCATTTTTAAGATATGTTATACTTTCATACTAATTTAATTTTCAGAAGATTTGTCAAAGGAATGCAAAATCTCCTTTGAGTTTTTCATCGGTACAATCCTTGGGATGTATCACCTTATAAAGTAATTTCATGTAAATTCCCTGATCTTGATGTGGACAACTGACCTTAGATTGGACCAAGAGACGTTTTTGTATGGTGAGCAGAACTTGGCTCAAAAGGCTCCTTGACTGCTTAAAAAAGTTATGCGTCTCATCATTTTATCAATGTTTGATTAGTTTAACATGGTAGAATAAACAAGTAATATTTTCTTTCTATAGACTCGCAATAACATTATGCTTCCAAATCATCAATTCATCCTTACATTATGACATTATGTCTTGGTACGATAATTTTGCAGCACTTCACTAGTGAAAATACGGGATACTATAGTTTTTGTAAGGTTCTTGGCAAATGTCTCGTTTTAATGGCTAAACACGAGGTCCTCATAGCAAAGAGGTGGAACTTAGGCTTGTGCATGAAAATCACTTTTCATTCGAAATGCACCTGCAGAATTCGAAAATCTTATTATTTTCATTTTTGAAATTTCATGTCACACAACATGTCATATGTAACCACCGCCCACAGTGGCATAACTGGCTTGGGCTCTCTCCCTCTCACAAAGGGGAGGAGTTCGAATCCCAGAAGTGTCGTTAGGGATTCTTACTTAAAGTATTGTGATGGTGGGTCTTGCAGTTGCTCCCCCAGGGTTTTCTCGCCGACTGTCAGCTTATGGAGTTTCCTGGGTTATCAAAAAAAAAAATGTCATATGTATTCAAAATTCCACGTCATAGGACATTTCGTTTACATGTCACTTTTCCAAATACCACGGTTACCCGACAAGTCCTTTGCATTGGTAATCGTTTCGAAATTTAAGGTCCCGTGCCATTTGATTTGAACACGTCACCTTTTCGAAATTCCAAATTAATTTGTCATATCTTAGCATAATTTCCAACCCTGTCACAGGTGGTAGCAATGGTGCACAACGGCAGATGATGGCAAACAATAGCAGAAACAACTAGTGGATGATGGTGGCGGACGGCGATGGTTAGTGATAGTGGACAGTGATGGTGGCAGTAGGTGTATGACAGTGAATGACAATGACGATTAGTGATAGTGGATTTTGGTAGAGGATGGTGGCGTTCGACAGCAACTGACAAGGGGCAATGATGAAGAAGAAGGAAAACGAAAAGAAAAGAAAAAAAATGACTTACTTCTAAAAAATTGTTTCCAGTTTTCTACTTCTTTTTTTTGTTTTAAATCTATTTCCTAACCACTTTTCTATTCCAATGAATAAAAAAAATTAGCTAATATTACTAAATAGATTTCTATTATTTTCCCGTTTTAGGGAGCAAAAGAATAAAACAACAGAGAAATTGGAATATTGCCATGCAAACCCTAAGTAGTTTAATCCCATAATACTACTTAGGTTTCTAAGTGTCCAATCTGCCTGGGCTAAATAAAATGATTGGTGGTGATTTCTCTCTGTTCTAAAATATGAACCTAGATTAGGGATTTCTAGGAAATCTTGATGCACCACAGGACCGGTGGCCCTCGGAGACGTTCTATTGGAGGGAAATTTCAGGTCTCTACAAAGTTTATTGAGTCATGTGGCAAGATTATGTCACTTGTCTTGTCACATGACAAGTATATAAATAAAGCGAAATGTCATGTGATAAGTACATGAGTGGATATTCTCTTAAGCCCGTCTTAACTAAATATAAGTGATGAAAGTGTATATATAAATTTTACGTTCATAAAATAATAATGAGTTCATCGTTCGTCTATCTCGACCCCGGATAATTTCACAAGCTGGTCTGGCACGAGCACTAGGGATTCACATATGATAAGTCATATGGATAAATAGGGTTTCTCATTGTCTTTAAAAAGTGGTAGTCGCAAAAAGACGTAGTAACAAGAGAAAAAGAGAAAGTAGAAAATCTGGGATTGGGATAAAGTCTGATTTACATCAAGCTGGCATCGGAGGTCGATTCGTGGTCCAATTGAGCTCAAATTTTGTCAGCATGTTCGTGGTTCAATCTTCTCGAATCTGAATGGTTTGATTTTTGTTTGAAGCTTCCTACATTAGGTTTTTCGTGGATTGATTAAAACCTACGTTTTTGGTTAGATTTATTATTGATCTCTTGTGAAATTCATATATATTGCAAAGAATTATGTTTTTGAGGTTTTTGCTGCTATGTACCTCTAGTTTTTGCTAGAGAAGAACATTGTTCACCAAATTTTGTTAATAATGAAGATTTTTGGGTGGACTCAAGTCCCATGATTTTTTATCTCCTCACATCGATGAGGTTTTCCTCATAAAAAAAATCATCTTGTGTTTGTGTACTTGGTATTTATTTTACTCTAATATATCAATTTTTATTAGGTTTACACAATAAATGAGATTATTTTATTCCGCTATGTTAATTCGATATTATTTGAATTGTTAATGTTTTCCCATCAAAGTGGTATTAGAGTTTCTGGTTATTGCTTGATTTTTCTGCCTTGTGTTAAAGAATGGAAATGAATATGAGTAGAATGGTTACATCAAATGATTTGAATTATCATATTTGGAAAGGGAAGATGGAAGACCTTTTATATGTGAAATATTTTTATTTGTCCATTTTGCCGAGAAGAAACCGGAGAATAAAACTGATACCGAATGATTTATATTTCATTGTCAAGTGTGTTGTTATATCAGGTAGTGGGTGGATGATAATGTTTTGAACATATTATTGAGGAAACACATGCATGCAGTTTATGGGATAAGCTCGAACAATTCTATGCTCAAAAGACTGGGAATAATAAGTTATTTTTTATAAAACATATGATGACTCTAAGATATCAAGAGGTGCTCGTTTGACTGATCATTTAGATTCTTTTCAAGGAATTATAAATCAGTTGGCTATGATGGGAATCAAATTTGATAATGAGATATAAGCACTATGGTTGTTTGGTATTTTGCCGGACTCATGGGAGACGTTCCGAACATCTTTTTCTAATTGTGCCTCGGATGGTACGATTACCATAGATTTGGTCAAGAGTAGTATTTTAAATGAAGAGATGAGAAGGAAGACACAAGGATCGTCCTCATTCATATTCTGATGCCTTGGTTGTTTAGAAAATGGGAAGAAGTGAGTCTCGAGGTCCGAGAAATAGAGATAAAAATCGAGATAAAAGCAGAGGTAAATATAATAAATTTGCTAATGTTGAGTGCCATTATTGTCATTAGAAGTGACATATTCAGAGGTTTTGTCGCTAGTTAAAAAAAGAGAAACAAAAGGAGAAATGTAAATAGAATAAAAGTGATAATAATAGTGATGACAATTGTGTTGCTGCACTTAAAGAACACTTTCTCATCATTTTTTTATGGTGATGTGGTGAATTTTGTATCTCATGAGACCAGTTGGGTAATTGATAGTGGTGCATCTATTCATGCTACATCTCATAGAGATTTCTTTACATCATACAAGTTAGATGACTTCAGATCTGTGAAGATGAGAAACAATAGGCTAGCTCAAGTTGTAGGCATCGATGATGTGTGCCTAGAAACTAGCAATGGCACAAGGTTAGTATTGAATAATGTTAAACATATACTTGATATCTACTTGAATTTGATATCTACATGCAAGTTGGATGATGAGGGGTATTGCAGCACCTTCAGTAATGGTCAATGGAAGCTCAGCAAAGGTTCTCTTGTTATGACTAGAGGTGAAAAATATTCTTCGTTGTACATTATGCAAGCAAAGTTGTCCACAGACAAAATTAATGCAGTAGACAGCGAAGATGCAGCTGAGTTATGGCATAAGAGGCTCAGTCACATTAGTGAGAAGGGTTTGTCAATATTAGCCAAGAAGAAGCTCCTTTCAGGATTGAAAAGTTCGGCACTAAAGAAGTGTGCTTATTATTGTTTAGCAGGAAAAGAGAATAGAGTTGCATTTAAAAGCTCACCTCCTTCAAGAAAGTCAAGTATACTGGATTTAGCACATTCTGATGTTTGTGATCCTATGAAAACAAAATCATTTGGTGACTCTCTTTATTTTGTTACCTTCATAGATGATTTTTTAAGGAAAATTTGGATTCATACCTTAAAAACTAAAGATCAAGTATTAGATGCTTTTAAGCAATTTCAGGCTTCAGTTGAGAGACAGATTGTAAAGAAATTGAAATGCATCAAAATTGATAACAGGGGAGAGTATATTGGACCTTTTGATGAATATTGCAGACAATAAGGTATTCGACATTAAAAAACGCATCTCAAGATGCCTCAGTTAAATGGCTTAGCTGAGAGAATGAATAGAACACTAGTTGAAAGGGTAAGATATTTACTTTCACAGTCAAAGCTACCTGGATCCTTTTAGGGTGAGGCTTTAAGTACAGTTGTGCATGTATTAAATCATACTCAATCCGTTCCTTTAGAGTTTGATGTTCCTAATAGAGTTTGGACATGCAAAGATGTTTCTTATGATTATTTGCATGTCTTTGAGTGCAAAGCATTTGTGCATATTCCAAAACGTGAGAGATCTAAACTTGATGTGAAAACATGACAGTGCATATTTATTGGTTATGGACATGATATGCTTGGCTACAAATTTTATGATTTAGTAGAAAAGAAAATTGTAAGAAGCGGAGATGTTGTGTTTATGGAAGATCAAACAATAGAGGATATTTAGAAAGCAGAGATGATTTCAGCACCACAGGTTAATAATAATTTGGTTGATTTAGATCTAGTTCCTCTTACAATTATTCCTACACAGGTTGATGAAGAGCAGTAGAAAGTCAATGTTCCAAATAACGCATATGTTCCTAAACATGTTGAAACATATAATACTATTCCTGAACCAAAGGCTCAATTAGATGTTTCATTGGATGTTCCAGTTCGGAAATCTGTTATAGACTGACGACCTTCCACCAGGTATTCTGAAGACGAGTATGTATTATTGACTGATGAAGGTGAACCAGAGTACTATGCAAAAGCAGTAGAAGATAAGTACAAAAGCAATTGGTTTAATGCTATGCGAGATGAGATGCAGTCACTTTATGATAATCATACTTTGGAGTTGGTGAAGTTACCTAAAGGTAAAAGAGCTTTGAAGAACAAGTGGGTATATAGGTTGAAGCAAGATGAACATACTTCACAACCACAGTACAAAGCTAGATTGGTTGTTAAGAGATTCGGTCAGAAAAAAGGGTATTGATTTTGATGATATATTTTCTCAAGTAGTAAAAATGTCTTCTATCCGTGTGGTACTAGGCCGATAGCTACCATAGATTTGGAAATTGAGCAAATGGATGTCAAAGCAGTCTTCCTACATAATGACTTGGATGAAGAGATATACATGTGTTGATACCTAAATTTTGGCGACACGTTTAATCATTTATCGCATTAAAAAATTAGGGATTAATTTTAACCCATAAAAATATTAGTTAATTAATGTCACGCCCCGATCCTCGGGCACGCACACATCCTTCTCACTTGGTCAATTTTATAATGCGATATCCCAGGACAATGTATCGCCGACCCTTTCTTTTATTAAGCACATGCGGAAGCAGTTAAAATCCCCAGACAATAAAACGATGGGATAGAAAAGCAGGGCCATATTTTTCATATTGAAACTTATAACCAAACTTTAATACAAAACACAAACCAGAATACTTCACAACTTTTTATTCTAAACTCTATTCACATCAAATGGAGATCTCAAAAGAAGATAAACTCTCAGCCATCCGGGCCGTACTCAAGGCCCTTTTGGGGATTATCTTCTTCTCCCAAAAATCTTTCTCCTTAAGTCTCATTTACAAGTTCTCCTTCTCAGACTCCGCCTCATCAGCTCCTCATCGGGTTCCTGAAATGGTTTTCCCCAAACTGGGATGAGACTACGTCTCAGTGAGTTCTACCCCACTAAGCCTAATTAGATAAACCATTATACTAAAGGCTGCCTAAACACGCACAGAGCAGATGACTTACTTTGGCCTCAGATCTCACCTGCAAGTCAGTACAATTCACAATAAACAGCCATTTGCTTCAAACAAATCGAACTAGTCGATTACATGTCACACAAATCACTCTCCACGGAGGAGTATCTAAAAGCAAGGCCACGTGCATTCTCTAGGACGACATTCCAAGTCTCCGAGTCCACGTGCCTCGAACCTTGGGCCCACGTGCATTCTCTCGGGCGACCTTTTCGCCAAAGTGATACATTAAGTCACCGAGCCCATGTGCCCTTTTAGATGCCTAGGCCCACGTGCATTCTCTTAGGTGCTATCTCACCAAAGTGATGCATCAATTCACCGAGCCCACATGCCCTTTTTACGATGCCCGGGCCCACGTGCATTCTCTTAGGTGCTATCTCATCAAAGTGATGCATCAATTCACCAAGCCCACGTGCCCTTTTAGATGCCTTGGCCCACGTGCATTCTCTTAGGTGCTATCTCACCAAAGTGATGCATCAATTCACCGAGCCCACGTGCCCTTTTAGATGCCAAACTCTGTCACCGAGCCACGTGCATTCTCCAGGATGACATACCGAGTCTCCGAGCCACGTGCATTCTCTTAGGCGACCTTTTCGCCAAGGTGACATATTCAACCACTGAATTCACGTGCATTTTCCAGGTGACATTCCAATTCACCGAGTCCACGTGTCCTCTTTCAAGTGGTTACCAATCTTCTTTCAATACTGACAACCAATGCCCAATGATTTCTCAATAAATAATTAAATCAACTCAACAAAGCATTATAAATGCTGAATAACATACTTGGCCAATCACCAATCAATAATTCAATCTCAATCGATTCCAATCAATTTAGGGTAAATCCCTAAAATATCACAATTTATTCAATTGCATACAACATAGAGCTCAAATAAATAAACGGACTGCACCACGACAATCAGCACGAGATTTCAATCGTCGGCTATCAACATCTTAATTTCTGAAAAATAATTAATTAAATAATTAATTTCGAAAAATAAATAATTAATATTAAAAATTCAATTTAGCTCAAACTAAAGCCCGATTAAATAAACGGACTTCACCACGGTCATCAGCACAATATTCCGGTTCCAAGCCATCTCAGTTGAATTTTCGGAAAATAAATAATTATTTAATTTAATTCCGAAAATTAATATTTAAATACAAAAAAATCCACTTAGGCCCGAAAAGCCTAATTGGAGCCCACTAAGGGTCGAGAAAAATCCTGATGCACTTCCAATAATTAGTAGACCACGTCTACTTGCTAATTACACAATCAATTTATCTAAATCGCATCACAATTGACTAATAATTGCTAATTTATTCTAATCTAACAACCTAAACATAATTAATTAAATCTAAACCAATCTTAAGCATAATTAGCCAACTAATCCAGGATTAATGAGATTACTCACCAAATCGCGTGCAAGTCGGATCAATCCGACGGGGGCGACGCGAGGAACAAAACTTCCCAAAGCACGGCTTGGGTTCGGGGCCCGGAAACGGCCCAAAACGGCCCACGAACCGGCTGAAACCCACTCGCGGGTTTGCTGGATCGGCTGCAAAACAGAGAGAAAGAGAGAGGGTTGGGGGCGGTAAGAGGTCGGGAGAGCGGGCGAAGCTCCGGTGAGGCCGAACGGCGGCTCCGACTGCCTGCTCAGCCGCTCACGGTGGCTGAACAGAGACCGAACGGGAGCTGGGTCGCACGGTAGGGACGGCAAGCGCAGGTGGCGCACGGGTGGCGAACGGCGGACGTGCGACGTGCGCGGGCGTGCAGTGCGGCGGCGGGACAAGTGGCGACGGTGGTTGGCTTCTGCTTCCGATCTCCTGCAGCTTTCGGTTCGTTCGCTTGCTTCGAGAAGAAGGAAGAAGAAAGAGTGACGAGAGAGAGAGAGGGATGAGAGAAGAGAGAGAGAGATTTGATCGGTCAAAAAAAAGAATAAAATAAAATAAAGCAAAGTGGAAGACAGCAAAGGGGCAGTCGGCTGGGGGAGGGTTTTCGCACGAGGGGGAAGGGAGGAGAGAGAAGAGAGAGAGAGAGAGAGAGAGAGAAAAGAAAAAGGGAAAGAAAATAATACTTTAATAAGAAAACCCAATTTTCTTATTTCTATTATTTTCCTTTTCTCATTCCCTCTTTATTTTCTTCCGGTCTTCGATTTTTCCTCCGATAATTTCTTTCTTGAAATTTCGGACTCGGCAATAAATTGATAGACGATGAGATGGTCCTAAAAATGAATTATGACACGTCCGAATATTCGATTCCCAAAACCAAATTAAATTTCATGATTAAAGTCGATCGGACGCGATTCTAGTCCAATCCAACAAATTAGGTAGCTTTTAGGAAATTTACCGTGGTTATATCCCTTAACGGCTTCACCCAATTGGTTAGCTAACTCGTGAGTGATCAGCTCAGAGAAAAAGGACCATAGGCACGTCGATGAAATGCACATTTCATTTTATCGAAATAGGGTCGAATTTCAGGATGTCACAATTAATTAATTGCATAGCATATAGTTTTAGGTGCATTTATTTTAATTTCCATTAACATTGGGCCGGTGACAAATGGGTTTAAATTGGTGGTTCGAAACTTTAAATTGGTGAATTGGACTAAGCCCACGAAGGGAGTAAATCGGCCCAAGCTCGTATCATCATAAAGATATTATGGATTTATTTGTACGAGATTTCAAATTTTATAAGAATCCTTTTGCAATCCTAAATCATATCAAAAGCAAATATTGCATTTGGAAAAAAGGAATTTTCGTGGATACGGATTTGGAAAACTTAAAACCCTAACTCGGGGCCTATAAATAGATTAAATGCGTAGGGTTTGGAAAAGAAGAGGCCACACTTTGAATATACGACCATATTGTGGAGGTTTTTCTCTAGATTTGAAGGTTGAAGAAATTCAAACACAAAAGAGAAAATTTTCCTTCATCGGAGGAAAAGCTAGGTTTTTCCCTTTCTGTTGAAGAAAGTACAAGGGAGGGGACAACAACAGTGCGGCAAAGGGGAGAGACGCCTAAGTGTGATCGGCCAGCAGGGAGAAAAGGAAAAGAAAAAACAAAACAAGGCCACTGTTCATCTTCTTCGCGAACGCCCTTCACCGGACTCCCTCGTCACCTGATCCGTCGTGCCTTTGTAGTTGTGAGCATCGCCGCGTCGGCCACTGCCATTCACTAGTCTCGCCGCGACGCACAGCCTCCCTGCGCACCACTGCTGCCCTGCTAATCCGACTGCAACGATCTCACGTCTCCTCCCACTGCTCGTCCAAATCTGAACGCTGGCCCCCTGCACGCTGCTCCAACGTCGGCAGATCTGAGTTGAGCTCGCCTCCGCTTGTGACCTAGCGTTGACGTCGAGCAGCTCCACCAGCCTGACGCCCTAACGCCCTCACTTGCCTGCTGCACCCTGCCGTTGCCACCTGCGAGCTCAACCCAGCATCGCTGCACCCGCCTGACCTTCAACCAGCCGCGGTTGCTACATTTGCTAGACCCGAGTCGGACCACCACCACCGCACCGACCCGCAAAGCGTTTTGCCAGCCACTGTCGCGCTCTGCCTCACCTGTAGCCCGCGAGACCCCGGCGAAGCCGCGATTGCCCCTGCTCTGTTCTGGGCTCCCCTATTTCGTTGCGGGTCCACCTTTGCTCGAGATCCGTCTCCAACACCCCTGCAACTTTTCCTTCCTCGACGCTAATAGACTCTAAAGTCCACCGCAGCTTACAGCCCAGAACTGTCGCTGTCATTTGTGGGTCTGTTCGCCGTTGCTCTTGCTCCGACAGACCCACCGCTGCGCCTCCACCGCACCAACGCTGCTGCCACGCCAGATCCGGATGCCACTCTTCGCCGGAGCTCTGACCGCGATGCCCTTGCAGGATCGATGATGGCCCACCACAAGCCGCACGAGCCCAAGCCATGCTCGGAAGGAAAAGATTAAAGAAAAAAGGAAAATCTAATTAGGTAGTTTTTTTTTCTTTTATTTGCTTTATTCTATTTTTTATGTTATTTATCTTTTTAGTAGAATTAATCCTAATGCATGATTGAGATTCCAACATGAAGTTGCCTTTGAGATTTGGGATTGACAGTCCGATTTTTGTGCCCGAAGTCCGATTCGCAATCGCAATCGCTTGAAAAATCGTCAGTCCGATCTCCCGCCTGAGATTCAATTCGTGATTTTTTTAAAAATTGGCCAATCCGATCTCATGCGCAAGATATGATTCGTCAATTTGTAGATATCGATTCTATCTTATTTGATTTGCTATAATGTTGGTTGAATCAATTTTATTTTGTTAAATAAAAAATTAAAAAAAATGCATTCATTTAGGATGTTAGTTTTTTTTTTCTTTTAAATTTAAGTTGCATGTTTAAAAATATGACAATTCTTAAATTCGAAATTAATAAAACAAAAACACAAAAAAGGTCATCATGCATATGTCATGTAGAATTAGGGCATTATTTGTATGTCATTGCATATTGGATAATATTGCATGTCTCATTTTAAATTGATTTTTAGATAAATTGCATCTTAGGTTAGAGATTGCTAGGTTAAGATAATATCATGGTTTAAATTAGGATTTAGTCTGACCTGATTCTTAATATAAGCTGGATAGAGTCTTAATCTAGATAGGTATTTTTGTATTTTTCTTAATTTCGAATTTCATGAAAAATACAAAAAAAATTGTGTTAGAATAAATTCATTTCATTCTCTAGAATAGATTGCATTTTTAGGAAAATAAAAATCATGTGCTCGTCATATAGAATTAGGTTTATAAAATGCACGTCATTTAGTGATTGCCAGGTTCGCTTAATTAGAACTTCCTCGTCATTAGAGTTAGGTCATTTGAAAAATTTAGATTGCATATTTATTGCATTTCTTTGGAAGTTGTTTTACTCATTCATATTGTTTAGGTCATATTGCCATGCCATATCATTGCATGTTAGATTAGTAACATTGCATGATCCTTATTAAATAAGTAAATGTAAAAAAAAAATTGCGTGTTAATTAGAAATTATATCTAAGGTTGTTGATGTGGATTCTAATTTGACATTGCAGATGTTTTCGTTGCTTTGAGGTAAGTTTTGCAATTTATTCATTTGTTTTCTTGAGTGTTAAATTGGTGGTTTGCGCACCCACATGGTCATCTCACATGTTAGGGAATTAAAATCAATTCAAGCTGCTTGCTAAACATTTTTCAAAAACAAAAGAAAGGTACCAAAAGGGCATTAGAGGAATCTAGTGTAACCAAGTCCCCGTACCCTTAGTCTCTGATTCGTAGGAGTAAAGTAAAACTCATGTTACTTTACTTGGATTTCTAATCGACCCACCAAAAATAGATTAGTGGCGATTCCTAGATAAAATCTATCTGCATGTTAAAAAACTTGAACCTAAGTCGCGAATTGATATGGGTTTGGGAGAGCCTGAGTTAAACTTAAGCTTAACAATCCATTAGCCAAAACCCTAGGTGATTCAAACCCGAAAAATTTGGTCACAACAACATGGAACAACCTGAGGGTTTTAAAGTGAAAGGGAAAGAGAATTATGTGTGTAAATTGAAAAAAAAGTCTCTATAGTCTAAAACAAGCACCAAGGCAGTGGTACAAAAAGTTTGTGTCAGTTATAACAGAACAGGGCAATAAGAAGACTTCCTCGGATAATTGTGTATTTGTCCAAAAATTTTATGATGATGCCTTTATTATTCTTTTGCTTTATGTTGATGATATGTTGATTGTTGGCATGAATGCTTCAAGAATTGAGTTATTGAAGAAACAGTTGAGCAAGTCTTTTGCCATGAAAGACTTGGGCTCGACAAAGCATATTTTTGGCATTAGAATTACCCGAGACAGATATGCTAAAGAGTTATTTTTGTCGCAAGAGAAATATATCGAGAAGATCATTCATAAATTTTACATGGACAAGACTAAAGTGGTTAGTATTCTTTTTACTGCCCACTTTAAGTTAAATATGAAGCAAAGTCCTATGACTGATAAAGAGAAGAAAGATATGGAAAGTGTTCCATATGCCTTAGCTATAGGAAGCTTAATGTCTGCGATGGTATGTACATGCCCAGACTTGGCACACACGGTTGGCGTTGCTAGTCGCTATTTGTCAAATCCAAGCAGATAGCATTGGAATACAATGAAGTGGATTACAAGGTATCTTCGAGGAACTTCAAATTTGAAACTTAGTTTCGGGATCGGGAAACTTGAGTTAGTTGGATACATAGATTCCGACTTGGCATGAGATATTGATACTCGTAAATCTACTTTTGGTTATTTGATTTCTTTTGCGGGTGGAGTTATGTCATGGAAGTCAAGATAGAAGTGTGTTGCACTTTTTACAGCCAAAGCTGAATTTATTGCAGCGACTGAAGCTAGTAAAGAGATGCTATGGATGAAAAAGTTCTTAGGATAACTTGGGTTCAAGCAAAAGATGTATGTGCTATTTTGTGATAATCAAAGCACAATTCACCTTGGTAAGAATTCATCTTTTCATTCTAGATCGAAACATATTGATGTTAGATATCATTCGATAAGGGATGTTCTAGATGAAAAGTTGTTGGAACTTGAGAAAATTCATACGGATCATAATGGCCTAATATGATGACGAAGACTCTATCAAGAGAGAATCTTGAACATTGCTAATTGATAGTAGGGATGGTGAATCCCTCCATATTGTCGTGAGGGGGAGATTTGTTAATTGGGTTCACTCCTATGTGGAGGTAGCCCAATGAGTTACAAGGCCGAAAAGCGCTTGAGCTCATATGATAAGTCATATGGAGAAATAAGGTTTCTCACTATCTTTAAAAAGTGGTAGCCACAAAAAGACATGGTAACAAAAGAAAAAGAGAAAGCAGAAAATCTAGGATTGGGGCAAAGTTTGATTTACATCAAGCTGGCATTAGAGGTCGATTCGTGGTTCGATTGAGCTCAAATTTTGTCAGCATGTTCGTGGCGCAATCTTCTCAAATTTGAACAGTTTGATTTTCGTTTGAAACTCTCAACATCAGGTTTTTTGTGGATTGATCAAAACCTACATTCTTTGTCAGATTTATCTTGATCTCTTGTGAAATTCATGTGTATTGCCAAGAATTATGTTCTTGAGGTCTTTGCTGCTATGTACCTCTAGTATTTGCTAGAGAAGAATATTGTTCACTCAATTTTGTTGATAGTATAGATTTTCGGGTGGACTTTAGTCTCGTGGATTTTGATCTCCTCACATCGAGGAGGTTTTCCACGTAAAAATAAAATCTTCTTGTGTTCACGTGCTTGGTATTTATTTTAGTCTACTATATCGATTCATATTAGGTTTATACAAGAGAGGAGATTATTTTATTCCGCTACGCTAATTCAATATTGTTCCAATTGTTACCGTTCTCCCATCAAGAAGGCGATCTTCAATGTTCTCCTTTTCTTTATAGTGGGACACGTGTGCATGTGTATGCATGGTAACAAAACCCCCAAGATTGGCATAGTTGATTGACAATTGACTAAATAATGTTCATCTAGATACCACTAGTTCAAATTCCACTAACCACGTGTATCAAAAGTCTAAATTTAACTGATATGTATTGATTCGTGGGTTCTCATAGGGTATTGTATGCGTCAAGTAGCCTGGCCATTGTGAGCCATGCCCTTGGGTTATTAAAAAATTTACAATAAATGAGACAACACTCTCTTTTTGATCAATATAACAAATTTAGTTCTTTTTATTTTTCATAGGTGTTTCTGGTTGGAGATAGTGCTGGTGCTAACATAGTTCACAACATGGGCATCCGATTGGGAGAAATAAAGCTTAATGGAATCAAAATTGCAGGCATTATCATGGTGCAATGAACCATTGCCTTTGGAGACCACAGAACCAGACAAGAGGTCCTGTTGGAAGTTTGTTTGTAAAAACAAATTAAGTGCATGTTTCATTATCCCACATAGGAAGAGTGGGAGGAAGTGAGCCAATTAATAAGTGTGAGATTTCTTTAGTGCACCTAAAGAAATGATTGGGTGTAGGCTAGACCCCACCATACCCGCATGCGGGTGCACGATTTTGCCGCATTAAGAAAAGTTGATCAAAGTGCACCAAATAATCGCGCACCCGCACGCGGGTATGGTGGGGTTTAGCCTACACCCAATCATTTCCTTAGGTACATTGAAGAAACCCCACACTTATTAATTGGCTCACTTCCTCCCACTTTTCCTATGTGGGATAAAGAAACATGCACTTAGTTTGTTTTTACAAACAAACTTCCAACAAGTCCTTCTATGAAATGTTTTGGCAGGCGGCAAACCCAACGACCACTGGGTGTGACCTGCTAATTAATCCGATGCAGGACATGAGGCTCTCGGGTTTGGATTGGAACTAGGTCTTGGTTTGTGTTGCTGGAAAGAATGTGTTGAAATATATAGGGTGGTATTACAAGGAGGCGTTGAGTCAGAGTGTATGTAGTGGAGTGGTGGAAGGGATGGAAACGCCCGGAGAGGATCATGTCTTCCATTTGTTGAATCCTGGTTGTGATGATGCTGTGAAGTTGATGAAGAAATTGGTCTCCTTTATGAATGAGGATACATAGGGTAGACGTTGCGGTGTTGGTAACTACCTTTGGTGGGCTAATCCTTGGTAATTTCTATCTCTTTATGTAAGTATTGCTTGTGTGAAGTTAAAAAAGTCAGGAGCAACTTTTCTGTTTTATCTAATATGATATGTGAATGCGTGTGCGTAGCACTATAGATAATATATCATATATATCCAGTCGTATGTATTTCTTATTTCTTAGTCAAATAGTTTTGGTTGAATTAATTAGAATGTCATTTAAATGAATTTTTGTCTAATTGTCAGTAGAGAGTCCCCAATACATATGGGAAGGATTGTTATCTGTAGTGCTTATACGCCTTTGAAAAGTGTTCAGCTCAAGATGAAGTTGAAGAAAGAAACTCCTAAAGTAGTAGATATTTGTGCAGTAATCGAACAAACGGTTCTTGTAGCAAGGTAAAGGATATAAAATTGATAGTTGTTGTGACAGTTGAACTTGATAAAGTGTTTATTCAATCTCCTGATAAATATAAGTGCAACAATGCTTTTTACTTTATATGTGATAGGGGAAGTTGTGTTTGAAAATCTTATGTAGTATCTAAAGCTGCATGTGGAGTTAGCATTCAATTAACATCTAGAGCTATGGAAAAATTTAACTGTAGCTTGGACTTAAAAAATATTTGTGCAGATCAAGCCCATGAGAGACTATGGGATAGTAGAAGTGATAAGATGAGGTTCCAACAAAACAACTGCGTCACGGTTGGAGTCGGCCAAGCAAAACAAGGTTATTAACTTTCCTAATTAGAGTTGGAGTCGGCCAAGCGCAAAAAGAGCTTGTTTTTCTTTTGACATGTAGGACGACATTTCCTGGGCTGTTTAAAGTGTGCCGTGCGAGTGCTTTGGGCGCTGCTTTTTGTTGGTGTTACGCTCAATGGGTCGCGTGCTTCGTGGATATGATCCTAGCGGAGAAATTGCGAGTGTTTAGTTTTGAAGCTAACGGATTTTGCGTTACTATATTGGTAGTTTTATTTGGTAAGATTTCATAAAAAATTATGAGGGCTAAACATCTTGAGTTATCGGATGTAATTATAGTTAGGAAACATTGAGTGTTTGGATGACTTAAAAGTGTGATTATAATTTTCGATCATATCACTTGACTGGCATATGGAGTATGGTGCTACTTTTCTATAGAGCAAGTCACACTGGCCGCAGCTAGAAGTGGCAAATTGGTAGGTCTAGTGGGTTATAATTGGGTTCAGCCCAAATTCACTCATTTAACTCATATTGACTATTTTATTCAGTAGATAATTTAGATAGCCCATACCCTACCGTACCCAAATCCAACCCAAATTTACCCACATAACTCGCTCAAAACACATAGAATAAGTCCAGTATATCTCCAAAAATAAAAACCGGAAAATAAAAGAAATTCAAGTTGCTCTAAGCTCAACCCAATGGAAACACCGCCCTCGTGAAATCCCCCAGCAACCACTCCTCCCCCACCACCAGGGACGGATTTGTGGCCAGAGGATGGAACATCAACGAAGTAACCACGATCAAGGATAAGCCATTCCCGTCAACTGAAATCAGGTCGGCATCCGTGGCTGCGAAGTGGAGAGGCTGAGAAGATGCTCCAGCAACTCATGGGCGAGATCTTCATTCGAATTGTTTGCGATGGATGAGTAACAATTGTCATACCCTAAATCCAACAAGATTAGAGGATGACACGGCTATCCTTCTATTTTGATAAAAGGTTATTGGTTGTATTTAAGATTGAGTCCTTCGGATGGAATGGCATCCATGTCATTCTCCTAATCTTGTTGGATTCAAGATATGACAACAAGAGCATCTACGTGCAACAACAATGAGATAGGCAGGGGGTTTATGGAGGATTTTGGGAGAATTTGTTCGTTCACTCACTAAAGGCCACTGACGTCAAAATGGGCCACTGCGCCTCTGAAGGCACCACCACGAGCCTCCTCCTCCAACCCTGAAGCCTCGCTGGAGCAGGGGATCTTCGATTTGCACATTCACTCTTCAAGGTTCCATCTTTCTCTTCTCTCGATTCATAACAGTTGATCAAATTGTCCTACGAAATTCAATACCCAGATTGCGATTTCTCTTAGGGAAAGTCCATCCTGCAAAACTCCGATCGTCTTTGACATGACTTGGCAACCGCTGTTGGTGACGCTCAATCCCACCAATCCTGAGCGTTGACTTGACGCGGATCTCGAGGAGGTGCTTGATGCAATTGACTTTGCAAGGGCGAGTGGCCTCGAAGATGTCACCATTGGGGATCCTCTTGAGGGCAATAGAATAATCGAGGTCGAAACGGTCGAGGTCAAGGCCGTCCGTATCAGGTTCGAGCATCCAAGAAGGGCTCTTGGGGGAGTGACCTAATAATGGGGACGATGGAGGAAATGTGTTTTCCCCTACTTGCTGCATCAAAAACTAAATCACAAGCTTCTGATAAAAAACGAGCAGTTTTAGTAAGATTTGTAATATAGTGGCTTCGATTGTGGAGTAACAGGGAGAATTGAGTAGTGCGAGCATGGTAAAGTGAGAGAGGAAGCGTTCATTCTTGTTGGGAGGATGTTAATGGTGGTAATTGGGCATGAAGAGAGAGAAGGAAGAGGAGGAGGCGAAGGAGGAGGGAAATTTTGGTATTTTGGGATTACACCGGTAAGGTTATAAGAGAAACGGACAAATATGTTGTAAAATGAAAATGAGTTTATTCATAGCCCATTTTTAGACCCATATATATTTAGGCATTTGTTATTTAAACCCATTTAACTTTGTTTCTAATATTGTAGCCAATTCATTTATAACCTGATTCATAAAAGATGAGTTAAAGAATAAGTTTTGAACTCATTTTGACGCCTCTAACAATAGCCACGTAATTCTTTAATTTGCAAATTCTCCATAAGCCATATTAATAAACTTCCCAATATATTAAGTCAAGTCTAACTTTCGAAGCCACAGCTCATTCCTCGCGTCACAACTTTAATTAAGCTTCCGATCAACAGTTTTTTTCACTATACTTTCTGTATTATATGATGCTATACCTCATCATGATTAATGACTTCATATTATATTGTGCTATATCTTGTTATATAATGCTATACTAGACATCGGTTGATACAGACATCATGATTCATGATTCCATATCTTTTGTATGTGTCTAGAAAAGACAAACATTAATCGGCTTCTCGAGATGATAACCATATAAATTAATCCCATATCTCGACAAAGAGTTATTAGTGCTACCGGTAGACTTTGTCACTTATTTGATTGGCCAACCTAAAAAAGCAAAGATTCAATGCACATGTGCGTGATCCAAATTTTATAATCCAGTCAATGTCGTCGTTCCATATAAAATAAAACTGCATCTCAGAAACGCATTTATCAAGCACCAATCGCGTGAAAATTCTTCCTTTCCAAGTTTGACGAGGACTATCGACGAGACGAGGCGAGTGCGCATGGCATATAAAAACCAGCATATTAATGCAAAAACTCAATACAAACTTCGGATCAACTCTCTTTCTTCTCATCCTTTATAGTGAACTCGCTTCTATTTTGCTTCAAAACTCCATGGAAACAGAACTGCTCTATGATATGTCGCCGTAAGCAAGGATTTACAAGGATGGCCGAGTGGAGAGATTTGTAGGCACGGAAACCGTCCCTCCATCGCTTGACGAGAAAACCAGCGTTCAGTCAAAAGATGTTGCCATTTCATCAGACTCCGCTGTCTCCGCAAGACTTTACATCCCGAAAGCTGCGACCGATTCTTTCCAAAAGCTTCCTGTGCTCGTATACTTTCATGGAGGAGGCTTCATAATTGAAACAGCGTGGTCACCGGCTTACCACAACTATCTCAATGCCCTAGTTGCGGAGGCTAACATCATCGCTGTCTCCGTTAATTATAGAAGGGCACCAGAGCATCCGCTTCCGGCAGCTTACGATGATTCGTGGACTACCCTAAAATGGGTGGCCTCTCATTCTACCGGAAACGGCCCCGAGGAGTGGTTGAATTCTCATGCCAATCTCAAGAAGGTGATCTTGATTGTTTATCAATTTTTATTTTTTTAAGATCACTTACTGGCATATACATACTATAAGATACAACGGTCAAACTCATAATTATAGATTCGACTTTTGTTTGGTATAATTGTGGCTGTAATATCACGATGTTGCTTTATGACTGTGCTATGAAGTGTTGTATCTGGTGTCTTTTGGTAATATGTGTTTTAAAGTTATAACCTCTTAAGGTTGGGATAGGCAATTTCTTGTATGCCATTGCTAGGGATGACGACGAAGCAAGGCGAGGGACGGGAACCTATGCCTTCACCACCGCGTGCTCCATGCGGGGCGGTTTTTCCTTCGTGGGGCGCCATCATGGGATCACTATTTTTTTTCTCAAAAAGAATTAATACCACTTGCTAGATGATTATATGACATTTTCTTATTTTGATAATTATTATAGAAATAAGGGCCTCACGGGTAGATTTTATATAACAGAACAGCCTCAAGAGTTGGTTCTAAAGAGATAATCAAGCTCCACCCTTTGAAAATTGATCACTGTGCGACAATTGTGAAGATGAGACACATGGAAAATAATTGCCCCATATTGCTTACCTAGAGGGCTTTCTAAGCTTGCATCTACAACAAAATCAATTTGTAATGAGAAGAGATGGTTCTTAGGATTGTATTAATATCATTTCATATCTTAGGATTGTATTAATATCATTTCATATTTTTTCAACAAAGAGAATAAAAGAAACATATATATATATATATATATATATTAAATTGTACAAGGGGCATATTAGCCCCTTCCTGCCTATTGCCCGCCCCATGCCCTGAGGGGCACTATTTTCGGGGAAAAATTTGCCCCATGCCCATCTCTACTATGTTGCTACAGCTTCGAGGGTACTATAGTTGTTTGAAGTTTGTCAAGCACTTATAACAAATTGCAGTATCGATTTTCATGAAAATAGCTTTTGAGGAAATTGTGCTAAACAGACACTTGTTCACTTTTACAAATAGGTCCAGTGTCTTTGTCTATTAAGAGAGGTTGAAGCAAAAAAGAAAGAACAGAAATCCTGTTTGAATTTGCCTCCAAAATGTACAAAAGGGTCAGCTTAAATTGTAGAATACAATCCAAAAGTTAAGGAGACTTAAGATAGTGTACCATTCGAATTATAAAAATATGGGGTTCTCAATACTAAAAGGATAATTTCATACTTTGAAGTTAGAAGAATATGCCAAAAGGAAAAATTAAAGCCACACTAAAATTTGATTGCAAGAATTGTTCTTAGAATATATATTTACTGAACTAATCATGGGTGCTATTCTATCCACTGCAGTGGAGATTTCAACTTTGTCATTAACTAGATAAAATAATGTTTGGCTATTCTATCCAGCGATCGATCGGTCGCTTGAGCTTTCTCAAATAATTGAAATCAGTTGGCGGTCACAAAACCAATGTTTGATAATCACATAACATAATTTTTCTGTTGTGAAATGCTTATTACAGCATCTTGATCATGCTTGGTAATGATTGTACACACTAACACAATATTCTCTAAATTCTTCATAGGTGTTTATGGCTGGAGATAGCGCTGGCGGTAACATAGTTCACAACATGGGCATCCGATTGGCAGAGCAAACTCTGAAAGGAATTGAATTTCTGGGAGTTATTATGGTGCATCCTTACTTCTGGGGCGACAAACCGTTGCCTTTGGAGACCACCGAACCTGAGAAGAGGTCCGTGGTGGAGAAACTCTGGTGTGCGGCGAACCCAACGACCACCGCATGTGACCACCCTCTGATAAGCCCAGCGATGGACCCTAGGCTGTCGGGTTTGGCTTTCAATAGGATCCTAATTTGTGTTGCTGAAAAGGATATCTTCAGACAAAGGGGTTGGCACTCCAAGGAGGTGTTGAGTGAGAGAGGATGGAGTGGATTTGTGGAAGTGACGGAAGCACCGGGGGAGGATCACGTGTTTCATTTGATCAATCCCAGCTGTGATAATGCTGTGAAGATGATGAAGAAATTGGCCTCCTTCATGAATGAGGAGGACAAATAGAATATTTCTTGTTCCGTGGTTGGTACTTTTAATATACGGTTTGTATATTTGAAATGTTTGTTGGTGAAATCGTGTGATTGGCGATGCTGACTGTACTTTACCAATAACATTAACTACTTGGGAGCTTGAAATGCAGTTATCAAATTTAAAAAAAAAAAAATATTACCAAAAACAAAAGTTAAATAGTTAAAATAGTGGCTTATCTGCAATATTAATAACTGATCCACATAGAGCCACTTTTGATGTAGTAAGTGATCACTCGGAGTAAGGAATTTACCAACTTCAAGTGGAATGTATAAGTTATTTGCTTATGTAGAAATTTGTCACTCAAAACAAAACTTAGTATTGAAATTGATAACTTACAAGTGTAGGTCCACTTACGAGTTAGTTACCAATCAAGGAAGAATTTTGTCATTGAAGACAAAACTCTTGAATTTAGTACCTTGCCATTGAAATAAGCAACTTACCAACATAGGCCTTTTATTACTTTAGTAAGTTACTGAGACTTTTTGAGGAATTTATGAATGCCAACTTCAATGGCATGTTATCAATTTATTTAGAAATTCACCATTGCAAATAGAATCTTTCTGTTCAATTTAGTAACATACTAGCCAACTAGGTAATCGATCGAATAGTCCAAGACTTGGTTTGCAAGCTACAGTCACAAGTTTGATTCCTCGATCTCTCCCTAATCTTAAAAGACCTTGGTTAGTCACTGAAGGAAGGACCTTGACTTAGGTGTTTTGATGGTCTTGCTCTTCCCTGCTTGCACCTAGTGGGACTGCAGTGATTGACTCACCCAGTGAGTAATTGGTATTTATTAGGGCCTTAAACAAAACATTCTAGCAACACATGAGGTAAGTCCCAACTCCATCCAAACATTTTCGTTCATAGCAAAAATTAGCAATGTATTGGGGAAGTACTAACATACTGTACGAATGTAGGCTTGCATTTAGGGTGGTAAGTTACCGCTTAAGTAAGGAACGTACCAAAGTTCAGTTCGATAGCAAGTTATAAAATTAGAATTAAATTCTCATATATTGAAGTTATTAACGTATTAATATAATTAGTAATGTACCAATGAATGCTTACTTTTAGGAAGGTTTTTTCTTTTTACCTACCTGATAAATAATGTCCTAAAATCTATTAATAGTAAATCATCAACCTATTTATTTGCGCAAATTGTAAACAAATGTAACTAGTAAGTTGGTGATTTGCCACCGTAAGCCCATTGAGTATCAAGTTACCAACAACTCAAGGAACTTACTAAGTTGAAATTAATCTTCTATTTGATTACAGAAGGGTCAAATCATGATTTCATTGCTAAGTTGCAAACGATAGAATGGGCCCAATTGCAAAATTGAATTGAAGCTGGTAATGTACTGTTAAATTTGAAGATCGTAAAGTCATTATCTCATTGATATGTCACTAATTTATGAGCCACCCCACTTGTAAAACTTAATAATAGTTGGTTTGAGAGCGGTAACGTCAAACTATCGTCGGCCTGATTAGAAAAATGGACGGGGGGGGGGGGGGGTGGGGGGGCGCAGTTGCAGCCTCTGGGACCATTAGTTAATAGAAAAATCCTATCCATTAGCCTAAATTAGTAAATTATGCCTGTCAATAACATCATCTTTAATTTGTAGAACTTTCGTAGTCCAAATTAGCAAACTCCTGAAATCAATTGTCCAAATACAACTCAATACTATACATCGGTTGATGCGCCGATATTATGATTCATGACTCTTGTATATGTCTACAAAAGGGAAATATCAATCGGATTTTTACAATAAAAATGAAAATTGAAATTGGTGTGTGAAAAATGATAGATGATAACCACATAAATCAACCCTATAAATCGCAAAGAGTTATCAATGCAACCAGCAGACTTTGTCGCTTATTGGTGGGTAAAAAATAAAGCAAGGAATCAATTCACACGTGCCTGAACTGGCACGTGTGAATTGTTTCTCATAATTTTCATCCACTCATTATCATCGTTTCAAATAGAAGAAAACTGTATCTCACGAAACGACATTATTAAGCACTAATATTTTTCACATGCGACGAGCACTAACGACGATGTTTAGGCAAGTCCGTAGGGCATATAAAAACCAGCAAATTGATGCAAGAACACAATATAGACTTCTGATCAACTCTCTTCTTCACATCCATATTGAACTTGCTTCTGTTTCACTTCAAACTTACGAGGTGTGTTTGGTAACACATTTGAGGAAAGTCTTTGAAAAAATGCAGAGGACTTTAGGTGAAAAAGATTTTTCTAAAATACAGATAGTATTTAGTCAGGTATAATTTAAGAACATAATGGGAAGCAACTTTGATTTCAATGCTATTTGGAAAAAAACTATACTTTGTAAAACAGTTTCACTATTATGAAAAAAAAAAAGACTTACTATTTCTTTTTTTAAAAAATATCTCAACTTTTTGCCGATAGAACTTAGGCCATTGATGAGCCTCATTGGTTGCCAGATAGCCTTGCTTGAGGTTGTGCAATCTTAGGCATCGCTTGCAACCTGGACAAGTTCAAGTGAGGTTGGTTGTGGTTTGCACGAGACTTATTAGGGGTAAAAGTGTATTTTCATCTCATGTGAAAATTTCTATAAATAAAATGGACAAAAATACACCAACTAAAATATCCATAAAAATATTTAAAATAAATATCTGATAAATATAGCCATTTCAATGGAACTATATAAGACATTTTGAGAAGAAGAATTACATGAATTGGATAAAAAGGGAAAATAACTCAACATAAGAAGGTCAAGATGACAACAATTGGTTACTCATCATATATTTAAAGGTTAACAACGGTAAAAAAAATGACCATTGATAAAAATATTTAAAAAATTATAAGAGAAGGATGTTTTCAAACTCATTTAAGAAAATGATTAACCGAAATTGAAAGTGATTTTTTATTTGTATCAATCAATCATTTTTTTTAATTATTCAACCATTTAAAAATACATTACGAATACTTGTTTTTTAAAGTTGACCTTTTTCTTACTGAGCCTTATTTCCATTTTACTCAGTTGTATTTTTTTTTCCTGAAAATACCTTAGTACTTTTATTAGTATTTATTAGGATTTTCATCTTATCAAATCTTTATGTTTAATATTATTTTCGATACTTATTTTTTATTATTAATATTTCAGTTAGTTTAGTTTTCTCGTATTTCTTGTACTATCTTATTCTCTTTCTCTCTCTCTCTCTTTTTTAACATCAACTACGAGTAGAAGAGAGATTTCCTCCAGGAAATGAGAAAAGAATACATTATTACACCTTCAAAGCATTGCACATGTTAACCAAAAAAATAGAGAATTGACGAATGGAATACAATTAAAGTTCGGGGGTGTATTGAACAATAATTAAAAGATTGAGGACAAACTTGAACTACATCCAAAGTTTATGGGGGCATTTTGTGTAATTTCCCTTTAAATATATAGATTAGGAGAAATGGTTACCGAATTATATTAAACTTTTGAAAGCTTCTTTGAGGTATGTAAAATCTCATTTATGTACAACCTCTAATGGTAAGCCATCGATTTGTCCTATTTTTCATGATTTTCCAAAAAACTTTCTCTCTCTTTCTTTGGATGAACCATAGCAAATTACTAACTTGGAGCATTTTCTTTTATCAATGAGCGACCAAATCTTTGATCACTAGACTAATCCTTATTGGGAGTGACAATCCCCCCAGTTCTAAATAAGGATGTGCAACCAAATTGGTTCTATCGGGGAACCAGACCAGATCGTTTGAAAAATAGGTCCACGAATAGGTTCTGAGTGAATATCCACCCAAGAACTAAATTGGACTGCCTTGTTTTGGAATCGATTTTTGAATTGGTTTGATAAGCTAAATTGCTAGAATCCTAATTTCCTTTTCCCCTAAATTTTAAGCTCAATACTCCTTCATCTTTTATCTCTCCTCAGAATTCTTCATCATTCTTTCATTTTCCTCTAAATAAATGGGAAATAGAGTTTTATAATTTATATTTTATTGTATGTGTTTGAAATTTTTAATGTTTATAATTGTACATGATTGCATATTCAGTTTGTTGTTGTTGGCATAATAAAATTTATTTTGCTCATATTTTACTTTAAATCGTTTTGTTATTAATAGCATCATATGATTTTATTGTTAAAAAAAAAAAAGGTTCTTAGGTAAACCCTAGAACAGGACCAAAAAAAAAAATAGGGTAAGTTCCTGTTGACGCCTTAATTTTATTTAGGCTTATTTTATTAATTAAGTTTTTAATTCATTTTATTTTGTCTTTTCGGATAAATAGATAATAAAAAGAGAAAACGAGCAAAAACAAAACAAAAAGAAAACAAGAAAAATAAACCAGCCCAGCCCCCTATTTTTCCTTTCCACGCAGGCCCAAGACCCAGCCATTTTTCACCCCCTGGCCCGGGCCCTTTCTCTCTTCTTCTTCCTCCTTCCCTTTCCTTCACCGTTGCAACTCATGCGCGCAAGGGAGGCCAACGCGCGAAGGACGGACTACGGCCGAGGAGAGTAGGCCGACGTCAGCCAGAGAGGATAAGATCTCAGGCGCCATTAATGCTGAATGAGCTTCGCTGGAAAGCTTGATGGGATGCCGGTTCAGCCGAGCGGAACCGGTGGGCAAGTCGAAGGCCGGCGGTTGAGGCCCTCCGTCGATCGGATTCCCTCGCCCATAAAAGGGCACCACCTTCATCGAAGAACAACGATGGGCAAGCTCGGAGATCCTTCACTGAGAGACATCGAGAAGGATTGAAGGGCGAGCGCAGGAGAGAACTCGAGTCACGAGCTCAGCCCACCTTCCACCGAGAGACTTCGGGGAAGGCCCGCCGCAAGCGACTTCGAGAAGGTCAGATTCGGCCGGTGGAGGCTCGGATCTGGCCTGAGTGAGAGAAGATCGAGGCCAAGGAAGGTCCGGCCGAGATCTGCACCTCAGATCTGGTTCTTTTTTGCTGCTGTTGTTGCCGCCGGATGCCGTGCTGCAGCAGTTTGCCTCGACCAAGTCTCGACGCCATTGCTTCGAAGGCTTGTTGTGGTGCCCCACCCGCGAAGCCGTTGCCGTGATCGATCCGCCGACGCCGCGCCGGATCGGGAACGGAGTTGCCCTGTCACCGCGGCTCCACCACCGTTCCGACGCCGTTGCCACAAACAGGTAACGTACCACCATTGCCACCGTTGCCGTCTTCGTTGCCATCGCATCCCTCTCTGTACCCCAGCCATCGCCACCGTCGCTGTCGTCGTCGTCGCCGCTGCACCTCAGCCCTCTCCATCCTCGGCGATGCGATTCGAAAAACCCTAAGGTTCCCGATTTTTCGGGTCGCGACCCCGAGTTGTCGAGTCGGACCTGGATCGAGAACCGGGTAGGGATTCTGCAAATTCCGGGGTCGGCGGAAGCCGGGTTGCGAGGTCGGGTCGGATCCAGGTAGGGTTTCCGAAGGAACCGGGTCGTGGAGCAGGTAGTCGGAGTCGGGTCGTCGGGCTGGGCCGGGTGTCCCCGAATGCCCGACCATGACGCCGTTTCAAATAAATTTAAAATAAAGAAAAAGAAAGAAAAAAATCTGAGCGGTCCGCGTTTTGGGTCGTCGACCCGGGTTGGACCCAACCCGCGGATCCGACCCGGGTCGGCTTTTTATTTTATGTAATATTTTAATAAAAAAATAAAAATAAAAAATAATTTATTTTCGAAAAATATAAAAATATATTATTATTATTTTTTTGGTAAAAGTAAGCAATATATTAATAGGGGGTCAAACTGTACAAACAACATGGCTCCAAAAGCTTACACTCAAAATGAACACGCTCATTGAGAGTGAAAGGAAGCCGTGGACAAGCAACAAAACGACCAATAGAAAGCCAAAGGCAACCAAGCCTGGCAAAAAACACCTAAACAACGACCGAAAAGCCTAAGTCAGACTATGATCATAGGAGGCAAAGATAATGGGGTCCACATCCCACGAGCGTTGCATCCGCCTGTTCCTGGGAGAGTCCTCTACATTCTTAAAGGTAAGGGTCTTATCCTTAACAACCTTGAGGAGATGCTTCTTCATGGCCGAAATAGATAACGGCTCCCCTCTGAAAAGAATATTGTTCCTGTTTCTCCATATGATGTGACACAGCGCCCCAAAGGAGAACCGGGCAACACACTTATAAAACTCCTTGCCGCCGAGCAAGGTAATGGCCCAACTGAGAGTCTCCTCCCAAGTCCTATTGGTCCAGGGGAGATTGCATCTAGTAGCCCAAAAAAAGGCAATGCTCGAGGTAATGCGACAACCAAAAAAGAGATGATTGATTGAATCGGGCACCTCGTTGCAAAAAGGGCAGAAAGCAGCATCAATCCTACCATAAGACATGAGAAGAAACTAAGTAGGTAACCTCCTCTTAGTGATGAGCCACAGGTTCAGTTGGTAGCGAGGTAGGATGTCATTACTCCAAATGAAACAATGCCAATTGACTCTGGCCTTCTTCCTCCTTAAGGTCTCCCAAGCCGAGGCCACCGAGAACAAGCCCGTCGAATCCTCTCTCCAACAGAACCGATCTTGGGTTCCAGACAAGGAAGGAAGTGGCGAACCCCAAGACTCAATCTCTGATCTGATAGCTCGTCCATCCTCCGCGAAGAGATTGGCAACCAAAGCCTGCCTAGAGAGACTGGAGCTATAGATAAGGGGATCTGTGAAATATAAGTTCAAAGGACCTCTGGGATGCCAATTATCGAACCAGAGTGACGTTGCTAAGCCATTGCCTAACCTCCAGTGGAAGTGAAGCCGACAATCTGTCCTGAGTTGTAAGATTTTCTTCCACGCCCAAGAGTAGCAGGTTGGCTTTTTAACTACCCAGAAGTTCTTGGTTTTTAAGAAGGTCGAGTGGATCCACTTACACCATAACGATTCCTTATCTGAGAATAAATTCCAGATATGCTTGAGCATGGCCGCCTTATTGCACTCACGCAATCTCCGGATTCCAAGACCTCCCTCCATTTTAGGAAGGCATACATCTTCCCAGGAGACTTTGGCACCCCCTACCCAACTCAAGTCCCTTCCAAAGGAATCGTCTAAGAATATGCTCTATCTGGTCTAGTACAGCTGCAGGAAGAATAAAGACACTCGCCCAAAAAGCCTGAATGGCATGGAGGACTGACTTGATTAGCTGTAGTCGGCCAACAAAAGAAAAAAAACCGATGAGTCCAAGACTGCACCCTGGAGGTGATGCGCCTCACAAGCTCAACGCAATCTGCCTTCCGGGGCCTTGATGTGATGATTGGAACCCCAAGATAACGGACTGGAAGGTTACCCTCAACAAAGCCAAGCTCTAAGAGGATTTGATTTTTTAAAGTCGACAAGCCTCCCGAGATGAACACCTCACTTTTCCTTGGGTTTGGGAAGAGTCCACTCCAAGAAGAAAACATATGGAGACCATCCCTGAGAAGCTTCACGGATGGCAGGTGGCCCTCGCAAAATAGGAATACATCATCCGCGAAAAACAAGTGCGAGAGGCACGTAGACTTACATCTCCAGTAGAATCTGAAATTCGGCTGTAACGAGCACCTCCCAAGAATCCTAGAGAGCACCTCCATAACCAACGTGAATAAGTAGGGAGAGATGGGGTCTCCCTGACGTAAGCCTCTCCCACTAGGGAAGAAACCATGTAGCTCCCCATTCAGCGCGATGGAAAACCGAGGAGTCCTCACACAGGTCATGATGAGGTGAACCAAATGATCAGGGAATTGAAAAGCAAGAAGTACACTCTCGAGAAGCTGCCAATCCACGGTATCATACGCCTTTCTGAAGTCGACTTTGATAGCACACTTGGGAGAATAGGGTTCGACATGGAACTTAGAAAAAAGTTCCTGCGCCAAGAGAATATTATCCCTGATTCGTCGTCCCTTTACGAAGGCACTCTGAGCCGAATTGACAAGGTCTTTTAGCACTGCTGCAACCCTATTCGCCAACACTTTGGTAATAATCTTGTAGACCGTGTTGCATTGGGAACCTTCGGAACCATAACCAAAATGGTGTTATTGATTTCTTTGAGAAGCCTCCCCGATGTGAAAAAGTCCTTCACGGCTTCTGTGACCAGCTGACCCATCGTATCCCAATTCTCCTTGAAGAACTCAATCGTGAAGCCATCCGGTCCTGGTGCCTTACCCTTGGCAAGAGAAAAGAGAGTGTTTCGAATCTCAAGATCAGTCACAGGGCGAGCAAGAGAGGTAATCTTGTCATCATTTAGCTGAGAGCGAATAACCTCCCGAATTTCCAATACTTGAGGGGTGTCAGCTCCATCCTTGGTAGAAGGAGATCACAAAAAATGCTCCATAAAATGCTGTTGGACCAGTTGAGGCTCAGTGATTTGGTTACTTGAGTAATCTACCATAGAGAGGATTCTGTTTCTTAGTTGTCTCTTACTGACATATTGGTGAAAAAACTTTGTGTTCCGGTCACCTTCCTTGAGCCATCTTATACGAGCTTTCTGCCTGAAGAACGACTCTTCCTGAGACCTAAGCTCCACTAAAGTACGTCGTTGCACCCTCTCCAGGTCCGCAAGGACCATGCTGGTGGGGTCATTAAGGAGGCCAACTTGAGTTTGCTTTAAAGCTTCCCTCGCTTCAGAAGTCCTTTCGGATATGTTGGCGAAGGAATCTCTATTCAACTGCTTGAGCCAACCCTTCAAGATTTTTAGTTTGCGCACCAGCCTAAACATAGGCACTCCATATCCTGGATTCTCCCAAACTTGCTTCACAATTGAGTTGAAGTCCGGGTGCTACATCGAGAAGTCGAAGAACTTGAACGGCCTTTTCTGGAGGATCGGGTTCTCCATTTTAACCACCATAGGTGAGTGGTCAGAAATCCTAGGCGCAAGGAAGGACGCTTCCGAAAAGGAAAAAACTTGGCTCGAACAAGGGTTTACCAGTACTCTATCAATCTTTCTCATCTTTCAAAAGGGCCCTGAAGAGGTCGACCAAGTGTATCTAAACCCCACAAAATGAAGGTCATCCAGCTCCGCCTGATCCAGACACTGTCGAAATTCATCGAAGCACGGAAACCAAAGGTCCGAGCCACCCAGTTTGTCCAAGGGATCCTTTATAGCATTAAAGTCTCCCAAAACAAGTTAAGGCACATCCTGCAAAACATAGCTTCTCGCCACCAAATCCTCCCAAAGAGGATGACGATTAGAAAAAGAATGCTCGGCATAGATAAAAGAGACATAGTAGGCCACTCCAGTCTCCATCCAGCAAAGCTTCCCAAGAATCATCTGATCCGAGACCAATAAAACTTCAAAGGAAACCACGATAGGATCCCAGCCAACCTAAATCCTACCCCGATTAGAGTACTCAGAATTAGCCCGCCAACACCAATTCGAAATCAAATTCCCAGAGATGTCATTAAAGAGGTTGTGAGGAATTTTAGTCTCAACTACCCCAAGCAAAGCCAACCGGTTCGTCAAGAAAAAGTTCCTCATTTCTGCTTGCTTAATAGGGGCACCAAGCCCCCTAATGTTCCAGCAACCTATATACATATATATACAAAAGAAGAGTGCAAGAGCATTACCTCCTTCTAGAGGCGTTACGCCTGGTAAAAGGCGGGGCTGCTCGGACCGCTGAAGAAGGAGGATCCGAGGCAATGTCAAGCAACTTGTCCTGAGGAGGCTTCGGCGTCTCAGCAGGCCTCTTATCCTCTACATATGCCTTCGGTGAAGGAACAGGGGAGAGGAGATCATCCTCCGAAAAAGAGATGTCTGGACTCCCTACAACCTCCAGTAGGGGCACCGCAGTGTCTTCCGGCATCGAAGTGGTGATATCTTCAACTAAAGTAGTTGGAACAGTATGAACCTGCTCCGAGATGATCAACGGCCCCCTAGGGGGCCTGCGTGAGTATGTACCAGGCAGCCTCTTCTCTACAACTGCAGTCTTGAGCTTCAAAGACCTCTCTCCTTCGCTCGAACTGACCGACCTGGGTGGCGTCCCCTCTAAAGGTTGTTGAGCCTTTTTCTTCTTTCTCGTCACCTGCTTCCAGCCTTGCTCCGGGGCTTCAAAATCCCTGGGAGGCTGGTTAAGGGGCCGAGCATCTGCCACAGGAGCAGGAAGAGGCCGAACAGGGGGAGGGACAGCATCGCATTTATGTCCAAAAACCCCACACTTGGAGCATTGAAGGGGTCTCCATTCATAATCCACAGCAATGGATCTAATGACCCCATCAACATTCACTTCAACCGTCGAAATTCTCGGCCGATTTACCTGGATCTCCACGCACACTCTAGCAAAGGAAATCATCCTCGTATTCTCGGTTCGTTGATCCACATGAAGAGGTTTGCCAACGGAGCTGGCTATAGCACTAATTGCCGGTGCGGACCACAGGTCAAAGGGGAGGTTCTTGAGTCTTATCCACACTAGAACTGAGGTTTGCTTAGCTTTCTTCAACTCCATAAGAGGTTTCCATTGTTGCAAAATGAGGGGAATCTGAGCAACAGTGATCGATCTCTCCTCTAGGATCTTCCTCCGGAACACCGGGTCCAGGATATGGAAATAGTAGAAACCTTGATCATCGGCTAGCATATCTACTAGCTTTGTCCCCCACATATTCTTCAAAGTATGTTCAGTCATCTGAAAAGGAAGTTTCCTCCCAATAAAATAACCTACCAAGAATTCCTTCCATTTGGGATCCGCAGCCTGCAGCGCTTCTCTCGGCAGGTTTACCACCGCTTTCTCCCCCACAACATCAGCAGGAGGACTATAAGATAACTCGTAGCCCTTTGTGGCCAACCGCGCCACATTGGCCCACGATTGGGCTTGGGGAGGCCTTGATGAGCTTGGCTTGCTCGGGGCCCTCTTAGTAGGATCCCGAACTCAACTTCGTCCCCGAGATCGGCCTTCTCGAAGAGACCGAGAGTTTGGTCCATGGCTTGAGCCATCCCCTGTCAAGGAAGATCCTCCTATGGGTCGGGATTGCTTGCCTGACTTGCCAGCTTGCCGATCTACAGCCTTGCGAGGAGGGGAACTCAGCCCCTTCCCTTTATCACCACCTAGCTGAGGTTCCGCCGAAGAAGAGGCCATCGAGCCCATAGAATCACCAAACAATCAACCCTCTATATACTAGCCAAAAGGCGCTCCATAGAAGAGGAGGGTTCCGTGGGTCTCGAACCAGAGCCGAGCGGAGCTTCAGCATGCGACGTCCGAAGGTGACCGTCTCTGACCAGAGTCGAGCAAGGCCCGAGCACAAGCAGCTTGTGGGTCGCGAACCAGAGCCAAGTGCGAGCAGCACTCGCAGGTGACCATCGAACCAAAGCTGAGCAAAGTCGAGCAAGGCCTGAGTACCCCAGCTGCCTTAGACCAGAGTCGAGCAAGGCCCACGCACGAGCAGCTTCCGTGGGTCTCGAACCTGAGCCAAGTGCGAGCAGCTCCTGCAGGTGACCATCGAACCAAAGTTGAGCAGCTCCAGCCAGTCAAATAGCCGAATAGGGTAGCAGAGATCTCGTCTTTGGGGTGAGCACGAGCGGATCCACTCACAGGGAGGATGGAGGAAGGTGAGGGGAAGAAAACCCCCCAAAAATCTGAGCAAGAGGAAGGCCGAGACGTCCAGGCCGAGCAGGAAACCAGTCGGCGTGAACAGTGCACGATTGCCTGTCTTGGGAGAGGAGATGAACAGTGAACGCGAACCAGATGACCCAAAAAAAAATATTTTAATTTCCAGAAAATCGAAAAATAATAAAAAATAATAAAAATATTTTATTTAAAAAAATCATCAAAAAATCAAAAATATTTCATATTTTCCAAAAAAATGCCAAAAATTCATGAAAAAGCCAAAAAATTCAGAAAAAGCCAAAAAGACTTGTATTTTTCCAAAAATACCAAGAAAGGTAAAAACAAAAAAAAATCCCTTTTGTGTCCAAAAAATTAGAAAATCTCAAAAAATGTTTTTCCTCCCAAAAGTGCATGGAAAATCCCTCGAAATCAAAAAAGAAAAAAAACCTCAGGGTTTAAACAAGATTAGGTACCGAAAGGGTATTAGTGATTAACTAGTGTAATCAAGTCCCCGATCCTAATTTCCCTGGTTGCGCAGGAGCGAGTATTTCTCCCGATACTTCGCTTGGGTTTCTAATCGACCCACCCCAAACCGATTAGTGGCGACTTTGTTTTAAAATTAATTTACAGGTTAAAAATTTAGATTATTAAAGTCGTGAATTGGTGGACTTGGGAGAGTCCGGGCTTAATAAATTTAGCTGAGCCATTAGCCTCCTTTAGGCGCTCGCCCCTGATCAGGCGTCGAAGAAAAAAGAGGTCGAGACAATTCCAAAATTGGTTCCAAGTAAACCGAGTAGGTTTTAGGATCTAAAAACTAATAATCGATTATAATAGGGTAGGTTCCAAGTTTTAGCTCTAGAATCGATCACCTATAGTTCCAAACACATTGGATAATCACTAACAGCATATAGGTCCTTGCTCTCAGAAGGGGAAAAGTGTCAAAAAAAATCCTAAACCTATTGTATTTGTGTTAATTTAGTTCTAAACATTTTATTGATACCAATTTAGTCCTAAATATTTTGATTTAATATCCATTCAGTCTTTCCGGTTAAATTTGGCAAGATATTGCAGATGTGGATACCGGTTAGCTTACGTGGCATAGGGGTGGTGGACAACTTTTAAAAATACTTTAATATTTTTCAATTTTTTTTTAATTTTTTAATTAATTTTTTAATTTTCTTTTTATTTTCCTTTACTTTCTCTTTTTTTTTTTGTTTTGTTTTATCTTCCTCTTCCTCTAGCCAATTGCCAACCAGAGGCAAGGGCCTTTGGTAGGTCATTGGGCCAATGGCCGACCAAAGGGAGATGGAAGAGAAAGAAAAAGAAAAAGGAAAGAAAAAAAAGAAAAATGAAAAGAAAATAATTTTAAAAATATTAAAATATTATTAAAACTATTCATAACAGTGCCGGCCATACGACATAAGCCAACTGCCATCCACGTCAGTAATGTCCAATCAAAATTAGCCTGAAACTATATTGGCACCAAGTCAAAAGGTTTACGAATGAACTGGCATTAGGTTAAAAGGTTTAGGATTAAATCAACACACATACAATAAGTTTAGAATTTTTCTAACACTTTTCCCCTCCCAAAAGTTACTGCAAGAGAATGTGTAGGCTGGATGATTTGAATCCAAATCTCAAGTAAGGAGGACCAACAAGTTTACCAGTCGAGTGACCCATTAGGTATACTAGAAGTGAAGCGATGTAAACTTATTGTTCATAAACTTAGGGGTGATCGGGTCCAAGGTGGATAGGGTCTAGACCTGGACCCTGTACCTGACGCTGTTATAACCAGTTCCTCTTTTCCAAACCCTATACCCGACCTTGTTTATATTGGACCCTGTATCCGACCCATCATGTTTTTCTGATTCGGTTTCAAGATCAATCCTGTTTCCACTGGAACCTGTTTTGCAATCTATGTCCTATACGACTTCGAATTTTATATTAATACACGAAAAAATAACATAATCCTCCTATTTTGAATTGAAACATTAAGCACATGTAATAAATAAATACATAAATTTTTTGACTAAATGAAAAATTAAGGATCCACAAGGCTAATTATAATAAATAAAATCATAAGGCAAAGAATTAGCAACAAACATGGGTCTAATATTAGTCTTATCCCCATTACTACTATATGAAGCTACTCATTTATGCAAACATAACTGCTCCTAGGCGAGCTAATCCATGTAATACGCTAGAATTTGGCGGCGACAAACATGGTCTGTCCATCGGACAGTGCGAGAGGAAGCCAGTGAGGGAGGGAAGCAAGTGAGGAAGAGGAATAACAAAGGAGGAATGCGGTGCGTGTTTGAAAAAGTCGAGAGGAAAAAGGTCATGTGATTGCAGAAGTAAGAATATAAATCGGGGGAAAAATAGTTTTGTAAGAATATAAATCGGGGGAAAAAATAGTTTTGGATCTCTACTTACAAAAACCGCCCGGGAATGAGTTCCAAAACCAATCTAGGAACCGGTTTTCGGGTGAGTAATCACTCGAACCTATTCCTGGACCTATTTAAATTGGTTCCAAATTTTGGAAACCGGTTCCCGGACCTGTTTCAACGAGAACCAGTTCCCAACACTATTTTCCAGGTGGGCCGGTCCGGGAGCCGAGTATACCCAGTCTGGTTGCACACCCCTACATACACTAATGTAAGTAGCTAGATGTTCCTTCACCTTTTTTCGGTCAAATATATTTCCCTCTTACCAAAAAAAGAAAAAAGAAAACGAGAAACATTTTCTTGATTTTAGTTTCTGTATTATATTATGCTATACCTTATTATATAATGTCATACAATATGTTTTGAAAAAACGTCAAACGATGCACCAATTGAAGCACAAATAGCAAAGGATGAAAGTAAAATTGAATCTCATAGCACACAAGATACATATGGAAGTCCAAAATGAGAAAAAACCACATGGAGAGAGGAGTTTCACTATCTTCAACAATAAGTACAAGAGTACAATCCAAAAGCTCAAAAAAAGAGAAAAAAAAAACACTTGGTGAGCCACAAGATGTATAAATCTAATAAGAACATAGGAAATACAAAGGATGGAGATAATGTGGAAGCTAGGGATTTTAGATGTATTGTGTACCACATCTGTTTTATAGTACCCCTTAAAAAAAAAAGTAAAATAAATGTGCATGGTCCAAAATGCCCTCATCACTAATTTGAAAGTAAAAAACTCAACAAATTTCCACATTGACTTCCAATCTCCAAAAGGGAGTTATGCCAAATGCCACAAGACCTTTCTCCCTCACCACCAAAAAGTGACCACACAAGGCCACCCCAAAAATGGCGGAATCGATGACGCACATCCCTACACCTCCATGAACATGCTTAGTGTAGGAAACAATGGATGAAATGCCACCAATCTATCTAGACAACTCTAATGTGGAAATGCAAATTAAGTCCAAGCAATGCTTGAACTTGGTCAAAGGAACTGGTTTGTCAACATATCTGCCAAATTTATCTGTCATAGATATTTTTTTCATTGTAACCATACCCTAACAATCTCATCATGTACAAAGTAATATATGATATCAATATGTTTTTTCCTCTCGTGATACATCGCATTCTTTGTCAATCGGATCACACTTTGATTATGATAAAAGATAACGAGGCTCTCTTATGCTTTACCCTAAATTTTATAACCAAACACTTCAACCAAAGAACTTCTTTTACTACTTCCGCTACTACCATGTACTTTGCTTCGGTAGTAGACAAAGCAACTATATCTTGCAAAATTGCTTTCCAACTAATTGTGGAACTACCAAGCATAAAAGCATAAACTATTAAAAATGTCCTTTTGTTGAGATTGCTTGCATAGTCAAAATCAACGAAGCCAACAACCGAATGTCCTATATCACAACTTTTGTCAAAGACCATACACACATTTTGAGGTACCTTGGATGTACTGAAGAATCAATTTCATGATTTGGTAGTGAGCTTCACCAAGATGTGTCATATACACACTCACAACACTTACAGTCATATAAAAGGGACATGTTACACAGCATATCTAAAAACCTTAGCCTCTAGATTATATCTCTTCTTTGTTTTTCCTATCTTCCTATTAGATCTTTAAATCTTGTGGCTCACCAAGTAGTTTTTTTTTTTTTTTTTGCTTTTGGATTATACTCTCGTACTTGTTGTTGAAGATAGTGAAACCCTTTATCTCCCCGTGGTTTTTCCCATTTTGGATTTCCACATATATCATGCGTCTCATGTGATTTTGATTCTATTTTCATCATTTACTATTTGTGCTTCAATTAGTGTATCTTTTGACATTTTTTCGCAACATCAAAGTAAAGGAATTTCGGTCTTTTTATTTGATATGGCATCTGTCAAATTCAAAGTGGCACCCTTCAAAGGGCCAAAACAATTTTGGTCAATGGAGAATCAAGTTGAAGGTATTGTTATTTTGAGAAGGTTCAGTTAGAGTCTTGGACACAAAGACAATGGGGAGAGAGGAGGATTTTACTATCTTAAACAACGAGTACAAGAGTACAATTCAAAAGCTCTAAAAAAAAGAAAAATCACTTTGGGAGTCACAAGATCTAAAAATCTAATAGGATGATATGAAAACAAAGAAGGTAGATAATACTGAGGATAAGGTTTTTGGATGTATTGTGTAACACATCCATGACATCCATTTTATAGTCCTGCTTCAAAAAATCCTAAAACAAATTTGCATGGTCCAAAATGCTCTTATCACTAATTTGAAAGTCAAAAACTTAACACTTCTTGCGACCTAACCTTGCAGGCTTTTGATACTAAGGAATAGGTTTAGAGATACTTGTTTAATAGACAGTCCTCAAGGTGCATCACACAAAGAAAACTCGAAAGCATCTTCTTTAATGTTCGTCCGAGGGATCCATCAATTGAGAACATGAATTCTCCCAAATCAGTATCTAGTGTCACAACCAACAAAACTTTATCTATGTGTCGCAACTAGCCTCTTTTTTTAGGGCCGACTAGAAACCCAATCAAGGGTCAGTAGACCTCCCTTGATTTCACAGAACCAGAGATTTCATGCGTTCAGTGATTTGGGTTGCTTTAAAATTTCTATTAGCACCCTTTTGGTACTAGGAGTATGATTGTTATTTAAGGTGGTCAAGCGGTCTTTTTACATTTTTTTTGTACAAGTTTAATTTTTAATAATAAGTGATCCCACATGGATAGTTCATTTGTGTATTTCTATTATGACTATTGAAATGAAAGAAACAATCAATCAAGTCAATTGAAATTGCATTACAAAAATAAACACTCAAGACAACAAAATAAATAAGTAAAGAAAAACAATTCAAAGTACAAGTAAAGTAGACTCACAACTCATCGACACAAAAGGAAAGCCAAGAGATATATCGGGAAATGAATTAGTACAAATTATCAAAACCAAATTGAACATTAGCTATCGTACCGTCTTCAAGTCCTATAATCACCTCATCCAAGGGTCACTGTTGGAACTAGTATAATACTAACTAATGCTAAAATATCAATCAATGGTTGAATCAAACACAATTAAATAAGTGCAAACATTTCGAGGCAATTCAAAACACAAGGCATGCCTCAAAATTGGCCTTTGAAATTCATACATTTCCAGCCATCCTATAACCACTAATTGATTGTTTTTAACCGTTGGTATTTGGTCATCCCTTATGTTCATAAGCGGTGGACAAAACCAAATGACTCCTAAAATTTGGGTCTAGGTGTGTCCTTTTGATTTACCTTGTGTGCATGCATTAGTCATAAGCCATACATCTAGAAAACACATGCAAAAGAAGCATAAGCTCATGCACTTAGGTCATAAGACCTTGGTTCTCAATCAATCAATCAATGAAAGTGAATTCAAATGGGTCACTTGCACAATCAAGGCAAATTCAATCATTTAAGTATGCATACAAGAAAGAAAACCAAAAGATCAAAATTTTTAAAAATTTGCAACCAAGTACACAAGTTTAGAAAAATTGCAATCAAGGACACAAGTTTTGAAAAATTGCAATTTAGTCCTTAAAAGAAAATTTTTAAGTAACAAGAGATAACAAACAAGGATATTAAATTTGTTTAAATTTTGAGACAAGTACGATGTCCTTCGGAAATGAATTTCTGGATCGGGTACAAATAATGTCTGCACACTAATCAAGTCCTTTGAACTATCAAACATGACTTGATTCTAACAAACTTGATATCAAAAGAAAACTTAGATCAACATCTAAAATTTTCAGGTTTTGAGAATTTTCAGAATATGTCATTAACTTCGTGAAAATTGTGAAATACCTCCAAGTGTTCAATGAGAATTTGAGTTTGGAATTAAGAGCACTCTAATCAAGCTCTCTTTTGAATACCTTAAGGAATTTCAAGCTTAATGAAACTAATGCCATATGAAATTTTTAAAAATCAAGGAGCAAGTCACAATGGTGTAGTAATAGCAAAGTGACAAGCAAGCATGGCATAATAAGTGTATGTTCATGCATATTTAGAGATGTGAGATTTCCACAAAAATGTTATGGCATACAGAACAAGTAAACACCTACATTTTCATGAAGAAATCTACTTTTGAATCCAAATGCATGATTTGATCAAGGTCAAAGAATCAATACACTCAAATCAGCAACATAAACTTTACAGAATAGAGCATGTACACTTCAAAGGCAATAATCCTAACCAAGTGAATTTCAAAACCTTTTAAATTTTTACATGTTGTATATGTCACACACAATTGTCATGAAGAAATCACATCTAGAATCAAAGTGTGACATCCTGATTTTCTGATTCTGTTTTCACTTGAATGAGTCAGGCTTTTCATCGATGCACCTATAGTATTTTTCTTTGAGTTGATCATTCACAAGATAACTAATCTATCAAGTGAAGCCGTTAAGGAATTTAAACGCAATAGATTTGAGAATTCAACCAAAATCGATTGCTCGACTGTGCTAATGCAAGAGTCAATACGGCACTATTAAAATCGATTAGATATTTGAGATGTGTTGATTCAACTGAGGTATGTGATTAAAGTATGGGTAATTCCAGCTAATTGCAAAATTCTTGTCGAATGGCACTAAATTGATTTTTCTGTCATTTTTGTACCATGTGCCCGTATTTGAAACATCGAGATTTTCACGACAACCGAGAGTTGCCAATGAATTGAAGATGTACAATGTGACTCGAAAATAATCGACCACAGGTCAAATGCGCTAAAATTTTCTAAAAGCTACTTGGTAGATTAGATTACGCTAAAATCATGTCTAGTTAAAATTAACCGCGAAATTGAACCCGATTTCAGAAATTGAAAGTTCTTTTATTTCATGGTTTATTTTAGAAACGTCAACTCATCCTCTGAAGATTTTTCTGCAAACCCAATTGTTTGGCAAAAATCCAAAGTTGTGTGTTTTTGGACTGGGAAAATTAAAGAGCCGTTTTCTAGCGCACTTTTGGCTATCAAGTTAGTTCAATGGGCAACAAAAAAATATGGAATGTGATGTGGACACATTGGATGAATTTATAGACACCAATTTGAGTTTAATTAAGTAGGAATTAAATAAAATTGGAGGGAAAATGTTACAAATTTGTAGGTCCAGGAGATTGCAACATTTCAGCTTCTTCCATGGCTTGTTGGGGAAGATTTGTGAAGGAAAAGAGGCTGAGAATGAGGTAGCAGCTAGTGGGGCAATTGTGATGAGTATTTGCATATCTTTAGAAGACTTTTAGGGCCATTTGGGCCCCCCTCAAGCTGCAGCTCCTCCCTTCTCCTTCCTTGCTCCCCTTTCTCCATTGTTGTGATTATTGAGAGCTCAAGAAAACTAGAGAAAGCAAGCTGTAGCTCATCAACAGCCCTTGTTACTCGCCAAGCCGTCGCTAATCGCTGTCGTTGTGCTCCAGCCCACATGCCCACAAGCGACCATTTCCTTGCGCCCCTGTCCGCTTATGCTGCTGCTCGAGTTGCTTGACTATCGTCTAGCTTTGCCTGAGCTCCTTCGTCGCCATCCAGTAGCCCTTGACCCCTCCTGGACCCACTGTCGTCGCCTAGCCCTCTCTCACGCGGTCTTAGCCGCTCGAACCACCCCCTTCAGCTGCGACTAGCTATAGGCCGTTTCTAGGCTTGTCCAAACCTTGCTCGAAGTCGTCGTAGGCTTGTGTTCCGCTCGTCCTCGCATTGCCATCGCTGTGGACTCACCAGCCCGTTAATCTAGTGAGTTTAATCACTAAACCTTGCTTAGGAGGTTAATTATGCTTAAATGGTTAATTTGATTAGGCTAAGTATGGCTTTAGTGATTAGTTTAGATGAATTAATGATTTAGTTGCTTAATTATGATTGTTAGGTGGTTAGATTAGATTAGTTAAGGGCTAAATAGACTGTATTATTTATGTAGATAGGTGCATTATTTTTTAGCCCCGTTTAGGTGGTTAGATTAGCATTTCTAGCCTAAGTATGCATTTATTGGATTAATTTGCATTTATTTAATTAATTTTCTAACTTATTTAATTATTTAATATTTTTAAGAAATTATACCAAGATAGCCAGTGACCAGAATTTCATATTAATTGCAGTGGTATGCTTAGTTTATGCAATTGAATAATAAATTGTGCAAATTGAGTGGTGATTGTGATTTTGAGTATTTATTTCAAAATTATAAAATTTTGGTATTTAATTAGAAAATATCGAGTGTTGGGTTTTGACGCCAAAAATATTTTTAGATACTATATCAAATAGTGAGATTTTAATGAAATGATATCAATTTTTTAGGTTCGATTTGACTGTGTACTCACATATGATTATTTTCACCGGATGTTTTTAATGCAAAGAAAATAGGCCAAGTTCATTATTTTAATTGAGGCATTTGAGAGCAATGCACAATGTCCTTAGCCGGGAATAGATGTGTGCATGATTGGTAAGAGAACCCGTCACGAGCATTTACGTCGGACGTTACCCCTGTATGGGATGCCTTTGGACAATGGATGCTAGTCCCAATAGAGGCTGGACCGATGCTCCTTTGAGATTGCCGTCTCATATAGACATTGCCGTGCTCAATGAGGTGAGATGATGCATGTTACACTAGAAGACCGCCTAATGTCATTTAGGCCATGCCCTAGGGGCCGTAATTTAATGGAACGCGTGATTGATTGAGATAGACGCACCAGATTATGAGACAAAATTGTGTGGCACGGAATGGGATATGTTCTAACGATCTGGCCTTATAATTGAGACCCCTGTGATTGATTAAGATTGAGTGAAACATTCCAATTAATGTTCATTTGTTATATGAATCTGTGATATGACCTGCACTAACATGCGAGAAGGAACTGAGGCGAGGTGAATCATCTGTGATGTGTGGTTAGACTACCTCTAGGCGTATTTCCTTCTTAGTCGGGGTTTAGGGGGTGAACTTGCTAAGACATTATCTCACCCCATCGTGGGCTTAATCTTTTCAGGTCCTTAGATGGTGGTCCCTTCGATTTGTTTTGGATAGCCTGGGGGGTTACTAAGTGGAGTATAAACGTCCCTGTCCCTAGGAGTCACTGGATCCATGAGCTTGTGTTGATCACTATTTGGGTCGATGAAGGCCTACCTCAAAGGGTACCTTATTGATTTAGGGCATGGTTTTGCCATGGGCTCAATGGGTATAGAGAAGGTCCCCTTTAGGATTTCGATATCCCCGCCGTTGCAGTCAACGTCACTTCAGGTGAGGATGTAGCTGACCTATTTGATGGGGTTGTATAGGACCCAAAGCCCCCAGAGCCTATGAAAGTGGAGTCCGAAGGATCGGCAAATGTGTCCGACTAGTAGGTTGTAGGACAGCTTCTTTTTGCAAGTTGATCTTTTTGTAAACAAACTTGTTTGTTTATGAAAGTGTGGTTTTTGTGAAATTGTTATCCTGCTTTTCTATCCCATGTTGAGTGTTGTCTGGGGATTATTATATGCTTCCGCATGTGCATAATCGATTCGGTCAACAACGTGTCCTCGGACATCGTAATTTTTATCGACCACTAAGGGATGTACAGCGCTCGAGGTTTGGAACATGACATCCCCTCCCGAAGTGGTATCAGAGTTGGTTAGTGGTCGGAGTGATAAGGTACAATGGCTTATGGGATAATTAGTAGGAACGACCTTTATTTTATGTTGATACATGTGATTGATAACTGTTTGGTAGCTTATTTTGTGGGGATCACTTAGTTTCCAATTCTCTATGGAATTGGGAACATGTTTCATAGAAAATATACATAATGAGTGATCAAGAGCAGAGAACACTTAAAAAGAGGACCATAGGACTAGTGACTTTGGGTAGGACTCTGACAAGAGTTGGTACCCGAGGTGATCGTGGTAGAGCGTAGGCTCAAGCTAGCACGAGTGGAGTAGCACCACCTCCAGTCAATGCTGGGGTAGTAGCCCCTAGCGATCTTAGGATCGATGGGATCGTTCAAGCACTTGAAACTCTTAGAGCTTTGAGGGGGGCAACATGCCCAAAATCAAGCCGCCGCTAATACCGCCGTCGCTATAGATGCTGCTACTACTGTCGTTGCTGTTGCTGCACTTGCCTAAGTTCCACCTAGGAACATAATTGCTGAGAGGCCGATGCACAAGCTCGTAGAGCAATTTCTGAAGCTGAACCAGCTAAGGTTCACTGGTGCAGGAGATCCTGAGGCTGTAACACTCTAGATTCAAGACTTGGAGAAAGCCTTTGTACTGCCGATGTTCACTAAAGAGGAAAAGGTTGTCCTAGCAATATATCAGCTACAGGGTAACGCAAGTACCTGGTGAAGGGCCACCAAATGCAGAGTAGTCCCTGAAGGTGTGGTTTCAGTGTGGAACGCCTTCCTTGGAGCATTTAATAGCAAATACTTTTCTGACAGCGCCCTAGAGTAGAAAATGGAGGAATTCCAGCACCTTCGTCAAGGGATGATGACTGTGGATCAGTATGAGGCTAAATTTGCTAAGCTATTGCAATACGCTCCTAGACTAGTGGAAGATCTGGAGGACAGAGCTTAGAGGTTTAGGAATGGTCTTTAACCAGAGTTGAAGAATCCCTTAGTACCGTTCAATTTGAAGGAATACAACAACTTATACGAACAGGCTCAACTAATAGAGAAGAACCTGAGTGAGCAAGCTACTACATCTGGGTCAAGGTTAAGCTCGAGCAGAGATGGAAACCGGTTTGGGAAGAAGCCCATGACCAAAGGAAGGTATCCTGTCCCACTTAATAGGAAAAGTGGGGTGGGTAGTCAGTACCGAGCTACAATGGAGTATGTCACTTCTGCAGAAGGTGACACAGATCAGCCTCGTGCCATTCTAGGCCGGATGCTTGCTTTGAATGTGGCAAGCAAGGTCACCTGGACAAAGAATTGTTGCAGAAGATCGATGGGACAGTAGTTGTTGCCACTACCACCGATGAATCAGAATCAAGGATTTGCACCATAGAATGCACAGCAAAGTGGACTGAACAGACCTCCAACATAAGGAAGAGTGTACACCGTCACTAGAGGACATGCAAAGGACTCGCCTAATGTGATCACAGGTACGGTCTCCTTGAATGACCATGTTGCTTATGCTTTATTTGACCCTAGTGCAACTCATTCGTTTATAGTTGAGTGGTATGTTAAGTTGGTAGAATTGAGTCCTGAAATGTTGGAATCAATGGTTAGTATATCTATACCGTTAAAGGATAAGGTGTTATTGGTTGCAAGTTAATGATTGGTGAGCGAGAAGAGAGAACATATTTGATAGTCCTAACCATGTATGATTTTGATGTGATAATTGGCATGGATTGGCTCATCAAGCAATGATTTAGTTTAACTCGTTAGCGGGAAAAAGTTTCAAGTTTATTGGGAGTCGAGGAAGACCCTCGATTACCTTAATTTTGTCGCTTGAGGCAACCCGTTTGTTAGACGGGGGTTGTCAAGGTTACTTGGCAACTGTCGTGGATACGACACTTGAGGAGCTGAAGATCGAAGATATAGCAGTGGTGCAAGAGTTTCCAGATGTGTTTCCAAAGGAATTACCTACTTTTCCCCTAGAAAGGGAGATTGAGTTTGTAATCGAGTTAGCCCTTAGGACAGAGCCAATCTCTAAGGCTCCTTACCGGATGGCATTATCAGAGTTGAAAGAATTGAAGGTGTAGATGCAGGAGTTATTGGATAAGGGATTCATACGTCCCAGTGCATCACCTTAGGGAGCATCAGTTCTATTTGTGAAGAAGAAAGATGGTTCGTTGTGTCTGTACATCGACTATCGTCAACTCAATTAGGTGACGATCAAGAACAAGTATCCACTACTAAGAATAGATGACTTGTTTGAATAGTTGTAGAGAGCGTCGATATTTTCTAAGATCGACTTGAGGACAGGGTATCATCAGTTGATGATCATAAAAAAGGATATATCGAAGTCAACGTTTCGTACGCAATACAATCATTATGAGTTCACTGTAATGCCGTTTGGCTTGATGAACACCGCAACTGCTTTTATGGATCTGATGAACCCAGTGTTTAAGGAGTATCTAGATCAGTTTGTGATAATTTTCATCCATGATATCCTGGTGTACTCAAGAAGTCTTCAGACTCTAAGGAATCATGAAATGTATGCTAAATTCAGTGAGTGCGAGTTTTGGTTAACTCGTGTGGTATTTCTAGGTCGTGTGATTTTAGGTGAAAGAATCTCTGTGGACCCAACCAAGATCAAAGCAATTATCAGCTAGCTAAGATCGACGACTGTGACAGAGATCAGAAGCTTTTTTGGGTTTGGTAGGTTACTATGTAAGGTTTGTGAAAGGATTTTCAACATTAGCCTCGTCGTTGACTCGACTACTGGAGAAGGAAGAGAAGTTCGTGTGGATAGATAAGTGCGAGTGTAGTTTCCAAGAGCTTAAGGAGAAGCTGACTATCGCACTAGTGTTGACCATTCCATCCGATCCTTGAGGATACAAGATCTATAGTGATGTGTCATTTAGAGGACTGAGTTGCGTGTTAATGCAACATGGCAAAGTTGTTGCATATGCGTCCTGTCAATTAAGACCTTATGACCTGAATTACCCAACATATGACTTAGAACTCACGACAATTATCTTCGCTCTGAAGATTTAGAGACATTACTTCTGTGAAAAAAGGTTTAAGATCTTTACAGATCATCAAAGTCTCAAGTATTTATTCTCTCATAAGGAATTGAATATGAGACAACGTCACTGGATGGAACTTCTCAAGAACTATGATTGTGACATTTTGTATCATCCTAGAAAGGCTAATAAGGCCACAAATACGTTGAGTTAGATGTCTTTAGTTGCGCGGATGATCGTCAAGGAGTGGATCTTACTTGAAGGAGCTCAAGATTCGGTTTTCAAATTTGAGGTAGGCCACCTTTCAAATTTTATGGCCACCCTCAGAATTGAACTAGAAGTACAGATAAGGATCAAGACTCTTCAGTTGACAGACCAAAAGATTCAGAAGATCCTGAAAGAGGATACTAAAAAGAGAAAGGTTGATTTCCAGATTTCTGATAACGGAACACTAAAGTTTTGTGGATGATTGTGGGTACCTAACGATGTAGAGCTTAAGGAGGAGATTTTATCAGAAGCTCATCGTAGCAGTTACAGCATTCATCTAGGCAGTATAAAAATGTATCAAAATTTGCGTTAACACTATTGATGAACCGATATGAAGGTGAATATCGCCAATCATGTCGCCAAATGTTTGATGTGTCGGCAAGTGAAGGCACAGCATTGTAAGCCGGGAGGACTTCTACAGCCTCTTGAGATTCCCGAGTGGAAATAGGAACACATCACGATGGACTTTGTGATGGGCTTACCAAGGAGTCAGAGGAGTAATGATTCCATTTGGGTTGTGGCCGATAGATTGATGAAGTCGGCTCACTTTATCGTTGTACGAAATGACTTTGCATTGGATAGGTATGCAGAATTGTACGTACATCAGATTGTTCGTCTGCATGGAGTGCCAGTGACGATTACATCTAATAGAGACCCGAGATTTGCAGCTGCCTTTTGGAAAAGCTTGCAGATTACCTTAGGAACGAAGCTACAATTCAGTACGGCTTACCATATGTAGATAGATGGCCAGTCTTAAAGGATAATTCTGACTCTCGAAGACATGTTGAGAGCATGTGTGCTAGACTTCAAAGGAAGCTAGGAGGAACAGCTTCATCTCGTTGAGTTCGCCTATAACAGTAAAGTATTTAGATGGCACCATTTGAAGTATTGTATGGCAGAGCGTGCAAAATGTTAGTTTGTTCAATAGTCAGTGGATGTAGTTGCAGCTATCAGAGACAGATTAAAAACCGCTCAGAGCCACTAGAAAAGCTATGTAGATAAGCATCGGAGAGCATTGGAATTCCAAGTTGGTGAGCACGTCTTTTTGAAAGTGTCACCAATGAGGTGTACTTCATGTTTTGGCAAGAAAGGGAAGCTGAGTCCGAGGTACGTAGGTTCCTTCGAGATTCTGGAAAGAATAGGGACTCTAGCATATCGTCTTGCATTACTATCGAGATTGACGTAAGTGCGTGACGTCTTCCACGTGTCGATGTTGAGGAAGTATGAACCTGACCCGACCCATATGCTGAATTTTGAAGAATTGGACATGAACGATAGAGTGTCGTACGTGGAGAGACTAGATCAAATTGTGGATTGGATGGAACAGATTCTGCACACAAAGACAATCCCGTTAGTCAAAGTGGTCTGGCAACACCACAAGATAAGAGGAGTAACCTGGGAAAGTGAAGACTTGATGAGACGACAATACCCTCACATTTTTGTTTAAGATTTGTAATGGTTTAAATTTCGAGGCCAATTTTTTTTTTTAAAGGGGAAGAGTTGTGACATCCTGATTTTTTGATTCTATCTTCAATTAAATGAGTTGGGCTTTTCATCAACACACCTATAGTCTTTTTCTCTGAGTTGATCACTCACTAGATAACTAATCTATTAAGTGAAGCCATTAAGGAATTTAAATGCAATAGACTTGAAAATTCGACCAGAAATCAACTGCTTGATCGTGCTAATTTGCAAGGGTCAATACATCACTTTCAAAATCGATAAGGGATTGAAGATAGGTTAATTCGACTGAGGTATGTGATTAAAGTGTGTGTGATTACACCTAATTGCAAAATTTTTGTTGAACGACATTAAATTGATTTTTCTGTCATTTCTGTACTCTATGCCTATATTTGAAATCTCAAGATTTTCATGACAATCGAGAGTCGCTAATGAGTTGAAAATGTACAATGTGGCTCGAAAATAATCAACCACTGGTCAAATACGCTAAAATTTTTTAAAATTTTAAAAGCTACCCGGTAGGTTATGTTACACTAAAATCACATCTGGTTGAAATTAACCACGCAATTGAATCTAATTTCAGAAATTGAAAATTCTATCATGTCATGATTTATTTAAGGAATGTCGACTCATCCTCTAAATTTTTTTTTCAGCAAACCTGAGTTTTGGGCGAAAATCCAAAGTTGGGTGTTTTTGGACCGGGAAAATTATAGAGCTGTTTTTTAGCGCACTTTTGGCCATCAAGTTAGTTCAATAAGCAAGGAAAAATATGCAATGTGATGTGGGCACCTTGACTGAATTTATAGGCACCAATTTGAGTCCAATTGAGTTGTAATTGAATGAAATTGAAGGGGAAATGTCATAAATTTGTAAGTCCAAGGGGGGTGTGACATTTCAGCTTCTTCCATGGCTTGTTGGGAAAGATTTGTGAAGGAAAAGAGGTTGAGGATGAGGCAGCAGCGGATGGGGCAATTGTGATGAGTATTTGGATATTTTTAGAAGACTTTTGAGACCATTTGGGCCCACCTCAAACTATAGCTCCTCCCTTCTCCTTCCTTGCTCCCCTTTCTCCATTATTGTGATTATTGAGAGCTCAAGAAAACCAGAGAAAGCAAGCTGCAGCTCGTCGATCGCCCTTGCTGCCTGTCTGAGCGCCGCCATGCCCCATCAAGCCATCATCAGTCACTGCCATCACACACCAACCCGCACGCCCGCGAGCAACCGTCCACGCGCCCCTATCCACTCAAGCTGTTGCTCAGTCACCTGGCCGTCATCCAGCTCCGCCTGAGCTCCTTCGTTGTCGTCCAGCAACCCTCGACCCCACCTGGACCTGCCGTCGCAACCTATCCCTCTCCTTCGCCATCCTAGCTACTCGAACTACTCCCTTCAGCCGCAACCAAAGCTGAACCTCACAACCCAGCTATGAGCTTCGTGGGCCATTTCTGAGCCCATTTGAACCTCACTTTGAGTTGCCATAAGCTTGTGTTCCACTCGCCGTCACGTTGCCATTGCCGTGGACTCACTAGCCTGTTAATCTAGTGAGTTTACTCACTAAATCTTGCTTATGAGGTTAATTATGTTTAATGGTTAATTAGATTATGCTAAGTATGGCTTAGGTAGTTAGTTTAGATGAATTAGTGATTTTAGTTGCTTAATTATGATTGTCAAGTATTTAGATTAGATTAGTTAAGGGCTAAATAGATTGTACTATTTATGTAGATAAGTGCATTATTTTTCTAGGCCTGTTTAGGTGGTTGGATTAGCATTTTTGGCATAAGTATGCATTTATTGGATTAATTTGCCTTTATTTGATTAATTTTTAATTTATTTAATTATTTAATATTTTCCGGAAATTATACTAGGATAGTTGGTGACTAGAATTTTGTGCTAATTGTAGTGGTATGCTTAGTTTATGCAATTGAATGATAAATTGTGCAAATTGAGTGGTGATTGTGATTTTGAGTATTTATTTAAAAATTAGGAAATTTTGGTATTTAATTAGAAAATATCAGATGTCGAGTTTTGACACCGAAAATATTTTTAGATACTATATCAAATAGTGGGATTTTAAAAGAAATGATATCAATTTTTCAGGTTCGATCTAACCGTGTACCCACATATGATTATTTTCACCGAGTGTTTTTAATTCGAAGGAAATATGTCAAGTTCATTATTTTAATTGAGGCATTTGAGTGCAATGCACGATGTCCTTAGCCGGGATTAGATTTGTGCATGATTGGTATGAGAACCTGTTGTGAGCATTTACGCCGGACGTGCCCCTATATGGGATGCCCTTGGACAACAGATACCGGTTGCAGTAGAGGCTGGACCGATGCTCCTTCAGAATTGTCGTCTTGTGTAGATGTTGTCATGCTCAATGGGGTAAAACAATGCCTAGTTATACCAGAAGACCAACCAACGTCGAGTAGGCCATGCCCTAGGGGCCGTAATTAAATGGAACGCGTGAATGATTGAGATAGACGCGTCGGATTGGGACAAAATTGTGTAGTACGGAATGGGACAATGTCATAACAATTTAACCCTATAATCGGGACCCTTGTGATTGATTAAGATTGAGTGAAACGTTCCAATTGATGTATGCATTTGTTATATGCATCTGTGATATGAACTGTACTAACATGTAGGAAGGGATTAAGATGAGGTGAGTCATATGTGATGTGTGGTTATATTACCTTTAGGCATATTTCCTTCCTAGTTGGTGTTTAGGGGGTGAACTTGCTGAGATATTATCTCACCCTGTCGTGGGCTCAATCTTTTCAAGTCCTTAGATGGTGATTCCTTAGGTTTGTTTTGGACAGCCTCAGGGGATTATTGAGTGGAGTATTGACATATTTGTCTCCAAGAGTCACTGGATCCATGAGCTTGTTGTGACTACTATTTGGGTCGATGAGGGTCTACTTTAGAGGGTACCTCAATTGATTTAGGGCATGGTTTCGCCATGGGCTCAATGGGTATAGGGAAGGTTCCTTTCAGGGTTTCAATATCCTCGCTGTTGCGGTTAATGCCACTCCAAGTGAGGGTTCAGCTAACCCATCTGATGGGTTTATACAGGATTCGAAGCCCCCAGAGCCTGTGGATGTGGAGTCCAAAGGATCGGCAAATGTGTCCGACTAGTAGGTCGTAGGACAGCTTCTTTTTGAAAGCTAACCTTTTTGTAGACAGACTAGTTTGTTTATGAAAGTGTCCTTTTTGTGAAATTGTTATCATGCTTTTCTATCTCATGTTGAGTGTTGTCTAAGGATTATTATAAGCTTCCGCATGTGCATAATCGATTGGGTCGGCGACACATCTTGGGACATCGCAAGTTTTATTGACTACCAAGAGATGTGCGCACGCTCGAGGTTTGGAACATGATACAAAGTGTATTATTTTACAAAAATCAGGGAATGTGGACAAACCAAAGAACAAAATCACAACAATGAGCATGAATGTTCTAAAGGCAATCGACCTAAGTACATGTATTTTGATTATCATGGAAATTTTATATATGGTAGATATGAACCTAATGAATAGCTTTCATTGAGGCATTGACTTAAGAATCTGCACACACACAAAATGTGGAAAATCGACAGATAGCAATGGTCACAAAAACAGAACAATCAAAAAGAGCATGTCAACTTTCCAAATCCGACTCCGATTTTTTAAAAATCATTTGACCTAGCAAACATCAACCAAATCTAACAAACAAGATGTCCACAAAAACCTCTTAAATCCTCTATAAATCATTATAAGGCATCAAAGATATTCAAAGTCATTTATAAGCTCAATTGAAGATGTTAAGCAAATCAGTCTAATCTGTCATCCAGATTCCATGATCAAACATCGATATTGTGATGATAATTTGACAAGGCAAATGACAATCAAATCATGCACATTACATATCGTTGGAAAGCTTGTCGAATTTATTTCAAGTATCATGAAGGCATCGAAGCTAAATAAGCTCATTTAACAACTCATATCAAGTCATCAACCAAGTCGGTCATATGAGAATTTCGATTTTCACAAAACCATCAACAATGCATCATTGAGCTATAGTGTCATCATTAAACCTTAACATATCACCAAATATCATCCTCAATCATTCATATCATTCATATAAACATAGATCGCAACCTAAGTATGATTCCTAGCCCTGGTTGCCTATTGCAATCTCTCTTCATCATATTCATGATTCGAGGTTTACCTTGTTGTGATTATTCTTCGGGCTCGAATGAGCTAGGTCGGCTAGTTATGAACTTTGAGGAATGATTGATCTAAGCTCCTTGTGAGATCTAGATTACGATTGTAAGAAATACAAAGTGAATAGGTAATTGATCAAGCTCAATTTAACAAAAATGATATGCAAGTAAAGTTTAGAGGATTAGAGGTTGATCGTTGAAATTTTGGAAGATCCCTAGCCAACATGAGTTCAGCAACTCAATGACAAGCGCCGGGGGATGATTGGACCACTAGGAGTAAACATCAAACCATTGTTGTGAGTTGATCAACTTGCTGATCTTCTCATCGGTGTGAGAATTGGCCGATTCACTTGAGAGGAAATGACCTTGATCAAAGCCAACCAGTGACGAAAATTTTTTGCATTACAACAGAAGAGGGGACGTCGTGGAGAAGCTAGTCATAATGGAGATTCACCAATGGAGGTTGTTGATCAATTGATTATGGTAGTTCTCCTCGGCATGCAGGCGAGCGCGCGCGCGAGAGAGAGAGAGAGAGAGAGAGATTTGAAGAAGTGACCAACCCTCCCTCAATTTTGGAGGGAAAAATGGTTTTATACCTTATCTCAAGATCAAATTTAGGCCCTTAGACTGATCCAAGGGCTCATGTTGTTCCTTCTTGATCAAGGCTTAATCCTATGGGTTCAAAGATGATCATATGGATCAATGACATGTCTAGATGAGTGGTTAGGATTAATTGTCGATGAATGGCTGTAATTTAATGCTTAATCCCTAAGCATGTCTCCTAATTAGCTTAACTTCAATAATCAGGACTTGTGACACGACACTTTGGAGCAATTTAGCAAATTTAGAAAACACAATTCTGTCATCTTTGTGCAAGAGGGGTATGGGAGAGTTGAGCATAGTATTGGGTAACTGGGGTGGTTGCTAGCCACTTGAGCATTGTTGGAAATGGCTAAACCGGCCATTTCCTATCGAAAGTCGGCTGAGTCAATTAGACTAGTTTGAACAGGTTCTAATTGGTTCGAAGTGATTTTGATTGGTTAGGTCGAATTGATTTTGATTGGTTAGGTCGGTTTTTGACTAAATTTCATGCAATTTAGTCCTAGAGAGACCTAATCATAAAGAATTTTTGCACATTTGGGAGAGAAATAGGCTAATTTGGGAAGAAACTATCCAAATTCATTGAAATTAAACCAAGCAAATCTCTCAAAAACATCTCAATTGATTTTAATTGGCTTAATCGCCTCAAGAATATTGAAAATCATGCTTAAACTCAATGGGTGCATGAATTTAGAATTTCTAGCCGATTAACATAATTTGCGCAATCCCCGTCCTCAAAAACCAAATTAATTGAAATTGACTCTAATTCATACAACAAGATATCAATTGATTCAATTACTTATGTTCATGACGGCTTGATGTATCCAAATTAACACTAGAATGATGGTACTGACTTTATGTCAAAATTCAATTAAGGGCTAATGATAGAATTAAACCTTAGTCTGAACAACTAGAATTATACCAATTGAAGCTCATTAACCTAACTTTCCAAAATTCAAGTAAGCTAAATCCATCAAATCGAAAAATTCCCAAGTAAATTTCAAAAATTGATCCCAAACTTGGATTTAGTTGGGGAAAATGAGTTGATTAGAGATAATATCTTGTAAACCACAAAGAACCGATCAAGACCCCTCATTAGGGTTGAAAATGGCAATTTTTTTCCAAGATATGCCAAATCACCAAAATGGTTGCTCGAGTGATCTTTAAATGGCCTCTAGATCAAATGTTGTAAAAGAAGTTAAGTCAAAATACAATTAGAAAGAAAGTACTTTAATTTTTGATTGATTCTGAACCTAATTTGAAAATTTTGAAAAATGAGGTCCTTAAATTGATTTTTGTAAAATCTTCAATACCAAAGCTAAAATGAGATGATTTTTGAGGTTTTATATTTTTCAATTTTTTGGGTCAAAGAGTTGACCAAAAGTTAATCATTTAGTGACTTATCCTCAAAATGTTGATTTTACGATAAAAACTTTGAATTTTTTGAAAAATATTGTGGCCAAAGTGAAATTAGGACTAATTGGAAACTTTTATGCAAAAAGCCAAATTTTGACCATAGGTTGACTTTTGATCAATGGATTGACCAAAGTCAAATTTTTGACTTTTTTGGATTTTGATGAAAATGGCTAGAAAACGGTCTACAAATGAAAGGCCAGTGAAAAAGAGATGAAAAAGAAACTTTTTGTGAGAAATAGGTTTTGTCACAATTGGACACCCTAATCTCGAGGTTTTGCCTTTTGTGACATGTCAACTAAAAATCAAGAGCGCCCATGACAAAATTTATGTTTCTTTATTTCTTTATTTTTCTATTCCCTAGATTTGGAACAAAAATCTATTCGGTAATGCAATTTCATTTTTTTATTTGTGAAATAGATTTATATTCCAAAAAAAGATATGGAGCATAAATTAGAAGTTAAAATTTTTAATTTTTCTATTTTTGAAATAGAAAACAAATTAATTTCTTCCTCTCTTCAATAGAAGAGACTTCGGGCAACCTCCCTCAACAAAACACATTTGGGCGTTCATCCTTCTCAATAGAGCGACACTTCAACCAAAAACCTTAGGCACATTGCCACTCATCTCGCCATTGACTCCAACTCTATCCTCTCGCTGGTCACATCATCGCTCACCTCAACATCAATTGTGACTCTATCCTCCCTGTCACCGTCGACTCCAACTCCGTCTTCTCGCCTGTCACATCATCGCTCACCTCATCGTCGACTCCGACTCCAACTCTGACTCTATCCTCTCGCTAGCATCCACTCCATCCACTTGGAGTGTCCACTCTGTCCACTTGTTGTCATCAACTCCAACTCCATCCTCAATCCTAGGCCCTCATCTACTGCACAAGCATATCTTCTCAACGCCTCAAGGAAACTGTGATTGACTGGCTTTCCATGCAATCGATAGCTTTTGCCTCTTTGTCTTGACCGTGCTTTCACATTGAGTGAGGCTAAGAGTTTCCATGGTCGCTTGAATAAGGTGTGATTTTGGGCCTTTTGCCTCTTCTTCTTGACACCTCTAGGTAATTGTGATTGATCGACACCATTCGATGATTTGTAGCCATCAGTGTCTTGCTCATGGCTTCTCACTCTTGATTCCAACATTTTCATGAGATTTCTTTTCATCCGAGTCCAAATATCCTTGTTCGTGATATGGTTGTGAGCGTAAGTCTCGAGCAAATAATGACAGTTGAATATGTGGTAGAGCTCCAATGAAGTGAAGCATAATATTCGTGGTTGGAGTGTTGATGTTCTTGAATGAGTAAGCAATCCTTTGGTTTTTTAGGTGTGCTTGCAGAAGAAGATGTTGAAAGGTTTGGGGAATAGAGCAGAAGAGTTGTGAGTTTATTTTGGGTAAATTTGGACTTAGTTTTATTATAGCAAAAGAATCTTGAGTTTCTTTTCTTGTTTTTCGGGGGGTCGTGTTTGTGTTCGTGTTAGTTTCATCTCTTTAAGGTCTATGCAATTGCCAAAGAATACATTAGAAAATACATGATTGTCATAAAATACTTTATTTCCTTCCTTTGTGAGATAGCTAGTATAAACACCTAGAGGGGGGGAATAGACGCACAAACAATTTGTCGAAATACGGAAGCAATTCTTAACAAAATGAAATACGATCGAGGTAGAAAGAGAGAATTGAACACAGGATTTATAGTGGTTCGGCTTATTCCAAGCCTACGTCCACTCTTCCGCACTGACAGCCCACCGGCTGGATTTCACTATGATCAAAAGAGAAGTTACAGCACAGCTTTGCCTTGATTCCACAGTGTAGATGTTCTACCACACCTTCTCAAGGTTTCTCACAAATATAGACTCTCTTTTGTATACAAGTTTTCGCTCAAAGGAATTGTCTAAACAAAAAGGAGCTTCAGACTTTAGAATTCATCTATCTCGCACACCTCGAACAACTAAGAACGTCTTCCTTATATACTCCTTTATGCCATCATACCCGTTGGCACTTACCAAAGGAATTCCTCCAATCTACCCGTTGGACGGAATCAATTAGGAAGATTGTTTGAGCTATTAAAGGAACGTGTTGATAGCCCATCAATCTTGTTCGTCCATACAATCAGGATCTCGGTTTCCATAAGTAGAACCTTCCAATAATATTTAGACAATCATTGATTCTTAAATCATTGAATCAATCTTGATCAATCAAAGGATTTTGGTACGTCTTCTCCAGCCACGAGATCTTCTGCTGATGATAAGGTTAAATCCTGAACAAAACATCCAGTTCCGGATAACCTTTCTTCAATGGATTAGAGACTGTCAATGAGGATAGACTTTGAGTCTTGAGTCTGGCTGTCCGGAAGTCTTCAGACTTTAAATAACAGAGTCTGCAGACCTTCAGACTAGATTGACGGAAACGTTTTTTTGTCAACTTCAAAACACTTCACGAGAATTTCTCCAACAATCTCCCCCTTTTTGATGGTGACAAAACCTTCCTGCAGATTTGGATAACTTTGACCTGCAAAACATTTCTCAAACACATATGCATATCTTATAGAGATAAATGGCTAAAAGATTAACACTAGAATCTGCAACCACAGAAAATAGGTTAGTCTAGTATATAATAAAACCATCCATAAGATATCAATACTTGTTAATAGAAGCAGTCAAGTCCAAGTCTAGTTCAGTTCTCATCCAGACATAAAACAAAATCAAAGTCTGTCAAAAACAGTTAAACAACAACACAATCCAACAAAAAGTTAAAAATTTAATGATTGAAAGTTTGATCAAATCATCCATCTCTCCCCCTTTTTGTCATCATTAAAAAGGATGAGATGAAGTCAAGATTGCTTGGGAACGCGGACAAGCTGGAAATCTTCCATAGACTGAACGATGCCTTCTAGCCTTTTAAAGTCTTCCTTCAGCTGTGCAACCTCCTCACTCTTGGCATTGGCCTGATTCTGAATAGAGAGAGCTTGCATCTTATCATTCAATGAACATGAAGAAGCTTGACTTTCATTCTTCAAACTTTGAACTTCGCATCCCAAGCCATAAATTTGACCTCGCATTTCCAAGAGAATATCCAAGATTCTGCGAAAATCTGCTCCATTATCAGTCTGAGTACTTGCTTATGCTCTATCTGATGAAGTAAAAGCAGACGATGGTAGATCAGCATAATCTCGCAGGTTTGGCGATGAAGCTTCATGACCTTCCTCTGGAAATTGAGATGCATAAACGTCCTCTAGGTCTGCAGGCGAGCGACTGACTCCTTCACTTGCATCAGGATATGAAGACGTCACTCCTTTCTCCTGATCTCCCCCTGTTTCCATGCCTATAGGTGGAGAAGAGATTTCCTCAAGTTCTCTTTCTTCTCTTCTTTCTTCTTCAGGTCTTTCTTCCTCTGCTTCTTGCTCTTCTTCTCTTTCTTCTTCTTCCTTCTCCTCTGCTTCTTTCATCATTTGTTTCGATTCTTTCTGTGGAACAGGACGACTTAAATTCTTCAAAGCCATTGCAGAGATGGCGATGTCTTCGTCATCATCTTCATCCTCAACGAGGAGAGCTCTTCTTTTCTTTGATGGAGCAACCATGGGCTCCTTCCCTTTTCTCTTAGCAACAGAAGAGAGTTGATGAGATTTGGCAGGAGTCTTCTCCTTGAATTTCTCCAATTCCTTGCTCAGTTCCTTCAGACGCATTTTGGTCACCATTTTCAGTCCTACCACCATATGATCGCATGATCGAACACAAAAGATTTACGAAGGCTGAATATTCAGATGTCTGAATAACTTCGTGACAAGGCTTGGGTAAGGAAGTTGACCTCTGTCCTTCATCACTGCTCTATACATGTGAAACATAACAGTATGATGGATAGAAAACTTCTTTCCACAGAGGATGGCATACATCAACTTTGCCTCAGAGCTTGAAACATCGGTTTTGAAAGTTGATTTCGGCCGAAGGCAATTGATCACAATCTTGTGAAGCAAGATGTTGAATGCATTCATCCTTGAGTAGGTGATCTTCTCATCTGTTCTCCTATCCTTCACCAGTTCAAGTGTGGCCCGAGCAATGGAAACTTTGATTGGTTGATATCTGCCTCTCTCAACTTCTAACACATCTGCCAGCATATTCATATCCACAACATAGTCTTGTTCTTTAACGCTGAAGGAGAATCTATTCGCATCCAAAAAGCTAAGATTTGAATAGAAATATGCAGTCAATTCAGCATAAGCCTCAGTAGAGTCAGAGCAGAACTTTTCAAGTTGAAGAAAACTGAACTTTTTCCTCAAGTTCACTTTCACAGCATCCAGAAAATCAAAATCAACACTCCTAGGGTTTATTACCCCACGCTTCAGCAATTTCGAGTATAGATCCTTTTGATCCTTTGATCTGAACAAAACTCCCATTTTTCCTTGAATTTCAGCCGCAATACCCATTTTCGGTTGAAATAGACTGAACAAATTGTCATCGTCATTCCCATCTATAGGATTCGGCCCACAGTCACGAGGATCACTTGGGATATTCGCAAGGGTTTCCTCAGCCACCCCTTTACGAGCGATTCCCAAACTTTCCATTTTTCGCAGAAAGATATATTCGTTCCTATATCCTTTGTCTTTAAGAAATTCATCAACATAGTTCAAAGGAGTACGAGTTCCTTTTAAAGCACGATATAGCTTGTAAATAAAAGCGGGCTGATGAACAACGCCTTGAGGACTAGATGGTGGAGAATGACGCTGTTGAGAATGTTGTGGGCTCGCTTGCTGTTCTGGATTCACTTCCTCCTTAGTAAGATCGAAGTGCGTAGGCCCCTCACTCATTCGTTGTGGTCCCCTGCTTGCGATTCTTGAAGACTTCCGTGAAGATGACATCTTTCTCAGTTTTTGGATGATTTCCTTGCTTGACTTTCCCAGGAAAGATGACAACTTTTTGAAGATTAAACACAGAAGACAAACGGAAATGGAGGATCGATACTTTCTAGGGTTTTTGAGAGTAAAATGAAGAGGAATCGACAGTGCACAATCGGTTAAAAAGAGGAATAAACGAATCGTCACAAAGGAAATAAAAGAAATGCCTTTTCAAAATAACTGACTTCTTTCGCAAAAATAGCTATTTCAAAAATAACTTCCTTTTTGAAAATGAAACGATGCAATATTTACATCGATTAAATATAGCAACAATTAAAAACACAGTCTGACGATCGTACCTTTTCAAGATTAAATTAGAGAGAGAAAGACTTACAGTCTGACGATCGTGCTAAGACTGTCTTTCAGATAAAGTCTTGTAAGTCTGAGTTTGAGAGTCTTTAGACTTTGATATCCTCATACCTCAAAATGTTGAGTCTGGAGCATATAGATTCAAATTGATTTTTCTCCAAAGGCTTTGTGAATATATCCGCCAGTTGATCCTTTGAGTCAACAAACTGAATTGAAATATCTCCATTTTGAACATGGTCTCTAATAAAGTGATGTTGAATTTCTATATGCTTTGCTCTTGAATGGAGAATTGGATTTTTGGTGAGGTTGATAGCACTGGTGTTGTCGCAATTAATCTCCGTGCATGAGTCTTCAATTTCAAAGTCTCTTAGCTGTTGTTTTATCCATAGAATTTGCGAACAACAGCTTCCAAGAGCTACATACTCTGCTTCTGTTGTTGAAAGAGACACAATGCTTTGTTTCCTTGAAAACCAAGACACTGTCCTGCTTCCAAGCAACTGGCAAGTTCCTGAAGTGCTCTTTCTATCAACTCTGCAACCGGCCAGATCTGCGTCTGAATATTCCAAAAGATTAAAGTCTCCCTTCTTAGGATACCAAAGACCGATGCTTGATGATGAAGCAACATATTTAATGATGCGTTTTGCAGCACTGAGATGAGATTCTCTAGGATCTGATTGAAACCTAGCATAGATGCAAACACTCAACAAAATGTCAGGTTTAGAAGCAGTAAGATAAAGAAGTGATCCAATAATGCTCCTGTACAGCTTTTGATCAACTTTCTTCCCGTCTTCATCTTTGTCTATCTTTAAAGAACTTGACATTGGTATGTCGGTCTTTTTGCACTTTTCCAGTCCAAACCTTTTGACAAGATCATTAACATATTTTTCTTGATAAATAAAAGTTCATTCCTTCAATTGTTTTACTTGAAGACCAAGAAAGAATGTTAATTCTCCCATCATACTCATTTCAAACTCATCCTACATAGACTTAGAAAATTTCTTGCACAGACTTTCATTAGAGGATCCAAAAATAATATCATCCACATATATTTGAACAAGTAAGAACCTTTTGTTTTCCTTCTTGATAAATAAAGACGTATCTACTTTACCTTTGACAAAACCATTTTGTATTAGGAACTTACTTAATCTGTCGTACAAACCCGAGGTGCTTGCTTTAAACCATACAAAGCCTTTTTCAGTCTGAAGACTGAGTCTGGCTTCTTTGGGTCTTCAAACCCTGGTGGTTGTTCCACATAAACTTCCTCATGGATAAATCCATTTAGGAAGGTGCTTTTGACGTCCATTTGGAATAACCTGAAATTCTTATAACAAGCAAACGCAAGTAATAATTGAATAGCTTCTAACCTTGCCACTGGAGCGTAAGTCTCATCATAGTCTATTCCTTCTTCTTGTGTATATCCCTTGGCCACGAGTCTTGCTTTGTTTCGTACGACTTTTCCTTTCTCGTTCATCTTGTTTCTGAACACCCATTTAGCTCCAATAACAGCTTTACCTTTTGGTTTTGATGTCAATTCCCAGACATCATTAATGCTGAACTGTCTGAGCTCTTCTTGCATAGCTTCAATCCAGCTTTCATTAGATAAAGCTTCTTCTATGCTCTTTGGTTCAATTTCAGAAACGAGAGCAACAGCATTAGACTCTTCTCTCCTTTTGGATCTGGTGCAAATTCCTTCATTAATTTCGCCAATTATAAGATCTTTGGGATGACTTGACTTATGCTTCCAGTTACTTGTTGATTTGTCTGGTTGATGATCTCTTTCTTTATTTGGATCTTCACTATCAACCTAATGCTGGTTTTCCAGAGTCTGAGATGCTTCTTGAGTTGTAGACTTTGGAAGGTCTGGAGCAGGTTCAGACTCTTCTTGATGAGTCTGACTTGATTCATCTTGCGTTGAGTCTTGAAATTTGACATTCATTGACTCCTCCACAGACTGGCTCTTCTTGTTATAGACCCTGTAGGCTTTGCTTGATGTAGAATATCCAAAGAAGATACCTTCATCTGATCTTTCTTCAAACTTACCAACTCGATCTTTTGCATTTTTCAATATAAAACATTTGCAACCGAATACATGAAAGTATGAAACAATAGGCTTCTTTTCTTTGAATAACTCATAAGGGGTTTTCTGAAGAATAGATCTTAAGAAGACTCTATTGATGATATAGCATGTTGTTGAAATAGCTTCAGCCCAAAATCAAGAAGAAATTTTACTTTCAATTAAAAGAGTTCTAGCCATTTCTTGAAGTGATCTGTTCTTTCTTTCCACAACTCCATTTTGTTGAGGAGTATATGGAGAGGAGAACACATGCTTAAAGCCAGATTCATCACAGAATTTTGTAAAATCTTGATTTTCAAATTCACCTCCGTGATCTGTTCTTATACTAGAGATAACACATCCTTTTTCATTTTGAACCTTTTTAGCAAATTTTTCAAAATACGAAAAGGTTTCGGACTTACTTGCAAGGAAATATACCCAAGTAAAACGGGAGTAATCATCAACAATTACTATTCAATACTTCTTACCCCCAATACTCTGAGTTCTGGTTGGTCCGAAGAGATCCATATGCAGCAACTGTAGTACATGATTAGTAGAGACATGATTTATTGGCTTAAATGAATTTCTTACCTGCTTTCCCAGAATACATGGAGTGCATGAATCAGTCTTTTGGTATGGCAATTTGGGTAGACCTCGAACAAGCTGCTTTGATGAGATTTTGGCTAATTGCTTCATGTTGACATGACCAAGCTTTTTGTGCCATAAGCTTGCTTCGTCTTGAATTGAGATAAGACATTGCGATTCATTTGGTTTCACATCCAGAAGATAGATATTTCCATGTCTTCGACCCATGAAAGACTAAGTAGAGTCTTTACTGATTCCAGAACATGTTCCTTCTTGAAAGAAGATCTTGAAACCAGTATCACATAATTGACTAATGCTGAGAAGATTGTAATTGAGTCCTTCCACTAAGGAAACATTACTTATTGTGAGAGTTCCAATTTTCATGGTTCCAAATCCCACAATACTTCCTTTGCTGTTTCCTCCAAATGAAACTTTTCCACCATTTACTTAAGCAAGCTTTATAAAGCAATTTGAGTCTCCTGTCATGTGTCTTGAGCATCCACTATCAAGATACCACTTTACCTGTTTCTTGACGGAGACTTGCATTTAAAATAAAGTCTCAAGCTTTCTTTGGTACCCAAATTTTCTTGGGTCCTTTGGTGTTAGTAATATAAATAGTATTAGCCCATACTTTCTTAACAGGTTTCCATACCATAGGACACTCTTTTTCAAAGTGATCCGAACTATTGCACTTTGAACATCTGAGAGCATTTCTACCTACAGGTTTTACAAAAACTTTCTTGAAATGATTTTTGTAAGTCTCTCTCGAGGGTCTTTTCTTAATTCTTTCTTTTACTTTAGGAAAATCAATTAAGGGAATTGTTCCTGCTGTCATACCTAGACCGGACTTATTGAAGTAAGGTCTTTGAGCTGAAAGAATTTTTTCAAGTTTTTCAAACCCTATTGAAAATTTCTTTGAAGTATTTGATAAATCAGTTTTTAAAAGAGCATTTTCTTTTAAAAGATTATCTTCATTTTCTTTAAGAGTGGAAACAGTCAAGTCTAGACTTTTAACTCTTTCTACTAAAACATTTTCCTTTTGTTTTAGAGCTGAGTTTTCCTTTTTCAGTTCGGAAATTCTTTTGAGAGAAGTCTTAAGACTAAAACACAGTTCATTAATGTATTTAGAAACTTTGACAGGAATTTTGAAATTACTTGCCTCAAATTCACTGTCTGAGTCTGATCCAGAGTCTGATCCAGAGTCTGAGTCTGATTGTGCCATCAGACATAGATTGGCATATTTATTATCACTTTCTTCACACTCTGTATCACTCCAGGTTTCGGCTTTGAGAGCTTTTCAAAATTTTTCAGCTTTTCCTCTTTTCTTCTTCAGAAGAGGACAGTTGGGTCTGATGTGTCCCTTTTTCTTGCATTCAAAGCAGACTACATCTTTATTTGGTTCCTCATCATCAACAGACTTGGTCTGCTGTCTTTGAAAGCTTTGTTTCTTTGAGTTGAACCTTCTTCCTTTTCTATTCAGTTTTTTGAATCTTCTTATCATCTTCAGAATCTGTATTATCAGAATCATCATTTGATTTTAATGCAATAGATTTCTTACCTTTTGGATCTTCATCTTCATTGATCCGTTCCACTTCATAAGACTGAAGAGTTCCAATCAGCTCGTCGACAGATAGTGGCATAATTCTTTGCGTCTCTCTTATCGAAATCTTTATGTGATTCCAATCCTTGGAGAGTCCACGCAGTAGCTTGTTTACCTTCATCGGATCAGAAATTTTTTGTCCTTGATTCTCAAGACCATTGACAATATCTGTAAAACGGCTAAACATGTCAGTTATAGATTCTCCTGGTTTCATTTTGAAGGCTTCATATTGACCGAGAAGAATATTAATCCTAGTTTCCTTCGCTCGATCTGTTCCTTCATAGGTGATATGCAATCTGTCCCAGACTTCTTTTGCTGTAGCACAAGAAGATATTCTATTATATTCAGTTGGTGACAAAGCACAATATAAAGAGTAAATTGCTTTTGCATCGAGAGTTTGTCTCTTGTTTATCTCTTCCTGAGTCATTCCGCTGGTCTCAACAGTTTCTTTTCCTCTTTCAGAGACTGATGCAGTTGTAGGAGTAATTCCTTTTTCTACAACGTCCCATTCCAGAGGATCCTTTGATCGTAAGAAAGCTTTCATCTTGTTTTTCCAGATGTTGTAATCCTTTCCATCAAAGTAGGGTAGTCTGGTATTGCTTTGCCCTTCCATCAGCCCTGGTGCTAGCATACTAGCCATGGATCTTTAATTCTGAAGTAAAACACTTCAAACAAAGTGAGTACATAGGCTCTGATACCAATTGAGATAGCTAGTATAAACACCTAGAGGGGGGGAATAGGCGCACAAACAATTTGTCGAAATACGGAAGCAATTCTTAACAAAATGAAATACGATCGAGGTAGAGAGAGAGAATTGAACACAGGATTTATAGTGGTTCGGCTTATTCCAAGCCTACGTCCACTCTTCCGTACTGACAGCCCACCGGCTGGATTTCACTATGATCAAAAGAGAAGTTACAGCACAGCTTTGCCTTGATTCCACAGTGTAGATGTTCTACCACACATTCTCAAGGTTTCTCACAAATATAGACTCTCTTTTGTATACAAGTTTTCGCTCAAAGGAATTGTCTAAACAAAAAGGAGCTTCAGACTTTGGAATTCATCTATCTCGCACACCTCGAACAACTAAGAACGTCTTCCTTATATACTCCTTTATGCCATCATACCCGTTGGCACTTACCAAAGGAATTCCTCCAATCTACCCGTTGGACAGAATCAATTAGGAAGATTGTTCGAGCTATTAAAGGAACGTGTTGATAGCCCATCAATCCTGTTCGCCCATACAATCAGGATCTCGGTTTCCATAAGTAGAACCTTTCAATAATATTTAGACAATCATCGAATCTTCAATCATTTAATAAATCTTGATCAATCAAAGGATTCCGGTACGTCTTCTCCAGCCACGAGATCTTCTGCTGATGATAAGGTTAAATCCTGAACAAAACATCCAGTTCCGGATAACCTTTCTTCAACGGATTAGAGACTGTCAATGAGGATAGACTTTGAGTCTTGAGTCTGGCTGTCCGGAAGTCTTTAGACTTTAAATAACAGAGTCTGCAGACCTTCAGACTAGACTAATGGAAACATTTTGTCAACTTCAAAACACTTCACGAGGATTTCTCCAACACTTTGTAGGCAGGGGAGAAACCGGTTCAGAGAGAGAGGGAGGGAGGGAGCTAGTGAAAGATCTTGCCTTGGTCTAACTGAACTATTCGCAGCATTGCAGCATGTGATTTTTATTTTATCCAAATCATACTGCATGATCGGGAGCTTGTAGGTGTGATGTTGAATCTATATTGATCTAGTTCTGCTTGGATGGTCCATTTGTTTTGACTTTTTCATCTTCACATAACGCTGGTTGAATATTTCATGAGTGTTCATGTGTTTGGCCTTGTAAAGGCAAAGCTGAGAGTTAATCAATTATAGATGATGTATACTAGTCCATGCATAGCTCCCTCTTGTCCTTGCCTCCTCCATGTGTTGTGTACTCTAATTATTTTTAGAAACTATCAAGCATAAATTATTCCTTTCATATTCCTGTGTTTAGTACCTCTTTTGCAAACATGATAGATTTGTATTCTCCTAATTAAGCTTGTCTTTATTGTTGCTTGAAGTGGTTTGCTAGGTAAATTGATGCAATTGTTTGCTTTCTATTTACTATGTCAAGCTCATAGTCTCTCTTTTGGCCTAGTCACTGGATACATATTTTGGATATTCTTTTTCATCTTTGTTTCAAATTCGAGAGAATCATTCAATGTTTCTCACGGTTGCTGCAATTTATTATTGATTCTCATAGTGTTCCTACCATTTTGTTATTAATTCTCATAGTGTTGATGCCATTTCAAAATTTAATGAGTATAGTTACCACAAACCGTGCCATGGTCTTAAATCGTGGTTACCACGAACAAAGTATGGTTGCTGCCATTTTCCACATTTTATGCAATAAAATGTATTTACATAGTAGTAGAAGTGATCTTAGGATGTGTATGGGTTGTACATGTATGCTTGCGATATATGCTTGCTTGTATAATTTGATACGATGATGTTCTCTTTGAATTTTCTTTGTGCATTTTGAATTAACAGTCATAGAACATTACATTGATATGATCTTGACATCAAAGTTTATGTTCTAAAATTAGTACATCAATTGATATGGCTCATTGGATACTTAACCAATTAAGGTTAAATGGCACCTCACAAAGAGGCATTTATGGCAAAGTAGACTGAGCCTTTGACCAATTTGCCTATAAGTTTATTGGTAGAAGAGATGAAAAAGAGAAATCGCCTCACCTGTACCTATAACAAAGTAGGGTGGAATAACATACATACTGAGTTCAATGAACAAATAGGACTCCAATTTGATGTAATTCAGTTGAAGAATATGGTAAACAAACTAAAGAGATAGCATAGTAGTTTTAAGAAGCTTTTTTCACAATCTAGACTTCGATGGGAAAATGTGAAAAAAGAAAAAGAAAAGAGAGAGGTTACTATGGAGGATCCAAATGTATGGGAGTCTCACATCAAGGTGTCACTTTACTTGAGTCCATTTCTTTTTATTATGGATGTAAGCTTCAATTATATTGTTGACATATGTCATTATTATGAAAATTACAAGATAATAGCGAAAGGGAAAAATTCATGAATGATGGGTTTCTTTTGTATCTCGACCTTTGTATTGTATTTGGTGATACATATGCTATTAGGGAGTATGCAGTAGGAAATACAAAAGACTTAGTGGTGTTGGAGGGAGGATACAATGCTGTTAGTGATGACAATGGTGGTGGTGCTACGGTAGGTGATCTGGAGGAATTTAATGAACACCATGTTGATGAGGGAGTCTTTATACTTGACACAACTACCATCCTAGTTCCTAAGAAGCACAAGTTGAATATGACTCCAAATTCTAGGATGAGAAGAAAGCGTAACACCTATGATATTAGTGGCACCTACAAAGCCATTTAAGAAATGATCAAAATCAAAACGGGTCAATCAATAGATGGCTCCGTGCCCTTATAGGCCCCGCCTCCTATAGACCCCTACTTCATAGGAGCTGTGGTTGCTGTCCTAAATGGCATGCCTAACTTAGAGTAGAATCTTTATAACAAAGTTCTGAACTGGACATGTCATAATGCCACTTGGAGAAAGGCCATCATCATCTCTCTACCTAAAAGGAGATGTGGACTTCTTGAATCTCTTTAAGTGGTTGTTAAAAAATATGATACGGATTTATATATGGCTTATTTCATTATATGACTTATAAGACTTATGTATTTTAGACTTTGGTTTTTTTTTTTTTTTTTAAGTTGCAATTTTGATGACATTATGCTATTGTTGATTATTATTGGAGTCCTTATCTAATGGGTTTATGTTCTTATTTTGTGTGATAGCATAGGTAATATGGATGGAGGTGAAAATAGTATTTTGTGTGATAGCATAGGTAATATGGATGGAGGTGAAAATAGCATGTATAATAGTCGACTAGCATCAATTGAATCAATTGAGTAGGATTTTTGATGATTTTTATCTTGATATACTAATAGCATGGTTGTCTACTATTACAATAGATATGTTCATGCATGCACACAAGAGAACTTATTAGAGACAGCTTATTGTTAGAAACCCAATGGGTAAGGAAGGTTCTTTTTGGGCATTTAGATAGAGTATATTAAGTTTTTGGAATTGAGAGACAAGTCTTTCTCAACCTTTGTGATCTAATTAAGGTAAAAGATTGGCTGGAAGATAGCCGATATATTAGAGTAGATGAACAAGTCGGGGTTTTCTTATCTATGATTTGTTACAAATACTCAAATAGAGATTTATGTGAGAGATTCCAACGTTCGAGACAAATTATTAGCAAGTAATTGACTAAAGTATTGCAAATAGTTCTCAAATTGGCAATAGAGGTTATCATACCACATTCCTTCGATGTTGTCCCACAAGAGATTCTTATGAATTTTAACCATAAGCATTACTTCAAGGTAGAATTCTCATATATTCCTTTACACCATCAATTTTATTTTGTTGTTAATCTTGTAAAACACTAATCTTTGATAAAATGACAGGGCTATATAGGCATTATCGATGGCACCCATATTCATGCTTCTGTACCGACTTCATATTATATTATGCTACACCTAATTATAAAATGTCATATACTATATGTCAGTTGGTACACAGACATCATGACTAACGCTCCAATTTATATTATGCTATATCTTATTATATTGGTTGATACATAGACATCATGATTCACGAATCCATTTATCATTTGTATATGTCTAGAAAAGACAAACATCAATTGGCTTCTTATGACAAGAATGGAAAAAAATTGAAGTTGGCGTGTGGAAATTGACAGACTTAATTATAAAATGTCATATACTATATGTCGGTTGGTACACAGACATCATGACTAATGCTCCATGTTATATTATGCTATATCTTATTATATTGGTTGATACATAGACATCATGATTCACGAATCCATTTTATCTTTTTGTATATGTCTAGAAAAGACAAACATCAATCGGCTTCTTATGACAAGAATGGAAAATCATTGACGTTAGCCTGTGGAAATTGACAGATGATAACCATATAATTAAACCCCATATCTCGACTGAGTTATTAGTGCTACCAGAAGATTTGATTGTTTATTTGGTCGGTAAACCTAAAAAGTAAAGAATGAATCACCTCCGTGATCTGGCCTGCTATCCAAATTTTATAACCCAGTCAATGTCATCGTTCCATATAAAACAAAATTGTATCTCATGAAACGCACTTATCATGCACCAATCGCATGAAATTCTTGCTTTCCACGTATGACGGTGTATATCAACAAGACAAGGCAAGTGCGTAGGGCATATAAAAACCAGCATATTAATGCAAAAACTCAATATAAACTTCTGATCGACTATCTTTCTTTTCATCCTCCATAGTGAACTCGCTTCTATATTACTTCAAAACTCAATGGACACAGAACTGCTCTATGATATGTCTCCCTACGCAAGGATCTACAAGGATGGCCGAGTGGAGAGATTTCTGGGCACGGAAACTGTCCCTCCGTCACTTGACGAGAAAATCGGTGTCCAATCGAAAGATGTTGCCATTTCACCGGATTCTGCCGTCTCCGCGAGACTTTACATCCCAAAAGCTGCGACCGATTCTCTACAAAAGCTCCCTGTGCTTGTATACTTTCACGGAGGAGGCTTCATAATTGAATCGGCACAGTCGCCGACTTACCACAACTATCTCAATGTCCTAGTTGCGGAGTCCAACATCATCGCCATCTCCGTCGATTATAGAAGTGCACCAGAGCATCCGATTCCAGCAGCTTATGATGATTCGTGGACTGCCCTCAAATGGGTGGCCTCTCATTCTACCATAAATGGCCCCGAGGACTGGCTGAATTCTCATGGCAATCTCAAGAAGGTGATCCTTTCATTTTCTATTTAGATCACATGCTGGGATATATATGCTAATAGTTACAACGTCCAAACTCACAATATTAGATTCGTCTTTTGTTTGGTGTAGTTGTGGCTGTAATATTGCGGTGTTGCTTTATGATTGTGCTGTGAAGTGTAGTCTCTAGTATCTTTTGGTGACATGTTTTGAGTAACACATCTTAAGGGTGGGATAGGCTGTTTCTGGAATGCTATTATATGCTAAGGATGAGAAGGAAGCGAGGCGGGGACGGAGATCCTGGTCCCCAAACCCGTCCCGTCACCGCGGTGTGCCCTACGGGGCGGTTTTGCCTTGTGGGCTTGTGGGGCCCCACCATATAATCAAAATTTTTTCTCAAAAAGAAATAATTCCAAATTCTAGATGATTATTTGACATTTTTTTTATTCTTATTAGTATTATAAGAAAGATGGCCTCATGGGTGGATTTTATAAAAAAAAATTAGCGTCGTGGGTTGGTTCTAAAGAACTAATCAAGCTCCTTTTCAAAATTGGTCAATATGGGACAATTGTGAAAATGAAACACACGGATAATTATTGGCCCATATTGCTTTCCTAGATTCTAAGCTTGCATCTTCTGCAAAAGTGATTTGTAAGGAGAAGAGATGGTTCTTAGGATTGTATTTAAAAATTTTCATATTTTTTCAACAAATAGAATAAAATAAATATATATATTAAAGTGCACAAGGGGCATATTAGCCCCTTCGTGCCTATTGCCTGCCCCATGCCCTGCGGGGCTTTATTTTGGGGGGGGGGGGGGGGGGGGGGGGGGGTGGCGGAATTTGCCGCACTCGGAGTGGCGCACCATGCCCGTCTCTACTATATGTAGCTACAGCTTCGAGGGTGCTAGAAGTTTGTCGAGTACCTTTTAAATTTTGCAGTAACGATTTTCACAAAATAGCTTTTGGGGAAATTATGCCATAAAGACTCTTGTTCACTTTTAGAAATCGGTCCAATGTCTTAGCCTTCTGACTATTAAGAGAGGTTGAAGCCAAAATAGAAAACCCGTTTCAATTTGCCTCCAAAATATAGATAAAAAGTCAGCTTAGACTGTAGGATACAATCCAAAAGTTAAGGTAACTTAAGATAAAGTTCTATACGAATTTAAAATATTTGAGGTTCTCAATACAGAAAAGATAATTTCATACTCTAAAGTTAGAAGAATAAGCCAAAAAGAAAAATTAAAGCCACACCAAAAATTGATTGCAAGAATTGTTCTTAGAATATATTTTTTAATGAAGGTTATTTGTTTCATCATAGGCACTGGATTGTGTTGGAGAAATCTTTCCAGAATATTTTGAAGCTGACAAAACATTTCTATCAGTCTAGTCTGGATATCGATAGTTTAAAGTCTCAAGACTTTAAAATCTCAAGACTCAAGACTCAAGACTATTCTCACTGACAGTCTTTCTAATCCAGTGACGAAGGATATCCGAAGCCGAAGTATATGGTTGAGGATTCGATCCTATCCTCTGGAAAAGATCCCTTGGTTGGATAATCATTTCGGATTCTTTGATTCTTATCTAAGAACAATTGAAGATCCGATGGTCGACGAAACATTCATGGAATGTTCTATTCTTGGAAACCAAAATCCTGATTGTATGGGCGAACAGGATTGATGGGCTATCATCATATTCCTTAAATAGCTCAGATGATCTTCTTAATTGATTCCGTCCAACGGGTAGATTGGAGGAATTCTTTTGGTAAGTGCCAACGGCTATGATGGCATAAAGGAGTATAAAAGGAAGACGTTCTAGTTGTTTTAAGGGTGTGATTGATAGAAAAATTCCAGAGTCTGAAGAACCTTGATTGTTAGTCGATACAAGTTCGAGCGAAATTGTATACACAGAGAGTGTTTATACTTGATGACAACTTGAGCGAGTGTAGTAGATCATCTACACCTAGAAATCAAGGAAGATCAACACTGTAACATCTCTTTGTTCATAGTGGAATCCAGCCAATCGGTTGTCAGTGCAAAAGAGTGAACGTAGGCTTGAATCAAGCCGAACCACTATAAACCACGTGTTCATTTATCTCTTTCCTTTACTCAGTCTTACGATTGATTTTTTAATCCTTCATCTGTCTAACTATTGTGCAATCTTCAAGAAAATTTGTATAAACCTATTCACCCCCCTCTAGGTACTCGTACTAGCATTATCAATTGGTATCAGAGCTTGTGTTCTTACTTTATTTGAAGTGTTTTACTTCAGAGTAAAAGATCCATGGCTAGTATGCTAGCACCAGGGCTGGTGGAAGGGCAAAGCAATACCAGACCACCCTACTTTGATGGAAAGGATTACAATATCTGGAAAAACAAGATGAAAGCTTTTCTACGGTCAAAGGATCCTCTGGAATGGGATGTGGTGGAAAGAGGAATTACTCCTACTGCTGCATCAGTATCCGAAAGAGGGAAAGAAATTGTTGATATCAGCGGAATGTCTCAAGAAGAGATAAACAAGAGACAAGCACTCGATGCAAAAGCAATTTACTCTTTATATTGTGCTTTATCACCAACTGAATATAACAGAATATTTTCTTGTGATACAGCAAAAGAAGTCTGGGACAGATTACATATCACTTATGAAGGGACAGACCGAGTGAAGGAGACCAGAATTAACATTCTCCTTGGTCAATATGAATCCTTCAAAATGAAACAAGGAGAATCTATAACTGACATGTTTAGCCGTTTTACAGATATTGTCAATGGCCTTGAGAATCAAGGACAGAAAATTTCTGATCCTATGAAGGTGAACAAGCTACTGTGTGGACTCTCCAAGGATTGGAATCATATAAAGACTTCAATAAGAGAGACACAAAGAATTATGCCATTATCTGTAGACGAGCTGATTGGAACTCTTTAGTCTTACGAAGTGGAACGAATTAATGAAGACGAAGATCCAAGAGGTAAGAAATCCATTGCATTAAAATCTAACGATGATTCTGATGATACAGACTCTGAAGAAGATCTGGTCGATGAGGAGCTTGCTCTAATGATTAGAAAGTTCAGAAAGCTGAATAGAAGAGGAAGAAGGTTCAACTCAAGAAAACAAAGTCTTCAGAAACAGCAAACCGAGTTTGTTGATAATGAGGAACCAAACAAAGATGTAGTTTGCTTCGAATGTAAGAAAAAAGGACACATCAGACCAAATTGTCCTCTCCTGAAGAAGAAGAGAGGAAAAGCTGAAAAGTCTCGAAAAGCTCTCAAAGCCGAAACCTGGAGCGATACAGAGTGTGAAGATAGTGATGAGGAATATGCCAACCTGTGTCTGATGGCACAATCAGACTCAGATTCTGGATCAGACTCAGACAGTGAATTTGAGGTAAGTGATTATAAAATCCCTGTCAAAGTCTCTAAATACATTGATGAACTATGTCTTAGTCTTAAGACTTCTCTCAAAAAGATTTCCGAACTTAAAAAGGAAAACTTAGTTTTAAAACAAAAGGAAAATATTTTAGAAGAAAAAGTGAAAAGTTTAGACTTGAATGTTTCTACTCTTAAGGAGAATGAAGATAAACTTTCAAAAGAAAATGTTTTCTTAAAAACTGACTTATCAAATATTTCAAAGAAATTTTCAATAGGGTCTGAAAAACTTGAAAAAGTTCTTTTAGTCCAAAGACCTTACTTTAACAAGTCTGGTTTAGGTATGACAACAGAAACAATTCCTTTGATTGATTTTCCAAAAGTAAAAGAAAGGATTAAGAAAAGACCGTCAAAAGAGGCTTACAAAAATCATTTCAAGAAAGTCTTTGTAAATTCTATAGGTTGAAATGCTCTAAGGTGTTCAAAGTGCAACAGTCAGGATCATTTTGAAAAAGAGTGTCCTATGGTTTGGAAGCTTGTTAAGAAAGTATGGCCTAGTAATGCTTATTCTACTAACGCCAAAGGACCCAAGAAAATTTGGGTACCAAAGAAAGCTTGAGACTCTCTTTTGAATGCAGGTCTCTGTCAAAAAGAAAGTTAAGTGGTATCTTGACAGCGGATGTTCAAGACACATGACAGGAGACTCAAATTGCTTCATAAAGCTTGTTCAAGTGAATGGTGGAAAAGTCTCATTTGGTGGAAACAGCAAATGAAGCATTGTGGGATTTGGAACTGTGAAAATTGGAAATCTCACAATAAGCAATGTCTCTCTAGTGGAAGGACTTAACTACAATCTTCTAAATATTAGCCAATTGTGTGATACTGGTTTCAAGATCTCCTTTCAAGAAGGCATATGTTCTGGAATTAGCAAAGACTCAACTCAGTCTTTCATGGGTCGAAGGCATGGAAATATCTACCTTCTTGATGTAAAACCAAATGAAGCACAATGCCTAATCTCAATTCAAGATGAAGCAGTCTTATGGCACAGAAAGCTTGGCCATGTCAACATGAAGCAATTAGCCAAAATCTCATCAAAGAAGCTTGTTCGAGGTCTACCTAAATTGCCATACCAAAAGTCTGATTCATGCACTCCATGCATTCTGGGAAAGCAGGTAAGAAATTCATTTAAGCCAATAAATCATGTCTCTACTAATCATGTACTACAGTTGCTTCATATGGATCTCTTCGGACCAACCAGAACCCAGAGCATTGGAGGTAAGAAATATTGCTTAGTAATTGTGGATGATTACTCCCGTTTTACTTGGGTATATTTTCTTGCAAGTAAGTCAGAAACCTTTTCGTATTTTGAAAAATTTGCCAAAAAGGTTCAAAATGAAAAAGGATGTGCAATCTCAAGCATAAGAACAGATCATGGAAGTGAATTTGAAAATCAAGATTTTACGAAATTTTGTGATAAATATGGTTTTAATCATATGTTTTCCTCTCCATATACTCCAGAGCAAAATGGAGTTGTGGAAAGAAAAAATAGATCTCTTCAAGAAATGGCTAGAACACTTTTAATTGAAAGCAAAATTTCTTCACGATTTTGGGTTGAAGCTATTTCAACAGCATGCTATATTATAAATAGAGTCTTTTTAAGACCTATTTTAGAGAAAACCCCCTATGAATTGTTCAAAGGTAAAAAGCCTATTGTTTCATACTTTCATGTGTTTGGTTGCAAATGCTTCATTTTGAAAAATGCAAATGACCAAGTTGGTAAGTTTGAAGAAAGATCAGATGAAGGCATCTTCCTTGGATATTCTACATCAAGCAAAGCCTACAGAGTCTATAACAAGAAAAGCCAGTCGGTGGAGGAATCAACGAATGTTAAATTCCAAGACTCAATGCAAGATGAATCCAGCCAGACTCAATATGAAGAGTCTGAACCTACTCCAGAACTTCCAACGCTTACAACTCAAGAAGCATCTCAGTCTCTGGAAGTTCAACATCAAGAAGCACATGAAGATTCAAACAAAGAAAGAGATCATCAACCAGGCAGATCAACTAATAACTGGAAGCATAAATCCAATCATCCCAAAGATCTCATTATTGGTGAAATCAATGAAGGAATCCGCACCAGATCAAAAAGGCGTGAAGAATCTAGTGCTGTGGCTCTCATTTCTGAAATTGAACCAAAAAGCATAGAAGAAGCTTTATCTGATGAAAGTTGGATCGAAGCTATGCAAGAAGAACTCAGACAATTCAACATCAATAATGTCTGGGAATTGACATCTAAACCAAAAGGTAAAACTGTTATTGGAACCAAATGGGTATTCAGGAACAAGATGAATGAAGAAGGAAAAGTCGTACGAAACAAAGTAAGACTCGTGGCCAAAGGATATACGCAAGAAGAAGGAATAGACTATGATGAGACTTACGCTCCAGTAGCAAGGTTAGAAGCTATTCGTCTATTACTTGCGTTTGCTTGTTATAAAAATTTCAGGTTATTCCAAATGGACGTCAAAAGTGCATTCCTAAATGGATTTATCCATGAGGAAGTCTATGTGGAACAACCACCTGGGTTTGAAGACCCAAAGAAGCCAGACTCAGTCTTCAAACTGAAAAAGGCCTTGTATGGTCTAAAGCAAGCACCTCGAGCTTGGTACGACAGACTAAGTAAGTTCTTATTACAGAATGGTTTTCTCAAAGGTAAAGTAGATACTACTTTGTTTATCAAAAAGGAAAGCAAAAGCTTTTTACTTGTTCAAATATATGTGGACGATATTATTTTTGGATCACCTAATGAAAGTCTATGCAAGAAATTTTCTAAGTCTATGCAGGATGAGTTTGAAATGAGTATGATGGGAGAGTTAACATTCTTTCTTGGACTCCAAGTGAAACAAATGAAGGAAGGAACTTTTATCCATCAAGAAAAATATGCGAATGATCTTGTCAAAAGGTTTGGATTGGAAAAGTGCAAAAAGACTGACATACCAATGTCATGTTCTCAGAAGATAGACAATGATGAAGAAAGGAAGAAAGTAGATCAAAAGCTGTACAGGAGCATGATCGGTTCACTTCTTTATCTTACTGCTTCTAGACTTGATATTTTGTTGAGTGTTTGCATCTGTGCTAGGTTTCAATCAGATCCTAGAGAATCCCATCTCAGTGCTGTAAAACGTGTTATCAAATACGTTGCCTCATCTTCAAGCATCGGTCTCTGGTATCCCAAGAAGGGAGACTTTAATCTTCTAGGATACTCAGATGTAGATCTGGCCGGTTGCAGAGTCGATAGAAAAAGCACTTCTGGAACTTCTCAACTGCTTGGAAACAGGACAGTTCTTGGTTTTCGAGGAAGCAAAGCACTGTAGCTCTCTCAACGACAGAAGCAGAGTATGTAGCTCTTGGAAGCTGCTGTTCGCAAATTCTATGGATAAAACAACAGCTACAAGACTTTGGGATTGAAGACTCATGCACAGAAATCAGATGTGACAACACCAATGCGATCAATCTCACCAAAAATCCAATCCTTCATTCAAGAGCAAAGCATATTGAGATTCGACATCACTTCATTAGAGATCATATTCAAAATGGAGAAATCTCGATTCAATTTGTTGATTCAAAGAGTCAACTAGCGGATATATTCACAAAGCCTTTGGAGAAAAATCAATTCAACTTTATCCGTTCAAGACTCAACATTTTGAAGCCTGAAGAAGTTAAAGTCTAGAGACTCACCAACTCTAAGACTCTAATCTTTCAGACTTTAAATCCTCAGACTCAGACATTCGTGGCTATAGACTGTAAGTTGTATTTCATCTAAAAGGTACGAATTTTCGAAAAGATACGATCTTTCGTTCAGTTATTCTATAATCTGCATGAAATTTGAAGACTTATCTTTTTAAAAAGGAATAAATTTGGCAGTTATTGATTTTGAAAAGAAGTGATCGTTCACTTTCCTTGCACCGATTGAACTTCCCTTTTCAAAACTGGGTTATATATATACAGTTTTTCTTTTCCTAATCTTCAAAACCCTAAAAGGCACTCTCCTCCCGATACTATTTCTACTGCTTGTTCGTCGTCGAGAAAGTGGTCATTTTACTTGGGAAAGCAAGTGAAGGAATCTTCCAATCGACAAAGAAAGATGTCTTCTTCGAGGAAATCATCAAGAATCGCAAGCAGGGGACCACAAAGAATGGAGAAGGGACCGACTCACTTCGATCTCACTGAGGAAGAAGACTTAACAAGTCAGCGACAAAGTCTGATTCGCTCTCATCCACGTCATTCAACGCCTCCTGCCCCACAAGGTGCAAGTTATTATCTAGAAGAAGAGATAATCGAGGATGTCGACCCAGTAAGAGTCCAAAAGCCCTCCTTTATCTATAAACTTTATCGTGCGTTAAAAAGCACCGGTACTCCATTGAATTATATAGATGACTTCCTTAAGGACAAAAATTATGGGAATGAGTATCTGTTTCTGAAGAAAATGGAGGAATTGGGAATTGCCCCGAAAGGAAAAGCAGAGGACGCACTTGCGAACATTCCAAGTGATCCTCGTATGCTAGGACAAAATTTAATTGAAGGGAACGATGATGACAGAATGTTCCTTGAATTTCAACCGAAAATGGGAGTGGCAGCAAAGGTGAAAGGAAATCGGATGGATTTGTTCAAATCCAAAGATCAGGAAAAAGTGTATTTCAGGCTGTTGAAAAGAGGGGTGATAAACCCTAGAAGTGTCGATTTTGACTTCCTGGACGCCATCAATATAAACTTAAGAGAAAAGTTGAATTTGTTTCAACTTGAGAATTTTTGCTCTGACTCTACGGACGGGTATGCTCATCTGACCGCTTATTTCTATTCAAATCTTAGCTTTTTGGATGCGAATAGAATATCATTCAGTGTACGAGACCAAGTCTACGTGGTAGATGTGAATATGTTGGCTGACATAGTTGGAGTTGAACGAGGACGTTATCTACCAATCAAAGTCTCACCTGCTCGAACTACCCTGGAACTTGTCAAAGATAGGGACGCAGAGAAGAAAGTTACCTATTCCAGGATGAATGCCATCAACATTGTGCTTCATAAGATTGTAATCAACTGTCTCAGACCGAAGTCTACGTCAAAGACTTCCGTGTCTCTTTCTGAAGCAAAGTTGATGTACGCGATCAACTCAGGACGGAAGTTCTCTCTCCCGCACACTATTCTCTTCCATATGTACAGAGCAATGTCAAAAGACAAAGGACAATTGCCTTATCCTGGTCTGGTGACCAAGATCTTCAGACACATGAATATTGAACCGCCTCAAACACTTTGTGTTCAACCGTGTGATAAGATGGTGGTAGGATTGAAGATGTTAACGAAGATGCGTCTGCAAGAACTTTCCAAGGCAATGGAGAAATTCAGAGTGAAATCTCCAATTCAGTCTGCTTCAAAGAGAAAAGGAAAGGAGGCCATTGGTGCCCCATCGAAAAAGAAGAAAAGGACTTTCATCCTAGAGGATGAAGATGAAGAGGATGAAGATCCTACTATCCATGCACTGACAAGAACCAGACGTTCTGTGTCTCAGCCGACAGAATTTCAGAAGAAACAGAGAGAAGAAGAAGAGCAAACCAAGAGCAAAGAAGAAGAAGAGCAGAGAGAGAAGGAGAAAGAAGCTGAAGAAGAGAAAGAAAAGTCTGCTGCTGAATCTGGAGAGAAGGGAAATCTAGAGCATGATCATCACTCTTCCCCTTTGGATGTCCTAGAGACAGGGGGAGTTGGCGAGCAAGAAAGGTCTACACCTCATGCTGCAGATAGTGAAGGTCCAAGACAATCTCCAGCAGACCCAGAAGAATTTCAGGCTTCTCAATTGCCTGAAGAAGGTGATACGTCGACACCAAATCTGCAAGACTATACAGAAGCGCCATCGTATACATTTACTCCATCTGAAAAAGCTCATGCCAGTACACAGACAGACAATTCTGCAGATTTTCATCGCATCATGGATATTCTTCTGGAAATGCGTGGCCAGATATATGCTCTGGACTGTGAAATTCAAGCCATGAAGAATGCTGGACAAGCATCTTCAGTCAGCCTGGAGGACAAAATGAAAGAACTCGCTCTGCAACTTCAAGCCAATGCCAAAGGAGAGGAGGTAGCTCATCTAAGGGAGGACTTGAAGAGGCTAGAAGGCGTAGTCCAGACAATGGGAGATTTCCAGATCGTGCGCATTCCCAAGCAGACATGACTCCTTTCTCACCCTTTTTAATGATGACAAAAAGGGGGAGAACCAATTTGAACAATCATTTTTAAAAAACTTTGACTTTTGTGGTTATGTTTATTTTTAAGTATGACTTGAGAACTTGAACTTGGGTGTGAGACTGAATTGGCTGTGGATTTTGATGCTTGACTGGTTGCATTTATATCAAGTATTGTTATATGGAATTACTCATGAAAGACTAACCAATTTGCTGTGGATGCAGAGTCTGGTTGTTTTATTAATCTTTATGAGTTAGCCATATTGCTTGAGAAATGTTTTTGCAGGTCAAAGTTGTTCAAATTTACAAGAAAGTTTTGTCACCATCAAAAAGGGGGAGATTGTTGGAGAAATCTTTCCAGAATATTTTGAAGCTGACAAAACATTTCTATCAGTCTAGTCTGGATATCGATAGTTTAAAGTCTCAAGACTTTAAAATCTCAAGACTCAAGACTCAAGACTCAAGACTCAAGACTATTCTCACTGACAGTCTTTCTAATCCAGTGACGAAGGATATCCGAAGCCGAAGTATATGGTTGAGGATTCGATCCTATCCTCTGGAAAAGATCCCTTGGTTGGATAATCATTTCGGATTCTTTGATTCTTATCTAAGAACAATTGAAGATCCGATGGTCGACGAAACATTCATGGAATGTTCTATTCTTGGAAACCAAAATCCTGATTGTATGGGCGAACAGGATTGATGGGCTATCATCAGATTCCTTAGGTAGCTCGGATGATCTTCTTAATTGATTCCGTCCAACGGGTAGATTGGAGGAATTCCTTTGGTAAGTGCCAACGGCTATGATGGCATAAAGGAGTATAAAAGGAAGACGTTCTAGTTGTTTTAAGGGTGTGATTGATAGAAAAATTCCAGAGTCTGAAGAACCTTGATTGTTAGTCGATACAAGTTCAAGCGAAATTGTATACACATAGAGTGTTTATACTTGGTGACAACTTGAGCGAGTGTAGTAGATCATCTACACCTAGAAATCAAGGAAGATCAACACTGTAACATCTCTTTGTTCATAGTGGAATCCAGCCAATCGGCTGTCAGTGCAGAAGAGTGGACGTAGGCTTGAATCAAGCCGAACCACTATAAACCGCGTGTTCATTTATCTCTTTCCTTTACTCAGTCTTACGATTGATTTTTTAATCCTTCATCTGTCTAAGTATTGTGCAATCTTCAAGAAAATTTGTATAAACCTATTCACCCCCCTCTAGGTACTCGTACTAGCATTATCAGATTGTTCGAATTTCAAAATGGTTTTGGCTGGGCCGTGAGGATTTCCTTTGTTATTGACGAGATAAAATAATGTTTTGCTATTCTTTCCAGTGATCGATCGGTCGCTCAAGTCTTCTTATATAATTGCAAACAGTTGGCGGTTTCAGAAACAATGTTTGGTATTTACGTAATATAATTTTCTGTTGGGACCTGTTTATCGGAGTATCCTTGAACATGCTCGGCAATGACTGTACACACTAATACAAGATTCTCTAAATACTTCATAGGTGTTTATGGCTGGAGATAGCGCGGGGGCCAACATAGTTAACAACATGGGCATCCGATTGGGAGAGGAAAAGCTAAATGGAATCGAATTTCGAGGCGGTATTATGGTGCATCCTTATTTCTGGGGGGAAGAACCATTGCCTTTGGAGACCACCGAGCCCAAGAAGAGGTCCCTGATCAGGGACTTTTGGCGCGCGGCGAGCCCGACGACCACTGGGTGCGATGACCCGCTAATGAACCCGGCAACCGACCCGAGGCTCTCGAGTTTCAATGTCAATAGGGTCCTGATTTGTGTTGCTGAAATAGATATGTTTAGACAGAGGGGTTGGTATTACAAGTGTTGAGTAAGAGTGGATGGAGTGGTGTTGTGGAAGTGATGGAAGCACCGGGGGAGGATCATATGTTTCATATGTCCAATCCTAGCAGTGATAATGCTGCGAAGATGATGAAGAAATTGGTTACCTTCATGAATGAGGAAAAATAGGGTCAGAGGTATTATTGTTAATTAGTTGCTTATTTGTGCGTAGCTTCATATGTGTCCGGAGCTAATTCTTGTTCTGAGCGGGATATTTTTCTTATATGCTCTGCAAATTTTGAATCTTGTTAGTAAAATTGTGGGATTGGCAACTTGTTGGTTGGGTACCTTGATGGTACTTCTTCAATAATGTTAGCTACTTAGGAACATCAAATGCAATTATCAACCTTCTATGAAAGTTCACCGCTCAAAACAAAAACTTAATGGTGAAAATAGTACTTTACTTGCATTAATAAGTGACCAACATAGGGCCACTATTGATAGAGTAAGTGTTTACCTGGAATAAGGAATTTACCAATTACAAGTGGAATGTAAGTTATACTCATTCATCACTTAAAACAAAGCTTAGAATTAAAATTGGTAGCTTCCCAACGCAGGTCCAATTAAAAGTTATTAGTTACCAGTCAAGTAATGAATTCATTTCGATCAAAAAAAAAAAAAGAGTAATGAATTCATCATTGTAAATAAACTTTGAAATAATACCGACATAGGCCTTTTATTACTTTAGTAAGTGACGAACACTTTTTTAGGAATCTACAAACGCCAAATTCAATGGTAAGTTATTTAAGTTGTTTATTAATTTATCATTTTCAGTGGAATCTTACTATTGGAATTAGTATTATACTAATAAACTAGGTGGTCGCATGAGTCATCCAAGACTTGCTTTATAGGTTTGAAGGTCACAAGTTTGATTCTTCAATCTATCTTTGGTCTTAGAAAACCTTGGTTACTATGCAAAGGAGGCGCCTTAACTCAGGTGTTTCACCAGTCTTGCACTTCTCGGCTTGCACCTGGTGTGATCGTGGTGATGGATTTATGAAATGGGCGGTTGGCATTTTATTAGGGCCTTAAACCAAAGATTTTAACTGCGCATAAGATTGGGTTGTGGTGATGGGCTTACCCAATGGGCAGTTGGTATTTTATTAGGGCTTAAACAGAACATTTCGGCATTGCATGAGGGAATCCGGAACTTCGTCCAATCATTTTTGTCCATAACAAGAGTTAGTAATGTGTTGGAGAAATTATTGATTTACCTACCGACGTAGGCTCGCACTTAGGGTGGTCAGTTATTGACCCAGTAAGAAAAGTTAAGTTCAATAGTAAGTCGTAAAATTGTAAACAAATTCTTGTATATTGAAGTTATTAACTTATTAATAGAAGAGAATCGATTAACTAATGGCAACGTTAATGAGCGTTGCTAATAGGACGGTACCGAAACTTTACACTAGCGACAGTGGAATAATGGCCACATATTGCAATTTGGAAAAGATAGGCAACTGGAACGTGGATTCGAGATAGTTTGATGCATTTAAAGGATATTATTCAAGCCAAAAAAAAAAAAAAGCCATGGGACATAAACTGCAACTTTGAGGCGATGGATATTATCCCAAAATCAAATGTATTCTTTAACATTTTATCTATAATTAGTAGGATAAAATAAGACAGTTCGAGAATTTATAGAAAACTAGTTTTTAAAATTCTAAATAAATAAAAGGATGAAATTATCACTATGAATTATTTACACCGGTCGCTAAATAGATTTTGCGCTAGAGTTTCAAAATCATGGAAAACAAAAAGTAGAGGGGAAAAGCTCAAGGATAGTTTTTTGTCACACTCCTTAGGCAGAAGATGAAAAAGAGGTCAGTTAAGTCAATTCAATCATAAATCATTGCACTTCTTTTAGCCGTTGCGTGGCATTAGGCAAGATGATCCTCTCTCTGCCTATCTATTCATCATAATTGCTAATATCCTCTCATTGTTAATGAAGAAAGCAACGAGAGATGGTAGAATCAAAGGGATAAAGCTGAATAAACATTGCCCAACTCTATCTCACTTATTGTTCGCACATGACTCTATCTTCTTCTTGGATGAAAAAGTAATAGAATGCCATAATATTGCTAATGTTTTAAAATAGTATTGTTTTGACCTTAGTAAGTTCCTATATTAATATGAAAAAACTACAAAAAAGAAAAAGAAAAGTTATAAGCCTATTACATTTTTACCAATTCAGTTATAAACCTTTTAATGTTGCCAATTGAGATCTAAAACTTTTCATATTTTGTTAATTGAGTTTATTCGGCTAATTTTAGTTAGAAATTATTAATATGGATATCAACACTGACATAGAAAATTTCAGTAATATTTTTTTGAATTTATTATTTATTTATTTTTCTTCTTTTTTTCAACTCTAGCCAACGAGGGCATCACAACCATCACCAGCCAACAAGTGAGGGTGTCAGACTTGGCCTAGATTTGAGTGAGGGTCTAACACTCTCGCCTAAGGCCAATGAGAGTGCAGAGGCCCTTGCTTGTGGCTAGTGACCTTGTGGGCCATAGTGGGAAAAGGAAAAGAAAAAATAAATGAAAATAAAACAAATAAAAATCTAAAAATATCTAAAATATTATTTTAAAAAATCCATTTTAGCATAAGTCATACCATAGAGAACAGCTAGTATCAACGTTAGAGATTTCTAATTAAAATTGGTCAGATAGACTCAATTGACAAATTGTGAAAATGTTTCAAACTCAATTGGTGCAATTAAAAGGTTTAGACTTAATAAAAAATAACAATAAACATATGATTTTTTAGATAACTTCTCCAATTAACGTACTATTTGATTTCAAAAGGGTCAAATCATGGTTTCTGTTTATAAAAATTTTAACACAAGTGAACGTTTCAAACAAGTAATATAATGATGTGAAAGAATATTATCCCACGAAGACTAATGATTAATAAACTAATTAAATACTAAAATAGATTAATTCTAAAATTTATCTAAATCAAAATATAATTGAGAATAAATTAAATCTAAAAATCTTAAAAGAAAATTTTGGAGACCAAATGCAGTAAATTAATCAAATAAATATGTTAAAGCATCCAATTTCACTATAACCACTAGATACGAATTTCATATTGTTATGCAAACAAGAGCAATATCAAACAAGTGATAGCGGAATTTCCTAGTCTATTTACTATCCTATCTCTAGGTACAACAAACATATTCAATTTATTAATCCACTATATATTTATGTGAATTTAAATAAACATAAGTGCATTAAAATTTATGAATATTTCCAGTTTACAATGAGTCTTTTGGATTACTTTATCATCGAAAGTTATACAAATAATGTGGTACATCTCTATTCACGTTTAATTCATGGTTATATATTAAAATGAGTAATTGCATATTGTCACTTCTCAGTCTCAAACATGCGCATCAAATCATTTAAATAGTGGCCAGTTACTCAAAAGCATTAAGTAAAATAATATATAACTCATATGAATAGAATCACTTGTACGCGTAAAATCATGAAATTCACATTATCATACTTAGGCTACATCATAGCCCTAACAAAAGAAAATTAGAACATAGTAGAAGAAAAAACAAAAATATAAATTAAACCCAACATCTTGAATCAAAGAACAAAAATTCTGTCAACACTTTTTATCTTCTTTTCAAAATACTTGAAAAAACTCTAGAACAATGAAAAATGATCTAAAATAAAAACCTCGCTGTCCCCCAAGATCTCAATGTTCTCCCATTTATAAAATACATTCAAGACCCTTATTTCTAGATAATTGCTTATTTTAAGCGTAAAATTTGAGAGTAAATCAGAGGATTTTTTATTTGATATCTATTTTCAAACACTTGCAGATAAAATTAGGGAACAAAATAAAGAATTCCCTAATTTGATATTGTCACGCCCCGATCCTCGAGAACGTGCCCATCCCTCAGTGGTCGATAAATTTGCAACATCCCAGGACACATCGCCGACCCATTCATTTTAATGCGCATGCGGAAGCATATAAATAAATCCCCAGACAGCACAAAGATGTGATAGAAAAATAATGCCACAATGCACCACCAAATCACACACCTTTGTACATAGTGACTAGTTTATTTACAAGACTAGTCTATAGACCAAGGTCTACAAAAGCATAAAGGTCTGCAAGTCCTCTAGGCATTTGAATCCCTAACAGAAAACTCCGAGGTCTCTTGAGGGCTTGGGTCCACCACTATACCATTAGGAGGATTGGCTATACCCTCGCCGAAAGCGGTCTTTAACACCGACATAGGGACCCAGACTCTTATAGGGGACCTTCCCTGGGTCCATTTCACCCTTGATGATACCATGCTCTGAATTGATGGGGCACCCTCCGAGGTAGACCCGCATCAACCCAAACAATGGTTCTCACGAGTTCATAGATCCAAGCTCTTTGGCCCTCAGGAAAAGGAATCTAGGTGACCTGTTTGGTGATCCTCTTGGGCTGACCAAAATGCTCTGGGAGAGTAGCCATCTAAGGACCTGAAAAGGTTGAATCCACGACGGGGTGAAACAATGTCTCAACAAGTTCTCCCCCTAAACTTCGACTAGTAAGGAACTACGCCCAAAGGCAGTCTATGCACACACAAGACAGAGAACTTACCTTACCTCGGTTCATTTCTGCAAGTTAATACGATTCATATACTCAACCAATCACTTCAATTCAAAACATCAATCCATCGATCTAATCAATCAATTGACTCGATTTTATTATTACTACTCACCAAAGCTAATACATATATATATATATATATATATATTATTGCTCACCAAAGCTGATTAATGCTCACTAAAGCTGATTAATGCTCGCCAAAGCCGATTAATGACCATGTTGAAAATACCCAAAAAATTAATCATGTGTGGGTATATGGTCAGCCTGAGCCAAAAATACAATATCATTCTTTTGAAAAATCTCACTATTTATTATAGTCCATAAACACATTTTTGGTGTTGTAAACCGATGCCCAGTATTTTCTAATTAAAATACCGAAATTACACAATTTTGGGATAAATACCGAAATTACACAATTTTGGGATAAATACCCAAAATTACAATTATCATTCAATTGTACAAAATAGCATTCGATTAAATAAACCAAGCATACTATTACAATCGGCACGAAATTCTAGTTATTGGCTATCTCGGTATAATTTTCGAAAAATAATAAATAATTAAATAAATACCAAATTAATTAAACAAATACAATTAAATGCCAAAAATAGAAACTTAGGCTGGAAATGCCTAATTAAATACTGAAACAGGCCCAGAAAATTTTCGAACCAATCTAGATAAATAGTACAATATATCTAGTCTCTAATTAAGCCGTTCTATTCACCTAACATGCAAAATCGGATAATTAAATTATTAATACGTTCTAACTAACCACCTAAATCATACTTAGCCTAAACTAATCAACTCTTAAGCATCATTAACTCCATAAGAAGAGCTTAGCAAGTAAACTCACCAGTTTAACAATCCGGTGAGTCCATGGCAATGGCAATGCGGAGACGGGTGACAAACCTCTTGGTGGCGAAGCCAAGCAAGGCCCAAAAGAGTCCTAAAATGGGCCTAACAGTCATGGCTGGGCAAAGGACTTCTTGATTTTTTCCTTGGGCTGAGAGGGCTGGAACGAAGGCCGGTTGGCGCGAGAACGGTGAGGGACAAGTGGACGAGCTGCAACAGGTGACGGCAGCTGCTGGACGGCGTCGACGGGGCTTCGGCTGAGCTCTACAGTGACCAAGGAGTCTCGAGGACATGAGACTAGGCACAATTGGAGTGGAACGAGTGGCGGATTGGCGTGGGTTTGTGCGGGGCTCGCGAGCGGCGCGTTGAGGCACAACGGTGGTAAGCGGGAGGTCCAACTAGCGTGTGACGGTAGGGGGCTTGGCTCAGCTTCCTCTGCAACTTTGGAGCTTCAAAATGACTGGAAATGAAGAAAGCAAGCTCTAAAGAAGAAGATGAAGCTAGCTACCCAAATGGAGGGACCCCTTGGCCAAAATATCCTCTATTTGATCATTATATGGCCCCCCACCATGTTTTCCCTATTCTCAGCCAAATAGTAGTCAACAATATTCCTAAACAAGCTAATGAAGTGGTCCAAAAGTGGTGGAGGCCATGGCATTCGAATTTTAGGACAAATTCTCCCAAATTGAGCCTAATTTCTCTTCAATTGAATTCAATTCGGTCTCCATAAATCCCACCAAGGTGTCATCGACCAAATTGATATTTTTCCTTATCAATAGAACCAACTTGTATCCCAAAAGGCAATAAAAAACGGACCTTTGAATTTTCCGGACAAAAATGGCCCTATATTGAATTTTTGCCGAAAATTTCGGTTTGTAGAAAAATTTTCGGTCAAACAATCGATTTCGGGTCAAATTCTCAAATCTATTGTGTTAAAAATCCCTTAACAGCTTCCTCAGATAGACTAGTTATCTCGTGAGTGATCAACTCAGAGAATAGATCTATAGTCGCGTCGATAAAAAGCCCGATTCATTAAATTGAAAATAGAATTGGAAATTCAAGATGTCATAAATATCCATCTTCCAATGCTTTTTAATTTGAATTCCTGACTTTTGTCATTTCTTTTCTTTGTCTTCTCTATATCTCGTTATGTTGCATAAATAACGAAAATTCGAATAATTAAAAGGAAATTCAAATATTTTCTCATAGATATTATATTATTTGTTGCCTAAAATAGATAAAATAACTTTGTTTTTATAGAGTTATCAAATCTCCAAACTTAACATTTTGCTAGTCCTCAAGGAAAAGCAAGATATAACGCATATTCAAGCCAACAATCTCCTTCATGACATTTTTCCATAATTACTAAAATTCACAATTAAAAAAAAAAACACAAAATTCATCCAAACATTGAAATTGATTCTTAAGTTAAAACAAATTCTAACTATGTGACCCAAATGTGTGTGTGAGTCCTCATCTTTTCAAATTATATGTAATCTAGATAAATTCACATTGGTATGCAACCTCTCAAAAATTCTTTATAATTATGACAAAATCTCATAGGTTTGCTTTTCATTTCTCTCTCCACTAATGTAAGTTATTCATCCAACTAAAAATTAATAGGACTTTTCTCGATTTGTAATGTAAGGTTGGGCTACGGGTAAGATAACGGTAATTTTAAGCTCAAATCACCCATCAACACACTGATTTCTAAGATCTAATTAGAGCCAATGCCATTATCCCTAATTTCACTCCTTCAAGATAATCTTTCTGCTATCATATATTATCATTTCTCTTTTTTTTTTCTTCTTTTTTCTCATTTTTTTTTTTTTGGAATTACTATATGATAGAGTTTCTCCCAAAGTCCCTCCTAATATAACATGAAAATTTCCAACCCTTTAAGTATCCAAAAGGCTCGCTCGATTGAAAGTTGGATAGGGAACCATAAAAGCAATTTTTTTTTTTTATGATACACCCCAAACAACCATGGCAATCAATTTTTTTTTTCTTTTTCATGCTTCATCCTTCCTCCCAAATTGCTATTAGGCTCAAAAAAACTTTTATCTCCAAAAAAAAAAAAATTTAACATGTTCATGGGACATGGGACAATGATATAATTTGATAAAAGCTAGGGTAAACATTTATGGGTATCAATGAAAAATTGGATAATAATTAAGCTCAATAAGGTGACTGGAGATAAATAAACAGGGTTAGCTTGAAAGGCTCAATCAATCCAAAAATCGGTCAAATCATTTTTTCAATTAGAATTAACTTAGGATTTCGCCTCAAGAGAAAATCAAATAAATTCTAAGATTTTGGTGAGATCTAAGAAAATCACATACTTCACATGAATATTCTCTAGATTTCCACACAATTAAATAATTAAAAACTTTTGGTGCTCGGTAAGTAGATTGACATAAAATTAACTCACATATTAGTTGCAAGTTCAAACAAAATTCAAATTTTCCTAAGAATGACAAAAATTCATAACAATGAATACAATCATGAAAAAAAAATTAGGTTTAACAAAAATTTTGTCTCCCCCCCCCCCCCCTCGAGACTTGAATGAGGCATTGTCCTTAATGTGAAAAAGAAAAAAAGGAACAAGAAAACTCCTTGGTTGTAGAATGTGTTCATGGATGACCTTGATGACTAAACTCCTAGAATGTGGTCCCTCAAGAAAGAAAATTAACTTGGATAAAACAGAGAAAAATTAATCTTTTTTTTTTTGTGAAAAGTAAACTTAGTAATAAAAAAAAGAAAATGAAAATGCTTGGGTTGTCTCCCAAGAAGCACTTGCTTTATAGTATTCAGCCAAACTATCTTAGATGTCGTTATTTTGCAGGATGAAGTTCAATAGTGGTTGTTTATTTGTTGTAACCATCTTCAAAGTAGGGTTTTAAATGTTGACCATTCAACTTGAATGTGCCCTCAATATCATACGTAACTTCAACTGTTCCATATGAGAATACCTATGTGATTGTGAAATGATCAAACCACCAAGAACGTAACCTTCTTGAAAAAAGTTTAAGATGAGAGTTATAAAGTAAAACTTTTTGATCAATTTTGAACTCTCTTATGATATGTACTTGTCATGCCACCTTTTTGTATGCTCTTTGTGTAATTTACAATTTTCATAGGTCTCATTGCAAAATTTCTCCAATTCATTCAATTGTAATAATCTTTCTTCACTTACAAATTGCATGTCAAAATTCAGAAATTGTAATGCCTAATATGATTTATGCTCTAATTTCACTAGTAAGTGACAAGCCTTCCCAAACACTAACCTAAAAGAAGACATCCCACTTGGAGTTTTGAACGCTATCCTATAACCCCATGCATCATAGAGTTTTTCCTAGAGGCATTCATTGTTTTTTTCTAAAATTCATTTGATTTCCTTATTTGAAACCTCTACTTGACCACTAGTCTAAGGATAATCATGGGTTGCAACCTTATGTGCGACTCTGTACTCACTCAAAAGTTCTTCAAACTATTTGTCATAACCCCCTATCACTTATGATTGTCATAGGAGTGCTTAATCGGATAAAAACATTTTTCTTCAATATTGCAGCTTCTACCTACTTAAACTCGTACTCCACAGCCATTAAAATGTACAAATTCCCACAAGAATGTGTGAAGGGTCCCATGAAATCAACACCCCAAATATCAAATAATTCGCACACAATAATGTTGTTTAAAGGCATCTCATTTTTCCTTGAAATATTTCTAATTCTCTTACACCTATCACATGAAGATATGTAGGACTATGCATCTTTAAATAGTGTGGACAATAAAATATAGATTGTAAAATCTTAGCTACAGTTTTGTTGGCACCAAAATGGGTGTCTCTCCATCATGACAATGATATAAAATGTTTCCCCTCTCTTTGCCCGAAGCACATTTCCTTATGACGTGGTCTGCATATACTTTAAACAAAAAATGTTCTTCCTAAAAAAAATTAACATTAGAAAAGTTTTTTTTCTATGAATATGATAATTCAAGAGGAAAAACATTACTTACCAAATAATTCACAAAGTCAGTGTACCAAGGAATTTTTGTAAATTTGATTGAAATTTTTTTCTCATTAAGGAATTCTTCCAAAATTGGTATTATCTTTTCCTTTGAATTCGAAATTCTTGATAAGTGATCCACAATTAGATTTCCGGTCTCATTCTTATCTTTGATTTCCAAATCAAATTCTTGTAGCAATAGAATCTACCTGATCAACCGGGGTTTTGATTCTTTCTTTTCAAGTAAATACTTAAGAGCATAATGGTCAGAATAAACTATAACTTCTAAGCCAATTAATTAATAACGAAATTTATCAAAAGCAAAAAACTACCAAAAAAGTTTATCTTTTGTTGTTGAATAATTCAAATGTGCACCTACCAAGGTTCGATTGGCATAATATATAGTTTGAAAAACTCCATTTGTCCTTTGTCTCAAAACAGCCCCCATTGCAGAATCACTAGCATCACACATTAGCTCAAAAGATAAATCCCAATTTGATGCTATCATAATTGGTGCTGACCCTAACTTCTCCTTTTAAGTGTTAAAAGCCTCCATACAGTCACCGGAAAAATTAAAATGAGCATCTTTTTCCGAAAGATAAGAAAGATGTTTAACAATTTTGAAAAATCTTTTATAAACTGCCTATAGAATCCTACAAAGCCCAAAAATCCTTTGACAAGTTTCATAGATGTTGGTGAAGGCAATTTTACAATGACGTCCACTTTGGCTTGATGGACTTCTATTCCTTTTCGAGAAATTTTATGACCGCGCACTATTCTTTTTTGCAGCATAAAGTGACATTTCTCCCAATTTAAAACAAGGTTAGTCTTCTTACATCTTTGTAAGACCAAAGCCTAATTATTTAAACAAGAATCAAATGATAAGCCAAAAATAGAAAAATCATCCATGAAAATCTCAATATAATTTTCAATCATATCAGAAAAGCCGTCATGCATCTTTGAAAAGTAGTTGATGCATTATAAAGACCAAATGGCATTCTTCTAAATGCAAAAATACCATAAGGACAAGTGAAAGTAATTTTCTCTTGATCTTCTAGTGCAATAAAAATTTGATTATACCCTAAATATCCATCACAAAAGCAATAAAACTCGTGTTATGCAAGTCTTTCCAATATTTGATCAATAAATGGTAAAGAAAAGTGATCTTTTCTAGTAGCATCAGTCAATTTTCTATAATCCATACACACACACCACCCAATAACTATTATAATTGGAATCAATTCATTGTTGTCATTTTTTTTAGGGTTAATACCCTAAAAAACCCCAAACTGGTACACTTGTGACAAATTTACCCCAAACTATTTTTTTGACCACTAAAAACCCCAAACTGGTATACCTTTGACAAATTTACCCCAAACTGGTACACTTGTGACAAATTTACCCTCTATTAGTTTTCATTAAATTTTATTCTCAAATTATTAAGTTAAATGACACGTGACAGTTAACCGGTATACCAATTTAGGATTTTACGTTCCATTTGTCACCGTTTACAATTTTTGTGAATTTTTTGTGGTATTAATCCAATTTAGCATAGGGTATATTTGTCACAAATTTTACAATTTTGGGGTTTATTGCAGTTGAATAAATTAGTTGGGGGTAAATTTGTCATAAATATACCAGTTTAGGGTTTTTTATAGACAGTCGGGGTAAATTTGTCATAGGTATACTAGTTTAGGGTTAATCATGGTCAAAAAAATAGTTTGGGGTAAATGTGTCACAAGTGTACCAGTTTGGGGTTTTTCAAGGTATTAACCCCTTTTTTTTAACAGTCATACCTCTTTCTTTTGGCACAACTTACACAGGATTTTTCCAAGAACTATCGATAATATGATAGATGATACCTGTATCAAGTAGTTCAATTACCTCAGCTTTCACTACCTTTTGCATCTTCGGGTTCAAATGCCTCTGAGGTTGAGATAGTGAATTTTTATTGTTCCTCCATCAAGATTTATTCATGCAAAGTAAAGGGTTAATTCCTTTCATATTAGCTATCTTCCATCCAATTGCACACTTATGTTATCTCAATACTCCAAGTAGTTTCTCCTCCATCAAATTTGTCAAAGAATAAGATATAATTGCTCGTAAAGAAGAAACTCCATCTAAATAAGCATATTTCAAATGAGAAGTTAATGATTTGAGTTCAAGAATTGAAGGCTCTTCAATTGATGGTTTATGATTTGTTGTGTGTTGTCCCAACTCCTCAAATTTAATTGCCTTTTACCTTGAATATGATGAAGTTGCCTCCATGAAATTTGCGTACTCCTTTATCTCCTCATTCTAAATTTCTTTGTCCTATTAAACTAAGCATGCTTCAAGTGGATCTTTAAAAATATTTTTTGGAAAAATCTCACCCACCAACTTGTCAACTGTCTTAACTCTAAAATAAGAATTATCGATAGATGGATATTTCATCACTTTAAAAACATTAAAGGAAACAAGATCATCTTGAATTCTAAAAATCAACTTCCTTTGTTGTACATCAATAAGGGCTCTTTCTGTTACTAGAAAAGATAGACTTAAAATAAGTAGTACCTCAAAATATTCCTCCATGTCAAGAACTATGAAATCTGCAAGAAATATAAATTTGTTGACTTTTATGAAAACATCTTCCACAATACCTCTAGAATATTTAATTGATTGATCAGTCAATTGAAGTGACACTATGTTTGCTTTTATCTTGCTCAATCCTAGTTTCTTGAAAAATGGATACGGCATCATATTAATGCTTGCACCTAAATCACACAATACCTTTTCAAAAGAAGTATCCCCAACAATGCAAGAAATAGTAAAACTCCTTGGATCTTTTAACTTTGAAGGTAATTTGTTTTGTAGATGGCTGAACACTCCTTATTCAACTTCACAGTTTTATAATCCTCCAGTTTCTCTTTGTGTGCCAAAATCTCATTCAAAATTTTTGCATAACTAGGGATTTGTGTTAAGGCATCTGCAAAAGTAATGTTAATGTGCAATTTTTTAAATACATTAAGAAATTTAGAAAGTTACTTATCTATTTTGTACTATTGGAGTTGTTGAAAGAATGGAATTGGTGGCACATATGATTTGGGATTATTTGGAAAAAAAGTTTGCTCTTGCCTACCTTCTTTGGTTTTTTATTGATCTCCTCTTCTTTGTCTTTGAAAATTTCTTGTTGGGCATTTTCTTCTCTCACTTGTTTACCACTTCTTAAGGTTATACCCTTTGGCTGCGTTTGGTCGATCGAATAAAAACCAAGATAGGATATATTTTATCCTATCCCGTGTTTGGTAGCTGTTTAGGATATGATAAGGTTGGATATAGAATGGATATAAACCAAATAAAAAAAATTGAGGGAGAGGGTGGGATAAGGTTGGATAGGATTTCTTTTATCCGAAACATAAAACCCTAAGCTTTTTTTCCGTCGTTCGCCCACAGACGACTCCAACTCTTCTGTTTCCAAAGTATTGACATCAAAGCCTTCTTCTCGATAGCTCTCTGATTCACATCAAAATTTTACAAAAGCGACAAATTTTCAAAGGTAAATAATCATGCTCTCTCTCTCTCTCTCTCTCTCTCTCTCTCTCTCTCTCTCTCTCTCTCTCTCTCTCTCTCTCTCTCTCTCTCTCTCTCTCACGTTGACTTCTAAAGTAGCCATAAGGTTGGTTGTGGATTGTTTTCCTGTTTCATCTATGTTCCCTCTCTCTCTAATGCTGACTTCTAAAGTAGCCATAAGGTTGGTTGTGGATTGTTTTCCTATTTCATCTATGTTTCGGCTTACGTAGGTCAGAATTATAGTTCTATTGGTTTTTTTCCTGGTTGATTGGAGATCGTGTTCTTGGAAGTGAAATTTTAATAGCCCATCTATTTTAGCATTTGGCATGGCACAAGGTGGGTACATCAGCAGGATGGGGTGGGGATGGTCTTTAGTTGGAGCTTTGATCAACAATACGACTTGCCCCTGCATAAATTTTTTACATTATTTCCATGCAAAGGGCTTCTTTTCCATAATTGTTATTATGCGTTTGTGGCAAAGAGCTATGGTGGAGAGATTTTTCTATTATATCCCTGCTCTGCGATGTAAAATAAAGATTTTTATTTTTTATTTTTTTATTTTTATAATGTTCAAAGTTGCATATAGGCCCCAATTTACTGCTGTGATGATTGGGTGGGAACATGCCTTGGCTATAGATTGGTGCTTCTTCCTTGGTGTTTTGAGATTGAATTTGCATGCGACTTTATAGTGCCAAAAACTGCTCTCTTCTTGGCAGTTTTGAATTTGTAGATTTATAAAGGCCTTTCTGGTTTTGTGCAAAATATTTGATATCTTCAATGCCCTTGGAAATTATATGTCCCTTCTAAAAGTTTGAAAAATAGCTGAAGCAAATCCACGAGATCAAGGATTTTCTCCTTACTGCAAGGAGGAAGGAGAACCTCCTTGAAATTTGCTTTTTTGAAAAATTATATCATTTTATATATTTTTTCTATGATCTAACCTATTAATTTGTACTTGTCTATAGAAATGGATCACAATGATAGAGAGGAAATTTTCACCATTCTTATATTAGAGGAGATGAGCCTCCAAATATTGCATTTGTGTATGATGTATATGCTAGTAGTGTCCACTGCTGCTGAAAGGCACTAATGCAAGCATATATTGAAGGATCGGACATTTATTAGAATCCAAGCTCGTTTAGATCACCTTGACCGCCTCATTAAGAGCAATGACTTGAATTGCGTGGAACAACTTAGGATGGATAGACATACATTTACTCTACTATGCGAGTTGGCATGTACAATTGGTGGGTTAAAAGAAAATGAACTTGTAACTATAGGAGAACAAATGGCCATGTTTCTATATATACTTGCCAATCATGTGAAAAATTGAGTCATCAAGTTCAGATTTATGAGGTACGGGGAGACAATAAGTAGGTATTTTAACTTAATTTTAAATGTGGTGATAAGAATGCATAGTATGCTTCATGTCTCACCTAAACCAGTTCCAGAGGAATGTGTCAATGAGGGATGGAAGTGGTTTAAGGTATGTTTGTTATGCTATTTCATGGACTAATTTAATACTTTAAAGAGAATGTTATTTTATTAATTTTATGTTTCTAGGGTTGCTTAGGAGCATTAGATGGCACATTTATAAGGGTACATGTTCCAGAGGTTGATAAACTGAGGTACCGAAATAGAAAGGATGAAGTTGCGTCCAATGTATTAGGAGTTTGCTCATGTGACATGAGATTTGTTTATGTTATACCTGGATGGGAAGGCTCAACAACGGATTCTAGAGTGCTTCGAGATGCTTTAGTTAAACCCAATGGTTTAAAGATCCCCGTTGGTAAGATAAGCCTTTATCAATATATTGCATTCTATGTATTGTAGGTTTTAAAGGTTCTAAGACAATTAATAATATCATCATTTGTTAGTAGGTAATTATTATCTTGTAGATATTGGATACACAAATAGGGAGGGCTTTCTTGCTCCTTATAGAGGTTCTCGATACCATCTATTTGAGTGGACAAAAGGTCGTACACCAAATTCACCCGAGGAGTACTTCAACACGAAGCATTCTCAAGCTAGAAATGTCATAGAAAGATGCTTCGGTCTACTTAAGTTACGGTGGGCTATTCTTAGGAGTTCATCCTTTTATCCAATTAGAATGCAAGGTTGAATAATCAAAGCTTGTTGCCTTCTGCACAACTTGATAAGAAGATAAACGGCTATTGATCCAATCGAGACACAATTAGATGAAGTTGCTACCACTATTGAAGATGTGGAAACAATTGATGTTGTCAAGCCGTCAGATCATTGGACAACATGGAGGCAAAATTTGGCAGTACAAATGTTTAATGAGTGGAATCCAAGTCGAGGACATGTAGGAGTTGTATGATTTTATATTATTTAAAAAAAATCATTTGTTTTACATTGTTGCAAGACTTGCATTATAAAATGTTTTTTTTCCCATTTATGTTAGACATGTGTAATATGGTGCTGGTTTGTCATTATTAAGACATATATTTCCTATATAATGTTTGAATTATGACTTTATCATTTTAAATTTGAAGTATTATGTTGTCTCTATCATTAAATTTTCTCTACCATGTTATCTTCCATCATTAAATTTTCTAAAATTGCAATGAGATGTTTAGGAATGGAAGGTAGTGATTTCAGGCAAACACAAGGAATGGGAATAAAGAGAGACCGACGTGTATGGACAATAGATGAAGAAAATGCACTTCTAGATGGTTTGGAAGAATTAGTTATGTGAGGAATGAAAGCCAATAAGAGCTTCAAGAGTGGTTACATGATTATGTTAGAGAAGTGGTTTGAAGAAAAGTTCCCTTGTTCTAGCATCGAGGGTAATCCTCACATAGAGTCGAAAATGAAAAACTTGAAAAAGTTGTATAATAAGATATATGACTTGAGGAATCAAAGTGGCTTTGGGTGGGACCATGAAAAGCATTGCATTGATATTCATTCTGAGGATAGTTGGAAAAAATATTGCAAGGTTTGTGTCACTTCTTCTCATTTTTCTTCTTTATTAATTGTTTCATTTTTAACAAAATAATATATTTTCTTTGTAGACTTATCTAGGAGCTGCTTCTTTGAGAGGGAAGTCCTTCCCTTAATATGATCAACTAGCAGCCGTATTTGGGAAAGACCATGCCAAGGGAAATCTTAGTGAAGACCCTTCAAAAACTCATGCGGCTGTAGATCATGAGTAATGTGAAAATCATGACAATGTGGCAACCAACGGTGTAAGTCAAAACTTACTACCCCTATCATCTTCTTAGACACAAAATGTTTCTAATTCTTGAAGAAGAAAAGTGGCTAAAGCAAGTGACAAATGGGCTGCTGGCTTAGTTGAGATAGTGGGAACTTTTGGCTCATTCTTGGAAAAAGCTAACGAGAGAATGGAGATGATCGCTAGCCGCATCGGACATGCTAAGGATTTGGATAATGACAAACGAAAAATCAATGATAAGCTTCTTCATATGTCTTTAGGTATTATGCATAGAATAAAATTATGTAGAAAAATTGTGAAGGATCTTGAGAATATTCATCTATTTTTGGGATTTCAATGAGACGACAAGAAAGCATTTGTGGAATTACTTCTCCAAGAGATGAGATAAGAGAATGAGTGATGATTGGGAGTGATGGATCGCAATGAATGAAGTCATATCGGATTAGCACTTTAAGCTTTGTTGCAAATTGGACATCTGACTTAGAGTCTTATATTTGGTGTTTATGACTTTAGTTATATTGAGTTGTTTTTGAGTTTGTAGGAGATATGTTTTCTCTACCTACCTTTTCTTTTTTTTCTTCTTTATTTTTTTTTAAAGGTTTTTTGGGGCTAGCTGTAAGATTTAATGTTATCTTTTGGGACCTTTCAGTTGTAGCCATGACTTGCAAAGAGGTGGATATGGCTTGAAACTTTATCTCTATGTTGATTGCCAAGAAAACCATTATCTATAATATTCTTTGCCTCTGTCTTTTATTTTCCTAAATAGTTTCTTTGTCTCTTTGGCAAAAAACCTAGCCACGAACTTAAAAGGAGCCTTAAGTCAAGACAATTCGCATCTACTACTTTCTATGGACATGAACATGAGTTTACTTTGGTCAAAATGCAGTTGGTGGATACTCAACAAATGTAATGTACTTTGTAAATGCGAATTGTTTAGAGATCGTTCATTAATGTGATTAACTGTCATTGCATCATCATGACAGTTAGAAAAAAAAAGGGATAAGTGTTGCAAAAGTCCTAAAACTTGTCACGAAAATGCAATTGAGTCCTAAAACTTGCAAAAAGTGCAATTAAGTTCTAAAACTTGTCAAATTCAATCGAGTCTGAAAATCGACGCCGTCAAATTTCCTAATGAAAAAAGATGACGTGGCGCAGATGTGGTTTTTTTAATCATTTCTCTCTCCTACGTGGCGAGTTAAAAAAATCCGTTAGGAAATTTGATGGCGTCAATTTTAGGATTTGATTGAAACATTTTGACAAATTTTAGGACTTAATTGCACTTTTTGCAAGTTTTAGGACTCAATTGTATTTTCGTGACAAGTTTTAGGACTTCTGTAGCACTTATCCCTAAAAAAGTAAAAAAAAAAAAGTGAATGAACTTTGTACTTTATGCTTTGTTCTAATTGGGCATTTGTTTGATTTGGTATCGGACCTGTAACAAAATAGGAACAAATGAAAAACTTGCAAGAGAGAAAAAAAATTCATGTTTCAAAGTGAATATATAGAAATTGAGGTTATTCTAAAAACATTTGATGTTGAAGGGGGTAACCAGAAGATTATTTAAAAGGAATGGAAAAGATTATTACAATGCATAATCATGAAATTCGATGAGAATCTGTTAATTTTAAAAAGATATATTGTTTTGGATGATTTTGTGAATATTATTTTGTACTTGCCTAATGTTATAGTTTCTAACATATCCAAATTTAAATCTGTAATTCACCGAATGATAGATTGGATAAGATATGAGGATATCCAACTTTAATTTTGTAATTCACCAAACAGTAGATTGGATAGGATATGCGGATATCTGATTTTAAATTCGTAGTTCACCAAACAGTGGATGGGATATGAAGAAATCCATGGATTTCTTCCCATCCTATCCAGTCCTATCCTGTTTAGAAATCCGAACGATCAAACGTAGCCTTTATGTTTTCAATTGGATTTTTCTTTGTGTTGCTAGGTTAAGAACCCTATTGTCTCCCTAACATTATGTTTGCCAATTAATCCACTTGCATCTCCAGATTTCTAATCGAAGCCTCTTGATTATGAAATCTCACATTTGTGCTTTTAATGAAGTCATGAGTGGTGTTAGCAAGTTTGGTGACTATATCTTCCAAATTTGACTTTATCTCTTCTGGTTGTTTGAATCCCGGTGGTGGTCTCGTCACATTTTGATTATTCCATGAAAATGTTGAATGATTACGCCATCCCAGATTGTACATATTGGAGTAGGGATTATTATGTGACCTATTAAAATTCACAACAAAGTTAGCATTTGCACTAGACTGTGAAAAAGGGTTACATATTTGGCATTATATACTAGCATATCCTCCACCACAAAAATCACATGTCAAATTCTAAATTCATGGCCAAAACACTCATGTTATATGGCTTTTTGTTTGGTGCTTCAAATTGTGTAGTAATTGTAGTGAAAGCATCCGCTTCATGAATCCTGCTAGCTTTTCACATTGATGGCTTCTCAGTAGCCCATTGATAACTATCGGATGCCATCTCCTCTAATAGTTTATAGGTTTCTTTTAGTGTTTTATTATTTAGAATTCCCCTGGCAACCACATCAATCATAGAATGAAGATTTGTACTAGACCCATTATATAAGGTTTGTACTTGCATCCATACAAGTATTCCACTATGTGGGCTTCCTTGACTCTTTCACATGCTACATATAATGATTCATTATCCATCTGCATAAAATTAGTAATATCGTTACACATCTTTGCAAACTTTGCAGGTGGAAAGAACTTACCAAGAAATTTCTGAGCCATATCATTCCATGTAGTAACCAATCCTGTAGGAAAAGAAGAAAGCCAACCATTAGCTTTGTCTCTAAGAGAGAATGGAAATAATCTCAATCTAATAGCATCATCTATAACTCCATTATATTTAATGGTGTCATAGATTTCAGAAAAAGTATCGATCTGAGTGTTTGGATCATCGCTTAGTAGCCCACTAAATTGCATTGATTGTTGAAGCATCTAAATGAGTAATTGCTTGATCTCAAAGCTGTTTGCTTGAATTGTAGATCTCCTGATGCTTGATGTGATGTCTAAACTATTGATGCAGCATAATCTCTCAAAAGCCTATATGGATTTTCATTCCCACCATTTGCCATCTTCTGCAGTAAATTTCTCTATTATCTTAGTCGCCTTTTAAATGTACTCTACATCAAACTCAGTAAGTTTCCCTTATTGGCTATGTATGATAAACCAATATACTCCCTGAAAAAAATAAAACGAAAGCTAGATTAAACTTATAATTATCCAATATCAATATTAATTAGTATTAAACAAATAGTCCCAACAACGATGCCAAAAACTTGCTAAATGCAACTGAACGTGTCGAACAAGCAATGTAATGATGAGAAAGAGTGTCATCCCATGGAGACTGATGATTAATAAACTAATTAAATAATAAAAATAGATTAATTTTAAAATTTATCTAACATATCAAAATAGAATTGAGAATAAATTAAAACTAAAAATCTTAAAAGCAAAATTTGGAGATTAAATGCAGTAAATCAATTAGATAAACATGTTAGATTTTCGATTTTAACATAACTACAGGATATGAATTTCATATTGTTATGCTTACAAGAACAATATCAAATATGTTATAATAGAATTTTCTAATCTATTTACTATCTTATCTCTAGGTATAGCAAACTTGTATAGCAAATTTACTCAATTTATTAATCCATTATATCTCTATGTGAATTTAAATAAACATAAGCGCATTAAAAGTTATGAATATTCCCAACTTTTAATGAGTCTTTTGGATCACCTTATCACCAAAAGTTACACAAATAACTATAAGGAGCAATTGCATATTATCACTTTTAAGTATCAAAAATGCATATCGGATCGTTCAAATAGTGACCAGTCAGTCAAAAGCATTAAACACAATGATATATAATTCATATGAATGGAATCACTTACACACATAAAAATCAGAAAATTAGAATATAGCAGAAGAAGAAGCGAAAATATAATTAAACTCAGCATCTTGAATGAAAGAACTAAAATTATGTCACCATTTTTGCCTTCTTTTCAAAATACTTAAAAAAACTCAAGTTAAATGAAAAACGATCTAAAATAAAAATGCTATCCCCCAAGCTTTCAATATTCTCCTATTTATAGGATACATCGAAGATCCTTATTTCTAGGTAATTGCTTATTTTTCACATAAAATTAAGGGGTAAATGAGAGGATCTTTGATTTGATATCTATATTCTAAACCTTGCAATTAAAATTAGGGAACAAAATCAAGAATTCCCTAATTTGATATCCATCTTCCAGTGCTTTCTGTTTTGAATTCCTAATTTTTGCCATTCTTTTTCTTATCTTCTCGATATATATTTTTATGCTACATAAATAAGAAAAATATGAATACTTAGAAGAAAATCCAAATATTTTCTCATAGATATTGCATTATTTGTTTCATAAAATAGGTAAAATAACTCTATTTTTATAGAGTTTTCAGTTTCATTGCTAGGTTGCAAATGACAGAAAGGGCCAATTGTAAAAATTTAAATGAAGCTACTAATCCACTATTGAATTTGAGAATGGTAACGTCATTACCTCGTTGATAGTTTACTAAATTTTAAGCCAGCCCACTTGGATAACTTAATATTAGTTGGTTTGAGAACGGTAACATCAAACTATCGTTGGCTGATTCGAAAATGACCGACAGTTGCAGCCTCTAAAAGTCCATTAGTTAAATAGAAAAATCCTATCAATTAGCCTGGATTATTAAATTACGCCTGTCAATAACAAAATATTTAATTTGTAGAACCTCCATAGTCCATATTAGCAAACTCGTGAATGTGTTTAGTCAAATCGAACTTTCCAAGCACAATTCAATAAGATATATCTGTTGATCCACAGATATCGTGATTCATGACTCTTGCATATGTCTACAAGAGGGAAAAATCAATCGACTTTTTATTATAAGAATATAACTTTCATTGAAATTGGATGTGGAAATTAATAGATAATAATAAACATATAAAATCAATTCCGTACTTCGCAAGGAGTTATCAATGCAACCAGTAGATTTTGTCGCTTATTGGTAGGTCAAAAATGAAGGCAAAGAATCAATTCACACGAGCCTGATCGGGCACGTGTGAACGTATGAATTGTTTCTCATAATTTTGATCCAGTCAATATCGTCCTTCCAGATGGAAGAAAATTGTATCTCACGAAACAACACCATCAAGCGTTAATATTTTCCGCATACGACGATGTCTAGGCAAGTACGAAGGGCATATAAAAGCCAGCAAAGTGATGCAAGAACACAATAAAAACTTCTGATCAACTCTCTCCCCATATCGAACCTGCTTCTATTCTAGTTCAAAACTTAATGGGATCAGAAATTCTCTATGATTTGTCCCCATTGGTAAGGATTTACAAGAATGGCCGAGTGGAGAGACTCGTGGGCACCGAAACCGTCGATCCGTCGTTCGATGAGAAAACTGGCGTTGAATCTAAGGATGTCACCATTGAATGGGGCCCCACACCATGGTACCATGGACTCCTGGGCACCAAAACCGTCGATCCATCGTTCGAGAAGAAAACCGGCGTTGAATCTAAGGATGCCATCATTGCACCGGTACCCAAACCATGGTACCCCGTCGTCTCCGGGAGACTTTACATCCCAAGAGATGCAATCGGTTCTCTCCAAAAGCTGCCTGTACTTGTGTACTATCACGGAGGAGGCTTCATAGTCGAGACCGCATGGTCACCGACTTATCACAACTATCTCAATGCCCTAGTCGCCGAGGCTAACGTCGTTGCCATCTCCGTTGACTATAGAAGGGCGCCCGAGCATCCTCTTCCAGTAGCTTATGAAGATTCGTTGTTCGCCCTCGAGTGGGTGGCCTCTCATTCTGCTGGAAACGGACCTGAGGAGTGGCTGAATTCTTGTGCCAATCTCAAGAAGGTGATCTCTCTAATTGGCTTACATAAAATAGTAAATCTGGGGATGAAACTCATTAGTTCATAGTATATTCAGCGTTTGTTTGGAATAGCTGCAGGTTTGATATATTTATATTGCGCTATGTACTTGTGAAGTTTTAAAGTTATAGCACTTCAAAATTGAGTGACTAAAAGCTATTGCAGTTGCTGTATGAAATGGACTGATCTCGACGACTCTTGAAAATAGGTTCATTTTCATCGCCTCATTCTACTAAGATAGGTTGAAGCCAATTACCAGAAAAAACAAAAATCTGTTTGAATTTGTCTCCAATTTTTTTTTAAACGGTTACTTAATATTGAATACTATAGAAAAAAGAAAAATAAAGGTGACTTAATATATTAAGATTCTCAATATTGAAAAGAAGCAAAAACTTCGACTTCAAACTTCAAAGTCAGAACAAAAAACCTCAAGGTAAAGATAAAGTCACACAAAAACTTGTTTGATAGAAACTCTTAAGATGAGTTTCGTTATAAAAATTATTTGTTTCATCAAGGGCGCTAGATTGTATGTTCAGATTGCAAAATGGCCTTTTGGCTGGGCGGTTGAGATTTAAAATTTGTCATTAATTAAATATAATAATGTTTTATAAATCTATCATGTATATAGTGATCGGCGGCATGAGTTTTCTCAAATAGTTGAAAAACAATTGGACCAAAATTTGGAAATCGTCATTCATTTCTGGTGGCTCAGAAACATGTTTGATATCTCCGAACTGTTGACATTTCTCTCTTGTTAACTGTTCATGACAGGTTCCTCAAGCAATGAGTTTGCACAACTAAGAAAATTCTCCTCTCTAGTTATTTAATTTAAACCCCTTTCAATAATAAATTAATAGGTGTTTGTGGCCGGAGACAGCGCCGGCGCTAACATAATCAACTACATTGGCACCCGATTGGATATAAAAAGGCTTAATGGAATCGAAGTTCCGGGTGTCATGATGGTGCACCCTTATTTCTGGGGAAACCACCCGTTGCCTTCGGAGACCTGTGATCCCAAGACGAGGTCCTTCTACGAGATGTTCTGGCACGCGGCGAATCCCAAGACAACCGGGTGCGACGACCCGCTGATAAACCCAGGGAAGGACCCAAGGATCTCGAGCCTGTATTGGAAGAAGGTCCTGGTATGTGTTGCTGGAAAGGATGTGTTGAGATATAGAGGGTTGTTTTACAAGACGATATTGAGGGCGCTTGGATGGTATGGAGTGTTGGAAGAGATGGAATCGCCAGGGGAGGATCATGTGTTCCATTTGTTGAATCCTACTGGCGAGAATGCTGTGAAGTTGATGAAGAGATTGGTCTCCTTCATGAATGAGGATGAGGATAAATAGGGTTGGACGTATTGTTGTTGGTAACTTCCTTTGTGTGTGTGTGTGTGTGTGTGTGTGGGTTAATACTTGTGATCTCTGTCTCTATTTGTACTAAAATAATGAATTTTTCGGGAATTGTTTTTTCTTCTAGAAACATGATCTTTGTTTCCATATTGCATGCTCTAAACCCTTCTCCAATTTTTTAATTGTCTTGACAATAATTATTGATCCCAATACTAAATATAGGGGAAGTTCCAAACTTCTCCCAACTTTCTAGTAATAAATTTATCCCTAAACTTTCCACCGTTACTTGTGTTCAGAAAACTCCCTAATTTGTTTTGAAAATTAACAAAAAATTTCATAAGTGTTCAATGAATCTAACGAAAGTATTTTCAGGAGATATTCACAAAGAAACGATGGTCAAACTCTAATTATTACCATCCAGATGTACGTCTGAAGTTCTGAATTATTCTTGTCAATGACATAAATATATGTCATGAACGTCATTAGACTCATATGAGGATATCAACAAACCTTGTACATGAGTTTTGTCAATAAATTTGGGATCTTTAGACTCTATGAGAAGTCTATCCAGACCCGGGAGTATTCAAACTCTAACAATATCATATGATTAAAAAGACTATTCAGGCTCAGGAAATTTCAAAAATATATATCGCAATGGCTAGTAATCGAGCTTGGATTTCTTATGTAGAAAGTGTTGATTGTTTCTCAACCTTGAAGATTGTTCTGCAACAAACTTACTCAAAGAAAGGATTCGTGAATTGATTGACAATCATTCAAAGACAATATATTCTTTACAAATGAAGAGCTCTGCTTATGGAAACCTAGCTTTATTTGTATGGGTGATTGAATCAATGGGAGAATCTGATCTAGTCACTTAAACGGCTACTAAATCTTCTTAAAGCATTCATGTCCAAAGGTTAGCTTGGAAGTTGAAGAGAATAGAAAGAGATTCTAGCACTAAAAAGAAATCAAGATTGTGAAAATGAAATTCCAAAGTTCAAGAGAGTTTCCACCTCACACACTTGTCTTCAGAGTTGCAATTCTAATCATTTGATAGGTGTCGACAGTTTTACAATTGGTACTTAGGTGTGAGATAGTGAAATCTATCAGCTTGAGTACAAACAATACTAGCTTTGAATAAAAATTCTTGAATATAAGTAGCACAACTTGATTGGAATCCCTCATTGATTATCTAGTAGAATTCAGTTAAGAGTTTGTTAGCATAAAAGAGTGAATATATGCTTAATATAAGCTGAATCACTATAAATTTTGTATGTAACTTCTTCCATCTCTAAACTCATGCTAATTATTTTTGATAGACTTTTGTACACTTGTGGACCGCATCTAATCTCTATTCAAATTCTAACCTTTGTGCTCTAGTGAGCATCATCATAATTCTAGTGATTGTTCAGACTTAGATTTTAACTTCTTTACTTCCGCTTTATATTTGTCAAAATTTATTAAAATCACCTATTCAACCCTTCTCTAGGTAATACCGTTAACCTCCAACAACGCGTTATGCCTCTAAATTTCTTTTACCATAATTGCTAGCCTTCCATTATATTTCCATTAGTATGTGCAATGCACGACCTTTTAGGGGTAAGAGTATATTTTCATTTCATGTGATGGAAATCTCTCTTTTTCCTTTAATTTTTACAATAATTCAAAAATAAATCCACTAGAATATCCATAAAATATTTAAAATAAATATTTGCTAAATATATCCACTTTAGTAGAATTAAATAAGGCTTTTTGAGAAAAATAATAAATACTAATTTGATAAAAAAAAAAAGGGAAAATGACTCTATAATAAAGGTCAAAACGACAAAAAAATTGATTTATTATTATATATATTTAAAGGTTAACTAAGGTAAAAATTGATGATTAATAAAAATATTTTAAAAATCATAAAAGAGAATGATTTCCTCGGCTCATAAAAGAAAATGATTAACCAAGATTTAAGGTGATATTTTAAATATTTTTTTATCTATCAATCTTTTTTTTTTGTTGCAGTAACAACCATTAAATAAATGCATTATGACTAATTATTTTTAAATATGGCCTTTCTATTATTTAGGCTTTTTTTCATTTTACTCAATTGTTTATTTTCTTCTTAAAATACCTTATTAGTTCTATTAATATATTCATCTATATCTATGTACTCTTTCCAGTTTAATATTATTGTGGATACTTATTTTTTTTTTTTATATTACTAGCATCATAGTTTATTTAGTTTTCTCCTATTTTCTATAACTTTTTTTTCATAGCAGTTATAGGTAAAAGAGATATTTCCTTAAAAAAATAAGACGTAAAATTTGCTTTTACACCTTCAAAGAATGTGCATTGCACATGTTAGCCAAAAAAGTAACGGAGAGTTGATGAATGTAATAAAATAAAAGTTCTAAGGGTACAGTACAATAATTAAAAGTTTGAGGACAAACTTGTACTACCCCCAAAGTTCTAGGGGGCTTTGTGTGATTTCCCTTAAATATATAGATTATGGGAAATGGTTACCGAATTATATTAAATTTTCAAACACTTTTTCGAGGCAATGTGAAATCGCATTCATGTACAACCTGTCATTATAAGTCATTCCTTTGTCCTGGACCTCATGATTTTACCAATAAAAACTTTCCCCATTTACCTTTAGATGAAATGTAATAAATTAGTAAACTTGGCGTATTTTCCTTTTATCAACGAGTCTCTGACTCTTTGATCATCTAGTTAATCCCCCTTGTGTGTGACAGTCTCTCCATTCCACACACACTGGGTAATTACCAAAGACACAGATTCATTCTCCTAGAGTTGACCACAAGAAAATGCGCAAGCGTGATAAATTGAAATCTAAGCATTGAGCAAGTGGGACTAACACTTTTACCAATCGAGTAAACCCTTGAGTTTATTATAAGGGATGTAAACTTATTGTTCATACACTAACGTGAGTAGCTAGATGTCTACTCCTACTTCTTGAGATTATATTGTCCTTTATTAATCACTAAACAAGAATTTGCATGTTGAAATGGAATCTTGTTAATATCAACTAATTTTTAAATGACCCTTACTCAACAAAAGACTTTCTTTTATTTTGTACTAAGCGTGCTATCTTTCTCAAATAAGAGTTCCGTGCAGATTTGTTGTTTATGATAAGTCTAGTTTTTTTTTTTTTTTTTATAGAAATGAACAATAAGCTCTCGGTTTTCTCGATTCTGGTCCTATGCTTCTTCTCATCTGATATGGACTTCTTAAGCTTATACACGTACTTATCACAAATGTTGGATAAATCCTTAAATAGCCATTATGTCTTCAATTCTTCCGAACTCAGTGAGTTTTGCATGATATTACTTTTCATATTAGTACGAATCAGCTTGATTCCTCCGTATCCATCTTCAACCAATTAGATTGTACATCTTATAGTCCTCATTTGAAGATAGGCTGAATATGGTTGTAATCTGCACTAGGTTGATTGCCATTGTCATGTATTACTTTCCATATGTAATTGATTCATCATATGTATTTGAGACTATGATATCGTTAAGTTACTATAACATTACATCCGCAACCGTAATATCGATATGGTAATATAACATTACTTTTCATATGTAATCGATTCATTGTATGTATCCAAGACCGTGATATCGATATGGACTATAACATTACATTTCCGACATTTTGAGACATGCCTTTATTTCCTTGCATCCATTGAAACAAACATGTCAATTGTCAAGCATGTAGCTTGTTGTTATAATCAAATCATCCAGGAAGAGATCCAACGAAGCCTCGTCCCTTCATACGGTCATGGAATGCGCGTGGCAGGTAAAATTAGGGAAAAGACTGGATGACGGCTCGATCAGTCTCACAGGAGCGGCGGACCCCTATCCACCACTCTTTTTATGCTTGAAACTGCAGAACATATTTGTCTGGTTGCCCACCTTTCACAAATTAGAAAGTGTGATCATGGTCGCCCCGTCAATAATGAAAGGTAACCGTGCTGCAATGCTAGCAAGTGTCGTAAAATGATGTCTCTGCTGTTATTCACAGCCTTACATTTTAAGTTAGGTGTGCTAGGAGGCAGATGAAAGACGGTGGCTCAAGGATTGACTAATACATATAGAAACTATTTTGCTTTTCAAATCTATATGGAAACTATTTGAGGCTAATTTCTTCAAAATTATCAATATCGGACTAATTAGAGGTTCATTATTAGAAATCCCATCTTCATCAACATTCTTACCTTCTTTTGGAACAACAGCAGCCTTCTTTTAGAAATCAGTGCCAATTTTTGGACTAGCGAGCAGATTTTGGACTAAAATGAAAATTTGAGATTTATTTTTAGACAAAAAAAAAAAAGGAGCACGATTAGTATTGGACCTAAGTTTACTATTTTACAGGGAATTAGCCTCAATCAAATATAACAAACATTCTAGTTTTTAGACGTGGACTCTCCCCCACTCTGTCTCTCTAACAGGAATCCTGATGACGACATACCAACAGATTTCTCAATGTATTTTGTCAAATCAAACTTTAAGCACAACTCAATTCTCACTTCGCTTACGTAACCTCAACTAGCCCCGGAATCATTGATGACTCTACCAACAGCTTGATAACTCTCCCTTTTTTTTTGTCGGGTCTACTTTGATTGCTTTACATTGTATTATATTGTACAATATACAAGCCATTGCCTTCAGAGACGACCGAACCCGAGAAGAGGTCCTTGGCTGAGAATTTCTGGCTCTCAGGTTTGGGCTGCAAAAGTGTCCTAGTATGTGTTGCTGAAAAGGATATGTTGAGACAGAGGGCATGGTATCACAAGGAGTTGTTGAGAGATAGCGGATGGAGTGGGGCTGTGGAAGTGATGGAAGCACCGGGGAAGGACCATACGTTTCATTTGCATAATCCTAGCCGTATAATGCTGTGAAGATGATGAAGAAATTGGCCTCCTTCACGAATGAGTGGCTTCCTTTTGATGCGGGGCTAGTTCTTGTCATCTCAATGTCTATTTGTAATAAAACATGAGTCTAGGTTTTCCTTTGCTTGGAAATATGTTCCTTCAGTGGTAATTTTCTCATATGGTTTGTAAGGACACGTTTGGTAATGATTCTGTTCCCGGGAACAGATTCTGATCATAAATAATTCTTCTTAATTATGTTTTCGAGAACAATTTCTAAGCATTTTAAGCCGCTTAATAACTATTCAAAATTTCTAATTCTAGAATAGAATTGCGTCTAGTACTATGCTCATTAATTCTGTTCTAAATCAATTTTCTTTTAATTTTTAAATAATTTTGTTAACTTTTTTCCTCTTTGTCTTTCCTTTTTTCTTTTCTTTTTTTCCTTTCTCTCCTATTCTTCTTCTTCTTGAAGTGGCCGGTCGCGGACCGACGACCAGCCAGATGATAGCCAGCATTCTCACCTGAGCGTCATCGGCCCTTGGCAAGGCTGGCCCTCATTGGGTGAGCCTCACCAGCAACTGGGCGAGGCTCGCCTAGCCTCGCTGAGCCTCACCAATGGCCAAGCGGGCCTACCCAAGGCTGGACGAGCCTTGTCAATGGCTTGATTTGCCTCCAACAAGCTCGCCGGACCTCACCTTGGCCTAGCAAGCTCGCCGAACCGATTGCCAACAGACAACAGCAGCGGTAGCGGCCAACAGCGATAGATGGTGGAGGCAGCGGCGAACGGCGGCAGACAGCAACCACAGGATGGTGGTCGATGACAAAGAAGAAAAGAGAAGAAAAAGAGTTGGTTTTGATTTTTAGATTTGTTCCCGAAACATAGTAATTTACCACTCAAAACAAAAAATTGACGGTGAAAATAGTAATTTACCTGCAATATTAATAACAACCAACATGGCATCGATTTTAGTGTAGTAATAACTTGCCACCCGTGGTAAGGAATTTATCAACTTCAAGTGGTATGTAAATTATAGTACCCTTTGAAACAAAAATTGAGCAGCAAAATTGGTGACTTTCGTAAGTAGGTCCACTTACAAGTTAGTTAGTGTCGCAACCTACCCCTCAATAGGGAGAAAAATAGGTTTAGAGTATTGCTTTCATTTGACTTGGGTTCTTCCAAACCATACCTCGCATAACATTGAACATCCGATTTTCATTCAATTCATCATGTGTAAATTATATATAAGGAATCACCACTAACCTATTAAAGTCGGCTAAAAACCAAGAGAGATATGAGAAAATATTTCACTTTCCACGCAACAGGATATCTTGGGAATTAGGACTTAATTATGTTAGTTTTGGAACTAATGCCTTTTTTTGTACGTAAACTTGATTTTGAGCTAATTAAAATGCCAAGGTAGCCTATAAACTATGAGGGTTCATCCTAACCACTCTAAAAATAAAAATAGCACTCAAGATATTAAATTGCACAACCAAATGTAATCAAAGTAAACATACAAACAACATAATATTATCTCTAAAAAAAATGGCATTCAAAAAACTCTATTGTAAAGCTCTAAAGGCTTACTCAATTCCGGATTTTAACTTTTCAAGGATTTTCTCTTAAAAATACTCGAAAAGCTAATTTTTTTAAAGCTTTTTCCAAGGATTTCTTATTTTTCTAAATTTTTTATTATTTTAAAAAATTTCTGAATTTTCTAGAATTTTTATGAATTTTTAGATTTTATAAATTTTATAAATTTTCTGATTTTCCTTTTCATGAAATTTCAGAATTTCCTAAAATTTTTAAGAATTTTCTTGTTTTTATTATTTTTATGAATTTTAATACTTTATAATTGTTTTTATTGTTTTTTCATTATTAAGAAAGGACATTAGGACCGGGTCAAAGGATCCCGCCCGCCTAGCTGACCCGTATCTTAATGGTCCGGGTTGGGATTGAATTGGGCCAGTCTTGAGGCCCGGTCCAATTTTATTATTTTAAAAAATTCAGATCGACCAGAACCGACCCGATAACCGGATCTGACCCAAGTCACTTATTATCCGAATCTTATCTTTTCCTTTTCTGACTTCTTATTTCTTTCTATTATATTCTATTTTCTAATTTTTCTTTATTCTTTATTATTTATTTCTTTTTCTTTTCCACGTCGTCTCCTTCCCTAAGTGTTCTTCCCAGTGACGGCCTTCTTCACCAACGTTTTCTTCACTGAAAACTCCAGCCATTCTACCAAGCTCTCGCCGGAGCTCTAATGGCTTCCAAATCATTCCTCGCCATTGATCGTTCACTGATGCTGACGATGACCTATGCCGACGCAACTACAATTCAATTCGCGTCCTCTACCTAAACGATCTTTCCTTCTAGATCGACAATCACACACGACAATCTTCAACAAAACGAAACACATATGCTTGAGGGAAAACTATAGAGATCTAACACAGCGGCGACTAATCGCAAATCGTCGTCGGAAAAACAGAGGTGGATTTGAGACTCCAATTCCCTTCCCTTCCCTATTCAACTCGGCCAAGAAGGCTCGTCCATTTTTGTTATCTTTTTTATTCATTTTCATTCATTTTTCATTACTATATAATTCGTCCTTTTTTTAAACTCTTTTTCGATTTTTATGTTTTTGTTTAACAAAAGTAAGGTGTCAATAGCTCGTTTACCAACAAAATATGGAATTCGTCATTATAAATGAAATTGAAATTTAGTAACTTCTTGTTAAAATTAAGTAACTTATCAACATGGGCCCTTTACTTTAGTAAGTTCGAACACCAAATTTTAATGATTAACTATCAAGTTGTTTAGAAATTTTCCATTGGAAATAGAATCTTGACTTTTGAAGCTAGTTATTACTAGGTGGTTCAAGACTTGGCTTGCAAGTCGAAAGTCACATATTCAATTCCCAATCTATCATGGATCTCAGGAAATCTTGATTAGTTTGTGAATGACGGACCTAGACTTAGTTGTATTGTCTACTTGGGCTTCCCCGCTTGCTTGAAGTGGCCATGGTGATGGGCTCACTGGGAAGCTAGTACTTTGTTGGCACTTAGAATGGAACATTCCATACGTTTGTGGATGTAGAATGTCAAGACAAAAGCATTTCCTAGATTAATGACAATCTAGTGTTCCAATAGTGATTGTTGACGAATTTAGCTTTGACTATTCGGCATTGATTCATCTATATCACAAATACATGGAAAACAGACGTTCAACGGGCAGATTTGAATGTCACGTAACATAAACGAAAGCTGAATTGCTCTTGGATGATCAGAATACATGCGTCAAAGAGGTGGATAAGACATATCATGCTCAACAGTGGAGAAAATAACTCCTCTTATCTTACGCACAGAAAATCATGACGGAGTTCACCAGAAAGGTTGAGATGTAAGATACCAATGGATTCGCTGTGATGTTCAGGGAAAATCGAGCTAAACTAAGAGACCGAACCGAAATCGAGTTAATCTGCTGAGCTTTATTCCGAGTTACTTTAACATCAATATTTAGAGCGATTTGCAGCTATAGCTGCGTGGAACGATTCGCATTCTATTATAACTTCAGAGCAGAGACCAAACAAACTAGGTCGACTAAAAAAGCTCACTTCAACGACGAGAAAGTGCCCTTGAACTCATTTTGATGTAAATTAGAGGATCAGGCGAATGAAATTGAATCCCATAAATTAGTGAAGTCAATAATCACCTAGCTGATCAGAAAATCATGATCATCATCTCAGAATCAAACTGAAGCTTCGCTTGCAAGCCTAAACACAATGCATTGAATATTCGCTCGCAAGCCTAAACAGAAAAAAAGAATAAATTAATTGTGTGCCTCATCCGGCTGGCTATCAAATTTCTTATCCAGTCAATATCATCATTCCAAATAAACAAATGAGGGTTTCATCAAAGTATATATTGCACCGAACAAAAATTTACACTACGCTAATCGCAAGAAAAATCTTCTTTCCAGATATGACAGACTATCGACAATGTCTAAGTATATAAAAACAGCTACTTAATGCAAGAACACAACAAAAAGTCCTGTTTAACTCTCTTTGTTCTTCTCCTCAACAGCAGTCTTGCTTCTACTTCAGTGAAAAACCTAATAACGGAAACAGAAGTGGCCCATGATTTGGTTCCAGCGGTAAGAAAACTGGCGTCCAATCAAAGGACGTCGCCATTTCATCGGATTCTAGCGTGTCGGCAAGACTTTACATCCCAAAAGCAGCGATCGGCTCTCTCCACAAGCTCCCCGTACCCGTGTACTTTCACGGAGGAGGCTTCACATTCGAAACAGTGCAATCTCCAACTTACCACAACTATCTGAATGCACTAGTCGCGGAGGCTAACATCACCGACATCTCTGTCGATTATAGGAGGGCACCAGAGCATCCTCTTCCGACGGCTTACAATGATTGCTTACAATGATTCATGGACTTCCCTCAAATGGGTGGCCTCTCATTTTGCGGGAAACGGCCCCGAGGAGTGGTTGAATTCTCATGCCAAGCTCAGCAAGGTAATCTGAAAATGCTTTCCACTTTCTATCGAGATCACTTATTGGCCTATAATACACTGATAGATATTGCATTCAAACTCATAATAATATATCTGATTGGTATAGTTACGGTTGTAATATAACAATGTTTCGCTATCACCATGCTATAAAGAGTTGTATATGCTGTCTTTGGTGAAGTGACGACACCTTCAAATTGAGTGAGGCAATTTGTTAAAAGCTAGTATTTTCTAGGGATGGGCACGAAGTGGGGCGGGAACGAATGTCGCTGTCCCGAGTCCTATGCGGGATGGTTAGCCACGCAAGGCCCCGCCAAAGAATCGACTTTTACTTAAATACAATTAGCACCATTTAGTAGATGGTTATTTAACATTTTTCTTACTTTTATAATATCTGTAATAAAAAAAATGGGGAAAAGTATCGAAAAAATCCTAAATTTATTATATTTGTACCAATTTAATCATAAACTTAAACATTTTCACATTTATATCAATTCAATCCGTCCAGCTAATTTTGGCTGGTTGGTGCTAACGTGGATGATGACTAGTGGCCGAATGCTGATGTGGCAGTTTTATAATAATTTTTTTTTTTGGAATTTTATATTAACTTTTTTGTTTTCTCTTTTTCCTTTTTGTTTTATTTTTCCTTTTCTTTTCTCTCTTCTTCCTTCTTAGACTTTCCTTGCAATGATCAGCAAGCCTCATAAGAGGCTCACCGGCCACTATCGGCCACTAGGAGAGGGCCATGAAGCCCTCGCCGACTGCCAACAAGGAATGCGGCCCTACGCAAGGTCCGGCAAGGGCAACAACCCGCGCCAATGGCTGGCAAGGGCTTTGCGCCCTTGCCCACTAGCCAGCCAGGGAGGCTCGCTGGCCACTACAGGGACTTTCCCAAAGAGGACAAAGAGAGAAAAGAAAAGGATAAAGAAAAGAAGCAGGAAAAACTAAAAAGAAAAGAAAAATTAATAAAAAAAATTTGAAAAATGTAAAAAATTAGTACAAAAATCGCCACGTCAACATCCAACCACCGACCAGCGTTCATGTTAGCACTGGCCAGCCAAAATTGACAAGATAAACTAAATTGTTATTTTTGTGAAAATGTTTAAAACTAAATTGATCTAATTGAAAAGTTTAGAATTGAATTTGTACCAATATAATAGGTTTAAAACTTTTTTGGTACTTTTCCCTAAAAAAATGGCCTCATTGGTAGATTTTATCAATAAGATTAGCGTCATGGGTTGGTTTTATAGAGCCGATCGAGCTCCAACTTCACAAATTAGTCAGCGCAGGACAATCGTGAAGATAAAAGCCCATGGAAAACAGTTGTCCCATATTGCTCACCTAGACTTTCCAAGCTTGCATTCTTTACAAAGGCAAGACTTGTAGGGGGAAGATATTGTATTTAATGGGGTAATAATATCATGCTTTTTTTTTTAAATAAAATATGCTTTTTTTCTTAAAGTGTGCAATGGGCGAATTAGCAAGGCGGGCCAAGGCTAACGGCAGCCTTGACCCGCCGTGCCTATTGTCCCACCCATGCCCCGTAGGGCATTTTTTGTGGGGAATAACTTGTTTGAATTTGCCTCCAAAATACATTAACAAAAAAGTCAGCTTAAATGGTAGAATTCTATCAAAAAACTTAGAGTGACTTAAGAAAATGTTGTTCACGAATTTGAAAGTTTTTACGTTCTCAATACTGAAAAGATGATTTCAAGTCTAAACTTAGAAGAATAAGCCAAAAGTAAAGCCACCGTAAAATTTTTTTGCTAGTTTCTATGATCAAATTTCAAAAGGTTTTGGGTGGGCAGTGGAGATCAAGATATCGCAAGAATCCATGACTTTTATATAGTGCTCACTTGAGTGCTCTAAGTTTTGTATGACCCTTAAGTGATCAATAGAAAAGTTTTATGGCATTCAAGCGATAGTAAAAAAAGTTACGGCCCTTATATGAGCGTTATATGAAAGTTTAAAACATTCAAGTGATCGGAAAAAACAAATCATAGCCCTCAAGTGAACGTCATTCAAAAGTTATAACTCTTATATTGTCTTCTTCTTTTTTTCCCCCAAATAGTTGAAAATAGCTCAACAAGTACTTGGAAACCATGATTCAATTATGGTGGTTATAAAATCAATTTTTCATTTTCACAGATAACTTAATTGTCTTTCGAGAGCTTTTCATTACTACATCCTTACAACTTTCCCGAAGTTCTTCATAGGTGTTTATGGCTGGTGACAGTGCCGGTGGTAACATAGATCACAACATGGGCATCCAATTGGGAGGGGAGAAATTAAATGGAGTTGAAATTGCGGGTGCTATTATGGTGCATCCTTTTTTCTTGGGCAACAAACCATTGCCTTTGGTGACCACTGAGCCCGAGAAGACATACTTCTGATAGATGCTAAAACTCGCAATCCCATGATCTTCATAGCTAAAACAAGAACACATATATAATCAAGTAGAAATATTAACGCATATGTTTTAAAATCCATCGTTCTTGATGCGAAAGCGGAAAAGTAATGATTCAAGCGCAAGTTTTTCTCCTCTATTACCTTATGTATCACTAGCTTAATGAGATGGCCCATTCACTCTTTAACGCTAGCTAAACACTCATTTGTGAGAATAATTGTGAAAATTAGGGTTAGATGAGAGACTTGAGCACTATTTATAGAGTTTCCAACCAGACTCTCTCATTATGAGCCATGTTCAACTCAGCCCACGCTAGCCTGCCTCATATTAGACTAATTAAGAAATTTTTTATTTCACCTTAGACCAACACCATAAAACAATAAATTATAATATCAATTAATGATACCCACATTAGGAAAACTCTTACATTATCCCACTTGAGCTATATTAATTGAAAATATATTGTATATGCACACCTTTGTCTAAAGATAATTCTTAATAGTCAATCACATCCCATAAAGTCTCAAATACAAAATCATGGTAGTAACTGCATATATACACATAGAGACTTCCATAGTCACGAGTGTTTTCAACTTTATTGATATGAATTCAATATAGTAGTACAGCAAATGGATAACATCTCTCATAGAGAGATTCCATTTGTTAGTCACTATTATCTTACATTAGGTATCACAAAAACCTATGCCACTAGAGAACGTCTTTATAATTCCTATGAACCCACATATGTTTTGTCTTTATGGTGAACATTTTTTTACGTGTAATAAGACATATACTCAAAGCTAATAACTAGATGCCCCTAACCTTCACTCAAGGTTTATACTATACCTTGATACTTTTATCAATATATATTTAACATAATAACAATTCATTCAAAAATGTTTTATTGAATGTAAAAGTTGATATATATCAAAACGTTTCTAAATGTAACAAACACATATATAAACTTTATTAGAGAAAAATAAAAATAACTCCCACTAAATAACAATATCATAAGATACTCCTAAGCCCATGCTAATGACATGTCGCTCAAATATATAAGGGTGTAGGTCTTTAGTTAGTAGATCTGCAACTATATCATCTGTATGAATATGATCTATTGCAACGTCATCATTTTGTATTGATTCATTTATGATCGAAAACTTGACTTCCATGTGCTTAGATCCCTTGAGATTTCCATTGTTATTGATAAATAACACTGTAGAGTTATTATCACAATATAACTGTATGAGCCTATCAACAAAATAAAAAATGGTCAACTCCATAATGAGGTTCCGCAGCCAAATAACCTAAGTAACAGCTGAAAAACATGTTATAAACTTCGATTGCATGGCAGAAGATATAGATTTATGTTTCTCACTCTTTCATGATACTGCACCTCCTGCCAACATAAATATGTATCATGTTGTCAACTTCATATTATTTTGACAGCTAGCAAAATTGGCATCTGAATACCCTACTAGCTGCATGTCTGAAACATGTCTATAAATCAACATATAATCTCGTCCTCTTTAAATACCTTAATTTTTTTTTGCCAAACAACCCTATGATCACGTCTTGGATTTAACTAATATATGCCTAGGATTTCTATCGCAAAAACAATATTTGGTTTAGTGCAAACTTGAACATACATGATACTTCCAAGCACACTAGTATGAGATACATCCTTCATTTGAGCTTTCTCAAAATTTGAATTAAGGCATTGTGAGAGACTCACTTTATCACCCTCAATGACATGAGCATTTCTTAGATTGCAATGTTGCATATTGAATGTTTCTAAAATACGATCAACATATACCCTCTGAGACAAACCCAATAAACTGCGAGAATGATCCCTATGAACCTCAATGCCAAGAACAAAAGATGCATCACCAAGGTCTTTCATGTCAAATTTTTTTGATAACATCCACTTTGTCTCATGCAATAATCCAATGTCATTACTTGCAAGTAAGATATCATTTACATAAAGTATGAGAAAAATATATTTCTTCCCACTGATCTTGCAGTATATACATTGATCTACTTTGTTCTCAATAAATCTAAATAAAGTGACAACACAATGAAACTTTAAATATAATTGTCTAGAAGCTTGCTTAAAGCCATAAATAGACTTTTCCAATCTACATACAACCTTAGCCGAATCATCTACTACCAAACCTTCAGGTTGCACCATATAGACCTCCTCATTAGGGTCTCCATTTAGAAAAGCAATTTTAATATCCATTAAGTGTAACTCCGTATCAAAATAAGCTACCTATGCCAAAATCACTCTAAAGAATCTTTAGAAAAAATTAGAGAAAAATTTACTTCATAATCTATTTATTCTCTTTAAGTGAAACCCTTAAATATTAGTCTAGTTTTAAAATTCTCAATCTTTCTTTTGGAATCCCTTTTAGTCTTGTATACCCATTTGTATCCGATGGGCCTATAACCTTTAAGAAATTCCACAAGCTCCCAAACATCATTGTGTTTCATGGATTGCATCTTATATTTCATCACATCTAACCATAAATCTGATTACGAACATGAAATAGCATTTATATAAGTCACTGGATAAACAACAGTCGATATCATAATCCTACTCTCTCAGGTAGACTATATAATCTAGTAGTATAGCTAAACGTTTTTCCCTAATCGATCTCCTGAGTAAAGTTACTTCAACCTCATTATGAATCTGAGGGAGTTGAGGAATTTCATCAAAAACTACCTCAACAACAGGATCTTGAGCCACAATAAGCTCAGTTTGTGGCGTAGGAAGCTTCATAATCATTTACTCAGGAAGAGACAGGGATTCGATAATCCACACCATATTGTCATCTTCAATAGTTTGTGAGCAACTACCATTTTTTGCTACATTAAATTCCAAAAGTTTTGTTGTTTGAGATTCCACAATTCTTGTATCTTCATTAGAGTTATAAAACCGATACCCCTTTGAATGATTTGGGTAAGATACGAAGTAACACCAAGTAATTTTAGAATCCAACTTACTCAATGATAAATTATATAACTTCACTTTTATAGGACATCCTAAAATTTTAAGATAATTCAAGTTAGGTTTACATCCAGTCCACAACTCTAAGGAGTTGATGGAATCGCTTTAGTAGAAACACGATTTAGAATGTAAAGCATTGTTTTCAAAGCTTCACCCCACAGAAAACTAGGTAAATTAGTCCTACTAATCATATTTCTCATCATATCCATAAGAGTGCGATTACACCTTTCGTCCACACCATTTTGTTTAGGACTCCTAGGCATAGTAAATTGAGGTATTATCCCATAATCCTCCAAGTTTTTGGCAAATGGCCCATTAAGTAGTCTAACATTACCATGTCTGCCAAAATTACACATCACCATGATAAAATCTAAAAATCTTTATGATTTTTCCCAACTATTTATTTACTTATGTCTGAAGAATCTTGAATTAGTCAAGAGACTCAGACTTTTCTTTAATAAAATATAAGTATCCATATTAGAAATAGTCATCAATAAATGTGATAAAATAAAAATTTATACACAAATTTGTCATGTATGGTCCACTAATATCAACAAATTAAAACTTTGAGCTGTGATTTTTTTTTTATCTTAATTATCTTACTTCTACAACAATCTACTCAAGTCTCTAGATCACTTTTAAGAGTAAGTAGGATGTTAGCCTTTATTAGCATTTCTACTCTTTCTCTAAAGATGTAACCAAGACGTTTATGTCATAATGCATAAGATTGTTCCCTAGGTAGAGGCCTTTTGGAAACAACATTTTCAGCTGAATAAACAATGTACATATTGTTAGGAGATCAACAAAACAATACAATCTATTGGATAAATTGCAACACCCAACCTTATTTGAATTATAAAATATAGAAATACTATTACTCTTTATTTTAAAGGAGTATTCACACATGTCCAAACAAGACATAGAAACTAAGTTCCACTTAAAGAAAGGTACATAAAAAGTGTTTCTTAGTGTCATCCTAAAATTAGAATCTAAAATCAAAATAACATCTCCCATGAACTCAACGTCAACTTTAATGTTGTTTCGCACTATAAGCTTTAATTTATCTTCATTTAGTGCCATTCGGTTTATGAACCCGTGTATGGTAAACGCAATATGATTAGTTGCATCGCTATCTAACCACCAAGAATTGGATGGGGCTTCAGATAGATTGGATTCACAAAAAAAAAAAAAATTTGCCAAAAAATCATTACATTTAGGCTCACTTTTGATTTTCTTAGACAATCAAGCTTTATATTTATTGCAGTGTTTCTTTACATGTCCTCTATTCCTACAAAAGTAGCAAAAAACACAATCTTTCTTGAATGATGTTTTCTCATGACCCAAACTGTTAGAAGGACTGGCAGCTTCATAATTTCCTTTATTATTGGAAGGACCAGCAGCTTCAAAATTTCGTTTCTGAGTATAATTTTTGAATTTCTTATCTTTGTCATCACTAGAACTAGAAGCATAAAGGGCAATGTACGCTTTATCTTTTCATCAATTTTTCTTCCTCTACCACCACTCTTGTAATCAGGTCATTAATTGACCAAGTCTCATCTTGAAAACTATAATTGATCTTGACAATCGCAAAATTAGGAAAAAGAGTATTTAGAGCTTGATGCCCAATGCAAGCCACATGATTAAAATCATTGAGAGTTTGAAGTTTTGTCTGCAAATCTATCATTCTTAGAATATAATCCTTAACTCCACCACAACTATCATATTTTATATGAAATAGTGTTTGTAGGTGTGTCCCTATCTCAGCATTAGACGAGATACGGTTTCTAGCCACCAAGGCTTCCATTATTTGTCTAGCATCGCAGTCTACAAGCAAACTACTTTTCAAATGTTTTTTAATAGAACGTTTCATAGACATGAAGCAAATTCAATTGCTCTTTTCCCAAGTAGCAAAATGTGCTTTATGAGCTTCTATACTCTCGACAGGAAAGTCTACCGACTTATCAGCAGTAAGAGCCATATGAACATCTGCCATCTCCATAACAAACAAAAAATCTTCTCTTCATCTCTTAAAATTTGAACTAGCAAGAATTTCAATAGTCACGGAGTTGCCATTTATAAAAAAAAAAAAAGAAAAAAAATGTGACTGAAAAATAAGCAATGTCTATAATTAACATCATGTGAATACTGTGTAACTTGACGTACAAGTATACATTTATAGTGTTACATGCAAAATCACATAATTATCTTTGTGCAAAATACATGACATGTAATTGTACACTCCCCACATAACAGCGGCTATGAGAATATATTCTAACATTCGTGAATTCATCACTTTTGGGTGTATGAACCACTAGGATCAGTCACTTCTCCATTACACTATTATGTATCCCTCCATGAAACACAATCATCTCCTTTGGGAGTATCATCATGCATTAGATTAGGAGACATCCCCCATCATTATACGAGACCGATATTTTTCAAATCCAATCAAGTGTGCTAATTTGGTGAACACAACTCAATTGAATTCTTTCAATTCTCGCATACCGGGATATAAACTTTATTTCTCACGTATACCATACACATGTGATTTTAACTTTAGTGATAAGGGCAATTTATTACTAAAATCACATATCATGATAATTGCACTTTTTTATTCATTAATATAAGTTAAACTTTATATATATCCATATATATATATATATTCAATTAATCACACTCTTTAGAATATATGTGTGATAATATACTTGTAAACCAACACCTGTATTTTCAAAATCATAAAAAAAAAAAAAACACAAGAAAATACGCGAAAATACGCAAAAATATATTAAAAATACACATATTTATGATTTTGTATGTATCTTCACATTCACAAAATCATCAAACATATAAAATAAATACACCACAAGGTAGAGCATGACCATACAAGCATTTAGCCGCCAACCACGCTCCCATCGGAGGCTCCACATGCCCGCAAGTGCCGCGTAAGTGCGCAGTGAGTGGAGCACACGTGTGGACATACTTCTCTACAATCCAGTTCAACTGGTAGCGGTCTGACCAATTCTTGGCTCAACTGTACAGTCTGACCAGTTGACCAGTCCGTTCAATGGTAACTCAATTCAAGTGGGTCAATAAGTTGGATCTTGGGTTGGGTCTCGGGGTCAATGGATCAAGTCACTGGATCGGGTCAGGTCTCACAAGTCATGTTCTGTTGACATCACCCCTAGTGCATGCCACGCTTGCATGTGAGCGCGCATGAAGGAGTGTGTGGGCACATGGGCACATGCTCGACTCCCCTGGCAGTGTGTGGCTGCGCGTGGGGGCATGTGGGGCATCCCCCGATGGCACGCCATCCACGGTTTTGCTCGTCTTGTCGAGTTCTTTCTGTTTATATAATAGAAACCGAATTTTGCCGCACAAAATATCATGAAAATTGGGCAAAAATTTATGCGTTTGAGTTCTAGGTTATAGCTACTCTAATACCACATGATAAACATTAAAATGCCTAATCCCATGATCTCCATAGCTAGAACAATAATATTTATAATTGAGTAGAAAGATTAACGTACTTGTTTTAGAATCCATTGTTCTTGATGTGTAAGTAAAAAAACGATGATCCAAGCGTAAGTCCTCCTCTATTGCCCTCTGTATCACTGGCTCAATGAGGCAGCCCCTTTCACTCTTTAACGCTAGGTAAACACTCATTATGAGGTTAATTGTGAGAATTAGGTTTTAAGGAGAGACTCTAGCACTATTTATAGAGTTTCCAACCAGATCCTCTCATTACGGGCCAAGTTCAACTTGGTCTACCCTAACCAACTCTATATTAAACTAATTCAGAAACATTCTATCTTACCTTAAACCAATACCGTAAAACGGTAAATTATAATATCAATTAATGTAACCCACATTAGGAAAACTCTTACAACTTTGCCAAGAAGTTCTAGCTTGCGGCAAACCTAATGACCACCGGGTGTGATGGCCCACAAATAAACCCGACAACCGACCCTAGGCTCTTGAGTTTTGGTGTTGATATGGTCCTAATTTTTGCTGCTTAAAAGGATCCGTTGAGATAAAGGGATTGGTACTACAAGGAGTTGTTGAGTGAGAGCGGATGGAGTGGTGCTATGGATGTGATGGAAGCACCAAGGGAGGATCATTTGTTTCACTTGTTAGACCCTAACTATGATAATGCTAAGAGGATGATGAAGAAATTGGCTTCCTTCATAAGCGAGGACAATTAGGAACAGAGTTATTATTGTCAATAAGTAGTTTCCTTTGTGTGTAAGGCTATTTCTTGTTGTCTCTATGTCTATTAGGTTTTCATTTGCCAAAAACCATGTTATGTGCGTCGTAATTCTCTTATTTGGCTTGTAAGTGTTAAATCTTATTGACAAATCGTGTAACGGGCAATCAGTTGATTGGTATGATAATGGTAATTTACCGATAATTTTAGCTACTTACAAACATGGAATGCAATAGTAAGTAGTGTTGCGACCTTTCCGAACCCTCCTAGACACAAAGGCTAATGGCTCAACTAAGTCTAAGCTCTCATGAACCCATCAATTCACGGTTTATGGTCTGGGTTTTTAACTTGCAAGTCATTTTTATTTAGAAATCACCACTAATCGATTTGTGATGGGTCAATTAGAAACTCAACTAAAATATTTAGAGAAATACTTTACTCCTGCGCAACTAGAAAAATTAGGATCATGAACTTGATTGTATTAGTTAATCAACAAATACTTTTTAGTACCTAATCTTTTTAAAACTTTAAGGTTCAATTTTTTTTTAAGGATTTTTCATGCAAAAATACTTTTAAAAAAATGCTATTTGTTAGCTTTTTCCTGATTTTAGTAAAAGTAAAATATTCGTACTATTTTGTATTTTTTAATTGAATGATTATATAATATTTTATTATTATAAAAGGAGGACCTAAATCGGATCTTCGGGGGGAAAGCCCAGGCCTCGAGCCCACCTCTATTTATTTTAATTAATAATTTTTTATTATTTATTATTTTTTATATTTATCTGAAATAAAGTAAAATAAGGAAAAATGAAAATAAAATTTAGTTAATGCAAATAATGTTAATGCCTATGTGATGTGAAGATCCTTTATTTTATTTTATTTTTTGTTAGGGCCGAATTGGTCCCTAATTTTTTATGCAATTTAATTATAAATATTTGATTAAAATTTAGGTGTCAACAAGTATTAACTTGATGGTGAAAATAGTAATTTACCTGCAATATTAATAGCTGCCCAACATAGCGCCGATTTTAATGTGGTAACTGACCACCTATAGTAAGGAATTCACCGACTTCAAGTGAAATGTAAGTTATTCACTTTTGTAGAAATTTAACAATCAAAAGAAAAACTTTGTAGTGAAATTGGTTACTTACATTAGTAGGTCCATTTACAAGTTAGCTAAGTTACCAACAAAGTAAGGAATCTGTCAATATAAGTGAAATTGAGATTTTATAACTTGTCATTGAAATAACTTACCAACATAGGCCTTTTTTACTTTGTAAGTTATCAACACTTTGAGGAATTTACAAATGCCAACTTTAATGGTTAATTATCAAGTTGCTTAAAAATTTGCCATTGAAAATGGAATCTTGGCATTTAAGTTAGTAGCTACCGAGGGGTCCGTGACTTGGTTGCAAGGGGCTAGCATAAACATAGGTGTGTTGTTGGTCTTGGGCTTCCCTGCTCACACCTAATGTAGACATGGTGACAAGCTCACTTAGTGGACAATTGGTGCTTCATTAAAGCCTGATATTGAACATTTTAACAGCACATGAGATAGATTCTCATCCCATCCAAACTCTTTTTTTTTTCTTTTTTTTTTTGCAACAAAATTTAGTAATTTACCAAGGAAATTACTAACTTAGCATACCAATGTAGGCTCGCATATAGGGCTGTAAGTTACCGATCAAGCAAGGATTTTACCAAAGTTTAATTCAATAGCAAGTTACCTTATTGCCTATTGAAAATAAAAACTTGTATTATGAAGTTAATAACTTACAAATTCACCACTAGTCTCCTTGAACCCGTTCTCTCACAAATAAAAAAAAATATTAAAGGTTACAGAAAATAAAATTCCATCAATGAACCTCAACAAGGCTCTAGTAAGTTGAAGCATGGTTTATGGAGTTAGGGTTCTAAGGTCGTATTTGCCATGCACCGATGCATGGACTCAAAGACATCATAATCAATATGGTTTTATCGACGATGAAATGAAGCACGTCAACTAATGTTACGCAGAAGACATTAGAGAAACTGAAAAGTCAAACACAGCATGTAAAAAGTCAAGGAACAATAAGATTTGAATTACAAAGGTTTGCACATCCACAATCTAGTCCTTTATTTCAGTGTCAAATACTCTTAGAAGAACCTACTATCACCCCCTGAACCCCGAGCATGCGCATATCCCTCAGTGGTCGATTAAAAATGCGACGTCTCAGGACGCGTCACTAACCCATTCTTTTTATCTTTCAATTAAGCACATGCAGAAGCGAATTAAATATACACCCGGCCAACAATCAAACACAGGGATAGTAAAACACGACAACCATTGTTGAAAACAACATATCCATTTATTACCCCTATGAAGTTTGATAGTACGAGCCTTTTTATGGCCACTTCCTATTGACCCTCTCAAAATCCTCAAGAATTAAGGTTAACCTACTTCACTAATGGCAAGACCAACCAAAAAGGTGTCGCATCTCGCGCCCACCACATCCGCACTCGGCAAATCTCCACGTTATGGCCCTGAAAAGGGTTAACCGCGACGGGGTGAGATAAATCTCAGTGAGTCAAAACTCTAAACCCCGATTAGGACGCAAATTTGCCCAGAGGCAACCTAAACAGGCACCACAACAACTCCCCTCGCCTCCGCACGTCCCTGCATATTAGCGCATCACATGTGCCAGTATAAACATAACAAGTGTAATTAATAACTGGAACACATCATTTTCATCATTCAAATGTTCACATGGGTCCCAATTATAAGGTAAAACCGTTATGACATGTCACATACTGTGCCACACAATTTTGTCCCATAATTAAGCGCGACTATCACAACCAGTCAAGCTTGTTCCATTTATTACGACCCAACGGCCACGACCAACTCAACAATCGGCGGTCATCCGACGTAACCGGGCATCATCTCACCCTATTAGGTACGTCATCATCCTGCATATTCATATGCATCAGGACGGCATTCCAGTAAGAAGCGTCAATCTAGCCTCTACCACAACTCCACATTCGTTGGCGTGGGGCATCCGAACTTAATCAAGCATCGTCCCGTATATTCATATGCATCAAGAGGAGTTCATTACCCCGCATATTCATACGCATCATGGCATTTAGGTGATCACACGAGCACACCATCAATCAAACCAATTCTTATCTTCTGTCAATTAGCCCAAAACACCAAATTCCCTTTTCAAATAATAAACCTTGCAACTCTTTTTTTTTTTTTTTCCTTCAAAGCTTTCCGAAATAAATTCGTAAGTGCTCACACACTCAAAATTAATCCGTCAAACTTTTCATGCACCTAATTTAAAACCTCATTATTTTATTAAGCAAATAATTTTTGGTGTCCAAACCCGACACCTCATTGTTTTTCTAAGTAATTTCCCATAAGGCCATATTTTGCAATAATAATATACTATCACTATAGAACAACCATTCACATAATACCACGCATAAGTTTTCAGCATGAAAAAAATCAATGAAATCACTACATATACATTTTCCAGCAAGCAAGACACTAAGAACAACCACAAGACCACAACTGGCCCTCACAATAGAAATCTGGTCCACTCGCACATCTCCAAGATTAATTCCAGAAACATAACCAAACAAGTTCATAAAATTCTCAAATTTGAATATGTTATAAAATACACTTAAAAAAACAATTCTTATGAATACACCTTGACCCAGATCTTCCTAAAATAAGAGAAGTAAATCGCTCAAACCGTTGCCAAAATTGTGCCTGGATCTAGAAATTACGTTTTACAAAATCAGTTTGGTTTGACATCTAAAACTCATCCGTTTGATCTGAAATTTGACTATGTTAAACTTCAAGATATGATTAAAAATTTTTGGGAAGGAACTCTTTCGAAAATAGAACCCTAAGAGTTAATAAAAATCGTTTAAACACCAAAAGGTCACTGGTTCCAACACCAACTGAGATTCTACTTTGCATGTAACAAAGCTGAAATATTGTTCTTTTAAATTCATAAAATATTAAGTAAAATATATATCATAGCTGAAGATTTTTAGAACATTTTTCAAGAAGGAAGCAACTTCAAAATCGTAGCACATTTTAACCCACGAAAATGACAAACAGCGAGTATTCAATAAACTGATCTAAAGATTAAGCTAATCCATCTTAACACTAATCTAACCAAGCTAATTAGAACTAATGTAACTCCCTAAGCACAATTAACAATCTAATCAAGGATTAAGGAGTTAACTCACTGGATTAGGAGGGCAGCGAACTCATGGCGACGGCAATGCGATGGCGATAAAAACCCGAGACTACTGTGTCTCAAACAGAGCTCAATCAGCGACTGTTACAGCAAGGTGAAGCTCATAGCTTGGGGTTGCTTGCTAGATAGTGGTGGACGGCAGTTGGATGTTGGAGTTGAGGTTGGTGGCTGGTTGTTCGATGGAGATGGTGAGGCGGTGAGCTGGTGAGGAGTCGGGCGTTGGGATGGTGGACGTGTGGGCTGGTATGAGGTGGCTGGGTGTGCGACTGTTGGTAGAAGTGGAAGGGAGGGGATGGTGAAGAAGTGATAGATGATGGAGATGGGATGATGAAGATGAGGAGATGATAGGGTGAAGTGGTGGAAGCGTGATGTTGCTGGCGTGAGGTAGGAGTCTACTAGTTGGTGAGGGATGGTGGGTGTAAGGGTGAGACGTTGGCAGAAGAAAAGGGGAAAGAAACATGAAGGGAGGGAAAAAGGAACGTGAGGGAGAAGGGGATGGTAGAATAAGAGAGTTGGCTGCAAGGGAGTGAACATGAGAGAGAAAGGGAGAGAGAGAGAGAGAGAGGGGCAATGGAAGTCAAAGCTGCAGCCAATAAAATGCCTAGGGAAATATCTAAATATAATACCCCTAAAGTCTTCATGCCCAAAGTCAAGTGCTCCTCCAATGAGAATTTAGCTTCAATTTCTCTAAACAAAGCCAAATTAGGGGTAGAAAACCCCTTTTGCTCAACCCATCCGGATTTCCTTAATTTCTTTTGTAAAAAATCGTTTTTCCGCAAAATTTCGAATTCAACGAACTTTTTCCGAAAGATGAGATGACATCCTATAAATGAATCGTGACATGCTCAAAAATCCGATTCTCAAAACTGAATTCAATTTCGTGGTTAAAATTGATCGAACGCGATTTTAATATAACCTAACCTATCGGGCAGTTTTCAAGGATTTTAGTGTGTTTGACCCGTGGTCGATAATTTTCGATTCACATTTGTGCATCTTCAACTCGTAGGCAACTTTTGGTTGTCGTAAAAATCGCAAGATTTCAATTACGTGTTCCGAGTATAATATCGTTAGAAAATCGGGTTATTGCCATTCGACACGAATTTCGCAATCATATGTAATAACCCACAATTTGACTACACAATTCCATCGAATCGATTTATATCCGATCACAATTCGATTATAACGGTATTATATTGACCATTGTCGATTATTATGGTCGAGCAGTTGATTTCTAATCGAATTCCCTAGTCTGTCACGTTCATATCCCTTAATGGTCTCATCTAATAGATTAGTTAACTCGTGAGTGATCAATTTCAAGTAAATTAACCATAAACGCGTCGACGAAACAACTATTTCATATATCCAAGATGGGGTCAAATTTTAGGATGTCGCACCTACTAAACAATAGCAGATGCTTACAGCCTCTCTCTTGAAAAACTCCCAAAACTTTATGCTCACAAAAGCCAAAACACCTCTAAATATAGTGGATGCTCACAAAAGACAAAACACCTCTAAATACAATGATAGAAACTCTCACAAAACATTCATGAGTCTAAGCAAAAGGGGGAAATTAATGAGCACAATTACCTCTTGGGTTTCAATTCTAGTTGTATGCTTCTTCTAATCTAGATTTGACTTCTTGGGCTTATGCACAATAGTTATTAGAAACATCAGTTAAGCCATCGACTAGCTATTATGTCTTCAATTCTTTCAAACACTCAGTATGCAGCTTTGTTATGATCAAGATCATCAAGTAAGGATCCAACCAAACCTCGTCCCTTCATATGTACATGGTAGGTGAAATTTAAGGTCTCTATTGTCATTACAGCTCGTAATTTTAAGCAAGTTATGCCAGGTGGAAGGTTAAAGTAGGTGGCTCGAGGGATGACTGTCACACCTCGAATCCTAGCATAAAAGGGGAATGACATGGCCGTTCTTACACCCAAAGGACACAACCTATTAGGGTGTGTTTGGTAACGCTTCAGTTAAAAATTATTTCGGGGAATAAAAATAGAAAAAATATTTCTGTTTTGGGGAATAATTTTTGAACAAAAGAACGCATTTGGTAACTGCACAAAATTTATGTTCTTGGAATAAAAAAAAAGAACAAAAACACATTTGTAAACTTGTATAGTTTTTTTGTTTCTTTTAATTTTTAACTATTTTTATTATATTTTTCCATTTTTTTCTTTTTTCTTTTTCCTTTTTCTTTTTCTCTTTGGCCGGCGATCAGTTGGGCGACATCCAACAAGCTCGCTGAAGGCCAACTGGGCCCCGGCAAGCCTCGCCAGGCCACCGGTGAGGCTCAACCTCACCCAGGTGGTGCGAGGTCGGCCTTGCCCTGGCCTAGCGAGGCTCGACCTCGCGTCGGCTGGAGAGGTTGAGCCTCACCGTGACCACGTGAGACTCAGCATCGCCGATGGCTGGGCAAGCTCGAGCTCGCCCAACCAAGGCGAGGCCCAGCCTTGCCCGAGGCCAGTAGTACTCCGGTAAGGTGGTCGGCCCTCAACGGCTGGTCGTCGGCCATGGCCAAGGCCGGCGAGCGGCCAAAGAAAAAAGAAGAAAAAGGAGAAAATAAAGAAACAAGCTTTGTGGTTTTGTTCTTTTGTTTCTTCAAAAAGTTTTCCTAGGAAATTTGTTTCTTGTTTTTGTTCCAAATTTGTTCCCAGGAACAAGAGTGTAAACAAATGTGTTTTTGTTCTTTTTTTGTTCCTCGAAATAAAAGAACAGAAATTTGTATTCTGGGGAAAATAAACAAACAGGCCCTTAACCACCCAAAATCCGGCACCCAAAAGTCTCCATTGATATCACTTGCTCTATTATTTGCTAATCAAGAGACTTGAAAAGATTGGGAAAGAGGGTGAGTAACCACAGCTCAATGAGTAATATATTTCTTTCAAGCAAATCAAGCGACCCTTATACATACATACATAATTACAGACATACATAAATATAGAGCACTACCAGAAACTCATAATAAACTTTTTAATAGACATATCAAATCATATAAAAAAATGTTTCATTTCAACAAGTTTTGTACAATTTAGATATCAATGGTCAAATTCATTAGTTAATTTCTATCAAAAAAATATATCAATGATCCATTCCATTGTCCAAACTCATACAACATCACAACTCAAAGACCTTGAGGTGGCTTCCATGAGATCGTATCATCGTATAGCACATAGCCCTTAACCAACATATATCAATAGTACAAAGCTATAGAGATGACTCCCACAAAACATTATTGTATAATGCTTAGTCCTAAACTACAAAGCTTCAGAGGTGGCTCCCACAAAGTTATAATATTGTGTAGCACTCAATCCTTAACCACCTTATATCAATAGTACAAGACTTTAGAGATGTCTCCCATTAAATTACATTATTGTGTAACACTTAGTCCTCAACTTACACGTATCAATAGTACAAAACTCTAGAGGTGGCTCTCACAAAATTACTTTATCGTGTAACATTTAGTTCTTTAGCAATCCATATCACAATTTGTTTCACAAGTCATAACATAGCCTTTCACAAATCGATTCTTTTCATAATACCAATCAAAATCCACTTATAAATTAGTTTCACATATCGAATCAAATCACCTTTCATAAAATATATTCGAAGCCAGCATAATTCTTTCACAAAAAGGTTTCACAAACCCAAAATATGTCATCTATCCCAACTACATTCATCAAACATAATATATATTTTAAACAATACATTGCTCACGCCATTTTGGAATTTGTTTCATAAACCAGGAAAACTTCAAAACTCTTTCTCATTAAACGTTTTCCAAATCATTAAAGAACCTATTCCATAAATCAGTTCTCAATATAATACATACATTTAAACTTTGCGACACCTTCCAATACATAATTCTCAAACCATTTTCAAATGAATAATAAGTAGTAAATGCGCTATGTGCATCAAATATGCGGTGAACATCAAATATACCTCACACTTTTCATTTTCAAAGTATGAGTCTACAAATTCAAATAAGATTATAGTATCATTACCTAGAAAGCCCAAAAAGCAAAGAACGGATAGTTAAACAAGCTGATGATCTCATATTCCTCACAATTATATGAGAATCAACGTTAAAACCAAGGAAAATGCAACCTCAACTGTGAAACGGCTTAACTATCCCTAAATGCTAACAATACGACTCCTATGTGCTCACAAACCGCTTACTCGATGCGATTATTCAAAGCCATTTGCAATGTGGGGCTTGAGCACGAAACTTAGTCGCGCTATAAATCTCTCACTTGAACCTTGTTTCTAGTGATCTTATAGTCAAAATGAAAATCTTTCCAAGCACTAAAGACCCACAACTTGGAGAACCCAAAATCATGCCGAAAATCAACAAAATTGGCTCGAAAGTTGCTGGGCATACACCATTCATCACGAATTGGGAAATTCCGAAAATTCGTTTCAAACAAACCATAAGCTCAAATCAAATTCCATAAAATCCTACTCCTCCATAGCACTCTAAACTATCATTCTCCTATAAATTCTCAACTTAGCAACTCCAAAATCGGATATCGCAACTCAAATTCTACTTAATTTCAAATTTGAACCCTCATTCCAAAAATATTCTTTTGGAAGATCGAGAGGTGCAAACACTTATCGAACATTGTGGATTTGAGTTAAATCAGCTTGACGAAGCATTCGTGGTGAGTACTCTCTTCCTTCTTTCTTGTTTCTTCTTCTTGTTTCTTCTTTTTCTTCCTTCATTTTCTACTTTCCTTGTCTCTCCCCATGCACTGCTCTCGAATATTAAAAGGAACTGAATTCCACCATTCTCTCTTGTTGACTTTTCAAGGCTTTTCTTTTTTCTTATTCTTTTTTACATTTCCACTTTGACTTAGTCAAAATCCATATATTATAAACTAAATCATAAATTCTCTCTCTGTTCAAATCATTCCCCTTCCCCCGCCCCCCAAATGAAGATCGTAGCAGAGTCAAGCTCCATTTGGGTTTGTGCACTTTTGACATATTAGAAAATATAGTGCAAGTAAACAACAAATTCTTTGATTATTGGAACTCCCGTGACAACATATTAGTAAGTTCCTTAATTTGGTTTGTCAAATCAAGCTTTAAGCACAACTCAATTCTCACTTGGCTCATTTATTGTTGCAACAAATAAGCGATTTAATAATAAAATAAACATAACATGGAAATTAATCAAACACTAGATTTATGTAACTTAGACAGAGGGGCTTACTTCATGGGAAAGCAACAAAAATTCTACTATGAATCAAGCACTATAGCAATATTACCACTCAAACACTCAATGTTTCTCAACTCCTAGTTACACTCATAACTTGTACAATGTTAGATCATCACATTGCCCACAAAATAATTTATATAATCTAACAAAATCCAACCTAGAAGATTTAATCGACTTTAACACTCAGATTACTTAGGGTGTGATTCATGAAAAAGCTGCATCTCACTTCTTCACATATGGGATGATTACCCACTCTTATGTGAATGATCCAAAATAGGAAATCTTAATTAGGAAACATAGTCAAACTATGAAACTTATTTAATCTGGAAAACCTACTTAGATCGGCCTTCCTTTATGGGTTCAAACTCTAGGCATTTTTCAACATTCTCCACATTGGCTCAACATGTGAGCTAAATGGCAATCACTTCACTAGATCGTGAACTTTACTGTTATTTACCTACAATCTCTCTTGGTTTCAACTCCACAAACATCTTTCGAGTCAAAGTTGCACTCGAACTTCCCATAACCATGGCACTCATATTATAAAACCTCACACACAATGGATAAAGCAAAAAAAAAAAAAAAAACTACTGTAAACATCTCTATAAAAACATCAAATACAAACCTTGTCAAACTCAATAGCTACAACACCATTAACTCTATATGCGGTGTCGATTACTACGCAAGTGCTACTTTAGGACTTTTTAGTTGCAATTTTACCTTAAGCTAAACACTATCTAGATTCATATAATTATTACCATAATCACTTCAAATAGAAATATCAAAAACTCATCAAATGTAACTTTTTTTATTAACTAGTAATTTATTCTAGGCACCACAATCAATAGTCCTTCTCACCTCGTGCATAGCATTGGAATATGCACTTTTTCGCACCTTTGCCCCTTCCTCTGGCCTGAGGGCATCGAGCTTATCATCACTCATTCAAACATAATACGGGCAATCATAAATTCTAATAACATAATAATCAACAATTTCATTTGACCACATTTTTTCGATAGTTCAACATCCACTTATAGCTTGTGGGAATTTATTCACCAAGTCGTTTGTCATCCTAAACATATCCTCTAGGAATCCAAGCAATTAAAAGGCTTTTTATATAATCATATCTAGTAATGTTCTACAAGTCAACTCTATGACTTGTTGCGGTATGCATTTCTTTATGCATAATTTATTCAACAACTTTGAGCAAAATTCTATACTATTGTCAGTTTGCACATACTTGATCATGTTACTAGTGTCCTTTTTTTTTAATCAAGTCACTCAAATGCCCGATCTCGATAACAACATTAAACTCACGCCTTAGCACAAATATGTACGTCCTCCTTGAGAAATAGTCAACATCCATTAACATAAATCTAATACTAATTCTTAATGAAAATCACAACAACCTGTGAACATCCAAGTAAATCAATTATAATCTCCGTGATTTCTCTAACAATCATACTAAATTGCACTTTCCGTTGTTTGCCTAAGTTACAACACTTGCTTACTTTTAGTTCCTTAGCCACATAATACATAACAAACTCCTTTGCTTGGAACCTTCAAGCTTCCCTTGTCAATGTGCCTACAATGCACATGCCACAATTCGAATTGTTGAACATATGCATCTGATGTATCCAAGTCAAAGTTTGTCATTATCTCCCCTTAAAGCTCAAATAGACCATTATGCTTGAATGACCATCAAAAATACACATTATGCAATATATCGACACTTGATTGAATCCAAAGCACTTAAGGAAATCAAGTTCTTATTCAATTCCAAAACATGGCTCAATCTGGTCAATGTCCTCATGATACTATCATGCATTTTGATTCTAACATCATCAATAATCAAAACATTGCACTCAAGTGTTTGCCCAACTGTACTATATCACCATCCGTGTATTAGTAAGTTATAAACCAATTCTTGTTTGGTGTAGTGTGAAATACCAAAATCAGTAACTCTTCTATCAAATAATGAATCTTAGGGACAAACAAATTATAGTCAGCACTATCCAAATTACTATCAGCTGGAGTTGTAGTATCATCTATAAACTCAACTCTAATTCTTTTAACCCTTCTCATTTCTTCAACTTAAGAAATCCCTTCTTTCTTCTTCTTCTTCTTCTTTTGAAGCAGGCAATCCTTTCTTAAATGCCCCAACTTACCGCAATTCCAACATACAACAATATTGGTCCTAGATTGACAATGTCTATTCATGTTCATATTACTCTTGCTAGCATGAGTACTAGTTCTTCTACCTTCACCTACTAAAGTAGCATAAACAAGTTCACCAAATTCTTTTCTAAGAATGTCCTCACTTAGAATCAAATCATGAACCTCATCAAACATCAAGCTTTTAGACCTAAAGGAACTACTAACAGTAGTAACGGTAATATTCCAACTGTCAAGCTATGATGATAATAGAATTAAAGCACATACATTATCAGCAAAGTCAATCTAAATTAAATTCAATTGAATAACAACAACAATGAATTCATTTATACTCTAAGCAACCAATGCACCATGTGACATCCCAGATTTTCAACTCTGCTTTCAACTGAAATAATCGGGCATTTCATTGACGCGCCTATAAGGCTATTCTTAGAGCTAATCACTCTCAAGTTAACTAGGCTATCTGAGGAAACCAATAAGGATTTTAAGGCAAATAGACTTGAAAATTCGACTATGAATCGGCTTCTCGACCGGGTCTATCTTTAAAGGCCATTGCGGCACAGTATAAAATCAATTTGAAATCATAAATAGGCTAGTTCGACAGAGATGTGTGGCCAATCGTAGGTGACACCACTAAATTGAAAAATTCTCGTCGATCGGCACTAGACCGATTTTCTTATTGTTTTGGTACCCTGTGTCCAAATTTAAATCCTCAAGATTTTCACGACAATTGAGAGTCACCAATGAGTCGAGTGGGTTCATCGTGGCTCAAAGAAAATCAACCACGGGTCATTTCACTAAAAATCTCTTAAAGTTACCCGGTAGTCTAGGTTACGCTAAAAACGCGTCGAATGGAAATTAACAATGAATTCAAGTCCGATTTCAGAAATTGAAGATTCTGTTATGTCACAATAAATTATAAGAGTGTCGACATAGTCTTAAAAGATTTTTCCAACACCCGACACTTTTTGGGAAAAAGTCATCGTCGGGTTGTTTTAGTGCAGAAAATGCCGGAGATGGTTTTCGATCGCAAAATTGAGATGCAAGATGGGTGATTGGGTGAGGAAAATTATCAATTTGATAATTGATATATCAATTGAAATATTGGAGGCCAAGTGAATGTGAATCAAGAGAGAATGGTTGTGCAATTGAAGCCATCTCTCTCAAATTCGTAACCCCCCTTTAAGCCTAGCAAAAGTGGACCATTTGGGGAGTTGAGTGGTGTATTTATGTGCCTAAATTGCAGCCAAGTGATAAAGCTTCTTGGGCAAGGCTTGAAGATATTTTTTTTGTGGAAAAAGTGGAATTGGTGGAGCCCAACTCTCACCATCTCTATCCATTCCCTCTTTCCCTCCATCTTCGTGCCTTTCATCCCGTCGATTCCTCATGCTTCTTGTCACGCTTTCATTTCTTTTTCTTTTTGCCCTCATCCCCGTTTTCAAATCTTCCTCACGTCTTCTTCCCATGAAGACCGAAGCCCACACCACTAAAATTTCTCCACCGAAGTAGTTTCTACTTTGTTGTTGCCACTTGTCCAGCTTCAACCGAAGCCCATCTCTGCCACGTTGCTGCTCCCTCTAGCAAGTTTGGTCTCCACCGGTCTTCTTGTTGCTAACCCCATCATCCCCATCCCACCGAAGCTGCTCCATCCTCCGCCAGCTGCCATCACCACCGGTTCCTTTATGCTTGCACGTTGCCGCTTGAAAGTCCACCAAAGCTGCTGCCGTTCGTCCAGCAGAACCAGCTGATTTCCAGCTACTGCCATATCGCCGAAGACCAAAGCTCACGGATCTAGCTGCCGACAAAGCTGAAACCCAGCGTCGTGTCCTCCGTTGCTACTTCAATTTGCTACAGCTCAGCCCACGTTGCAACCTACCGAGCAGTCCAGCGAAAATTCTCCATGGGCCCAAGCGAATTCAACTCAACCGTAGCAAGCCCAGTTCGGTTTTCAGTGGCCCAAGTCTACAAGCTTCGGTCCAGCTTTGAAGCCAATGTTCAATTGTGGTTCAGCCCAGTTTGAAGCTGCAGTTCAGCCCATTAATTTCAGTCGGGCCCAATCCAACAGTCTTCAGCCTATTTGAAGCCCGGCCCAATTCAGTGAAGTCCAGCAAGCCTATTTAAAGCCCGCGACCTGGAAGTCTGTTTAGTTCAGTCCATTTTCAGCAGGTCCAAGCCCAAGTTTAAGTCCAGAATTTTCTATGGGCTTGTAAAGTTTCTTGGCCCGGCCCGAGGGTGCATCGAAGCCGCCGAAAATTTGGATTTCGGCCGCCGTCGCAATATTCCGATCTTCGCTTTGTCAAGTGAGTTTTACTCACTAATGCTTTCTTAGTTTGCTAATTATGCCTAAGGGTTGATTAGATTTAATTAAGTGCAATTAGGCGGTTAGATTAGTTTAGGACAATTAAATTAGTGACTTAATGATGCATGTTAGGTGGTTAGACCTAATCATTAGCAAGCAGAGAGCTTCTATTATATTGAACGCATCTCAGGGTTTTCCCGACCCGTTTCGGGTTCCAATTAGGCATCATGAGTCTACTTGGATTTTTTATATTTATTTATTTAATTTTCGAAATTAATTATTTAATTATTTTTTTTTCCATAAATTCAACCGGGATGGCCGATGACTAGAATTTCTTGCTGATTGTCGGGTGCAATCCATTTATTTATTTGAGCTTTGAATCTTGCCAAATTGAATTAAATGTGGAATTTTAGGATATATTCCTAAATGGTTGTTGTTAATTATTTGATTGAGAAGTCGTTGGGTATTGATTGTCGGTATCAAAAGTAAGTTGGTAATCACCTAAAAGAAGATACATGGGCTCGGTGAATTGGGATATCACCTAGAGAATGCACGTGAGTTCAGTGGTTGAATATGTCATCTTGGTGAAAAGGTCACCTTAGAGAATGCACGTGGCTCGAAGACTCGGTATGTCCTCCTGGAGAATGCACGTGACTCGGTGACAGAGTATGGCATCATAAAATGGGCACGTGGGCTCGGTGATTGATGCATCACTTTGGCTGACTTGTCGCCTAAGAGAATGCACGTGGGCCCAGGCATCGTTAAAAGGGCACGTGGGCTCGGTAAATTGATGCATCACTTTGGCAACCTAGTGCTTAAGAGAATGCACGAGGGCCTGGGCATCGTAAAAGGGGCACGTGGCTCGGTGAATCGATGCATCACCTTGGCGAAAAGGGTCGCTTGAGAGAATGCACGTGGGCCCAGTGAGCAAGTATGTCATCTTGGAAAAGAAGCACGTGAACTCAGGACTTGGGATGTCATCCTGAGGTATTCATGTAGGCTCGACAACTGAATATTCCATTGTGGGGAATGTATGGTCTGATTGATATGAAATCAACTACGTCGATTAATCATTGCTTTGATTTGATGTTATGAATTGGTTGATTGAATGAAAATGACCGATGAGTGGTCTTGTTTACTTGTAATCGACTAGGTCGATTGATCGAGATATTGATCTTTGATGTGATTGCTAAGATGCCTATTGAACTGTACTAATATGCAGGTGGAATCTGAGGTCAAGGTAAGTCATCTGACTCATGTTGTGCATAGGCAGCCTTAAGGTGTATTAGTTTACTAATCGGGTCTGAGGGGGTAGAACTTGCTAAGACGTTATCTCAATGGTTATTGAATAACCATTTCAGGCCCTTAGATATAGTAGACTTGGATTTTGAAGATCTCGAAAGTTTGGTGCAGTCTACTGAAGACTCTAGTTGGAGTATGGAGGATGATGAAGAGGATGACGGGGACCGTAGCTTGTAGAACCCCAATTCTGCTTGTAGACCTTGTTTTTAAACTGGTATAATGTGAATTAAATTTAATAGTTCACCTTATATATAAGAGTGAAGGTTTTTAAGAGTTCGAAATTTAGTCCTACTGTTCTATCCCAATGTTTTATTGTCTTGGGATTTTTTAATTGCTTCCGCATGTGCATATAAAAAAAAAAATGAAAGGGTCGGCGATACATCCTGGGATATCGCAAATTTTTAATCGACCAGGTGAAGAATGGGCGCATGCCCAAGGGTTGGGGCGTGACACACCATCTCCCATTTTTGAGTGAATTAGACATCGCATCAAGAAAATGTTATACTCATAAATTACAATAGAGACATATTTTCAATACTTAACCTTAATTATACTCCTAAATAATTAATTACTTTATGAATTATTCTAATATATTTATATTATATTACATTATACTACATTATACTATATGTCCAGGGAACGATATGTCCAGAGAACGGAAATAACAGTCGGCTTCTTATGACAAGAATAAATGGAACTTTCATTGAAATCGGTGGGCGTGGAAATCTATGACCCTATATATTGCAGAGACTTACATACCGGCTAGTCAAAAGACAAACAAATAAATTTAATGCTGAGGCTATTAAATTTCTTGTCCGCTCAATATTTCTAATGAAAATTTTTCACCCGGTCAATATCATGGTTCCCAATAAATATCTCACCAAATTTCTTACCCGCCAACATCCCATTAAATGAATTTTGTACGACACCGCTTCATTAAAATTCTTCCTTCCTGACAAAGAAGACTAATGACGATATCGAGGTATATAAAAACCAACATGATGCAAAAACACAACAAGAAGTCCTGGGTAACTCTCTTGCTGCCTCTCTGTCACTCAAAAACCACATGGAAACAGAAGTGGCCAAGGATTGGTCTCCGTTTGCAAGAATTTACAAGGATGGCCGAGTGGAGAGACTCTTGGGCACGGCCACTGTCTCTCCATCTCTCGATGAGAAAACTGGCATCCAATCGAAAGATGTCGCCATTCCATCGGATTCCGCCGTGTCGGCAAGACTTTACATCCCTAAAGCAGCGGTTGATTCTCTCCAAAAGCTCCCTGTATTCGTGTATTTTCACGGGGGAGGCTTCATAATTGAAACGGCGTGGTCACCGACTTACCACAACTATCTCAATGCCCTCGTCGCAGAGGCTAACATCATTGCTGTCTCCGTTGAATATAGGAGGGCACCAGAGCATCCTCTCCCGGCAGCTTATGACGATTCGTGGACTGCCCTCAAATGGGTGGCCTCTCATTCTGCCGGAAATGGCCCCGAGGAATGGTTGAATTCTCATGCCAATTTCAAGAAGGTAATCGTAATTGTTCTTCATTTTCTTTTTAGATCTTGTAATTGCAGATATATAATAGATGTGACGGTCAAATTCACAATTCAGATCTAACATGTGTTTGGTACAGCTGTGGCTGTAACATAGCGATGTTGCACTGTGAATTGTTTACTTCTGTGCTTTTGGTGATAAGTTTTAGAGTTACAACACCGCAGATTTGAGTGAGGCAATTGTCTAAAATTCATTATATGCTAGAGGTCCCGCTATAAAATCATTGTTTTTACTGCAAAAAGAACTGAAACCACTTGCTAGATGGTTATTAGATTTTTTCTCGTTTTTATTATTTTTATAAGAAAGAATGGGCTCATCGTTAGATATTATAAATAAATAAAAGTTAGCGTCCAGGATTGGTTTTACATTGCCAACCAAGATCCAATCTTCACGAATTAGTAAATGCGGGACAATTATGAAGACGAAACACATGGAAAACAATTATCCTACATCTCCTTATCTACTTTCCAAGATTGCATTTTCTATGAAAGCAAGACTTGTAAGGGAAAGAGATTGTTCGTAGGTTCTATTAAAATTATTTCATTATGTTTAAAGCAAACAATATAAGCACATAAGTTAAAAGAAATTAGAATACCAGCCCACCCCTCTGCGCCTATTGCCCCCACCTCATGCCTCTTATGGGATTACTTTTTTGGAGAAAATTTGCCCCATTCAGGCCGGTGCCGCCGTGCTCATCTCTATTATAGATTGCTATAGCTTTGAAAGTACTACAATCGTGAGAAATTTGTCAAACGTCTTCTAGAAGTCGTGGTACATATTTTCACCAAAGTAGTTATTGCGGGGAAATTGTCCCAAAAATATAGTCGATGACTTCTAATAATCGGTCCATTATCTTTGCCTTCATACTATTAAGAGAACTTGCAGCCAAATCAAAAGCCCCTCTGAATTTGCCTCCAAAACAGATATTACAAAAATGTCAGCTTCAATTATAGAATTCTATCGACAAAAAGAAGGTGACTGCAGATGATATTCTTTAAAAATTTTAAAGATTTGAGGTTCCCTACTCTGAAAGGATGAGAAAATATATTTCGAACTCGAAGTGGGAAGAATAAGCCAAAAGGCAAAAATAAAGCCATACTAAAAATCGGTTGCTAGAATTATTCTTAAAATATATTTCTAATGAAACAATGGTTGTTTGATTTTTCATAAGCGTTAGACTGTATGTTAAAATATTGAAAATGTTTTTGGCTGGACAGTGTAGACTTCAAATTTATCATCTACTGGGTATAATATTTTCTACTATTCTATCTAGCGATCGATCGGTCCCATGTGTTTTCTCAAATAGTTGAAAACAGTTGGACGAATGCTAGGAAGTGTCATTCAATTTTGGTGATTTAAAAAACAACGTTTGCTGCCTATCATGGTCAAAAATACTCTGTTGGAAACTGTTCATTACAGCATCCTTAAACATGCTCAGCAACGAGTACACACAAACAATACAACATTCTCTAAACTCTCTATAGGTCTTCATGTCTGGAGATAGCGCCGGGGCCAACATAGTTCACAACATGTGCATCCGACTGGGAGAGGAAAAGCTAAATGGAGTTGAATTTTCCGGCATTATGATGGTGCATCCTTATTTTTGGGGCGACGAGCCATTGCCTTTAGAGACCACCGAACCCGAGAAGAGGTCCATGGTAAGGGACATCTGGCGCATGGTGAACCCGACGACCACAGGCTGCGACGACCCCCTAGTGAACCCGGCAACCGACCCAAGGCTATCAGGCTTGGGAGTCGATAGGATCCTAATTTGTGTTGCTGAAAAGGATATGTTGAGACACAGGGGTTGGTATTACAAGGAGGTGTTGAGTAAGAGCGGATGGAGTGGCGTTGTGGAAGTGGTGGAAGCACCGGGGGAGGATCATGTGTTTCATTTGCTAAATCCTGGCTGTGAGAATGCTGCGAAGATGATGAAGAAATTGGTTTCCTTCATGAATGATGATGATAAGTAGGGTCAGAGGTATTACTGTCAATAAGTAGCTTCCTTTCTGTGCGGGGCTGATTCTTGTTATCTCGATGTCTATTTGTACTAAAAGACTGAGTCTGGGTTTCCACTTGCCAGGAACCGTGTTCGGTGAGTGTTAATATTCTTATTTGGCTTGTAAGTTTGAAATCGTATTGTTAAACTTTTAAATCTTAATTTTTTTTACATTTTGCCAAATAATTGCACCCGGAGACGTGGATGCCGGCCTTTTAATATATCGCGACTAGCGCTAAGCAATGGTTGCCGAGTGGCCCTCGTCCACCCAGGCGTGTTCCTGAAACAGGAGTTCCAGAGCAAGGTGAGACAGTACAAACTTCTAGATAATGGTGATGGGTGTTGAGTCAATTTCTGACTTTTTCATCGAAACTTTTCCTATAAATGTCCAAAGAGAATACGATGTCACGGTGTTGAGTGTGGAAGAAGATGGAGAAACCTCACCTGTAATTTTAATGGTGGTGAGGAGGACTATTTTTTTTTTTTTTTATGAGAGTGGGTCCTGCCATTGGATGCATCACCTGGGCAACCCTCGCCTGAGGCTTGGTGGAGAGAAAAAGGGACAAAGAAAAAAATAAAAATAAAAATAAAAATAAAAATAAAAAGAAGAAAATAAAAGGGGGTGCACAGGAAAAATTGAATCAGATTTTTCTCACCGAACAACAAAAAATATTTTTTAATTAATTTTGAGTTTCAACTAAACATTGGAAAATATTGTTATTTTCTCAGAAAATGACTTTCGGAAAAGTATTTTTCAAAAATGTCACATTTTTTGGGAAACAAACAAGGCCTTATAGACAACCCAAGCAATTGCGATAGCATGTCCTGCAACATCTAGGCCTTCGTTTGTTGCATGAGCCGCTTGTTCTCCATACCTGCATTGAATACGACAAAATTAAGTGCCATAGAACTTAAAACTTATAACTTTATTTTGTTGAAGTAAAGAACAAAAAAGCATTGCCTATGAAAAATTATTAATTCTTATGCAGAGAAAATATGAGGACTAGGACACCTCCAACGACCACTATGCCATAGCACAGGCCACTATGCTTCCTTCCATTATCATTAGGACACCTCAAATGATCTTCATAACTTCACCTTTTGAAGTTTATTGGCACCTAATTAGATCCAAAGTACTCAAGGAAATCGGGTTCTTCTTCAATTTCAAAACGTGGCTCAATCAAGTCAGTGACCTCACTATACCATTGTGCATTATGATTCTAACATCATCGACACCCCTAAAACATTGCATTCAAGTAGTTCCCCAAATGAACTATGCCACTGTCTCTATATTGATAAGTTGTAAATCAGTTCTTGTTTGATGCAATGTGAAACAAATAACCAAAAAATCAATAACCCATCCATCAAATAACAAATTATCAATGTAAAACAAAACATAATCAGTACTATCCAAATTAGTATCAACTAGAGTTGCAACATCATCTATAGACTCAACTTTAATTCCCTTGCCTTTTTTGTTCTTCAACTTAGGCAATCCCTTCTAAAATGTCCATATTAGCTACAGTTCCAACAAACAATACCACCAATCCTAGATTGACTACGTTTATTTAAGTTCACATTACTCTTGCTAGCATGAGTACTAATTTTCCTTTTCCTTCACCTTAGTAGAAACAACTTCACCAGATTTTCTTTAACGGATATCCTCACTCATAATCAAATCACAAACCTCATTAAACATCAAGCTTCTAGACCCAAATGATACTAATAACAGTAATAGTATTATCCCAATTATCAAGCTATGATGATAACAAAATCAAAGCATGTAACTTATCCTTAAAGTCAATATAAATTGAACTATTAAATTAAGACCACATTGAATTCATTGATACTCTAAGTAACTAACACACATTTGCCCATCTTTAAGTGAATCAAATGTTGCATCAAGTAAACATTATTGATTGTAGAGGGCTTCTTATAGATTTTTTGAGCTTTCAACAAATTTGTAGTAGCCTTCTCTCTCACAATGTTAAATGTGACATTAAAAGCCAACCTCAACTGAATAACATCCAAAGCTGTCTATCTAACAAATCTCAATTAGCTTGCTTCGTTGACTTTGATTTATTATTAGACAGGTTCAATTAGATAATTTTTAGTCTACATCCTCCAGAAACTAAAATAATTCTTATCAAATCTATTGATTTTTCACTTTTCTTTTTAGTCGTCGTCATCAGTTAGCTTCAAGTCACCAACTGTTGAGAGAGAGAGAGAGAGAGAGAGAGAGAGAGAGAGAGAGAGAGAGAGTAATAAAATGAGCATAACAAGAAAACAAATCAAACATCACATTTATGCTGTTTGGATAGAGGGGCCCACTCTAAGGGAGAGCAACAAAGGATTTCGTTATAAATTAGTGAAAACACAATGGAAACTACAACAATACTCAAGTGACTTAAACACTCTTACTATTTTCTAAACCCCTAATTACCTGAATAACTCAAATAACGCTAGGCCCTCACAACTCCCTCAAATTAATCTCTCAATTTCACAAAAGATTCACAATCTTACCACAAAATTTAATTAGCTTTAACACTTTCAGATTGTTTCATGGTGTAATTCACGATGCGCCTGTCACTTCTCGACATGAGGCACAAAGACCCATAAATATTGGATCCAAATAGGAAGTTTTGGTCAAGAAATCTACTCAAATTAGGAAGCCTATTCGATTGAGTAAATCTACTTGAATCAAGTTACCTTTATGCCTTCAAACTTGAAACATATTTTATCAACACTTAACAATAATTAAACTCATAAATTATCAATCGCTTTATAAATTACTTTAATTACTTTATTTTATTTTAAATTACATTGGCCTAATACCCAAAAAAAAAAAAACTCTCAACTTTAGATCCAATTCCAATTCCAATTCCATTCTAAAATTTTTTGCGTTTCATAAAAAAACTCTTTAACTTTTGGTTCAATCCCAATTTTACCCTAAAAAAATTTTCATCTTAGTAAAGACCACTAACTTTAGATACAATTCCAATTCTATTCTAAACTTTTCTTGTTTCATAAAAACCATAAACTTTTACTTAAATCTCATGTCTGCCTCTATTAACTTTCCATCCTAAATGCCCATAGTGATATGGCATTTCCACATCATTGCTCTAGTTTTTTCCCAAATTTAAAATCCAAGAAGACATCTTTTAGAGATGAATTTCTACGTCGGCCCAAACGTCGTCTTCTTGAGTATGAAATTTGGGTAAAAATTAATGCAATTATGGTTTGCCTTCTTCAATTATTCTTACTCTTATAAGAGTTATCCTTCCATCTCACTCAAGGATCTTCGAATTTTGTGCTTAGTATTCAATCTCTCATGCTCGAAAGTCTTCCACCTCTTGCAGTTGGAAAGCTCATGCTCAGAACGCTTGAATAGCTCGCATTGGAGAGTTTTTTCATCTCTTAGTTGTCAAGGGAAATTTGGGAGAGAGGGTTTAAGGTGCCAAATTTGGAATTCAAGTAAAAGTTGGTGATTTTGGGGAAATTGAAGCTGGAGCTAAAGTTGAAAATTTTTTTATATATAGAATTGGAATAAAACCTAATGCTTATATTTTTTTTTTTTTGTAGTATATTCGCCATATTACATTATACCATATATATTACTTAATAGACGGACAGCATGACTCGATATCTTTCGGATATGTCCAGAGAAGGAAAATGACAATCGGCTTCTCATGGCAAGCATTAATGGAAGTTTCACTGAAATTGGCATGCGTCGGAATCAATAAGCCCACACCTTGCAAAGACAACGGAACCAGAAAAAAATCCCATATTGGCTAGTCACAAAGGACAGACAAAACAAAAAATTCAATGCTGAGCTGTCAAATTTCTCATCCACTCAAGATATCCGATCGCGGGTCAACATCACTTTCCCCAACATCTTATCAAATTTCTTTCCGCATCTGACAAAGAAGACTAACGATGATGTCGAGGCATATAAAAAAACAGCAAATAATGCAAGAAGGCATCATGAACTCCTGATTCACTCTCTTGCTTCTTCTCCTCAATATTGATCTTGCTTCTCTTCCACTCAAAAATTCATGGAAACAGAAGTGGCCAATGATTTGTCTCCGTTGGCAAAGGTTTACAAGGATGGCCGAGTGGAGAGACTCATGAGCACGGCCACTGTCCCTCCATCGCTCGATGAGAAAACTGGCGTCCAATCAAAAGACGTTGCCATTTCATCGGACTCCACCGTGTCGGCAAGACTTTACATCCCTAAAGCAGCGGTCGGCTCTCTCCAAAAGCTCCCTGTACTCGTGTACTTTCACGGGGGAGGCTTCATAATCGAAACGGCGTGGTCACCGACTTACCACAACTATCTCAATCCCCTCGTTGCAGAGGCTAACATCATTGCTGTCTCCGTTGAATATAGAAGGGCACCTGAGCATCCCCTTCCGGCAGCCTATGATGATTCTTGGACTGCCCTCAAATGGTTGGCCTCTCATTCTGCTGGAAACGGCCCCGAGGAGTGGTTGAATTCTCATGCCAATTTCAAGAAGGTAATCCTAATCGTTCTTCATTGTTTTTTTTTTATTTATTTATTCATTATTTAGATCACGTATTGACAGATGCATAATAGACATGTCATCCAAAAGCACAATATAGATCTAACATGTGTCTAGTATAGGTGTGGCTGATACATAGTGGGATTACGCTGTAAACAGATATATCTGGCGCTTTTGGTGATATGTGATTTAGAATTACAATTCGGTAAAGTCGAGTGAAGCAATTAATTAAAAGTTATGGTATGCTACTGATGGAGAAGAAGCGGGGCGGGGAATGGGGATCATGTCCCCCATCCCCGTCCCTTGAAATAAAAACTTGGCCCGTCATTGCTCTGTCATCACGTCGTGCTCGGTGGGGCAAGTCTGACTTCGCAAGCCCCGCGATAAAATCAGTTTTTTTTTTTTTTTCGCAAAAAGAACTAAAACCACTTGCTAGATGGTTATTAGATTTTCTTTTTCTCATTATTTTTTTAAGAAAGAATGGGCTCATTAGTAGATTTTATTACAAAGGATGGCGGCATGGGTTGGTTCTACGTGGCCAACTAAGCTCCCGTGTTCACCGGTCAGTCAATGGGAGACACTTGTGAAGATGAAACGCATGGAAAATAATTGTCCCATATTTGCTTACCCACTTTCCAAGATTGCATTTTCTACGAAAGCAAGACTCGACTTGTGAGGAAAGGAGATTTTTCGTAGGGTTGTATTAAAATTATCTCTTATGTTTAAAGCAGATAATATAAACACATAAATAAAAAGAAATTCAAGTTATTTTTTTTCTTAAAGTGTATAAGGTGTGGATTAGTAGGGCGGCGCCGGCTAATAGCAGCCCTAACCCTCTGCGTCCATTGGCCCGCCTCATGACTCGTGATTTTACTTTGTAGAGAAATTTTTTCCCCATTCGGCCTTGTGCTCAACTCTACTATAGATTGCTACAGCCTCGAGGGTACCATAGCCGTGAGAAGTTTGTCAAACATCTTTTAAAAGTTACAACACCCCTTTCCACATAAATAGTTATTGTGAGGAAATTGTTCCAAGCAAACTTTCAATGACTTTTGAAAATCGGACCTTTATCTTTGCCTTCATACTATTTAGAGAGCTTGGAGCGCAATAAAAAAAAAATAAAAAACGTTTGAATTTCCATCCAAAATAAAGATTACAACTAGGTCGGCTTCAATTGTAGAATACAATAGAAAAAAGGGAGAATAAGTGCATTAAAAATCCTCGAGTCCTAAAATTTTTACAAAGTACAATTGAATCATAAAAATTTTACAAAAGTACAATCGATCCTTTGATTACACTTTGTAAAAGTTTAAGGACTTAATTACATTTTCGTGATAAGTTTTTAGAACTTCCAATGCACTTATCATTCCTTCTCACCCCCCTCCAAAAGAGAGAGAGAGAGAGAGAGAGAGAGAGAAAAAAAGAGAGTAAGGTTTGAGGTTCTCAACACTGAAACGATAAGAAAATCTATTTTAAACCCTAAAGTTAGAAGAATAAGCCAAAAGGCAAAAAATAAAGCCATACTAAAAGTCGGTTGCCAAAATTGTTCTTAATATATACTTTTAATGAAACAATGACTAATAGTTCTATCATAGGCGCTAGATTGTATGTTCAAATTTCCGAAGTGGTTTTGGCTGCGCAGTGGATATTTCAAATTTATTGCTAACTAGATGTAATATTGTTTCACTATTCTATTTAGCAATCGACCAATCTCATGAGTTTTCACAAATAGTTGCAAACAGTTCGACGAATACTTGGAAGTGTCATTCAATTTTGGTGGTTTCGAAAACAACGTTTGATCTCTATCATGGTCAAATGAATTTCTGTTGTGAACTGTTCGTTTTTGCAGCCTCAAACATGCTCAGCAATATGTATACACAAATTATACTAAATTCTCTAAACTCTTCATAGGTCTTCATGTCTGGAGATAGCGCCGGGGCCAACATAGTTCACAACATGGGCATCCGACTGGGAGAGGAAAAGCTAAATGGAATTGAAATTCCGGGCGTTGTTATGGTGCATCCTTATTTTTGGGGCGAAGAACCATTGCCTTTGGAGACCACAGAACCCGAGAAGAGGTCCAAGATCAGGGACATTTGGCACGCGGCAAAACCGACAACCACCGGGCTCGACGACCCCCTAATGAACCCAGCGACCGATCCAAGGCTCCCGGGTTTGGGTGTCAGCAGGGTCCTAATTTGTGTCGCTGAAAAGGATATGTTGAGACAGAGGGGTTGGTATTACAAGGAGGTGTTGAGTAAGAGCGGATGGAAGGGAGATGTGGAAGTGATGGAAGCACCGGAGGAGGATCATGTGTTTCATTTGGTGAAACCTGGCTGTGAGAATGCTGAGAAGATGATGAAGAAATTGGTCTCCTTCATGAACGAGGATATATAGGATCAAAGGTATTACTGTCAATAAGTAGCTTCCGTCGTGTGCGGGGCCAATTCTTGTTATCTCTGCCTCTATTTGTACTGGAAAACAGAGTCTGCTTTTCCATTTGCCAGGAGCTACGTTCCGTGTATGTAATTTTCGTATGTGGTTTGTAAGTTTAAAATCTCGTGTAAACTCATTTAACTGGCGAATTGTTGGTTGGGTACACAGATGCTAATTTACCGATAATATTCACTACTCACAAACGTCAAATGCAATAGTAAGTTATCAAAATTATCAATTTCAAGTCGAATATAAGTTCTACTTATGTAGGAATTTATCACTTAAAATAAAACCTAGCGGTTAGTTAGTTATCGGGAAAAGTACCAAAAAAATCCTAAACTTATTGCATTGATACCAATTCAAGCTTAAGCTTTTCAATTGAACCAATTTAGTCCTAAACATTTTATATTTGTACCAATTCAGTCCATCCGGCCAATTTTGGCCAGCCGAAGCTAACGTGGACATCGGCCGGTGGCCGAACGTTGACGTGGAAATTTTTATGATTTTTTAATTATTTTTTCAATTTTTTAATTATTTTTTATTATTTCTTTTTTCTGTCTTCATCCTAGCGGTGGCCAGCGAGCCTCCGTTGAGGCTCGCCAGCCATTGGGCAAGGGCCGCGAAGCCCTCGCCTGCCGCCGGCGAGGGTCGCAGCCCTCGCCCGACCTCTCCCAGGGCCGCCAGTGAGGAGGCTTCGCCCGGATCTGGGCAAGGCTAGCCTCGGCCACGGCCCTGGGCGAGGCCGAACGGACCTCGCCAGCTGCCGACGAGGGTCACAGCCATTGCTTGGCCTTGCCCAGGGCCGCGGGCAAGGTTGGCCTCACCCAAATTTGGGCTAAGCCGCCTCGCCTATGGCCCTGGGCGAGGCCGAGCGAGGGCCGCGACCCTCACCAGTGGCTATCGAGGGTCGCTTAGCCTTGCCCAGGGCCACGTGGGTGAAGCCGCCTCACCGGCGACCAATCTAGGCAAGGCTAGCCTTGCTCGCGGCCCTGGGAGAGGCCGGGCAAGCTGACGAGGGTCGCAGTCCTCGCCGGCCAACACAAGGAAGAAGACAGAAAAAAAAAAAAGGAAAAAGAAAAAAAATTAATAAAAAAAATACAAAAAAAATAATTAAAAAATCATAAAAATTGCCACGTCAGCATCCGGCCACCGGCCAACATCCACGTCAATGTCGGCCGGATAGACTGAATTGGTACCAATAATAAAAGGTTTAGGACCGAATTAGTTCAATTGAAAAGTTTAGGACCGAATTGGTACCAATGCAATAGATTTATGACTTTTTTGGTACTTTTCCTGTTACTTATCAACATAGTAACAAAATTTTTGTCATTCCAATAAGTAACTTACCAACATTGGCCCGTTTTTACTTTAGTAAATTACCCACACTTTAGTAAATTATGCAATTTTCTTTGGTCTATATGCCAAAATGCATTACCAACTAAGGACAATCTCTTCCGACGACGGATAATCTCCGACCCAATATGTATACTATGTTCCTCTACCTCCCTTGAAACTACAGAACACATATTTTTGCATTGCCCATGGACACAAGGTATATGTAATCATTCTCAAGTACAGATCAACATTGTCGCTTACAACCCCAACCGGATGGACTCTTGGATAGCTGACTTACTAAATCATAAAAGGGTCTCACTAGATTTTGAGCACATCGCAGGCCTCCTATGGGAAATTTGGAAGGCTCGGAACCACTTTGTGTTTCGCCGCCAACACATATCCCCGGACTAGATTGTTGAAATAGCATTTGGCCTAGCTAACCTCCAGATAAGTATTCAACAGCAAGAATCGACAAATAGATCCGCTTGGCTGAACCCTAATTAGACATGGCTTCCACCGCAGTAGGGCACGGTGAAGATTAATGTGGACGGAGCTTTCCCCACAGCGAATCAAATGGGCGCCATAGCAAGCATTGCTCACAATCACTCGGGCAGCTTGATCGGAGGTTTCACCTGTTCTGTCTCCGCATCCTCTGCTCTCGAGACAGAGATCCAAGCTTTAATATACACTCTAAAGGATATGTTACAGCGAAATCTAATAGAATCTCACCTGGTGTTGAATCGATCATCAGAAGAAGAATTAGGCCAAAAATTAGGATACATTCTGGGTTGGAGTCTGACAGCATCATTCTGGTGGAAACCCTCAATCGGAGCCATCTGCCGCCATGGGAGTGATGAGCCCTCTTTGCCAAAAGCGCAGAGCTCCTACAGAGCTTCCGCAACCTCCACGTGAAGCACTGCCGTCAGGAAGCAAATGCCCTAGCCGACTGGGTTGCCAAGGCCCATGGAAGAGGGTTTATTTCACTAATTGGATCATCTCTCCTCCTCAAGTAATGATGGACATGCTTTGTAATGAAGCGCTAGTTCAGGGTAGTTCCTATTTTCCTACGTGAAGCTTAATATCAATATATTATCTTTTCCGACCAAAAAAAAAAAAATTACCCACACTTTGAGGAATTTGCGAACACCATATTCAATGATAAGTTATCAAGCTGTTTAAAAATTTATCATTGGAAATATGATACTACCATTGCAGTTACTAATGTATTGGCCAACCAGATAGTTGGTTGAGTAGTTCAAGACTTAGTTTGTTAGCCGAAAATCACATTTCAGTGTTTAATTGACAACTTAAACTGACCATTTTGTTGAGAAACTTCCTATGATATTTTGAAGTTGGCACAACCATCTATCTATCATTATTACTTAATAAATACAGATATTTTCCTATTTTAGGTAATGTTGGTGTAAGGGATACTCTATAGTCTATAAATGGAATCTGTAGTACAAAGTAAGAAGACTAATAGAAGCTAGATGGACCTTGATAGAAGGAGAACAAGTTAGGAAGAATACAAAGTTCTTAGAGACTTGGAGGGACTGATATAAGGTGAAAAGTTGAGTGAGGTCTAAAACACTAGCATACTCAGGAAGACCAAATGAAAAAGATTATATGGACTTACTAGATTACTAGTAGAAGCTGCTCACTATATCAACTGCAGAAAAAAAAAATTCACGTGTTTACGTAATCTGGATAGGAGGACCTAGATATTCGTTTTATCTAGGTCCTCCCATTATGAATATTGACTCATTAAATGAAGGAGGTTTGCAACCAGTCTCATACTGAGTTTCACCGACAGGCCCAACAGCTGAAGATTCCCTGAGCTCTAATGCTTTGCATCTATCTTTTCTGTCTCTGCAATCCAGTAAGAGTTCATCCATAATGCCAATAAGTTCATTCATAGAACCGTTAACTGCATCAACTAGGACCATATCAGCATATAAAGAACTTTTGCTTGACAGGAAGTGACATAAATACAATTCTAGAAAGTAGACGTCCCATAAGAATGATTCTTGTACTTTATAATTTTCTCTTCTAGAACTGACATTACCACACCCAACAAATATACAATGTTAAGTAGGACAAAAGCCACAAAACAAAAATCTAAAATAATAATAGAACAGCAATAACTGATATTGTCGATTCATAGCATCATAAGAGTTGGATTATCAAGAGTTGGATTATCATGTCTATGAAAACATAGACTTATCATATCCATCTTCTCAGCTAAGCAAGAATGACTGTTGATGTTAACAGATTATCATGTCCGTGCAATATTAAAGGAACAAGTTAGTCAGTGTCTTAGCACCGAGTCAGAGTCCAGAATCTGCACATGCAAATACAAGCTTCCTAAGATAAGTAATTTGTAAGGCGGTTAAAGAGGCCCAAGTTTAATTTTAAGCTGGACTAGAAATGACAAATGATATTTGACGGGGATGGACATACACACGGAATGGGCAGAAATTGTCAAACAACGAGGGATATTTCAACAGAAACATACCAGTTCCTTCTCAATAAAACCAAATCTTTGGGCTTGTTCCAACTGAGATAACATGAGCCCTCGCACTTCACATAGCAACTGCAAAGCACATTTGACTATGTTACAACTGACAAGGTACTGAAATAATAGCCAAAAGTGGATACAGTAAAATAGAGGAACGGCTGGCTCTAATTACCTCAACAACAATTTCTGAAACACCTACGTCAAGCACGGCACTTTAGCGCCTTCCTCCAGGTTGTCAGGTGCAATTTCTGTTGTGATCATCGTGGATGAAGAATCACAACTGGAAGTGAACTCATAAGGAATCAGACCTTGAGTCTCAGTCACTGCCAGGGTAGGTGAACTCAGCTGAGAAGAAGTGCTAGAAGAAATGCTCACACTAGACAAAGCCATAGATTTCTTTTCTATGCATAAAGCCTCTTCATCCCTCTACATATCTATATGGGGTTGGGACATATGGCTCTCTCTATTAAAGTTAGGGGCAAAAACTGAAGCATCCCCTAAAATGCTCCTATAATCAATTGGAGAAAATCTGGCTTCCGGATACACAACCTTAAATTCATCATGTTCACTGGTTGCACAAGAAGTTGATGAAGCACCTCTGAGGTGTATCCAAACCTCCTTAGCAGATTCATAACTTGGTTCCGAGCTCGCATGCTCTTCAAACTCCTTCCTACTCTCAGGTGGAGGAGGATGTGTAGATGCATTTATACAAGCTGCAGCAGGCACAGAGCCCTCAGGATTGCATTGACCTGAAGCAATAACTCCAACTTCATCTGCAAATCCTGCTATATCATCAGTTTCTTCCCCAGTTAGGTCATCAAATCCTTTTGCTCCTGTAGCTAGAGACTTGGAACTTTGAGGTTGCTCCCCAGCATTAGAAGTTGAATCAGACCTGAATAGAGAGCTCCACAACTTTCGAGGAATATTATTTGCATTGGCATAACTTCGACCCTGATCAGCTTCATCATGCTCTGGCGCTGCAAACTCACTGGTATCATATCCCAATAGTAGTCTCTCTTTCTCAGGCCTAGGACTCTCATTAGACCTCCAGTCTCCAGTAACCTAATTTGGCTGAGCAAGATCCCATCTGCTGGCAGGTGTCTTGGCTCTTTCACCTCCTATCCTACTGTTAAAAGCAAGCAAATCTTTCTCCACAGTGATCCGTCTGTCTGGATATTTTGCCCTTGGAATAGTTGCACCAGCTCGATTAGATGTAAACAGGCATATCAATTTTGTTGTCTGTTCTTGATCAAGTTCAAACCAGAAGTGCGTTGTACTATAGTAGTTGGAAATTATTACTGGTTGGAACTGCTCTTCCACCAAAGGCTGGCAGTCAATACGCCTTTTCACCTTAACCTTTAACATGAGCATCAACCAAGTAATCATCACAAGCCACAATATGAGAGCATGTACAAAATGAACAGTCAACAAATCATGGCACATACCTGCGCAGGATAAGGGGTTTCTTCAGAGGGTTCCTTTGTCCATGCACGTATGTCTACATTCATTTGGCCTCTGCTAGTGGCTTCAAACACGCCATGTAATTTCCTATCGCTGTAGTTGAATAAGAAAAGCGCCAAGCCAGGTTCAATCTTCTTAATATATGCATAATGTAGACGAGGCAGACCTGTTCAAGCATTTTAAGAGTTCCTCAAACTCAAAGGCAGCCCATTGTGCGCAACGAAATCCAAAACAAGTTTTGCATGGCACGCATTAAGAAACATCCAACTGACCAAATAGCTTCTTTGCATAACACTCCTTAATGGTATGGTGAGTGCACCCCAAAATTACTCCGCCAAGATCCTTTCTACACAGATTCCTTGCAGATGTGCTGCGATTGGATATCCCGTTTTGGTGGCACGCTTCCTCCAAGAAGTGATTATTTTTCTTGGCCTTTCCACCCACTCTGCTATCCAAAATTATAAGGACGCTTGATTTAATTCAAGCAGTGGCAACATGACAAATGAATGCTAAGCTAGACATCGTGCGAATCAACGATTTCCACATGTCCCTTTACACCAACAAGGTTAAGGAGAGGAAGATAGGAAAATATAGGACTCCAGCTATAAAATATTACATGATTGCATGATTTAATACTCAATGGATCCATGTTGATATTTGGTCCAACAGTGAAGCTTGAAACTTATCACAATTGGAGCTAAATGAGGTCATAAGTGAACATGGGACTCTGTGCTCTATCGGACCCTTTGCTTTAATAAATAAGGATAGTAATATTTGATGTAAATAATTATATAGATATCGCTTCACGAGTGCTCTTTTAGTCCATATGGGACTTAAGATTGTTACAAACTCCTCGCTTTAACCTTGGAAACACACGAAGCAAGTAGGTTTTCAAAGGTGAACCCAATAAATTCTTCAGGATGTTCCTACCATGTAAGACATTGTGCCAAACAAGTACAAGGCCATGGCCTGGAACTTAACTTCCACATGTTGCAAGACCAATGTTTAAATTTATCCAGCAAGTTTAACATGTTACATGAAGGGATAATGTAATGAGTATGGCCAAAAGCACTCAGTAGGAATGCCACAGCAAGTATTAAAATTCCATGCAAATAACAACTACGTTAAACATTTCTCTCGGGGGATACCAATAGTGATTTAGATTTTCTTTAGGTGCTGCAGTCATTACATCCATGAACGAGAAATTCGATAAAATGCATCAGAACACACGAGTCCATTCAGTCAAAAGTCACAAAACCATATATACGAATCGATTCACAGAACAAATATGGATTGTCCATAAGTATTTTTTACAAACTTGGCCTCCCGATTACATTGAGAAGTTTGAGAATAGTATAAAATATACATACATACATACATATATATATATGTATATATATTCACTTTATTGTATTGGCGCCCAACACAAGTATGTTTTCCACTTTCCTTATCAGATTTTCATCAAAATAGTCTCCATCTTTCTTTGTTATTAAAACAGTAGATCACTTTTCACTATGGGACATTCATTGCCCTTCATAGGACTCAATTTCTTCGCATGAAAATCTCACTTGAAGACCATAACAGCAGTTGGATAAAAAAAATATTCTCTTTCCTCACCGGTTCCTTCGGTCGATAATCTAATGATATATATAAAGCACGTTCAATGAAACCTTTCAAACCTCAAACTCGTACCACAAAACTTCCATGAAGACCTGCCTTAAACATATAAGACAAATTATGATAGTACACATCTACAAAATCGACAGAAAAAAAAAATTGTAAATAATAGCATGATTTTGATTCAACAACATAACTACAATATTTTTCTCCCATATTTTTGGTTCGACTCTTCCCACTTACAATCCACATTATCTCCCTCATTCAATAGAATTTATTCCAAGAGTACTCAAAAATCTTCGATCATTCTCCCTATCCACAGCAAAAATCTTTGCCATTAGGCACACGCATGCGCCTCTACTATTTTGCTAGTGATGAAGACGAAGAAGAGGAACGCCGAAACACTTTCTCATCTCACGTCTTTCAAAGGACAGCAATCTTCGTTAACTTCCTTCCGATTACGCTCTCCGAACGAACGCCTTGAAAACGCAGGTGATTGCGGGAGTGTTTGTAGTACCAGCAGAAGAATCAGGAACCGCTACGCCTTCCGATCAGACCTCGACAAAAAAACGTGGAACGGATTTTACAAGATGGTCTCGCAACGGACTCGACCGACTCTCATGTTACGTCGTCTCACTCGAGAGGGGAAACAAACTGACAAAAAACCTAAGCGGATCGCGCACGGCCGAATGACTCGAAAAAACTCGAAACGACGGCGAGACGGGCGAGGCCTCGTGAAAGAAAAGATCCTTTCGCCTCCGCATAAGTATCGCGCGAAATGGCAATGCACCAGAACCGCTCGAGACGATCGTTCATCGAAACAAACGAAGGCGAGGCGGCACGAACATCGGTAGCGTCAACCTCGATTTAATTCAACTTCGTGAGACGCGAAACCGAAACCCGAAAAAAAAAAAAAAAAAAAAAAAAAGTGTAAATCTTCACCGGAAGAAAATCGCCGATCAGCGAGTCCGTTTCTAGCGAGCTGCAAGATGCCGAGAACAAGAGCCGAGAGTGAAAGCGGCACCGAGAGAACCCTGACGCTTCGACGAGCGACCGCGAATGGAGAAGCCTGTGAGCTTGCACTGAAGCTCAAGCAGGCTACTTTTATAAGCGCAAAAGCAGGCAGAGAGAGAGGGAGAGGGCGAGAGAGCAGTTGCTAAACGAGGCGCGCAACGAGCCCCGCCTTCGCTTGAAACGAGTCCTCAGCCCCTACGTACGGAGAGGCGCGTGGGGCGTGGGGCGTGGGGCGTGTGATTTTACTCTTTTGTCCCCGTCGTGGCGTTTGCGTTTCCCCGCGGGGCGCCGGCCTGATCTTTTTACGCATCAACGGATTTCCCGATCATTTCTTGATGAGGGTAATGGTGTCATTTCGCATTGGAACCAGTACTGATTGTAAATGCGGGAACTGCCCATTTTGATATTGATGCTCTGTTTTTCTTTTTCCTTTTACTTTTTTTTGTTATTTTTGTTTGGGCCCTTAAAAGCGCGGTTGGTAACAATTCTGTTCCGGGAGTAAATTCTGATAATAAATTATTCTTTTTTATTTTGTTTCCGAAAACCGATTCTAAGCATTTTAAGCCATTTGGTAACTGTCCAAAATTTCTAATTCTAGAATAGAATTGTGTTTGATACTATGCTCATCAATTCTGTTCAAAATCAATTTATTTTAATTTTTAAATAATTTTTTTACTTTTTTCTTTTTTTCTTTTTTTTTTCCTTTTTCTCCTATTCTTCTTCTTCTTGCGGCGACCGGTCAAACGAGGGCCGACGACCTCACCGGAGCGTCACCGACCCTCGGCGAGACCAGCCCTCATCAGCCGAGCCTCATCAGTTGCCAGGGCGGTCTCGTCATGGCTAGGTGAGGCTTGCCTAGCCCCAGGTGGGGTTGGGCGAGCCTCGCCAGTGGCTAGGCTTGCCTTCGGCGAGCTCGCCGATCGGGCGAACAGCAGCGGCCGGCGATAGCAGATAGTGGCGGGTGGTGGTGGATGGCAATCGCGAGATGACTGAAGGGAAAAATAAGAAGAATTGTTAGTTTTGATTCTCAATTTTGATTTTGGAACAAGAATCAATTTTTTTTTTTTTTAATTCTTGATTTCACTCCCAATCTGTTCACGGGAACAAATTTGTTCCAAGGAACGAAAATTTTACCAAACGCAATTTTGAGCCCAAACTGATTCTAAGAACAAAAAATTAGAATTTGGCCCTGTTTGAATGGTTACCAAACAAGGCCTAATCGATGCTCATACTAGAAGTTAATCCCTTATATTAGAGGTAAAACTGTGAACAAGATTGAACCAGCTATAGGAATCGGTTTCAAATTCCTAGTTTTATCAATTCAATTCTCAAATTCTGAGTAAGAATCAAATCGAGAACTGGAAAATCAAATCCATAATAACAAATCGATAAAACGTAATTATGGATTTTGAACATTTTCTTATTTATTTTAGTGTATGTGCTTACTTTTTATGAATTATTGCTTTTGACAAATAATCATTTTGATTAACTAAAAACGAAATTTAAAAAAAAATTGATCGATTGGAACCAATTGACACGAGTAAGTTTTAAATTTCATTTATGCAAAGTAAATTCAAGTTCCAAAAATTAATAAATCGTTTCCAACTCACTTTCAGGTGGATAGAACGTGACTTGCGAGCAACACGAAGCAACACTTGTCTCTAGACCTTCTGCTGCTTGTACTTGCACATGCCCTTCACATGAACTTTCTTTACTAGCCATGGTGCAACGCGTGCCAAAAATGCTTTTGAGAACTTTTCCCAATTCCAATTATCGAAATGTACCAAAATATCCGAGCAAAAATATATGAAATGATTTAGGGTATATATTTCGCGAAAAAATAAATAAAAGGATCGCTTATATTTTTCAAATAATTTTTCAATAAAAATATTTTCATTATGGATATAATATATATTTAAATATTTTCCTAGTCTATGAAAATATTTTCTTCTTCATATTTGTAAGCGATATAAATAATTATTTCTAAAATAATATCTTTCAAACTATTCAATTTTTTTAAATAAAGAGTGCCTTGGAATTTTATTTGAAAATTTAAAGAAATAAGGGCCGATTTTACCGGATTAGATATAGTGGAGGTTTTAAAATAATGTAATTAAAGATTAGGGGTGACAGATTATAAAGAGTAGCTCAAGAATTTTGCTTCGTGCAAAAAAAATTGGTGGTACTGAGATTTGAGAAGCTCGAAATCACGGGAAATAACAATTACATTTATATAAAAGTGGTTTAAGAATGAAACGCAATTAATAAGTTTGACTGGATGTTAAATCTTTTTAATAGGTAGTGAAGATGATGAATACAAAGGAAATTTCACAAACTTTGAGGAGTGATTCTTCAAAATAAGGGAAAATTGTTATAAAAAAAAAAAACATAAACCTATTATGTAGTAATCAATTCAATTCTAAAATTTTTAATTGTGAAAATTCAATCACAAACCTTTTGATAACTCACCAATTCATTTATAAACATTTTAATTATACCAATTTAATCCTAGATGTTTTAACGACATTCCAAACTAATCATAAACATTTTTATGAATTGTCAAATTAATCATTCTAGCTAATTTAGATCGAATATTGTCGATATTGTAGTGTAGTTAGTGTCGGCCACCTACTGTAACGCGGCCTATGCTGATGCATATAATTTTAAATTTAAAAAAAAAATCAATTCTTCAAAATTTCCTTTTTCTTTTTAGTTTTTTTCCTCTTTTTACACAAGGCCGACAACCTTCACCAACAACTAAGCAAGGTCGTTGCCCCACGAGCCCTTAGGTGAGGGTCACAGCCCTTGCCAAATCCAATGAGGGTTGACCAAGCCCAAACTGACCCCAAGTAAGAAGAGGAGGAAAAAAGAAAACATAAAATAAAAAATAAAAAATTCATTTAAAAAAAAGGTAAAAAATTATCCACATTAACATCGATCACTTCGCTTTGGACAATATTAGTGTCAACTATTTCATGTAAGACAGTTGACATTGACTAAATTGCAACGTCGGCGATATCCTACAAAAAATAGCCGAAATGACTGAATTAACAATTTGTTAAATTGTTTAAAACCATTTTGGCAAATCGTTAAGAAGTTTTGGACTAAATTACTACAATTGAAAGATTTATGATTAAATTGGCATAATTTAAAATTTTAGAATTGACTTGATTGCCATATAATTGATTTATGAATTTTTTTTTATAATTTTTCTTTAGAAAATAAAGCATGTAAAAAAAAAAATCAATCGAGATAATTTTTTAACTCGTTTGTCATGACACATTGAATTTCATACCGAAAGTGGAAGTTTCCTGTTCATCTAAGACTACATATACATGGAAGACCTAACAATTTAGGTTGAGGCAAAATTTTTAAAACTCAACAAAAATAATCTTTTCTCCTCCTATCACTACTACTACTCGGACAAGTATTTCCTTCTAATATCGTGAAGAGAATATTCCCAGCAATTCCCTGAAATCAAACCGTATTTATATCGACCGCATTGGCGTCGAACCCTTCATACGCCCTGATAGCTTCATCGTTCAGGAGTGGAGAGAGAGAGAGAGAGAGGCGCGACCCGCCATGGCGAAGGATCAGCTGGAGGTCCTCAACGTGTTGGACCAGGCCAAAACTCAGCTCTACCACTTCACCGTGGTGGTGATCGCCGGGATGGGCTTCTTCACCGACGCCTACGACCTCTTCTGCATCTCCCTGGTGACCAAGCTCCTTGGCCGGATCTATTACTACGTGCCCGGATCCTCAAAGCCCGGTAGTTTGCCCCCAAACGCGGCGGCCGCCGTGAACGGGGTCGCCTTGTGTGGGACCCTGGCCGGGCAGCTCTTCTTTGGGTGGCTTGGGGACAAGTTAGGCCGCAAGCGCGTCTACGGCATCACCCTTATGCTCATGGTGGGGTGTTCCGTCGCCTCCGGGCTCTCCTTCGGAAGCTCGCCGGGGGGCTGTCATGGCGACCCTTTGCTTCTTCAGATTCTGGCTAGGTGAGTTTCGCTATAATGTTGAGTGAAAGTAGAATTTGAACCAAAAAATATTATGGATTCGGCTTAAATTGGCATGAACTAGTACATTATGCGGAGGTTCACCGTTGTTCTGATTGGCTAGGTTTCGGCATCGGAGGGGACTATCCATTGTCCGCGACGATCATGGCAGAGTACTCCAACAAGAAGACCCGGGGCAGTTTCATCGCGGCGGTGTTCGCGATGCAAGGGTTCGGGATCCTCGCAGGCGGGACAGTCGCCATCATCGTCTCCTCCATCTTCCGCGCTCTGTACCCCGCGCCGCCGTTCGCCCATGATCACGTGGGATCCACCGTTCCCCAGGCAGACTACGTGTGGAGGATAATCCTGATGTTCGGTGCCCTGCCAGCGGCCCTCACCTACTACTGGCGGATGAAGATGCCGGAGACGCCACGCTACACCGCCCTGGTGGCGAAGAACGCCGAGAAGACCTGCGCGGACATGTCGAAGGTCTTGCAAGTCGATATCCCGGTCGAGAAGCAAACCATCGAGAGCCAAGACCGGGTTGAAACCGCCGGTTTCGGGCTCTTTTCCAAAGAGTTCCTCCGTAGGCATGGCTTGCACCTGCTGGGCACGACAAGCACCTGGTTCTTGCTGGACATTGCCTACTACAGCCAAAACCTCTTCCAGAAGGACATATTCAGCGCGGTCGGATGGCTCCCCGCGGCAAAATCCATGAGCGCCCTTGGCGAGCTCTACAAGATCGCCCGGGCCCAAACCCTAATCGCACTCTGCGGCACCGTCCCGGGCTACTGGTTCACGGTCTTCCTCATCGACCGCATCGGCCGGTTCACCATCCAGTCTATCGGGTTCCTCTTCATGTCGGTGTTCATGTTCGCCCTAGCCATACCGTACCACCACTGGACCCTCAAGGAGAACAACATCGGGTTCGTGGTCATGTACGGGCTGACCTTCTTCTTCGCCAACTTCGGACCCAACAGCACGACCTTTGTCGTCCCTGCTGAGATCTTCCCAGCCCGGTTCAGGTCGACGTGCCATGGGATCTCAGCAGCCTCGGGGAAGGCCGGTGCCATCGTGGGCGCCTTCGGGTTCCTGTACGCATCGCAGAACCAGGACAAGGCCAAGGCCGACCCGGGGTTCCCCGCTGGGATCGGGATGAGGAACTCATTGATCGTGCTCGCGGTGATCAATCTGCTGGGTTTGTTCTTGACTCTTCTCGTGCCTGAATCCAAAGGAAAATCACTCGAGGAAATGTCGCAGGAGAATTGTGAAGAGGCTGAGAATCAAGCCAAGAACGGTCCTGCAATCGTCTAGAGCAACGAGAATAATTTACATTAATCTCCTTAGATATAATTCTGTAAATTTGGCATTGATCATCAGATCTGCCTTTCAGTTTTAAACATCTCTCTTCTTTGTTTTTGGATTTTTTGGCCTAATGTTGCCAACTGAGTTTTGCTGCATGTCCAAGTTCGTTTTCGGTTTTGGAGTTTATTTCATATGTTTATTACGTAGAAGTATATTTACTAATGGTTATCTTTATAATTTTAATTTTTTTCAGTCCACCACCATAGTTGCATGTTGAGAGATACTTGTGGGGACGGAAAAGTAGGTCCGATTTTGAGGATTGGTTAACGGTTAGCTAAACGCTAACTGCATCAGAAAGAAAATTAGATACTAATTACGAAATCAAATCCATTGATATTCAAAGCATCTATGGATATTCAGAGAATATTCAAATTTAAAAAAATTATGATGTTATCTGTCATCCACATTGAACTCATGGAAAATCAAAGAAACTACAGTGAAATTTCATGTTTTTAAAATTTTCAATTAGGCAGAATGTGGTCATCGTGGTGAATTTCTCATTACATACATTGACCCAATCAATCATGAATTTGTTCTCGAATAGTTCAATATCAGATGGACTTATTTTATTGAGCTATGACTTAAGCTTTTATGAGCGACTATATTTTCTTCCGTGATTATTCTTGAGAGAATGCATTAGTATTGATCCAAATCTAAAACCTTGGTACCCTTTTTGTTTTTTAAACGTGGGTTCTTGATGTCCCCTATGTTCTAACTTGGTGAGAACTCTTAAATTGCTTTAAGCCTAATTACGTCTCCGAATGAAAAAAAAAAAATAATATGATTTCTAAACAGGAGAGTTTGTGTTGTGTTCAATCCATTTAGACACAATGTGAAAAGAATAATTATATTGAAAGCGAACAACTAATTTCATAAAAGCTATTGCCGAGCATGATAACTTAGTGATACCGTACTGTCTTAGTTCAAGTAATGTTGTGAGTAAACCTTTGCTACCTCGCGCCATGGACATCCACTCCCTTATGTGAAAAGACTTTCTAATTTATGGCATGTTAATAAAGTTGTGATGAGCATGTAAAACCTACAGGGGACCGAGTTTTAATGACTCAAACTGAATATGAAGTTGATGTGTGAATCGTATCCTAACATCCAAGAAGGATAGCTTAATTGGTTGTCCCCTCCCATCCTATTTGCTCATGAGAAAAGGAAAATCACAAATCTAGGTATCTAGTGATTGACTTAGATAAATAGTTAGTCAATGAAGTCTAACTCTCGATTAAAAAGAGCAATATTAGGCACATTGTGACAACCATACAAAAACTGTTAAAAAGAATAACACTGGGTATGTTATGATCACCATACATAAGTAGCTAACCAAGCAATCTAGCTAAGTGCAAGTGAGTCATATTCGATAACTACTAAGAATTTGTGGTATCAATTTACTATATCCATTGTTCAATGGGATGCCTGGCTAGCATTGTTCTAACTATATCTCACCAAAGAGGGATGATCAGTGCTTGATCTTGAACTAAGAACCTACTTTATTCATCAAAAGAGAGGATAAAGATTTTCTATTGGTTCAAATTTATGTTGATGATATTATTTTTGAATCTCCTAATGAAAATATATGCAAGAAATTCTCTAGATCTATGCAAGATGAATTCAAGATGAGTATGATGGGTGAATTAACCTTCTTTCTGAAATTGCAAGTTAGACAATCAAAGAAAGGTATCTTTATTCATCAAGAAAAGTATGTAAAAGATCTCATTAAGAAGTTCGGATTGGAGAATTGCAAAAAGACAGAGATACCAATGTCAAGTTCTTTGAAGCTGGATAAAGATGAATGAGGAAAGAATGTAGACTAGAAGCTTTACAGAAGTATTATTGATTCACTTCTTTACCTTACTGCATCTAGACCTGATATTTTATTTAGTATTTGCTTTTGTGCTAGATTCCAATCAAATCCCAAATAATCACATTTAAGTGCTACAAAATAGATCATCAAATACGTTGCAACTACTCCAAAGCTTGGTATGTGGTATTCCAAAGAATGAGACTTTACTCTCCTTGGATATTCAAACGCAGATTTAGCCGGTTGTAGAGTTGATAGAAAGAGTACTTCTGGTACCTGTCAATTGCTGGGCAACAAGCTAGTGAGAACAAGCAGAGTATTGTAGTTCTATCAACAACATAAGCAGAGTATGTGGCTCTTGGAAGTTGTTGCTCTCAAATTTTGTGAATAAGGCAACAACTAAGAAACTTTGGAATTGAAGAATCGTGCACCAAGATCAAATGTGACAACACTAGTGCCATCAACCTCACGAAGAATCTAATTCTTCATTCAATGGCAAAACATATAGAGATTCAACATCATTTTATAAGAGATCATATTTAGAATTGAGAAATCATGATTCAGTTCATTGACTCAAAGAATCAGCTGGCAGATATATTTACAAAGGCACTGGAAAAAAATCTATTTGAGTCTATTCGCACAAGACTGAATATTATATCTTCTACTTATTAAAGTCTTAAGGTGATCAGACTCATAATGTTCAAAGACTACATATGTAAGTTAAATTCTTTTCAATATAGGTATTTTACTTTGGCATGAAAAACCTGAAAGGGTAGGTTGATTTTTGAATCGTGACTTACCTAATTTATTTTTAGAAATTATTTTTCGAATTTTTGAAATTTTTGGCAATTTTTCATTTTCAAAAAAAGCAGTTTATTTTTTCCTTTGTGACTGTTTGTATCCCCCGTTTCACTTGCTTTATATACTGTCGAAGTTCTTCTTCTCCATTTACATTTTCAAAACCCTAGAATACAAAATTCCTACTCTCTACCTTTTTTTTTTTTCTCTCAAGTTTACTCTACAAAGTTTTCACCTTTTTAATCAAACGAGTTCGAGAAATCTTCCTCGACTGCAAAAATGTCTTCCCAGCGGAAATCGTCCTGGATCATTAACAGGGGACCACAACACATGCCAGAGGGTTTTACTCACTTTGACTTAACTAAAGAAGAAGACTCTCCTCAATAGCAAAAAAAAAAAAACATTCTCAACAGCGTCGGTGTGCGACTTAATATCCTCCGCACCAACAAGCGGAAGAGAAATTGTGGAAGATGTCGAACTTGTAAAAACGCTGAAACGCCAATTTCTCTTTAAACTCTACAATTAGTCAAAGCAAGGTGGTAATGCCGTGACTTTCATTAATGAATTTCTGTGGGAAAAAGGTTATAAAAATGAGATTCTGTTTCTTCGACACATGGAAAGATTAGGCATTGCGCCTGAAGGTTTGATAGATAGAAATTTTGCTAACTTTCCGAGTGATCCATGGTTTGGTTCTGTTAATCAGCCTAAGGTGAAAGATGACAATAAGAGAATGTATGAGAATTTTTAGCCTAGGATGGGCGTTGCAGCTAGTGTACGTGGTGAGGGAACAAATTTGTTTCATTCTAAAGACTACAAAAAGACTTATTCAAATTTGCTAAAGAGAGGGGTGATGAACCCTCAAACTATTGATTTTGATTTCCTAGATTCCTGGAAGGTGAATCTAAGGGAGAAGTTTGCTCTCCTTTAACTTGAAAGATTATGTTCTGAAACTTTTGTTGCTTACCTTGAATTAACTACTTACTTATATTCAAACATATCTTTTCTAAACGCAAATAGATTTTGTTTTACGGTAAGGGAGAAAGACTTTGTGGTGGATGTGGACACATTGGTGTATGTCATTGGTGTGAAAAGAGGGAGTTTCCAACTAATAAATGTGTCTGTTGATCATGCAACATTGTCTCTTGTTCGGGACAAACTTGTTGAAGGAGGAATTTCATACTCCAGAATGTCTGCCTCCAACATATTGCCACCTAAGGTTGTAATCAACTGCATCCAACCAAAGTCAACCTCCAAGATAGATGTATCTCGCTCTAAGGCAAAGCTGATGTTTGCTATTAACAATCAAATGAAGTTTTCGCTGCTACACACAATCTTGATGCACATGTACAGGACTGTTATGAAGGATAAAGGACAACTTCTTTACTCTCCATTGGTTACCAAATTGTTTCGACACTTTCAAATTCAGTCTCCAGCATCTCTTTGTGTTAGAACTATTGCCCCTATGGTGATAGGGTTGAAGATGGTTTCGAAAATGAAATTGAAGGAGCTTAATAAAGCATTAGAGCGCTTGAAGGAGAAGTCCACAACCAAAACAAAACGAGACTCTACCGTGAAGAAAAGGAAAAGCAAAGAGCCTATGACTGCACCTATCAAGAAAAGGAGAGCATTTATCTTACAAGACGAAGAAGATGAGGATGATCTCACACTCTCCGCATATGCCTTGAAAAATCTACAGAGCTTTGTTAGTTTTGAGCAGCCACGGAACAAAGAGGAAAGAGAACGAGAAGAGACAGAGCAGAGAAGTGAAAGAAGAGAAGAGAGAATAGAAGGAAGTGAAGAAAGAAGGGCAAGAAGAGAATAAGAAAGAGAAGAAAGAGAAGAAGAGGGAGAAGTAGAAGAAGAAAATGGTCAAGATGACTCTTTTGAGCCAACATCTGCAGTATCCTTGTCAGAGGATTCTAAGAAGACTCGGAGTGGAACTACAAGAGATGCAAGAGAAAAAGCACATCACTTGCAACTGAACAAAAACAAGAAGAAGATTTTTCTTCTCCACTTGTAACCACAAATACAGGGGGAGCTGCTGCAAACATAGGTACATCTTCTTCACATGTTTTTACAAGTGATGATGTAAGCTGATCTCCAGCAGATCCAAAGGATGTGTATGCCTCTCATTTCCTTGAAGCTGAGATTGAAGCATCCTCTCCAAGTCTTAATACTTGACAAGCTAAGGTTCTCTCATCTCTAGACACTCCTCAAACCGAACATGTTGAAGCTAGTACTCAAACATACACTATAACATACTTTAAAAGACTACTCGAGCTTCTTGTGGAGATAAAGGCTCAGCAATATGGCATGGAGTGTGAGATTCAGAACCTTCAATCTGCACCGAAAGCTTCCTCCATCTCTTTTCATGATCAAGTACAAGACCTTAAGCTTCAAATTCAAAAGACAGTTCAAGAGTGCCAAATCTGAAGAAGTTAAGGAGGTGCAAGAATCCTTGCGAAAGCTGGAAGATACAATTCAGTCGATGGGAGATTTCCAACTTGTACGCATCCCCAAAAAGCCCTAATTTCATTAAACTCTTTTTATTCTTCTCCACTTTTTGCTATTGACAAAAAGGGGGAGAGTGAATGCAGATTTGACTTTATTTGATGTTTTTTTTTTTTTTTACTGTTGAACTTTGTTGGATTTGTTGAACTTTTTGACGTCTGCAGTAACTTACTTTGATAATATTGTTTGTGGTTGAATAGTTAATTGTTTTATCCTTTCATGATTAACATGTTTTCTGTAGTTGCAGAATTGATGTTGTCTAGGACATAATTAACTTAATTTTATAAGATATTATGTATTGCCTAAGAGTTGTTTTACAGGTCAAAGGTTTTTAAATCTGCAGGAAAGTTTTGTCACCATAAAAAATGAGAAGATTGTTGGAGAAAACTCCTTTACTATTTTAAAGTTGACAAAATATTTCCAGAAGTCTAGTCTGAAGACTTCCTAATTCTAGCATCAAAGTCTGAAGACCGCTAGACTTTAGGTTCAAAATCTGCCCGCACTGACAATTTCTAGATTGAAAAATGAAAACTTATCTAGATGTGAGATTATCTTTATTTCTTCAAGGATTTTTTTCGTATGGCTTACGGATGACCTTATGGTTGGATATAGCACCTATATGATTAGCTATCTTTATTGGAATTAATTCCGATAATCAAATCTTTTGGAAGGCAATCAAACTTGGAAAGTTCTACTTATAGAAATCAAGATTCTGATTGTATAGGCAAACAGGATTGACGGGCTTTCACCTCAATCTTTAAACGACTCGAGATCTCCTTGATTGATTCTGTCCAACGGGTAGATTTGAATAATTCATTTGGAAAGTGTCAACGGTTGTGAATGCATGAAGAAATATTTAAGGCAGATTCTCTAGTTGTTCGATAGTGTGCGTGAAAGAAAAATTTCAAAGTATAAAGCTTCTTGGTTCTTTGTTATTTCACTTACAGAGCTCAAAGTTATATACAAAAGAGAAAGACTCCTAGTGAGACTTTGTGAGAGACCAGTAGAGACTCTTCACTGTGAAGTCGAGATCACAAGACTATAAAATCTTTTTGAATTATTAGTAAAATCCAGCCAATAGGCTATTAGCGCGGGAGAGTGGACATAGACTTAACCTAAGCCGAACCACTATAAATCTTGTGTTTTTATTCTCTTCCCTCAACTCCTTTACTTTGATTAGTAGCTTTGTTTATCTGTTTAAGTTTAAAAATGTTAAAAGTCTGAATTTGTCTATGAATTTTTACAAGCAATTATTGCTTTTGAATCTTGCGAGAACTTTCATTACACCTATTCACCCCCTAGGTGTTATTATTAGCCCTTTCAATTTATTCGCTTTTGCATGTGTAATAAAATGAATGGGTCAGCAATGTGTCCTAAGACGTCGCAATTTCATCGACCACCGAGGGATGTGCGTGCGCTCGAGATTCGGGGCATTACAATTGTTGTTGTGGAAACACATTCTTGCCTACTTTGCATGATGAATCAGGTGACATCTACATAAAGGTAAATTATTATCATTGCAAATCAAGATACACAACTTGTGCATTTCCTAGTTGAAGCACAATTTAATATTGTAGACATTAACACGCTTGTCTAATCCTCTGGCATTTACTAATATCTATAGACTAGATTAGGAGCCTATATCCAAGCCACCAAATTGGGGAGAAGTAACTATTAGTGCCATAAGTTGTGTACGGCGCTCACTTTGGTGCCAAAATTTTCTGTTTGATCACTTAAGTGTTAAATCAGAGGAAAAACGATCACTTTGGTGTCACCGGCAAAAGATTCTGGTCAAAATGATTATGTGGCTTTAAAAAAAAAATCAACAAGGCCTTTAAACAACGTCATTTTCGGTCCTCCTTGAGAAAACGACGTCGTTTTGCCATCCTACATGGATGGCCTCACAAAAACGACACAATTTAACTCATTTAGGGATTTTTATTTATTTATTTGGGGATTGAAATTGGGGTTTTTCCGACTTAGCTCACTCGGCCGTCGTCGCTTGGCCTCTGCCATCGCCAGGCCACCATTGCTCGCTCAGCCACCATTGCTTAGTGTTGTTCTAACGCCCTCGACAACACACAAGGGAGCACTAGCCCCAGTCACTAAAGCTTAGGTACTGGAAGACGCAGGCCAGGCACTCGTCGAGGAGATCGGAGATGGAGAGGGAGACATCAGTGGTGGCGCACTCGTCGGCGGCCTCCTTGAGCACCGGCTAGATCACGGTCTTCAACTTGGCCACCAAGTGGCCATCATCAGGGTTGGGGTCGGGGTTGGGGTCAGGGTCAGAGCTACGGCCGCCAAGTGGCCACCATCAGGGTCGGGGTCAGGGTTGGAGCCACGGCCACCGAGTGGCCATTGTTGCGGTCAAGGTTGGGGTCGGGGTCGAGATCGGAGCTGCGGCCGCTGAGTGGCCATCGTCGAGGTCAAGGTCAGGGTCGGGGTTGGAGCCACGGCCGCCGAGCGCAAGGGCCGTCGAGGACGGTGACTGACTGGAGATTTAGGGTTTTAAATTGGGAGAGACACCAAACGGCGTCGTTTTGGTGTTAGGATGCTGACTATACTCTTTGGCAAGCCACATCGGCTTCAAAAATTAATAAAAAAGTGCCACGTTGGATTTCCGGCCAACCAGATTGGAGTTGGCATCAAAGTAAATGTTTTTTAGACTTTTTGGCACTTAAGTGATCCGACAGAAACTTTTGGCACCAAAGTGAGTGCCATACACAACTTATGGTACTAATAGTGTACTTATCCCCGCCAAATTATCTCTAGGCTCCTGTGAAGAACAAGATCAACTGGAACCCACCTTCAACAAAGCAAAAGGAGAAAAAAAAATTCTATTGCTCGTTAAGATAATTTTATGGGTGATAATGTACTCCCTTTAAGAATATGTGAGAAAGCTATGATTATCATAATAGGATGGACTATGATCAGTGGAGCTTTCTATTAAGTGTTTTGCTTAGTGTGCACACATGTTGATGTTGTAAACTCATCTGTTGCACATGTTGTGCACACATCTTTTGTAATAAAAATATATTAAAGTTCAGTGAATTCAAGTTTATAATGATGATTTATTGACGATCATCATGATACTTGCTTGATGATGATTGTTGTATCGAGCTTAATGATGACAGTGGTGGATCTATTGCCAACAACACAAGCGAGCGATAGGCATAGCTTGAAAGAAAGCATATAAAAGACCATAAGAATAAATTAAAAGAAAAAGTAACCCTTCTCAACAATAACCACAACTCAAAAGAAAGCAAAATAAATTAAATAGCATTAGTTAAACTTGAACCGATCCATATTGTTTGATGGAAAATAGAAACACATGAACACAATACATCTTCTCAACAAAGTAGATCTATACGTACTTTTACTTTAAGATACTTCCAAAACATACTTAGAAAGACCTATCCATATCAACTAACAATAAAACAAAAAAGAGTTTGTAGTGTTGATCTTATTGGTTTTGCATATCTCCAAAAAATTGCTTGTCTTCAACCATTTTCATGTTTAGGTCTCTACATCCTCCCCTTTACCTAAAATTGAATCAAAAAATAAATATTTAATCACAAAAAAATCACACAAGTAAGAAGAATTTTATGACAAAGTTAAGCATTGATGGATACTTGAATCTTCACTGAAAATGACACAATTCCACTATTTAGTCACTGAGCATTTATTCCCATGTACGACATTGAGCTTCAAAGGTTGCTAAAAAATGACACAATTCCACTATCTAAATTTATGAAATTGGAGTTAAAGGAGTGATGTTTATCACATATTGTAATCATGAGACAAATGTGGAAATCGTTAAGGCTGGCACTGCCATTGGTGTTGTTAATACTACCGATGAATTCTTGTAATAATATCTACTATGGTCTAACTCACCATTTTTTCCACAAGTGATTGTGATTTGGTCTCTTCAACCTTGTTCCCATAGGCTTTTGCATGACTTTCTACTTCTTTATCTTTGAATTGTTATCGACAATTTCATTCGCTAATTTTATTCTTTGTTTCTTCTTTCTACTAACTTGCTTTGGTACATCTAGTGGGAATAAATGCTCTGTAGTAGGCCATGTGTCCTTGGAGTCTATAATATGCACAACATGACTATAAGTTTGCCTGAATATTTCAATATCGAAACACATGTCAACCTATGTTTTAGGTTGTTCCCTCAAGCATAAAGGAGTTGTCACAGTATGACAGTAAGGGATTCCACTAACATCCCATCTTCTACAGCTACAAGTTCTATGTTTGATGTCAACAACCCTCTTGTCCCCATATGGCCTACTTGCCCATTCAGGAATCCATAACATTGAATGCTCTTTTTGAAGACTCAATATCTCTTGGATCTTAGGGCAAATTGCATCAATGTACTTAGCCAAGCAATCCGTTCACTTATGAATCATCTCCATGAGTTGCACTCTTATAGTTTCAAACAATGTGATTATAGGATTTTCCTTAGTATCAGTTATGCTCTTATTGAACTTTCATACTACTTATTCAAGGAAGCATTGCATTTTGAACTTGTCTTGAAATGAGACTTCCTTCATTGCACCGGTAGCCTTTGAGACTACCAATTATAAGCTTTTCTATCAACTGCTTTAAACTCTTCCATTGCCAAATCAAAAGTACATACTCTAATTACCATAACAACCTTTCAAACCAAAATTTTAAGTTCTAGTCCTTTGTGATGCAAAGTTCTCGTAAAAATGCATTAAGCAAAATCTATGTTCTATTTTACGCGTTAGATTTGCTAGTGCTTGCAATAATCCTTTTTACTTGTTACACAAAAAAGTCCAGAATATTAAATTTGCAAGGTTTGTAATTCCTAGATCTTTAGCAATCATACTAATAAAATCGCTACCATATCTTGTATGTTTCTTATACTACGATTGCCCATGTAAATGGATACATAAATCATTTTCATATGTGGCTATGGCTGATAGAAGTATACCCTTGTAGCCTAATGACAAGTGACAACCATCAAACCGTACAAAGTTCCCACATCCTCATAGAAAACCCATCCTCAACACATCTATACATATGTAAACTCCTCTAAACTTGAGTTAATCTTGACATCACTCACTCTTTACTTCACAAGTGGATCTTGGATTAGAATCAAGAAATCCTTATCAATAACTTCTGAGCATCCAAAATTGCTCATCTTCATTCCATGTAATCATACTCATCACTAGAGCCCTAACTTTGAAGACTATTGTTTTGGATAGCTTCAAAACATTTTCACTCTCAATTGTTTTCTTTAATGAAGCACTTGGGCATGTTGGATTATTCATCAACCTATCAAAATACTTATTTGCCACCCATATAAAGTTTACTTGAGAAATATGTAGAGCTCTATTATATGTATGTACCATGTTAAAGGTTTTAACTTGTAAAATATGCTCCTTTTGCACTTTGGAAACATATATGGGCCAATCATAACCGTCATAACACACTACTTTTAACTTATTCAATGCATTTTTAGTGAACTTTACCCATCTCCCTTTTTTATCTCATAATTTCTAGCCACTTCTCTAACCATCTAGCATTGCTAAAGCACATCCCCAACTTAAAAACATGATTCTCCATATCAACCTCCACAATGAACTTGGGATGTGTATACCCAACTTGACTATTGATGTTTGGGAGATCTACATTATCACATTATGTATCTCCATGAAAACTAGTTCTTCCATACCACTCTCTATTGAACTTTCAATCTCTAGCATCATATATTTCTTTTTGTATAACTCATCAAGATAAATAATAGCAAACCTATCTTCTTCAATACCCTCATTACACCTACTATCAAACATGGTATATTTTACTTCTTCACATTCCTCACCTAATGCAAAATGGAAGCAAAAAAAAAAAGTCAATATGTTTCCTGAATAAAACAAACCTACACAAGAAGAAACACAAGTTACAACTACAATATATTATATTTGGAGAGGTTCTAATAACAATTTAATTGAAAAGAAATTGTAGTGCACAGACAAAAGCCTTATATGAAGTAAGGTAAGAAAGAAAATTGTTGTCATTTGCAACATTTTGAAACGACTTTGATTGAAAACTTTAAATTTGATTACTCTTTGATTGAAAACTTAAAATCAAGAATGTAAAATTTAGAAGCAACAAAACAAAGTCTTGCAAAATTTAAGGATTGGGTTTGCATGAAATCTAGTATAAAAAATCTTTAGTCTAATTCTGCAATTAAAAATGGGGTTTATGCAATAAACAACAAAACATGAATTAATGGATTAATTGTTAACAACAAAACATACACACACAAAGTGAGTGCCAGACTCTAGAGTGCCAAAACTTGGCAGGGAAGAATACTTGGGTATCAAAAGTTAAGAAAGTGACTTAAGTACTAAAAACAAAGCAAAATGAATCATTTAAGTGCCAACAGAGAAAAAATCTAGCCAAACACCCTAACATGGCTAGACAAATGCAAAAACTATGTCGTTTTGCTGCTAAAGTGGTAGATAATTAATATCAACATTAATTAAATTAAATTTAAAATAAATTTATTTATTTTTTCAAAAAAAAAAAAAGAGAAGAGAAAGAGACAGAAGGCGAAGGTTGAGCCATCGCCGCGACTCCTTGCCATCACTAGGAAGGGCCAATGACAGTGGGGAGAGGGCCGCGCATTTTGTCTCCTCTTCCTCCTCTTTTTTTTTTAAATAATTAAATATATATTAAATTATTATTTAAATACAAATAATTTTATTTAATATATTAAAATTAAAAAAAAAAAAGACAAAATGATATCGTTTTGATTCTTTATCGTTAACTCAACTTTCTAGCATGGCACATAGGTGAGTTATAATATTAAAAAGTTGTTACATGGGATTTCCGATCAACTTTTTGCCGGACTTAACACTCAAGAGTCTCATTTTTGGAAAAAAAAAAAAAGTGACACTTAAGTGTAATTTTCGTAACTTTTGGCACTTAAGTATCTCATCGTATTAAATTTTGGTACTTCAAGTGTACTTTTGCCTACAAAATATGTAAACGGTAAAAAAAATTGAAAAGCATGGATTACAAACGACATGAAGAGACCATGACTTAGGCCCCGTTAGTTTAACATTTAGAAAAGGGCTTTGGGGCTCTAAAGGAGTTTAACCAAATACAAATGGTATTTGGTACATATTCTGGAGGGCCCAACGGCCTTTAAGGGAATGGAGGGTTTGAAATGCCTTAGGAAATAGTATTTTCAGGATACTGCTTAGTTGGTTTGATGACAATATGTCAGTTTCCCATCCCATCCTCATTTATCAAACATAATTCCAATTTTGCCCCTTTATAAACGAAAAAAAAAAAAAAAAACCTTAAGATAAGAAAGTGACTCCTCTCTTTCACTTGCCTCTACTCACCAAGTCTATGCTCCTTGTGCTCCTCTCTCCCTCAAACTCTCTTTCTCATGATCATTGCTTGTACAGCTCTTGCCAACTGCTTATTCGTCTCGATTGAACTCCACTTGAGCCCTAGCCTCCCTTAAAGAAACTATGTCACGAAACGCCATGACCACTAGCACTACAAAAAGTAATGCAAGCCAAGGGTAGGCTTTCTCAAACAGTAGGATCGGGAGAGTGACTCGCACACGAGAAAACAAGACAAACAGAAATTTCAGCACTACGCAAACTCAGGAGAACAGTTGTATCTGCTCCGACTCTTCAAGAACGGAGTGAAAACTCTTCTAGGTTTTCAAAGGAATGAACTCTACAAGGGTCACGATACTTGCTTCAAAGCCGATCTTCTTGGTCGAGAGAGCTGGTCTTCAATGCGGGCTGCATCAAAGTGCCTCCTCTGCTATGTCTAATAGGGTTGCATCTCGGGGTGTGACTTGGGGATCGAGAGGCGGCCGTACCATTAGAGCTGCGGATGTACGCTTCACAAGAAATCCAAGAGCAACTGCTCTTGTCCCATGGCGAAGAACAAGAGTGTCGTATCCATTCGGAAGGGCATGAAGCGAGAGGTCTGGTCTTGATGGCTTCCGCGAATTCGTCGCGGTTATCTCCGCTAGTAATGGGGAGGTCTCAGATGGTGGGTCCTCGCAATGGAGATAGGGAAAGGGAGGATGAGTTTTGTCTGAAGATGTGAAATTTTTCATGTTTTTTCGATTTCGTTTGTTTTTCTTTTGCTTTTGGTAGCTAAGATGAGGGTTGTTGATGATTTATTCATTTTGATCTCTCTGTGACCAGCTTAGGAATTTAGAAGAACCCTTCATTGAATTAGAAATCTGATCGATCTATAGACATGGTGGTGTCCTCTGGTGTCTGGGTGAAAGTGTTGGGATTGCAATGTCCATCTGTTGATATGTTGGGAGCCAATTTTATCTACCAATAAATGTAATTGATCTTAATATAGCCATACTTTTTCATCCAATTCTTGTTTTGTTCGTCCAACTTCTTTTGTATTAAAAAGGAGTTGAGTGTGAGGAGGCAAATCTGATCACAAGAAAAATCTTGACATATATAAGTGATGGTGAGATTTTTCTCGACATGGATTCAAATCCAGTTATTTTTGCTCGGGCAAATTCAGATCTTATCTCCCATCTTGCAATCACAATCTGCACAATGGCAAGTCGTTCATCTTCTTGATTCATCTGATGCCCCATTCCTCCACATTCCTTTTTCTTTGGAGGGTCAATCTTCAATAGAGAAATGAAGGAGGGAATACCTCTCAATGTGGGGTGAGTGCTTCAAATGAAAATACTTCTCTGGATCAAATAGCCATGAGTTTGAGAAATAGTAAAAGAAGATTGCAATATTTACGGATAACTTATTCCTTTCTTCGCGATGTATGTGATTATGTTTATTAGAATGAAATTACTCTCTTCTTAATTGAGAAAGATCCATTTATTTGTAAATTTCTTAATATGTTTCTTTTACATCACTCTCAATGCAAAAATAAAAAAGTTATCATCATTATTTTTCATTTTTAAATAAATTAAATTTAAAAACTTTAAATTGACACACAAAAGGACTTTTTAAATTTATATTTATCAGATAGCATTTCCTCCAAAGTTGCATCTCAAGACACTTTTCAATTACATTTTGCCAAATAATATTTGTATTTTGCCAAATCCATCTAGGCTAAAGGGATTTGCATTTCCCCTAAGATATTCCCCCAAAGCCAAACCAAACAGGACCTTGCTCCACAATTAGATAATGTATAATAAATAATCAACTCACTACCATCACTAACATTGTTGTGGTATTCCATCACATTCCCAAGCCTTATCAACATATTACTCCAACAGGTGCAATTGCTCCTCTTGAGCAAAGGAAATGTAAGTTAAATCAAATTAAGAATCTAACATCCATGAAAACGAGAGAAATAAGAAAATTTAGAAAAATTAGGGCCGTGAATCAAAGCTCCAATTTGGAAATAAGGGCTGCAAAGGAAATGCTGATTTCGTTCAAAATCCCTCACCTCTGCACATCGCCGCCGTTGCTACCAGTCGCAAACTGCCATCTAGTCACATGTCACTGATCACACACCACACCCGATTGCGCACTACCTCAAGAGTTCTCAAGCTCGTTTCACACTCCCATCAGCAAAGGTCCATGAATATTGTTTGAGCTTTTCTTGTTTGTTTACTCTCCCATCAACGCCGTCCGATCAAACACCACTGTTGGTTGTACACTGTCGATCACTCAATTGTTCAGTTCTTAGCCTTCGGTTTTTTTTTTTTTTTTTTAAGTGTGTTGGGAGAAAGAGAGAAGTAAATTTGTGTTTTTACCTTCATAAATTTGGCTATTCTTTTTATTCAAAATTTTATTGGATGTAAATATCCTTGTTCAGATTGCTTGAAAAGTCACATACTTGTTAGCTGGCGAGGATTTGATCAGCCAATGAGTTCATACCCTTATTTGAGACTGGTTTGAGTACTTTAGTCATTTATTCGAAACAATAGAAAATAACCTCACTTCATATCATTATTTAGAATTTTCTCTATTAGACTTAGAGACAGTTAGTAACATGATTCATTATATCTTTGATAACTTTGAAACCGTTAAAACTCAAAAATAATTGATAATACTTTCATAGTAGTAATTTCATCGTATTATCTGATAAGTTACTAATTAATAAATGCGACTACTAATGAAGTTGAGCTACTAACCTTAATTTACGAGGTATTTAAACCTGGTATATTTCATTAATTTGTTACTATGTTGCTGACAAATATATCAGGAAATTAATATATGAAAATATGGGTAACAATCTAATAATGGACTTCATAGGGGCTAACATAATTACGTTGTTGGTAAGTTATAATAGTATGTAAGCATTTTCGTGATCTATCATCAGGATGAGCGGTATAATAATTATTTTAGTGGGAAATTATTAAAATATCAACTGGGCCAACAAGTCGCCAGTCAACTTCTTATTACCAAATGAACCAATTACAATGGAACATGCTTTTGTTATCCTCTCTCTGGCTTATTCTTCAAGAAAAAGCAAAGAAATGGAAAAGTAAAAAGGAAAAAATAAAAAGGAGAGGTCTTAATTTTCTTTTTGAAAGAAGCGAGATCTTAAGTATACAATGATGGAAAATTATAAAACCAAAGGAATTCTCAAAACAAGCAAATTGACATGAACGATTGCGGAGAAAACTTCTACGCCCCTTTTCTTGATTTGGGCTTTAATGCCATTTTGACATGAACATACACATGTAAATCCCTATCTCTCTACACCATGTGTACAGCAAACTCAAAACCAATTTTAACATCTTAAATTCTACAAATAAATCCAAAAAATTCTCGTGTGTTCTTAAAATGAACCCTAATCTTATAACGTGTTATGGGACGAAATTATAATTTGAAGAACAACAAAGATCCCAATATGGGGATTTTTCCATGATATTGCACTTATTCTCAGACATGTTACTGAAAACTTTAATGGTATAACTATGGTAAAAAGGCCAATAGAGGTGGCCTGGGCATTCTATAACGTGATTTTTTTGGTGATATCAGGTAGGGGTGAGTGTGGTTTCCGGGTAGAAGCGGGAACTGGAGGTTCCGATTCGGTTCCTGATTTTTAAAGGAGCGGTTTTGGTTCCCAGTTCCTTTTTTCCGGGAACCGGTTAGGGCTCCAAAAGGAGCCCCAAATACAATTTCCCTTCATTCAGACTTGGAACTTTCACGCCGCCGGATGCCGCTCTCCCTCAAGGCTGCAGCCACCGGACGTTGTTGGACGCTAGTCGCCAACACCGCACGCCCGAACCCTCACTGCTTGACGCCAGTCACTACCCCAAATCTCTAAGTCTCTCCCGTGTTCTACCTTTGCTCGTTGCCAACACCGCTCGCCCTTGACGCCGCCGCCGGATGCCACAGGCCACGCTGCACAAGTTTCTTAAGCTTCCTTTGAAGTTCGATCTATCTGGATAACTTCATCTTTGAGCTGAAACCTTCACAAGTTTTCTCTCTAGAGCGAAACTGATGGAGTGGTCATGTAGTTTGGCAGAAAATCACTCAAGAAAGTTGGGAAGAAGCTCAGGTAGAGATGTTTGAGGGCGCTTGCTTATGACCAGTATTCAGTGTCCCTTCTCATATTTTGTCTTTCTTTTTGTTTATATGTGGTTGGACCATTCTCCATGTGCAGGTATGAGCCATTAGCCTATTTGCTAGGGAAAGAATACTTCTTCCATGCTTATGGTCCAATCTATGCCCTTTCAGCAGAAGTAGTTGCAAGTTTGGTGGCTCTCAGAAACAACAGGCATGTTTTCTGATCAATGTCTTCTGACTAGCTTAAATAGCCTTATAGATATATCGGCATATGGCTATTTCATTTCTGGGTGTCATTAAGGAAGTTTCCAACCTTTTCCCAATGCTGTGAGTGCTTATCCTTTGTCACATCAGACTTCGACTAGCTTAAATAGCCTTATAGATATATCGGCATATGGCTATTTCATTTCTGGGTGTCATTAAGGAAGTTTCCAACCTTTTCCCAATGCTGTGAGTGCTTATCCTTTGTCACATCAGACTTCTACTGGAACTCATGATTCCAAAGATCTGATTTTAGTTGGATCAATCTAATTTGCTTAGCTACACCAAATTATGCTTTAGTTCTTATATTGCTTAATCATGCAATTCCTAATTTAAGAAGAGAGAACAAACTAGCTAAGCAAATCGCGTTCTGCATATATGGATTCCTCGTCAATAGCCAACATTCACATTCAGCAATTTGACCCGTAATGGCTGCTGCACTCACGCAGTGTGGCATGTGCTTGTGTTCATTTCATCATAAGATAGATACTTGGGGTGAAAAATCATGCTTTCGTGGTAGATTCAGCCAATGATATCTTGCTCCTTAGGTGGCCTTGACTGAGACCTTTGCTTAAAGAGCTATACATTTATTAAAATAGAGTATCTTATATAATTACATGCAAATTAAGGTGAGATGTAGAGCATTTAGACCTTATAGAAGACTTGATACAAAATTTGGCGTAATGGTCTAAAAGAATTCATATAGCCAGACCTGGCTAGTGGCATGAGGCTAATTTATTGTTGTGTATATTGCTTTGAACCTTCCATGTCTAATTCATTGTTGAGAAGTCGATTGAGTCTAATGCAATGCTCAAGCACTTGCACAACTTCAACACTTTGTTTTAGGTCATCAAAAAGCCTAATAATTTACATTTGTCATTGCATGCTGGACCAGTCATATCTTTTGCTGATCTACGGATTGTATCATGATGAAATCTTGCAAAACTAGACTGTTCTTTATGTGATTTAACCCGAGTTATGAAAGGACAATGCAATCAAGTGAGCCAACACTTCTCTCAATTAGTCATTTTATCAGATGTTTATTCTGTTTGAATGACAGTGTTCGGATGTTCAGCAATGAGGACGTCACAATTGATGCATGGATGCTTGCAATGAATGTCCACCATGAGAATAACAAAGAGCTAATGTCAACCAAAGTGTACGTCCTCGTCCATAGCTGTGTGGGATATACTGAAATGTTCAGTTTGGTCTCAGTACTCAAAAAAGATCTGTTTTTGATAGACAATACTCTATAAAGGCCCAATCATCATTACACACAAAAAATTGGTAACGGCACGATTGAATTTTCCAATGGTTCGGCACAGTTATTTGTCAAAAGTAGTTGATCTTTCTGTTTGGTGCTCATCAAAGTGTCTAGTCGGTCTAGAATGACATTCTAAAGCTTCATCAAACTTGGTTTTGATTATGTATGTCAAGATTCTTGGCATTGGTATATTTGCTAAGATGTAGAAAGTTATCATAGAATATGCGCATACGTTATAGTTCAAATCTGAAAATTAAAAAAAAAAAAAAAAGATCCCGTTGGAATCTGAAATCGATCCTGGAATAGGTTACGAGTTCTTCATTCTGACGGGTAGGTTCCAAGTTCCAAAAAATAAGGATCCTATACCCGAGAGGTTCTAATAGAACCAAACCGGAATCTAGAACCAGTCACCCCTAATATCAGGGATGGTCTCCGACATATTTTGAAGACTCGGCAAAATGGTCGATAGAGGCACCTTAGTAAAATTTTTTACAAGGGTCATCTTTTTCTTTGTCCTTAATTTGTTAAAAAATCAAAATATACAAATTTTATTTAGGTTTAATACTATGAAAAATCCAAAATTAATGTATATGTGATAAATTTACGTCAAACTAATTTTTCGATTGGAAAAAGTCCAAATTAGTGTACTTGTGATAAATTTACTTTCAAAACTAAATTTTTAATTACAAAAAACTCACAAATGAATATATTTGTGACAAATTTATCTTTAATTAATTTCCATTAAATTATATTAATACCATGAAAAACTATAAACCAGTGACAAATGGAGAGTAAAAATCCAAAATTAGTATACCTATTAACTATAATGTATCATCTAATTCAATAATTCGACAGTAAAATTTAATAAAAATTAATGAATGATAGATTTATCACGAATCTATCAATTTATAATTAATTTATCATGAACATATCAATTTGACAATTTTCATAATATTAACGCTTTCATTTATTTATTTTTCCAAAAATACACCAATTTCCTTTTTTCCAGATTTTTCCTCAGTTTTTTTTCTGGGCAAAAATCAAGCTACGCGGCTGACCCAACTCCCAAGCCACCAGTTCTCTCGTCCAACGTCCGATACGAACACGCAACGGCGAGAATGACTCCGCTGATATTTTAGGTTTCTATCCTCCGTCCTCCTCCTCCTCCTCGTCACTCCCGCTCCTCTGCAACTCCATTCCTCCCTCGCGAGAAGGCCTCCGCCGTCGATGGAGCGAGCGGCTCTCCTCCGCTCCCTGTCCTGCTCCTCCCTCGCCTGCACCCGACTCTTCTTCTCCCGCTCCTCCTCCTCCTCTCACCCCCGCCGCCTCCTCCGCCCTTGCGGCGGCCGACCGGCCAGCGGCGCCTCCCGGCGTCCCCTGCACCTCCGCCGCTCCCGGCTGTTCCCTCGGTCGTCGTCCTCTTCTTCTTCTTCTTCGCTCAGGTTCGGCCGGAACTTCTCTTCGTCGCTCGCTCCTCGCGCCATCGCGACTCCTCCGACTCAGCCTTCTCCAGGTGACTTCCGCTTCGCCGCGCCCGCTCCTCTCGAGCTGGTCACTCTTGCTTCGCGAGCTGCTGTAGCGACCTCGTGTGCTTAATCTGTGTTTTGGATTGGCATTTGGAATTTGCCGTTTCGTGTGTCGGCGATTGGCACGTCGTTTGATTTGTTTTTAGATTCTGATTGGCGTTTTGGGGATTGCAGAGGTTTTTGGTGTTCAGGATGGGGTTGCCGAGAAGTACGGGTTCGAGAAGGTGTCGGAGGAGTTCATTAAGGAGTGTAAATCCAGAGCGACTCTCTTCAGACATAAGAAGACTGGTGCCGAAGTGATGTCCGTGTCGAACGACGACGAGAACAAAGTCTTCGGGATCGTTTTCCGGACTCCTCCGTGAGTACTCTTTATGTTGAGTAATATTTGGCATTTGCGGAGGGAGGTGGTGCTTCGGAGTGGGTAGCCGGTTTACTCCATTGGTTGAGTTGTTTTATGGACTTAATCTGAGAAGATTGCGCTGTTGATTCTGTGACCTTCTTCGCCTTTCTTTTTTGAGTTGCGTGGAGTGGTTGCCTTCTAATTTATGTGCATTTTCTCATATCTGGCTATTATGTTGTAGACAAGAATAGCTTGATACATGAAAAGGTGGATATGTAAAGGATGATCTTTTTTACATATAAATTAGGCGTAAACTCTAGATGGACTCCTTTACATTTTCTTGATTTATGCTTGCATGAAATTGTGTAATATAAATGTTAGCAGATACAAACTTGTCAGGTTACCTGGTGAACTGGATTATTAGTTAATGTGTATTTGTCTGTCTGTGCTTTCTTCTTCAAATATCACCCAGAAAGAGTGTTGTTTTTTTTTTTTTTTCGCTGAAGTCTTGGTTAGTGTATCAAAATTATGGTATATTGATGGATCACTCATTTTCGTACTGTCAGTCCTATTCCAGCACCTCCTGGATAATGCTACAGGATATAGGTAGGGGAGTATAGTGACTGGTTGAGATGTCCTGTTGTTGAGATCATACTTGTCAAAATCTCCTCTGCTGTCATGTTTGGACCAGGGGTTGCCTTTGAACATATTTTTTCTTAGTTTTATGGTGTTTCCAACCAGAAGGGAGTATTGCTTGATGATATTTAACTATTTTTAAGATTTGTCACAAAACTATTTTTAATTAGCTAAGGGACGATGGCATGAGCTAAACTACATTTTTCTCATATAATGCTACGGAAGGCTTCTTGTCAAGATTCTCTTAGGTTACTACTTCGCGATAGAATCCCCTTTATTTGCCCATTTTGTGGTGCCTTTTTTCGATTTGCTGAGATTCTGACCTTGCTAGACATGGTATGGCGTAAGAAAATCTAGAAAGAAGCTTATAGAAGTAGATACTTCTCTGGGCCATAAGCCATTGGTGGAAAGATGTAGTGGATAATGAAGAAAACGGTTTTAATATGCCATATCTTTCAATTGAGGCTTAACCAAGGGTACCATTTTTCTTTATTTTATTGGGAAGCACTACCAAAGAAGAGAAATAAGTTCTTTTTCTGTTTTTGAATCATTTCAGTTGAGATCTAATATATTCTTTAAGTTCAAGGTTCTAGATGATTGTCATATGTAGATTGTCTTTTCCTTTATCCCCTAACAGTGCTCAATCTCTTATAGCCCTTGCTTTACTGAATTCTTTCTACAGAAACAATTCCACTGGTATTCCACATATTCTTGAACACAGTGTCCTATGTGGGTCCCGGAAGTATCCTTTGAAGGAGCCATTTGTTGAGTTGCTGAAAGGCAGCTTAAACACTTTCCTGAATGCATTTACATATCCTGATAGGACCTGCTACCCTGTTGCTTCTACTAATACGAAGGTGAAGAGTAGGTTGAAACTTGAGATCTATTCAAATGAACCTAGTGCTGATTCTGATACTTGACTGATGTGATTGAAACAGGATTTTTATAATTTGGTTGATGTGTACTTAGATGCTGTCTTCTTCCCTAAATGCATAGACGACATTCAAACATTTCAACAGGAGGGCTGGCATTATGAACTCAACAATCCTTCAGAAGAAATTTCTTATAAAGGTATCTATACATGATGTGCTAGTGAAACTCATTTGAATATATTCTTACAGATAGTAAAGGTATTTACTAATGCGCCTTCTTGGTAACTGATTGATGGTATGCTGAATATCAGGTGTCGTCTTCAATGAGATGAAAGGTGTCTATTCCCAGCCTGATAGTATTTTGGGTCGAGCTTCACAGCAGGCAAGTTTATTTCGTGCATTGTATACCTGTAAATTCAGTAGACTATTCAATCTTCTATCTGAGGCATAGAACGTCTTGGTACACGCTGGTATTTTGGTTTGAGTTTTGCATATCCTACTGTCTTTTCATTTTTCTGCCAGGTTCTCCAAGTCTGATTAGAAAATGAAACATCTAACAAACATATTCATTCTAACAGACCAGTGTGTAGTCTCTCCTTCCATTATTCATTTTTTATCCACTTTCATTTTAAGATGACCAGAGATGCACTCGTTTGACTGTTTTTAGTTCAGACTCATTTTCCTGTGCTTAGAGATAGAGCACAACTAAAGAATGGTTTTTGACTTTTATGGAATGTAATTCATGATTTAAATAGCCTGGCAGATTCTATACATACTAGGATTTTCTACAGAGATGGCTTCTTTTCCCCATTATATTAGAACTTTCTGATATAACTTGAGTTTTTCTTTTTCCAAGAGTATGACTGTTGTATAGAGCTGATTAATTTGTAAGACCTCTGTGAAAATTAATAAAAAAATAATCAGTATATCCTTTGAGATATTTGAATGAATTTAGTTAACTTTTTTTCCTGATATTTGTGTCATTTCTTTTCTTAATGTATCCCTGGTGTCTGATGTCAATTTTAGCACTCTCCTTAGTTTGGTTTTTGGGCTAGAAGACATTTAAGTCCTCAACTCAACACATCATTATATTGACATCAACATCCACCAAGTTCCATTGACGCAATTTCTTTTCCCTAAAATAAAATCTGCTTGACCTGCTTATGGAGAGTAGATGACAACTTTTTCAGTCCAGTCAATTTCCTGAATCTGGCATGATCCTTTATTCTATGTCTATAGATATTCTTCCTTCTGTAAACTGCCTCATCCTGTTATTCATAGTATTGCTTTTGAGACCATCATATTTTGGCTATGTATATGACGCCACTAGCATGCTAAATATCTACTTTGTTTGAAGGCACTTGATTGTGGATCCAACTTCCCTAACAGTTTTGCATCTAAATCTACCCCCACATTTATTACCTTACCATTATATATGGCAGGCTCTTTTTCCAGACAATACCTATGGTGTTGACAGCGGAGGTGATCCACAAGATATTCCTAAACTGACATTTGAGGAATTCAAGGTTCGTTTGTTTGTTTCCTATGGAATCTGTTCCAACCTGGTTATTGTTTTTACAAATGGAATCATAATGCTGCTGCTTGTAAGCTTCTTTAGTGACAAACATTTAACTATTTCACGAGAGTCAGCATCATAATATAGTGCAACCTCCAAAAGTGGAAAATAAATGAAAATAACCACAGTAGTGATTGCTCTGATGATGATACTTCTGAAGGATTTCTTCTGTTGGTCCCTAAATTCACTATTTCTTTCTTGAACCGTACAGGAGTTCCATCGCAAGTTTTACCATCCCAGCAACGCTAGGATATGGTTTTATGGTAATGATGATCCAAATGAGCGTCTACGCATCCTTAGCGGTAATTTGGCAATTTTAGTCATGCTATTACTGCTTGTGTGATGTATATAAGTAGAATAGTACTTTTCTATCTCCTATCCTATAAGTAGAATAGTTCTTTGTTGCTGAATGATGTGGTAGGAGAAGTTTGCGAAGATTACTTAGTAGCATTGACCTCATTGGGATATGTCATGGAAACTGGATTTGGTTTTAAAATGGTGTGAGGCAAAGGTTATGCATACTAAATAGATTAATCTTGTCTATTGTTGACAAAAAGATCTGGTGTGTGGTTTCTGTTTGTATGTGCTTTCAGTTATTTGTTCAGTAAATTGTGCCGACTTTTGTCTATGTAGGTCATTTCTAGAAATGATAATGCTTAGCTAGTCTATTCAAAGTGATGATGATGAGCAGAGAATCTCACAACTCTTTATTGCAGAGTACCTCGATACGTTCGATGCAAGTCCTGCTGCGAATGAATCGAAAGTGCAAACCCAGAAATTATTTTCCAAGCCAGTTAGGATTGTTGAAAAATACCCTGCTGGCGAAGGTGGTGAGTTGAAGAAGAAGCACATGGTATGCCTTAATTGGTTGCTCTCTGATAAACCCTTAGACTTGGAGACTGAACTTACACTTGGATTTTTGGATCATCTCATGCTGGGATTTCCTGCTTCTCCGCTGAGGAAAATTTTGTTAGAAAGTGGTCTGGGGGATGCTATTGTTGGAGGTGGGATTGAGGATGAGCTCCTTCAGCCTCAGTTCAGCATTGGTTTAAAGGGTGTTTCTGAAGATGACATTCCAAAGGTAGAAGAATTGATTATGAGTACTCTGAAAAAGTTAGCAGAGGAAGGTTTTGATACAGATGCTGTAGAGGCATCTATGAATACCATTGAGTTTTCTCTCAGAGAGAACAACACCGGATCATTTCCCCGTGGCTTGTCTTTGATGCTTCGGTCCATGGTAAGCAAGAAGGCTTTTTAATTCTCTTCCAACTTTCCATTTCTTGCAATTATGTTTAGTCATTATTTTCCTTGTTTCAATTACTTAACCTGTTTCCATATTTATAGGGCAAATGGATATACGACATGGATCCTTTTGAGCCACTAAAATATGAGGAGCCCTTGATGGCCTTGAAAGCAAGAATAGCCAAGGAAGGCTCCAAGGCTGTTTTCTCTCCGCTGATAGAGAAGTTCATCTTGAACAATCCACATCTTGTTACTGTTGAAATGCAGGTATGCAACTTTACAGAGGCCATAATACTTCAGTGTTTGACATGTCAGATTGTGACAAGCATCATTTATTTCAGCCTGATCCAGAGAAAGATTCCCGTGATGAAGCTGCTGAGAAAGAAGTCCTAGATAAAGTCAGACGAAGTATGACAGAAGAAGATTTAGCAGAGTTAGCACGTGCCACACAGGAACTACGTTTGAAGCAGGAAACTCCAGATCCACCAGAAGCTTTGAGAACTGTCCCAAGCCTTTCTCTGCATGACATTCCTAAAGAGCCTATACGTGTACCTACAGAGGTCAACCTATTTAACATGTTAACTTTGTGATGCCAAGCTATGTATCAGAGTGCCAGGCTTCTTAACATTCGCATGGTAATGCAGGTTGGATATATTAATGGTGTGAAAGTTCTGCGACACGATCTCTTCACAAATGATGTTCTTTACACTGAGGTTGTGTTCAATATGAGTTCTCTGAAGCAAGAACTTCTTCAATTGGTACCTCTTTTCTGGTAAGTTTTATTAAAGAGATTGCATATCATTCTCTTCACTTCATAAAGATAGTAAAAAAGTGGACACAGCTGCCAAGACTCAGGTTAGGTGTTCAGGCTTGATAAGGTTCCATCTAATCTGATATCATTATTTGTTAGATATGCCTTGGAAGCACAAATACAGAAAATATTTTTCTGCTATGCTGCTGATCTTGGTGGCCGCAGTATCACTCTATTATACACGTCAATTTCTCTTTGAAGTGCTTTCTTTGTCAGTGGGATTTAAATTTGATTATTTTACTTTACTTAACACTCTTACAGTCAGTCGTTGCTGGAGATGGGGACAAAGGACTTGAGTTTTGTGCAACTTAATCAGTTAATTGGAAGGAAAACTGGAGGCATATCTGTTTATCCATTCACATCATCAGTTCGTGGCAAGGAGGATCCTTGTAGCCATATCATTGTCCGTGGCAAAGCCATGGCTGGACGCACCGAAGACCTTTTCAATCTGGTATATTGGTTCTCATTCTTTATTTTTTGTGACAATATGCTTTGCTTCCATGCAATAAATAATTTTTACTGGTTGAAGTACTCTTTTTGGTTGGCTTATAGTTGCTTTGAATGCTTGTCTAGTTTTTGCTTAGAAGGGTCTTGCACCATGAGGTATCCTGGGTGTTGAAAGATGTGTGGTTACCTGATTAATAAGGTCACAGTGATAGCAAGAGCCCCCCCAAATATATGAAAGGCTAAATATGGCATAAAAAAAAAAGGAGTTGTCCTAAAGTTACAAAATATGCAGCATACAGAGACTCATGAGGAGAGTTCTTAAATTTTTATGGCTTTTAGCCAGTTTGTATTATCTAACAGCTATGCATTTTCTCGTTGCTTACAAGAGCTCTTTTTGGGTGAGGCCTAAGAGGAGGATAATTGATGAAGAGGTCAGAAATTTAAATGATTTTGTACTTATTAAATTAGACAACGGTATGTGGTTCATTTGAGAGGATTCTTCTGTGTTTGTAATTTTGGAACAAGAGTCAGAGCCTTACTCTCAATGTAGTGGAAAATTATCGTAGATGTACATTCATTGGTTGACAATGCGGATGCTTCCTCCTGTAATTTAGCTCTTCTTCATATGGGTTTGCAGCTTGTTCATGTCCTAGAGGGATTTCTCTTTACCTATAAAGACAAACAGAAAAGATGATAGTAGACGTTGATGCTACCAAGTGGACAAAAGGAGTCAATTGTGAATTTGTGATGCGCCTTCTCCTTTCTCTTACTCTTAGCTGTATGAGGGAAGAGTGGAGGGAGTGCCTAAAAGGAAAAAGGATAATTTTTTGAAAACGACCAAACTAATGGCATATAAACACTTAATGCTGGATCCAGATTTTCTAATATCGATTCTCCATCCTCCAGAGGATATCATAGGGTCAAGCTATCAGAGTTGGGTTTGGGATTGCCCCTAAGATCATAGAAGTAACACTGAGGGGACCCTGTTGCCTAAGGGGATTGGAGAGTCTTTAGTTCAGTAGGTTTCTTGAAGAGGCTTCTGGCTATGCAAGAAATGCAAGAATAATCCTTTTATTTATTTATTTATGGACAGGGAAGTAGATCTGTCCATCTATCCCTCTTTTCTGAATCTGGATATATGACAAGTTGTCTGTTTCATTTGACATTTGATTCTAACATTTACAATTGACTGGACTTGATTATACTTACGCTGAGGAAGCCTTGTTATCTTAAAAACTTAAGTAAGAAACCTCAATGTTTTCCTGTTTATGTGATAAGAATGGAATTAGTTTATGTGATTTTACTTTATTATTCTAATGCTCATTCCTGCTTGGGCTTTGACTTTTGCTAAACAGAATTTTATCATTTCAGTTTAGTATGTAATCTTGATAAATCGCTTATATTTCCAATTACCTTTAAGGTTAATTGCATTCTTCAAGAAGTTCAATTTACGGATCAGCAGAGGTTCAAGCAGTTTGTGTCCCAGAGCAAAGCAAGAATGGAGGTAATTTTGTTTTTTTTCCTGATGGACAACACATATCTCCATTTGTGAGTTTGCTCAGAGGTAATTTTTATGCACAGAATCGACTGAGAGGCAGTGGCCATGGAATTGCAGCTGCTAGGATGGATGCAAAGCTGAATGTTGCTGGGTGGATTTCTGAGCAAATGGGTGGTGTCAGGTGGTGCAACTTGGAGTTTTCTTTAACTTACTTCCATCCCACAGTGCTGTCTTCTTATTCGGCTGTGTTTCTTCCATTTTATTAATCTACATTGAGGAGTGTTGATGAGAACATATATAATAGAACACACAAAGCAATCTAAGAACTGCAATTGAGTCAATAAGAAAAAACCTTTTACAGAAGAAATTGTATGATTTCATACAAAGCAAGGTATTATGATCCTATGACAGATTGAGCAGTAACATAAGGATAAGAGGTAAATTAACTTTGAGGAGTTTGATTCAGATAGAGACTCCATTTGTTGAGTTTAGTGCACATTTGCCAAAATCCTGACTGATCACTGATTGCATTTCTTTGAGCCTTAGCTCATGAAAGTTGAGGACCTACAGTCCTTTCCTGTGAGGCTGGAGGCTAGGCATAAGCCCTTCCATGGCCTTGGATGGGAGATCAAGCTTTGGCTGCAAATCTACCAGTATATTGCCCCTCCTCTTGACTTTCTGAACCACAAAAATCCCATGACTGCAGCGTAACTTATATGTGAATCATCTGTGCCTTCTCTAGATTATTGACAAGTGGCTACCATTCTAGATATGCCTCGACTGTTGAACTTTTTTTCTTTTTTTTGTTTCTTTGCTTGAACATGGATGGACATGCAGCTATTGATTGTGTGTGCATCATCTATAACTTTTAATTTGCTATTGTGTTGGAAGTGTCCTTCGCTTTTTTGCCAAGATGTCCCCAAAGAAGGGGGGGAAAAAGAAAAGGAGTAAGCATGCACGAGTTGCAAATACACTCTTTTTCCTACCCTTCTGCATCGAGGATCTTGTAGTTGCCACAACTGCTGCTAGGAAATTTGATGTTAAAGCTATTATCTAATGGTAGTTATGGCATTCTTATTAAACGTGTAGCTACCTGGAATTTCTACGAGATCTCGAAGAGAGAGTTGATCAGGACTGGGATGGAATTTCTTCATCTCTTGAGGAGATTCGCAAGTCATTGCTTTCCAGGGATGGTTGCTTGATAAATATGACTGCTGACGGGAGGAACATGGAAAATTCAGAGAAGTTTGTCAGCAAATTTCTTAATATGCTTCCCAGCAATTCAAATGTTGGGGCCAATACCTGGAGGGCATGCCTTTCTCGGGAAAATGAAGCTATTGTGATACCCACTCAGGTTAAAATCACTCCTTTGAGTAACTCTGTTGGCCTTGGCTTCTTTTCTGATTCACCAACGTATGGCCTGGCACTCTGCAGGTTAATTATGTTGGAAAAGCAGCTAATGTCTATGAAACGGGATATCAACTTGATGGTAGTGCCTATGTCATCTCAAAATACATCAGTAATACATGGTTGTGGGACCGTGTGCGTGTCAGTGGTGGGGCTTACGGAGGTTTCTGCGACTTCGATACTCACTCGGGTGAGGCTTTACATTGTTATCTTGTTGGCTACATATATCTTTGCTGGAGATTTTCATTGAATTTATGGTTTTCCTTCCCAGGAGTCTTCTCCTTTTTATCTTATCGTGATCCAAACTTGTTGAAAACACTTGACATTTACGATGCAACTGGAGCTTTTCTAAGAGAGCTGGAAATGGATGATGATGCTCTAACCAAAGCAATTATTGGAACCATTGGAGATGTAGACTCTTACCAGTTACCTGATGCCAAAGGTTATAGCAGGTATGCTGATGGCACATTCTGCTTCCTTTCGTATTTGTTTGCTTTCATTCAAGACAAAGGGGAGAAAAGAGTAAGTTTAACTTATTCAGTATATGATACTATCTGTGTTTGTATCGGTATTTGATATGTGATACTAAGACCATGTAAATAACTTTTATTTGCATTCTCACATAGGCATATCACCTTCTCCAGTTTCTGTTTCACTACTTTCATCGATTTGGCTTCCTTCATTTCTCCTTTTATATTGATCTTGTTAGCAGAATACTTATGATGTCACCTTGCTATTACCCCCAGAGGCATATGCATGAACTTGGGTATTAAGTGAAAAATAATAGTTGTAACTTGTGATTGATCCTTTCTTTCAGCTTGTTACGGTACCTCTTGGGAATTACAGAGGAAGAGCGGCAAAGGCGGCGCGAAGAAATACTGTCCACTAGGTAAAGATTTTTTTTCCATCTCCCACCAATTGAGCTGAACATTTTTAATTTACTGTCCTGGCAATACTTGTTTAAGATTCAGATGAACAGACTGCAGAGTGATCGTAGTCATACTCAGTGCGTCATTATCATTTGGTATAGATCCTCTTAATTGGATGGTGTTCTATTCATGAAAATCTTTTGCATTCTTAAGTTTAAAGGTCTATACATGCACTTGCATATAATAGTTTCAGTACAATAACTTGCTAACGGGAAGAACCATCGTTCTTTTTCTATGAGTGATAAAACTAGGATAAAACCATCTATATAGATTATTAATGTAGGAGGCCAAACTCTGCTGATTTTCTCGCTACCATCCAATGCTTGGCACGAGTAATTCTCACCTCTCTTTCGATATCTCTTTTTAACCTTCCCTTTTTGTTTCGCAGCTTGAAGGATTTCAGAAATTTTGCTGATGTAATTGAATCGGTCAAAGGTAAGGGAGTTGTGGCATCGGTGGCATCTCCTGATGATGTCGAAGCTGCAAATAAGGAGCGTCCGAACTTTTTTCAAGTGAAGAATGTGCTTTAAATGGATACAAGTGGGACAAAGACGGAAAGGAAGGGTGTATGTTTTTGCCCCAGGGTTATACTTGCAATGCTTGTAGGATTGTTTCAGCGATTCTATTGCATTTATAATCAAGTAATAACAGGCAATGCAACGAGGAGTCAATGTAACGTGACTTTGTATTCATATCTCAAGGAAATGAAATGAGAGGAAAGGAAAGGAAAGGCAAGGCGGGTATTATGCCATTGACACAACTGATCGCGAATTCTACTTACCGGTTTTATCAGCTTTGCCTGATAATTGTTGTGATCTTTGAGTTTAAGAACTTAAGCAAGGTGGGCCTAGATATTCCAAGAGGCAGATTAGACGAAGCTGAACTCGACGTGCAAAGAGAGATTAACACTTTGTCACCATTCAATTCAATAAAAGAAATGCTTATGACAGACTTGAATGGTAGAGGTGTCAAAATGGGTTTTAGACCTATATATGACCCATTTAAATCATAAATGCGTCACTTGTTTTTGACAAAAAGTAGTTAAATGGGTTTACTTTGATAGGTGGGTTTTAAGTGGTTCTTAAGTGATCTTAAATGGGTTTGGTTTTAAGTGGGTCTTAAGAGAGAGTCTCTCTCTTCTCTTTTTATTTTTAACTTTACAAAAATATTTTTTTATTTTAATTATTATTATTTTTTCTTTCTTCTTCCTCTAGTCGTTGGCACGGCAATGGTCGGCGACCGGCCAGGCAAGCCTCGAGCTCGCCGATGTCGGGCGAGCTTGAGCTCGCTAGATCTAGCAAGGCAGAGGCCTCATTGACGCCCGACGAGGCTCGAACTTTGCCGATCTGGCGAGACTCGAACTCGCCGACGTCGGGTGAAGCTTGAGCCTTGCCAGATCCGACAAGGTGCGAACTTGAGCTTGCCCAACGTCGGCGAGCCTCGCCAGATCCGGTGAGGGGCGAGCTCGAGCTCGCCCAACGTCGGCGAGCCTCGAGCTTGCCAGATTTGGCGAGGCAGAGGCCTCACTGACATTTGGCGAGGCTTGAGCCTCGTCGGATCTAACGAGGAGCGAGCTCGCGCTCGCCCAACACCGACGAGCCTTAAACTCGTCAGATCTAGCGAGGCTCAAGCCTCACCAATTTAGCGAGACTCAAGCTTGCCGACGTCGGGCGAGGCTCTAGCCTCACCAATCTGGCGAGCCTAGAGCTTGCCGATATCGGGTGAGCTTGAGGCTTGCCTGTGGTCGGCCACTAGCCGTCGCCGTGGCCGGCGGCCAGCCAAAGAAGAAGGATAGCCAAAAAGAAAAAAAAATATATATTTTAAAAATAAAATATAATTATAATTCGATTTTTAAAATAATTATTTTAAAAATTATAAAAAATTGTTCATTAAATTTGTGTTGTATAAAACTATTTTAGTAATATCATTTTTAAAAAAATAATATATATATATATATAAGTTTTTTAGTAATATAATCTTTTAAAAAAATATAAAAATAAGTTTTCCCAAAATTGGTTAAATATTAATATGAGTCAAGTCGGATATGGGTCGAAAATTTTATATTAGGCTTAAATTGGTCATAAATGGGTTAATGGGTCAATTAGAGTCGATCAATTAATGACCCGACCCAAATCCGACCCGACCCACCCATTTAACATCTCTGTTGAATAGTAAGAGGGGGAGAGAAGGGAGCTGCCTGTGTGTGGGCGCGCGGTGGGGGTGTTTGTGTGGGTGTTTGTGGAATTGCCATGAAATACTCCTCTGCACACTGAATCACTTCATGCCTAAGATTGGTGCTGAAATTCGGAGTTTGACCTCTTACATGAGAATCGTTGTCGCCGTGCAAAGTACAACTTCCAGCTGTGTATCATGGCCCCTGGTGGTTCGGTGTTCATTGCATGTGTGAAACATGAAAACAGACAGCTTTTGCCTAAACACGCCTCAGGGTCGCGGCCCGGTTGGTTCGGTCGTCAGTTCATTGCATTTGTGAAACATCAAAACAGAGTGGTACGTCTTAACCAACTCGTTCCGTAATCAGCGCAGCTGAATTCAACGAACGATTGACTGGTGCTTTTCTATGAAAACTAACTTGAACCGGGCTTAAAAAGATGAAAATTGTCTCTCTTCATCTTTGTGGGGTTTTGCACCTATGATTTGGATCATGCTCAGGATGTTCATGTGATTTCTCGTACGAATTTCTTCAGATTGTATCAATAGACATTGTATATCAGATATTAAGGCCTTGATTGGTCATAATTTTGTTTCTGAAAATATTTTCTACTCAGAAATAGTTTTTCTAATTTTGTGTTCTTTAAAAGAGTTTCTAAGCATTCGAAGACATGAAATAATTGCATAAAATTTCTATACCCAAAATTGAAATGTGTTTGATACAACCCCTTTTTTTTTTTTGTTATTGAGAATTTATTTTAATTTCTTAATAAATTTATTACATTTTTCTCTTTTTTTTTCCTTTTCTTTATCTTCCTCCTCTAGCCAATCACTAGCCTTGACCAGCCATACGAGAGCCAACGACCTCGTCAACCTTGGGGGAGCCTCATTGGCCTGAGCCTCACAGCAGCTAGGTGAGGCTAGTCTTGTGATGGCTGAGTGAGGTCAAACTTTTGCCGGGAGCCGACGAGGTCATTGGCTCTTGTTTGGCCAGTCGTTGGCCATCACCAAGGCTGCCAACCAGCTAGAGAAAGAAGAAGAAGCAAAAAAGGAAAAGAAGGAAAAAAATTACTTGATTTTTAAATTATTTCTGGGAATAAAGAAGCGATTTATTTTCAGGAACAAAAAAATTAGCTAATATTACCAAATGAATTTCCTCTTTTTTTTATATATATAAAAGAATAGAAATAGTCACTATTTGGCTAGTACCAAACGAGGCCTAAGCGGTACCATGTAGGGGTCCAAGAGGTGATTGTATCAAATAGGCATCAATCGGTAGACATTTCCTACATACAACCTCTTTGAAGATTCTCAACTCCCGGTTCGAACCCGCCGACCACTGAACACTTTGTGGATTTTCACGTCGAGGGTGTGTCAATTCGAAGGTCCACATTCCCCATGCATAAAATCAGGGATGGCTTAGGAATGCTATAATGTTCTCTCAACTCGGTAGTTCTAACTTTCTTGATCACCCTTTCGGCCCCAAGAAAACCAAAAAGAAGCGAATGAAAATCCTTTCATGGTTTATCGCGTGGTCGGGCTATAGTTACTGAACAATGAGATGACTGCATGTCAAAAAACTCTTTTTCACCCGATAACAACGTTGCCTCATTCACGAGTTGCCTTTTGTAGGTGGAGAAGACTTTTTGTCCTTCATAGCATTGTACATGAAAAACTTACTCGGAACCGAAAGCGAGTTCCTAGGACCACAGGCCCTAAAAGTCAATTGAAAACGCCAACCGAATAAGAAGTTTGCCCCAGCTTCGAGGAATACCTTGTTGTCTGACTCAAGGAGAGGACCCATTTCTGATGCTTCCTTCCCAGATCTTCCAGTTTGGAAGTATGTTTGCCAATCCGTCAGGGGGAGGAGGAGGAGGAGGAGGAGGAGGGGGAGGAGGAGGAGGGGGCCATTGATTGCTCTCTCTTTGCTTTGTGGGTCTGTGTGAATTTACAAAACCATCAAAGTTTATGATGCCCACTTTGCTAATCTCGCTAATTTAGTTCAAAATTCCTAAACATATTACACTTTTATTAATTTAGTCATAAACATGTGCTAACACTCACTTGTTGCTCTAGTGGATCACTAATGGCTAGGCAAGGTCCGCAAGACTTACCCTCACCAATAGCCAATAGTAGCAAGCTTAGCTAAAGATCAGCGAGGTTGACCTCACCAGACCTTGCCAGCTCTCATCTTTAGCTGGTCGTTAAGGCTTAGCAACCGATTAGAGCGGGAGGAAGAGAAAGGGAAAAAAAAGAAAGGAAATGAAAAATAAATAAATAATTCAAAAAATATTAAAATATTATTAAAAATTGTCTATGTTATTTGGCTGAATGGACTTAATTAACAAAATGTGTGAAGATTTAGAATTCAATTAACAAAATTAAAAATTTTATAACTGAATTAATGAAAATGTGATAGTTTGAGAACTTTTTGGATAATTTTCTGGCTGATTCCTATCCCCAAATTTTTCCCTTGATGATGATGGTAGATGATGATGAAGAGTAGGAGGAGGAGAGCATGATAAACTTAGGGGATATGCATTAGTGCATAGGAGAACTTTTGACACATCAAATCTTTTTTCTTCTAGGACTCTCACTAGGAAGCTCAAAACTTGGAGGCATCATGGCGATAAGAGGGACGAGGGTCCTCAATTCCTCATATGTACTTCCAAACGTGTCACGATAATTTTAATTGTTTATCCAACGCGAGAGAGTTGATTCTAATAATAACTTTCAACACATCGATGATTGAGATTTGGTGAGATGCTGAAGGAGACAGTGAATGACATTAAGAGTCTCTTATCATGTTAAGAATGAGTAGATAACTACAAAATTTTTTTTTTGATGACCTAGGGAATCCATGAACCGTACTAACACAGACAGCTAGATAGGCCCGAAGTAACAAGGGTTAAACCTTGGGACAACACTAGTGTATGACCCACCACCCTCATGTTGCACTTAAGATCATGTGCGGTCAGCGGGATTCGAACTCCTCTCCTCCTCACAAAAAATCATGGCAGCCTTATTCAACTGGGTCACCGTAGGCGGTGATAAAGATAACTACAATTTTGCTCATTTACTAATTAGTAATTATCTATGTGTCTGACTTGTGGTTTAATAAATACCTTTTCCACATTTTTCCATTCTTAAGGGGAAAAAAAAAAAGCACACACGCATTGTAACTCCACTTGATACTAAAACCTTACCAAGGAGAGATTGAATATACTTGAATGATCACCATTTGAAATAGTAGGAAAATTTGAAGTGAGCTACTTTAGTTTATCGTAGACTATACATGTGGTTATAGACTATCAAACCGATTCATCATCAACCTTTTTCTTGATTTAAAATGATCCACATACATTGTAAAATTAGTCATTATGACGGTACTTTCTCTATCTCATGAAAAGTGCCTGTTCATGATCCCGACCCTCCCTTGCAGTTGCAGAGGCCACTGCTGTCGGCTCGCGAGCTGTTCAGATCCATCTCCGATCCGACATCACTTAATCATAGGTTGCTCCGCTGCTACGCGAGTCTGGCGCAACTTACAAACAACCACGGCACGACAACGTGCTTCGTGCCACTGGCGAGAAGCGACCTGGAGCGGACAACCGTCGTGCCAGCACCAAGTGGGGCCCGCCTTCCATGGCGTCCTAAATGCCTCCCTGAGAAAATGGATCTACCTGTGCCTGTGCCGGTAGATAAATCTCGCACGACCTTAAATTAGTAGCTCTTGCCGGCGGCCACGTGTGCCGCCCACCCGTCGCTTGCGAGCTAAGCTTTAGCCTTAGGGCCGTACTGCGCCCCAAAAGATTGGGACCCACACCATCCTCCGAGATATATATAACCCCTCATCTCAGCCGTCCATCTCCCCCCTCGCGCTCTCCCTCGTTTCTACTCCAAATCGCCACCGCAGTGAGAGAGAGAGAGAGAGAGTGAGAGAGCTGCGATGGAAGAGCCCCGCTTGACGCGACACCTCAAGCGAGCCGAGCTCGCCGGAGCTTCGACGGCTCCGACGGCGCCGAAGCGACGGAGGATAGCCTTCGTCGGAGAAGCGCCGTTGGAGCTGCGCTCGGAGGAGCACGAGGGCGCACCGCCGCTTCTGCTCCCGTATCCGGACTCGCCGGAGAAGGTCAGCGCCCCGTCGGAGGCCGGAGACTTCGTGTCGAACTCGAGCTCGAGCTCCGGTCCATCAGAGCCGCCTCGTTCCTCGGGGAGGAGTGACGAGGACTCCGTCGACGTCGTGAAGGAAAAGAAGTTCGACATGGTCGGCGACGATAGACAGCAACAGGTGAATTTCGAGCTTTGATCGTTCTCTCGCTCTCTCTGTCCGTTTCCTTGTGGAATCGATCGTCCGTGCGCGTTCACGAGAGAGAATTCTGGCCGTTTCGCCACCCTCGGTTACTAAATTAACTGAAGATCTCTAACGGTGCGATCGCAGGCGAAGAGTTTCGAAACCGAAGCATCGACATGCGACCGCGATTTCAGGTACACTCCACATTCATTCTTCAATTTCGATCCTCTTAAATTCCTCCCTCGCGCACGAGATTTCTTTTCTGTTCTTTTGCACCGATAATTTTTTTGTCAATCGTCTCCAGTTGTAGCAGAGAAACCACTCCGAGCGAGCGGAGGCCTTCCGCGGCGGAGATGCCGTCGCGAGGGGAGCTGGAATCGTTCTTCTCGGCGGCGGAGGAGTGCGAGCGGCAGCGATTCGCGGAGAAGTAAGCGATTCCCTCTTAACTGCTCCGTCGAACGAGAACGCTTCTCTTCATTCGTAGGGAGAGATAGAGAGAGAGAATCAAAACCCTAAGTGACTGATGACAAACTCCATTCGCCTGCTTCTTCTTCTTCTTCTTCATCATCTTCATCATCTTCTTCTTCTTCGTCGCAGGTACAACTACGACGTCGCCATGGACGCCCCCCTCGAAGGCCGCTACGAGTGGATCCGCTTGACGCCGTGAGCAGAAAGATAGAGAGACGACGCAGCAGAGATGATGACGCCAGGGTGACGCCAGGTGAGCTCGTCGCGACGTCCACAGAGAGAGAAACGAAGACGGTTGACTTTCGGTCACGTGTACAGCTTTCGCCGGGAAATGCAAAAAATCCCCGGCCAGAAAATTACAAATAAATACAAAAACATCTGTATTTCTTTGGTTCTATATATATTCATGTTTCTGTCCCCGGATTTATATGAAATTACGATTTTCGGCCCGCTCTCCAAAAATTCTGAATGCCAAAAGGGGGAAGGGGAATATTCTTGCTAAAAGAGTACTTTGATTATGGAGGCTTAAAGCGAGAATATGCCCTCCTTTTTTTATTTTTTTTTCCTCCTTTTTTTTGGGTGGTCATTGGTAATATTTTTGTTGCAGGGGGGCGGTGAGGCAAAAATTTATCATGAATGCGTATGCTCCTCTCGCGTCTCTCTTTCCTCTCGATATCGACAGACAACCGTGCGCGCGCGCCTCACGACTGGGGGACCAGTTCCTTCGTGCAATTGACTTCCCCCCCGGCGTTAAACCCAACGTACGTTACGTAACTTCCTCCTCCTTTCTTCTTACCCCCCGCTCTTGCACACGCCTCTCGACACGCGGACGGACGATACGTGTACGAAGATGTGACGGGGGGATACTACTCTGATGGCCCCTCTCGCGTATGAGCCGGATTGAGGAACGGCGTGTTGGAGTTTCAGAGGATGGGGGGAGGAGGCTGCGCGAGCGAAAACGAAATGGAGCCAGGATCCAGCCTCGATGTCAGGCTAGAATGTTCAGTCCAAAAGCTCTAGAATAATAGATGAGGGAGATTGTTTTTATATGAAGAGCAAGCGGATCACGTGTGGTAGCTAAAACTAAAATTATGACCCAGTTAGCAGCATTGCTTTTTTGGAGAGTATTGAAAAATTTAACCCCAAAGATTTGAACTTATATGTGAAGGGTGACACATGTATATAAGGAACTGATATATCCCATGTATAAGTGATGTGGGATATTTTACAAGATTAGAAGTCTCCCATGGTCAGTCTTGTTGTCTCAATTATATTATGTAGAGTGAGCATATATAAAACTAGTCCAAAAAAACAAAATAAATAAATAAATAAATAATTTCTAAGTAAAAATTATTCCCGAAAACATAATGGTTACCAAAACATACCTTAAGCGGTATCATGTGGAGGTCTAAGAGGGTGATTGTTTCAAATAGACACCAATCGGTAGACATTTCATACATACATCCTCTTTGAGGATTCTCAACTCCAACCTCGGTTCAAACCAGCCGATCACCTAACACTTTGCGGGTTTTCACGCCAAGGGCATGTCAACTAGAGGGTCCACTTCCCCACGCATAAGATTGGGGACGGCTTAGGAATGCTCTAACGTTCTCTCAACTAGGTTGTTCTAACTTTCTCGATCACCCTTTCGACCTCAAGAAAACCGAAAAGAAACGAATGAAAATCCTTTCATGGTTTATCGCGTCGTCGTTCTATAGTTACTGAACAATAAGATGACTGCATGTCATGAAACTTTTTTTAACCCGACAACGACGTCGCCTCATTCACGCGTTGCCTTTTGTAGGGGGAGATGACTTTTGTCCTTCATAGCGTTTTACAGTGAAAACCTTACTTGGAATCGAAAGCGAGTTCGTAGGACCACAGGCCCTAAAAACCAAGAGAAAACGACAACCGAAGAAGAAGACTGTCCAGCTTCGAGCAAGACCTTGTTGTCTGACTCAAGGAGAGGCCCCATTTCTAATCCTTCCTTCCTTCCTTCCTTCCTTCCCAAACCTTCCAATTTGGAAGGATGTTGCCGATCTGTTAGAAGGAGAAGGAGGGGGCCATTGATTGCTCTCTCTTTGCTTTGTGGGTCCGTGTCAATTTATAAAACCATCAAAGCTAATGGTGCCCACTTGCTAATCTTGCTAATTTAGTTCAAAATTCCTAAACCTATTGCACTTTTACCAATTTAATCCTAAATATTTGCTAACACCCACTTGTTGCTCTAGCAAATCATCAGTGGCTAGGCAAGGTCTGCAAGGCTCACCCTTACAGATAGCTAGCAAGGTTCTGCAAGGGTGAGCTTAGCTAAAGGGTGGCGAAGTCGACCTTGCCGGACCTCTCCGGCTCTCGTTTCTTGTTGATCGTTGAGGCTCAGCAACCAACTAGAGCAAAAGGAAGAGAAGAAAAAAATAAACTGAAAGGAAAAAGGAAAAATAAATAAATAAATTCGAAAAATATTAAGAAATTATTAAAAATTATTCTCGTCATTTTGGCCTATGGACTTAATTAACAAAATGTGAAAAGATTTATGACTCAATTAAAAAATTAAAATGTTTATGATTGAATTGACAAAAATATAATAGATTGAGAACTTTTTGGACAAACTTTTTAGTTGATTCCTATCTCAAATTTGTCCTATATACTTCTTTTGGATGAGGAGGAGGAGGAGGAGGAGGAGGTGTCAAATACAATAGGCTGAGAATTGTTGAGGAGGAGGAAAATGACTTTTAACGCATCAATGGTTAAGATTTGGCGGGATGACGAAGGACGCAACGAACAAGATTGAGAATCTCCAATCGTGTTAAGAGTGAGTAGATAGCTATATTTTGCTTGTTTATTGATTAGTAATTATCTATGCATCTTGGTAAGTACAATAACATCCTTTGGAGTTGTGGTTTAATAAATACTTTTCAAACACTTTTTCGATTCTCACAAAAAAAAATACACACATATTTTAAGTCCAATTGATACTAGAGCCTTACCAAGCAAAGATTGAATGAACTTGAATGGTAATCATTTGAAATAGTAGGAAAATTTGAAGTGAGCTACTTCAATTTATTGTATACCAATAAACCCATTCACCATCTACCTTTTTCTTGATTTAAAATTAGTCATTACATCGATATTTTCTCTTTCTTATAAAAAGGGACTCTTGTCATGGGGCGATTTTGGCTTTAGATCTCTAGGTGGTCGCGGCCACCTCTCGCAAAAGCCACAATCGTTGGCTCACGAGCAATTAAGATATATCTCTAAGCTAACATCACTTAATCACGGACAGCTACGTTGGTGCATGAATCTCGCGTAATCTCAAACTAACCACTTCACAATACTTTGTCGTGCCAGTGGGTTCCCCCGCCTTCCATCTTATCCTAAATACGTCCCTAACATGGATCTACTTGTGCTGGTATATAAATCTCGCATAACCTCAAATTTGCCCCGGCCGGCGGCCGCATGTACCGCCCCCTGTCGGTGCGAGCTAAGCTTTAGCTTAGGGCCGTACTGCGCCCCAAAAGATTGGGACCCACACCATCCTCCGAGATATATACAACCCCTCATCTCAGCCGTCCATCTCCCCCGTCGCGCTCTCCCTCGTTTCTACTCCAAATCGCCAGCGCAGAGAGAGAGAGAGAGAGAGAGAGAGCGCTGCGATGGAAGAGCCCCGCTCGACGCGACACCTCAAGCGAGCCGAGCTCGCCGGAGCTTCGACGGCTCCGACGGCGCCGAAGCGACGAAGGATAGCCTTCGTCGGAGAAGCGCCGTTGGAGCTGCGGTCGGAGGAGCGCGAGGGCGCACCGCGGCTTCCACTTCCGTATCCGGACTCGCCGGAGAGGGTCAGCGCCCCGTCAGAGTCCGGAGAGGTCGCGTCCGGCGACCTCGCGTCGAGCTTGAGCTCCGGTTCGCTCGAACCGCCTCGTTCCTCGGCGAGGAGTGAGGCGGAGTCCGTCGACGTAGCGAAGGAGGAGAAGTTCGACATCGTCAGCGATCGACCGCGACAGGTGAATTTCGAGCTTTGATCGTTCTCTCTCTGTCTGTTTCCTTGTGGAATTGATCGCCTGAGGGCGTTCACGAGAGAGATTCTGGCCGTTTCGCTACCCTCGGTTACTAAATTAACTGAAGATCTCTAACGGTGCCGTCGCAGGCGAAGAGTTTCGAAACCGAAGCATCCACATGCAACCGCGATTTCAGGTACACTCCACATTCCTTCTTCAATTTCGATCCCTCTTAAATTCCTCCGTCGGCGAAGAATTTTTTCTTTTCTTTTTTTTTTTTTTTTTGGTTTCGTCTTTTGCACCGATGCTTTTTTTGTCAATTGTCTCCAATTGCAGCAGAGAAACCACCCCGTCGAAATCGGCGACGATGAAGCCGTCACCGGCGACGACGAGCGAACGGAGGCCTCCGGCATCTCCGCCGTCGCGAGCGGAGCTGGAATCGTTCTTCTTGGAGGCAGAGGAGCGCGAGCGGCGGCGGTTCGCGGAGAAGTAAGCGATTTCCTCTTAACTGCTCCGTCGAACGAGAACGCTTCTCTTCATTCTTAGAGAGAGATAGAGAGAGAATCAAAACCCTAAGTGACTGATGACAAACTCCATTCGCCTGCTTCTTCTTCATCATCATCTTCTTCTTCTTCTTCGTCGTCGTCGCAGGTACAACTACGACGTCGCCATGGACACCCCCCTCGAAGGCCGCTACGAGTGGATCCGCTTGAAGCCCTGAGCAGAAAGAGGTAGACGACGGAGCAGAGATGATGACGCCAGGGTGACGCCAGGTCAGCTCGTCGCGACGTCCAGAGAGAAAGAGAAACGAAGACGGTTGACTTTCAGTTACGTGTACAGCTTTCGCCGGGCAATGCAAAAAATCCCCGGCCAGAAAATTACAAATAAACATAAAAACATCTGTAATTTCTTTGGTTTTACAAGCTGCCAAAAATAAAAATAAAAACATAAAAACATAATTTCCTGTTTCTGTCCTCGGATTTATATGAAATTACGATTTTCGGCCCGCTCTCCAAAAATTCTTAATGCCAAAAGGGGGAAGGGGAATATTCTTGCTAAAAGAGTACTTTTGATTATGGAGGCTTAAAGCGAGAATATGCTCTCCTTTTTTTTTTCCATTTTTTTTGGGTGGTCATTGCTAATATTTTTGTTGCAGGGGGGCGTTGAGGCAAAAACCCATCATGAATGCGTATGCTCCTCTCGTGTCTCTCTTTCCTCTCGATATCGACAGACAACCGCGCGCGCGCCTCGCGGCTGGGGGACCAGTTCCTTTGTGCAATTGACTTTTCCCCCCAGCGTCAAACCCACGTACGTAATTTCCTCCTCCTCCTTCGTCTTCCCCTCGCTCTTGCACACGCCTCCCGACACGCGGACGGACGATACGTGTACGAAGATGGCATAAATCTCCTAGATATGTGACGGGGGGATACTACTCTGATGCCCCCTCTCACGTATGAGCCGGATTGGGGAGCGGTGCGTTGGAGTTCAGAGGATGAGGGGAGGAGGCCGCACAGGCGAAAATGAAATGGAGCCTGGATTCAGCTTCGATGCCAGGTAAGAATGGTCAGTCCAAAAGCTCTAGATCAATATAAGGGAAGTTACACTGATCATGTGTTGTAGCTAAAACTAAAATTATGACCCAGTTAGTAGCATTGCATTTTTTAGAGTGTTGTGAAGTCTAATCCAAAAACGTGAACTTATAAGTGAAGGGTGACACATTTATATAAAGAACTGATATATCCCGTGTACAGGTGATGTGGGATATCTTACAAGATTGAAAATCTTGCATGGTCAATGTTGTCGTCTCAGTCTGTAGAGTGAACATATATAATTGCTCGAGTATAATTATGCACGTTTGTGTTATTATTAGTAAGTTTATATGTCAAGCGCTTTGGATACTTGTAGAGGCTAATGACAAAGGGAGATAATTAAAGCTGCAACATTGTAATTAGTGAAAAAGGTAGGAATTAAACCAGGCACATGCCTGACCCAGAAGCAAGCAAATTTATATATTAGGGGCATGGTTTTGTTCTATGCTTTTTAGACAGAGCTTTCCGAATTAAATTTACATGAGTTGGCACTGCATCCCCCATTCATACCATTCACTTGATGAGCTTCAAATAGCAACTCGTGTCATGTTCTAGATTTTTTTTTTTTTCCAGACACCAAAATTCGACTTTTATTTGAAAAATGCCACGTGTGTAAAATCAGATATCATATGAACAATGGTGAAATAGAAATATTCATCTACTAAAGATATGTCGAAGACAATTGTTGAAATCGAAAATCGCACGCAGGCCGTGAGAAATTACTTTGCACCGTTGTTGCACCCAATAAAAATTGGAAAAATTGATCCTTGTTATTTATTTTTTTGCATCTTTTTCTCGTCGCTTTTGCAATTTAGCTTTTGTTTAGTCAAGATATCTCTGAACTTTCGAATTATATAGATAATGTAGAGTATTACTTTTTTTAGTTTCTAAATATTTTAGATGGAAAGTGCAATGGTAATAATCTGCCCCAGAACAAGCAAGTGCTTTGCCATGCATTTCTTGCTAATCAACATGGCGATGAATTAGGCGAATCATGACTTCGACGTGAAGTAAGGATCAATACACCAATTGCACAAAGGACAGATAGAGAATAAATCAAGAAGTTTGAATATATTGATGAATGGCTTCCCTTCTCTCTCATATGATCATCAACTCTGTTGAGGTATCACAGAGTCTACAGATCCACATATATATCATCTCCCTCAACATCTATGTTTAAGCTGTTGGGTTGAATATTTCGCTTATCCAAAAGATTTATATACTCTTCACATATATATAGTCGGTCTCAACCTAGAACCTCAAGTCTTTCTCAATTGGATATTTTGACGTGATATCGAAGTTGGGTTCTACTCTCATTTATTTTGTGTACGTCTTTGAATTCCACTTATCATTCTCGATGCGCCTCGTACAAAAAGCAGATAAATCCCGGAGGCGAGGGACGTTGGATACCTTAGGTAAATCCCGTACGCGAAGGACGTTGGATACCTTAACAAATCTCGCTAGAATGAGGAATTCCATGTGACATTCAAGAGAGAGTAGGTGGTGCACGTGTAGTGGGGGAGCGATGGGTCTCTTCAACAAGAATTTTGCTTCGGATCTGGTGCCACTTTAGTTGAGATGGGGGGAGTGATGATGAGAGTGCGTTGGGAGGGGAAAGAATGTTGCCTTTCTTTTTATTAATGAAGATGGGGTTTCGATCTTGATGCCTCTCTTTTTCACGCTTCACGAAGCTGATTGTGGAGGAGCTCATTAGGAACTCATTCAAAATGGGCTTCCTTTTTGTCAAGCAGGGCTTATTTTAGTAACGCTAGGCAGATGGATGCCTAATTTTAAATTTTTAGGACCAACGTCAAGAACTTGCCTCGTGACATTGAGATCTTCTAGAGTTATAGAGAGATGGGTGCTTCCCTATATGTGTAGAACGGCCTAGATTTATTTCCCTTTTTTCCTTTCCTTTTCTTCTTTTCATTTTTACTGTCGTGCCTTCAACGGAGCTGAGTGCAATGCTGGCAACACAATTATGTCAGAGGCAGAAGGAGGGGGGAAGTATGTTTAGATTTCTTTCATACTAAGCTTTTTGAACCCCGTCTTAAAAGATCTCAATTATTTTGCCGTGAATGTGAATAGAACTTAAATCAATTAATTTAATACATACAAGCATAAAAATAAGAGAAAATTTCAAGAATAAAAAGGACCCAAAGTGCCCTTAGTGTCTTAAATAATGGTCCAAAGTAGACTCTGATTTAAATAAGAAACTGAAGTGACCTTGCTTGTTTCAAATGAAAACCTGAAAGGCTTTGGTTGTTTTAAATAAGGGTCTGACCTCGCAATTCACCAGCCAGCTAAATTTTTTGACCGATCAAGGACGTTTTCATCTTAATTTTCTTTTCTTTTTTTTCTTTTTTGGCGTTGGCCACTAGGAAGGGCTAGCAAGGGCTCGACGACCCTCACCAGCCACTGGAAAGGCTCAAGGAGGGTTTGTTAAACCTTACCAGCATGCAACCCTCATTGACCACTGGGAAGGGCTAGTGAGGGCTTGCAAGCCCTTGCTAGCTGCAAGCGAGGCCTCATCAGCCTTTGGCGAGGGTTCTTGAGCCCTTGTCTGGGGTAGTCAAGGCCAACCCTTGCCAGATTTGGGAGGGTGGCCTCACCTGCCCTTACTAGTGGCCGACGAGGTCACCCAGCCATCGCTAGTCGAGAGGTGACCTCCCCCAGGGCAAGGGTCGCCTTGCCTAGGCAAGTCTGTCCCTCACTTGTGATCGATGAGGGCGACCCTCACCCAACCCTTTATGGGCATCGTCGATAGCCAGCCAGCTAGGGGTGATCAAGTCTAAAGTGGGTAGGGTTTAGACTTGGACCCTGTACCTGACTTTATTTGTATTGGACCCTGTACTTGATCCACCCTGTTTTTCCAATCCAATTCCAAGGTCAATTTTATTTCCACTAGAACCTATTTTGCAATCTCCCAATATCCTATACGACTTTGAATTTTATATTAATATACAAGAAAATAACGTAATCCTCCTAATTTGTATAGAAACGTTAAGCACTTGTAATAAATAAATACATGAACTTTTATACTAAACGAAAAATTAAGGATTCACAGGACTAATTATAATAAATAAAATCATAAGGCAAAGAATTAGCAACAAACATGGATCTAATATTAGTTTTATTCCCATAACTACTACATGAAACTACTTAATTATGCAAGCCTAACTCCTCATACAAAAGAGAAATTAGGCAAGCCAATCCATGTATTACACAAGAATTTGATGGCAACAAACACTATCCGTCCATCGGACAGTGTGAGAGGGAGCCGATGAGGGAGGGAAGCAAGTGAGGAAGAGGAACGATGAAGGAGGAGTGCCGTGTGTATTTGAGAGAGCCAAGAGGAAAAACACCGTGTGATTGAGGGAGTAAGAATAAAAATAAGGGGAAAAAATAAGGTATTGACCTATACTTACAAAACCGGTGCGAGAACTAGTTCCCGGGTGGGTAATCAATCGGACCCAATTCCTAGACCGATTTAAACCAATTCCGAATTTTGGGAACCAATTCCCGGACCGGTTTGAACGAGAATCGGTTCTCAACTCTGTTTTTCGAGTGGGCCGGTCCAGTTCTTGGATATACCCGGTCCGGTTCCTGGGTATATCTTGGACTATTGATGTAAATTCTAAGCTAACATTATAGATGTTTTTGTTGCTATGAGATAAGTCTTACAATTTATTATTTTATTGGGTGTTAAATTGATGGATTGCATATCTACATGGTCACACTCATATGTTAGGGAATAATAAAATGAATTCAAGCTGCCTAATAAAATATTTTTTCATGAAAAAGGTATTGAAAAAGTATTAGAGAAATCTAGTGTTACCAAATCCCCGTATCCAAATTCTCTTATTCATAAGAGTAAAATAATTCTCCCATTTTACTAATACATTATTATACTCTTATGCACCACCTAGTATAGGATTGTCATCAAGTATTAGTAAATAAACTTGAGCCTAAGTCAAAAACTTAATAATCCATTAGCCAAATCCTAGGTGGTGCACCCGAGGTTAGGTCGCAACAAGGTTGATATTTTGGTCTGTATCAATATACATTAGTGGCAAGTATTTATTTACTAATACATGATGACAATCCACCAACGGTGATCAACATGGATATTGGCAGTGGGTAATTAATAGAATGCCATATGAGCTATTTGAAAGCACAAGAAGCATAGGGTTATGAGTACCAATTTTGAGATGAAGCAATTGGGAAACATTTGAACAATCGACATGAATTCACTCAAAGAGTGTAGAAACGCAACCACAAAATAGTGCAGTTGGATTTGAAGAGAAATGGACATGCATGTTTGAAGGAAACATTTACCATTTGAAAAAAAGATCATGGGACATCTCATGATGGTCATGATGTGGCAAACAAGAACATGGAGTAGCAAAATTGTGAGACAATTACCAATGAACAGTTACTAATCATCACTCAAGAACACATGCATGGGACATTTATAGGATCATGGTATAGTTAGTGCAAAGAATTAACCATTCAGGAATTATATCATGCGCTAGAATTTTTAAGCTAAGAGGCACTTAAAAACCACTAGCAACTGCCTAAAAGTGATTACCACTTGTTGACACCCAAAATTACCCCTACTATCACGTGTTGGTCACAAGGGATGAAAAACATTTGAAATCTTCCTTGTTGCCATGTACGAGCTATGATTTCGATCAACTTAGCCAATGTTAGTCATGAAAACAAAGGATGGCCAAGGATTTTAAGAGCCATTGGGCTAAATTTCAATGGGTCTACAAGCAAAATACACAATTTGACAATAAAGTAGTTGATCGCCATGTGTCTAAGTCAAGAGACGCTGTTGAAGACATATAATTCATATGGAATTGACTGCAAAATTTGGGCAGGAACAGTTGGTGCTTAAAAGGGCATAAAAATCAAAAGAATGGTTAATACCTATTGAACAAGTTATGTGAACATCGTTGAACAAGTCAAAAGGCAGCAAGATATGGATAAAGTGGCTCAACAAAGAACGTAGAGTGACTTAAGAAGGAAGCAAGCGATCATCAACGGTTACCAATTTGACCTATAAATACTATAGGCAATCCAACAGAGAAGCCCTCCAAACAACACACAAAACTTGTTTCTAACCCTTTAGTTATCTTAGCATAGTAGCCTAGCTATAGTTTCAAATTCCCGTCGTAGATTCAATTCTGGCAAGTGTCTATATCTTGCGTAGTGCGGTGATTAGATTTCAGTGTTGTCCTACTGTCTAGCATCGTCGATTAGATTTCAACGTTGTGTCCTCATATCCATCTAGAAGCAGTCTCTAATAGGTGTTGTTTCCACCGTCTAGCATCATCGATCAAATTCCAACGTTGTATCCTTGTATCCATCTAAGAGTAGTGTCGGCTACATGTTGTTTCCGCCATTCAACGTCATCAATTAGATTCCAACGTTATGTACTCATATCCATCTAGAAGCAGTGTCTACTAGGTGTTATTTCCATTGTCCAATGTCGTTGATTAGGTTTCGACATTGTGTCCTCGAACTCAATTGCAAGCAGTGCTTTTTGGGTACCATTGTTAATATACAGTGTTGTCGAATCAGCTTCATAATATACAAACCACTTTGAATTTAATAGACTTTCACTAGTATATCAAAATGAGATTGGATCAAATTGTTGATTGGACTTCGACATTGGTTATCATTGATTTTGATGTTGTATTAAGAGACTTATAAGATTTGAAACCATAAAATATATGTTTTTATTAGCATTTGACCCTCTCTGTCCAATACTAGCACAGAACCAAAGTATCCTTTTATAAAAATCAAAATATAACACTTGCTAAAAGATATTTCGTTACAAGACACAAAATCGACGAAATATCTTTTTGGCATGCTTAGTGGAACTACAATGTTAATACGAGAGAATGTTATGCCATGCAAAAGAAGTTACAACAATCTAGATAGTGTCATAGACAAGCCCTTAATAGAGGATATCTCACATGCCAAGTAGTCATCTACTCAACTTATTCCAAATCAGATACAAGGTGAGAACACAAATGTTGTAAGGCAACATGTGAAGGAACCGCGAAGATTAGCGGAAATTAATCATGTCATGCTTTCATCAATGAGACAAACCATTGAGAAAATTCAGAACGAATTCGCTAATTATATGGTGAGACGAATGACTGATGTCATTAGGCCGTTAATAATTAACACATATCATGAATGTGCTCAAGGGCAATATGGAATTCTAGTAGGATCAGCCCAGCCATAGATTGGTAATGTTCCGATAACAATAAGGTAGGCCCCTTTGCCATCAGCTCTTGTGATAGTTTTGGCACTGTAGGACACAATGTACCACCCTTAGCACCTATAAGGATTTTGTAAAGGAGAGCAACAATTTTGACAACCCAAGCTAATGGGTCTAATCCCCAAGGCATTTTGATTTTAATGGTATAGTCAGACAACAGCCTTGTCAAGATACAATGCTCACTTTTAATGAGAACGCCCAGCATGTCGCTAATGTCCCCAATGTTATGTCCACAATATAGTCTAATGTGTCACTCATACCACTTGCACACATAGCTATTGATCTCAAGGAACGATGTTAGCTCCAACTGGGGGGAGGAAAAGTTACCTTCAACCAAGGGGTAGGATGAACATTCTCAACCAATAATATTCCAAATAGTAATGCACAAATTCCTCATCAAGACTTTCGACCCATACATCTTAACCCATAATATAAAAAAATCCACTAGTCATCTAGAATGTTCCTCAATTTCCCCCAATTCCACAACAACTGGTATATCAGATTCCACAGTAATCGCTATATCAACCTCCATGATAGCTAATGTACCAAGCCCCACAACAACCAGTTTACCAGGTTCCAAAGCAACTAGCACATCAATTCCCGCCACAATCCAATGTTGCATCTAATTATGGTGCTCAACAAATGGCAAGGTTACCTATAGCCATTCTAGGATAGAATCAGATGGTCATCGAACCCATTACAAGGAATTATGGTGGTGATGCTATCTACATGGGCAATGTCTATAGAAAACCTTACCTAAATTTGATGGACACGGTTCCATATCCAAGGGGCTTTAAAATTCCAAAATTTTCACTATTTACCTTGAGAAGATGATCATTCGACCTTCAAGCACATTACTCGCTTCTTAGCCCTGTGTGGCAATACTACTCTTGGTGATCATTGGAAATTGTGTTTGTTTTGACTCTCACTGTCAACGACAACTTTTACATGGTACACAGTACTACCAGCCAACTAAGAAGCATCGATACTCTCCAAGAATCTTCGTGTAGTGTTTGACACTCCAACACATGTCCCATACGTGATCAATAAGCGTCGGAAAATCCAACATGTGGTCAACTCTCCTTGACATGCTCCAACATGTGAGTCCAAATTTCAACATGGGATTCCGACATGCCCCAACTGCTTCAAACCTGCCAAACCCAAAAAAGAAAATGAAAGGAGCAACTCAAGGAAGGAGTTGCATGATAACACTAATGTGCCTCGACACAACTCTAGGATCATGCCGATTTCACTTCCAATAGTAGGCAAGCCAAAAAAACACTTGAGCTTTAGGAAGGGGACCAAACCTTAGGGGGAAATTCTAATAGCCCACTGGAATTTTAGACCTTAGAGGAAGCAAGGAACATGGGGGAATCCACTACAAGCAAAAGGGGGCTGAGAGAATTGAGGAGAACCCAGTCAAAGGACAAGAAGCAAAGAGCCACCCATCAAGGAGGAGGAGGAGCAATGGCAGATGCAAAGGAGAAAGAAGATAGAATATGGAAAGAGGAAGAAAAGGTGGTGGACAAAAAGATTAAGGTAAAAGGGGGATGGGGGACGGGGGATTGGGGATGGGGGGCCCACTAGGGGGATACATTGCAAACACATGAGGAGGTGACTAGATCAAGATTTGAGGTGGTATTAGGGGTGGGGATCAAATGTGGAGAGAGAGAGAGAGAGAGATTGAGGGGGAGGGGGGACATAGAAAATTCATTTAGTATGGTAAAAATCAATCAACGTAGCTAAACCATTGTTTCATTCGTCATGCCCCCACTTATCCATAGAGAGAGACAAAGAGGGGGAGGAAGCCAACTTGGATACTCAAGGTGGGCACTGCGCATCCCCTTCCTTTATTATTTCCCAATAATGAAAATTATTGAAATAGAATGTAATTAAATTTATGAAATTGAAACAAAGAATTATATTAACAAATGATAGATTTATATTTTAACTGTAAATTCATTTTGAGCTCTTTTTTATAATTTATTTATATATGAATTTGAATCAAATAAATTTAATTGAAATAATCATAATATAAAAATATATATTTAATATACAACGTATCACAACATGTTGGAATTCTCTATTTTTTTAGAAACAATGTGCCGGCTGTCGTGTCATGTCGTGCAATGTCGCGTGTCCGTATCGATGCTACTTAGCCAGCCAATTCAGTTTTCTCATGAGAACAAATGAAACGACTTCTAGGACTTATCAGTCGCTAACTTGTCAACTATGAGACAAATGGGAAACGAAATAGTTGATCAATTTATAATAAGATACAAAAGAGCAAGAAACAAATGCTTAGTCCATTTGCTTGAGAAAACATTTGCAGATTTAGCCTTCAATGGCATGAAGTTTGAAATTCAAGAAAGAATGGTAGGCTAACCCTATTCAAACTTGTTTCATTTGTCTACTATGACAATTAAACATTAAAGTTTGCTTAGGAAAAAGGAAAAAAGGCATGGTTGAAGGGGAGATGTAAGCTTTGTTGAGATAAATGACTTTGATGAGGAACAAATGGAGCTAGCAGAAGTAGTTGTCACCAAGATGGTCATTGAAAAGCCATATACATGCCAAACGTAAAAACAAGCTAAAATGAAGGACAAATCAAGTAATGTGGCTACAGCCAAATAGTTGGTCTACTACACCTTCGATGTTAATAGGACTGAAGAAATCTTTGACATGTTGTTGGCCGATCGCCAAATAAAGTTAACAGAATGATAGAATATACCCACTAAAGATGAACTAGTGGGAAAGAAGTATTGCAATTGACATCACTTGTGGAGCCATAACACCTCAGATTGTGTAGTCCTGAAGAAAAATATACAAGAGGAAATTTGACAAGGGAAAGTAAAGTTTGCTGATGACAAGGGAAATCCACGATAAAGGTGGGTATAGACCCTTTCCCTATAACGACCGGTATGGTTTCGATAAGATCTCGAGGCAAAAGGTATATATCACCACACATTTGAACTCATTGTAGACAAATAATTGAAACAAAGATCTTCAATATCCAAGAAAAGAAGGTTTCTCCAACTTTGACACTAACTCAAGTGAGGCTTTACATTGTTATCTTGTCGATTAGATAGATCTATGCTGGAGATTTACATTGAACTTATGGTTTAGCTTCTAGGAGTCTTCTTTTTATCTTATCGAGATCCAAACTTCTTGTTAAAAACACTTGACATTTACGATGTGACTAGAGCTTTTCTAAGAGAGCTGGAAATGGATGGTGATACTCTAACCAAAGAAATTGTTGGGACCACTGGAGATGTAGACTCTTACCAGTTACCTGATGCCAGAGGTTATAGCAGGTATGCTGATGGCACATTCTGCTTCCTTTTGTATTTGTTTGCTTTCATTCAAGACGCAGGGGAGAAAAGAGTAAGTTAACTTATTCGGTATATGATATTATCTATGTTTGTATCAGTATTTGATACGTGATACTACTACCATGTAAATAACTCTTATTTGCATTCTCAGATAGGCATATAACCTTCTCCAGTTTCTATTTCACTACTTTCATCGATTTGGCTTCCTTCATTTCTCCCTTTTTATCGGATCTTGTTAGCAGAATACTTATGGTGTCACATAGGCATATCCCAGAGGTTCATGCATGAAATTGGATATTAAGTGAACAATAATAGTTGTAACTTGTGATTGATCCCCTCTTGGGAATTACAGAGGAAGAGCGGCAAAGGCGGTGCAAAGAAATTCTGTTCACCAGTAAAGATTTTTTTCCATCTCCCACCAATGGAGCGGAACATTACAGACTGGAGAGTGATCATAGTTATAGTCAGTGCTTCATTATCATTCAGAAGAGATCCTCTAATTGGGTGTTCTATTCATGAAAACATTTGCAGTCATCAGTTTTGGAGGTCTATACATGCACTTGCATATAATAGTTTCAGTACAATCAATAGCCACAAAGCTTAAACAATTGAAGAATCAGCTAGCAGGAAAAACCATCGCCGTTTTTATAAGTGAGTAACTAGGATAAAATTATCATATAGTTTATTAATGTAGGAAGCCAAACTATGCTGATTTTCTCGCTACCATCCTATGCTTGGCAGGAGTAATCTCACCTCTTCCAATATTTTCCTTTTAACCTTCCCTTTTTGTTTCGCAGCTTGAGGGCTTTCAGAGATTTTGCTGATGTAATTGAATCGGTCAAAGATAAAGGAGTTGTGGCCTCAGAGGCATCTCCTGATGATGTTGAAGCTGCAAATAAGGAGCGTCCGAACTTCTTTCAGGTCAAGAATGTGCTTTTAATTGATACAAGCGGGACAAAGAAGAAAAGGACAGGGTATGTTTTTACCCCATTGTTACACTTGCAATGCTTGAAGGATTGTTTCAGCGATTCTATTGCATTTTGAAATCAAGTTACAAGAGGCAACGCAATGAGGAGAGTCAATGTAACGTCAATTTGTATTCATATCTCAAGGAAATGAAAGGAAAGGAAAAAAAAAAAGGAAAGACACGTATTATACCATTGACACAACTGATTGCGAATTCTCCTTACCAATTTTATCAGCTTTATCTGATATTATTGTGATCTTTGAGTTTAAGAACATATGCAAGGCGGGCCTAGTTATTCCGAAAGGGAGATTTGCAGAAGTTGAACTTGCGAAGAGAGATATATAATTCTATCGACATTCACTTCAATAAAAGAAATGCTCGTGACATACTTGAATAGTAGGAGAAGGGAGAGATGACAGGCTTGCAGGGGGGCAAATTACTATGAAGTATTTCTCTAGGCATCGAATCACTTATTAATGCTTATGATTGATGCTGGAATACAAGGAGTTCGATCTCTTACGTGAGAATCGTTGTCGCTGTGCAAAGTAAAACCTCCAGCTGTGTATCCCAATGCGACAGAAATCAGTACGCATTTGCGTAAACACGCGGACATCAGGATCACGGTCTTCAGGTTCATTGCATGCGTGAAACATGAAAACAGACAGTTTTTGCCTAAGCACGCATCAGGATCGTGGCCCCGGGTGGTTCGCTTGTCAGGTTCGTTTAATGTGTGAAACATCAAAACAGACAGCGTTACGTCTTTACCAACTCATTCCGTAACCAGCGCGGCTGAATTCAACGAACGCTTGACTCGTGCTTTTATATGAAAACTAACGCGAACCGCTCGATAAGACGGAATTTATCTCTCTGTTACTTCATTTTTGCAGCATTTTGTACTTATGATTTGGGTTATACTTAGGGTGTGCATGTGCTTCTCAAACGAGCATCTTCAGATTATATCAATAAACATTGTATTACAAATACATACAGTGTCAAACAGTGTTTGATTTTTTTTTATTTTTTATTTTTGTTTCCCAAAACAAAAAAAGAATAGAAATCTGTATGGTAATTCTAGAACAAATTTTGTTCTAGAAATAGATTTGGAACATAATCAATAAGTTTAAAAAAAAAAAGTTGCTTCTTTGTTTCTTGGAACAACTCCAAAATCAAGCCTTTTCTTCATCTTTTTTTTTTCCGCTTCTTTCTTCTTCTTCCTCTTCTTCATCCTCTTCTTCTTCTGCCTCACCGTGGCTAGGCAAGGTTGGCCTCATCGAGCCACCAACAAGATTGCTAGCCATGGCCAAGGCGAGCGACCAACTAAAGGAAAAAGGAAAAGAAAAGGAAAAAAAGAAAAGAAAAAGAAAAAAAAAGAAAAATATAATAAAACTATTAAAAAATTAAAATAATTCTAAATCACAAATGAATGTGAGAGTCATACCAACATGTTTCTATTTCGGGAATAGAAAATTTGTAAAGTTATTGAATGCCTTCAAATGCTCTGAAACTAGTCCAAGAAAACAAAATAAATAAACAATTTCTAAGCAAAAATTATTCCCAAAAACATAATGGTTACCAAACATACCTTAAATGGTACCATGTGGAGGTCTAAGAGGGTGATTGTTTCAAATAGACACCAATCGGTAGACATTTCATACATACATCCTCCTTGAGGACTCTCAACTCCAACCTCGGTTTGAACCAGCCGATCACCTAAGACTTTGCGGGTTTTCACGCCAAGGGCATGTCAACTCGAGGGTCCACTCCCCACGCATAAGATTGGGGACGGCTTAGGAATGCTCTAGCGTTCTCTCAACTAGGTTGTTCTAACTTTCTCAATCACCCCTTCGACCTCAAGAAAACCGAAAAGAAGTGAATGAAAATCCTTTCATGGTTTATCGCGTCGTCGTTCTATAGTTACTGAACAATAAGATGACTGCATGTCATGAAACTTTTTTTAACCCGACAACGACGTCGCCTCATTCACGCGTTGCCTTTTGTAGGGGGAGAAGACTTTTTGTCCTTCAGCGTTTTATAGTGAAAACCCTACTTGGAATCGAAAGCGAGTTCCTAGGACCACCGGCCCTAAAAACCAAGAGAAAACGACAACCGAAGAAGAAGACTGTCCAGCTTCGAGCACGACCTTGTTGTCTGACTCAAGGAGAGGCCCCATTTCTGATCATTCCTTCATTCCTTCCTTCCCAAACCTTCCAATTTGGAAGGATGTTGCCAATCTGTTAGAAAGAAGGAGGGGGGGGCCATTGATTGCTCTCTCTTTGCTTTGTGGGTCCGTGTGAATTTACAAAACCATCAAAGTCAATGATGCCCACTTGCTAATCTCACTAATTTAGTTCAAAATTCCTAAACATATTACACATTTACCAATTTAATCATAAATATTTGCTAACACCCACTTGTTGCTCTAGCGGATCATCAGTGGCTAGGCAAGGTCCGCAAGGCTCACCCTTGCGGATAGCTAGCAAGGGTGAGCTTAGCTAAAGGGCAGCAAGGTCAACCTCACCAGACCTCATCGGCTCTTGTCTCTCATTGATCATTGAGGCTCGACAACCAACTAGAGCAAGAGGAAGAGAAGAAAAAAAAATAAAGGGAAAGGAAAAAGGATAAATAAATAAATAAATTCAAAAAATATTAAAATATTATTAAAAATTATTCACATCATTTTGGCGTATGGACTTGATTAATAAAATGTGAAAAGATTTAGAACTCAATTAACAAAATTAAAATATTTATGACTGAATTGACAAAAATATAATATATTGAAAACTTTTTGGACAATTTTTTTAGTTGATTCCTATCCCGAATTTGTCCTATATACTTCTTCTTGATGACGATGATGAGAAGGAGGAGGAGGTGTCAAATTCAATAGGTTGAGAAATTTTTAGGAGGAGGAAAATGACTTTTAACACATCAATGGTTAAGATTCGGCGGGACAATGACAGGACGATGACGGAGGCAATGAGCAAGATTGAGAATCTCTAATCATGTTAATAGTGAGTAGATAACTATATATTGCTAGTTTATTGATTACTAATTGTCTATGCATCTTGGTAAGTACAATAACATCCTTCCGAGTTGGGGTTTAATAAATACTTTTTAAACATTTTTTCAATTCTCCAAAAAAAAAGAAAATAATACACACATATTGTAAGTCCAATTGATACTAGAGCCTTACCAAGCAAAGATTGAATCCTAAATATGTCTCGCCTAATCTCAAACTAGCTACGACACAACAATGTGCTTCACGATACGGGCGAGAGGCGACCTGGAGTAGACAACTGTCGCGCCGGTGCCGAGTGGGGCCCGCCTTCCATCGCATCCTAAATATGACCCTAACATGGAATCTACCTGTTCTAGTAGATAAGTCTCCCACAACCTCAGATTAGCCCCGGCCGGCAGCCACATGTACAGCCCACCTGTTGGGACCCACACCATCCTTCCCTCCGAGATATATATAACCCCTCATCTCAGCCGTCCATCTCCACCTCGCGCTCTCCCCCCGTTTCTACTCCGAAAAGCCACCGCAGAGGGGGCAGAGAGAGAGAGAGAGAGAGAGCGCTGCGATGGAAGACCCCCGCTCGACGCGACACCTCAAGCGAGCCGAGCTCGCCGGAGCTTCGACGGCTCCGACGGCTCCGACGGCGCCGAAGCGACGGAGGATAGCCTCCGTCGGAGAAGCGCCGTTCGAGCTGCGGTCGGAGGAGCGCGGGGGCGGACCGCCGCTTGTGCTTCGGCGTTCGGACTCGCCGGAGAAGATCAGCGTTCCGTCGGCGGCCGGAGACTTCGCGTCGAGCTCGAGCTCCGGTCCTTCAGAGCCGCCTCGTTCCTCGGCGAGGAGTGACGAGGACTCCGTCGACGTCGTGAAGGAAAAGAAGTTCGACATGGTCGGCGACGATCGACAGCAACAGGTGAATTTCGAGCTTTGATCGTTCTCTCGCTCTCTCTGTCTGTTTCCTTGTGCAATCGACCGTCCGTGCGCGTTCACGAGAGAGAATTCTGGCCGTTTCGCCACCCTCGGTTACTAAATTAACGGAAGATCTCTAACGGTGCAGTCGCAGGCGAAGAGTTTCGAAACCGAAGCATCCACATGCAACCGAGATTTCAGGTACACTCCACATTCCTTCTTCAATTTCGATCCCTCTTAAATTCCTCCGTCGGCGAAGTGTTTTTTTTTTTTTTTTTTGGTTTCGTTTTTGTCAATTGTCTCCAATTGTAGCGGAGAAAGCGCCCCATCGAAATCGGAGACGACGAGCGAACGGAGCCCTCCGGCATCTCCGCCGTCGCGAGCGGAGCTGGAATCGTTCTTCTTGGAGGCAGAGGAGCGCGAGCGGCAACGGTTCACGGAGAAGTGAGTGATTCTCTCTTAACTGCTCCGTCGAACAAGAACCCTTCTCTTCATTCGTAGAGAGAGATAGAGAGAGAATCAAAACCCTAAGTGACTGATGACAAACTCCATTCGCCTGCTTCTTCTTCTCCTCCTCCTCCTCCTCCTCCTCCTCCTTCTTCTCTTCTTCTTCTCCTCCTTCTTCTTCTCCTTCTTCTCCTGCTTCTTCTCCTTCTTCTTCTCCTTCTTCTCCTTCTTCTTCTTATTCCTGCCTTGCAGGTACAACTACGACGTCGCCATGGACGCCCCCCTCGAAGGCCGCTACGAGTGGATCCGCTTGAAGCCGTGAGCAGAGAGAGAGAGAGAGAGGCGACGGAGCAGAGATGATGACGCCAGGGTGACGCCGAGGTCAGCTCGTCGCGACGTCGAGAGAGAGAGAGACGAGAACTGTTGACTTTCAGTGACGTGTACAGCTTTCGCCGGGAAATGCAAAAAAATCCCGGGCCGGAAAATTACAAATAAACACGGAAATATCCGTAATTTCTTTGGTTTTAAACAAGGTGCAAAAAAGTGTCCTTTTTTCTCGTTTCTGTCCTCGGATCAATATGAAATTACGATTTTCGGCCCGCTCTCCAAAAGTTCTATATATCAAAAGGGAATGGGGAGGGAGAATATTCTTGCTAAAAGAGTACTTGATTACGGAGGCTAAAAGCGAGAACATACTCTCCTTTTTTTTTCTTTTTTTCTTTTTTGGGGGTGGTCATTGCTAATATTTTTCTTGCAGGGGGGCGGTGAGGCAAAAATCCTCTCGTGTCTCTTTCTTTATGATATCGACGGACGACCCCCCGCGCGCGCACGTCTTTCGGCTGGGGGACCGTTCTTCGTGCATTGACTCGTCCCCGGCGTTAAACACACGTACGTAAACTTCTTTCTTCTTTCTTCTTTCTTCCCTCCCACCTCTTCCACACACGCCTCTCGACACACCGCAACACGTGTATAAAAGACGACATAGATCTTGTAGATAAGCGATGTGGGGATAGCTTGATGCCCCCTCTCGCGTGCAAGCAAGCAAGGCGGGTTGAGGAACAGCTCGTGGAGATCGAATTGGAGCGGAATCTAGATCTAGCCCCTATATGGTATTAGAATGTTCAATTCAAAAGCTTTACACCAGTTGCATGTGGTAGCTACAACCATAGCATAGTATTTTTTAGAATGGTCGAAAGTATGACCCTAAAAACTTACACTTATAAGTGGAGGGTGACGCTTGTATATAAAGAATGGACAAATTCTATAAATGAGTGATGTAGGATACTTTAACAGAACTTGAAATGACAAATGACCAATGTTGTTTTCTTAGATATATTTCGCAAAAGTATATATAATAGCAATAGTATAATTATGCATGTTTATGTTATTATTAGTAAGTTAACATGTCAAGTGCTTTGGATACTTGTAAAGGCTTATAACAAAGGGAGATAATTAAAGTTGTAACATTGTAATCAGTGAAGAAGGTGGGGATTATACCAGGCACATGCCTGATCCAGAAGCAAGCAATTTTATATCTTGGGGGCGTGGTTTGGTTCTGTGATTTATGGACAGAGCTTCCTGAATTAAATTTACTCATGTTCACACTGCTTCCCCCATTCAGACCATTCACTTGACGAGCATCAAATGGAAACTCATGTTCTAGATCTTTGTTCCGGACATGAAAATTCAAATTTTATTTAAAAATACCATGTATGTAAAGTCAGATCTCATACAAACAATCGCGGGATAGAAACATTCATTTACTGAAGATACGTTGGATATAATTGTCAAAATCGAAAATCATTCATTTGATTTTACTTATTTACAAGGTCTATATGCTCTTCACATACATATAATTGCTCTTGATCTTTAACCTCGAGTCTTTTTTGGATGGATATTTTGACATGATATCGCTCATTTTCTTTGTGTAAATCTTTGAATTCCACTCATCATTGTCGATGCGCCTCGTACATAAAGTAGATAAATCCCGGAGGCGAAGGACGTTGGATACCTTAACAAATCTCGCCAGAACGAGGAATTCCATATGATATTCAAGAAACAGGAGGTCGTGCACATGTAGTGGGGGAGCGGGGGTGGGTCTCTCCAAGCAAAGGGCTTTGCTTTGGATCTGGTGCCACTTTAGTTGAGTTGGGGGAGTGATGATGGGACTGCGTTGGGAGGGGAAAGAATGTTGCCTTTCTTTTCATTAATGGAGATGGGGTTTCGATCTTGGTGCCTCTCTTTTTCACGCTCCACGAAGCTGATTGTGGAGGAGCTCATTAGGGACTTATTTTAAAAGGGACTCCCTTTTTGTCGAGCAGGAATTTACTTTAGTAACGTTAGGCAGATGGATGCCTATTGTAAATTTTGAGGACCAAAGTCAAAGAACTTGCCTCGTGAAATTGAGATTCTATAAAGTTAAAGAGGGATGGATGCTTCGGCCTAGATTTATTTCACTTCTTTTACCTTTCCTTTTCTTCTTTTCATTTTTACATTTGTGCCTTCCACACGCGTTCCCTCTCTCCACGAAGCTGATTGGGAAGGAGCTCATTAGGAACTTATTTAAAAGGGCCTTCCTTTTTGTCAAGCAGCACTGATTTTTTAAAACCCAGGTCAAAAACTTGCCTCGTGAAATTGAGATCTTTTAGGCTGCGTTTGACAGTTCGGATAAAATTCGAGATAGGATATGATTTATCCTATCCTACGTTTGGTGCTCACTCATAATAGGATAAAGTCGGATATAAGGGGGATATAAATAGGATAAAATTATCCCATGGGGGAGGTGGGATAAAGGTGGATAGAATTTCTAATGTCTATAATAGAAAAGTTATTTTTCTTGAATAACAAACTTATTAAATTAACAAAATTGAAATTATATTTTAATATAAATAATATTTGAATTCTAATTTAAGAAATTAAAAATAAAAAAATTAAATTTTTTTAATTAATCATATTTTAATTTATATATTCAACTATAATTCTATCTTATAATAAAGATTCAATCTATAAATTAAATATTTATATTTATTATATATTTTAGGTATTTTTATATTTTAGGTATGTTAGTACATTTTACTATTTGATAAAATTTTATTAAAGAATGATGAAAGGGAAAAAAAGAAATAATAATGAAAATAATATTGAAAAAAGGAAAAATAAATAATAAATAATAAATAAATTAAGGAATAGTGTTATAAGAGATTTTCACCATCTCCGTTTATGAACATTTAGATTCATTTATAATGATATGCCGTTTATATTAAAAAAAATGTACATAATATAATGTAAACATATCCGACTTAAATACTGCGATTTACCAAACAATGGACGGGATGTAAAAAAATCCCAGGATTTCATATCCTGCCCTATTCAGTCCTATCCCGATTAGAAATCCGGATGACCAAACGTAGCCTTAAAATTATAGAGAGGTGGGTGCTTTGGCCTAGATTTATTTTTCTCCTTTTTCCTTTCCTTTTCTTCTTTTCATTTTTACATTTTTTCCTTCAACACGCGTTCTTGAAGTATGAGATTTTGAACCTTAAACAACTCAAACCTAGTGTTGCTGCTCATGGATGGGATGGCCATTTCGGGCACAAAGGGGTCAGGGAGAGAGGGGTTATGTTTATATTTATTTCATATTAAGCTTTCTGAACCCCCGAGTTTAAAAGATCTCAATTATTTTGCCCTGTATGTTAATAGAATTTAAGTTAGTCGATTTAATGCATACAAGGACCAAAATAATGGGGTTGAGTAGAGAAAAATGCCTCATTGAACTCTTTTTTTTTTTCCACGTAACCTATTTCTCTCTGTCCAATTAGGTCCCTATATTATGGTCTTTAGGTATGGTCCACATGAACTACCGGGTCGGTGGAATTAGACCAATCAACTGATCGAATACAAAGACAACCCCACAAGGCCCATTCGAGCGTCTATCAACCATCAATTAGACCAATAAGCTAGTTCAAAGATCTTTCACGTCCTATTAATGTCTTTATCATATGATATGATGTATATGTATATAATCAACTTACTTGATGACAGAGTGCACATGTTCTTGCCGATCACGTTCAATCAAAAGCTTGAGGAGGACACTTCTAGAGCCCCCATCATCCTCATTCGATTAAGCCTATTTCGAAACGATTTGGCTTTTGAATTTGGATTATTACTTGGTCTTGTTACTACTGTAGAAAAATCTTTATTCACTGTCAGATAAGTGGTATTATTGTAGTTAAGTTTTTGTCAAAAAATTTTCATATGTCAACCATTCAAAGGTGAATATGTAACTTATCTTTTACACCTACAGTGGGCCTGATAAAAAGCCTTTTAAATTATACCTTTTAACCTTTTTTCAAGGATTATCGCTTCATTGTTTGACAACTAATTTACAAGAAACAATTTCAATCTTTCAAAAGTATATCGACATGCAATATCATAGATAATTTCCTGTAATTTTTGTGAACTTATTTCTTTTAATTTTCAAAGATTCTGGAAGGTATATAAATAATGAGTAAACAGGTAGAAGTTGCATCAACGATAACTGACGGTTGACGCTGCCTCAAATACCGCATAGAAGCTCTTTTTTTATACGCCACCACCTAGGAAAAGAAGTTCAAACATGATAAAGAGAGGACCTAAGGTTTACCAAATGTAAGACTAAGGAATAAAGTATACCGACTTTGTAGACATTGAAATGAGCGACATTTATTAGCATTTATGTCCATTTAGGAATAGCAATTTGACTCGTCCTAGCAAATATCCGCACCACCCTGCCCTAATGGCAGTGATAGAACCCGCAACGTGTAGATTTCGAGACGAGACCGGTTCAAACAAATCGCTGCACGCATAAGGTGGAGCGAGGATGGATTTATGAGCTTGGATGAAGCATCGCAACGCTTAAAATGTACAGCTTTAGCAATTGTTTGAGTAGACAATTGTTCGGCTATGGCCCGATTCATTCGACCCCGTCGAGAGATGTAGGACCCTTTCCGGCAGCCCTCCACTCTTCCTCTCTTTCTTTATCTTCCTCCATTGGCGAAGCCCCCATGCTCAATGTTCGGCCTAAAGGAATTGAGCTATCTTAAGTTAAAAATAGCCCTTGGGAGTCACCGTATCATGGGACATGGACCCTCGATGCTCGAGAGGCGCTCGACCTCACCCACTCCACCTCCACTTCTCTCTCTCTCTCTCTCTCTCTCTCTCTCTCTCTCTCTCTCTCTCTCTATGTAATCATGTATTTTTGTGTGTTGGAAGAATATCCGTGAAAGAAACGACTAACATCTTTGATGCATAACAAATAAATTACCTAGGAATGTATGTTGAATTATGAGCGAACGTGGACGATATGACTTCACGATAGTCCAAATACAATCATGACAATAGTATTCGCGTTCCATAGCGTTAATGCCGATTGTCTTCTTAAAGCAGTAATGGAATTGCCTTTGTTCATTGATAGAGAGAGAAAAAGAAGAGAGAACCGTTTATTAAAACTTTCTTTCTGACAATTAGCTATCGCAATTATCTCTAGAAGTTATTTATATAAGTTCCCTCACAAATTTTCAGAAGCTGTCTCTCCATTATATCATATTAAGAAAAACTAGCGCGTCTTACTCTTATCCCACTTGGATATGATAGGGTTAATAGTGCCCTATCAAGAATATAATGCATTCAACATTCATCTACTTTAAAAATAATTCATACTAGCAAGAAAGTCGTGCGATCAGTGAGTACACTTACACTCGGTAGCTCAAATTATGTACCTATTAAGAATGACATAATGGCTACAACCCAAAAAGAAATGAAAAATTGATGTCTCACAATACTCCGGACATATTTGCTACATCAGTTCGAGTATACATATCCCTTAAGGGCTATACTTAACTATTCTCATAACAACATATATTTACAATTATATTTAAAACCATAGAATGCGATATAATTAGTCAATCGATAAATACATGTGACAGATGTAAAACAATAATAGTCTTCCTTTGCACTCATATCTCTCTCCATTTTAGAACATTTACTTTCCTATATGCCTTCCATAAAATCATATCTATTCATGACCGCTAGTAACATACTAAAGTAAAAATATTGATCTCTCATTTCGAGAATATAGTCAAGAGTAACATAGGGCACAAAATGAGGTAGATTATAAATTACCTCAAGCGCTGACACGATGATTAAATATGGATTATTTCACTCATCTTCCCTTGTCGGTCGTACAATGCACATGTAGTTTAAATAACATGCTATAGTGGATTTTTCTTTCTATAAGAGCGTATGTTATTTATTAAACACATCCATGATATAAATCTTAATCTAAACATAATCACGTGCTTCTCAAGTACTAATATTTAGCTCGAGTACTATATAAGCTTGCTTTCTACAGTGCCCAAATAAGTACTCGCATCCAGAATTTTTAAGAATTTTTATATTTTTCTGAATTTTCTATAATAAAAAATTTATGGACTTTCCATTTTTAAAATTTTTAATGTTTTTTCGAATTTTTTAATTTTTTAATTTTTTTTAATTATTAAAGTTTATAATTCTTCATTGATTTTTCGAATTTTCTAAATTTTTTATTATTTCCCAATATTTTTCCATTTTCTAAATTTTTAATAATTTTTAAAGCATTTTTTCGAATTTTTAAAATTTTAAAATTTATTTATTAATTATTATATTTGGGGAACGGGCTTGGACCGGGTTTGTCTTCTTCCCTTGCACCTTCTTCCTTGCGCCTTCTTCCCATACGAACTTTAACCTCACTTGCAACTAAGGAAACCTCAAGACAACATGTCTCCGGCCACTGTCCATCACAGCCACAGAAGCACAACCTCCTGCCGGTCGCCCATTTCAACCATCGCCGACCACCGCTAGCCGCCTACTATGACGGCCTCAAAATTTCACAACAACCTAGACCAAAACGAAATTTTAAAATGAGCAATCCAATGTACAACAAGCATGAATACATCATAATAGGGAAGAACGGCCTAACTAACGCGCGGCCTCACACAGCAAGCACACCGTGAAGGATGGGTTTTCGACTGGGAGCTTTCTAGCACATAAAATGCATATGCGACCACCTCAAGCGAGATTTTTCCATCAAGTGTGTGGAAACATAGAGAAAGTACTCACATTAGACCAAATCCAACCAACACAGGACAAAATATGAATTGATCTTGAGCTCTAACATGCATAGACATTTTGGCCTTCTCTCCAGCATTCTATCAAGCATATAATATGTAGATTAAATGATGCATTCCAAAGCAAGATTTAGAGTGATTTTAGAAGCAAAATGATGTATGGAAGTCTGAATCAACATATTTTGTGCCAAATTGTCTCAGTTTGTGGCAATTCATTCGAAATCTCACACTCAAGTTCAGTGCTCTTAAGTGTTCCATATTGTTGAAATAATAGTTGTTTCTTTTTGTATGTTTTGCTAATTTGGTTTTTCAGTTATTCTAGTCCTTAAGAGTTAGTGGAGTCACGTTTAGTTAATTTGTGCGTTGGTTGTCCTAGTTTTAGGTGTTAGTAGAGTAAGTGCTTTATGAAGAATATGGGTAGTTATTATGGATCATATTTTAGTGGTGTTTTTACATTATGTATTTGTCTTTGTAAAAGACTTCAAGGTTCTGAACGAAAGATGAAGTTTCAACCTCATCTGTCTTCCCCTTTAGCAATTTCCTGTGAGAAGAGTGAGAGAGTTTTTAAAAAAGATTAAGAAGGTTTAGAAGTGTGAGATACTTTCGTGAGATAATTGCAGCAGCAATATTTCCAATAGCCACTGACAATTTTGTTCTACCAACAATTTTACAGTGGTATCTGCAATTCCACGCTTTGATGGTCACTATGATCAATTAGAGCATATTGATGGAGAATTTTTTACGATCAAAGGAGTATTGGTCAGTCATCGAATATGGAATTCAAGAGCCACTAGCAGGCATGGCTTTCATAGATCCTCAGAAAGCATAATTGGAAGCTAGAAAGCTTATAGACCTAAAGGCAAAAAAATATATCTTTGAGGCTATTGATCGTCCCATCTTGGAGACTATTCTTTGCAAAGAAACTTCCAAGGATATTTGGGATTCTATGAAGAAGAAATATCAAGGCTTTATTAGGGTGAAGCGTGCACAGCTTCAAGCCTTGAGAATAGATTCTGAGACATTGGCAATAAAGGATGGAGAATCTGTTACCAGCTATTGTGCCAGAACGATGGAGATCAGCAACAAGATGTGATTCCATGGCGAGAAGATAGACGACGTCACCATGGTGGAGAAGATTTTACATTTCCTGACACCAAAGTTTAATTATGTTGTCTACTCAATCAAAGAGTCGAAAGACATAAATGCATTCTCTCTTGATGAATTGCAAAGCTCCTTATTGGTCTATGAACATAAGATAAATAGAAGTTCAACAGTAGAGGAGCAAGTGTTGAAAGCTTCTACCAATACTCATTCCAACAATTTCAAAGGAATAGGTAGAGGTAGAGGTAAAGAAATGAGAGATCAAGGAAATAGAGATGTTAACAGAAATTTCAAAACCAATAATAACCAATTTCAAGGCAAAAGCAGAGGATGGGATTCTAACAAATCCAAGATATAATGTTTTAGATGTCATAAATTTGGTCATTATACATTTAAATGTTATACTAGGCTGCCTAATAATAAAGAAAATGCAAAGAGTCAAATTTGTTGAACAAAAGAAAGCAAAAACATTATTTTATTTTATTGTTTGTGAAAGTAAGAGATAGCAAAAACGTTGTTGATGGCTATTCAAGATGAAAAGAAACCCGAGTCAGATATTTGGTATGTGGATATAGGCTGCAATAATCACATGAGTAGAAGTCTTCCTTTTCTTATCTAAGTGAAGATTTTCATTTCACTGTGAGTTTTGAGGATCATTCTACTGTGAAAGTGATGGGAAAATGTGATATTAAAATAAGAACCAAGAATGGTTTTGTGGAAACGATCTCTAATGTGTTGTATGTTCCTGACCTAAAAAGTAACCTATTGAATGCTAGTCAATACAAGGAAATGGTTATGTTATCACCATTAAGAGGGGCGCTTATGAAATTTATGATTCTGTTAGAGGTGCTATTGTAATTGTTCCTATGAGTTCAAATAAATTATTTCCATTAAAGATTGAAAATATTCAATCTCGTTTGATGGCTAAAAAGAAAGATCCATCATGGCTGTGGCATTTTCGCTATGGTTATTTGAGTTTTTGTGGATTGAAGACCTTCCAACAAAAAAGCATGGTGACAGGTCTTCCTCAAATTACTACTCATTTTCAAGTCTACGAAGAATATGTTGTTAGCAAACAACATCATTCTTAATTTTCAAAAGAAAAGTCATGGAGAGCAAAGGATGTTTTGCAGCTAGTACATTCGGACATTTGTGGTCTAACAAACCTATCTTCTAATGGAGGCAAAAGATACTTAAGGGCGCGTTTGGTTGTGTTTCTGTTTAAAAATTGTTCTAGGGAACAGAAATAGAAAAAAGTGTTTCTGTTCCGGGGAACAATTTTTGAACAAAACAACACGTTTGGTAAACTTGTTCCGGGAATAAAAAATAAACAGAACCATGTTTGGTAAATTTGGATAATTTTTTTATTTCTTTTATTTTTTCTATTTTTTTTTCTTTTTTTCTTTTTCATTTTTTTTCCTTCTTTTGGCCGGTCGCCGGCCAAGGCCTTGGCCGGCGACCGGCCGGCGAGGCCGAGCTCGCCCAGCGGCGGGCGAGGCGCGGCCTCGCTGGGCCACCGCCAGGCGACGCCGACTCGCCCAGATCCGGCGAGGCCGAGGCTCGCCGGCCGCTGAGCGAGCTCGGCCTCGCCGGATCTGGGCGTCGAGGTCGCCCAGGCCGGCGCGAGGCCGACCCTCGCCTAGCTACGGCGAGCCTCGCCGTGGCTGGGCGAGGCCGCCGTCCCTCGTCGGCCAATCGCCGGCCATGGCCGAGGCCGGCGACCGGCCAAAAGAAAAAAGAACAAGAAAATAAGAGAAAAAAGAAAAAAATAATAAGTGTTTCTCAAAAGTGTTTCAGAAACAAGAAACACAAAATTTGTGTTTCTTGTTTCTGTTTCTTTTTTGTTCCTGGGAACAAAAGAACAAAAAATGAACAGAAACGCGTCCAAACGCGTTTCTGTTCTTTTTTTGTTCCTAGGAACAAAAAAACAGAAAAAGTGTTTAAAAACAAAAAAAAGAAACACAAACAAACGCGGCCTTAATTGCCTTCATTGATGATTTTTCCAAAAAAAAAAAAACCTGTGTTTGTTTTTTACAAGAAAAATCAAAAGCTTTCTCCACATTTAAAAGCTTCAAAGTTCATGTGGAAAATGAAGCAACAAAAACCATTAAGACTCTTCGAACAAATTGTGGTGGTGAATATTGCTCAAAAGAATTTGAAGATGTGCAAAGCATGGGATTCGAAGAGAGCTTACAGCCTCATATACACCACAATAAAATGGTGTATCTGAGAGGAAAAATAGTACTATTCTCAACATGGTGAGAAGCTTATTGGCAATAGGAGAAGTTCCAAAGACTTTATGGCCAAAAGCAGTAAATTGGAGTATTCATGTTTTGAACAGAAATCCAATTTTTGCTGTTCAAAATATGACACCAGAAAAGGCTTGGAGTGGGAGAAGATCGGCTGTAGATCACTTCAGAATATTTTGATGCATTGTATATACCCAGGTCCCGGATGAGAAAATGAAGAAACATGATGCCAATGCTGAAAAATGTGTCTTTCTTGGCATAAGTGAAACATCTAAATCATATAAATTATTCAATCTACTCACAAAGAAGATTGTGACTAGTAAGGATGTTTTTTTATGAAGAGAACACTTGAGATTGGAATAGGCATCAACCTACCCAAGTCCTTTGTGACAATGATGCTAAACATAAGCAGATTTCAGCATCTTGTATGCCCAAAAATTCATCAAATACGACTTCTACATGTTGGAAAAAACTTCCTTATTTGTTTTGAAATTGACAAAACGTTTCCATCAGTCTAGTCTGAAGACTTACAGACTCTATTGTCAAAGTCTGAAGACCTCCAAACTCAAAATTTAAAGTCTGCCCTCACCGATAGTTTCTAGACCGATGAAGAACAATTTCATCCGATGAAGAGGACTTATCCAGATGCAAATATATTTTAAAGGATTTGGTTCGTACAGTTGAAGGAGATCTCACAACTGGAGATAGCATCTCGTGATCAATTATTCTTACTTAAATCAACTTGAATAATTAGATCTGTTGATTGGTGAAGTATACTTTGAAGATTCTTCTTATGGAAACTAGATCATGATTGTATGGGCGAGTAGGATTGGTGGGCTATCATCACATTCCTTAAATAACTCGAGATCTTTCTAATTGATTTTGTCCAACGGGTAGATTAAAATAACTCTTTTGGAAGGTGCCAACGGTTATGATGGCATCGAGAAGTATATAAGGAGGACACTCAAGTTATTCGAGTGTGTGCGTGAAAAAAAAAATTCCAAAGTCTGAATCTTTTAGTTCTTTGCTGTTACAATTTGTCGAACTTAAAATGTACTTAAAAGAGAGATCAAATTCTTGTGAGACCTTGAGGAAGTGTAGCAAAATCTCTATAATGTGGAATCAAGGACGTGACATTGTAAAATATCTTTTGGTTCTTAGTGGAATCCAACTAGTGGGCTGTTAGTGCGAAAGAGTAGACGTAAGCTTGGTCTAAGCCGAACCACTATAAACATTGTGTTTCAATTCTTTTTCCCTAATCTCTTTACTTAATTCACAGTCTTATATATCAGTTTACAATCTTTTATATGTTCAATCTACTATTTTCATATAAGTCGAATTAAGTTGTTAAGTCTTTAAAAAACTTCTTTAACACCTATTCACCCCCCTTCTAGGTGTTCATACTAGCATGATCACTATAGCTACTAGAATTGCACCAACAATCACTGAAGTCAATGAAGAAGAAGCTCAATATCTTCGCCGCATTAGAAAAATGCATGCTTGGATGGAAGATTATGAGGTAACTAGAATTGGGGATTCAATTACTCACTTCGCCTTATTTTTAGACTATAACCCTACAACTTTTTAGAGTGCTATCAAAGAAGAAAAATAGTGAAAAGCGATGGATAATAAAATTAACGCCATTGAAAGAAATGATACTCGGGAGCTATTCGGTCTTTCGAATGAACAAAAAGCCATTGGTGGACAATATTGAAATAATTTCAGAGGTTTTCCCTGACTTTGTCCGTGTCAACAAACAATTCGAAATGCCTCAACTTTTTTAGAACAGGTCCGAGTCAAATAGCAATGATTCGAAGCACTTCTTTTTTTTTTTTTTTTACACTATTTCGGAAACCCAAGGACTCAATCATATGGATATGTAAAATACAGGATTTCCAATCCTAGCAAGAAAGGCCCAAAGCCAATCCCAGGGAACAGTAAAGCTTCATAGGGTCTTTCTATCCAGGTGCAGGTAGTCCGCATCTTCACAGACATGTCTATTTCACCGAGTTTCTCTCCAAGACAATGCCCAGATCGTTACGCTGTAAAGTAGGTCTTTAAAACAAAATTGAAAAAAAATGGTGAAGTTGACAAATACAAAGCACATTTGGTAGCCAAGGGATACAAGTACCAATATGGGATTGACTATACATAAGTTTTTTTCTCCAGTTGCAAGACATGACACAATCAAATTAGTGGTTGCGTTGGCAGCACATAATTCTTGGCTTATTTTCTAGCTAGATGTCAAATCGGCATTCTTGCATGGGTACTTGGAGGAACAGGTTTTTGTTGAGCAATCCCCTGGTTATGTCAAGATTGGAAATAAACATAAAGTTTATAGATTGAAGAAAGCTCTTTATGGGCTAAAACAAGCCCCTCAAGCTTGGTATAGTCATATTAAAACTTATTTTCTTAAAGTTGGTTTCTCAAAATATCCTTATGAGCATACACTTTTTGTCAAGATTAGAGATAAAAGGAAAATACTTATTGTCTGCTTGTATGTTGACGATCTTATATTTATTAGAAATTGTGATGCCATGTTTGAAAAATTTAAGTAATCCATGATAGATGAGTTTGATATGTTTGATCTTGGTATGATGCATTACTTTCTTGGCATAAAATGGTACAATCGAGTGATGGGATCTTTATTTCTTAAAAGAAATATGTGGGAGAAATTTTGGACAGACTTCAGATGAAGCATTGTAATTATGTAAATACTACAGTTGAGTTTTGATCTTGGTATGATGCATTACTTTCTTGGCATAAAATGGTACAATCGAGTGATGGGATCTTTATTTCTTAAAAGAAATATGTGGGAGAAATTTTGGACAGACTTCAGATGAAGCATTGTAATTATGTAAATACTACAGTTGAGTTTTGCTTAAAGCTATATAAAGATCATGAAGGGAAGGAGGAAGTTCGACAGTACACTTTACAAACAAATTGTAAGCAGTTTGATGTATCTAACTACAACAAGACCAGACATAATGTATTATGTGAGTTTAATTAGTAAATATATGAAGAATCCAACAAAAATGCATTTGTTAGCTACCAAGAGAATCCTCTATTACTTGCAATGAACTAGAGACTCTGGACTATTTTACAAGAAGCGTGAAAAGTCCAATTTGTTGGGATTTACTGATAGTGATTATGCAGGAGATCAAGATGATAGGAGGGGCACTTCGGGTTATGCTTTTATGTTTGGAACAGGTGTTATTTCGTGGTTATCCAAGAAGCAACAAATTGTCACATTGTCAAATACAAATACTGAATTTGTTGCTACAACAGCTGGTGCTTGTCAAGTTATTTAGCTAAGGAGAATTATTGAAGAGCTGCAACTCAAGCAACTAGGAGCTACTAAAATTTTTTGTGACAAAACTTTTTTATCTGTTTTGAAGCTGACAAAACATTTCCATCAATCTAGTCTAAAGACTTGCAGACTCTATTGTCAAAGTCTGAAGACCTCTAGACTCAAGATTTAAAGTCTACCCTCACTGATAGTTTCCAGACCGATGAAGAAAAGATTATCCAATGAAGAAGACTTATCCAGATACAAGTATATCTTTAAAGATTTGGTTCGTACGGTTGAAGAAGATCTCATGGCTAGAGATAGCATTTCATGATCAATTATTCTTATTGAAACCAATTTGAATAATTAAATCCATTGATTAGCGAAGTATACTAGGAAGGTTCTACTTATAGAAACCTAAATCCTGATTGTATGGGCAAGCAAGATTTGTGAGCTATCATCACATTCCTTAAATAACTTGAGACCTTCCTAATTAATTCTGTCCAACGGGTAGATTGGAAGAACTCCTTTAAAAGGTGCCAACAATTATAATGGCACAGAGGAGGATATAAGAAGGACGCTCAAGTTATTCGAGTGTGTGTGTGTAAAAGAAAAATTCCAAAGTCTAAAACTCTTAGTTCTTTGTTGTTTCAATTTGTCGAAGCTTAAACTGTACTCAAAAGAAAGATCAAATACTTGTGAGACCTTAAGGAAGTGTAGTAGAATCTCTACACTGTGGAATCAAGGACGTGAGATTGTAAAATCTCTTTTGATTCTTAGTGGAATCTAGCCAGTGGGCTGTCAGTGCGGGAGAGTAGACGTAGGCTTGGTCTAAGTCGAACCACTATAAACATTGTGTTTCAATTCTCTTTCCATAAACTCTTTACTTTAATTCACAGTCTTATATAACTATTTACAATCTTTTACATCTTCAATCTACTGTTTTTATAAAAATCGAATTAAGTTATTAAGTCTTACAAAAACTTCTTTAACACATATTCACTCCCCTCTAGGTGTTCATACTAGCTTTATCACAACTCAGTAATCAAACTCTCCAAGAATCCTGTGCTACATAGAAGAAACAAGCACATTGATGTGAAGTTTTATTTCTTGAGAGATCCTAGCAATGATGGAACAATTGATCTAATCTATTGCATGAGCGAAGATCAACTTGCTAATATATTCACCAAGGCCCTCAAGATGGAGTCATTTGTGAAGCTCAGAAGGTTACTAAAGCGCGTTTGGTAACGATTCTATTCCCGGGAGTATAATCTGATCAAAAAATGATTCTTTGTTATTCTATTCCTAAGAACAGATTCTAAGCATTTTAAACCGTTTAATAAGGGCACGTTTGATAACAAGTCTGTTCACAGGAACAAATTTTGATCAGAAATGATTATTTTTTATTCTGTTCCCGGAAACTGATTCTTAATAAAAGAACGCGTTTGTTAACTATACAAAATTTCTGATTTTGGAATAGAGTTGTGTTTGGTACCGTGTTCATTAATTCTATTCCAAATCAATTTCTTTTCATTTTTGAATAATTTTTATAATTTTTTCCTTTTTTTTTCTTTTTTTTTTCTTTTTTCTCCTATTCTTCTTCTTCTTCTTCAAGCTGGCGACCTCACCAAAGCGTTGCTAGCCCTTAGCGAGACCGGCTCTCATCAGCCGAGCCTCACCGGCAGCTTGGCGAGGCCAAGCCTCGCCAATGGCTAGACCAACCTCGCCGGGGTTGGGTGAGCCTCACTGGTGGCTAGGCAAGCCTCGCCGAGGCTGGGTGAGGCCCGCTTGGCTACCGACAAGGCTAGGTGAGCCTCACCGGGGCTAGGCAAGCCTCAACGATGGCTAGGCTTGCCTCCGGCGAGCTCGCCGAACCTCGCCCTAACCTAGCGAGCTCGTTATACCGGTTGCCGGTGACTAGCGGCGGCGAACAGCAATGACCGATGGCGACGGGCGGCAGCAGGTGGCGACGAGCGGAGGTCACGGGATGGCAGTCAATAAAGAAGAAGAAGAGAGAAGAATAAGTGTTTTGATTCTCAATTCTGATTCTGGAACAAGAATCATATTTTTTTTAAATTTGTTCCCGAAAACGAAATTTTACCAAACGCGATTCTGAGCTCAAACTAATTCTGGGAACAAAAAATTAGAATTTGGCCATATTTGGATGGTTACCAAACAGGGCCTAACTGTCCAAAATTTCTTATTCTGGAATAGAATTGCATTCGATACTATACTCATTGATTTTGTTCAAAATCAATTTATTTTAATTTTTAAATAATTTTTATACTTTTTTCTTTTTTTTTCTTTTTTCCTTTTTTCCTTTTTTCCTTTTTTTTTTCTTTTTTATATTTTTTCTCTTATTGTTCTTCTTCTTCAAGTCGGTCGCCAGTACATGCCAGACGAGGGCCAGCAACCTCACCGGAGTGTCGCCAACCCTCGCCAACAGCTAGGCGAGGCTCGCCCAGCCTTCACCCAGCCCTGCCGCGACTCGGCCTCACTAGATCTAGCAAGGCCAAGCCTCGCCGATGGTCAGGCGAGCCTCGCCGAGGCTGGGCGAGGCCCGCCTAGCCACCACCAAGCCTCACCGATGGCTGGACTTGCCTCCGGCAAGCTCACCAAACTGGTTAGACGACGACGGTAGATGACAGTGGATGGCAGCAAACAGCGGCAACAAGCAGTGACAGACAGTGGCGAACAGCAATAGATAAGGGGAGAGAAAGGTTCTACTTTTTTTATTCTTTTTTTTTTGTTCTCAAAACAAGAATCAATTTTTTTTTTTATTCTTGATTCTATTCCAAATCTGTTCTTAGGAACAAAAATTTTACTTAACGCGATTATGTTCCCAAACTGATCCCGAGAATAAAAAATCAAAATCAGACACTATTTGGATAGTTAGTAAACATCAGTTTGCACTTGAAAACAATTAAATCTTTAAACTGAATGTTAGTAAACATCAGTTTAAGGGATGGATTGTTGAAATAATAGTTGTTTCTTTTTGCACGTTTTGCTGATTTGATTTTTCAGTTATTCTAGTCTTTAGGAGTTAGTGGAGTCAAGTTTAGCCAATTTGTATGTTAGTTGTCTTAGTTTTTAGGTGTTAGTGGAGTAAGTGTTTTATGTAGAATATGAGTAGTTATGGATCTTATTTTAATGGTGTTTTTACGTTATATATTTCTGTTTGTGAAAAAACTTCGAGATTCTAAACGAAATATGAAGTTTCAGCTTCATCTCTCCTCCTCTTTAGTAATTTTACACATATTTCAATCAGGCAAAACATCAAACAATTGGTATGCGTTTATGAACTCGGGTCCTGGATTCAAATCGAAAGCGTTCCTCATCCTAAACATGATGCATTACTTTCAAAACATTATGAATCGACTTGAACTTACTTTAGTTTGACAAGATTTCATCAAATAAAAAAGAAAATTCATCCACCTAGGCGAGTTGCCCTCTGGCCGAGAAAAAAAAAACGTGGGCGAAGCAGAAGGTTCTAGGAGGATCGCACTTGGCTTGTCATGCGAGTCGAGGCCTCGATCGGTCGAGGATAGAACGCAACGAGCTGGGCTCTTCCTCGGCTGTGGGAAGTCCTCCGAATGAGCAAAGGTCAGCCCTTGACCGGAGTTTTGGAATCCGGCGACCTTTCGGCAACTGGGTTCTCCGTTACTCACTGGGAACGGGAGGAGTCGTCTTTGTTTCCCGCCTTCCTCTCTATGGCCAATGGCCTTCTCTTCACGTTGTCTCTCTCCCTTTCTGTCTCTCGTTGAAGACCCCCTCACCTCTCTGTCTGAGAAGAGCTTGTAGAGAACCCCCAAAAACTTTTGAGCCAATCTCTTCCCAGAACCTCGAGCGTCTCCTCCTTCACCGCTGGAACGCTACCACCGCCAGATATCTTGAGAACATAGACACCTCTCTCTCTCTCTCTCTCTGTCTCTCTCTCTCTCTCTCTCTCTCTTCAAGAACGAGCCCACCCAAGCTCTCTCTTGTCCCTCTTTCTCGGTCTCCCTCTCCGGCTCTCTCTCGTTCACCCTCTCTCCCTTTTGAGGGCCACCGACAAACGCCAGATTGCTGGCCGGCCTGGCCCCGACCTGCAGATCACGTTGCAATCTACCACTCCCGATCCTCTTCCTCTCTCTGACTTGTACCCCTCTTTTCTTGCGGAGGCGTGACCAGCGTGAGGAGGAAGGAGACTAGCACGTGGGCCTAGAGAAAGGGAAATAAGGCTAGGCTTGGCCCAGGCGAAAAGAGAGAGAGGACAGGAGGACAGAAAAGAACTAGGCCTAGCCCGATCCTTTCCTCTCCTCTTTTTTTTTATTGTTTTTTTAAGATTTATATAAGTAGTGATAGTCACGTAAATGCTCCTAGTATCTATGTGCAATGCATTTTAACAAAAACATACACCATGCATTTTAATGAAAATTATTTATTTTACTTTTTTTAAGAAACTAATCTCTAATTTTCCATATAGTTAACTCGTGAATAAAAAGATAAAATTTAAGTGTTAAGACAAATCAAACAAATTCACTATCTTTCAATACTTTTACTTTCCTATGTTGCACTTTACTTTTCATAGTTTAGCTTGCTACTTCATGTCGTCGATTATTATGGCGTGTAATCTCTATCTGTGATCTTGTACCATCAATTAAATTTCGATTTAGTGTGTTTCGTGTTCTCAAATGGTCTTGTGATTAAATTCCAGTATAGCTTATTTAGATTTGGTTGCTTTCTTGAGTCTATATTCTCCGAGTTGTGTCGTCAATCGAATTTCGGCATAATTTGCGTCCGTATAGTCCTATTCAATATAAAGTCCTTGATTTCCTCAGTCACCTAGATATCTCATGTCCACAATCAATGCAGGACCCTAGTTTTCTCTAATTAAAAGCCAAAGAACTACTCTTGATGAAAGATATTTTGTAACATTGTAAATTCTGCCGAAACACCCACATATGAATATGAGAACATAGCACAAAAACAAAGAAAATTGCCTAATGACTTGAGCTCCAAAATTTATATCCAGCATGATCATGGGAAGATCGCCGGGAACTTTCACGAGCTTTCTTTTCCCTAACAGGGGCCCTCCCTCCCTCTTGCGCATGCGAGCAGACAAGCTTCGATCGGCACAAATTCGAACAATTTGTTTCCAAACGATGGTCAAAACTCCGCTTTTCAACCAATCGGCGACTTGTATTCTTATTTCATCGACAATATTCTCGATCAAAATATCTTTCATCGAAAAGTTGGCTCTTTAACTTTTTATTTATCAGGTTTTGTGTTATTTTGGAAAGGAAACTACGGATTCTACAATACAAAACAAATCTAACGAAACTTAAAATAAATGCAAGATGATAATAACTTAAGAATGATAGCCATAGAAAATGAGTGTATTGGGTTCTTGTCAAATTGTTCCATCCTTTTACAATGACTTCTATTCGGCTATTTATAGTTGGGAATAGAAATTTTGGACAGTTATTAAATGCACTCTTCTTCTCATAAATTATTTCCGAAAATAAAATCAAAAAAATTATTTTTAATCAAAAATTGTTTTAGGGAACAGAATCATTATCAAATACGCTCTAAAACTCAAAAGTTAACCTTAACAAAAGGCACAGGACAAAATAAGACATCATTGCAATTTCAGCTAACTAACTAGCCAAGAACACAAGAAAGTATCGTTTGTTACTCCTCCGCAATTCCACCAGCATCATTTTCTTTATCTCAAGAATGCCTAATCCCAACGACCGAACATCAAGTACTACTTCAATAAAATCGCGTCCACAACAATGTAAAATATTTGAGAATTTAAAGAAACAAAACAGATTTATTTAGGAGTAACCATCACGTTACATAACCAGACTAGAAAGTAAGAAAGAAAAAGGGAAAAAAACTCATAGTTTGGACAAATTTTTCTCTTCTCTAACTGATATGGACACCGTCACCGAAATTCAAGACGTATAGAAGCCAATTCAAATCAATAGAACTTTGTACTAAATTACTTTGTCAAGTAGTCTTAGGGCATGCACTGCCACTCGAACTTGTCATGATGTCAAACTAGAGTGCAATTATTATTATGGGACAGTATGGTGCACATAGAAAGCATATAGTAGTGAAACTACTGCTGCTCAAAGGTGTAAGACAACTTACTTCGATGTTCAATAATAATATCGTTCTTATCAAGTTAACCAAATTCTCATGTCAAAACATGATCATGACAACATCGTTCTTAGGGAAACATATTTTAGGACTCGATTAGCACAACATATTTGACCCCAACTTTTCCTTCAATACTTATAACCTTGTTCCCAATAAAACTAAAACCCATATATGTTCTTTATAAATTTCACTCGGCAAACACCAAACCCTTTCAAAAAACATTCTACCTAACTCCAAGTTGGTCAATCATCAAGAGAAATTAATATCGAATTCAGCTCCATTCTTACAGTTGATAACTCTACATTAAATTCACAATGAACATGAGAATTGAAATATCTATAGTAATATTGAAATATTCCATGGTAAGGTTTTCTCACTTGACTCAAAATTTTCAAGTTCTTCTAAATCCTCCTTGATCAGCCATGAAAGTGGTGCAAATCGTAGCCAATCTTGAGCACATATAAGAGCTTCCACTATACATAGTGTCAAGGACCTACGAAACACATTAAGTACATAACGTCCTATGCTAAATGCAGCTTATGATGATATAGTTGAGACGAGCACCGCCAAAATATTTCAATCAATGGAAGAGAAGATTGGATATCTCGCAAAATTGACTTTCCACTGATGTAAGATATCAAAGTTGAAGCTATACCATTTATATCCTTCTTTCAAATGCTTATCTAATTCAGATTTTTCTTCTAAATATTTTTGTTCCGTTAAGCTAAGATACATTGCAGTCATGATGTCCACACCCACCACAGGAGACACTGACACGTTCATTGTTCTTGTACCCTATAACTTCAAGCTACTTTGGAGGCATATACCAATGCAATATTACTCGAATAATAACATCAAAGATGTTGTCAATCTATCTCATAAGGTTTCCACGTATTTGTTTTCATAAACTTAATCAATCATCCATTTCACATACTCCCACTTACGTCAAGGGTCAAGTATGCAAGCAATAAACAACGTTAAATCAATATTGTTCACTTCTAGGTCCACATGCTACAATGGAACAGCAAATTCTCGACCAAATCACCACAGTAAAAATGTTACAAGTGCAGATTATCCTAGGTTCAAATCCTATGAGCGAATGAGTTTCCAGAGATTCACAGAGTGAACCCACCAAGAATCAAAGAGCCAACCCTCAAATCCATCACCCACAAGCCATCACTCAACCTTGCCTCTACGGTCGCGCACAACCCAGTCACCAAGCCATGATCATTGTCGCCTCTCTCTCTCTCTCTCTCTCTCTCTCTCTCATCAACGATGATCAGCTTGCACACGGAGCCAGGTATCACTCCGCCCTCTTCAATCAACCCAAAGCTGGTGCAATCGTAAGGAGGGAAAGATTGAGGGTCGGAGCGGATCAATTCGAAGGAAACGAGGGGCGATTCGAATCGTTGAGATCAGGAGTCCAATCAATTTAGGGTTTAGACTCTCACTCTCGTACTGACAAAGCGAAGGAAGGAAGGAAGTGACTAGAGTAAATTATTAAGTTCTGACTGTTCGATTTGGTTTGTGAATCAAGCCAAACATAAAAGAATCCAAACTAGCAAAAAAAAAACAGATTATTTATTCATTATCCAAACTGAAAATCGAATCAAATCGAAAATGCACAATATTTCGATTCAGTTCGATTTTAGTTTCAGTTCAATTTTTTGTTCGAGTCTAACATCCCTAGTCTTGATCACTTTTTATTAGTACCAGCGATCAGGACAATGGCCTCAGAACATGAAATGCACCACCATCCACTATCACCCCCACTAAAGACCTAAACAAAGAGAACTGATTCTAACCCACTGCAGTCTCTTCCTTTTCCCCTCGTATTGCACGTTCCATTATCCACAACAGGCAAGGCGTCCGTTCTTGCAGTCACCCAGCATGCCGTGTACTCGAACGTATGCACACTGTAGCTTGTGTCTTTCCTCCAAGGTTGTACTTATTTCCACTAACGCCTGCAAAGGAAAAAGAGAGGAGACCACCTATATGCTTAAATTAATGAGCCAAAGTAATGTTGGAAGCTAATTTGTAAAACAAATAAAGTGCGCTTTTTCTACCATATAGGAAAGTTGGAAGGAGATAGGCTAATTAATAAGTGTGAGTAAAGAAAATGATTGGTATGAGCTAGACACAACAATACCCGCATGCTGGGCACAAATAATTAACGATTATTAGACGCACTTAGCACTTAGCACGCTTACATGCCTGCACTTTAATTAGCACTAATCCTTTTATTTTTATTTTTATTTTATTTCGTATGGTTATCTTATTAACATTTATTGGTTTAGAGGTTGTTTTTCTTGTTTATTTAGTATTTTTGGAAATTTTTAAAATTCGAAATTTTATTTATTTAAAAATGTTTTTATATTTTTTATTATTTCGAATTTTTATATATGTCTTTTTAAGACAACCTTTGGAAATTATACTTGTACAGTTTGCAAAATTTTTCAAAAGGTTGTATTTGTTCATTTTTTCAACTTTTTCCAAAGAAATACCTCTGTTCATTTTGCCACTTCTTTTGAAAGGATACCTTTGTTTATCTTACAAACTTTCACAAAAAGTTGCATGTGTTCTTTAAGACCGATATATATAGTTTTTGGATGAATGAGTATAAAATCATTTTTCGAGTCTTCTTTCCTAAATTACAAATATTTTCAATTGTTTCCTTGAGAAACCCTTGAGATATATTTAAATTGCTATTCAGTATTCTCAATTAAAATTTTGTTGCATACTGAAGAACATTTGCTAATGATCATTAGCAACATTGTAAGGCAAATAAATTCTTAAAGAAATATCACACCTCAAAGTCCGACTTGATTACTCTATTGATTTGAAGCCATATTTTTTTCAATGACTACAAGCTCATAGATGCATTGTTTATAAGATATAAAAGTAGAGCATAATCAAAGTACGAGTATTACAATAATTAAGTTACATGATGACCCTTTCCACATGGACTAACAGTACAACACTGCACAATAAGGTATGAGCACATCCAACCAAAACGTTTTTACTGTCAAGCATCATCCCTGACCAGGCCACGACCAAGCATGTGAAACAACTAAAACAAGCATGGCGAGCTCATAATTGATATGAACTAGAACGCAAAATCAAACCTGTAATGATCTTAGTATGCATTCAATCTCTGCCTTGAACGAAGACAGAATCTGTCATATCTTGAAGTCCTTGTGCGTCAATTGAAGGGCATAAACAATGGTGATGACATTAGTCTACCATTTTCCGAAAGAGGCGATGAAGTCCTATCAGATATCAATGATTCCATCTTGGTTTTAAACTAGTTTCAGAAGTTTGTGACTTTCGATCAAACAAGAATAAGCAAGGTAAAATATTATAATGGGTCATGCTGTCGAGAACAGCAACAGCAGTTTCATCATCTCCTGAAATGTGGGAGATTACGACCTGAATATATAAATAAAACGTCTGATTAGATGACAATAAACACTTGACTCTTGAGCCTGCTAATTCAGAAAAAGAGATGGGCAACCACGACTTTCCTAAGCAACTTAAGTATAAAACAATAGTCATCAGATACCCAATCTTAACAGATACTAGGAAGAACCATGTCACACATATGTACCCCACAAAGACTAATTTCTGGATTATTCGAGTAAAATATAATTAACATTAGTTCCAAGCCAAATTTCAGTAACTATTACTAAAAACCATGTCACGCTCGTATGTACCATATGGAAGACCAATTCGGAGGTTATTCAAGCAAAACATTATTAGCACTAGTTCTAACCCAAATTTTGTTGCAATTTATGAGTCAAGTGATTGAAGCTGAACTGAACAAACAGAAGATTGACAAAAAGAATCTCAAATTATTGATCCAATGTGAATCAAACTTAACAAAGAAGAAACACACACACTTGGGACGGGAAAAATTATGTTCGACGTGTGTCTTACCCACTGCGAAACGCAGTGGGCTGCATCCAGCGGAAACAGCAGGCATAGCCTCTTCAGTATAACTGATGCCACACCCTGATCCAATGTGGTCAAGGTGGCTCCTCCAAGAGTGGTTTGTAGATCAGACTCGGCCTTATCCATCCTAAAAATAAATAAAAAAACTTAACAGCACCTGAAGGCATACACAGCATACAATCAATAATCGGAACTCCAGTGAAGGCATCGAATTAACCACAGATAAAATGTCCCCGAGACAATTGATCAAAACCGGCACCAGATCCTACAATTTCTCCAAGACAAGAGTGTATCCTACAAGAACACACCCTGATCCAATGTGGTCAAGGTGGCTCCTCCAAGAGTAGTTTGTAGATCAGACTCGGCCTTATCCATCCTAAAAATAAAAATAAAAAAAACTTAACAGCACCTGAAGGCATACATAGCATACAATCAATAATCGGAACTCCAGTGAAGGCATCGAATTAACCACAGATAAAATGTCCCCGAGACAATTGATCAAAACCGGCACCAGATCCTACAATTTCTCCAAGACAAGAGTGTATCCTACAAGAAAAACTAAGTGTTGGTGTTACCACTTACAAATACAATAGCTAAATCTCAATAAGACTAGATTATTATTATTATTATTATTATTATTATTATTATTATTATTATTATTATTATCATTATCATGTTATTATTATTTTCTCTTAGACAATTTTTTCCTTTCACTTTCACAAGAAGAATATCAGAAGGCATAGGTCTGAACCAATAACATGAATCCCACAGAGGGTTAAAAACTGTTGGAAATTATGATCCATTTTTGAAAGATCTAGAACACAATAGACTATACATGCTTAAGAATTAAGTATACTTAATGGAGAAGAAATGAGTCGGCAACATTTCACGTGCATGCAAGAAAAGCCAAGTCTTGAAAACTCTCAAATGATTAAGAAGCTTCTGGTACTACGTGGACAGCAAAGCCACGTGGGCAGCAAAAAGGCAAAAGCAAAGAAAAGTCAACAAAAGCTGCAGAGAATAGAAAAATGAAGATTAATAGAGAAGCCACCGGAAGATCCGGAAGAAGCCGCTCAAGTAGAAGATAAAGAAGCTGAAATTTTATATTATTTTATTGTACTCAAAGTCGGTAGATACGGCGGTGATTCACGCCTATAAATAGGCTTGTACTTGATCAATTGAGAGTGTGTGAGGTCCACCTTGTGTGTGAAAACCCTCCACTACGAGAGGTCTTAGACCTCTACTAATCTCTATCAAACTATTTTCTACAATTAATGAAACTATTTTATCTCGTATCTCATGTCTTATATCCTTCGATTATCCTAATTTATTCATTGTCTATCCTCTACAAAATATACCATATACTTATATACATTACTAATCAAAAACTATAACTAACACCAAAATCATGCTTCCGCATGTTCATATCCAAAAATTTTTAACAAAAACTATGATGGATAAACATAATACAGCGGAGAAAAACCTAGTTCTCTCGGTATATGCACACAATTCCTTTTCATTACTCCTCATTGTTTGTTTCTCACCGCAAATCTCGTCATATTAGTTCCCGAGAATTCTGACTAGTCCTTTCCGAATGCAAGTGGACTATTTCATTCCAGTACCTCGAGCATAATCAAGTATACTTTGGTCTATCAAGATTTTAGCAGTACTTCCAATCCTTGAAGCACCGTTAGCGTTTCATCTTTGGTCCTCTTAATTGAGCTAACTCTGCATATCCGTTAGCAATCTTAAATCTAATTTTCCAAAGAATCAAAAGTAGATACCCAAGAAAGTGCGATGAGAAAATGGTGAAAGTTCACAATGCATGGACAGAAATGAAATCACACAAAAGTTAGACAAGTTAAATTTCATTAACACTTCTATCATGGCCTAGAGAAATGACATGACCTAGAAGATTTCTAAACGAAGGACCATGGTCGATCCATGAAAAACAAGTAGACCTTAAGGCTTCTAAGTCCTAGACTTAGAAGTTTTTTTAGTACTCTAGAGTGCTCTTAGGGTGGGCATTATTATAAATGTACATTCCTATAATAAATGCAGGTAGTTGATAGATAGAAATATGAAATCTCCACCGTTAGATTGAGGAAAGATATACAATTATGATTGAATCTGTATTTATATATAAAGGGGTCTTCTCCCCTCCAACAGGTGCAAGATTAAGTACCTTAAAAACATACTATCAGAATCCAATTAAAGGAATGAGAAATCAAAGGCTGGGTAAAAGACACTTACCAACCGGAAGAACTTGCATACACATCATGCTCAAGCCCATGCAATAACCTTTTTCCAGTCGTTTTCTGATCAATGTTACAGAGACGTTGCGAACAAAGATAACTCTAGTGAGTTTCACGTAAAACCCTCAAGAGAATAAAAACGTTGTTATTTGAAGAAAATGTGTCGACCAACATGAGGAACATTTGTTTTGCTTCTCTCTCGGAAAGTGCCTTCACTCAAGATTCCCGTTTGGGCCGTTTATACATATTAGTAGAGGGTAAGAGTAATCCTGAAAACCCATAAAGCCCAGACCAGTTCTGTTCGAGATATGACCGGGCCAATCTTTCGGGCCTAATATGGTTATTTAATAGGTTGTCTGGGCCATAGGCCTGAGACGATGAAGCCGATTGAGCCCAAACCAACCTCAATAATTGTCTTTTTTTTTTTTTTTTTTGGTCGAAGACCTCAATAATTGTTTGAAATAATACAAAAGTAATAACATTAATGGCATTATGAAACCTCTTCCAGACTTCCACTTTACCTCTCTGTATCCTCACTCAGAAATCCTAATGTCCACGTGAATCAGGGTATACAATTAATAAGATAACTCCCTCAATAAGCAAGCATCAGAAAAAAATTGTGCCAACTTAAGCGTCCAGTCATTGACCAGTGATGCTTAAAGCATAAAGCATCAAGAAAGTAGCTACTTTTGACACAGAAGATCATAAACTTAGAATGATTCAGCTAGCTTTTCTTTACCAAAATCCAGCGGACATCCACAGAGGAATGACATAGCTGAACCTTGTAAATTAAATAAATGGAAGATATTTTTTTCAGATGCAATCATCTTCTAGGTCATTGCATGACACTAATGACAAGCAACACATTAGACCCGCAACTTGGGGGATAGTGCAGAACGATGAGGCCAGTAAATAATGCTTGTGCAAACGTAAGATGATTGATGTACCATTAATTTAAGATCGTGACACACTCTTAAATCAAATTAAAGGGGTTTCTATAGTTATTCAAGAGACCAATATATAGTTGTAATGCATCGTATTGAGATACTTTGCAGCATAATTCCTATACCAAGCATTGTAAAAAAAATTAAAAATAATTAACATTGAAAATCTAGTTATTTACAATTAGACAATTATCAAACCCTCAAGTCCATTGGATTTAAAATATACAAGAAAAACTTTAGCATACTTTAGAAGTGAAAGTGTTAACAGGAATGTCCATTTTTCCAAGGAGAGATTTCCTTCTCCTTGTAAAAAATGGCAATCTCACCTTTATCTCCATCTAAAGAAATTATTATTATTTCTAGGCTATCTGTTCAATTATTTTTCTCTCATATTTATTTATTCAGGTGAACCCTTGGTTCGCATTTGTCCTCAAGCCTGCCATGCTTGGATAGCAAATTGAGGCCCATTACGAGCTTGGCCCGATTATTAAAATAAATTAGATTTATTTCGTAAAATATAAATAATTAGAAGATATTTTCCTAAAAATAATATAATATATCACTTAAATAATTAACCAATAAAAAAGTATTATCATTACAAATAATAATTTATTTTTAAATTTTTTTATTGACGATAATTATATTTTTCGTTCATTCATTTTCGATACAGATAAATATTTAAAAAATATATATTCGTAATCATTTATGGTGCGTTTAGTAACATTTCTGTTTAAAAATTGTTTCTAAGAATAGAAATAGAAAAAAGTATTTCTGCTTCAGAAAATAATTTTTGAACAAAAAAACGTGTTTGGTAAATTTGTTTTAGAAATATAAAAAGAATAGAAACACGTTTGGTAAATTTGTATAATTTTTTTATTTCTTTTTAAATTTTTAATATTTTTATTTTATTTTTTCTATTTTCTTTCTTATTTATTTTTTTCTTTATTTTTTCTTTTTCCTTTTTTTCTTTTTTCTTCTTTTGGCCGGTCAGCGGCCTCGGTTGTGGCCGGCGATCGGTCGACAAGGGCCGGCGGCCTCACCCAGCCACGGCGAGGCTAAGCCTCAGCGTCGCTGGGCGAGGCCAAGCCTTGCCAAGGGCCGGCTATGCTCGGCCTCGCCGGGGGCCGGTGACGCTCCGGCAAGGTCACAGGCCCTTGCGGCCGGTCGCCAACCATGGTCGAGGTTGGCGATCGGCCAAAGCAAAAAGAAAGAAAAAAGAGAAAAGAAAATGGAAAAGATAAAAAAAGTGTTCCTAAATTTTGTTATAAAAACAAAAAACAATTTTTTTTTGTTTGCTGTTTTCGTTCCAAATGTGTTTCTGGGAACAAAAAAATAATTTTGGAATAAAAACGCAAACAAACGTATTTCTATTCATTTTTTGTTCCTAAGAACAAAAAAACAAAAATTAAATTTGTGTTCCTAGGAACAAAAATACATTTTAACAAACAGGCCCTTAGTTACTACCGAACAAATGAAACTTTAATCGTCCATTTATTTGCAAATGATAAGTCGTGATTTTTTCCACGATTAATTGTGCATTGATTTTTCTTCCTGCCAAATTAAAAATGTTCAAATTCATCGCTTTTATACATTTTAGTCCAACGGGGATGAGACCTTTGATGTGCACACTTTTTAACTTTTGACTTGTGCAAATGTTGCAGAATTCACACGTCTTCCATAAAATTCAAGATCTAGATATTTAAATCTTTTCGGTTTATATAGTCATATGCAATTTTTAAAAAAATCTTAAAATTCACTTCAAAATCTTCAAGGAAAAGAAATAAAAAAACTACGCGGGGATCAAGGGAAGCGAGAAGGAAGCATGAGCCCAAATTGACTCATGATCCAATCGATTACGTAAAGCCTGAGAAAAACTAGATAAAGTAGTTTTCCCTTTTCGTGTGTTCACAATTGTGACACCATTCAAGAGGAATTAATTAAACAATAGAAAAGTTTATGCCTTCCAAGGAACTCTTGCGATGTCATCTTCTTTCAACGTACTCCGACCGCTTCCGTTCGCAACCTATTTCATTTGACTTTGTCCCACGCGACGCCGAAGATGCTCCAAAATTCACGAGCTTTATCCTAAAGATCCGCAATATCGGACGTGGCATTTCCATCGATCCGCTCCCCTCGCCCGCCACCCGTTCAACCAAGAATCGTCACCCCCTTCCTCCCATATCGCCTCGCACGCACGAGCGCACGTTTTCACCAAACGTACGCTTTGTGGCTGTGGCGAAAACCCACCCCCCGGTAGCCAAGAGCCACCGATCTGCTCCCTACCCACGACCAGATTCGCCGTGCCCACGTCTTGTTCCGGGCCAGAGCCGCGAAATTTATTGCGTCGGAGCTGTTTCGGACATGGTGGGTGGCGGTGGGAGTGTTTACTGGGGTGCTAAGGAGAGTGGGTTCAAAGGGATTGTGGTGGTTTTTGCTTGGGTGTCGATCCAGGAGAGGCATCTGAGGAGCTACGCGGAGCTGTATTCCTCTCTTGGGTGGAATTCCCTCGTTTGCCATGCCGGGTTCTTGAACGCGTGAGTTGATTTCTTCTGCTTCGAGTGTGATTTCTGGGTTTCGTGCTTTCCTTTCTTTTCTAGTGCGGAAGGGTTGGGGGGGCGGGGGGGAATATGTTTGATTGTGTGGTTCTGACTTGAGCTGGGCTTGATGCTTGGTTTGTTGCAATTATGTGCGCCTTGTGCTTCATTTTCGATGATTTTGATTTGTTAAAGTAGAGGAGGGTTGTTCGTCGGGCAAGCTTGAGTTGTTAGGTTGATGGATTTATTGCAGTCTCAAGCTTTTCTTTTATCTTAAGCTTGAAGGTTGCTATTATTTGGCTTTGTATGAGGATGTAACATTTTGTGGCCTGGCGTGTCATGGCTGGAAACTTGACGTGAAATTTGGATGGAGTGAGTATTTGGATCATTTGAAACTGGAGTCTCGGTTGATTGCCTAACCAAATGTGGTGCTGTTCTTATGTTTTCTTAAGAGGGGCCAAAACTGTCTTACATCACATAAATGAGACAAAGATGGTTATTGGCTTTTCGAATTAGGCATCACGCGGAAAGATTAGAGTTTTGGCTGAAAGTAATCTGTCCTATGGCTTTCCATTAGTCTGTATATCATCCATGTGATGGACCTGAGCAGGTCCTTAAATGGCTCAAGGGAAGTAAAAGGGGAAAGAACCCCCAAGGGATGGGACTCCCCGCTGACTCCCGTATTCCCACCTCCCCAGGAAGAAAAGCTTGGGGGGGAAGGGATTGGGGAGCTGAGGCATGTGGGCACTGGCACGTTAAAATAAGAAAATTCTGTCCCGTCAGCTCACCAACAGTGCATCCATTAGGGGGGGGGGGGGGGCCCTCAGTTGGAGTCTTTGACTCCCTCTATGGTGAGGCTTCACATGGAAAGATTAGAGTTTTGGTTGAAAGTAATCTGCCCTATAGCTTTCCATTTGTCTGTCTATCATCCATTTGATGCCCAAGTTTCTTTTGATGGGTTCAGTTGAAGAGAGTATGACATGCACACAAGTATCACATATTAATCATCTAGTTATAATTGTTGAATGAGGTGAAGTTCTAGAAAGGGAGATCCAGATTTTGAAAGAGCTTCATTTCAGGGGTAAAAGTTGTCAGTTAAGTAACCACTTTCTATCAGAACACTATACTCATGCTGTTCACTGAATTAACTCTACTTTTGAAACAATTTCAATTTGTCTAATTGCGTTATTCTTCCATTTGAGAAACTTTGGGAGAAGTTGACATGGTACATTATGCAAAAATATGATACGCTTCAGTTTTCTATTAGTTCCTTTGGCGGAGTGATCTAATTCAAATTATATCATAAGTACTATGATCTAATTGAAAGTTTTGAAAGTAGAGTGACCTAATTGTAAGTAATGCATGAATTGAATGACCATGGAAGTAATATACCTCAAGCTACTCTTACCATGGAAAGATGTAAACAAGGACCATTCTATTGTCTTCCTTCAAGATGATTAACTTTTGGATTGTATTGTTATGACCAAAGCGTTAAGTAATTGGTATATCTCATCGGCCACCATTCTTATTCTACATGGTATGGGAGCTATTTTTAAATTGCAAAAAAGTGGATGAGGATGGGGAAGGAAGTCTAATAACCTTGCAAATGTTGCTTTTATGTTGAAGATTGTGAGGCACAAAAGTAGTCATGTGAAGGACCCTATTTGGCAATAGTATTGCTGCCTTTGTGCGTTTGTATAAAGTATATCTGCTTGCATTTGTAATTCATGTCGATGCCGTTTATGTATACTTGTCAGTTAGCACACATTTAAATGTAGACGCATTACTCATACCTCCTGAAGAGGGCAATAGGGGAAATATGTTAGCATGAAAGCAACAAATCTCCAGCTTAACAACATATGGCCTTGTGCGAAGTTAGATAGTTAGCCTTTTAAACTTTCTTGAAGTGAGTTGTAATTTCTACAGGTTATTAGTTCTCTAATAGCAAAAGCTTCGTTCAATGAAGTAGAGATTCCTCATCTTATTTATCTGCTTTACAAAATTGGGATTCCTGGTTGTTGGAATTGCAGAAAAATATTAGTTGAAAGAAAATGGTTTGGAATTTTCTTCTGTGCTTTCAGTTCCCGTGTGGGGGAGTTTCCCTATTTCTGGGTTATACAAAGCTTAAATAATAAGAGTTTTTCACAGGTTTGCTTCCGAGAAGGCAATGTCAATGGCATTTTTTGTTCTCAATGAGCTTCTCAAGGTTAGTTTTCGTCATAGTGCAACAAATTGCGGTTGATCCGTGTACTGTACAAACTTTTTTGCTGATCCTATCTTGGTATTTTGTATCTGTTGTAATTTAATGTTATCTTATAGAAATTAGGGCTTGTCATGGTAGGATTCTCTTCCTTGCGTGTAGCACTATTTTTTGTTTACGTGTACGTTCACTCCTACATTTTTCCCTTGTTTAAAAAAAATCTAAGATGACAGTAAATTGATACTATTTAGTCTTTGTGGGGATGCAGGAACTACAAATTAAGCCATGTCCTGTAGTCTTTGCAGCTTTTTCTGCCGGTTCAAAGGCCTGTATGAGCAAGGTTTTACAGGTATGTCCAGCAGTTGTCTGTCTGGATCTAGTACTTATAAATTTAAAGCGTTCACTAATGTGTTCATTTCATGTTTCAACAAGATAAACTAAATACATGCTGTTTTAGCAGATCATCGAGAGACCGTGTGAGAGTCAGCTGAAGTGGGTATGCATAAGCTCTCTCTATTCTGACTGAGGCTTTCAAACTTCAAATATTTTTACCCATTTCATGTCCATTTCCTTTGATATCTTGTCAATATTTTTTATGATGCATATGTAGTTCTGAAAGTTATTTTCTTTCATGAAGGACAAATATGGATTGGTGAGAAACTGTGTTTCTGGGCACATATTTGATTCCAGTCCAGTAGATTTTACCAGTGATTTTGGTTCTCGGTTTACTATGCCTTCTACCATCCTAAAAAGGCCTGTACCAGCAAAAGTCGTCTCTTGGATAGTCAAAGGTGTTTCCTCTGGTCTAGATGCTCTGTATCTTACCAGATTTGAAGCCCAGCGTGCTGAGTATTGGCAAAACTTGCATTCTTCAGTTGTAAGTCGAATTGTTCAATGAGATCTGTTTTGCTTTTCGTGACTGGTTTCTGACATACATTTTCCTCATTGGTAGTGCATTGGAGCTCCATATCTCATTTTATGCTCCGAAGATGACAGCCTTGCTCCTTATCAGACGATCCTCACCTTTGCTGAGGATTTACGAAGTTCTGGTGCAGATGTTAGGCTTGTGAAGCTGCATGGCTCCACTCACAATGGTTTGTCACAAAACTGTCTTCCTTCAATATGTCACGTTATTGTTAATAGTTGCTCTTGTTTTATTCATGAAAAAAAGTTCATGCTCTGGATTTGGTGGTAGGTTATACTTCTTGTATCTTTATGTTTATGCTTGAGAAAATTCCTGCTCTTGCACTGGGAACTTGTGTCGCGTGGTAGGAGGGTAAAAGGGCTGGGCCATTTCATGTAAAGGTGAATTTAACCGAACTTTATGGCGGGGATTTAGGAGTTTTCCTACCAAGCCCATGACCTGACTTGCACATTAGAATTGATTAAACTGGTTTTCAAAAAGGTTTGACTCATTTCTCTTATTCTTTTTCTCCTTAGTTTGGGTCCCTCTCTTCTTAAAAATAGAAAGGTAAGCAAGAGAGTTGAAAAGAAGCCAGCCAACCCTAGAAGCGGCTGAAGCCTGAAAGAACAGCATAACCTGCAGAGATATTTTTTAAACACCTTTTCTTGTGCTTTACTCAGTTACAGAATTACATTCAGATGAACTTCTTCCATTAATCTGTCAAAGCTTTACAGCCAAAAGGTGCAGCCAGAGTGGATCTATAAGCTTGAAAACAGGAAGTGCATATTTAAAGAGAGAAATAAGAAAGGTAGAATTTTGAAAATTTTGATCTGATATAGATGAAAAGAGCGAGATGAGTAATTTTGGAAGTTAGGTTTTGTGCATGGATATTTTGTTTGTCTTTTGTTTTGGTTGGGAGAGAGGCAAATTTTTAGGTTCTTGTGGAGTAGATGCTTAAGGTACCCCTGGATTATATGCAATCATCAATCTTATTCTTTGTGTGGTACCATCTATTTGATGATAATGATTGGTCCTGGTAATGATTGGTCCTGGAGTAAATGAGCATTTTACTACTGAATCAATCCTTGCTTGAGAGAGGAGAAGTGTAGGTGACCTACCACTTTGATTTGGGAAATTACTTACCATTGACTTTACTCAAAAAGGACAAGTTGGCAGGTGTCTGTAAAAGCAAAAACTTAACTAACAATTGAGAACCAAAAATTAGAGGGGTGTCTTAGATGGGCTTTAAAGCCCACTCCAGTAAGCCACATTCCAATTTCCTGCCAAAATCAAAAATCTGAAAAATTTGGGTAGACTATAAACGTTTTAATAATTTCAGGTGTTCATGGTATATGTGGTATATGTAAAACTTACACATATAGCATTAAAATGAAAATTGAAAAGTTCAAATCCACAAGATAAAATATAAATGAAACACCCTTGTAGTATTCTTAGGCCTTTCATTTCCTTGTGCTTCTGTATTTGCAGAGCCAGAACTCAATCGAGAACCAAAATCCAAACCTTATAGAAATAGGACCATAAGTATCATTAGATTGGGTTGGCTCAATTTTCCTTCCCTCTTCCATTGTACAAATAATATCACCATAATGGCATAACTACCTTCTTTTCTATATTGACGTTGCCTAATTTAAAACCTTTCTGGCCACTGAAAAAATTGTCATGGTCTTCTCCTGAATGAAAGAGAGAATGAGAACGCATGTATCTGGAGAAAGTTTCTTGTTTGAATGAACTTTATCAGGATTTTGTTTCCTTGTCTTAAATTCACTTCTCTATAGTTAATTTGCTCATTTTATTGGAAATATTTCAAATGATGCTATTGTTTTTTGTTGGCCTGATTCTAATAATGAGATGGTTCTTTAGAAAGTTGTTCACCTGCATCTTCAAGCACATTTTCTGCTTTCCCTACTAGCATAGAACTGAAAAAGTCCTTTGAAATCAATCTCTTCTTGCTTGCACACCCTGTATTTGGTGCTATATTGATGATTGAGAGATGAAGTTATAGAACTTGGCGAAAAATAAGTTCCTTGCAGAATGGTATTTTGAGCACTCGTCCATTTGGAGGTCTTTAAGATCTAAAACATGAATTCCAGTCATAATGTTCCAACCTGGGTCAATATCTAACAGTCCCGTTGCATTCTTATGTTTATGTAGATGTGTCTATATCTAGATCTTACTTTTAAATACATCTATCCAAACCATAAATACATACAGACAATATGCCTACCATGTAGATGGATCCATAAATATGTACGTTCATGCAGACATATGCATCATGCATATTGATATACCCCTTCAATAGTTAGCGAAATCCACTCATTCACAATGGACCCTTAATGGCTGAACATTCATTCAACATTAAACTGAGAGTACATATCATTATGTTGATACAACTGTTGTCGCCCTGAAGACCGCCACATTCTTTTATCCGGCTCCTGCCAAGTGATCCGAGACCCTACTATGTTTACACAACAAGGGAGATTTTACTTTGCCTATGGCATATAGACCTTCTAAATTCTCGTCTCTGGCTTTTCAGGTCATTATAAGCATTATCCAATCCAATATCGTGCTGCCATATCCAGTTTGTTCGCAAAGGCAGCTTCCATATTTTCCCAACGAATCCAGCGACTTGAGGAAGAGAGAACTAGAATGGGGAGCAAGCGCGACGAGATCTCGGAGTTGATATGTGACCTCCAAAATGCAGCAGTGAACTCCAATCAGAGCTTAAGAAGGGTTGCCACAGGACCCAGTGACCATTTCTTCCTGCCAAGTTCAGTGAACGACAGTTACACAGCCTCTGGGTCATCCAACAATGAGCAAAAAGAGTCCTCGAATCTTGCACAGAATGCCCCACAGATCAGCGCACACAGCATATTGGGCCAGATGCTGTTCGACATTTGCGTACCCAAGAACGTGGAGGGTTGGGACATTAAGTTTTCTGGTTCTTTGAACGGACAACCATATGCTTGTGCTCGGAAGCTGTCACCATCTCATGATATCAAATCCATACGCAGGTCAAGATTGTAATGGATAGTACTGTTAGGGGCCTCAGGCACATTCGCTGAAAATTTTGCACGACTTTGCTGGAGATTCTGTGAGACAACTGGCAAGATCATCCGCAACAGAAAGCTAGGCGCGACATCTCGTGAAACCAAAGGTATCGTGGATATAGAGGCTGATGCTTGGTATTTCTCTGGCATGTAAGTGTACAGAAAAAGCATGACAGAATGGATCCTACATAGACAAGTCCAATCCATGTAAGAATGATCGTGTTCCTCATCGACTATATAAGATGCATGTTATAGACGATTCTCGTCCCTAGCAATGGGTGCTGTGGGATCACTGCTGATGGTGAGATTCAGCTGCACTAGCGTAGATAAGATGTATAGAGGTGTTGGATGCACATATAAATAACTGTTTTCTTGTGAGCAAGTATGGCTATGAATTACAGTTTTTAGAGTTATCGAGTGTGTATCGGCTGTATAGAGGTGTCGATTCACATGTAAATAACTATTTTCGTGTGACCGAGTATGCCTATGAAATACAGTTTTTCGGGTCATCGAGCGTGTATCGGCCATACAAATTTCAAGCGTGTCTGCTAATTTTCTAGAGTTTGGTGATGTGATTGTCACTTCAATTTGTGGTGTGGTTCTTAATTACTCACATCTCTTTCACCTGCTTCTGGCTGAGCCAGAAATTCATCTATGTGTCTGCAATTTTTTGTTTGTTAACTTCTTCTTCCTTGCTTAAGCTTATGTCTCGGCAACTTACAAATCATTGCTTGAACTCTAGAAGTTTTAATATGCAAATGCTGGGACTTTTAACTTATATATATGCTTTTATAATATTAAAAAAAAAACACTATAATATGGTGGGAAATAATTTTTCTTTTTCAACTTAAGTGTAAAAAAAAGCCCTTGAGGACCATGGTTTTATTTATTTGTTCATCATATGATGCTTATGTACACAAACTCTAGTTTCCGGACCAAGTCAAGATGACTAAACTCTACATAGATTGTCCACCGGAGATTCCGGACCGAGGGTTTTTTTTAGGTCCTCAAGCATCGGTTCCGGACGCGATGACAGTTGGATCCAACGAGAAAATTTCCCCGACTGATTGCAAGTTTTCCTAATTTTTGTGTGATTAGACATTTCATGTATAATTTATTAAATATGTGCGTGATTACAGCCGAATATGATCGAGGATCCTCATGGAAGGGCCCGACTCTCTCGCTTGATGACAAAAAAAACTTTTGTTTCTTCGATTCATTAGGAATATTTCCTATTCTTTTCCCCTATCTTTTTAGCCTTCCGAAGCTTGCTTTAAGATTGTAAAGTCAGATTTTGCGCGGGATGTCTCCCCATCTGTTGCTTCCTATAAAATGGAAAAGCCTGACCATGTACTGATAAGGCGGCTTCCGATCGTCCGGGGGCTACTTTTAACGAGATAAATGCGAGAGTGCATATAGAGCACTTTTAAAATACATAATTGACAAAATTATATAATTTCAAGGTATCATATTTTCTCGTATTATGTAAAATCAGTGTTTCCCAAATTGAATTTTCTATAATATACGAGATTGCAGCGCCTCGTGCACATTTTTTAACTTAATCATTTTTATAGTAGATATCTTTATAAACGAAGGTAAGAAATTTTGCGAGTTTCTAACTTTCTATGTGCACCTTATTTGGGAGGAAGGAATTGAAAGTTCGATCTTTTACAAAAGAAATCCGTTCCTCGCTTTTAGATACCATCTCCAAATTTCATGAAATCCTGTTGTAATTGCAATTTATAGAAGAAAATATGATGAAATCTGATAATTTCCCAAATTAATGACCTCAAAAATATTATTCATTACAGAACATGGTGGCTTTTACTAAATTAAAAGTCAGTCCTTATAAAATTGATGTATGTCCGCAACCGTCAACCTTGTCTTCAATTTACATATTTAACAGAACATAAAAAAAAAGAATCAAATGAATAAGAAAAGACTAGGTGCATTTATTTTGTGGAGAATGAATGATTTTGAAAATACTTTTCTAAATATGATTACGTGTATCACTTAAAAAATTGAATGAGCGAAAAAAAAATTTGATCGTTTGCAAAAATGTTAGAGAAAAATTATTGTCGCTAACAAAAATATTTTTCATTAATTAATTATTTCATGCGATATAAGTGATTATATTAAGAAAATATTTTTCAAATCATTGATTTTTCACAAGACAAATAAATTATAAGAGAAAGTTTGGTAACGATTCTGTTCTTGAGAATAATTTTTTATAATAAATAGTTTTTTCTGATTCTATTCCTTGGAACAAATAATAAGCAAAAAAAACACTTGGTAATTGTCCAAAATTTATATTTCCTGGATAGAAATGCATTTGGTAAGATTCTTAAATTCTTTTGTTTCTATTAATATTTTAATAATTTTATTATATTTTTCTTAATTTTATCTTCTTCCTCCTTCTTTGTAGCCAATGACCCGCTAGGCAAGGTCCAATGAGCTCACCAAAGCCTTGCCAGGCTAGGGTGAGGTTCGGTGAGCTCACCGGAGGTTCACCTAGCCCAAGTGAGCCTCGGCCTCGCCAGATTTGGCGAGGCTGAGCCTTGCTAGTGGCTAGGCAAGGTCAACCTTGCTCAACCAAGGTGAGGCCAAGCCTTGCCCAACCTAGTAACGACGAGGCTCAAGTCGACAAGCCTCACTGTGGCTTGACATCACCAAGGGCCAGCGACGCTCCAGCGAGTCGCCGATCCTCATTTGGTCAGTCGCCAACCGTAGCTAAGGCCAGTGACTAGCCAAAAGGAAGAGAACAAGAGAAAAGAAAAAAAGGAGAACAAAAAAGAACTGATTCTTAGGAATTGTTTCTAAGAATAAGAAACTACTTTTTTCTACTTCTTGATTCTATTCCAAATGTATTTTCGAGAACAAAAAAATAGATTTTGGCTTTCGGGAATAAAAATTTTACCAAACGGATTTCTATTTTTTTTATTTCGTTCCAAGGAACAAAAGAACAAAAATAATTGTTCCCTGGAAGGTTACCAAACAATGCCTAAAAGTCCTATGCTATTGCCGTTGCCGCGACGGCCGCCGTTGTCAATGGTGACACTGCGGTGGTTGCCCTATCAACAGCAATCCTGGTGGCGGTGGTCACTCTTTTGCTAGGACCACCTCCGTTGAGTTGTTTTTATTTTAGGGGACAACCACCAAAAACCAAAAACTTTGCCAAAAGTGACAAATTTACTCCAATATATATATATATATATATATATATATATATATATATATATTGTGATATGGAAAAACCCCAAATGTTGCACACTGTGATACATTTACCCCACCAAAGGCATTTTATTTTTATTTTTTCTATTTTTCCTTTTTCTATTTTTTTCTTCTTCTTCTCTTTTCCCTTCGCTGGCCATGGTGGAGGGAAGCTGGCGTTCGACGAGGGCTGCCCTTGCTAGTGTCGGGCGACCCTCGGCTGGGTTGGTTGAGGGCCTCCCTCGCCAAGCCCTCATTAGCGTCAAGCGAGGGCTTGGCGAGGGAGGCCCTCGCCCGATGCAGACAAGGGCCTAGCCAGGGCACCCCTCACCGGACTCGAGTGAGGGGTGCCCTCATCGACATCAGGCAGCCCTCGCTAGACACTGGCTTCCCTTTGCTGGCTCCACCATGGCCGGTGGAGGGAAGAAAGAAGAAGAAGAAAAAGAAGAAAATTAAAAATTAAAAAGACCAAAATGCCCTATAATTTGGGGTAAATATGTCACCTGGATAGAAGAAATTCAAGATTTTTCGTGTTATAAAAAAAAAATTGGGTAAATGTGTCACGGTTGGTAAAGTTCATGATTTTTTATGTCACAAAAAAAAGTTTTGGGTAAATTTGTCACTTTGAATAAAGTTTGGGGTTTTTTGTGGTTTTTTCCTTTATTTTATTATAGTTTTGTTATGCAATCTAGGGGGATAAATTTATTGTGTCCTCAGATCTGAATAAATTAAAAATTCGGCTTATCCATGCTTGAAGCATGCAGGACGCAGCATCCAACAATTGATATGCTGATTTTTATTTTATCACCCGTATCCTAGTGACCATACACGTCCAAATAAGTTCCTTTCAGATAATTATTAGGGGCAAGAACTTTCTTTATCCTATCATGAATATTTTTCCGGACAGATTATCCCATTGGTCAATTGAGGACTTGAGAGGTTTTGTTTCGATCAATTGAGAACTAAATGTTTTTGAAAAAGACCATATTAGATCTCTAGCTCCCCGTGTATCAGAAGTGACAAATGGCTAAAATATTCCTGAGAAAATATTGGCTGCAGCTCTGACTCCAGCGTGTCTTCCTCCGAGTCCATTCACCTGGCGACACGTGTCGCCCGGCAGCCACGCTGGAGTCCGAGTGCATCCCTTTTATTTTCGGTAAAATAATCTCCTTTCTCTCTCCTCTAGCGCCTGTACGCTAGCCCTGCGCTCTCTCTCTCCTCTGCAGAGTCTGCACGCATTTATTGTATTCTCTTTCCTCTTCTCTCGTTCTTTCCTCCCGAGTAGAAGAAAAGCCATTCCAAGCGAGCAAAGCTTTCAAATTTTGAATCTCTGGTTTCGCTCTCGTTTACGTTACCTCCTGTACGCTCTCTCCCGTGGTCGCTCGCTTTCTGCTCCGGCACTCGCTTGGGTGTCACTTCTTCGTTCCATAATTGAAGTCAACGTCGGGCTGATGCAGGGGATGCGAGGGAGGCGGAAGCGGGACCTCGTGGATGCTCCGGGTCGATGCATCTTGACGTGGAAGAGCAGGGTCTTGTCGAACGAGAGCTCGCGCTCCCCGTAGCGGATAGGCATCGAGCTGCGGTAGCCGCAACCCCACCGATGCTCTTGACGAATCCAGCCACGGCGAGACGGAACTTGACCGCGAGGAGCCGCCTGAACGCCCCGCCTCTCCTCAGCCACAACAGCGCAAGGCGGACCACGTCCCAAGCTCTGCGGGTGACGCCGGAGTCCCCGCTTGCCATTTCCAGATGCATAACATGTTACAGAGACTGTCAGGACGGCGAATTGCAAGCGAGCGGAAGCCCAACAGCGGAGAAGATGCTCTCTTGGCAATGGCATTTTCTCCCTGATTATCTAGATACTGATTTTCGGAGCCTTTTCTCCGACATTATGTTTTTTTGCCATCGATTTGTAATTTTGGGATTTTCCTTCAACCTAGGTTTTTTTTGTCCCTCCCTGTTCTCGCCCTTGCCGAACCTACGCGGAAAAGATGATACAAATAGGAGTCTCCACCATTGATGTAATGAATTCCATAGCTCGTGGGTAGAAGATCCCACTTTTCTCTGCTGCTGGTCTTTCTCTGGGGGTTAAGCGATGGAAAGGCTTGGTTTCCCGTTGTATGTAGAACCCATGAAAGATTGAGCCATCTTTCAGGGGAGCCTGTGGTCGGATGAGAGAGATCTGCATGCATCTATCTATGGGTGGTGAATTTCTCGCCCAAGTCAATGGAAGAAAAGAGTTGATTAACAATTCTTTTCTTGCCCAAAAGAATTCAAGATAAATTCTCGTTTGGATTTCATATTCCTTAAAATGAAGAGATTGTGGAATGAAGACTTCAACATAGGTACACTGTATGGTAGACTGGTGCAAACAAAACTCAACTTCATCATTGATGAACTAAATCCAGCATAAGATAAAAAAAAAAAAAAAAAAAAAAAGAAGCGCTATTCTCGCTTGAATTGAATTGTGCCAGGATATTATTAGCCCCCACAATGAACTCAACCATAAGAACAGCCAGTGAAAACATCAAGATTACTACAGGTTACTTGACTGTAGGCACAAAACTTGCAAGATACAAGTATTTTAAACTTGCGCTGAAATGCTCATGAGTTCTGAGAATACGAGCACGAAGAAAATACTCCAGCCGATATGCTTAGAACAAAAGTTTTCGAGCATGTTGTATTTAGTTCACAAATGGAGTTCTTGAACTTCTATATGTTTACATATTCAACGACATACAAAGAATTAATTACACGGACAAAAGAAAGTAACAAGAAAAGAAACCGCAATAGTAGGACAGAGGAGAGTGAAGGAATGCAGACGCAGCGCCAAAAAGAGCAACTCCATCCACCCCAAATGAAAAATTTGAACAGGATGACTCCACTCTCTGTACAGACGCCAAAAGAATGTCACGTCTAATTAACTCCATCTTTAGAATCTATACAGAACAACTTCAACTTCAAGACATTCTCTTCCCCTCTTCAATCTGAGAGTCGCCACATTGATTCATGGAGGGCCGCGACGTCGAGATCCCTCGCTATTTCCTTTGTCTAATATCCCTGCAGATGATGAGGGCCCCCGTGTCGACCGTGGCGGGCATAACCTACGAGAGCGAGAGCACCGAGAAGTGGCTGTCCAAGTCCTCCAGCAACGGCGCGGCCGCCACTTGCCTAACCAGCCGCTGCCGAGGGCTTCCGGCCTCACCTCGAACCACACGCTCCTCCGGCTCATCCAGGTGTGGTGCGTCAGCAACGCGAAGAATGGCGTCGACCGAATCTCGACCCTGAAGTCGTCCTTCGAGAGGTTGCGTCTTGAAGCTGGTGAAGGAGCTCGCAGCCGAGCACTCGATTGTCGAGGCGATGAAGGAGTTGGAAGAACTGGCGGAGGAGAACGAGCGGAACCGGACGTGCATGGTCGGGCACTGAGCGAGCGCCGGAGCAAAGAACGAAGAAGTGACTAAGAGAGTGCCGGAGCAGAAAGCGAGCGATCACGGGAGAGAGCGAAGAGGGAACGCAAACGAGAGCGAAACCAGAGATTCAAAATTTGAAAGCTTCGCTCGCTTGGAATGGCTTTTCTTCTACTTGGGAGGAAAGAACAAGGGAAGAGAAAAGAGAATACAATAAATGCGTGCAGACCATGCAGAGGAGAGAGAGAGCGCAGGGCTAGCGTACAGGCGCTAGAGGAGAGAGAAAGGAGATTATTTTACCGAAAATAAAAGGGATGCGCTCGGACTCCAGCGTGGCTGCCGGGCGACACGTGTCGCCCGGTGAATGGACTCGGAGGAAGACACGCTGGAGTCAGAGCTGCAGCCAATATTTTCTCAAATATTCCTAAGTTGGAGTCATGCCGGATTTCTGACGCATGATTCCTACCGCGGCGAAGTCAAGACCTAATTGATTCTTTTTTTAAACCATAAATTCTTAATTGATGAACAGTCACACTTTGAGTACTATTTCTGCACTTATCCCGATATATATATCTTTTGCACTCGTCCCCCTTAGACGATAAGAATAAGTTTTTATATAGGATTAGCTATGCAATGAAGAGCCGAAATTGATTCATCTAATAATCCATAGTTTACGGACTATTTAACTTTATCGGAAGTACTAAAAAATCCTAAATTTATTGAATTTATACTGATTTAGTCTTAGACCTTTCAATTGAAGTAATTTAGTAGTAAACCCTTTCACATTAGTACAAATTCAGTCCATTCGGTCAATTTAGGACATAAATTGCTAATGTGGAAGCCGGGCATCCTACATGGTACAGTCGGCATTAATGTGGACTTTTAAATAAAAAAAATTTCATTTTTTTGGTTTTCTATTATTTTTAATATTTTTTCCTTCTTTCTTATTTTTCTTATTTTCCTTTTTTTTTTCCATTCCTTTTTCTTTGAACGTGTCATGTATCTTCATATGAGAAGGAAGTTTCACTTTATATGCGTTACGATTGATGCATTCATGATCAATGCATTCATGAACTTCAAGTGAACCAAGATTTCGATCACTAAGCTTGTTATATAGCTCTCAACAGGATGACACTCTGGTAACAAACTAGGAAGCACCGACACTTTCTGAGAGTTTTTGTGTCGTGTTGAACACTCCAATACGTGTCCAACACTCTCTGATACTCTCAGACATTCAGTCTACACGTGTTGGAAAATTTGACATTTGGTCAACTTTCCTGACACTCAAGTTGGAATTTTAACATGCGAGTTTTTTATACGTGATTTTAACACGTGAGATCAATTTTAAAAAATTTTAATAAATGAAAAGTCAAAATGTATATATGTGAAAAAATAAAAAATAATAACAAAAATAATAAATGGGAAAAGAAGAAAAATCTAGTTTTCTCTTTTTTTCTAACTTTCATTTTCCGTGATATACAATTCAACCCTCAAGTTTTTTTTTATCTTCTCTTATGACACATTCAACATGCATGTCGAGAATGTAAATTGCTTGTTTTTCTCTCCAAGTTTTATAGATTATTAGGATGGAATTGAATTTGTCAAATTGAAACAATGAATTATATTAATAAATGTTCTTACCAAAAAAAAATTATATTAATAAATGATTGATTAATATTTTTAGTGAAAATTCATTATGGGCTTTTTTATTATTTATTTATTTGTGAGTTTGAATCAAATTAATTTGAGTGAAATAATGATAAAAAATGATAATTTAAAATATGCATTTAATATTATACATGTGCCAACGTATCGGAATTCTGTGTTTTTTGAGAAACGACGTATTATGTCGTGTCGTGTTGTGTCGTGTGTCGCGTATCGATGTTAGAGATAATTTCACATTGCCACTTATCAACATCCTTTTTATAGGACTTAATTAGGGCACTTCTCCATGATCTATTCTCAATTGAGATATAATATCATTCACCTTATCAATTGGCTTTGCAGCAAAAGGAATGACTGCAAATCGAGAGCAGTAGTTGATTGACGTTCATACACAATCACAAAGGGATTGTATCTAGTGGTATGATTCACTAAACAATTATATGCAAATTCTCCCAGTGACAACCAAATTTCCTAAGAATGGGGATTATCATTTATCAATGTCCTTAATAGATTTCCAAAAGATCGATTGAGAACTTCAATTTGTCCATCCGTTTGGTGAGGAAATACGATACCAACCTCCTTCATGGCACCCTTCTCTTCTTTCATTGTGAGCAAAGTGAGGGATAAGGAATTTTCAACTAAAGGGGCCTTAAGAGGTTCCTTACTAGGTGTCAAAGTAATTTTGTTTCCTCCATACTAAAAAAAAATACATATTTCAATAACCATCATGGATAGCCTTTCTATCAAATTGCCACGGTCGGCCAAGGATAATGTGACCATCATCAATGGGTAGAACATCATATCATATCTTGTCAAAATAGATAGAATCAATCGAAAGATTGACAAGGCATCATTTGGAAAAGGTTATCTCGGTATCTCTCTTCAACCAAGACAATTTGTAAGGTGTGGGATGTGCTTTCAATTGCAATTTCAGATTGCTTGCTGTCACTTCAAAATTCACATTTTCACAATAACCCGAGTCAATAATTAATTAAAATGCCTTCCCCCAAAATGGTGCAGGCCGTGCGAAAAATATTGGTGGTGCAGCCACCTATTTCCGATGTTTTCTTCAGGAGTCATGAGAAGCTCGCTGGAACTAGCATGTATTATTTGTTCATTTTCTATAGTAACTTCATCATCTTTTAATTCTTCTTCAAGTGGCTCTTCCGCATCCTCATTAGATTCATTTTCCACTAAGAAAGTTTTACTGGCCGGTCAATTCTTATTGATTTAACAATTACTAGCACGATGACCAATCTCTCCACAATAATAACAATGTATATCAGTAGTAATTGGTTTGTTTTGAAATGTTGGGCTAAGCAGAGAGCTTACTAGTATGTGGTACCAATCAATATACTCAAGATACGACTTCCTATACAATGGCCAGTTAACTCTCTGCCGTAGCTTCAACAACTTTGGTGGTGCTAGTGATATTTCTAGTTGCTCGATTTGGCACAATAGAGGGTTGTTGTCTCCTAGAGTGAGAATGCTCCACTTTAAGTGCCCACTGATGTGCACCCCTAAGTCCCAAATGTCTAGGGCTCGGCATTTTGGATCTAAATTTGAAGACCATTCAAGTAGTTGTTCACGATCACCTCTTCCGAATCTTGAATGTTGTTGCAAATCACCAACTCATTGAATTCATTGGTGTATTGATATACTATTCACGAATCTTGTCTCGGATTTTGGTACGTTTAATAAACCTCTCTCTTGTATCTTTTTTAAGGAAATACTTTCGAATCTTGTTCTCCATTTTTCTCCATGAAGTGACCTGAGCCTTGCCAACAGATTGATGAGAGTTTGCTTCCCACGTCTCCACTATGCTATGGCCTTGCCTTCAAATCACATAGTCATGATGCCAACTTGGCCATCTTCCGGGACATTCCTATGCTCAAAAACTTCATTCACAAGTGTTAACCAATCGATAATTTCATTAGTAGGATTGATACTTGAAAATTTTGGAATCTCTATGTTGATTTCCTTTTCCCAATTCGGTTCATGAATTTCTTGTGTGTGCTATGGTGCATTCCTCCTTCAGGGAAATGAATGAGCACACTTTGAAGAAGCGAAATCACCATTGGATTCTTCGGTTTTGGAACAAGGCGGAGCGTTGTTTGCTTGAATCCTTCAAACGTTGAACTTCTCGGGTCCAATCATCAATTTGTCATTGCATATGCTGCTGCAAATTCTCTGTAAGTATTTGTACTTCATTTAATGGAATGATTTTGCCACCTCGACATCTTGCTTGTCTTGGGGGCATTGTCTACTCCTCCAAAGCTTTGAATGGTGCGTTTGGTAATATTTCTGTTAAAAAATTATTCCTTGGAACAGAAATAGTAATTGTTCCCAAGAACAAATATATAAAAAACTATTTCTGTTCCAATGAACAATTTTTGAACAGAAGAACGCGTTTAGTAACTGCACAAAAGTTATGCTTCTGAAATAGAAAAAGAACATAAACACGTTTGGTTAACTTGTATAATTTTTTTGTTTCTTTTAATTTTATTATTTTTTTTCCTTTTTCCTTTTCTCTTTGGCTAGTTGTTGGGCGACCGACTGGGCGATGTCCAGCGAGCTTGTCGGAGCCTCGCTAGGCCAAGGTGAGGCCCGGCCTCGCATCAGCTCGCGTCCGTTGGGAAGGCTGAGCCTCACCGTGGCCGCGCGAGGCTTGGCCTCGCCTGGGCTGGGCGAGGCCGACCTCACCCAAATTTGGCAAGGCCGAGCTCGCCCAACCACCGGTGAGGCTCGACCTCACCGAGCCACCGCCAGGCGACACCATCTTGGAGGTGGCCTGGCAAGGCCGAGCCTCGCATAGCCATGACAAGCCACGGTGAGGCTCGGGCCGGTGACACTCCGGCGAGGTCGCCAGCTCTCGTCTGGCCTATCGCCGGCATTGGCCATGGACAAGGTCGATAATCGGCAAAAGGAAGAAGAAGAAGAAGAAGAAGAAGAAGAAGAAGAAGAAAAGAAAGAGAAAAAAGAAGAAGAAAAAAAGGTGTTTCTCAAAAGTGTTCTTGGAATAAGAAACAAGTTTTTTTTACTTCTTATTTCTATTCAAAATTTGTTCTCGGAAACAAAAGTGTAAACAAATGTGTTTCTGTTCTTTTTTTGTTTCCCAGAACAAAAAAACAAAAATTGTGTTCCGGGGAACAAAAACAAAAATTTGCCAAACACCCCCGAAGCCAAATGGTGTAGCCCAAGGTTGGCTACTCAAACAATAAGATTCGTAGAGTGACTTATGCACGCAGACACTTAGTCACAAAAATGAGCAGAAATTTCAATTCTACACTAGCTCGGGAAAAATGGGCATAACTTTGTCAAATCAAATCCAAATGACTTGATTTCAAAGCCAAAAGAATAGAAACTTTTGGATCTACAACTTTTATGTTTTGAGTTTTCTCAAATGAGTATTGCAGGCTTGTCAATTTTGGAAGGAAGTGGATGAAATGAAATCGGACAAAATGAAGAAAATGATAAGAACTTCAACGGTTGCTCTTCTAGGCCTCCAAAGAAATTGAAATGGCATCAACTCTTCAAGATTAATGGCTGCAACTTTTCAAGGATGCAGGCTTTAAAAGCTTTGACTTTTCAAAAATTGAGTGAAAAGTGGTCTAAATTCTTTAAGGTTCAAGGAAATTGCATTAAGCAAATTTTCATTAATCAAATTGCATGTTGTACGGAGACTCAATGACCTTTTATAGCAAAACAAAAGAAAAGCAAAAGGCTATAGTCAAACCTAGAATCCAACGGTCATTATGTGCATAGAAACTAGAAACATTTAAAAACTATGAGCTATTAAATGCACAACATTTTCAATGCTTGTGGCCATCCCAAAGTGTCATGATGCAAGCTTTGATGCATGGGCAATGACAATATAAAATTTGAGGCCTTATCAATGAGGGACTTTTCGATAAGAATACTATCAATCTTGAATGCATACTGATCTTCTTGGTTGAATGAGTTGGTCTTGAATATGGGCTGCATCACGTTTTTAGCTGTAATTTTCTTGAAATGGTGTAATTTATCAAAAATCATCCCAAGATGGATCGCACATTTAGGTAATGATTTAACTTTATGGGTCATAATTTTACTTGTGGTAGTATTAAATTGTTGCACTCATATGTGGTAGTTTGTAAGTTCTTTCCTAGTATCTTACTAACTAACTTCAATGATGGCGACATTCCTTTATGGTCCTTCAACTTAAGGACTTAATCAATGAGTAATTATCCTAACACGTAATTTTCCTTAATCAACAGCATTTCCATCAACAAATCATAGAGGCATAACTTTACTAATTTTTCCAAATCACCCAATAGTCGAACCTAATTCTCTTTCAATGAAACGACTCATGTCAAATGGGACTGCCTTGTTAGTCAAAAAAAAAAAAAAAATGGGACTGCCTAGTATCGACCAAACCTTAGAACCTCCCTTACAAAACCAGGCTCGACTCACCCTATCTTCACCCTCATAGAAAAACTGGTTTTTTTTTTTTCTTTTTCTGTGATTAATTGATTTTTGTCGTTGGCAACTCCAGAAATCACTTTTTTCAAATTTTGGCTCCAAACCAAAAACTCTGGAGTACGGATAGTAGTAGGTGGTAGGTCCCACTTTTAGGCGTGATGAGTAGTTTGATGGCAATTACTAATATTCTTATTATTTCAAAAGCAGAACAGGACGGTCCTCCACCTCTCCTCAGTCCTTCCATTCTCGCCTGTCGCAGTCCCCGTCCGTGCGAGGTCCGCAGAGGCCTCTGACGCTCTTCGTGTCGTCGTGATCTTCCCACACGGGCTAGTCTCCCATGGCGATTCGTCAGGACGAGAAGCCGCGACTTCTCCCGCCTCCTTCCAAGGTCTCTCTCTCTCTCTCTTTCTCTCTCTAGACGTCTGTGTTTCTTCTGTCTTGGGCTGTTTTTTCTTTCTTTTGCTGACGTTTAGTTCAGGTTCAGCGAGGAACGGCGCTGAAGAGGAAGGAGAAGCTGCTGTCCGGAAGGCCACTGGGTGTTCAACGAACTTCCTGCAAGCAGGTGAGAAAACATGGGCACGCTCTGTTTCTTCAGTTCTTGCAGTCACTCACTTTCTTGGTTTTGTCCTTTTTTTCTGACTGACGGTTTGCTTGGGTTCAGCAAGGAACGTCGCTGAAGAGGAAGGAGAAGTTGCTCTGTAGAAAGCCACTGGGTCTTCAGGGAACTTCCAATAAGCAGGTGAGAAGCACAGACAACCTCTGTTTCTTCGGTCCGTCTCTCTGTCTCTCTCTCTATGTTAGTGCTCTGTGCCTTGCCTGCTCTCCTTGTTGAAGTTTTCGATCTCTGGAATGTGATTTTAATGGCGAGCGTGAACGAGAAGTGAGGAGAAATGGAATGGGTGAGAGCGAGTGAGAGAGTGAAGGAAGAAACGGAAGGTGTTCCTGTTTGCAAGATCCAAATTTCAGGATGGGTTTTCTGTCCAAACATAGACTCGCAGGCTTCAAATACTCTCTCTCTCTCTCTCTCTCTCTCTCTCTCTCTCTCTCTCTCAACCTCTTGTTCAACTGAGTACTTCAAAGGCATAAGCTGTCAGAGAAGCCGTGGATCATGTTTTACGTCTCAAGCTTAACTTTGAATGAATTGCTCGACAAATTTAGCATCTCATTAGATTCTTTTAACAACATTTCGCATGCTTAAATGACTGACTTGTCATTACACATTTCCTCATTATTGATCAGGTAATCTGTTGTGGTTTGCCTAAGCTGGAAAGGTTAGTTGAGTACATTGCAGTGGCCGTGACTCCTAGCTTAATTAGCTGCACTTTTAAGTTCTCTCATGACGAAGGGCAGGAAAAATCTGATTCTTTAGTGATCAAATCTGAAAATTTTCCATTTCAGTCCAAAGAGAGAGAGAGCCGCAGATGACAAATATGGTACTGCTTCTGCAAATGATGCCCTCGATCGAGCAAAAAGAATTCAGTCAACTCTATCGCCAGAGTATCCAGTCATGGTTAAGCATATGCTACCATCGCATGTTACTGGGGGATTTTGGCTGGTGAGTCTCATGCTTAACCCCGGCGCAGTTCGAGTGTCCTGAAAAAGAACAAGCTTGAAGTGTTTAATGACCCAACAATTCTTGTTGACAGGGTCTTCCGAAGAAATTCTGTGACTCACATTTGCCACAGCAAGATGTAACTATTACTTTAGAAGACGAAAGCAGCAAAGGATATGAAACCAAGTACCTTGGGGCAAAGATGGGCCTAAGTGGTGGCTGGAGAGGGTTTTCCATCGCTCATAATCTGCAGGAGGGCGATGCATTAGTTTTCCAATTAGTCAAGCCAACCCGTTTCAAGGTGATAATATGTAGAGCATTCTCGATTATGTATAACATCAGTTTCTTTGCTACTCCAGAATGTGTACGGTTCTGTTTTTACCGGTAGTTAATTCTTATTGCAAGGAGAGCAGTTTACAAAAAGAATTTGACATTCCGTATGTGGATGGGAGGTCTTTAGTTTTCATATTTCTGTAGGTTTTCAAGAAAATGGTTTTCTGTTTCAGTGTTCTGTTCTTTTAGACAAGCAAACAACAGCAATGCTGAGACTGCAAGCCAGTTTTGAAAGAAAGTCTATAGGGATAAGTGCACTAGAAGTCTTAGAACTTGTTATGAAAGTGCAATCAGATCCTGACATTTTCAAAAAGTACAATTAAGTTTTAAAATTTGTCATAAAAGTACAATCGAATCTTAAAATTTTCAAAATGTGCAAAAGGTGCAATCAAGTCCAAAAATCTATCATGGAAATGCAATTAAATCATAAAACTTTCAAAGTTGTTATCAATGGAAGAACTTGATTTGACCAATTTAATAAATTTTAAAACTTGATTACATTTTTTCAAAATTTTAGGATTTAATTGTACTTTTATAACAAGTTTTAGTACTTAATTGCACTTTTTGAGAGTTTTAGGATTAAATTGTACTTTTGATAAGTTTTAGAACTTCCAATGCACTTATCTAAGTTTATATTAGAAGAGGTGAAAAGAAGTATACTTTTCGGATGGCATGGATAGGCACTTAAGTTTGGTTAAATTGGTTTCACTAAAACGTAAAAATTTGGAAAACTTCTGTGCTAAGGTGCTATACAGATGCATCATAACATTTGGAAAAATTTGGAAAACTTCTCTGAGAGATTGATTTGTTCGGCTAGTGATGTAGTTGGTATGTAAGATGCTCTCGAGCATCCCTCTGGGTCACGATAAGCACTAATTAGTTCATTAACTAGTACATGTAAGCTGCTTGCTGATCAAATTAAACTTTGTTTCAGGTTTACATTGTGAGACGAAACAATTTCGATGATGTGGATGGGGCTCTTGGCCTCCTTAGTTTGGACCACTGCTTAAAAACAGGGGATCCTGGTATGTTTCTGCTCCAAGAAAATTGCTAGGCTGTTGCTTTCCAATCTTTCTTTGTTCTTCACTTTCGACTGTGGATCAGAAAACGCCCGCAAGACCTGCAAAATATCGGATGATGATTATTGGAAGCCTCTCACAACGGAAGATCCTCCACAAATCTCTCAAAATGACAACTTTAGAGCCTGCAATGTGCTTGCTCTGCCTGTCACCGAACAGGCCAAGAGTGATCCTGGAGATCCTGTCTCTGAAGTCCTCGACGGAATCCGGTTCTCCGAAAAAACTGTTGACTTTAAAGACGTGAGAAGCATCGAGAACTTTGAGATAATAGCCAACGACCTAGTCATTGACTCCGAACTGTCCAACCACTTTAGACTCAAATACTACGAGCTTTGCCGGAGTCAAAAGTCGTATCTCCACGGTCGCCTCCTTGAAGGGTTGAACTACAAACTTGCTGCCGGTATAATCTCGGAGACGGTGAACTTAGCAGATGCAATTCGGGCTTCGAGGATCGTGACGTCAATGAAGGAATTCGATATCTGGAACAAGACACTAAAGGCATTTCAGGACATGGGCATGGAAGTGGGGTTTTTGAGAGCCCGGCTTGAGCGGCTCCTGGAACTTGCGATGAGGTCAAAGAGGTACAGAGAAGCGGAGAGTGATCGGGCTCGGGCGGAGGAGGAGAGGTGCAGGCTTGAGGTGAAGCTCGCGGAAGTAAGAGAAGTTATTAGCAGGCTCGATGATGAGATTGAGAGTTTGCGCAAAGGGAGTGATGACCTCGAGATGACATTCGAAGAAGTTGCTAGCGCTCCTTGGTGACCTGTGAACTGACTCTTTTTTGGCTTTTGACATGCATTTTTTTGGAGGAGATGAAGAGATTCATCATGATTATGAAGAGTAGACAATTTGCCATCATGTTTAGTTTTGTGAACTCTAGTTTAAAAGGGAGTCTATTTGCTTAGGAAATGTGTATATCAACCCATTTTGTTTTGTATTGATTCTCTAAATTGGACCCTTTAGACAAATTGATAGCAATGCATCTTTGATTTTGTGCAAATTTCTTGGCTGGAGAGGAGAGGTGTTGGACCTGAGCGAGTCTTTAAAAGGCTTAAGAGAAAAGACAAGTGGGAGATAGCCTAGGGGTGAGAGACTTTACTTTGTCTGGACTTTGTATTCTCTCCTATCGGGAACAAAAACTTGGTAGGGAGTTGGGGATGTTAGGAGCTGGGTCCCCAAGGCATCGTATTTGAATAATCTAGGCAGGCTACTGTTACTGTATATCAAATGGATAGGTGTTGGTAGACCTGGCAGGGGTGGCCAAACTATCTCCTAGTTTAAGAGGAGGTGAGAAGGGATCCATGGTACATGTCCTTACTACTGAACCTTAGGCTAGCCCTTGGTTACACGTAGGACTATATACCTTAAAAAATTACGACTTTAGCTTTAGTTCCAATTCTACTATGTATATATATATTTGTTTCATAAACATCCCAATTTTAGGTTTAATTCCAATTTTGCAATATATTTTTGGGAAAAGACTATTAAAAATTTCAAATTTTGTTGAAAGTGACAAATTTACTTCAAATTTTATTTTGTGATATGAAAAATTTCAAACTTTACTAATCGTAACACATTTATACCATCAGAGGCATTTTTGTCTTTTTCTTTAATTTTTTTTTCTTTTCTCTTTCCTTTGTTAGCCATGATGGAGGGAAGCTGAATTTAGGCAAGGGTTGCCCTCACCTGGGTTGGCTAGGGCTGCCCTCACTAGTAATGGGCAGCTTGGTGAGGGCAACCTTCGCTTGACACAGGTGAGGGCGGCTTTCGTCGGTGTTGGGCAAGGATGGCTCTTGCTCGATGCCAAGGAGGGCCTAGTGAGGGCACCCCTCGTAACACTCACGCGAGAGCTGCCCGCACCAGCATTTGGCGAGGGGTGTCCTTGCTAGATTTGGCAAAGGAGGCTCTCACTTAACCCAGCCGAGGATCGCCCAATGCTAGCAAGGGTAGCCTTCACTTGAGTTCAGCTTTCCTTTGTCATAGCCGACAGAGGAAATAAAGAAAAAGAAAAAAAATGAAAATGCCCTATAGCGTAGGGTAAATGTGTTATATGGATATAAGTTCATGATTTTTTGTATTACAGAAAAAGGTTTTCGATAAATGTGTTATTGTTGGTAAAATTTATGGTTTTTATGTAAAAAAAAAATTGAAGTAAATTTATCATTTTAGGTAAAGTTTAGAGTTTTTGATGGTCTTTTTTCCCTATAATTTTTGCTCTATGAAAATTACTAACTTGCATCAATTCTAAAACTGTCCTTATTAACCTTCCATCCAAAATTGCCTTTAGTGATTTTACGTCATTACTCTAGTTTTTTTCCCTAAATTTCATATTTAAGAAGACATCTTTTGAAGATGAATCTTCATATTAGCCAAAATATCTTTTTGAATCGGGAAAATATCATTAAAAACTTTAAACTTTGCTAAAAATGGCAAATTTATCTCAAACTTTTTTTGTGACATGAAAAATTATGAACTTTGCGAACTGTAACACATTTACCCCAAACTTTTTTTTGTAACACAAAACTTTGAAATTCTATTTGTGTGACACATTTACCTTAAATTATAAGGCATTTTGGTCTTTTTTTCTTTTTCTTTTTTTCTTCTTCTTCTCTCTTCCCTCATGGCTGGCGGAGGGAAGAGAGAAGAAGAAGAAAAAAAGAAAAAGGAAAAATAGAAAAAATAAGATGAAAATGCCATTGGTTGGGGTAAATGTATCACAATTTACAAAGTTTTGGATTTTTCATATCATCAAAAAAAAAGTTTAGGGTAAATTTGTCACTTTGAGCAAAATTTGGGGTTTTTGGTGATAGTTTCCCTTGGATCTAAAATTTGGATAAAAACTAGAATAATTAGGGTTAATGTTTTTCAATTGCTCCTAATACTAAAAGCCTTCTTTTCATCTTCTTAGGGATTTTAGATTTCGCACTCATTCTTCAATCTCTTGTACTTGGAAGTGTTTTGTCTCTTTTGGTCAGAGCTCATGCTCGAAATGCTCAAATGCTTGTGCTTGGGAGTTTTCTATATCTCCATCGTCAACAAAATGTTTTAAATGGAGAGCTAAAACAAAACTTAAAGCTGAGAGTTTTTCATGATACAAAAAAAAAAAAAAAGAGTAAAATCGACATTGGATCTAAAGTTTGTTGTTTCTTATGGGACAAAAAAAAAATCAAGGTAAAATTGGAACTAAACTGAGGACTCGTTTGGTTTGGATTTGGGGAAATGGTTTTGGGAAAATGCAAATATTTTTTGGGTAAATGAGTTTTCCGAAATGCTACATTATTTAATAAATTATATTGAAAAATAGTTTTGGCATAAATGTCATTTGGTAAAACCCACATTTATAAGGGCTTTTGCTATTTTTTTAAGTCTGAAAATTAAATTCGGTGTAGGTCAGCTATTGGCCAACTACTAGACAATTGTCGAATGGCTAGATATGATTGATTTGGGGCCTGTTTGGTAATCAACTAAACTATGTCCATTTCTATTCTTTTGTTATCGGGAGTAGTTTTGGAATAGAATTGCGTTTAGTAAAATTTCTGTTCTCGTAAACAGATTTGGAGTAGAATAAAAAAAAAAAAAGTTGATTCTTTGTTTCCGGGAAAAATTCTAGAATAAAGTTTACCAATTTTTTTTTCCTCTTCTTTTTTCTTGTTCTTCTTCCCTCTCTCTTATGCTTCAAGTGTTGCTGCCGCCACCATTGCTGTCTACCGCCACCCCCCACCAAACATCGCCGTCTACCATTGGTCATTGGCGAGCTCTCCGGAGGCTTGCCCAACCACCGGTGAGGCCTGGCGAGCTCACTGACGCCTCGCTGATGGCTAGGTAGGCCTCCCCTAGTCACCGGCGAGCCTTACCTAGCTACCATTGAGGCTCAGCCGATAAGGGATGGCCTCGCCGAGGGCCAATGACGCTCTGGGGTTCTACTCAAAATGGGTATAATTCTTCTCAAGTTGAGAATGAATAGCTTGAAATTTTATTTTATGTTTTTTAATGGAGTCACGATTGAACTTTGAAAAAGTTCGACTCATGTAACATGTAGGCCTAACAAGTAGTTGGTTTTATTGGGTACTTTTAATTTCTTGTATACATTTATAATTATTATGTTGTAAATAACTAATTAATCCTTTTTTCAAATTGTATTACATCTTAAGAATTGAAGTTAGAAGTTAATTCAAGTTCAGACTAACATTTAACTGTCAAGGAAGTCGAGTGGAGCAAAGTTCGCGTTTATTGAAAACTTAATCAGAGGTAAACTCGGGCTTGCGATAGACAGCTTGATTGAACTCAGAGCAGCGTACTGTGATTTATTTGAAACTTCACTCAATTTTGTTTTTCTAAAACTTAAAATAATTCTTTCATTGTTGGAATTTTTATGGAGAAACGTGCAAAGTGCTGGTTCTTTTCATCGATCGTGTACTACTTTTGAAAATGCCTCTCTAATAGTCGAGACGCCCACTTCACCTCACGTCCAACAAGAAAGACTTTGTAATTAGTACGGTTTCCTTTTTGTTTTCTTTCTCGTCTCTGTTTATGCAAGTCCCGCACAGAGAGAGAGAGAGAGAGAGAGCTGTAAAGTCGTCTTCCATCAGTCCCATGACCATTCTTCACGATGACAGCACCAAGCGTCTCGTAGCTCGTCCAATGGTCTCTCTCTCTCTGTTGACATTTATGATGTGATTCGTTTTTCAAATGATGGTTTCTACTCGCGTTTTGGTGAGGTTCAGCGTGGAAGGTCACTGAAGAAGGAGGGGAATCTTCTCCTCAGAAGGCCATCGCGTGATCTCGGAACTCGTGACACAGAAGTGCGTTGAACTCAAATTCCATGCTCTGTTTTGTTATTTCTTCCATTTTCCCTGTGTTGCTCTTCACGTGTTTGCTTTGGCCAGTACTGATGAGTACTCGCTGCTTCTTTTTTGAAGTACGTCGAGTTCCAACTTGAACGGTTCCTGTGAAATTTTTGCTTTCTTTTCTTTTTCTTTCGATAGGGATTTTAATCCGACTCAAACCCAAGATTTGTGCATAGTAATATTTGAACAATTCTTAGAATTAGTTCATGTTTTTTTTTCTTTTCTCCACTTTTCTTCTCTTTTCTCTTATTCTCTTCCCATTTCTTCTTCTTTCTTTTGGCCAATGACGTTGTGCTACAACGAGACTCGTCGGCCCGAGCCTTGCCGTGGTTGGGCAAGGATGACCTAACACGGCCTGGGCAAGGCCAACCTCGCCCTGGCCTGGTGATGTCAAGGCTTACTCGTGGCTAGCGACTATCTACAAAGGAGGAGGAAGAAGAAGAGAAAAAGAAAAAGAAATTAAAATTAAAAGAATTAAAAAAAATTAAGAATTTTACCAAACGCAATTCTATTCCAGGATTAGAAATTTTAGACAATTACCAAGCGCATTCTTTTGTTCAAAAATTATTCTCGGGAATAGAATAAAAAAATCATTTTTGATAAAAAAAATTATTCTTGGGAATAAAATCATTACTAAATATGCCATTAGAATGCTTTTTGATGGCATCCATTTACAACACTCACCCTCACGTCATAGCATAACATCTACAATATATAGGATGAACATCCTACCCACTAAAAACACACATTAAATGAGCCATGAAGCCTTCTGGCAACATTAAATGAAGTAACAAACAGTCCACAAAGCTAATAAAAACACATAAACAAAGTCAATACAATGATTGCACATCATTAATGCATTTGCAAAACAAGCTTTCGTGGAAAACTCTTCAATGACCTTTGTCTTTACGAAATGCTTGTAGCTTTTGTCTTCATCTTCATCATTTGAGTGCTAACATTTAATGTGATCTTCACAGAGAGATTTTTATTCTTGAGTTACACAATCCATCATAATTCATGCATGTTGATTTCTTTTTGTCTTCATTGAGGTGGTGCAAGATGTGCACAATGCACACTTGCATCTTGCACCAGGTGTAGCACGAGCCTCTAACCCAACCCTCACAATAGATCCACCACCACTAGACATTGACAACCACCACTATCAGCCACACCAGCATCCTAGCCACCGCACTAGCACGCAGCCATCAGCATAGACCCATCACTAGTAGCCATTGCTAGTGATGGGTGATGGGTCTGTTGCAAAAGGTGCTGGTACAAACTGAGCCTTACACTAGCATCACCTAGTACAAAATGTGCACACTACACACTTGCACTTGTACAAGATGCAACTCTAATTCAACCCCCACAACATACCTACCACCACTAGGTTTCACCAGCGGCCACCATTAGCCACACGAGCACCCCAACTACCAGCACAGGCCCACCACCAAAAAGTAAGTAAAAGCATAATTAAAAAAATGAAAAAGACAAAATTGACAAGTAACAAAATCATTTCATTGATATTGAAATTAAGTTTCACAAACTCGATGACAAACTATAAAAAAAAAAAATCATCCATAGCAAATTATAAACAAAACAACTAACTTCTCAGCTCCATAAACCTTATTTTGTCACATCTCATCAATCAATATGCACAACGCCCCTTGTTCGTGCTCATTTTGATAGACTTTCACTCGATTCATAATTCTTACACTTTTTCTAACTTGATGTGTGACTTCTTTTTCAATTGTCTCAGGATGCATTGATTTTGATGGAGTTGCAACTGTCCCACGCTGAACTAATTTAGAACGAGCTATAACTATTTTAAGTTGAATTAATTTAGATGGACTTGTAATTGGGTTCTTACTCTTCTTTCTTATTGGCGCAATCGATGTCTTCTTCTTTGTTAGCGCAGTTGTTGATTCTTGAGTTTGGTCTTGAGATATAAGAACCTTTGAACTTCTCCCAAACTACAAAAAGACGACTCAATTATCAGCAAAAATTTGCACCATAAATTAAAGTAAATGCAACAAATCTTACATTAAGAATGACTGTTCCAAAACGCTTATCTATACAAAGGCCATAACTATATAATCTTAACCTCTTCTCAAGAGTCCCTATTATTCAAAAGGGAGTGTCACTTTTAGGTACTTGTGATTTGTTGGCCTTTCTTCTTACTTGTGATTTCTTGGACCCTTGTTTTAGCCCTTTAGCTACAGTAAGGGCTTCTTCAATCAATTCTTCAGATAGGCGTCTTTTAGATGGCCTTATTGTAGCTGGCCCTTGACTCAGCCTTCTTGTAACTAGCATTTTAACTTAGCCTTCTTCTAGTTGTTCTTCTATCTAGCTCTTTAGCTTTAGTGATACCTTTTGTTGGCCTTTCTGGCGGCCCTTCTAATGACCCTTCCAGTAGCCTTTGTGATGACGCTTCCAGTGGCCTTTGTGATGACCCTTGTGATGGATCTTGCAGTGGCTCTTGAGTTGGGCCTTCTATTTGCAGTTGAGCTCCAATTTGCCCTCTTTGAATATGAGAAAGAGGCAAATGACATTATAAATTTAATATCAAGCCATATAATAATATAAAGGAAAACTAAATATAAATTGTTGAACTTACTAGGTGTTTTTTTCTCTGCTGCTGAAGAACAATCAACTTAACTGGCCTTTTGGTTGCTTTGGCTAATCCTTCAGCTGGTCATCTTCTACCTTGCCTTCTTCAAACAGGCCTTTTAGTTTTAAGCATAGTAGGTGCTTCAGCCAATCCTTTACGTGTCATTCTCGTGACCTGACAAAGACATTACATACAAGGCCAATTGTATCTATGTACATATTTGCAATAAACCATAAAGTAACATAAACACAAATATCATGACTTACTAGGTTTTTTGTCATTGATTGAAGAACAATTGACTCACTTTGTCCTTTTCTTTACCCTTCTCCAATTGTCCCTTCATTAAGCCATTTAACTGGCCTAAACAGTTCCTGCTGCTTCCTTAATTGATAACATTTAGTATTCTGCCATATTACGCGGCAATAAGAGCACGTCATCTTTACACCTATTATTTTCATCCTATGCTAACCTGAGACCTCCTCCTCCATTACTCTTCGTTTTCACTTTGGCCTTCCTATTTTTTTCTTAAGTGGCAAATGTTAAGGTGCTTCACAATCTATTAGCTCCTAAAACTTGCTACCTCTAATTAGCTGCATAATGAATTAATACAAAACAATGTATTTCAGTTTCTTGTACCAATTTTTAATGCAATCCTTTGCGTTGTGGCATTTCAATTGAATGGCACATATGGCATGTACACAAGGAATTTCACTTAGTTGTCATGCTATATATGAACATTTTCTTGTACATAAATGAACAATATACTTATTTGAACCCTTCATTATCTCATATCCTTCATCTCCATTCCAAATAGGATGATAATACCTACTTGCAGCCAAGTTCTAATCTAAATCTTGGCAATCCTAGGACCACATTGCCTAGTCCACTTTGTAGCCTCGTCTCTTTGTTTGTGCAATCGAGTCATGAGTATAACCCGTATATCTTCAAGTATTGAGATGATTAGTTTGCATTTGACATCTATTATCCTCCTATTGAATGCTTCACGTATGTTGTTATCGATGTTATCATACTTGAATTCCTCGTTGAAGAACACCTTATTCCAATATTTCAGTTCTATTTGGAATAATGTATCAAAACCTTTTTTTGTGAATTGAAACAGTTCTTCTTTGACCATCCTAAAGTCAGTTATATCCGTACTCTATGCTAGCTGACAAAACTGCGACTGCAGCTTAACCCCTTTGTAGATCATTGTCCAATTTGTGTATATGTGCCTCACACACCTTCGATGTTCGACATAGGGCAACAACTTAGCTATTACATAAACCAGTCCCTGCAATAATTCAAAACAAGAAATGTAAGCAAATAGCATGTTGATATCAAAAAACAAACATTATTACCTTTTGTCAGTTGCTTATAAATGCCCACCCTTCCGCCATTTGTTATATCCAGTTCAGTCATAAGATTTTTTAGAAACCACAACCAATTGTCTTTATTTTCTACCCTCATAATAGCCAAAGCTAATGGAAACATTTGATTATTCACATCTCTTCCAATTGCGGCCAATAATTTTCCCTTGCACAAGCCCTTCAAAAAACAGCTGTCTAATCCAATAATCAGTCTTACAACCATATAAAAATTATTGCCTGCATGCATCGAAGCACACATAGAATTTATCGAACTTGGTCTCATTATCAGGAAGTTGCCTCTTAACGACCTCTACATACACTCTATTTGAAGGGTTTTGTAGTCTATATTCCCAAGTATAATCCCACAATTATCCATATTCATTGCCGTACTGACCAATGAGTATCTTCATCACACTTTGCTTCAATTTTTTGTATTTATTCTTGGATATATTGATGCCTACACGCTCATTTATTAGTATCCTGAACTCGGTATTCTTCTTCTCAAGCATCAGCTTGATGAGATTGAAGAAGTGCTCGGATGACCATGCACTTGTTACCATTTTATTTTCAAAATTAATGGAATAAATATGTTCCTCTTGGTAGGCTCTAATTTGGAAGGATCCACTTCTCCTAACAAATGCGCTGTAGAACTTCCATGAACAATTTTGTTGCGAACACCTACCTATTACAAAGGTTTTAGTGTTTCTAATAAAGTTAATATTCCTTTGTGCAGCAATAGAGTTCTTCAATATAGCTTTTCTAAATTGTTTTGCATTTGAAATTTCATACCTACCGACAGAGTAGGAGAGGCAATGAATGGATTATAGAAAGGAAACTTACTTTTCATTTTATGCACAACTCTTTGATCTTCTTCAAGCTTATCTTGAGAAGTAACATTCTCTACGTTTTCTTCATAATCAGTCTCATCGCTAGCAACACTAGCATCTACAAGACCTTCAGCCTTGTTGGGAACTTTATCAGTTATATGCAAAATTGCAAACCTATATGACAAAAACTCAATTTGTTTTTCATTGACTGTGCAAGCACCTCGTCGAAGTCATCACTTAAGAAATTTTCAACAAGCAACCTTTCATTGTCATCATCACTAGATTTAGCTACTTTCCAATCTAATCCAGTGATTATGACATCACCTATGTTAGCATCACTTTAGTGAACTGCATCTATGCCTCTCTGTCCCCATCCTGTCTATCTTGCCCTCCTTTATCCCTAACTTCAATACTAGCTTGAATACCATCCCCTTTCTCTTACTTGAGCATTCTCTCCATCATCATCTTCATCCTCACTATCACTATCGTACTCCATGTATATTTTTACCTCTTTGCCATGAAAATAATGGTATATGATATCCCTAAAGTTATTATCATCTTCTAAACTTCTCAAACCATCTTTCAAGCCTTTCCCAGGAACACAATACAACGACTTCTATTCTTGGATATATTGATGCCTACACGCTCATTTATCAGTATCCTGAACTCGGTATTCTTCTTCTCAAGCATCAGCTTGATGAGATTGAAGAAGTGCTCGGATGACCATGCACTTGTTACCATTTTATTTTCAAAATTAATGGAATAAATATGTTCCTCTTGGTAGGCTCTAATTTGGAAGGATCCACTTCTCCTAACAAATGCGCTGTAGAACTTCCATGAACAATTTTATTGCGAACACCTACCTATTACAAAGGTTTTAGTGTTTCTAATAAAGTTAATATTCCTTTGTGCAGCAATAGAGTTCTTCAATATAGCTTTTCTAAATTGTTTTGCATTTGAAATTTCATACCTACCGACAGAGTAGGAGAGGCAATGAATGGATTATAGAAAGGAAACTTACTTTTCATTTTATGCACAACTCTTTGATCTTCTTCAAGCTTATCTTGAGAAGTAACATTCTCTACGTTTTCTTCATAATCAGTCTCATCGCTAGCAACACTAGCATCTACAAGACCTTCAGCCTTGTTGGGAACTTTATCAGTTATATCCAAAATTGCAAACGTATATGACAAAAACTCAATTTGTTTTTTCATTGACTGTGCAAGCACCTCGTCGAAGTCATCACTTAAGAAATTTTCAACAAGCAACCTTTCATTGTCATCATCACTAGATTTAGCTACTTTCCAATCTAATCCAGTGATTATGACATCACCTATGTTAGCATCACTTTAGTGAACTGCATCTATGCCTCTCTGTCCCCATCCTGTCTATCTTGCCCTCCTTTATCCCTAACTTCAGTACTAGCTTGAATACCATCCCCTTTCTCTTACTTGAGCATTCTCTCCATCATCATCTTCATCCTCACTATCACTATCGTACTCCATGTATATTTTTACCTCTTTGCCATGAAAATAATGGTATATGATATCCCTAAAGTTATTATCATCTTATAAACTTCTCAAACCATCTTTCAAGCCTTTCCCAGGAACACAATACAACGACTTCTATACTTTACAAGGCAAATAGATCACTATTTCCCTAACAAATCCTATATAAGATACCTTCTTTGTATCGACAAAGATGATGCCCTCATTTCCACCCTCATACTCACACTTATCTCCCCTAATCACAAAATCTCCACCGTAGCAAACTATGGCAGCAATATAATCATTATCATAAGATATTTTTGCATCAAGAAAAAGAAAAAAAAAATACCTTTTGGGACTATATCCACAAAGGACAACAGACAAATTACACATAAAAGTCCACACACTCTCATGGACTTTATTAATGAGAAGGGAAGAGAGAAGAGATGCACATGTCAGGCCATTTACTATAAAGATACCCTCCACGACAAATAGAGGTCCCTACACTAACAATATACCCTTACATAATAGCCACTTTGATTATTTGCCTTCCCTTAAAATATTAACCAAAAAACAAAAGTCTCTACGACAAGCACAGGTCCCCATGACACCAATTTCAACACTTTTATTTTTAAAAAATGATCAAATGTCCCAACAACAACCAATCCAAGCCATCAAAATCGCCATTGCACATCACATTTCATATCTGACCCCTAAAAATTGCCTTTGCACATCACAATACCACATCCAAGCTTTAAACACACATCATAGTAACACTGCTCTAAGTCACACATCATAATAACACCACATCTTCAAGGTCAAGCCCTAATTTTCCCTTCGTCGAATCCTACATTTTGAGGCTGAGCCCCTAAATTGCCAATTCGAACCACCTTTAAGGTTTTAGCACTGCTTTTGAGCCCTAAATCACACATCAAAGTACCATCTGAGCTCTACATTTCTTGGTTGACCTCCACATTTCCCAACCGAGCCCCAAGTTGCCCCAAATTTCCCATCGAAACCCTAATAAGAGAGTTCAAGTCTTAATTTCATCACAGGGGAGGGGGAGAAGAGGCCAAACATAGACAAGTGATGACAACGACCGATGACGGTGACTGATGACCATATCTGCCACCTTAGTAAAAGGTGACGCCGAAAAATGCCACATACGCAATTTGGCTAGATTTTCTTTTCATTGGCACTTAATTGATCCATTTTGCTTCAATTTTGGCACTTAAGTGTCACAATCGTAACTTTTGACACTTAAGTATTATTCTATGTCAAGTTTTGGTACTCAAGTTTTAGCACTCCAAGTGTCTCGATGTCAAAATTGTCTCAATAATGATACCTGAACCTCAACGGGCTTAGTTTATGATGTAGAAGACTTCACATTTGTCTATATAGGTGAAGATAAAGGATGGCCATCTCCACCGTACTATTATCTTTAATAGTCTAAGAGTAGCTATCCTCTGCGATTATGTCGAACTCTAGAAAATTTATTATTTGTGATTCCAAAATTTTTGCACATTCATTGAAGTTATAAAATCGATACCCCTTCGAATGATCTAAGTAATATACGAAAAAAATATCGAGTGTTCTGAATTCCAACTTACTTATGAGTTATACAACCTCACTTCTGCAGGATACCCATAATCTTAAGATGATTCAAGTTAGTTTTACATCCACTCCATAACTCAAAAGAGTCTATGGAATAACTTTGGAAGAAACACGGTTTTATTTGTAAAGGGCCGCTTCAAAGCTTCACCTCATAGAAAACTTGGTAAATTAGTCTTGCTAATAATAATTAGCATTATGTCTGTTAGGGTGTGATTATACCTTTCGACCATGCTATTTTGTTCAAGATTTTTGGGCATAGTAAATTAATTATTATCCTAGAATCCTAAAATATTTGACAAATGGCCATTTAAGTTATTCAACATTACCATACTGGCTAAAATACTCACCTTCATTATTAGATCTGACAACCTTTAAAACTTATCCAAACTATTTCTTGATTTTTATTCAAAAAAATCTTGAACTTATGGAGATATTTAGACTTTTACTTAAGCAAGTATAGGAAATAATCATTAATAAATTTGTTAAAATAAAAATTTCCACACAATATTATCGTATAAGGTTCACTATAATTATTATGAATGACCTCCAATAAGTTAGAATTTCAGATTGCATTTTTTTTTTTAATTATAGCCATCCTACCTCTATAACAGTCTCCACAATGCATGAAATTGTTCTATATAGGCAGAGATCTTTTGGAAATAGCATTTTCAACCATATAAGTGACGTATATATCATTAGGAGTTAAACATAATTTGTACAATCCATTGGACAAATTGCAACACCCAACTTTAATTGAATTGAAAAAAAGAAAAACATAAAAGTAATATTATTCTTTATTTCAAAAGAGTATAACACATGTCTAAACATGATATGAAACTAAGTTCTATTTCAAGGAAAGTACGTAAAATGTGTTTATTATTGTTAGATTAAAACCAGAATTTATAATTAAAATGATATCTCCTATGAACTCAACATCAACTTTATCATTGTTTCCCATGGTGAGTTATGATTTGTCATAATTGGATTCTTTCGATTTATGAATCTCCGTATGGTAAATGCAACAAATAATTTGTTCCACTATCTATCCACCAAGAATTTGACAAGGCCCTTGATACAAATTGGATTCATAAATGATGTTAAAAAATCATTAACTATAGGCTCACGTTAAATAACCAAGTTTTATATATTTGCCGCGGTCTATCTTTATGTGACTTTTCTTTTAAAAAAGAAATAACGTTCACCGATTCTTCTTAAAGGATTCTATTTTATATAACCCAGATTGTTAGGACGATCGGTGGTTTTATGAGTTCCTCCATGAGTATGATTTTTAGACTTTAAGTCTACCATCCTTAGAATGTAATCCATTATCTCATCAGAATATCATACCTTATGCTGAAGAGTCCTTGCAGATATGTCACAATCTTGGCATTAGAGGAGGCATGGTTCCAAGCCACCAAGCCTTCCACATTTGTCTAGCGATGCAGTCAACTAACAAACCACTCTTTAATTGTTCATAAATGGATTGCTTCGTTGATAATAAGCAAATTCACTTGCTCTCTTCCCAAGCAACAAAATATAATATTTAGGATTTTGTATCGTTATCATTATGATCCACCAGCTTATCCTTGTAATAGCAATATGAACATCTTTTAGCTCCATCTCAAACATAAAATCATCTTTCCATTATTTAAAGTTTGAACTAGTAAGAGCTTTAATAGCTATGGAGTTACCAAGTATAGATAATGCAATTAAAATAACAAGTAATATATATAATTAGCATCATGTGAGTACTTTATAACTTGAAATCACATAAGTACACATTCAAAGAGTTACATAAATCATCATATAATCAATGATCACCTTTGGTAGAATACATGATATGAAATTGTATACTTTCCACATAACAATGGTCATGAGAATCTATTTCAACCTTCATGAATCAACATCTTTGAGCGTATAAACCACTAGGATTAATTACTCTTTAACCATATATTATACATGTATTCCTCCATGTATTGATACACAATCAAAGAGCATAACCATGTATTAGTACATGAGACATCCCACCACAATATGAAACTGATATTTCTCAAACTCAATTAAGTGTGCCATTTTAACTATCACAACCTAAGTTAATCATTGAAACTTTCTCATACTAGAGATATAAACTTTATGTCTCACATTTATCATTTACGTATGATTTTAAACTTGATGACATGAATAATTTGTCACTAAAATCACAAATCACATCAATTACATTACTTCATTTATTGATACATGTCGAACCTTATATATGTTATCAATGAATCACATTTTACACATTCTTCATATGATGATATTCATGTGAGCTAGCACCTGTATTTTCAAAATCACAAAAAATTTTTAAAAATATGCAAATTTAAGGTTTTGTACGTGTTTTTACATCCTTAAAATCATCAAACATAAAAAAATAAATATACCATGGTGTAAAGCATCCTCATACAATCACATGGATACCAAGATCGCCTAAATCGAAGCTTGAACTCACCCATAAGCAGAGCCAGAGTACGCGGCGCATGTAGCGCACACGCAAGCCTACGTGGACATGTTTGAATCACCAGTCTGATCGGTCAACGATCAATAGTCAACTGTCAATCCAATTGGTTGACTAGTTCGATCGATAGAGAACAGGCTTAGGCAGGCAACTAGTTAGATTAGACTCGGGCTAATTGGATCGAGTCGAAGGTCAACGTCAGGTCTAGTTGGCAGTCAATGGATCGAGTCAGCCAATCACTAACGTCACTAAGATGTCATCCCTAACACGCACAAGCCATCGCCGCGTGTGAAGGCGTGTGGGAGTGTGTGGCGGCTTGTGTTTGATGCGCGCCAACTCCTAGTGGCACGTGGCCACGCATGCAACCTCCCCCAGAGGCATGCTACCCATCAATCTACTTGTCTTGATGAGGTCTTTCTATTTATATGATCAAAATTAACTTTTTCTACACAAAAAATCATGAAAAAGGGAAAAAAAACTACATGTTCAAGTTTTGGGCTATAATTGCTCTGATACCACATATTAGTCGCGAAAGCACACCTTAAGATCTCTATAACTAGAATTAAGAATACATACATAATCAAGTAAAGAAATTTATGTACATGATTTGGAATCCATCATTTTTAATGCGAGATTACGACAATCTAAAAGCTCAAGTGTTTCTCCTATATTGCCATTTATATCACTGGCGCATGAGACTATCCCTCACCTTAAGCGTTTTGTGTGAGGATAATTGTGTCTCAAGGTTAGAGATTTAAGTACTATTTATAAAATTTCAAACCAGGACCTTTCATTAGGAGTCGAGCTCAACTAAGCCCACATTATTCAGCCCCATATTAAATTAATTAAGAAATTTTTCATCTCACTTTATTAGACCAATCCCGTAAAATGGTAAATTATAATATTAATTAATATAGCCCACAACCAATACTCACGGAATGCGTCTTTGTCAACACCCATCCCCTCTATTCTTTTGTCGGCAAATTTCAATTGCCCGCCCCGAATTGCTCCTTAGACCACATTTCTGAATACAATACAATTTGTTATTGTCGTGGCTCCAAAAACGGCGACACTTCCAATATTTTCTATTCTTTGTTTCCTCTGCTGTTAGTATCTCATGACCTTCAAGCATTTGTATCTGCCTATCTTTTATTAACATGTGAAAAATCTGATCGGCTTTAGAAGTATCCACGGAAAAGTGCTGGCTATCCATTACTATTTCTTTTGCTTGGTTCGGTCTAAGTGGCAAACACTCATATGCTTTACCACAGTTTTGCCGCTACTGCCTTTTCTTGTTTTTTTCCTCTTCTAAATCAATCGTGGAGACAAAGTGTTCCTTAGCTTTAAATCACAATAATTTCTTGTCCATTCTTTTAAAAACCTTCAAACTAGATCCAGGGTTGATTGATTTCACTGATAATATGCAAGGCATAAAACACATTTTAAATGTCACAAATGGGTTCTGTTAGTCAAAACGAGTCTTTTGACACCCATTATGATTTTTTAATTCAAGTTGCACATTATTGGATTAGGGATCGCAAGCATTCCGACGCAACAAAAATCGGGTCGAATGGGGAAGTTTTCGCCGGTTAACTTCAGTCAAACTTTCCCTCGAAAATGTCTCAGAACCCACAACCGTACTTAGAACTCTCGGAATCAAATGGAATTTCAGACCTTTAAGTTATGGTATATAATGATTTTTTAGAACGTTAAGTCACTGAAACGATGTTCAATTTTTTAGACCAAGCCTTAGGCCCTGCTATGTGCTAAAACCTTAGGCCATAATTTAACTTGTCCCGTGTCCCCTTTGACTATTGAGCCTTATGTACCCGGAACACCTAAATCGCATTTAACGGTATACATACAAAGGAATTTGGTTGCGGTTAGGCGCATGTCAGCAACCATAAGAATACAATGTACCGATCTTCCTAATGTTTTTGGCATTTTGGACTGGATGCTATGCTGGTCAAAGATGCTCCGCCCTGTATGAATGTATTCAACAGTCATTGTAGCCATGTACCCAAAAGAAAGAACAAATTACGGTTTGTCCCAGTTTCCTTGGATTTCTGATGTAATGCTATGAACAACTCAATCATGAAAAGTAATGACTATTAATCGGTTCAGCTGATAATATAATCCAAGTCTTTGTTGACTCTAACTTCCTCGGATAACATGTGTCATGTTAATAATTTCGTATTCTAGTTTAATTCTTCTATCAACTTGCTGTGGGATCGTATAGAATAAGTTATCGACTCAAATCGAATGGCTTTTCACTAATCAATGATGAGTCCCTACAATTTCTTTTTGGGTTTTGGGCTGATGACTTGTTCAACAAATATCCAGAATTTTCAATGTCAACAAACGATGGTTTTTGTTAAGGATGTTGATGTTCCATCCAGAAGAAGTTGACTTTCCTGGCCATCTTACAGCCAAGTGCTACAAGCAAAACCCTTTTATGAAGCTCGGATACGTTTCAGAGCTTGAGGAGCGAAAATGGAGAGCGGCCTTTACAAAGCAGCAACTGAAGGAGATATGACTTCTTTGCTTGATTTGCTCAAAGACAATCCACTGATTCTTGATAGATGTATCATGTGGTCTTACAATGGGACCCCGTTACATGTAGCAGCAATGCTTGGACATAAGAAGTTCGTTGACAAGATTCTGGATCGAAAAGTTGAGCTTGCAGGCGAGCCGGATTCTCAAAAATTGTCGCCCCCGCACCTCGCTACAGCAAAAGTTTATCTTATAGTAGTAAAGAAATTGTCGAGCATAACGCAAGTATGTGCTTCACTCGTGACTGATATGGTAGGAACCCTCTTCACGTTGCAGCAGTTAAAGGCTGAATCAATGTTCTAAAGGAACTGGTCCGAGAGAATCGCGATGCAGCACGTCATAGGATGGAGCATTGTGAGACTATACTGCATTTATGTGTGAAGCATAATAATTTGGAAGCTCTGAAGCTTTTGGTGGAGGATATTGGAGATAATGAGTTCGTTAATTTGAAGAACGATGATGGTGACATTATATTGCAATTGGCTATTGCAGATAAGCAAATTGAGGTAAGTAGAAATGCACCAGTTCAATCTTATAATTTTAAGCACCTATAATTGTCTTCTTTTTTGGTATCTCCCTAAGCCGACCCATATAATCTCGGGTTGTCTTATCATATAGTCCCTTAACGCATCTAATTGCCGATATAAGCAGACAATAAATTTCTTGATGTCTTGTATAGCAGTAGAAATGGACTTTTTGAATCGGAAGAATCCGGTAGCATATGACCTTTCATCACAGAGTGGAATACCTGGAAGGCACATTGACAACATAAACAATTTTTGTGAAGCCGAAGAGAGGAGCGCAAATGTTAATGCTCTCTGTACGAGTGAAATCAAACCCTTAGTGAGAAGAGCCTTAACTCCGAATGCAAATGATCAGAGTATCACATTCCCCGTGCAGCGAAAATATTGGAAGAAGAATCTCAGAAACAATATGATTGGCTTGAAAGGAAAAAAAGTGCGCTGATGGTTGTAGCATCTTTGACCGCAACAATGTCCTTCCAAGTTGGTATCAACCTCCGGGTATTTTTTGGCAAGACATTACCGAGGATGACAGTCCAAATCCACACACTGCAGGATTTTCCATCATGGCCGATAATTATTCGATAAGATACTGGCGTTTCTTGGCTGTTAACACAGTAGGTTTTCTTGCGTCCTCAGCATCATCCTGTTACTCGTGAGTGACCTCCCTTTGAGGCATAGGTTTTTCATGTGGATTCTAATGGTGTCGCCTATGGTCTCTCAATAGCAACCTTCACACCCTCTTAAGAAAACAATTCGATCTACCAGATTATAGGATTCGGAATCATCGTGTGGGTTGGCTTGATGGCTGTGCTTCTCGTGGGGCAAACGATACGCCTGATAGTGAAGACAATCCGCAGCATCAGGAAAATAGCCACGCAGAGAAGATCGGCCTCAATGGTCATGCACCAAGACAACGTCTTATGAGGATGCTAGGCCATATCAGTGTATACATGGTTGCCCAAGTGTCTAAGAGAATATGCAATAATGAACATAGTTGGGACTCAGTTCACTTCTCCGTGTGCCCTATACGCAAGGCTACATAGGGCCCGTTTGATTCGGCTTTGGGGAAAGGCTCTTGAAAGAATACATATACCTTTAAGGTAAAGGAGTTTTCCAAAATATTATACCGTTTGGTAAATTATAGTCTCAAATAGCATTAAAAGGCAACTCTAGCAAAATACCGTTTGACAAAACTCACATTACAAATGGACTTTTGCTTTTATTTCTTTTTTTTTTTAAATCTAAAAATCAAATATGGCGGCCGGCGGTGCTGGATGGCCAGATCTGGTCGTTTGGGATCACGACCTCAGGCGACACCATCGCCGCTTGGAGGTGCAACCTCAGGCGCCTAGAGGCGCAGAGGCCAGATCTGGCCTTCAAACCGCCAAATCTGGCGACCTAAGGTCGCGTGGACCCAAGTTGTGTGACCTCAAGTGATACCATCGCCGCTTGGAGGCGCGACCACCCCTAGGCGGTGGTCACTAGGGATGCGCGACCCTCAGGTGGTGGTGGCGGTGGCTGCTAGAGAAGCCCGATGCCCAGGAAGAAGAAGAAGACGAAGGGAGAAGAGAAGATGAACAGTACGCGGTGACATTTCCCAAATGCCCAATGCCCAAAGCAACCCCTCCCCGGCTTTCAGCATTCAACATTCGGCATTCGAAATGCTCATATTTAAGCCCAAAGCCCATTGGGAAAGTCTAACCACACGGGTCCACAGTCTAAACTTAACAAGAGTAGAAGATTTGCAGGGTTGGCTTGCTCCTCTGTAAAAACCGGTATTATCTCCGCACCAGTAAAGAGTGAAAAGGATGCCATGTTCTACCGGTTATGCTATCCCAATTAAGAAGAAATTGCTTCTCAACATCTTTCGTCTACTTTCAATTCCACTCCTTTTTCACTCGGTGACAAATTCCGTGACTGCTCTTTGAGCAATTGTTCAACACCCATTCTAGACAATATGTACCCTATGTGGACTAATTGCAGGTTTTGCTTGGTTAGTATGCTATTTATACTAATTTGATAAGTTTTAGGAATTATCTGCAGTTTAAAAATATTAAGTCTCGATTGCAATTTTGCTATAAGTTCTAGGGCTCTCAATATATTTATTTCTTGTGTTGCATCACAATTTGATGCTATGGTATTTGTTAGGATTTCGTCATTACTGTCTTGGTATGAGGTGTGAACCATTGTGAACAACATCTAGTTTTATTCGTGCACGGATATCACCTAGACCTGGGACTGATTGATAGCTGTCTCAATTAAGAAACCATTTATTCACCTTCAAAAATCACAGAGCACTTCCCAACATGAGATATCATAAGGTTATTCAGATTCGAGTATCTTCAGAATCGCTGGTTTTCAGGCCAATCACTAGGACAAAGAGATACTAGGGTTTAGGATTTTACGGTTTAGAGTAATGATTGACAACTTTAACAGCAACGTACAATGAAGTTACTGTTCGTGCTGCTGCATCACATCATCTCAGAAATATGGTTGTCCTCTAGTACCACCAGAGATTGCAAACGGGTGATTGACATGATTAAAAGTACATAAAAAAAATTTAATATAATAAAAAAATTTAAATTAATATATTTATAAAAAACTTACCCCAAACTAATAAACTAAAATTTATATATATTTGACAAATTTATTATTATAATTTATATTAAATTTTACCATTAAATTGTTGAATTAGATGACAAGTAATAATTAGTTAGTGTACCGATTTGCGATTTTACTCTTCGTCCTAGTTTATAATTTTTCGTGATGCTAGTTCAATTTAATGGAAATTAATAGAGAATAAAATTATCACAAATGTACTAATTTTGAATTTTTGATAATAAAAAAATTAATTTGAGATATTAACCAAAAAAAAATTGTTTTGTACGGATAGTGTCATAGAGACTACAAAGGTATCCTAATGCCTATGATCATGGAATACAAGTAATTCATATTTATTAGGAAAGAAATAAAAAACCAGATGAAGGTTAGCCCAAACTTGATTGTTTAATTGTTTTGGAGGTCGGAAATTAAACTTGAATTTCACAGACTCCAATGGCAAAATGACACAAATAGTGTTATAACTTTCACATTTTGGTGTCCTGACTTTCTAAGTGATCAATTAAGTGTTGTGACTTTTTAAAAAGGTTTCATTGCCTGTAAATCTTATATGGCATTAATTTAATGTTAAATCATGCGACGTGGCTGTTGCGAAGGGATGATATCAAGCAAAAGGTTTTGTAAAAAGACCCCATTTAAGGAAGATTTAAGGTTTTATGGTTTGGTATAAGGAGTAAATTCAACCCAATTCTTGAATTTTGAGCATATTCCTATTGCCAAATAACTTCATTTGATCAATATCTTGAGTGTTGACATCTTAGACAAGACATGTCCAATTATTTATTTTAAAATAATGTCACATGTAATTTTCCAGAAACAAAAGTGGTTGATATTAGTTGAATGATCAATCTTCAAAAGTTAAGATACTTAAATGATTGATTGAAAACTTACGACACCAGAATTTGCATCGTACAAAAGTTGCAGCATTATTTTATTTTTATTATTATTATTATTATTATTATTATTATTATTATTATTATTATTATTATTATTTGGTAAAAGTAAGAATATATATTGAGCTGTGGACAAATATATAGAAAAGACGGCGCCAAAACTTATATTCTAACTACAACAATAGAAAGAGTGGAAGGGAGCCAAATTAAACACCATAAGGGCAACAATAGACGCGGAGCAGAAAAAGCTCACAACCCGGGCAAAAGAGTCAAACACCAATAGCTACCAAACCTCAACACACACCAAGAAGCAGGGCGAGCAGGAGAGACAGAACGGCTGGGGGAAAGTCACACAACTCAAGAAGCTTGAGAAGCAAGTTTACTGAATAAACATTAATCAAAGCCCCATCCTCTATGAAGTCTTCTATTCCTTGGAGAAGCAAGCACATTCTTTAAGGAAAGTGCTTTGTCCTTCACAACCTTAATGAGGTAGTTTTTTTAGAGCCGATAAGACTAATGTTTCATCATGGAAGACGATGCAATTTCTCTTTTTCCAAATAAGATAACAAAGAGCTCCAAAAGAGAATCGCGCCATACTATGGAAGAAGTCCTTACCCGATAAGAACTTCACCTTCTAGGTAAGGTTTTCGCTCCAGGATCATTTCCTCCAAGGTAAGTTACACCTGGAAGCCCAAAAGTTGCGGCATTATTAGTGTTCTTTAGGAAATTAAATAATGAATGAAGAATCACCACAAGAAAACCAACTGAAGGCAACCAAATTTACTTTTGTCGCTGTAGGTTTCCCAAAGGAGACCAAACAGAGTTTCATCACCTTAGGTCAAACTTTAGCATAAATCATGGTTTTGTTACCTCAAGTTAGACCTGATGGTACAAATTTTAAAATTTTGTCACCTTTAACGTATCCCAAGGCAATGGAATACTTTGTTGCCTTTGGAATCATAGTGTGCTTGAGTAAGTGTTACTTGAGATGACAAACTTAAATTTTTTTTCTCATCTCTTTCTTGCTTACCCTAGGGTGACAAAAAAACAGTATTTAGGTCTCGTTTTGTTCAATTTCGGGGGAATATTTAAAAAAAAATGCAAAACTTTTGAATTAAAGATATTTTCTTAAATGCAAATAGCATTTAGGCTCCGTTTGGGAATTGCTTGCCCAAGTGTTTTTAGTAAGCTAAAGGCCTTTAGGCCAAAAATTGAGTGTTTGGTGATTTTTTTACACTTGCCTTTGTCAAAGGCAAAGCCTTCCCAAGATTGAAAGCCCAAGGCAGGTTGGGGGTTGCCTTGGGCATTCTCGGCATGCTGGCTTGGAAGGCTTGGAAGGTAATAAAAATTTTCTTCTAAAATTGTCCTTATTAATTTTTTGTTTTTCCGGCTTTACCCCAACAACTGTTCATCATCTTCGTCCTTCCCTTCTCTCTACTAAGAACACGACCAGCATCTACACGGTTGCTGGTGATGGGTAGGTGGTCTGGCGAAGGGCAAGCGATGTGGCGAAGGACAAGTGGTCCGGCTAAGGTTCCACAACCCTTTGACGAGAGTTGCCGCGCGGAGGACGCCGGCAACCCAAATCTATGCAAATTTGGGTCGCGGCGACCTCTGCGGCGCGGTGGGTCACACGATGGCTCGGCGAGGGTCGCGGCGACCCAGATCACGAAATCCTGGTTGCCGCGCCATGTCCTTCACACGGTGACCCTAGCCGGACATTGCCCTTCACCACGGCGCTTCCCTCTCGCCGAATAGCCTACCCTTCACCGCGCTGCCTCCCCCTTGACGAACCGCCTACCCTTCGTCGGCGGTAACTGGCGAAGCCCTTGGCCGGCCAACTCTCATTTCCCCCCCCCCCCCCTTTTTTTTAATAATAAAAGCATTTTACAAATTTAATTTATCCAAACACTATTTTACACAAAGATGCTTCATAATGAACTTTCACAAGTACAATTTACCAAATACAATTTGAATTTTGAAAAACTCATTTAACTCAAGGATCTTTATATTTTCTCAAGAATTTTCGCCAAAAGTCTTTCTAAACGCATCTTTAGTGAATAATTTAAAAGTGCATTGGTAGTTAACTTTGACTTAAATGCCATATAGTAAAAGTTACACCTACAAAGACTTTTACTAAATTATTTAAAAAAAAAGACTCTTTTTTTGGAGTTCAACCATTAGTGGCCAAATCTGGCCACTGGAGGTCTCACCTAAGATTACACGACCCCAGACGATAGTTGCCTAGGTAGTGCAACCTCAGGCGTTGTCGCCTAGGTTCACACGACCTAGGCATCGCCACTTGAGGTCGTGCAATCTAGGCGATGAACACTTGAGGTTGCGCAAACCCAAGTAGTGACGCTTGAGGTTGCGTGACTTAAGCAACAATTACCTGGGGTTGCACGACCTAGGTATTGCCTGAGGTACTCGCCTGAGGTCTGTTGGCAATTGTTGGGGTTGAGTGACCCCCAAGCGGCGGCGGTTGCCAGCATGCATAGCCCCTTAGCTGACGATCATTGGTCTCTGATCTACTTTTCCGTTCAACGATTCAAAAAAGATGAATAGTAACTAAGGGCCAAGACTTGCATTTTGAAAATGCAACTTCCCAAAGAACCTCCAAACTTGTTTTGGGCTAAAGGCCCTTAGAACTATTTAGAGATATAATTGTATTTTTCTAAAGTTGCGCAATAACACAAACCAAATGTGTTTATATTTAGTCAAAGAACTTTAGAGTTTCAAAACCCATTGTAAATGCTGAATCAAACGGGACTTTAGTCATCTTTGGTTGAACTTAAGTGAGAAAAAAGTATTTAGTCGCCTTCAATGGGTTGACTTAATATAGTGATTTATCGAGAAATTCTACTACAACTTTCTTTGAACACAATTTCAAAAAGATAGAATCGAATTTTAAGCGGGAAACCCATGTGTGTAAGCAGTGCTAATTTCTAAAAGGAAGTCGGTCGCTAACCTATTTTGAGGGGTGACATCTTTGTTTAAGATTTGTCCCCATGACATCTTTTATCCCCATCATTCGATGGCAAGAAAGGCATTAAAGAAAGTGAAAAACGACAACGACCAATTTGAACTAAAAAAGGTTCAAAAGTAGGACCTCACCAGCTCTGTCGTTCGGGCGCCCAAACGCCATTTCTACTCTCTCTCTCTCTCTCTCTCTCTCCCCTTCTCCTTCTTCTCCTTCTTCTCAGACAAGCTCTCCATTTCCATTGGTTTCCCTCGACGGGAGGAGGTTTTGGAGTGTGAGGTTTCCTAAGGGAAAGAATGGGGAAGGTGGTCGGGTCGAAGAGGGACTACGAGGAGTGCCGTCGCCAGAGGATGGAAGAGAACAAGAAGAGGATGGAGGAGCTCCGCCTCAACAAGCTCGCCGCCGCCCTCACCGCCGCTTCCCCCAAGTCCACCCCAGTACTCTCTCTCTCTCTCTCTCTCTCCCTCTCTGTTCGTCTGTGTTTGTGTGTTTTGGCATTGCTTCAGCAGGTGTTTTACATCTGTAGCTTCATGTGGGCTTTTGGGTGGTTCTCTTTTGCTTGCGTGAGCAGGTGAAGCAGGGCAAGATGCGGACCCCTCGAAGGCAGCCGGAGACCTACTCCGAGCCCGTGCGGCGCTCCAGCCGCACGGCCAACAAACCTGCTCCTAACTACAAGGAAGTAAGATCTCTCTCTCTCGGCTTTTGTATTCAATCTTCAGCTTAAGCTGGAGGAGTTAAACCATCCCACGAAAAGGGCCTCTTTTGATGCGCACCGTGATATGCATTTTCAACTGATATGTTCAATGTGAAGATTTCAGCTTATGGTTGGAAGTTTCGGACAGTAGCTTTTGCGACATTTTGGAAAAGTATATAGGTCAACTACTGCTATGTAGCTTACAAAGGTGTCAACTTTTGAGCTCCTGCGATGAATGTGATGAGCGCGCCAATTGTTCACAGGATTCTAGAGATGGTTTGTCAGTGATTTAGAAAATCATCTGTTAAATCCGGGTATTCAAACGCCACTGTGCTAGAGACTGGTTGAAATTTTTTGCAGCAAGAGTGGCGGTCCTGCTGGTTCCATATATCGAATAATGCTTAATTATTGGAAGAAACATTATTAATTTGAAAGGGTCGAAAGACTAAACTTTGATTGAGGGAGTGTGATAACTGAAGTAGTACAGACATGAACACGGTATTCTAATCTGTTTGTATGATGAAGCGTCCATGAAAGTTGTTGTATGGTCCTCTTACATATGGTCCCCTTTGCAGGTAATTGAAATCAACCCTTCGGAAAGAGTGAGGAGGTTAGTGACAAGAGCTCACTGGTTTTCTTCCAGTATTCGATTGTGTATTCCCGAGTGAAGTATCTAAAGTTTCTGATTTTCGTGTAGGAGCTACTCGCGAAGAGACCTGTTGAACAGGGTATATGCTTCTGACGCGATAAGGACATATGCCATTGAGAGAGCAGAGCAACTTCAATCCGGCTTAGATGCAGAGTTTCCAAGCTTTATCAAGCCCATGCTTCAGTCCCACGTCACAGGAGGCTTTTGGCTAGTAAGCAAATTGACCCTTTTTTTTTTTTTGCACTCTCCTTCGAATGTGATATGGAGGAAATTGTCGTGTAGTATCGACTATGCTCGTGCCCCGATTTGTGACCATTGCTTTGACTTGGAAAGAGTGAAGGATGAGAAACTTTACATACAAGTTAAGGTTTTTGGTGTAACAAGAAAAAAGTTTGGGGCAAATGTCATATGATATAAGTTTGGAATAAATATGTTACATGGGTACAAATTTGAGATTTTTTGCATTAACAAAAAAATTTGGGGTGAATGTCTCATAATGGGCATAACTTAGGGTTTTTGGTGGCTTTTTCCTGATATAGTTATCTGTGATTTGTCTGAAGGAAAGAAGATTTTGAATGATTCTTGGTTATGAATATAAGAGTGGAAGCGTTCAATAAGCACTAACTCTTACCACTTTGAAGCTGCATGAGATGTGTTGTATTGATCTATTTCTGTTCCTCAGCTACTTTTTTGTAGTGAATGCAGTCTCGATAAGCTGCTTTAAGTTTGTAGTAGCGAGAGACTCCCCTTAACTTTGATGTGTAGTAAATTGCGATAATGACTTGTAATTAGAAAAAAGGGTACAAGCTTTGAAATTTCGGATAGGCCTCCGTGCAGCTGATTTTGCATAAAAACTGGCTAATAGTCTCTACAAGAACCTGATAGAGCTATTTATCAGTGCTTCTAATGGATGATTTGTCTCCCCCGTTTTCAAGAGCCTTCCATATAACTTCTGCCACAAGCATATCCCTCACCGGGATGACACCGTGACCCTCGTGGATGAGGACGGAGAAGAGTTCGAGACGAAGTATCTCATTGACAAGAATGGTCTTAGTGGCGGGTGGAGAGGTTTCTCCATTGCCCATGATCTTGTCGACGGAGATGCTCTGGTGTTTCAACTGATCCAGCCATTGACGTTTAAGGTAAGTCTTCTGAACCCCCCGGGCATGCATGGATGAATCATAGATAGTGACCACTCAGCTCACCGTTTGCAGGGCATTTTGACCATCCATCTCAGCTTTTATGCTGGCTTTACTACAAATTAGTGCGTGCCTTTTGGCAGGTACACATCGTCAGAGCCTATGAATCAGAGGAGAAGGAAGCGGAAGTCGCTGAAGAGGAGGATGAGGAGGAAGCAGAAGACCGTGGAAAGGAGAAGGAAGCCGAAGTCCGGAAAGAGGAGAAAAGGGAAGCAGACGTCAAATACTTAACAAGAAGCGCCAAACGGATTCGAGCAAGTAAGAATACACTATTCTTTCTTACTCCTTAAAAATTGGATTGCTTTTGTTGCATCATTGCTTCCGAGAGGAGGGTTAAAAGAAATATAAAGAATGTGACGATTTATGAAGCATGCTATAGAGAGTGACGAATTGATGCTAAACAATTTTCAGTACAGCGTTTAGCGGTCAAGATAAAATTCAAGATATGATAAAATTTATCCTATCCAGCGTTTTGAGTCTACTCAATATAAAAATGATATAGGCCGAATAAAATTATCCCGTAAAGAGGTGGGATAAATATTGATAGGATTTAATCTTAGTATTATTTATATATTTGACTTTAATTTTATCTTATGATATAAATTCAATATATGATTATAGATATCTATTTATATTTATTACACATTTTAGGTATTTCTATATTGATATATTAGTTAAGTTTACTATTTAATAGAATTTTATTAGAGAATGATGGAAGGGGAAAAATAAATAAAAAAGAAACTAATTAAAAAATAGAGGAAAAATAAAATAAAATAAGCAAACAAAAGTAAATTAGGTAATAGTTTTGCAAGATGCTTTTACCATTTGCGTTTGTGAATTTTTAGATTCATTGACATTGATGTATTGTTTATACTAAAAAAAAGTACATAATATAATGTGAACATATCCGATTTTATTACGACAATTCACCAAACAATAGATAAGATATAATATTAGTCTCGTTCAACTAGGCATAAAAAGCTTAAGTCTAGCATCACTATATAATTAAATATAAAATAGATATATCTACACATTATAATATGCTAAAACATCGCGATAAATGAAAGTTGTGGAACATTCTGTTCATCCAAAAGTGAACAGAACTGCACAGAGTTTATCATGCCTCTTTGCTTCAATGAGGTAATGACTTGATCAATAGCATGCTGTGTGTAATTGTGAATGCCTTCCATCCTCAATACACGTACCATGCGCTCTTCCAGTCACAGTAATGTAACTACTTTGATGTTTTGACAGGTAGAAAGTGAACAGGAGTGCAACGCGTGCCTGTTGTGTGCTTGGGCATTGATTGTCATGGGAGCAGTATGTATCAGTAGTGTTCTATCTAAAATTAACAGCAACATGCTTGCTTTTTGCACCATCAAAGTTGTACAAGACACATCTTTCATTGCGTCTGAAACATCTTAAGTTATTTTGCAGTTAATCAGGCGGTGCGGGTAATTAACGTCACTAGCTTTTTGAATACCAAAAGCATTATGTAGGAAAAAGAATCAAACAGTGATCTACCATGTCATTAATGCCCAGCTGAACAAAAAACAGGGTGTTAAATGGGACACTTCCACTGATCTGTTTACATAAAAAATGATGTTTCCTTACATTGTAATCATTTGTGCAACGGTTCTGTTTATGAGAATGACCACAAAAGCATTGTCAGAATATCTAAAGGTGTCTTAACAGCTTTTGTCGCCTGGCAAAAAGCCATGGCCAATTCATATTTATCACTTCGATTCCTCTGTAGCCTTTTGGTTTTTTCTGCTGAAGGTTGACATTCATTTTCTCGAGGTCTCTTACTGCAGTTCCCTAATAATCGCTTGGAAGGATGTGCAATCTGAGTCATTATTTCAAACAGATCCCTTTGCAATTCACTTTGATGGTTATTAGCAAAACAATCAAACAGCCTTGATCAGACTTCACAGTCTTGCTACTTGATCAGTGAAAGTTGGATCTATGCAGACCACCACCTGGAATAAGATTTTGTTCATATTTGCAGAATTTATTATGCATCAACAAAAAAAAAAAAAAACAAAGTAATGAAATTTGCAAATGATTTGCCCAAAATATCCATAAAGTTTGTGGACAATGAACATACCTTGCCAATACTTTTACCAGAATGAAGATGCTCAACAGCATCTGCCACAGCATTGAGACCCACAAATCTTTTTGGGTCGATGGCCACCTGCATTCAGTTAGAAGATTAAGTCTTGGCGAACTTTGAAATTTGGCAGCGATAGCGACTTAGGCACAGAGATAATCATCCAACTGATTCTACAGATTTAGTTTGGCAGCGACTTTTGGTAGGGAATTGGATATCAAAATAAGGCTGAAGGAATAAGATAACAAGAAAGCAAGGGCCTTGCATTGTGCGAAAGGCACAGATATCTACAATTAATGAAAGGTAAGTTCAGCATGATCTATGATGGAAGAGTCAGGTCTCACCAGTAAAAGAAATGTTAAAAAAAGAAGGAGAAGAGCAGTACCTTGAGTTGTCCTCTGGAATAGAGTTGAAACAGTCTATCTAGATGTTCTTGCCAGAAGTGACTATATTGTACCAGGAAAAAACCAGCCTGCCAACATTGTCAATATCATATCATACACTTCATGGGGAAAAAGGCATAAACAACTATAGAGTTCACAGTCCATGCTTATTCCTGATATATACTTGGCGCATCACCAAGAGCAAAATTATTGCAGTAGAGTACAATCACTGTCCTTTATGCAGTAGTGTTATCAAACATACCACAGTTTGGCTTTTAGACAGAAGTTTCTCGCAAAGTCCAGGGTACTTATTTGGTGTCCATCCATGCTCTCCTTGATACTGCAATCAAAGTAGTAATTTTGTACTGGTTAAAAATTATGTACAACTGTCAATAGTTAATACTCAAGCAAGAAGAATGTTAGAACAGTATGCATACTGAGGGAACAGACCGCAACTACAGGAGACACTGGAGAAAAACCATACATGCATGTTGATAGAAAACATGTAGCACTTGCTACAAAGACTCCTTGCATAGTCTTCTTTATTTCCCTAGCATCTCTAACCAATAGTCCCCATTATACAAAGCAAAACATCTTCATGTCTGTCTTGCGAACCTCTGCAGCACAGAAATGTGATTGCAGTAGAACTTCTACCATGCATTACGACCACAAGACTCATACAAAAACTTCAGAAACCTAACTTTCCTTTCAGTGGTTTCTCACTGAAAGTGAGACCAAGAATGTAAAAGCTCCTGCACAGCCTAATCGAGATAACTAAGTTTGACATTGGAACTGCTGGAAACTCATGATAAAAGATCGGGCCCAGATGGATGTCAACAACATAAGGAGGCAATACCTGAGAAATCATGCCAATTACAATCAATCGTCCAAATATGGCCAAAGCATTCAAGCAAAGATCAAACATTTCCCCACCAACAGACTCGTAAACTATGTCAACACCTTTTGGAAATTCCTTCTTCAAAACCTGTAAATTTGGAAAAGATAGAGAAAAAGCTCATTACATAAAATTTTAATTGAGTATCACGCATGATCTCGTAAATCATGATAAATGAGTTCATTTTAAATGAAAGTTCACAAAAAAACTAAACCCGAGAGGAGAGAAAAATGCAGAAACCGGTCTAGACTCCAAACATAATCCTACAAGAACTGATATAGGAAATAGTAATTAAACTGCATAAAGTTCATGAACAAGGGAAGGCTGCAGCTAGCTATTTGAGACATTGTATGAAAATATACAAAAATGTCGAAGAGCAAACCGGTTACTAAGGCACACTGTTGTTCACTTCAGAGTGTCCCGTATGAGAAAAAAACAAGGTTCTATAACACCATCACCTTTTTATCTTCTGCACCTCTTTTAAGGATAGGAAAGTTGTAACATGAAAATGCGGATAATGTCAGTGGCATTCAGACGGCAGAGCCCAATGGAGGGGCAAAGACGACGTATTGACAAAAGGCTAAAGTTATTCTTTAGACATTGAATAGGTGATAGGAATTGATTACAAATCCAGCCAAGTAGATCCATATCAAAAAGGATTCGCATAGAGGATCATGGAGTAGCACTGCATTTCAAAAGTAAAATGAACATTGAAGGTAAAGAGAATTTCCAGGGTTTCATGTACATGTTAATTTTGCACGAGTAGATATGATAGTATCTGTGCATATGTGGATGAATATGCTCATTTACTTTTACCTAAACAATATAAGTATCTACTGAGACGTGTGTGACAGTGAACTTATCTAGAAATAATTTGCTGCACTACTTGAATGAATCAGGGTCTTTGATTTCTCAACCCCCACATTGTGTGCAAAAAGGAGAGTTGAACAGATGAGACAGATTTTTAGGAGACATACAGTTTTGATATTTTCAGCTTTATAATCTATCACACGATCGACTCCCAAATCTTTCAAAAACATGGCCTTCTCCCTCCCTCCACAGGTTGCTACTACTGTATTTCCAGCAACTTTTGCAAGCTGAAATGGTCACGATAGACAAAGTGACTCTTAGTAGTGTAAAATTATGTGAGCAGTTGAGGAACATAGTTAAGCACATGCAATGTTGTGTTTAAGAAAGAAGAGATTCTTCTCTTTCGAAAGAAAATGCTAACATATCAGAAACAATAATATATGCAAGCTCCAGTGTAATTCCTCCCTTTTAGCAAACACGTGGAATCATGAATGCTAGGACACAAGGCTACATGCAAATATGCACAAGCAACTTAAGGTAACTTTTTAATTCTTCTAAGTCTACAACTGGAAACATCAATTTCTAACAATGGAAAATTAGACAACTAGATAGCTAGAAGTCTGGATAACAATCGCCTAAATTTGCAGGAGGGTATAATTTTTATTGTTCTTGACTACTTGGGACAGAAGGGCAAATAAGCAAACCCCTATAGATACCGTATTATGATTAGACACATCATATTACCAGATCATGACAAGATCATACTACTAAAGAAAAGATTAGGAGTAACATTCAAGTAGACAAGCAAGCTTGGCAAGCATGTAGATAGAAAGCCAGTTAAGTGGACCTCTAAGAGTTAGACGTGACTGCAGGGTGTTCTTCAAAATTTTATTTCCAACTATCCTTACTTAACTACTCCCTAATTCATGGCGTTTTCTTCAGCACCTTTCACTTTAGCAAGTTACCTTATCAATAGACTAATTGTTGGACATTGATCAATTGAAATTATGTAAAAACACAACAGATAGAGATCGTCATATCTCATTCCCTCAATACTGACCTCTGCAATCCTACCATAGTTGCAAAATCACATTGTCATAGATCTAATAATACTAATTTAATAGCATCAATCTGAATGAGAAACAGACCTGGACAGCAAACTGCCCAGTCCCTCCTGCAGCAGCTGTAACAAGAACTACTTTGCCAGATTCCATTTGTCCAGCCTAAATTTTCAACAAGAGCAAACAAATTTTAATATGGCATATGAGACATGATCAGATGTCTGAAGGTAATTATCTCGATGTACTTAGACTAGAAAAATGACTGAAAGCAACAGCTCCAGCAAATAAAATTGCAAAAGGAAATAAAAGGCATAGTTTGCTATATTGCATAAAAGTCCGACCTTTTCTAGTGCAATAGATGCTGTAAGCCCTGAAGTAAGCATGGCAACCACTTCTGGATCTGGCCTGGCCACCGAAAGGACGTGTTTTGCCGGAACCTGAGAAAGATATGATATTTATTACAATAAAACAGGGATCTCCATGTCATGAATTTGCAGTACTGAGAGGCTATGAAAGATATTAACCACAGTCAAAACCAGCCATTGACATTAAAATATCCCTATGGAATATAATTTTACCATTGTAAATTCTGCATAGCTTCCAAAAGTCATCAGTGCAGCAGGCATGCCAACTTTCAAATCCTTGACAGAATCACCAACTGCAGCGATTATCCCCACAGCCTGCCATGTCAATCATGAAGATACCATTATGAGTATAACAAATATATGGTGCTGCTAGAGGAACCACAAAACTATGCCAAGAAAATCAGCATTATTGGATATTGCAAAATGCGACAACAGAAATAGGTTTTTCCCAGACCTCAAAGCCAGCATCAAAAGGAAGACGGGACCCAACATCTCCCTTTCCACCTTGGAAATAACGTCCCGAGCTGAAATTCACCTGTTTAAAGCATGCTTTTTTTATTAAAAAAGCTAGAATACCAACTCTATATCAAGTATTCACAATCGCTCCTAATATCTAACAGAGTCACACAGATCTAACAGTCTGGGGCCTGTCAAATAGTGATCATAAAGATTAGCTAATGAGCGATTACTAAATGATTATCTCTGGAGTTTTAATAAATTGTCTCTATTAATTACTGCACAAGAAACACGCTAGCATCAGAAATACACATGGATTCTGTACAGATTTTGACATGCAAGCTGAACCCTGAGTGAAAACCTTCAAATTCATAACAAACTTCTGAAATTGAAGGGAAAAAAAGATTCTAAGTAAAAAAAAAAAAACCAGTTATTCCAGCAAGCATCTCAAGAAATTGGAACACTAAATTTGGTGCCGAGTTATCACTCATCTATCGACTCATAGGCTGGTTAAAGGATAACTTAGTTGGCTTGTATTAAGGAATAGTCCTATCAATTATATATAAGCCACATTACAAAGATCCAATTTGCTACAGTAACAAATAGAAAAGCTAAAGTTCGAGTTGAAGTTTTAAGCAATATTTTACAAATGGATCAGCCGACACAGAGCTACGCATATGAGAAGAGGATGAGAAAGATTTACCTGAAATTAAAAGGAAACCAATCATAAAGGATGAGAAAAAGCTAATATTCTTAAAAGAAGCCTTGAACTTACATCACTCGCATTTACTCCAGCATATACGATTTTCACAAGGACATGCTGTGGTTCAATTGGCAACCTCAAAGGCGTTCGAATAATCCGGGTAGCATCACGGAAATTGTGAGTCAAGGTGTGAACCACGCTGAGTACAAAAATTTAAAATACATCAATAGATCTTCCAATCGATAAAATGCTTATATTCCCAAACAAAATTTCTAAGTTGTAAGTGCTTTGTTCCTCAGGAAGAGAAGCTTAAGAAAAAAATTCCATTCAGGATTCAATAAGAATACCAGATAATAAAACATGTTATTAACTAAAAATCTAATATCCACTAAAGAAAATTGGAACTCAAGGATCAACATAACCAGTATAACAGCTAACGGAGGGTGCACACCTATTAATCCAAACATATAGAAGCGGAAAACCATCAATGGATGATTCTAAAGCATACTCATTTTTTGACCAATTAATAATTGCATTGATATGGCTATTGCAGTGATATAAATGTGAAGCCCATTAAAGTGTAGTAAGTCAATGCTTACAATTACTTTCGTCCACTGTTCACGTCCACATTGAATATTGATACACAGATCTACTCTGCAAAAGCTGACTTCCTCTTTTGTGCATGTTTAAAGTAAAACAAGATAAATAGAGGATGGGAATGAAATCATGCTTAGCAAAAATATGGTTCAAGCTGTACCCATTACCCTGGTAATCATACCAGGAAAAGAAAAGCTGTTATGGTCAAACTGTGAAAGAAGTTTGTCTAGAAGCCTCATAGAGATGGAAGACCATCAAGCCTAAACTCATCATGGTAATTTGTCATTGCACTCATACAAGAGCAATGAAGTACTGTAGCTGATGGAGTACCTAGGGAATACTTAAGCAGTCCAGGTTTACGCTATAAGAAGCTAAACACTACTCTGGTTGAACAGTTCAATTATGTACACATACAGTAGCCCCAAATTATCTTCACTCACATTTTCTCAAAATTCTTAGGAAGTTGCAAATTCACTGGTCCTTTGTACAATAATCTTCTTGTGGAACTTGAGGATTTCACTCGGTATTTTGCCTCTTCTGCTGCACTGGGCCAATATTGCATGCCATTGCGCTTTGTAATCCATAGACATGAACCACCTTTGCTTTCATCAGTAATAAGTTCGAAAGCTCCTGGAAAGTGTAAGTGCACTAGCCATCAGAAGCGATCCCTTCTACATATGATAGCACATTTTTGGAGCAGGATCCAATGAGTCCCTCACTAATCGTGTATGGCAGTTCTTTAAATTTTTCTACAAATTCTGTAGTTGTACCAGTTTGCATCTCTATAGTATATCTAAATCCTAATACAGAAACTTTAAATGCTCCAAAGTCCAGAGCAAACGACTCATGCTCAGAAAATTTGATTGCAGTAAGAGAGTGAATTTGTGTTGATCATACAAAAACCATTTTATTTTCATTCATTTTGATTTATAAGTCCGATAAGATGTAAAGCATGTGGAGAAGACTGTATATGGATGTACCTTTCACCACCATTTCCATGGGTAAAAAGCCCCCCATCAAGTCTACGAAGTCAGAATCCATCTTTAAGGTCATCTCTGTTCGAACAAACTGCATAAGTAGTGAATCTATTAAGCATCATACGCACCACAATACATTTTCTGGAGCAAAGGAAATCAGGTCAGATAAAACTGGACTACAATAAGCTAAACCAACGATCAAACAAAGGGCCAGGTCACAGGAGAAGATAGCTTGATGCACATGCAATTCTCAATATTTTTCAGTAATGATTAAGCTTCCCATTGATCTACAGCATTAGGAGTAATGAAATTTACTGAAGATAATGCACCAAACAGTCACCAAAGCATCTCCCAGTAGGCCAAATGACCAGCCTGAAGGAAATGAAAAGCAAGAATTGGTAAAGAAAGAAAGACTAGCTGAGATTAGTATATTATTTTACACCCTAAAGCGATCAAGTACAACTGCTAACATAGTTTATTCCCTCAAAAGACCAAGCACAATTCCACATACTAGCAATGCTATCTTGAAGTCACCTCCATAAATCAGCTCCAGCTTACAATTCTTTTCAGGCACTCCAACAGTGCTACGACTAGTTAAAAGGAAACACAGTTACATATTTTTTCAGCTTTCTGCTCCAAAAACAGGGTGTAAGGAATCAGACATATCCAACACTCAGACACAGAAACTATGTTAGGTATTCGTGGTAGAATAATGTTTCCCAATCACCATGATGAATTTATTTCATAAGGTTATTCAACATACAAAAACATAACAGGACAACAGAGTTTCTTCTGCAGTGAAGATCAACTTGCAAATTATTGGTCTTCCCCGATCTAGAACGAGTATTTGGAGAGATCAGCTCTAGATAATGACACTATCGAACATCGGAAGAAGAGTCATATGCCATAAGGTCCATAGAAGTTTCTGGTCATGATAATACCCCTGCTTGAAATTAAAATTAATAAAGGAGAAAATTCTGATAAATCCGAGCAAGATTCAAATTCATAAAGGCAATAGTTCCCCCCCGTAACAAATCTGGAATTGAGAGCAGAAAAATGAATCCTCAGTATTAAGCACTTCAGGGGAAAAAACAAAAAGGAAGACGAATAATCATGTCATTAAAAGTGCCTACGTCTAGTGCTGACGACTTTCAAACAGCACAAGATGAGCAATCAAAAGAAACAATCTTCCTGAGTTTTGATTACACTAGTACATCGCATCACAAAACCTTCTAGTTTAATACAGCACCTCGGGGCAAAGTACATTGACGCGAATTCCTCGGCGCTTGAAGGGTGCAAGGGATCTGGTAAACAAGACGACGCCACCTGCAACGTTATAAAGTCTCTTAATAATAAAAAGGTGGTATCACCAGAGGGACACGTGCAGGAATTCCGTCTCTCTCTATATATATAGCTGGGGAAACAGAATTGAAATTGAAAAATGAAAGGAGGCATTAACTGAGAACTAACCTTTTGAGGCAGAATAGATAGGATCAGCGTACGTAGGATAAAGACCTGCAGCAGATCCCATGTTTATTATTACACCGGGTCTCCCAGCAGATTCCATGGCCTTAACCTGTTAAGAAGTGCAGATCATTTTGTGCTACTTTCCTCACAGTAAAGCAATATCCACTAGCAATCGGAAGTGTCATTGCTCCCTCCAACCGAAAGACAAAAGAAAGAGAGAAAACAAGATGATAATCTCAGGCAAATAGTCAAAAAGCTCGACTTGGTCACTGCAGCATCACCAAGCGAAGTGCTCGGAAAAATTGCGGACTTACTGCGAGGCGAGTGCAGTCAATGACGGCGACCAAATTCACGTTCAGCGCGTGCCGCCAGGATCGGGTCCCGTCGGTCTGATCCTTGTGGAAGGGCACCGGGGTAGCGATGCCGGCGCAATTGATACAGATGTCCAGTCCGCCGTAGGTCGCGACATGCTTCTCGAAGGCGTTGACGACATCCCCTGCTCACCAAACAAGACAACATCCATCACCACGATCTCCGTAAACCCGAGAATCCCGAAAAGCTCGAGACAACGAGGCAAATTCACTCGGGTTGGAGACGTCGCATTTCACGAAGATGGAGGAGGGAAATCCCAAGCTGGAGTGGAACTTGGAATTCGCTTTCTCGACGAGGGAGGCCACCTCCTTTCCCCTGTCTTCCGAGAAGTCGACCACCGTCACGAATATCCCCTTCTCCGCGAGCGCTATCGCCAGAGCCTTACCTGAAGAACACCATCCAAAAGGCAAAATCCAGTCATCACTACTCAACACGTAAGCTCGCGACGAGGTCAAGACACGTCGATCATGACGACGACGGCGGCAGCAACATCAGAATCCAACGGACACGGAAGGAAGACGAAAGCTCGGGAGTCGATAGTCGGACGAGACCGATCGCCGTGAATCGCCGGCGGCGGCGGCGACGAAGGCGAGTCGAGCGGGGGAGAAGAGAGGTTTTTACCGATGCCGGAAGCTCCGCCGGTGACGAGAGCGGACAGGCCGGGCTTGAGCTTCATGGGTGGTCTCGCGCGCGGTACTGCCGGCGTCCGACTATGTTTCGAAGAAGAAGAAGAAGGAAGTCATAGTGAAATGAGAAACGTAACCGTCGCTGACGATTTGTCGTCGGATCATTCAGTGGTTCCAAAAAGCGCCACGTCAATTGCTGACGTGACGCGCTTTTTATTTATATCCAATAATAGATCGACACGTGTTGGATAAGGTGGGAAAAAAAATCTTTTTTCTCTCTCTTCATCTTCCTCCCTGACAGGGGACACCCGTGCGGCCACCATCTCCGCCCCTTCCGGTGTCACTTGGCCGCATCCAGATCTGGAACCGCGAAGCCATGGCCGCAACAGACCTGGCCAGCCTTTAGATCTCGGCGACTCCGTCCTCCAGTCATCACTGAACTTCGGAAAAGCTGAGCGCTAAACCTTCTCCAGATCTCGGTCGAGCCATCATGGCTGAGCCTTCAAAAATGATGGAACAAGTCTTGACGAGGCCATCCCTCGCCCAGATCTGGCGAGGGCCGGCCTCGTCTGTGAATCCATAACCGCGACAGATCTGGCTCCAAGGTCTGTCGAGAACACGGTCATGGCTCCAGATCTGTCATGGCTGGGCTTCGCGGAAGGGAACTTGAAGGGAGGACAATGGAAGGAGACACCAGAGAGAGAGACTCCATGAACTGTTCCAAGTCCCCTCTGGCTTGTCCGGTGGAGACGGCCGCACCGGATTCTCCAGTGGCTGGGCAGGCGGTGGCCGGAAGGAGGAGGAGGCCGTGTCGTCCATCCATGGCCGAGAAACGATTTGCAGAGGAGAGGAGAAGAGTGGGTGGTGTATGAAGTTGAAAAAAAAAAAGATTTTCATTTTTTATTCCACCTCATCCAACACGTGTCACTATTATTGGATATAAATAAAAAGCGCGGCACGTCAGCAATTGACGTGGCGCTTTGGCATCACTGAATATTTTATTGGTTACGGTGGGGTCCACCGGGGGCCGTTGTTTGGCCCAAAAAGGATGAGAAAGAAAGAGCGAGACGGCGGATCTTTTCCTTCTCGTCGTCACTCGTTCGTTCGTTCGCGCTCCGGCCGGAGGCGAGGGCCGGCGGCGACGCTTTGACTTTAAAATTGTCTCCGGCGGTTCGCCATTGCCGACACGTCATGGCCCACGGCTTTATATATCCCCCGCAGGGAGCATGGCATGCTCCCGTTCGCACCTGAAAATAAACAAATCAGCCGAATCAATGAAAGAAAATCTGGTCTGAACGGCCCAATTAACGAGGAGAATGCCGACGGAGTGGGGGGTCACGTGTTGGGGATTCGATGGATTTGGAATATTCCAAGTCTTTTTTTTTTTGAGGTGGCTTGATGGAAATTAGGACCACAATTAATTTGCAACGATTATGTAGGGTTTGATGTGATTTATTTCTTTGTAACTCTCTCATTTATTTGCAGAATCTGACGGTCAAAAAAAAAAAAATTTATGTTGCCTGCCCTCAGGTGAAATAGCTGCATCATGGACCGAGCAAGCGACGGCTCCACTTTGTCATGCCGTGTGTGATTGTTGTCATTCCATTTTACCTTTCAAGCAAAGCAAGACGGATCTAGTCTAAGATAGCATGTACAAGATATACACCTCCTGTATATTTTAAGTTCAATGAGGAATCCAATCCCAACATGCAAACAAACAAAAACACCTAATATATATCAGGACAGTGAGAACGCATTTGACCAACATGTAAATAGAGGAAAATTACCAAAAAAGTCATAAACATATCGTAACTATACCGATTGAGTCTTAAACTTTTTTTTTTTTTCTACCAATTGAGTCCAAATTTTTTTGCATTTATCCCAATTCAATGACAATCACCCTGTGTGGTGCAACCGATGCTGATTTGGACAATATTAAATAATATTCTTCTATTTATTTGTTTGTTTTTATTCTTTTCTTTTTCCCTATTTTCTTGTCTCTCATTTTCTTTTCTCTCCCCTTCCTTCTTACTCTAGCCAGTTGTCGAACCTCAACAATTTCAAAATAATCCGTGAATAAAATTGAAAGAGCAAAACATCAGAGACAATCCCAAATCCCAAATTCTATTTCAATATTAACGTGCATTATCTAACAACATAAAAATCTCATAACAACGTGCAATTTCGTTGTATTAGCATGCATAACAAGCAATTCTAAATTTGTATATGTGTAACACATTTATCTCAAATTATTTTGGTGACACCATAAACTCTAAACTTGTTTTTGGTGTCACAAGATTTTATTTTATTTTGGTAAATACATTATATTGATATAAGTTTAGGATAAATATATCACATGAGAACAAGTTTTGGGTTTTTTGTGTTAGTTTGGGGTGAATGCGTTAAAGTGGACATAATTTAAGATTTTTGGCAGCTTTTTCCTGAAATAGTTATCTGTGGTTTGTCTGAAGGAAAGAAGATTTTGAATGATTCTTGGTTATGAATATAGTATTGGAAGAGTTCAATAAGCACTAACTCTTACCGCTTTGAAGCAGCAGGAGATGTGCTGTAATTGATCCATTTCTGTTCCTCGGCTGTTTTTTTGTAGTGGATGCAGTCTTGATAAAGCTTCCTTACCTTTGATGTGTAGTAAAATGAGATAATGACTTGTGATTAGAAAAAGGGCACAGCCTTCGAAATTTCGGGTAGGCCTCCGTACAGCTGGCTTTGCATAAAAACTGGCTAATAGTCTCTACAAGAAGCTGGTAGAGCTATTTATCAGTGCTTCTAATGGATGATTTGTCTCCCCTGTTTTAAGAGCCTTCCATATAACTTCTGCCACAAGCATCTCCCTCACCGGGATGACACCGTGACCCTCGTGGACGAGGATGAAGAAGAGTTCTAGACGAAGTATCTCATTGACAAGAATGGCCTTAGTGGCGGGTGGAGAGGTTTCTCCATTGCTCATGATCTTGTCGACGGAGATGCTCTGGTGTTTCAACTGATCCAGCCATTGACGTTTAAGGTAAGTCTTCTGAACCCCCGGGCATGCACGGATGAATCGTAGATAGTGACCGCTCAGCTCGTCGTTTGCCGGGCGTTTTAAACATCCATCTTGAAGTACTTAGATTAGCACCTCAGCTTTTATGCTGGCTTTACTACAAATTGGTGCTTGCCTTTCGGCAGGTACACAACGTCAGAGCCTAAGAATCAGAGGAGAAGGAAGCGGAAGTCGCTGAAGGGGAGGACGAGGAGGAAGCAGAAGACCGTGGAAAGAAGAAGAAGGAAGCGGAAGTCCGGAAAGAGGAGAAAAGGGAAGCAGATGTCAAATACTTAACAAGAAGCGCCAAACGGATTCTAGAAAAGTAAGAATATACTGCTCTTTCTGACTACTTAAAAATTGGATTGCTTTTGTTGCATCAATTGCTTCCGACAAGAGGGTTAAAAGAAATATAAAGAATGTGACGATTTATGAAGCATGCTACAGAGTGACAAATTGATGCTAAATAATTTTCAGTACAGCAAGTGTGCATCTAATTTTCTATATATCACTTTCAATTACAAGTTTTACCATCAGCAGAGTAGACATCTACCTGAATGAGATTACCAAGAGCAATTCCCATACATCCTAAGACTGCGTTTAGGGCCTATTTGGTTCAACATTGCAAATGTTCATTTGGACTCTAAAGTCCTTTGGCCAAATGCAAACACGTTTGGTTCGTATTTTTGCGCGACTTTGGCAAGATGCAATTGCATCTCCAAATGAGTCTAAAGGCCTTTAACCCAATGGAGCTCTTGAGGTGCATTGGCAAGTTGCATCCTGGGAATGCAAGTAGCTCGGTTACTGTTCATCTTCTTCAACCTCTCCAAGCTGCTGATCGGCAAATCTGAGGCTGACGACCACTGGTGAAGGGATGGCGCGCGCTAGTGACCACCGCTTGAGGGTTGCCTGACCCTGACGATCGTCGCCTGGGGCCGCCGGACCTTAGGTGACGCTCGGATCTCGCGACCCAGGCATCGATCGCCTGGATCGCATGACCCAAGCGACGGCCGCCTGAGGTTGCGTCGCGCGCGGCCGTTGCCTGGTCACCTGGGTCACACGACCCCAGGCGACGATCGCTTGAGGTCGTGCGACCCAGGCGGCTAGATCCGGCCATCCGGTCGCCGGATCCGACGGTCCGGTGGTCGGATTTCAAAAAAGAAAAATAGAATTTTTTTTTTTAAATTTAATAAAAGTAATTTACAAATGCAAATTTTACCAAACGGTATTTTGGCCAAAGTTGTATTTCAATACAAATTTTACCAAATGATATTTGCATTTCGGAAAACCTCATTTATTCAAAGGTATTTGCAATTTCGCAAATGCATTCCCTAAAAACTGAACCAAACGAGGCCCTTAACGATTAAGATAAAATTCTCGTGTCTACTCAACACATGATAAAATTAGATATAAGAAGGATATATGCTGAATAAAATTATCTCATAGAGAGATGGGATAAATATGAATAAGATTTCTAATATATATAATAGAAAAGTTATTTTTCTCAAATAATAAACTTATTAAATTAATAAAATTGAAATTATACTTCAATATAAATAATATTTGAACTATAATATAAGAAATTCAAAATTTTAAAAAATAAAAATTAGTTTTTTAATTTAATCTTAGTAGTATTTTTTTTATACATTCGACTTTAATTTTATGTTATGATATAAATTCATTATATGATTATATATATTTATATCTATTTACATTTATTACACATTTTAGGTATTTTTGTATTTTAGACATATTAGTACAGTTTGCTATTTAATAGAATTTTATTAGAGAATCATGGACGGGAAAAAAGAAATAAAAAAGAAAATAATTAAAAAAATAGAGGAAAAATAAGATAAAATAAGCAAACAAAAAGTAAATTAGGTAATAGTTTCGGAAGATATTTTTACCATTTGCGTTTGTGAATTTTTAGATTCATTTACATTGATGTATTGTTTATATTAAAAAAAAAATACATGATATGATGTGAACATATCCGATTTTATTACTGCAATTCACCAAACAATAGATAAGATATAACTTAAGTAGTTAGTATATTAGTCTTGTTCAACTAGGCATAAAAAGCTTAAGTCTAGCATTACTATAAATTAAATATAAAATAGATATATCTGCACATGATAATGTGCTAAAACATCACGATAAATGAAAGTTGTGGAACATTCTGTTCATCCAAAAGTGAACAGAACTGCACAGAGTTTATCATCCCTCTTTGCTTCAATGAGGTAATGACTTGATCAATAGCATGCTGTGTGTAATTGCGAATGCCTTCCATCCTCAATACACATACCATGCGCTCTTCCAGTCACAGGAATGTAACTACTTTGATATTTTGATAAGTGGAAAGTGAACAGGAGTGCAACGCGTTCCTGTTATGTGCTTGGGCATTGATTGTCATGGGAGCAGTATGTATCAGTAGTATTCTATCTAAAATTAACAGCAACATGCTTGCTTTTTGCACCATCAAAGTTGTACAAGACACATCTTTCATTGTGTCTGAAACATCCTAAGTTATTTTGCGGTTAATCGGGCGGTGCGGGTAATTAACGTCACTAGCTTTTTGAACACCAAAAGCATTATGTAAGAAAAATAATCAAACAGTGATCTACCATGTCATTAACGCCCAGCTGAACAAAAAAGAGGGTGTTAAATGGGACACTTTAAGTGATCTGTTTACATAAAAAATGATATTTCCTTACATTGCAATCATTTGTGCGACGGTTCTGTTTATGAGAATGACCACAAAAGGATTGTCAGAATATCTAAAGGTGTCTTACCAGCTTTTGTCGCCTGGCAAAAAGCCATGGGCAATTCATATTTATCACTTCAATTCCTTTGTCGCCTTTTGGTTTTTTCTGCTGAAGGTTGACATTCATTTTCTCGAGGTCTCTTACTGCAGTTCCCTAATAATCGCTTGGAAGGATGTGCAATCTGAGTCATTATTTCAAACAGATCCCTTTGTAATTCACTTTGATGGTTATTAACGAAACAATCAAACAGCCTTGATCAGACTTCACAGTCTTGCTACTTGATCAGTGAAAGTTGGATCTATGCAGACCACCACCTGGAATAAGATTTTGTTCATATTCACAAAATTTATTATGCATCAAGAAAAAAAAAACAAAGCAATGAAATTTGCAAATGATGTGCCCAAAATATCCATAAAGTTCGTGGAAAATGAACATACCTTGCCAATACTTTTACCAGAATGAAGATGCTCAACAGCATCTGCCACAGCATTGAGACCCACAAATCTCTTTGGGTCGATGGCCACCTGCATTCAGTTAGAAGATTAAGTCTGGGCGAACTTTCAAATTCAGCAGTGATAGCAACTTAGGCACAGAGATAATCATCCAACTGATTCTACAGATTTAGTTTAGCAGCGACTTTTGGTAGGGAATTGGATATCAAAATAAGGCTGAAGGAATAAGATAACAGGAAAGTAAGGGCCTTGCATTGTGCGAAAGGCACAGATATCTACAATTAATGAAATGTAAGTTCAGCATGATCTATGATGAAAGAGTCCGGTCTTACCAGTAAAAGAAACGTTAAAAAAAGAAGAAGAAGAGCAGTACCTTGAGTTGTCCTCTGGAATAGAGTTGAAAGAGTCTATCTAGATGTTCTTGCCAGAAGTGACTATATTGTACCAGGAAAAAACCAGCCTGCCAACATTGTCAATATCATATTATACACTTCAAGGGGAGAAAGGCATAAACAACTATAGAATTCAGAGTCCATGCTTATTCCTGATATATACTTGGCGCATCACCAAGAGCAAAATTATTGCAGTACAGTACAATCACTGTCCTTTACGCAGTAGTATTATCAAACATACCACAGTTTGGCTTTTAGACAGAATTTTCTCACACAGTCCAGGGTAATTATTTGGTGTCCATCCATGCTCTCCTTGATACTACAATCAAAGTAGTAATTTTGTACTGGTTAAAAATTATGTACAACTGTCAATAGGTAATACTCAAGCATGAAGAATGTTAGAACAGTATGCATATTGAGGGAACAGAACGCAACAACAGGAGACACTGGAGAAAAACCATACATGCATGTTGATAGAAAACATGTAGCACTTGCTACAAAGACTCCTTGCACAGTCTTCTTTATTTCTATATCATCTCTAACCAATATTCCTCATTATACAAAGCAAAACATCTTCATGTCTGTCTTGTGACCGTCTGCAGCACAGAAATGTGATCGCAGTAGAACTTCTACCATGCATTACGACCACAAGACTCATACAAAAACTTCAGAAACCTAACTTTCCTTTCACTGGTATCTCACTGAAAGTGAGCAAGAATGTAAAAGCTCCTGCACAGCCTAATCGAGATAACTAAGTTTGACATTGGAACTGCTGGAAACTCATGATAAAAGATCGGGCCCAGATGGATGTCAACAACATAAGGATGCAATACCTGAGAAATCATGCCAATTACAATCAATCGTCCAAACATGGCCAAAGCATTCAAGCAAAGATCAAACATTTCCCCACCAACAGACTCATAAGCTATGTCAACACCTTTTGGAAATTCCTTCTTCAAAACCTGTAAATTTGGAAAAGATAGAGAAAAAGCTCATTACATAATCTTTTATTGGAGTATCATGCATTATCTTGTAAATCATGATAAATGAATTCATTTTAAATGAAAGTTCACAAAAAAACTAAATCCAAGAGGAGAAAAAAATGCAGAAACCGGTCTAGACTCCAAACATAATCCTACAAGAATTGTTACAATATAGAGAATAGTAATTAAACTGCATAAAGTTCATGCAAAAGGGAAGGCTGCAGCTAGCTATTTGAGACATGGTATGAAATTACAAAAATGTCAAAGAGTAAACCATTCACTAAGGCACACTGTTGTTCACTTGAGGGTGTCCCGTATGAGAAAAAACAAGGTTCTATAACACCATCACCTTTTTATCTTCTGCACCTCTTTTAAGGATAGGAAAGTTGTAACATAAAAATGCGGATAATGTCAGTGGCATTCAGACGCCAGAGCCCAATGGAGGGGCAAAGACGACTTATTGACAAAAGGCTAAAGTTATTCTTTAGACGTTGAATAGGTGATAGGAATTGATCACAAATCTAGCCAAGTAGATCCATATCAAAAAGGATTCGCATGGAGGATCATGTAGTAGCACTACATTTCAAAAATAAAATGAACATTAAAGGTAAAGAGAATTTCCAAGGTTTCATGTACACATTAATTTTGCACGAGTAGATATGATAGTATCTGTGCATATGTGGATGAATATGCTCATTTAATTTTACCTAATCAATATAACTATCTACTGAGATGTGTGTGACAGTGAACTTATCTAGAAATAATTTGCTATGCTACTTGAATGAATCAGGGTCTTTGATCTCAACCTCCACATTGTGTGCAAAAAGGAGAGTTGAACAGATGAGACAGATTTTAGGAGACATACAGTTTTGATGTTTTCAGCTTTATAATCTATCACACGATCGACTCCCAAATCCTTCAAAAGCATGGCCTTCTCCCTCCCTCCACAGGTTGCTACTACTGTATTTCCAGCAACTTTTGCAAGCTGAAATGGTCACAATAGACAAAGTGACTCTTAGTAGTGTAAAATTATGTGAGCAGTTGAGGAACATAGTTAAGCACACGCAATGTTGTGTTTAAGAAGGAAGAGATTCTTTTCTTCTGGAAGAAAATGCTAACATATTAGAAACAATAATATCAGCAAGCTGCAGTTTAATTCTTCCCTTTTTGGCAAACACGCGGAATCATGAATGCAAGGACACAAGGCTACATGCAAATATGCAAAAGCAACTTAAGTTAATTTTTTAATTCTTCTAAGTCTACAACTGGAAAGATCAATTTATAACAATGGAAAATTCGACAACTAGATAGCCAGAATTCTGGATAACAATCACCTAAATTTGCAGGAGGGTATAATTTTTATTGTTCTTGACTACTCGGGACAGAAGGGTACATAAGCAAACCCCTATAGATACCGTATTATGATTAAACACATCACATTACCTGATCATGACAAGATCATACACCTACTAAAGAAAAGATTAGGAGTAACATTCAAGTAGACAAGCAAGCTTGGCAAGCACGTAGATAGAAAGCCAGTTAAGCGGACCTCTAAGAGCTAGACGTGACTGCAGGGTGCTCTTCAAAATTTTTATTTCCAACTATCCTTACTTAACGACTCCCTAATTCATGGCATCTTCTTCAGCACCTTTCACTTTTGTAAGTTACCTTATCATTAGACTAATGGTTGGACATCAATCAATTGAAATTATGTAAAAACACTACAGATAGAGATCGTCATATCTCATTCCCTCGATACTGACCTCTGCAATCCTACTATAGTTGCAAAATCACATTATCATAGATCTAATAATACAAATTTAATAGCATCAATCTGAATGAGAAACAGACCTGGACAGCAAATTGCCCAGTCCCTCCTGCAGCAGCTGTAACAAGAACTACTTTGCCAGATTCCATTTGTCCAGCCTAAATTTTCAACAAGAGCAAACACAAATTTTAATATGGCCTATGAGACATGATCAGATGTCTGAAGGTAATTATCTCGATGTACTTAGACTAGGAAAATGACCGAAAGCAACAGCTCCAGCAAATAAAATTGCCAAAGGAAATAAAAAGCATAGTTTGCTATATTGCATAAGAGTCTGACCTTTTCTAGTGCAATAGATGCTGTAAGCCCTGAAGTAAGCATGGCAACTACTTCTGGATCTGGCCTGGCCACTGAAAGGACGTGTTTTGCCGGAACCTGAGAAAGATATGATATTTATTACAATAAAACAAGGATCTCCATGTCATGAATTTGCAGCACTGAGAGGCTATGAAAGATATTAACCATAGTCAAAAACAGCCATTGACAATAAAATATCCCTATGGAATGTAATTTTACCATTGTAAATTCTGCATAGCTTCCAAAAGTCATCAGTGCAGCAGGCATGCCAACTTTCAAGTGCTTGACAGAATCACCAACTGCAGCAATTATCCCCACAGCCTGCCATGTCAATCATGAAGATACCATCATGAGTATAACAAATATATGGTGCTGCTAGAGGAACCACAAAACTATGCCAAGAAAATCAGTATTATTGGATATTGCAAATTGTGACAACAGAAATAGATTTTTCCCAGACCTCAAAGCCAGCATCAAAAGGAAGACGGGACCCAACATCTGCCTTTCCACCTTGAAAATAACGTCCTGAGCTGAAATTCACCTGTTTAAAGCATGATTTTTTTATTAAAAAAGCTAGAATGCTGACTCTATATCAAGTATTCACAATCGCTCCTAATATCTAACAGAGTCACACAGATCTAACAGTCTGGGGCCTGTTAGATAGTGATAATAAATATTAGCTAATGAGCAATTACTAAATGATATATCTGGAGTTCTAATAAATTCTCTCTATTAAATACTGCACAAGAAATGTGCTAGCATCAGAGATACACATGGATTCTGTATAGACTTTGACATGCAAGCTGAATCCCAAGTGAAAACCTTCAAGTACATAACAAACTTCTGAAGTTGAAGAGAAAAAAAGATTCTTAGTAAAATAAAAAACCAGTTATACCAGCAAGCATCTCAAGAAATTGGAACACTAACTTTGGTGCCGAGTTATCAGTCATCTATCGACTCATAGGCTGGTTAAAGGATAACTTAGTTGGCTTGTATTAAGGGATTGTCCTACCAATTGTATATAAGCCACATTACAAAGATGCAATTTGCTTTTTGATGTTTACTACAGTAACATATAGAAAAGCTAAATTTCGAGTTGAAATTTCAAGCATAGTTTTACAAACGGATCAGCATACACAGAGCTATACATATGAGAAGAGGATGAGAAAGATTTACCTGAAATTAAAAGAACACCAATCATAAAGGATGAGAAAAAGCTAATTTTCTTAAAAGAAGCCTTGAACTTACATCACTCGCATTTACTCCAGCATATACGATTTTCACAAGGACATGCTGTGGTTCAATTGGCAACCTCAAAGGCGTTCGAATAATCCGGGTAGCATCGCGGAAATTGTGACTCAAGGTGTGAACCACGCTGAATATAAAAATTTAAAATACATCAATAGATCTTCCAATTGATAAAATGCTTATATTCCCAAACAAAATTTCTAAGTTGAAAGTACTTTGTTCCTCAGAAAGAGAAGCTTAAGAAAAAAATTCCATTCAGGATTCAATAAGAATACCAGATAATAAAACATGTTATTAACTAAAAATCTAAAATCCACTATAGAAAATTGGAACTAAAGGATCAACATAACCAGTATAACAGCTTACGGAGGGTGCTCCGAAACCTATTAATCCAAACATATAGAAGCGGAAAACCATCCATGGATGATTCTAAAGCATACTCAATTTTTGACCAATTAATAATTGCATAGATGCGGCTATTGCAGATTATAAATGTCTAGCCCATTAAAGCATAGTAAGTCATTGCTTACAATTACTTTAGTCCACAGTTCACATCCACATTGAACATAGACACAGATCTTCTCTGCAAAAGCTGACTTCCTCTTTTGTGCATGTTTAAAGTAAAACAAGATAAATGGAGGATGGGAATGAAATCATTCTTAGCTAAGTATGTTTCAAGCTGTACCCATTACCCTAGTAATCGAACCAGGAAAAGAAAAGCTGTTATGATATAAAATGAGATAACATGGTCAAACTGTGAAGTTTGTTTAGAAGCCTCATAGAGATGGAAGACCATCAAACCTAAACTCATCATGGCAATTTGTAATGACGTACTGTAGCTGACAACTTCTGTTAAATAAACAGGAGAGGGAATCTCTAGAGTACCTACGTACCTACGGAATACCTAAGCAGTCCAGGTTTACGCTTTAAGAAGCTAGACACTACTCTGGTTGAACAGTTCAATTATGTACACACAAACAGTAGCCCCAAATTATCTTCACTCACATTTTCTCAAAATTCTTAGGAAGTTGCAAATTCACTGGTCCTTTGTACAAAATTCTTCTTGTGGAACTTGAGGATATCACTCGGTATTTTGCCTCTTCTGCTGCACTTGGCCAATATTGCATGCCACCACGCTTTGTAATCCATAGACATGAACCACCTTTGCTTTCATTGGTAATAAGTTCAAAAGCTCCTGGAAAGTGTAAGTGGACTAGCCATCAGAAGCGATCCCTTCTACATATGATAGCACACATTTTTGGAGCAGGGTCCAATGAGTCCCTAACTAATCATGTATGGCAGTTCTTTAAATTTTTCTACAAATTCTGTAGTTGTACCAGTATGCATCTCTATAGTATATCTAAATCCTAATACAGAAACTTTAAATGCTCCAACATCCAGAGCAAACGACTCATGCTCAGAAAATTTGATTGCAGTAAGAGAGTGAATTTGTGTTGATCATACAAAAACCATTTTATTTTCATTCATTTTGATTTATAAGTCCGATAAGATGTAAAGCATGTGGAGAAGACTATATGGATGTACCTTTCACCACCATTTCCATAGGTACAAAGCCCCCTATCAAGTCTATAAAGTCAGAGTCCATCTTTAAGGCCATCTCTGTTCGAACAAACTGCATAAGTAGTTCAGGATTCAACCATTAAGCATCATACACAGCACAAGACATTTTCTGGAGCAAAGGAAATCAGGTCAGATTAAACTGGACTACAAAATTCTATGCTCCTTTTTATTGTCATAATAAAAACCAAATAAGTGAAATTTGAACATCAAAATTTAAGCTAAACCAACGATCAAACAAAGGGGCAGGTCACAGGGGAAGATAGCTTGATGCACATGCAATTCTCAACATTTTTCAGTAATGATTAAGCTCCCCATTGATCTACAGCATTAGGAGTAATGCAATTTACTAAAGATAATGCACCAAACAGTCACCAAAGCATCTCCTAGTAGACCAAATGACCAGCCTGAAGGAAATGAAAAGCAAGAATTGGTAAAGAAAGAAGGACTAGCTGAGATTAGTATATTATTTTACACCCTAAACAGATCAAGTACAACTGCTAACACAGTTTATTCCCTCAAAAGACCAAGTACAATTCCATATACTAGCAATGTTATCTTGAAGTTCCCTACATAAATCAGCTCCAGCTTACAAATCTTTTCAGGCACTCCAACAGTGCTACGACTAGTTAAAAAGAAACACAGTTACATTTTTTTTTTTGCTTTCTGCTCCAAAAACAAGTTGTGAGGAATCAGACATATCGAACACTCAGACACAGAAACTATGTTAGGTATTCGTGGTAGAATAATGTTTCTCAATCACCATGATGAATTTATTTCATAAGGTGTTATTCAACATACAGAAACATAGCAGGACAACAGAAAGATCAACTTGCAAATTATTGGTCTTCCCTGATCTAGAATGAATATTTAGAGAGATCATCTCTAGAGGATGACACTATTGAACATCAGAAGAAGAGTCATATACTCCATAAGGTCCACAGAAGTTTCTGGTCATCATGATACCCTTGCTTGAAATTAAGATTAATAAAGGAGAAATTTCTGATAAATTCGAGCAAGATTCGAGATTCATGAAGGCAATAGTTCCACCTGTAACAAATCCGGAATTGAGAGCAGAAAAATGAATCTTCAATTGATTGAGCACTTCAGGCGAAAAAACAAAGAGGAAGATGAATAATCATGTCATTAAAAGTGCCTATGTACAATCAAAAGAAACAATCTTCCCGAGTTTTGATTACACTAGTACATCGCATTGCAAAACCTTCTAAAATACAGTACCTCCGGGCAAAGTACATTGATGCGAATTCCTCGGCGCTTGAAGGGTGCAAGGGATCTGGTAAACAAGACGACACCACCTGCAATGTTATCAAGTCTCTTAAAAATTGAAAGGTAGTATCACCAGAGGGACCCTTGTGCAGGAATTCCGTCAGATATATGTATATATATATATGTAGCTGGGGAAACAGAATTAAAATTGAAAAATAAGAGGCAATAATTGAGAACTAACCTTTTGAGCCAGAGTAGATAGGATCAGGGTACATAGGGTAAAGACCTGAAGCAGATCCCATGTTTATTATAACACCAGGTCTCCCAGCAGATTCCATGGCCTTAACCTGTTAAGAAGTGCAGATCATTTTGTGCTACTTTTTCCTCATGGTAAAACAATATCCACTAGCAATCAGAATTGTCATTGCTCCCTCCAACCGAAAGACAAAAGAAAGAGAGAAAACAAGATGATAATCTCAGGCAAATAATCAAAAAGCTCGACTTGGTCACTGCAGCATCACCAAGCTAAGTGCTCGGAAAATATGCGGTCTTACCGCAAGGCGAGTGCAGTTGATGACGGCGACCAAATTCACGTTCAGCGCGTGCCGCCAGGATCGAGTCCCATCGGTCTGATCCTTGTGGAACGGGATCGGGGTAGTGATGCCGGCGCAATTGATGCAGATGTCCAGTCCCCCGTAGGTCGCGACATGCTTCTCGAAGGCGTTGACGACATCCCCTGCTCACCAAACAAGACAACATCCATCACCACAATCTCCGTAAACTCGAGAATCCCAAAAAGCTTCTTGAACAGAGGGAACAGGGCAACTCACTCGAGTTGGAGACGTCGCATTTCACGAAGATGGCGGAGGGAAATCCCAAGCTGGAGTGGAACTTGGAATTCGCCTTCTCGACGAGGGAGGCCACTTCCTTTCCCCTGTCTTCCGAGAAGTCGACCACCGTCACGAATATCCCCTTCTCCGCGAGCGCTATCGCCAGAGCCTTACCTGAAGAACACCATCCAAAGCCAAAATCCAATCATCACAACTCAACACGTAAGCTCGCGACGAGGTCAAAACACGTTGATCATGACGACGACATCGGCAGCAACATCAGAATCCAACGGAAACGAAAGCTCGGAGTCGATAGTCGGACGAGACCGATCGCCGTGAATCGAGTTCGACTGCGATCGACAGTTCCCCCGGCGGCGGCGGCGGCGGCGGCGGCGGCGACGGAGGCGAGACGAGCGGGGGAGAAGAGAGGTTTTTACCGATGCCGGAAGCTCCGCCGGTGACGAGAGCGGACAGGCCGGGCTTGAGCTCCATGGGTGGTCGCGCGGGGAGTGCTGCCGGCGTCCGACGACGTTTAAAAGAAGAAGAAGAAGGAGGAGGAGGAGGAGGAGGAGAAGGTAGTGAAGAGAAGAGAGAAAGTACCGTCGCTGACGATTCGTCGTCAGATCCGACGTCGTGAAAAACGAGGTTGCGGTGGGGTCCACCGGCGGTCGGTTGTTTGGCCCGAAAAGGATAAGAAACAACGAAAGAGCGAGGCGGCGGATCTTTTCCTTTTCGTCATTACTCGTTCGTTCGTTCGTTCGCGTTCCGGCCGGAGGCGGCCGGGGGCCGCCGGCGCCGCAGTCCCCCACGGTGCATGCTGCATAGCATGCTCCCGTACGCACCCGAAAATAACCAAACGAGCCGAATCGATGAAAGATAATCTGATCTGGACGGCCCGATTAACGAGGAGAATGCCAAGGGAGTGGGGGTTCACGGCACGTGTTGGGGATTTCGATGGTTTTGAAATATTCCACGTCATTTTTTTTTGGGGATGGCTTTAATGGAAATTAGGACCACAATCAATTTGCAGATTTTGTAGGGTTTGATGTGATTTATTTCTTTACAACCCTCTCATTTATCTGCAGAATCTGACGGTCAAAATTTACCAAAAATTAAGAAAAAAAGATTATCTATATTACATTCCGTTTGTTTACTGGGTTATTATAAGTAAAAGTGATGAAATGTTTAGGCAATAATGATGACGTGGCAGGAAATGGAAGATGACGCGCCAACGATCATGTGGCAGTGCAACTTATTCTATATGACATATGCATACTATTCTTTCTTTCTTTTTTGTGATTTTCTTTTAACATTCAACTATGAAACTAGTTAAAATATGTGATTACCCAATTTAAACTTAGGAAATAATTTATACTAAATCCTATCTTAAATTAGGTAATATTGTAATTAAATACACAGTTTTTAAATATGTAATTTTAGCTATGAAAGTAATATAAATGGGGAAATTTACTAGATTAAAGACATGTAACACAAACCTATGGGGAAAAGTACCAATTCAATGCTAAACCTATTATATTTATACTAATTTAGATGTAAACATTTCGATTGCATCAATTTAATTCGAAACCTTTTCACATTGGTCCATTCGTCCAATTTAGGTTAGAAATTACTGACGTGAATGCCAATTGTCCTACGTGACACGTTAACATTTTCTGTCATTTTTCTTTCAATTTTTTATATTTAGCATATTTTTAATTTAATTTGAATATAATTAGTATTAAAAATATGATTTGCATCAAAACAAGTCATTCGTGGGAGAGAGAAAATATTAAAAAAATCACGTCAACATTTTTCAGCCAACTATGTTAAATGGAATTAATGGAAAAACTCGATTAACAAGTTTTAGAACTTTGAATGTGTTCTTTCTTCTGTTTCAGTTTTCCTCGTCTTTTCTCATAACTCACGCCTCTCTTGTCTTTTATGAGTGCCAACTCCTTTACATGTGAGAAATCTGAACCTCCAAGGAAAGAGCACCTATCTTTTTTTTTTCTCCTGTACTGTGTTTTTGTTTCTTTCCTCCCTTGCAGACTTTGGCTTGAAGTACATTTCCCTCTTGACTCCACACGCCCAAGCCGTGAATGAGCATGGCTAAATCCATTATTTCATTAGTTTTTAATCATGCGCCCCTTATTATTTTCTCTCCAATAAGCCACTTTTGGGATTCGAAAATAATTTTTACGAAATACTTTATATTCCACTTTAGGTATTCGAAAAGAGTCTTTACGAAATACTCGAATTTTACTTCAAGTACCATGCTCTATGCCCCCAGACTCTTCCCAATTCTGAGTTGGGGTACGTTATCGCTATTAGGACCTTAAGCCTTTTCAAGGAGTCGCCACGAAACATCTATAGGTTGATTGAGAATTTAAAAGCGTAGGTGTCGGGGGAATCACCTAGGGATCAACTCCTCCCTGAAAAGTAAATATATAAGTCCGGAAGTCACATAATGCGTGTTTTCATTTCCAAATGCAATGCAATCAAGGCAAAGTCTAATGGATGAATCAAATCCATATCAATAAGACATTCCAATTTACCTTTCAAGCAAAGCAAGATGGATCTAGTCTAGATAGCATGCACAAGATATACACCTCCTGTATATTTTAAGTTCAATGGGGAATCCAATCCCAACATGCAAACAAACAAAAACACCCAATATATATCAAGACAACGAGAACACATCCAGCCAACATGTATAGTAGAAAATTGCCAAAAAAGTCATAAACCTATTATAACTGTGTCAATTCAATCATAAACATTTTTTTTTCTATCAATTGAGTCCAAAACTTTTTACATTTGTTACAATTCAGTTTATTCGGCCAATTTGACTAGAAATCATGACATGAATGGCAATTGTTCTATGTGGTGAAAATTTTTTACATTTGTCCCAGTTTAGTTTATCTGGCCAATTTGACTAAAAATCATGACTTGAATGGCAATTGTCCTATTGGTAAAAACTTTTTACATTTGTCCCAATTCAGTTTATTGGGCGAATTTGACTACAAATCATGGCATGGATGGCAATTGTCCTATGTGGTACAACCGATACTAACTTGGACAATTTTAAATAATATTCTTTCATTTATTTGTTTGTTTTTATTCTTTTCTTTGTCCCTTTTTTCTTGTCTCTCTTTTTCTTTTCTCTCCCCTTCCTTCTTACTCTAGCCAATCATCGGACCTCAACGATTTCAAAATAATCCCTGTATAAAATTGAAAGAGCAAAACATCAAGGACAATCTCAAATCCCAAATTCTATTTCAATATTAACGTGCATTATCTAATGACATACAAGTCTCATAACAGTGTGCAATTTTGTTGTATCAGCATGCATAACAAGCAATCTTACTTCATGTAATTCCTGCCACGACCATGAGTACTACGAAATGAACATGTAATTTCAAGGTAGAGTGTGAGTAAAAACTTCACATACCATGCATTTTCCACTTATCAGTGTATAAAAAACATTCAAGATGTGCAAAAATCAAATCCAATCATATTCAGATAAGGTACAGAGCATGCAAGATTCATAATTTCCATCATGGCCAAAGGTATCAACATCATGCATTCACCGCCTCTAATCACAAATATGGACATTCATTCCTACACCTCCTTGCAAGGTAGAGGGTTAGCAAACACGGCTTCCCCTGTAACTCTCGTATGCAAGACCATTTAACTTGGAAATTAGCAGTGTATCTCGAGTTCCACGCCATGTTTTAATATGAGAGAGTATTGACCCGGCTTACTAGATGAAGATACTTAGCTCTTCGGCTTCTTGTAACGCGTGTACCCGTATGCAGCGTTGATTTTACTGATGTTTCATCCAAAGTGATATATATCGGTGTTTCAAGATCGAGAATCGGGGATCAGCTATTCAAGCCTCATAAGTTGTGTGCAAATTATAGTTGAGTCAGGGCCACTTGAACAGGTCTAAACCCTAGATTTAACTGGTTCATAGCCCCATACGATATTTTATGGACCTCTAAGTAGACATACTTCAGTGTTCGTGCCTTTGACTTATAATGAACAAGTGAAACATGACGTTTCGACTACCTCTAAGGTTTCTATATGAAGCACAGCTGATTTTGTGACATCCACGGTCCAGACCCCCTATCTCGGTCAAAAGTGGTCTAAGCATCAATACGCCGATAATGGGGATCGGCCATGAATCGATCCAAAGATCAATTATGGACCAATTAGCCCGATCAAGAAAGGCGACTAAGGATCGGTTATATTTGATCGAAGTATCGACCGTGGGTTGGCCACGGAATCGACAATAAATCGATTCACTAACCACGTAAGTAATCAAAATATTCAACCAAGAATAGGTTGCCTGGCCATGAGGATCGATCGTGGAACGATCACGCACTCAATCACGCACCAACATGGATTGATTAGTGGACAGTTATGGACTAATTCCACACGATCATGTACCGGTCACAGGTGATTCCGCACGATCATTGTAGTAGCTATGAATGACCATAAACCGATTCCATGCGGCTGTATACCAAGTTGAATCAATCGATTTATCATGGCCACATGACAATCAAGGACTAACCATGGATCGACTATACTCAAACATGGATCGATTCCGAACTACTATGGATTGTTGCGTAGGATAGGACAGGCTATAGGTCCGGTCCCGAACTCGGTTAGTAGGGCCAAGAATTAGCCCTAGGCCTAACCAATCTTAGCCATGTGCTAGTTCAAGTAAAACACTGTCCTAGTTTCGCTAATCAAGCTTGGTAATGTTCAGCCTCGTCCAATCGTGAATTAGCCATGAACCTAGGTCCAGATAAGGTAGTCGATCGTAGATCAATACAAGAAATTCCCATCCAATGAGGTGGTGCTTCAATTTAGCTTCTTTCTCATTAATGCATTAATTACTTATGCAAGTTAGTTAACTAATGAAGGGGTGACTCACCCACCAAGGGGCAAGAAGGGAACTTGTTCCTGAAGGCATTTAGCGTTCTCAGAAGTGAGTTAACGAAAGCAAGGATGAGTCACATGCCCACCTTAGAGAACAAGTAGCCTAAACACAAGTTGTCTTGATGACCAAGTCAAGTCATTAATGATTTTGGAAGTTAGTCATTTAATACAAGGGGGTAATTCACAAGCTTATGTGTCCCTAAAAGCTTACACCATAATTACACTATATCTGGAAGACAAGTTTTGCTCAACCATAAATGCTTGATGATCCATGACCTAAGGGAATTAATGACTAGTGATCTTGCAAGACGATGATGATTATATCTTGAGCATTTAATAAAAGCACGAGTGGTCCACTTAGATGGCATGCTAAGGATAGGATGATGATGGCTAGAAGATTGGTTTGGAGAGCAAGTTAAGCTTAGTCATACTATATGATGACTCATGAGCTTCATGGATCAATAAGAAGAGAACACAAATGGTCCAAAATCATTTCCTAAAAATCATAGGATACCACATCTTCAAATAGGCTTGCTACAAGAAGGGATCTCATTGGGCCATATGTAAAGGTCATTTAATGAGGATTGGCCTATAAATAGAAGAACCAACCCTTCATTTACACATACTTAGCTCACTCCATCCTTTCCTCTCCTATTGCATGCTTCCCTCTCCCTCTCAGCCACACTTACCGCCACCCTCATTATTCAACCATCCATTTGTGTTGTGGAATATGGACAAGTGAATCTGATAAAATAGTCGGAATGAAGGAAAGGAAATCAGACACTAGATTTACGTGGTTCGATCCGAATATCGGAACTTACGTCAATGGGGAGAGCAGTATGAAATTCCACTATAGAAACAAGCGATGCACCGGAAATTATACTCACTCGAGCACTCAAACACACTCTTAGTATTTCCCAGCCCCAAATTACACCTAAATAACTCACACAGTGTTTAGCCCATCATAATTCCTAGTGAAACCTCACTCAAGAAATTAAACAAATTCTACTCACAAAAATTTAACTGGTTAAAACACTCAGGTATAATTTACAATAAGCAAATTCCTCACATAAGAGAACTCTCTGCACTCTTCTACAGTCCCAGAGCTCTCTCTCTCTCTCTCGGCCACCAAAACTTGGCTTGGCATGTTCGTCTCCGTTGGACGTCTCTCTCATTTATAATACAAAAGAGAGTCTCCATCATTTATTGCAACATGTTGAAAGTCTTCTTTAGAGAAATAAAAGACAAAGGAAGCCCACCATAATTTATGGGCATGCATGCATGTGCATGGATAGATGTAGGACCTTCTTTCCTCTTCTTTTCCTTTCTCTCTCAAAGTCAACAATGATGGCTTTGGCAGAAGAGAAGAAAGGGAACACCCATCCTTGCATGCAAGTGGGCCACCGTCCACTTTCGTCCATTCAAAAGTCCAACCTGCAAAGATGAGTAGAAGACAACAAAGGAAGCCGCACATAATTAGCCTATTCACGTTGCAGCTCATAGATGAAATTCGCATGCAATCTTCTTCTGGCAATTTCGGCTGATCGATTCATACGCACTACTTTTTGACTTGCACGTGGTCGACTTCATGTATTCTCATTAGTCCGATTTCATTCAACGGGCTCAAACTCGAGAGATATTTTCAACAATCTCCACCTTGGCTCGACGTTTGAGCCAAGTCATAATTGCTTCAGTGGACACCTCGCTACTACTCTCCCATAGCCCCAACGGGCTCAACCGCCACAGAGTACTTCCAAGTTCAAGTTGCACTTGAACTTTCCCTTAACCGTGGACCTCATCAAGACGCCAACTCCACCTGCATAATTAGCTACTCCACAGGAATTTTTTGACATAACCTTTTGTATCACAAATAAAGCAAAACCACCATTGCTTCCATATTTGACAAAAATTCAAACATGCACCTTGTCAAATTCAGCAACTATAGCAATCGTTGGCTTTATCGGCTCCACCTCGCTACAAGCATCATCCATGTCAATTATTTTGCTAGTATCCACTACCTCAGGAGTTTCTAGTTGCAACTCCATCTTGAGCTGAACATCGTCCAGATCCGTATTAACATTGTCACAAACACTCCTAGACAGAAGTACCGGAGACTTGTCAATGATAACTTTTCTGCTGTCAATAGGCGAATTTATATCCGAGCACTACAACTAATCACCTTGCTCACCTTGTGCATAGCCATGGAATATGCATCTTGTCCTCCCATCGAGCTTACCATCGCTTACTAAAAAATAGCACGGGCAACCAAACATTCTAAAAATAGAATAACTAGCAACGTTACCTGACCACATTTCTTCAGAAGTCCGCCATTCAATAGTAGTTGATGGAGATCTATTCACCAGATAGCTTACCGTACTAAGCACATCAGTTAGGATTCTTTTAGCAATACCAGCACTAGAGATCATTTCACGGGCTGTCTCTAGTAATATCATGCTCATCAATTTTGCAAATTATTGTGGTTTACTGGCATTAGTGCAATATTTCATTATGTCCTCTTTCATGTAAAATTTATTTGTCATCTCCGAGCAGAACTCCGTGATATTGTCAATCCGCATATGCTTGATCGACTTACCAGTCTTCGTCTTGATCAAAGCTCTCGACTGCGTGATCCTGATACCAACATCAAACTTGTGCATCAGCACAAACACCCAAGTTTTCCTTGAGCAGTCAAAAGACTCTTGAACAGATGCATCCAATGTTTCCGAGGCGAAACCTATCATGTCTCACCTTGAAGTTTATACAAGCCTTCATGCTTGATTCCTTTCATTATCACCAGGGCACCTCGAACAACCTTCATAACTCCACCTTCTGAAGAATACCTGCAACCGATTAAATCTAAGGCACCTAAGAAAATTAAGTTCTTTCTCAATTCTAGAACGTGTCTTACTCTAGTGAATGTCCTCACAATACCATCATATATTTTGATTTTAACATCACCAACACCCACAACATCACACTCAGCATTGTTTCCTAATTGGACTTTACCACTACCCGTGCACTGATAAGTGATAAACTAATACCTATTTGGTGTAACGTGAAATGAACAACCAAAATCCATTATCTATCTGTCAAATGATGAATCCTCAATGACAGACAAGACATAATCGATAACATTAGAATTATTCTTAGCTGCAGTTGCAACATTATCTGTAGACTCCATTCTAATTCATTTACCCTTTTCATTTTTCAGCTTAAAACAGTCTTTTCTATGATGCCCACTATTGCCACAATTCCAACAGACAACTCTACTAGTTCTAGACTAACTACATCTGTTCATGTTCCTACTAACACGAGTGCTAGTTCTTTCTCTACTTTCACCTACTAAAGCAGTAGGTACAGGTTCATGAGATTCTTTCCTACGAATGTCTTCACTTAGAATCAAATCGCGAACCTTATCAAACGTCAAACTTCTTGACCCAGAAGAATTATGAACAACAGTAATAGTAGTATTCCAACTATCAGGCAATGCGGATAAAATAATCAACGCATGTACCTCATCTTCAAAGTTAAATCTCAACCGAACTCAATTGGTTGACAACCTCATTGAATTCATTGATACGTTCAGCTACTAACGTACCTTCGCCCATCTTCAAGTGGAACAAATGTCGCATCGAATAGACCTTATTGATTGCATAGGGTTTCTTGTACATATTTGACAAGGCTTTCATTAGTCCCGCAGTGGTTTTCTCCTTCACGATGTTAAATGCGACGTTACGAGCCAATGTTAACCGAATAACACCCATCACTTGTCTATATAGCAATTCTCACTCAGCATCCTTCATTGAGTCTGGTTTCTCCCTAGATAAGGGCAAGTGCAAATTTCTCTGGTACAGATAATTCAATTTGCATCTTCCAGAAAGCAAAATTTTTCCCATCAAATTAGTCAATTCTCACATTTCCTTCTTCCATTGTTACCGATATGTTTCACGTTAGCTAAACCGGGCTTTGATACCACTTGTTGAGGAATATGAACAAGAAAATCGGATAAAATAGTCAAAATGAAGGAAAGGAAATCGAACACTGAATTTACATGGTTCGGTCCAAATATTGGAACCTACGTCCAGATGAAGAGCAATACGAAATTCCACTATAGAAACAAGCGATGCACCGGAGATTACAATCACTCGAGCACTCAAACACACTCTCAATGTTTCCCAGCCCCAAATTACATCTAAATAACTCACACAGTGTTTAGCCCATCATAATTTCTAGTGAAACCTCACTCAATGAATTAAATAAATTCTTACTTAAAAGAATTTAACTGGCTAAAACACTCAGGTATAATTTACAAGGAGAAAATCCCTCACATAAGAGAACTCTTTGCACTCTTCTACAATCTCAGAGCTCTCTCTCTCGGCCACCGAAACTTGGCTCGGCGCACTCTTCTCCGTTGGACGTCACTCTCTTTTATAATACAAAAGAGAGTCTCCATCATTTATTGCAACATGTTGAAAGTCTTCTTTAGATAAAGAAAAGACAAAGGAAGCCCTCCATAATTTATGAGCATGCATGCATGTCCATGGATAAAAGTAGGACCTTCTTTCCTCTTCTTTTCCTTTCTCTCTCAAAGTCAACAATGATGGCTCTGGTAGAAGAGAAGAAAGGGAACACCCATCCTTGCATGCAAGTGGGCCACCGTCCACTTTCGTCCATTCAAAAGTCCAACCTGCAGAGATGAGTAGAAGACAACAAAGGAAGTCACACATAATTAGCCTTTTCACACTTGCGGCTCATAGAAGAAATCCGCACGCAATCTTCTTCTTCTTAAAATTTCGGCTGATCGATTGATTCACACGCACTACTTTTTGACTCACACGTGGTCGACTTCATGTATTCTCATTAGTCCAATTTCATTCAACGGGCTCAAACTCGAGACATATTTTCAACACCTTGGTAAATATTCCCTAATTCATCAAGTGTAAGTAAAATCCCCAACCTCTAGTTAGGGCGATGTGCTGCGTTGTTGGAATGGTTTGCTTATGATTTGCGTGCATGAATCACAATCATGCCCTGGGTCATGAACAGGTCTCACACGACCTTAGATCATCGTTGAGGTGTATTGGTTCAAGCTGTGAGTTCATCAACCTTGTTTTTGTTCGGGCTTAGTTGTGTATATCCCATCGCATGCTCCATGGCCATGGCAGGTATGAACCCAAAATTCCTTTCTCGTGACATAATAACTGAAGAAGCCGGAGTTCGATGTCCGGTCGACTATGTCATGAAGGAGATCATCGACCGAATTATTGTACCCCCACGTCGTACCGGTGTATCCGTTGCAGAATTTTTGTGCACCAACATTACATCGGGAGTGCAATCAGTGCGATTGCAATCTTGTGGAATGTAAGAAGCCATGCATCTCTTGCGTCCTCCTCTTGTGACTAGTCATCCTATGTTGCTCCTTATGTAAAGAGGGGCAATGTCCCAGGAAAGCATGCTGCTCATCGGTTTCTCCACTCTTTTTTACATGCGTTTTCTTCTTTTTCCTTTCCTATCTATGTCAGCAACTTCAGTTATAGAAGTCATCCGCACAGAATAATGTAATAGACAGTGAAGATAGAAATATTTAAGGGTGAAAGTTACCAAAAAAAAAAACCCTAAACTTTGCCTATTGTGATATATTTATTCCAAATTATTTTTATGACACTAAAAACCCTAAATTTGTACTTATGATGCATTTATCCAAAACTTATATAATGTGACATTTACCTCGAACTTTTTTTTTATATAAAAAATCCCAAACTTATATCCCTATGCTATATTTACGCCTAAAATTTGGTGTCACAAAAAACAAAGTTTGAAGTAAATATGTCACATAAATATAAATTTGAGATTTTTGGTGTCACAAAAAAGAAAACACTTGGGATAAATGTTTTACAAATATAAGTTTAGGATTTTTGGTGTTATAAAAAAAGTTTGAATTTTTTTTTGACTTTTTCCTAATATTTTTTGTTATATGAGTAACATCTTGTGCTGTCCCTCGTGTCGCGAATTGGCCATGATCTTACATAACTCTTCTCGTAGCTTTCAATTAAATTCTTGATTAATCACATGGAGTTAGATCCGTTCTCCCTAGGATTGGAGCTTCTTTGGAAGAGGCTGATTGGCACGAAAATCCAACATGCTCTGAACGAAATGGTGATTCGTCTTTTAACTTTGTTATCTCCCCCCGACTCTCTCCGGCAACGTTGCCACCCCTGCCCTACCTTGACTGGAGCAGGACCAAGATACCATAAGAAGTGTCCAATTCTCAAACATATCGGGTAGATTTGCTCGAAAAAGTGTTAAAAAAATCATAAATATTTTGTATTTGTGCCAATTTAATCAGAAACCTTTTGTTATTGTCAATTTAATCATAAACATTTTCACTTGGTGTCAATTCAGTTCTTTCCGACTACTTTTGACCGAATTTTGCTAACTGAGTGTTAGCCAACTGACATGACACGATCGGCGTTGACATGGACAACTGACCTTAGCGACTAACTAAAGGAATAAGGAGGAAAAAGGAAAAAAGAAAAAAGATAACAAAAAATCCAAAAATATTAAAATATTATTAAAAATTATCCATTTTGAATTGGCACTAAATGAAAATGTTTATGACTAAACTTGTACAAATACAAAAAGATGAGGACTTTTTTAACACTTTCTCTAGATTCACCTGAGTCAGATGTAACTTTTAATCTTGACATGGTCTGCCTTAGGTAGAATCATTGCTCACAAGTCGTTACATAGAAGTTCAAAAATATATTTATCTTAAGCTAACCGTCAAAAACAATATAAACTACAATTTTTGTCACATTACAACTTCTCAAGCGGTGGGTAGAACATTCTGACTTACTTTGTCTAATATGCTGTGGTAGAGTAGTTCACTTAGGGCCTACTTGTTTGTGTTCTTTTTTTATTCCTTGGAACACAATTTCAGTTCTTTTGTTCCGGGGAACAAAAAAAAAAAAGAAACGCATTTGTTTATACTTTTGTTCTTGAGAACAAAATATTTATTCTTTTATTTTCAGGAACAGATTTAGAATAGAAATAAGAAACAAGAAAAACTTATTTCTTGTTTTCGGTAATACTTCCGAAAAACAAATTTTCTCTCTTCTATTTTTTTTTATTCTTTTTCTTTTCTTCTTCTTTTTTCTTTGGCTGATCGCTGGCCTCGGACATGGCCGAGGACCGGCCGTCGAGGGCCTGCAACCTTGCCAGAGTGTCGCCGGCCCATAGCGAGGCCGAGCCTTGCCGATGGCTGGGCGAGCTCGGCCTCGCCAGATCTGGGCGAGCTCAAGCTTGCTTGGCGAGGTCAACCTTGCGTTGGCCGGCAAGGCTGACCTCTGATCAGATCCGGGCAAGCCTCACCGTGGTTGGGCGAGGCCGCGGGCCCTCATCGGCTAGTCGCTAGCCATGGTTGAGGCTGGTGACCGATCAAAAGGAAGAAAAAAGAAAAAAAGAAAAAAAATTAAAAAATTAAAAAGAAACAAAAAAAATTATACAAGTTTACCATACGTGTTTATATTCTTTTTCTATTCCAAGAACAGAAATTATACAAGTTTACCAAATGCGTTCTTCTGTTAAAAAATTATTCCTCGGAACAGAAATAGTTTTTTCTATTTCTATTCCCCTAATTCTGTTCCCTAAAATAATTTTTGAACAGAAATGTTACCAAACGCATTCTTACTAACCCGTGTATGACTGAGAGTCATGACAAATTTGTCCCAAAAAATCCTATGTTAAGTGACCAATTTAATTTTGAACCGTTCTTAATTTGGTCAATTTAACCCTAAATCTTTTTACAATTTGTCGATGTACTCTTTTTGATTAATTTTTATTAGTAGTCACTAACATGAATGTCAGCCGTTTTACGTGGTATGGCCGATGTTTGATGTTGATGTCAATGGTATTTGCAGTTCTTTAAAAAAAATTCTAAATTTTTTTACTATATTGTTTTTCTTCCCAAAGGATCAGTAGGGTTGCCAAGGCTTCAATGATGACCGGCGACCCTCCCCGACCATAGGCGAGGGCTGCAGGACCCTTGCTGGCGGGCAGGCGAAGGGCTTCACAGCACGTGCCTCTGTGCAAATTGAAAGGGCTGTCATGGGCTTGCCCATTGGCAACGAGCGGTGTTTGCACGTACAGAGCTAGCGAGTGAGTCGAGGTCTTGGCAACCTTGCTGGCCTCTCGTAGAAGAAGAATAGTAAAACAAAAAATATATATGAGAAAAAATTTTAAAAATTCAGATTTTTTATTAAAAAAATAAAAAAATTATCCACAGGCCAATCATCAATTTTCCAGCTAAAAGTGATTGGAATGGCTAAATTGACAAATAGTTAAAAGATTTAGAATTAAATTGGTTAAATTGAAAAGGTTTATGATAAACTCAGCCACTGTAAAATAAATTTGTGGTATTTTTGACAATTGTCCTCGACATTATATGTTCTCCTGACATAAACATTTGTAGTTGCGTTCCGTCAGCCGAAAACAAAGGCTAACAAATCGTGCCACACGAGCACAAAAATAAAGAGAAACAAAACATATAGACATATGCATGTCGCATACTCGTTTGTAATGTTATCCTCAGACAAAGTACTTCATGGATCACAGGGTGTGCTCTGATTAGTGAATTCTACGGTAGTAGTGCCATGCAGCTAGATGTCGCGATTCGGACTGCCAGTTCCTCGCGAGGCACGACTCTCCTGGATGTTAAGCCAGGTGTCTGTACAGTGTCAGTTTCTCATAGTCGTGCTTCCTGCTTTAATTTTTGCAAGGGAAGGTTCCTCTGAAAGAATAGATTCTCGGTACCATCCGTGCTGTGGTATCAATCCGTGATCTGGTTTTATTTTTGCCGGATCGTGTGCAGCTGCATGTGCTGTTGAGCTTTGATCAATCCAATGAACGGCAAACATAGAAGAGGAAGTTTACACAGCCTGTCACTTGAGCTCAAGATGCTGGAATCATCACAAGAAGTCGTCGTCGTGCTCTAAACTACCATCGCATGGTCTTTTCTGTGGCAGCTGATGAGCAAGAGTCAGTTTGTTCCTCGACTGTGCAAGCCCTGTCCCTTTTAGGATGATTTTAAGTGGTCTTCTTTCTGACCCTTGTGAAGTCTTGGTTAGTGAAGATTGAACTGTTGCGAGGGAACTGGGATGCGACTGTTGCACCTTTAAACGCTGCGGTTCTAGCCTGGCTTTCCGGTTCATAAGTTGCTTCAGGTCGAGCCTGCTCTCCTCTGTCCTGATCTTTTCGCTAATTGCTGTCTCAATCGGGACAAGCTTCCCATCCACTTGATTTGTAAAGACGAATGAGACCTGCATCGGTATGAACATTTGAGCACTGTAAAACTGGGAATGGATTCGGAGTACATTTAATAACAGAAACTTAGAAAATGGATAGATCTATGCTACCTCAAACTCACAGGCATTTAAAATCCTACCTCACCAGAGATGATCAATCATCTCATTATCCATCAGATAATCACCAATTCCATTTTTGATCCGCAAGGTGAGTGAAGATGATCATTAAGTAATTGCACGATTGTCTATTCAAATTAGGTGGGAGAAACAGGAGCTGGGAATGGGGGGTCGAGAATTATAAATCAAAGTGATCAAATGCTTAAACAGTCGAGAATGGCAAAATAGGACGTGATAATTTCTTCTTGTTTCCTAGAGGTTTTACCATATCCATATCCTTGATTTCCTTTAATTGCAGGAATAATCTTCACAACAATAATAGAGCACTTGGACTGAATAAACAATTGATTTCATCTTATCCTCGTACACAATCAGCAAGCAACGGGAACATATCCTCACCAGATAGATCTCTAAACAATCTCATTTTAAAGGGCAAGGAGAAATAGTAACTGATGACCAAGTTCTTCTCCAGTGAATTCGCTAGATCTCTTATTCTCACATGATCGACTTCATAATCTTTTTAGACTAAACCCAACCCACAATCATATGTGAAAGCGAGAATCTTGAGTATTTGTGCAAATAGGAAGCATCAGACCTCATCACCAGCTGAAGCTTGGAAGATAATATCTGGTACTGATGTAGCCGAAAAATGATGGCCCCAACTGCCTAAGTCCTCTTCCTTTGGCGTCCCTATCTGATCACAACCAGTAATGAACTCAGATGCCTAGAAACATTAGTAAGTGTTGTAAAAAGACTGATTGTTGACTAACCTGTTTTTCTGAGGCCTTTAACTTATGCAAGCATCCAGCTATTTCTGCAAATGAACCTATGTCAGAAATATCTGTCGAAGAGGCACTTTGATCCAATGCACTATCTCTTCTGTCACCAGTGGTTTCAGTGTCATCAATGTGCTGGCAACGAACACAGTTCATCTTTTCATGAATCTCAGACCTAGAAAAATACAGAACAAGGATTTAACTTACAGAATAGAAGTGTATATTTTCTACTAGTGCAAGGGAACAAATACCAGCAAGTGACAAACAACGCAAAATATATGGCTCAGAAAAGTTGATTCTTTTGATAAAACAGAAAAGCCCCAAAAATTAAGATTCCATGCTTCCTTGAGCAAAATGCTTCTAGTTGCTTGAAGTTTCTACCATCACATAGGGTCATGTATATTGACAAGAAAAGAATTGCTGATGCACTGAAAGAGGTTAAGGGGACAAACCCAAACATCAGGATGCTCCATTTAAACTGGCTATCACGTGCAAGCAAGATGTCTGCAACTGGAAAACCTACCAATTACTTTTTGAAGTTGCTCTTCTTTATTAAACATTTCCAGTTTACCACATGGCCTAATTTCAACACAAAAGTAGGAGAGAGAATCTTCATTGGTTCTATCAGCGCTCAGAAAATTGTCACTGAAGGACGGAAGCTTATCTCTAAGTTGAATATCCCATAGAGTTTGTGGCAGCAGGATGGGGTTCAGTAGGAGGTACCAGACAAATTCAATCTAGGAAGTGATGAGGGATTCTGAAATAGATCATTCATCTAGATAATTGAATAAGCAGTGAAGCTGCTAAAGTTGTCCAGAGCAAGTGATGCCCATCCTCACACTTCTTAAACCAACAGCAAGGAAGTTGAGAGAACTCAATGAATTATGTTAATTGTTCTGAACAAGGGGATTGCTAAAGGCTACTAGCTACTGGCTTGATTAGAAACTTAGTACTGCATTTGCATGGATAGAAACAGATGAACATCTCGACAAATTAAGTGACATTCTATCCTGTAAGGTTGCATCTCCCAAGAATATGATCTCATGAGTTTCAAGGCGGGATGTTCTAAATAAAATACAAAAATGTACTTAACCATTTTCAACTTTGACATTTTAACTTCATTAGCCATGTCTCAGTTATGCAATAAAACCCAAGTTGCACTAAGTTCCTATCACAGCAGTAGCCGAGAAAAACCAAGTCTCCAGAAACTTAAGCAATCTAAATTAGTTCAACATTATAACATATTTCCAACTTCAAGACCTACCTTCTTGAAGTTGCTCTTCTTTATAAGATATTTCCAGCTTTCCACATAAGCAATCTAAATTAGCTCTGTTCTCAATAAAATGGACATTGCACTGGTTTCATCAGTGCATAAACTATGTCACCGCCTACTGAAGCAGATGCTTTTTGACAGCAGGACAGGGTTCGACTTTAGCCGGAGGTACCAGCATGACAATCTCGGAGTGGATCAGGTATTATGAGATGGATCATTTGTCTAGAAGATTGAATCAAAAGTGAAGCTGACCAAAGTTGATTCCCACCCTCACACTTCTTACGCTAACATGCCAAGAGTGGAGTTAGCGAATTGTGACAATTGTTCTGAGCCCAACAGGTGAGGGCTACTAGCTGCTAGCATGATTAAAAACTTAATAGTGTATTGTATTTGCATATTTGCACGGCTAGAGAGAGATGAACACCTTGATAGAATTAGGTGACTAGCTTTACTGCACTAATTGAATCTCATAAAATTAAGGCCAGCATAGTCTGAATTAAACTGCAAATATAGACGAGAGTAAGCTCTACAGAATTTTGAAGTTTTATTTTTTTCCAGCATGTCCCGCCTATGCAATCAAAACCATGATGAATAAGCCAAGCAGAAAATGTTTTTGGATTCAACACAATAAATCAGTGACAGGTAGATGACTGAAAATAAACCCCAAACTCTTTTGAATTTAAATTTCAAAACAGTCAAATGGTGCAAACCTCCATATTGCATTCTACTTTGCTAATTTAAATAAAGTGCCTACTCTTGTAAATGACTACGGTAAGCCATGGATATGGGGAAAAAAAACTTGAGTACCTTGACTTTTCATGAAATGTGAATAAATCACGCAGTTCTTCCGTCGAAAGACAATTACCCTGCATTTCTAACTCTCCATTACCATCAGTAAATGGAAAAAAAAAAAAAAAAAGAATAAAAGAGTATGCTATGATAAATGTCGGAAAGTAGCATCACTCTGTACCTCCGCTGCAAGTGTACTAGTCTCCTGTTGAATAACTTTTTGAAGACCTTCTTTTGATATCTGACGTTGATATACCTACAGATGTTAAATAGCCTATTAAACTGCATCTAAAAAAATGGAACTTTCGAAGACTAATACTTTAAAAAAACGTAAACAGTATTAGCAGAGAATCCAGATTGATTCATATTGAACCTTTTCTTCAATTGTTCCAGCGCTTAAAAACCTGTAAATGTAAACTCTCTTTTTCTGTCCATCCCTCCATACTCTGGCGGCAGCCTGATTGTCAAGACAAATGGACAATTGGCACAATCAAGATATCTTCCTAGGCAATTTGCGCAGCAAAGCCATTCTCATACATGAGAAGTGAGGTTCAAATGATTACTTGCTTGTCATTGGCTGGGTTCCAATCTGGATCAAATAAGACCAGGCGATTACCTCCAATCAAATTGAGCCCACAGCCACCAGCCTTGCTGCTTAAGAGGAATACAAACTCATCCTGGAAATTATCAGCTAGGGGTGATTAGAATGAAGCCCATTTCACTAGAGAAGGAACTTTAAGAACAAAGACCAACCTATCTTGACTACTGCTTGATCAATAACTTTATACCTTTGATGGGTCATTGAAACGATTGACTAACTTTTGCCTTTTGCTGATTGTTGTGGATCCATCAAGCCTCAGATATGGATATCTTCTTTCACGACACAATTGGGCAAAAAGATCCAATGTCTGGTAAGTTGCAAACAGTAAGACAGATAATTGCTTCAGTGACTTGTGCTTTTGAAAAAAAAAAAAAAATCAATCAACTAAAATATAATCAGACTGCAGAAGTAAAACAGGTTCTAGATGCACAAGAGAAGGCTTGCTCTCAAGCCCCTCTGAAATATTTCCTGGACTGAAATGTAAGTTCCCCATGCTCATTTAAGTTATTGAGAATGGTCACTAATTTCAAATTACTTCCCACTTTCAAATTGATTAACATGATCGAAGTGTCTAAAAGGATGATCAGAATGAATGATTACAAGCAGAAAATTCCCATACAATATCATAGAACTTTCGTTAAGCGGCAACATCATATATCCTACAGAACACAACAGCAATTCAGTAACCATTGCACTCTCTTTCTTTTTTTCTCCACAAAATTGCATTTCTTCAAAGGTTGATAACGACGGTAAATATCACCGAATCAATGCAGAATCAAAGGATTGATAAAATCTTCCTTGTCAATGATAAACTACAAAGAAAGAGAAGAACTAAAATTTGTGGAGAAAATGTTTAGGATCTCATAGGGAGCTGAAATGAGACTACTAAGCTTTGCCGCTTCACTGAAACTTGATACCCTATTATGGAACAAAATAACTTGAAAACCATCAGACCTACTGAGAGTGGATAGGAACCTTAAAATGGATACTATTCTTGCAATGACAGACAAATTACTGTATCCAAGAGCGAATAATGCAATGCGTATGCTCACTCTGTTACCAGCAAACTTTCATAATGAATGGTAAAATAAGCATTTGCTACCAACTAGCAACATATGCTGGCAATGTCAGTGACAAGTGTATCATGAATGACGATTTATTTATAAGCCAGATTACACACTAAAAGGTGGTAAGAAGTTCAAATTGTATTAATAGCATTCAATTACTTCATTATTATGAAGACAACCTGCGTATAGTTTGAGACAAGGACAATGCGATCATCTGTCCGTTGACGAAGATGGGCCAGCAACCTGGCCAAGACATGCATTTTCCCTGAGAGTTCAACCCAGGCCCCATCACCCCCACTCCAGGATCCAGACCTACAAAAAATTAATGATAAAATCCTTGAGAAACATGATATTGTGACACTATGCAAAATCCAAAGGTGCAATAGAAGTGCCAACCTTCCTGAGAACATCTCTGACGGGAAAAATCGTACACAATCTTCAAACCCTGAAGTTCCGGGACTTCCACTTTTGACGGTATCATAGATTAGCTACAGAAGAAAAGTTTCATGAAAAGAGATTTAATACTGCAGAAGATGCTTAAAATGAAAAGGCCAAGAGGTACAAGAGGTGGAGGATGAAGCAGATCATCTCAAAAGGCCTAAATACAGGTATGCAGAAAAATCTGAAGTGCTGACACATGACAAGAATTAAGATGCATTGGATTAAGTAAAAGCTGTCCTTATAATGGTACAGCAACCAAAAAGCTGCTGCAATTGATTAATCAGAGTGTGCATCCATGTGCATTTCAAATTGGACTTTGAGCAGGTGCAAAAAATGGAAGAGGCCAGGGAAAGTCTCAAGCAAAGACATTTAGATGGTATGAATGTTGTACTTTTGGGTGATTGCACAGCTTCTTGAGAGCTGTGATGTAAGCAAGAATTTTTGATTGCTTCATTTCTTCGGTTATTGCTCGTTTAACCTGCATTTGAGGGCAACACAACAGGATGAGAACTTTTGATACAGCTAATGCATTAACCACAAAGTGAGATTGGAAAGCATATATCCTTACATTTTTGGAATGTATGAAATGGTTATAAAGATCTGTTTGAAGTGGAGATAACTTGCAACAAACAACTTCTATTATCTGAAAGAGAAAAAAGAGGTCAAAGTCACAGAACTATGATGAGTAAATATAATAACGAGCAGGAAATACCTGAAGAACAAATCAAAAAGTTAATTGTGTAATTTTTAACCCTTCAATAAGATATGACATTGATATAGCCTACTTTTTCCTGGAACAGAAAGGCGGTTTCATCTCTGCTGTTGCTCATCTTTTTGTGCAACAAAATATCAAACCGTTGTGTCAATGAAATAAATTTCTCTTCTATCAGGAAGCCAAAAATTCTGTCCCATACAAGGACAGGGTATTGTAAGCCAGGGAGATATACATCAGTCAGAAAGAATGAAGCAACACTAGAGACTCAAGAGTTCAAATGAGCTTGTCTCATTCAAACTAATTATCCAGTAAATCATGAGGCAATGAAAACACTGAGAAAGTAGATAAATAACCAGAATCTCTCACGGTTCACCATTAAAGAGACAAACCTTCGGTGGGAGGTGATTTGATAGAAGAGCATTTGTCCTCCTTAGTATGAACTGAACAAACATAAACCATGCAAAGCTGAGGTCAATTTACATTTCAATGACACCCATTACATGCAGAAATTAACCTTGTGAGAAACCGACCATAGAACTTATATGAGAAAAAATGATGAATCCCAGGATTGTATGACTTTATAGGACTAGATAGCAAACCAGATCACAAATAATGATAAATTCCTGGATTGTCTGCTAGTGCAACAATATACCTGATTTACTATGGCACTGAGCTCTGAAGAGCGCTCACATCCTAGATTTTTCTCCTCTTCACTGGCAGTAGGTTCTCTTCCACAGATAATTGGCGCCTTTGCAAGTCATGTGACAGGTTCACCAAAATAAGCAGATAATTAGAAATTGAAAAACACAGAGATGGAGGTAACCACAAAGGGTTTCTTTAATCACCAGTGAATTTGTACAGCGACCATATATCCTAGTGCATGAGTAGTATGTTGTATGACTACCTTTCTAAGTGAAATCATCTTGATTTTACAATCAAGAAACGAAAAGATTTCCATCTGACAATGACTAGTTTGCCGGCGTTCTAATCTGAAGTGATTCATACAAAATAACAAAGCTTCCCTATGACTCAACTGCCTTTTTTATTTAATATGGTTCAGTTGGTGTATCACCTGGGGTTTGTTTTAACCATGGTGAATTACAAAACCAAGGTGATGCTCTTAAACCATCAGCCCACAACTCATCTTGATGAGAGAGAGCGTTAATGTAGCACCATTACGCATAAGACTGTCAATGAAATAGCAGATTAATTACATGAATATCACATCTTTCTTTCTGTGCATTTTGTCTTATAATTATCTTGACTCCAACATTATAACAGATGCCAAAAGCATGTGCCAGTAAAGCAATTGACTCACCTCATAGTAACGTCGGAAGTATGCAATATCACCCAAGATTCCAGGATTTGTGAAATTAACCATGGCAAAGAACTCTTCCAAGTCATTCTGAGTAACAACAAAAGTTAAAAAAGCTAATTAACAAAGAGAGAGAGAGAGAGAGAGAGAGAGAGAGAGAGAGAGAGAGAGAGAGAGAGAATGATCAATAAAAAGATACATATTACATTTGAAGCAGAAGCAAACACTTTGATACCCAGAAGTGGAAAATGGTAATCGGAAACAAAAACTTCTTACCTGCATTGGGGTCCCTGACAACAAAATGCGACGTCTACAAGAGAGAGCAGCCAAAGCCTAGCACATTTAACAATGATGTCAAAGAAGGAACAATCACAGACATCAACCAATGCAGGAGCATATCTGGTAAGCATATCTTACCCGATTTGTCAATGTTTGGTCATTTTTTAGTCTATGAGCCTCATCACAAATGAGGAGTTCACAGGATTCACTGTGGCTAAATTTTGATGAATGCATCCGGAATGTCTCATATGAAACAATAAGAACCTGCGCAAGGGAATTTGAATTTAGTGAAAATATCCTAAGACATGAAAACTGAATAACAAATTTACCTGTAGAGAACTATGGGGACTTGTAAAACGATCAATTCCTGAAATGACATCATCTCGGGTGCTTTCACAAAGAGCAATAAGCTGGATTCTCTCTCCCAGCCACTTACTAATTTCTGCTTCCCAATTACTCACAAGACTAGTGGGAGTGACAATGATGGCTTTCTTAACCATTGGCTTTCCATCAAATCCTTGACGGAGCAGTGTGTACAGTAAAGTGATTGACTGTAACGTCTTTCCTAAACTGCAAAGGTACAACAAAAAACACAAATTTTGAGATGTATCTGAACAAAGAGGACATAGAACAATGTCAAGACACACAAAGTGATATCATTGCAAAGCTAAGATATTTACCCCATGTCATCAGCCAGAATGCATCCATTTATGCTGGCATTACCGGATAGACCTGAAACACATTCAAACATAAACTGGACACCTTCCCTGCATGAATAAATGAGAAACACTTCATTAGTTTTATGTAAGATAAGAAAATGGTTTCTTGAATACTGCAGCGAGTTTTCATGCCACGGACTCTTCCTATTTCTGATCAGTCCTCTAAAACTTCACTTACACGCACATGCAACACGCGCACCTAGCTCATGAACATATTAAAGTATTCTGACAACAACTGAATTTCATCAACCAATTCCAGATGTCTTTCAAGAGCATTACCTTTGATGGGGTCGAAGGAAACGCACAAGCAATGGATCCACTTCGATCGACACTGCATTACCAGATGCTACCTCTGAATCTTCAGGCTGCCACAGCACCAGAGGTTCAACCCCAGGCGGCAGCTCCACCTTTTCATCCTCCACATCCTTCTCGGCAGCACTCGATAACCAATTGAGCTGGTTAGTTACTTCCATCAAAGCAGGCCTCGAAGAGCCCCATGGTACAAATCTTTTACGGGCTGAAAGGCGACGGTGAAGCTTTCCGTTCCTATCACCATATCCATCAGTGCAGGGAGGTTTGAAGGGTTTCCGACACACGGCAGCCCCTTCGGTCACCGAAAGCACTCTCGGTAACAGCGCCTGCCTTCTCACGACGAGGTTGCCTCTGATACACAAAATCAAAAATGGCAGAAACCTATCACATCAAACGCGAAATAAAACCGAACTAAAATCCAGCCAGATCAACAGGCAGAAGAGAAGGTAAAACTAAAATCGAGCAAAACCCCCGCCAAACAATTCTACAGCCGATTCCTCGGTCGCCACACAATCCATAAAGCATAGGCAAATCGAAATAAGTTCATCAGCTACCATAACTTCGGGGCAAATCGATCGCGTCAGCTATCCCGAAGAAAACCTCCATTTCAGAGCGTTCCCCTCCACCATTTCGTCAGCATAGTGCAGAAACGGAACAGGGATCGGAAAATAGGAAATCACCTCACGAGAGCGTCGATGTTCTTCGACTTCCGGCACTCGTCGCCGCCGGCCGGTACGGAGGATCCTCTAGATCTACGGTCGCGACCTGCCCTAGCTCCTCCCTCGACGGCGGCTTCTTCTTCTTCGTCTTCTTCATCGTCGTCGCTTCCGTCTCCTCCTCCTCCTCCTCCTCCTCCTTCGCTTTCTTCTTCTTCTTCTTCTTCGTCGGTCGGAAGGTACGAATCGGAACCGCCGGAGAGAACTTCCTCGTCGTCGTCCATGGATGACTCTCTCTCTCTCTCTCTCTCAGAGACAGTCAACAGGAGCACGACGGAGCACCGCCGATGGAAGACACCAGGATGGCGGCAAAACGAAGGCGGGCTTCAATTTCATGAGAAATGTCGTTTTTGCCCTTTCCAACACTATAATGATATATGGTCTTTGCCTTTGGGTGTTGTATATTATCGCTATGCATTTAATCTAGGGGTTGTGATTTTAACTTCTGAGGATGGGCCGATTCTCGCCTTGAAATTTACAGCCGGACCAAAAAGGTCATCTTTAATTTGTGGAATTGGGAATTGGCCTACCAAATCGACTGGTCCCATTGTCGGATGGTTCCAAAAATAGACTGCAAATCTTGTTGTATAATCTAAACTACTACTTGAGTGATGTGGATAGAACAAGCTTGTGATGAGCTAAACTTGATGATCATCTCCACGAACAAAGCTAGAATGATCATCATGGAACATGAATGAGAGGCATTGAGCCATGAGGGTGAGCGTGCCTAAGTTTGAGTGATTAAAGAATGCAAATTAGGATTTTAGAAATTTGGAATAATAAGGATTAAAAAAAATCAATCCAATCTAGATGATTCAGGTGGGTGGATCTACACTTGAAATCAGAAACCAAACCAATATTCATCTATTTCAAATTTTAAGAATTGGGAATCGTCTAGAAATGATCGGTTTTGTTCAATTCTTTTGCTCACCCCTACTTACCACACACCCGGCCGTGGCTCGGGATGTCATTACCAATGCTGTCAAGAGCAAGAGGTCGACAACTTTGACTGCAACAGAGACGGGCTTGGTGTTGAGAAGTGAACAGCATTATTAAAGCCTTGGCATGTTGTCATCGAATAAGCGAGCCACATTAGGAATCGTGCTCATTTTATCTAAGTAATGCATAGAGTTGCGATTTCTTTAATGGAGGCACTGCATTGATCGAGTCGTATTTTGAATGTTTAGGCATTTGATTGAAACAAAAAGGATAAATTAGGACTTTGTTTGTTTCTCGAAAAAAAAAATTGAAAAATATATTTTTAAAAAATGATTGGTTATATTTCTTAAAATAATTAATCAATAAAAAAAATATTTCCACCACCTAGAACAATTTATGCTTAAATTATTTCATGAATAATAATAAAATTTCATTTCTTAATTTTTGTAAGTAATATAAGCGATGATCAAGCTTATGCAAAATAAAAAGAGAGGGTCAAGAGGAGCACTTGTCACTCTTTCTAGATATATTTAGAAGCTAGATTCATGAGATTGGAGCCGGTACTTGAGTAATGGCAAGCCTTGCATTGTGAATCTTCATCAACAAGAACCCCTCTTGTCAATCCCGAGATCGTAATTCTTGCACTATCTCGACCTTAAAATCAACAAATAACACATAAATAATTCTACGGACTTGAAGTTGATCATTAAAAAAATTCGGAATAGTTAGCAAAAAAGTCTTAAACCTATCATACAATAGCTAATTCAAAGCTGGTCACGTCCCTTAGAACGGCAAGGGTTCACATCATTGCTTTTTAGTTAAAATAGGTCGAGATGACTACATTCATTAATTGTCAAAAAATTTAGGGTGAAATTAGCACGATCGAAAAGTTTAGAATTGAATACAGTATCATACGATTTCTCCAAAAAGCTCATACTACAGGGATAAAATATTATATGATCACATCCTAAATCGAACTGACACTCCTTGAAATCGCCCTTGCTGGAGCCACCCGGGTGCAGCACCGTTGATCAATTAACAACCTCCATCGGTACGCAAAGTTAACGGAGAAATTCGCAAACGTCACGAGATGGCCAGCTTCGAAGAGTCTTATTTTTAACATTAGTAGATGTAGAAACGATTTCCACATAGCGACAACAGCTATTTGCAGAGCCCATGACACTAAGAGCGAACATTTGCACAAGGACTATTGCAACACAAGCGTTCGTTCTCCCCTTTAGTTAGATTTCAGCGTCCGAGTCATCATGGTCATGAACTCGTCCATGTCCACCGCGCCGTCCCCGTCCCGGTCGACCGCCCTCACCATCTTCCGGCAATCCTCAACGCTGCACCTCTCGCCGAGGCTCCCTAGGACCTTCAGAACCTCGTCGGCCGTGATTTTGCCATCGCCATTGAGATCGAACGTGGAAAACGCGCTCTGGATGTCCTTCGTCTTTATCCCGCCTTCTTTCTTCTGTGCTTCCATGAACTCTTTGAAATCGATGAACCCATCTCCGTCCAGATCAGCCACCCGGAATATCTGCGGGACTTCCTCGATCAGGTTCTCCTTGCCGATGGCTCGTAGGACCGCTTTGTACTCCTGCTGAGAGATCTTGCCATCCTTATTGGAGTCGAACTTGTCGAAGACACGCTTCATCTCGTCAGCATTCGGCTGGTAGGTAGGCAAGAGACCAGAATTCTGTCTGGACCGTGAAGAGAAGAGCCGGGATGGCCCTCGCAGGATCTTCTTCTTGGAAAGCTTGTACTGCAAATCAAGATAATTGAAAGTTGACATTTTCCAGGATGCAAAATTTTCAAAACTTTTCAGGAAACAGTAAAACAAGCTTGGTATTTATAGCAACGAATTGACGACAGATACATGCGTCTCTGGGTTGTTCCGAATCTAAAGTCGGCATAACTTCGCTTTCATTTCGTGTGCGCATGTTACAGGTACCTTGTACTGATACCGTCGGATAAACATTCCCGATCTCTCAACTTGCGGAACAATTTAGATCAAGAATAAAGCATAGATTCCAAAACTACAAAGCAAGATGCGGAGAGACAAAAGCAGTGGTCACCACGCGCAGAGCACAAACAAAAGAGAGAGAAAAGAATATATTCCTTTCAATAGCCGTGCAGTATCCTCTTTCGGGACTTCCAATCAACACTATTGCAGAGATGTTGCCTACGTTCTCTCCATATTATACCTCGAGATTATTGTATTACAAGAATCCTCTTCTAATCTACAGGAAAAATAACGGCATGGATGTGTGGTTGGAAAATCGCTTGATTTGCGGAAAAATGGCAGAAGAAGAGTGCAATGAATCCAGGAGATGCTAATCCAGATAGGTGTTGCTCAAGGCGGCTTTCCATTGTCCAAATCTTCCATTACTTCAATATCCTTGCGAGCTGTTATCTTCTGCACATACCCTGCAGCAAGAACTCGTCAAGATGAAGCCTTGGAGGTGCTCACATCGTATATTGATGGCAAACAAGAACCAGCAAGATGCAAATTCCCGCATTTAATTGCTGACCTCACAAGCTAAAACACCTCCTCAGTGGTAATTATCTGGAGTAATCGACATACTTCACAGTTATCACATCCACGAACAAAAAAATCACAGAAAAATTTAAAGCTTTTTACAGCTAAAGCAACCCGCAGATTTACACAACATGCGGCTGAGTGGGCTTTAGAGGGAAAAAACAGAAATATGCAGCCAAAACAGACAGCGGTAAAGAAGTGCCAGAAATAGTCGAAGGGTCAATACATTTTCTGTAATACAAAAGGCTTACACCATCCTTCAGAGTACCGTACTGCACTTACTATATTCTGAAACAGTTCAAATAACAAAAATACTAGTACCATAGGCAAATAGTTGCAACCAGAGTGCGACGTCACAGAAAATGTTGCATTAGCCAAAAAAGTTGTTAATGCAAAGAGGGTCTATCAGTTAAAGAAGACTCATAGACATAAACTCATCTTGAGAGTGGATCTCCAGTTTAATTTCCTTGAAAAGGAAAACAAGCCTTAAGAGCTCTAGATATGGATTATCTAGCTCACTCTCTCCAAAGGAGAGAGAAAGAAAGTATTCTAGACTCTTACTATGCCCATGCTATGAGCTTGAGTTACTCAGCTTTAACCAGATAAAAATAAGCTCTGCAATATAGGCTTCACTTCTTGGCCCCAACTGATCTATTGTGTGAACTGAATCAGAAGAGCAGCCTCTGACCAGCCCAGAACACATATGATGCAGACACATAGGACAGAGCCTGCATCACACTCAACTTGCTTTCACAAGTAAGAGAAAATTGTTAAGAAGCTTTAACCTCATGACTCACACAATAGCAAATAAACAAAGTGTCAACCCCAACACATCCGATAAGTCATTTTCTAAGGCTCTGATTGGGAAAACAATGAAAGAGGGGGCAATGGAAGTAGATGCCAAGTTTGGAATATTTATAAATTTCCGTGAGAGAGATATAGAGAGAAAATTTTTCATCAAAATTTATACCCAATTCATTTGATAAGTTGTTCTCCAAGGCTTTGTTTGGAAAACTAATGAAAGGGGGGAGAAAGGAAGTGGGTATGAAGTTTGCATAATTGTAAATTTCAGTAGAGAGATATAGAGGGAAAATTTAAATCTATGCATAATTCAAACCCCCATTCCCCCAATTTTCTCCACCTCCTAACTTCCCAAACAAAGCATAATGCAACATTTTAGAATTTGCTGTTGTTTACAGGAAATGAAACTATCAGTGAACATTAACATATAATTGTTAAGACATCAAATTGTGTGAGCATGCACTTGTGAGTACAAAATAAGATAGTCCAAGACAGAAAGAACTCATGCATTGAGGTTGTCCCACTATATGAAACGAATTTCTCAACAGGAAATAATAGTGCCAGAAATCATATCACACTTGAAAAACTATCGACCTCATGCAGCAGCTGTGTATCTTAAGCTTATGACCAGATACAGCAATATGAACAGAAGACTCCTCTATCCAAAGATCCATATTGGTACCATATTTATCTATAAGTTAACATCATAATGCTTCTACATATTTCGAGCAGCCTTCATATCACAAACAAAAAAGTGACATCTCATCATATTCCTTCAAAAAGTCCTTTAGTGATATTAACATGCCCCTACAATGGAAGATTTGCTTAGCTTCTCATAATGGAACTGCTTTAAGTCCATTTCAAAGATGCAAAACAGGAAAAAGAATCTCTTCTAATAAACAGAATAAGAACAAATAATCCTGGATAGAATTAGCATAATGCGTAGCACAATATCTCATTAAGATAATCTGATGGCTTGGGAAAAAAAGGAGAAAATAAAGAACGATGTGCAACATCTAAGTGAGAATTAGAACCATGGCTAACAAAAAGATGAGTAGACATTCTTTTCTCTAGGATGGGCTTATTGCCTTGTTACGTTTCTATCCTTGAATCACGTGATCAGAGAGAATAAAGTTTTGCACAGGTAAAACTAGTTTTCAACAAAAGCATAGGTAGAGCAAGAGCCCAATTTACTGAGGGGGCAAAGTTGTACCAATTCCAAGGCAGGGTACACATTTGCAGATAGTTTCCCTCCCTCTTTTGTTATAGTAGCTGACGACCCCCGTACCTTGGCAACTTCGACATTTCCCAGTCCACTCATAAACCACTTCCTTGCAATCCTACAATTTTCAACACCCAAGACAAAAAATCCACTTCAACTGAGTCACTCTAAATCGCTTACATGAGAATGTCGTAAATTTAGAAAGAAATGAGATGGCTGCCCAAGTCATCCAGATGAAAGTGCTTGATTGCAAATTTCCAGTAACACGCAACAGCTAAAAGCATCATGAGCAGAGATGGTTGGCTCAAAATTCATCCTCAGTTTCAAGTATCAAATTAAAAATCTTTAGCTAAAGAACGGTGCAAAATTAGTTCACGGCATCTGTAACCACGAATCACACCAGACAGCACGACATATTTGTGTTCTTCATTACTCTTTGCTATCGTTTGCTGCTTTGAAAGAAATAATTCGACAAGCAACAGTACGGTTCTGTAAGAACAAAGACCAGCAAATGCACCAGAAACCGCAAACGGTTGCATCAGAACCATAATTCCCTTAAAAAAAATCTGCAGTCAAGTTCTCCCATTACTCAATTCTCCCATCATAAGAGGACACAGCAGAGCTAATCTTTCCGCACCTAGTCCAGTGGGACATAATCATTTTCCATCCTCCTCAAAACAACTTCGAATCTGCAGCGACCTCCGAAGTGCAATTCAACATACCAGCGAGGGTAAGAAGCTACATTAAGCGCATAGAGAGAGAGAGAGAGAGAGAGAGAGAGAGTACCGACCTCAACTACAGGATCGCAGCGGAGTCGCTTGTCGATTTCCTCCGGGGACACCGGCGACGTATTCGGGTACGTCATTGGGAGCGGGAGAGGCTCGCCGTCGTCCGTCAAGTAGCTCTCCCTGTCCCGCGACCACCTCTTCTCCCTCGCATTCGCCTTCACCCCGCCGGTGCCGCCGCCGCCCCGCCGCGCCACCGCCGGGGCGTCCGCCACCGCGCCGCCGTCGAAGTTCGGCCCGACCCTCGCCGCGTCCCCGGCGGAGGCGGAGGCGGAAGCGGCCGGGAACTGGAGCCACCTCGGGAACGCGGGGCCGGCGGGGACGTCGCCGGCGCCGGCGGCGCGGCAGGCGAGGGAGGGGCGGGCGGCGAGGAGAGTGGAGGGCTTGGGGAGGGCGAAGGCGGAGCTAGGGTTGATGGGGAACATCGGGTCAACGCATTGACCGGTCTTGGCGGATTGCCGGCGGTTATTCCTTCGGGCCGAGAGAAAATGGGTCGGCGTGGATTTTGCAGAGAGAGAGAGAGGACGAAGATGGAAGGTGAGAAACCGAGGGAGGAGCATGGCAGTACCAAAACTCGAAGGTTTTGAATATCTTCTTCCATGCGTATCAAATGACAATTATCCAAATTATTATTTTTATTTTTTGGTAAAAAAATATCCAAATTATTATTTATGATTGATATTATGAAAAATCTCAAATTGAAATAATTGTTATAAATTTATCAAAAATTATTATTGTTTTTTTTTTGGTAAAATGTAAGAATTTATTGGACTTTGAACCAAATTTATAAAAGTTCAGAGCAAAAAACTTACACTCAAAAAGACAGCACGTCAGAATGAGTGGAAGCGTCAGAATGAGTGGAAGGGAGACGGAGTAAAATAGAAGACCGCAAACAACGCGGACCAAAATAAGCACAAAATAGCCTAAACAATAGGCAAAAGGAACCTAGCAAGAAATAACACTAGGCATCACAAGGCCGAATAGACCCCATTGCCGAGGCCGCATCCGCCATCGACAAAAGTGAAGAGCCACTAAGGCGATAGCCACACATAGGAAGAGCAGCCATTCAGCAATCGAAGACAAGCTAAGGCCCTACGGAAGCAAGAGAGTCCCTAGCAGAGAAGATAATCGGATCGATATCTCAACTACGCTGCAGCCTCTTATTTTTAAAAGTATCGTCCACATTCCTAAAAGTGATGGCCTTGTCTCTAACGACTTTAAAGAGATGATTCTTCACCGCTAGAATGGCTAAGTTCTGCTCCCTAAAGAAGATGTTGTTCCTATGCTTCCAAATAAAATAACAGAGAGCACCAAAAGAGAACCGGGCAATGTATTTATAGAAGTCTTTACCCGCAAGAAAGGAAATGGCTCAATTGAGATTCTCATCACAAGATCTATTCCGCCATAGAAGGTTGCATCTCGCGGCCCAAAGAAGGCGATGCCAGTAGTGATGCGACATCTAAAAAATAGGGGATTAATAGAATTCGATACTCCATTGCAAAAAGGATACAATGCGCTATCTATCTTACCATAAGATAATAACAAAGCTTGGATAGGAAGTCTGCGTTTAGCAATAAGCCACGGCTTTACTTAGTACCTTGGAGTGATCGATTTGTTCCAGATGAACGCATACTAGAAGACCCGAGCCTTCTTCCTCCTAATGATCTCCCAAGTCGAAGCCACCATGAAGAGTTCAGAAGTGTTCCCCTTCTAGTTAAAACAATCCGAGTTCTGGCCAAGGACGGGAAGGGGAAGCTCTCAAGAATCCAAGACCATCTTGACCGTCAAGCCATGGTTGGTGAATAGGTCCGCCACTGTCGCCTGCCTAGAAAGGCCATAGCCATAAATGGCTAAATCCGAAAAATGTAAGTTCAAGGGACCCCTGGGGTGCCAATTATCAAACCAAAGAGACACCGATTGGCCATCCCCAATCCTCTAGTAGAAGGAGCTTCAAAATTCAGTCATGAGTTGGAGGATCTTCTTCCAAGCCCACGAGCAGAAGGTCGGCTTTTTGGCCACCCGAAAGTTCATCCTTTTTAAAAAGGTCGAGTGAACCCATTTGCACAATAATGATTCATTGTCCAAAAATAGAAGCCAAATGTGTTTTAGCATGGCAGCCTTGTTATAATCACGAAGCCTTCGGATGCCAAGGCCCCCCCTCCTCTTTTGGGCAATAGACATCCTCCTAGGACACCTTCATGCCCCTTCTACCCAACTCTGGTCATTTCCATAGAAATTGTCTGAGGATTTGTTCAATTTGATCTAACACGACTATAGGTAAAATGAAGACACTAACCCAGTATGCTTGGATAGCATGAAGGACTAACCTGATCAATTGCAAATGGCCGGCCAATGATAGAAAGCTATGAGTCAAGATTAAACCCTTGCTGTGATGCGGTTGACAAGAACGCAACAATCCGCCTTGCTGAGCCTGGAGGTGATAATAGGGACCTCAAGGTACTGAACTGGTAGGCTTCCTTCTTGAAAACCAAGGGCAAGGAGAATTTGTTTCCTTAAGGAAGACGATCTTCCCGCAAAATAGATCTCACTCTTATTTGTGTTTGGATACAAACCAATCCACTCCAAGAATATTTGGAGACCTTCCTTAAATAGCTCCTCCGAAGGCAAATCCTTCACAGAAAAGGAAGACATCATCTACAAAGAATAAGTGCGAGAGGCTTATTGCTCTGCATCTCCAAAAATATTTGAACTCCAGCATCGAAGAGCGGATAGAAAGAATACTGGATAATACCTCCATGACCAGAGTAAACAAATAGGGAGATAATGGATCTCCTAACGAAGTCCACGCCCACTAGCAAAGAAGCCATATAATTCCCCATTCAAGGCAATAGAAAATTTAGGAGTCCTTACACAAGTCATAATGAGTAGAGTCATATGATTAGGAAATCCGAAGGCTAGAAGAATAGTCTCAAGGAACTCCCAGTTGATTGTGCCATAGGCTTTCTTAAAATCCACTTTGACTGCACATTTAGGTGAGTAGGGATGGAGGTGAAAACCAGAGAAGAGTTCTTGAGCTAGAAGGATATTATCCCTGATCCGCCGGCCTTTAACAAATGCACTTTGGAGAGGCCCAATGACATCTTGAAAAACTGCTACAATCCGATTAGCCATAACTTTGGTGATGCATTTGTATATGGTATTACAACAGGTGATGGGCCTGTAGTCATCCACAGAAGTTGCATTCGGGCTTTTTGGTACTAGGAGCAAAATGGCGTTGTTAATCTCCCTTAAGAGCCTACCTAAGACGAAGAAATCCTTCATCACCGTCGTGACCAACTAACCAACCATCCCCCAGTTATGCTTAAAGAATTCCACTGTGAAACTATTAGGTCTAGGAGCTTTGCCTCTAGCCAAGGAAAAGAAAGTGTCTTGAATCTCTAAGTTAGAAACGGGTTGAGCAAAGAAGCTAACCTGGGCAGCACTGAGGGGAAGCCGGATAACCTCCTGGATCTCCCGAACCAAGGGTCTTCCATGCACTACCCGTGGCGACAAAAGATCCTAGAAGTGACTGACAAAGTGCTGGTGAACTAGCTCAAGGTCAGTGATTTGGATACCCGATGCATCCATAACAGAGAGGATTCTATTTCTCACTTGTCTCTTATTGACATAATGATGGAAGAATCTAGAGTTGCAATCGCCCTCCTTAAACCACTTAATTTTGGACTTTTGCCTGAAAAATGATTCTTCTTTAGAGTGCAGGTCCAAGAAAGTTCGCCGTTGACACTTTTCCAACTCTGCAAGAGCAACAAAATTCGGGTCTTGCTGGAGGTCAAGTTGCGTGGTCCTTAGAGCAACTCTCGCTTCGGAAGTCTGACGGAGATGTTGGAGAAGGATTCTTTGTTGAGAACCTTAAGACGAGGTTTGAGGGATTTGAGCTTGCACATTAGTCTAAACATTGCCACCCCCTCACTAGGCTCCTCCCAAACTTGGTTGACAATTGAATTGAAATCCAAATGATCCATCCAAAAATCGAAAAACTTGAAAGGTTTCATTTGAGGTACTGAGTTTAACACTTTGACCACCACAGAAGAATGATCAGAGATACCTGGTTCAAGGAAGGAAGCTTCCGAGTAGGAGAAATCCTAACTCAATTTGGAATTGACTAGGACCCTGTCAATCTTTCTTGCTTTCCGCGAAGCTCCAAAATAGGTAGTCCAGGTAAACCGGAATCCAACGTACCTCAAGTCATTTAGATCAGCCTGGAGTAAGCACTGTATAAACTCATCAAAGTGCGAGATCTAGTTGTCCGTGCCCCCCAATCTATTAGACGGGTCCCTAATAGTGTTGAAGTCACCGGCAATTAGTCAAAGCGAATCCTGCATAACTGCACTTTTAAGGATAAGGTCCTCTCAAAGAGGTCTCTTGGAAGGGAAAGTGTGCTGTCCATAGACCACTGATATATAACAATCCACACTCGAAGAGAGCATCTTAAGATTCCCATGAATCACCTAGGCGTCAATTGATGACACTTCAAAGCTAACAACCGTAGGGTTCCAGCCAATCCATATCCTTCCTTTGGGAGCACAACTATAATTTGAAATCCAACACCAATCCCTCAACAAACTTGTAGAGATAAAGGAGAACAGAGCTTCCAAAACTTTAGTTTCCAAAAGACCAACGAAGCAAAGACCATTTGAGGAAACCAAACTTTGGACCTCAGCTTGCCTAATAGGGTTAACAAGACCTCTAATATTCCAAATACCTATGTACATATGTAATATATACAAATGGAAGAAAGGAGAACAGCTTACCTTCGCTTAGGAGGTTTCTGGCGAGAGCTAACCGGTGCCACATGGGTTGTAGCAGGAGGTGGATCAAGGGCAAGATTCAACAATATATCTTGCATCGTCTCCAGTCTTCTAGACGCAGCCTTGGGGGACGGGTAAGGGGAAAGCAAATCCTCATCCGAGTAGCTAGAGAGGCTAGCCAAGACATCCGAATCCACACCTTGATCTTGCGATTCCATGGATGGGGCAATGAAAGGTCTAAAATTATCTGCACTAGGACTAGAAAGAGATACCACCACATTCGAAGGAATACTTAGTCCTTTCATAGACTTCCGAAAAAAGACGGAATGCATGGGTTTCCCCAAGATAGAAGCCTTCACCTTTCGGTTAAGCCCCTCATCACCGGAGCTGTTTGGACAGGAGGAGGGACCTTCCTTCAGGAGAATGAACTTTTTCTTTTTTCCTTTGACTTTTTTCCAAGCTTGCTCAGGAACTTCTTGTAGTTCTACCACAACTGGAGTTCCTAAGATTTGTTCCCAAACTTGCTCGAGCTCTTCAAGGGGGTTCACCACTACCGGGGCAAGGACGGGCTCTTGGCCAAACACCAACGAGGAAGGGACGACCTAGACCTACTGCACAGCTAATTCAGAGCTAGTATTGGCTAGGGAATCCGCACATTTATGCCCAAAAGAGCCACACCTACCACACTCCACCGGCCTCCACTCATACTCAATAGCCATAGAGTGCAACACTCCATCCAAGACAACATCAACAGAATTACACCTTGGTTGGCCTGCATGGATCTCCATGCATAGCCGAGTAAAGGAAATCATCTTCATTTGCTTCGTTTGCTCATCAACATATATGTGCTTACCCACGCCACTTGCAATGGCACTTATGGTGGGTGCTGACCAAAGATCAAAGGGGAGATTCTTCAACTTAATCCACATCGGGACCAAGGCTTACTCCATGAGAGGCCTCTATTGCTGCAAAATAAGAGACACCCTTGCAACTGTAAGAGGGCCATCCTTAAGGATTTTCCTCCGGAAGAGATGGTCCGGGATGTGGAAATAGAAGAATCCTAGGTCATCTGCCAAGACTTTAGCAAGTTTCGGGCCTCGAACATGCTTCAAGGATTCCTCCGTGAGTTTGAAAGGAAGTTTCCTCCCTATGTAATATCCAATGAGGCACTTGTGCCACTTAGGATCCGTTGTCTCCAATACTTCCTCCAAAAGATGAACGATTGGCTTGTTATCCACAAAGGTGGGTGGGACATAGGATAAATCATATCCTTTTATAGCAAGCCGTGCCACAATCATCCACGAGCAGGCAGGGGTGGCTTTCGAGTCTCCTGGTCGCTGAGCAGGAGCTTGCGGCCTCTTGAAGGAAGACGGAGCACGGCTACGGCCTCAAGAATGGCCTGGGCGGGTTGAGGGCTTTTGTGGCCCTCTCTGTTTGTCTCTTGGGCCTACAGGGGCCGACTTGAAGGAAACGTCCTGACCTGAATGCACCAAAAGGGGGCTACCATGTGCACGAGAAGGGGGGCTTCGCCCCTTTGAGGTGCCAACAACTTGTTGAGCCTCTCGAGGAAGTCCAAATGCACTAGAGATGGAAGAGGCCATTTCACAAACACCTGATGTGTAGCCCACCCACTACCAAAAAAATACCATTGAAAGGAATGGAATGTACCAGGCCCGGCTTCCACGGCACAATGCAAGATAGAAGGTAGGACAAGCCATCATAGAATCAACCCAGCAATTAACAACAAACGTAGCAGAATCTACAAAACGTAGGAACAGTGCGCAGAACACTAAGCTGATGAGATCTAACCTTGTAGGTCAAATGAGGGAAAGTAGCTTGGTGGGGAGGAACAACTGGTTGGAACCACCTCAGCAAGTGAAACACCAATCTAGCTTATCAGGAACCGCGAGCACACCTAGGGCAGGAGAGATCTTGACTTGTAGACTAACCCAAAGGAAATCCTTCGGTGAAGATGAAGAGGAAGGTTAGAAGGACCTGTCCTCCAAATTTCAGCCCAAATGGACGGCTAGAATTTCGGAAACAAGAAAAACACCAAATGATGAACAGTGCTAGAAACACCCAATAGAGAGCACTCGAGTGAATAGTAACTACGCATTTCAATTTTTCAAAAATTAATTTTTTAACCATTAAAACCTCAAAGTCGAAAATCTTAAGACAAATTTATCCCCCTACTCTCTAGTTATGTCTTCAATCTTGCCAAATTCGGGATAAGTACACTATTGGTGCCATAAGTTATGTACGACGCTCACTTTGGTGCCAAAAGTTTCTGCTAGATTACTTAAGTACCAAATTGGAGAAAAAAACGATCACTTTGGTGCCACCGGCGAGAAATTGCAGCCAAAATGATTATGTGTCATTTGTATTTAAAAAAAAATTCGACAACTCTTAATATTGTCCACAATGGATGGCATAAAACGATGCCGTTTCCTTTTCTTTGTAAGAAATGATGTTTTACCATTCCACGTGGATTACCTATAAAACGATCGTCGTATAATGGATTCATTACGGTAAAAAACGACATGGGCCAAAAAACGGTGTTTGTATAGGATTCTCGCTCAACGCTGCCGCCGGCTGTAGCTCGCTGACCCACCGTCGTTCACTCACCCGCCATCGCTCGCCCACCGTCGCTCGGCCACCACTATAGTTGTGCTGTCGTTCACGTTCGTTCACTGGCTGCGTCATCAACTCTCGGTCACTCAGGTTTGTCATGTTATCTATGTGGGTCAATTTAGTGTAAAATTTAGGGTTCCGACGGGCAAGTTAGGGCGTGGAGGGCATATTGAGGGCTCAGCTCAGGGGGAAAGTGGTGGGGACTGAATAGAAAATTTGAGGGTTTCGTCGTTCGTTTGCTTTCTTTTGTGAGGACCGAATAGAAAAATAGGGCACGGAGGGGAAAATTGGGCTCGACTCGAGGGGAAACATTGGTATGACCAAATTTATTTAATTAATTTGACTGCTTCTGCGAGGGATGTGATTGAATTGAAAAATGGGTGGTGGGACCTCACTTTGTTTATTCAATTTGGTTTCTTTTGTTTCTGTAAAAGCACCGAATCGGGGAGATTAGTTGCATTTATTTCTTGACAACAAAACGACAAGGACCTCCATGTGAAGTTGTTAATTCCGTCATGTGGTCCCAACAAGTAATGACATTTGTTTTTTTTTATTGGGTGTAGCATCGACATGGACGTGAATCGGGCATGCATCATTGTTTGCTATGGTGGAAAGTTTCTTATTGGCACTGATGATTGGGAATATACTGGTGGAAATGAAGATACTATTTATGTCAATGTTCGGAAGCCATCATATATTGATTTTCTAAGGGATTTAGTGTATTTTTTTACAATGCAAAGTGCAAAAACTACATTACTGTGTTCTTACCTTTTACCAAAAAAAAAAAAACTATATTATTGTGTTTCTAGGAAGGAATTGAAGGATGATTTGAGATTTTTTAATGACGATAATGGTATTGAGATAATGGTATTGAGGATATCATTTACCATTATCTTCACGGCGAAGAAGCTAAGGTATATATTGAGTATTATAGTGATGGTGAGGATGAGGATATGGATGGGGATGAGTAGACGACCACTGAAAGAGGAGAAGTGAGGGATCCTATTCAAGCGAGTAATTAAGTCAGGGATAAAAGAGATGAAAGGGAGAGAACTCACATTGATAGAGATGAACAAATAGTGAGATGTCCTGAAAGCTTGGGTAAAGATTTTGGTGAAGATTTGGGTGAAGATGTGGGCAATGAAGACTTTATTAGATTAGAATGGGAAATTGCTTTATCCAGTAAATCGGAAGATGAATATTTTGCTTCAGTAAATTTCCCAAGTAACGAAGATGATGATGAACTTGCACAATCAAGACAAAAGCAAATGGAATTTCTGAGAAAAAAACTTGCCTTTAGCAAAGAGGCCCGAGCCAGTGGGGATGGAGTTTCAGCTGGAGGTAATAGAAGTGAAGATAAAGAAGGCTGCGAAGATGAAGTTGCTGGTTTGGAGAATGAGCTTGACAATGATGATGAAAAACCTACTCGTCGAAAAAAAAGTAAGTACGCTTGCTATAATTCGACTGTTGATAAACCTATTTTGTCTATGGGCATGAGATTTGACGATGCCAAACAATTCAAGGAAGCTGTTGTGAAGAACTCCATTGGTGAACAGAGGAGTATTCAATTAATTAGAAATACGAAAGAATTTGTGAGAGCTAAGTGCTCATAACCCAATTGTCCATGGAAGCTCTATGGCGTGCTGAGTAAGAATAGGTCATTCCAGATTAGGTCATTGCAGGAGGAGCATACTTGTCCAATTATCTTTAACAATAAAATGGTAACAAGTGTGTGGTTATTGAAGCATTTTTTCAACACTATCAAAGCAATGCTCGAGATCAAGAGTCCTCAATTTCAACAGTTAGTGAAGGAGTAAGTAGGTGTTAATGTGTTAAGGAATCAATGCAAGAGAGCTAAGATGAGGGTGATGAAAATATTGATGGGTGGGTATAAGGAAGAATATGCGCATGTATGAGACTATGCTGGCGAATGCATGTTTCAAAACCCATCTAGTATGGTGTACGTAGAGGTTGTGGAGAGGCCACTCCCTGATCTTGGGCCTAGATTTGATAGATTTTATATCTGTTTTGATGCATTCAAACATGGCTTCTTGACTGGTTGTAGAAGAGTTAGGATTGGATGGATGCTTTCTAAAAGGTTTGTGCAAAGGGGAGTTGTTGGTTGCTGTTGGGAGAGATGTCAATAATCAAATGTTTCCGATAACTTGGTCGGTAGTGAAGATAGAGAACATGGATATTTGGTCCTGGTTTCTCAAAAATTTAATGGCTAACCTTGATATAACCGATAGGGGAGGATGGGCATTCATGACCGACCAACAAAAGGCAATTTCATTATCAATTAATTCACTCTCTTTTAATATTAGTCATTTACATATTTTTCCTAATTTGTATTTATTTGTTTGAATTTTTGTAGGGACTTATTCCTGTATTGGTTGAGTTGATGCCACATGCTGAGCATAGAATGTGCGCGAGACACATATATGCAAACTGGTCAAGGAACTTCAAAGGAGATAGGCTGCAGAAGCAGTTCTGGCAGATATCAAAGAGTACCAACGTGGTTGATTTCAGATTAGCCAAATAAGGATTGTTGCAGCTAATAAAGGAAGGTTTTGATGCACTCTACTAGACAGAAGCTAAGCACTGGTGTCGGGCCTTCTTCAGCGAAGAGTTCAAATGCGATATCATTGATAACAATCTCAGTGAAGCTTTCAATGGTAGAATTTTAGAGGCCAGGTGCAAACCAATCATTAGCATGCTTGATGCTATTCGAGTGATGGTAATGACTAGACTGCATAGGTAAAGAGATGAGGCTACGAAATGGACTAAAGATTGTGGCCCTAGGATTATGAAGAGATTGGATGCAAACATTGTTACTAATAGGTTTTGCCATTCAGTTTAGAATGGACATAATGGATATGAGACTATTCAAAATTAGGATAAGTATGTTGTCAACTTGGATAGAGGAAAGTGTTTATACCGAGCCTGGCAACTGAATGGAATTCCCTATGCCCATGCAATCTATGCTATTCAAACGAAGCAAGAAAACCCATATGGTTATTTACATGATTGATACAAAAAAAAAACTCATACCTTGCTTTATATCAATTCATGATGTAGCCTATCAGAAGTAGCAAATTTTGGGAGCCAACAAATCATGAAAGCCCTCTACTTTTGCCGCTGAAGAAGCAAATTGGAAGGTCAAAAAAGAAAAGAAGAATGCAGTAGGAAGAGACATCAAGTCAGATGATGAGTAGGACTAGCTTAAAAATGAAATGCTCCTATTGCCGCAAGGAAGGGCACAACAATAAAGGTTGTGAGCTGAAAAGGCAACATCAACAGCAAGATATAATGGCTGAAGGTAGAATAGAAGGCCCTGCAGTAATGCCTACTAAAGGGCAAACATAAAGCCCTGCCATAAGGTAAGTATCCTTTTTACCTCAGTAACTTTACATTTCCTATTTGATAGAGTTTGATAGTTGACCATGTGTACTGGCTTCTCTTGTGCTTTCCCTCTATCATGCACTTGTAATTTGATAAGTTTTCTCTATTTGTTTCCACCATGAAAATGAGTAGGTGTCTAATTATTCATTGTAATTGGTCATGAATTTGATATAGTACATTGTTGTAAGGCTTTTTAAAGGGCCAGAAAAATGCCCTGTTGTAGGCTTAAGTGTAGGGACAGGGACTGGAACAGGCAGGACAACAACAACAACAACAACAACTGAGTCCATTGTTGAGCAAACGAGAAGAAAAAAAGTTCCTGTAAGTTGTACATCGCTATGTTTGTCTTTTATGGGTTGAATTTTAAATTTGTTATGTGTTTCTCAGATAAGAAGACAAGCAACTGCACAAGTTGCAGAGGTTGTTCCCTTATCTGTTGCTGCTGAAAATGATGCACCACAACGAACAAGAGTGGCTATTGGAAAAAGATTAAGGCAATATGGTTATAGGATTTACATAGATGAACGAATTGGAATAACTATTTTGAATATGAGATTTGTAGGCTGATAACTCTATAAAAATAGAGTTATTTTACCTATTTTAGGCAACAATTAATGCATTATCTATGAGAAAATATTTGGATTTCCTTCTGATTATTTGAATTTTCCTTATTTATGCAGAATAATGAGATATATAGAAGATAAGGAAAAGAATTGCATCTATCAGGAATTCAAATAAAAACAGCAGTGGAAGATGGATATCAAATTAGGAAATTCTTGATTTTGTTCCCTAATGTTATCTGCAAGCGTTGGGAGATAGATATTTTGGATATATCATATAAATAGGAGAACATGGAAATGGAGAGATAAGCAAGGTTTTTGGGGTCATATCGTTTTTCATTTTTCTGAGAGTTTTTCAAGTATTTTGAAGAGAAGACAAAAGTAGTGACAAAATTCTTGTTCTTTGATTCAAGATGCTAGGTTTGATTTATATTTTTATTTCTTATTATACTATGTTCTAATTTTCTTTTGTTAGGGCTATGATGTAGCCTAACTATGATGATATGAATTTCATGATTTTTATGTTTTACAATTGATTTCACTCATGTGAGTTATATATTATTGCGTTTAATACTTTTGAGTGATTAGCCACCACTTGAATGATCTGATGTGCATGTTTGAGACTAAGAGGTGATAATATGCAATTGCTCATTATAATATATAACCATGAATTAAACGTGGATAGAAATATATCACGTTATTTGTGTAGCTTTCAGTAATAAGATGATCCAAAAAGCTTATTATAAACCAGAAATATTCATAATTTTTAATGCACTCATGTTTATTTAATTCATATAGAGATATAGTGGATTAATAAATTGAGTAGGTTTGCTATACCTAGAGATAGGATAGTAAATAGATTAGGAAATTCCGTTGTCACATGTTTGATATCATTCTTGTATTCACAACAATATGAAATTCATATTTAGTGGTTATGGTGAAATCAAATGCTCTAACATATTTATCTGATTGATTTTACCGCATTTAGTCTTCAAGTTTTCTTTTTAATTTATTCTAAATTATATTTTGATTTGTTAGATAAATTTTAGAATTAATCTATTTTAGTATTTAATTAGTTTATTAATCATCGATCTTCATGGGACGATACTTTTTTTCATCATTATATTACTTGTTCGATACGTGCACTTGCGTTTAGAATTTCACGAACATATGCCTTATGCATTTAATTTGTTGTACTTTAGTTCATTTGGTTGACAATATCGCTATGTTCTTGTAGCTTGGGAGAATTTCGGAGATACTTCTCTCTCAAGGTGGGCCAACTCAAGAATCAAGGGCGCAGCCAAAGAAAAGTGCTCCAAAGAAAAAAAACAGTGGGTATAGCTGCAAAATAGACATCCAAACAGAACCCAGCACCAGTTCTATCTCAACCAACGATTGGGCGTGATAGTGATGATCTAGACCAACACATGACACGTGCTAGAACAAGAATAGCCACCGTCAAAAATAAGGAAAATGAGGTGATAAAACACCCAGTTAAAGAACCTGCACATTCAGTTCAAAAGAGTGCTTGGATTATGAATCAATTCAAAACTCCAAGACGAAAAAGAGATTAGGGTGTTGTCCATATTGACTGATGGGAGGGTGTTGGACATGGTCTCTTTTTATGTGGTGCTGGATATAGTCTCTCTTTTTATGTTTTCTTTTTTTAGGAGGGTGTTGGATATTATATCACTGATGTTAGTTGCTGCCTTTATATTGCCATTGGTTTTTTTTTTTTTTTTTTTAAGAGGGTGTTGAACCTTCAGTGATTGGAGAGTGAAGTTCATATTTTTCTTTTCTTTTGTAAACAATCAATCAATGTTAATGACAATAGCTGTTTCTATTATTTTCTCTTTGCTTGGTTTTGGCTAATAGCTAGTAAGATAGTTATTAGTTATGATGTATATTTTTTTGCTGTTGGTGCGACGTTTTTATGAGGTTGCTATTATTTTTTAATTTAGATGTGTGCATATAGTGTTGCTGGTTGAAGTTATTGATGTGTTGATGCTATTTGTGGGGTTGTGGTTGTATGTGTTGGAACAAGATGTAGTTTTGGGTGCTGGTGCATCTCATTGTAGGGTTGTTGTGTTGCAAGAAGATGCACCAGCAACCCAACTGATGCAAGAACAAGATGCAAGATGCACCACGACTGGTACAAGTTTGAAATTGGCACTCAATAGATCACTATTTACAACTTGTGCAACAGAAGTAATCACTTTGTAATCGCGACTGGCACTTAAATGATCACTTTTATAAAAACTTGGCACTCAAGCCATCACTATTTACAACTTTTGGCATTGAAATGGTCAATCATTAATTTGCCACAATCTCTTAATTTTGCCATGGTTTGCAGTTGCAGCAAACTAGCAAACTAGCAAACTAGCAAACTAGCAAATTATTACAACGATAAAAATGCAGCAATCATTCTATTTGAAGCAAAAACTAATCAAAACAAATATCTCCAATACACAACTAAACAATAAAAAGTACTCAGAACTAATGCATTCCAACTCCAACCTTTCATTTCGCCATGGTTTGCAATTGCAGCAAACCAACAAACTAGCAAATCGGGAGGGCAAATAAAAAATGTAGCAAGCAAACATTGCATCTTTGAAGTGCTCACAATTAATGCATTCCAACTCCAACCTTGCATTTTTACCATGAATTACAACAAAACCTTCTGCTTCTTACAAAAATGGTAGACATACAAACTTCGACTATGGTAGACATACAAACTTCTTCTCATTACTCACTTCACATTTGAATAAACTACCAAAGAGAATAAGAACACAATCAACACTCAATAAGAAACTTTCAATTTTCATTCTTGAAACCTCCCTCTTCAAATGGTCGACCAGAGATGTTAAACTCTTCATCTAAGCTTACATTGAGTCGACATCCTCCAACTTGTCCATTAACATAGGTGGAGGTTGATTTCGGCCTTTAAATAACTTCAGGATCACCTCTGTCGCTCGATCAAAGAATTTCTTATCAACCCATTTGAAATATTTGCACTTTGAGCCTTCTCTATATCTGCCACACCCATGGAATCTTCTACCGGGATTCAACTGAGTCCAAGATGTTCTTCTTGGACTCGATAACCCACAATAACAGTAACACTCACCATCTAATTTGTTTTTTTTTTTTGTTTATGGAAATGTGAGCCACTGCTGAAGTTTCTGCTCTCCATTCGCAAGAGCAAGTTGATAACTTTAAGAGAAAATTGAAGTATGCACTCGAATTGATCGAATTGAGGATTTAGGGTTTTCAATTTCCGATTCTACTCGAATTTGGGGATTTAGGGTTTCTTATTTGGGGGAAAAGACGCTAAACGGTCTCGTTTTGTTGTTTGCATGTTGATTGTATTCTTTGGCAATCCATGTTGGTTTTAAATATTAATAAAAAAAAAATGCCATGTCGGATTTCCGACCAATTAGATCGAAGTTGGCACCAAAGTGAGCGTTTTTCAAAATTTTTTGCACTTAAGTGATCCTATTGAAACTTTTGACACCAAAATGAGCAATGTACACAACTTATGACACAAATAGTGTACTTCTCCCCCCAAATTCCTTATTAGAACAGGATACGGAATCCCATAATGGGTTTACCTTTGATTCGAGAAAGTTTATCAGGATAATCCTGTGAGATTTTGATTCTCATAGGTTTCTAAACTGAGTTGTATTTTGGTACAAGTAAGTGAGTAGTTCTTTATCATTTCTTGAACGCAAGATTTATCAAGCTCTAATTTACTTCAAGGTTTCATTTTCAAGATAAGTGAATTCTACATATTATAGTGGGTTCATCCACTTGTGTTTGGTTGGAAGGGATATTCCTTCCAACATGTGTTTGATTGCACAATTAGAAGTGGGGTGCGCATTCCATCTTTTGATGGAATGAGGGAATCAGCATTCCTTTCCTTTTTTCTTAACTAAAAAGTTGGTAAAGAAAAACGATATAAAAAATCTACTCTATGTATATTTAATTATTAAGTTAAACTAAAAGATATAATCTAAATAAAATAGTATTTAATCTGCTATGAAAATAATAGTTTACACTGAACCAAAAAAAAACCACATAATAAATTTATAAATTATTATGGGATACACTTATTTAAGAATTTGTAATTTATAAAAAATATTATTTTCATAATAAAACCCTTCCTTCCAACGTACTTAGAAGTGGAGTGTGCATTCCATCACGTGATGGGATGGAGGAATTGACATTCCTTTCCTTTTTTAAACCAAAAAGTAGGTAAAGAAAAACATTTCATAAAAACTAATTGTTGTTTTTTTTTATTATTATTACTAAAATAAAAATATAATTTTAAAATATATATCTAATAGAAATTTTTAATTATAATTTCTTATTAAATAGTATAGATGAAATTATAAATTATAAGCAATTATCTATTTTGAAATTGTATTATAAGATATATTTCTTAAATAAAAATTATTTTTAATTAATGAATAATATGTCTAATATTAAGTAATTGATAATCATAAATTATACTTAATAAATATAAATTATTATACTATTATACTAACTACAATAATTGATAAAAATTAATAATTAATAATTGATAAAAATTTATTACTAATTACAAATTACAATAGAAAAATATCAATTTTTATTATTAATGCAAGTAAAATATTAATTCATTTCACCAAAAATATATATTTAGTTCCATTATAATATTTTTTTTTCTTACCACCAAACACAAAAGGTCTCATTTCATTTCATTGCAAAAGTTTACAGAATTAATGTACTTGAATCATCATTTTATTCCATTCTCATTCTATAACATTCATTTCTGTCATACCAATTGTAATGTAGCACTTTTAATCCTTGTTTGAATTTAGTAACTAAAGCTTAAGGAAGCTATCCTTAGAAATTCTTGTAGATCCAAGCTATTGAAAGAAATCAATAATTTATGATAAACTAATAGAGAGTCAAGACTATGTATGCATGAATCGTATATGATTTTGCAATGGTTACTTCTTTGTTGATGTAAGATTTGATGTTTGTTGACGCCTACTTGTGATCTTGTCATAAGATCGTTGCTAATATAACATGATAAATCTATTGTACGATTCCATGTGAATATGCTATGAGTCATTTTATAGATCATGACTATACCTCATGAATATAAACATGATTAAACCATTACAAGAGGATTATGATGACTTTGATGAATGAAGGTGCTAGAAAATATTTTTATGCGTGTCAATGGTAAAATTTTAATTTGAGTAATACAAGGGTAAAAAGGTAAATTCACAGAATTTGAATGCCTCTATGAACAGTGAAATTTTATTAATGACTAAGTTAGATTAATCAAAGGAAATGAAACCAAGTAAAAAATAAAATTTTATAGAACAACGACTAATTTTTATCGTGGTCTCATTATTTAAAGCTAGAAAGTTTATGGGCTGATTACTTATTCATGAACATTTTTATGAATTGTACTTGATTTTCGGACATATAAATCACTAAAAGTACTCAAGATTGAATAAATCAGCGAATCAATAAATTAAGGGGCTATTTTATAATTTTATCTTAATATGTATAAATAAGATGTTCATGGAGGTTGGATAGCTTGAAATAGCTCTAATTAATAAATTTGTAATAGCGGGTGAGATTGAGAGAAGGTTCTTTGGTAATGATGGTGAAATCCAAAAATTTAAGGGGCTTATTAGCAACTTTAGAAATTTGGACCTGTTGGAATATATTATGCGGAAATGACAAAATCTTGCAATTTAGACACAAACTCCAGAGAAATAAATGAGAAATAATAAGGATATCATAAATTTACATGGTTCGGTTCAAATATCGGTACTTACGTTCACAAGGAGAGTCAACAGCAAATAATCCACTATAATCAGAGAATCAGAGTTTACAATCGCTCACATGCTCGAGTGTTTCCCATTTAGATTTAAGTTCAAATTCAAAGTGTTTATAAATAAATAATTCACTTGGACATAAACTTACTGCACAAAATTACCGTGCGTTCAAACTCAAAGTAAAATGGCTACGTACGCCAAAATCAAGAACTCCAACCTTTGTCTTTGGTCTGCGTATGTACGACTTCGCGTTCTTGTTCAAGACTTTGCGCGTCAAGTCTTGCGGCTCTCTAGTCTTGCAGCTCCACACGTTTTTTTCTTCGTACGACTTCTGAAAACTTGCGACTACTCTTACATGCGGCTCCTTATGCTGATAAAAGAACCCTAGCCTTTTTATATTGTGTGCCCAATGTCAAAACTTTGACTTTGGGCCCCACCATGGGTTCTTTTCTTCAAGATGGATTCACTCCTTTGCATATGAGGGGAAGAAAACCCTCATTTTTCTTTCTTTTTCTTTTATCTCATATATTTCATTTTTTGTAAACCTTCAAGGAGTCCAACAAAGCTTCTTCAGTAGATTGAAAACATCCAAATCCAAAAAGAATTTTAAATTTCTTTTCTTATGTATAATCTTGAATATTATCTTAAAAAAAATATTTCCACGATCAAATAATAAAAACTTTATCCAAGCGGATCACATTTTGCAAATGTTCAAACTCAAGATATAATTTAACAAGACCCTTTGGACAAGACTACAATTGCTCTCAAAATCAAGTGTCTGGTTAGTGGTGGGCTGTGTTTAAAAGCACCATATCAATCCTATTAGCTTTAATTGCTAAAAGTGATTAGAATGTACTGTCTATGGATGCATTATGATAATGAGAAGTCCATGTTAATCTTATGGTGACACGTACATGGCGATATTAATGTTGTTATGCTTGCATTTGATTAATGTTGAAATTTTTTTTATAATAAAAAGACATGATTGTTGGATATGAAATGAAATAATTATTGACATTATAAGAAGTGATGATGGATCATGAAAAGACTATGGTTAATCATATAAAGTGGTGATGGTAGAGATGAGTCGAGGCGTGCAAAGAAATTGGGAATCGCCCATATCACTCAGACTAGTTCGAAACCAGTGGTTCTCGTAGGGACCGATCCGGTTCTCGATTCCAATTTGCCAGAACTAGTGAGTATTGGTCTAGTTCTTGGTTTCGAGTGTGGAACTGCCTACCTGAACTGGACTAGTATATATATTTTTAAAAAGAAATTTCAACTCAATTAGTTAATTATTTTGTAATTTTTCGACCAATGTATGTGTACATATATATATATATATATATATATATATGTAGTATTTGCCATTATTGACTCATTTTGTCTCTTGGATGCATAATAGGATCAAACTCTCTACTTTTTGTTCATTCTAATAATTCATTTACTTGTTTTCTTAGTCAAAACAAAATAAACAACCAAAGAAGATGGAGGAGATCATTTAGAGATGGTTAGTGCTGAACAAGCTCTAATGTTTAATGTACAAACTAGGTTTCCCATGATATTAATTGATGGATGCAATTATGGTGGGATGGGGGTTGGTTTCATGAACCCACCTGGGAGTCAGACCGGATCGGCAGTTCGGTTCTCGAGTGAATCCATAGAACCAATGGACGATTCCTAATTTCAACTTTTCGGAATCAATCCTTAGTAGGTGGTTCTCTATTTCAAGGTGGGAATTGCCTACCCGAACCATACTCACCTCTAGGTTCAAGAAATGTCTTATTTGATTGTATGTAAATAGCATCGAATTATACATTTTTCATCACAACTATTCATAATAATATCAACTTATTCTTCATAATTCTCTTTTGTTCCCTTTCCACACACAAGTTTCATGGCACAATTAAATTGAAATTCCGAAAGAGAAATTGAGTAATTGCTGAAGTGATTTCTTTGTGATATATATATATATATATATATATATATATCTAAAATGTATATTTATTTTAAACTTGAAAGTAATAATAGTGGGGTAAATAATACTTTGAGGACCATGATTGTTATCGTGCATCTTAATATCAAAGAATTATAAATTATTGCTCTATTTTCATCGGCAATTGGCCCCATCAATTGATGGCATGTACAATGTAAAAGGATGAAACTAAAGTGCCCCAAAGGTTTTCCGTCTGGTGGCATATCTAGAATTTCAATTCCACTACACGGTTAAAGCGGGGAGCCACCTTAAAAGTCCAATTGGGGAGGACGTGTATGCCATGGCTTATTTGTCAAATAGCAAACTCCCATGTGCGAGCATGGTACGAGAGACTTCGAGAAGAAATAGATGTCCCATCGCTTGAGACGGCTTCCCACTAGGTTAAGAGGAGAAGACAACATTATGATACATACATGAAATGTGATTGTGACTTGAACCGTAAAAAAAAAAAAAAAAAAGCCTGCCTTGGCCCCACCCGACCTAGTCCAATCGAAAAACTTAGGGGTTGAGTATTAATCTTCTTCGAATAGGGAATTTTAGATGTTAGTATTGTTATGGTCCAAGTTAGGCCGATGTAGGCTTTTTGACACCCATAGAGCGTAGTCCAAAGTCCCCTTCTCTCTCTTTGTGCGAGCATGACAAAGACAAAAACCTAAATTGGAGCCGAGCTGATTTACGTCCGCCCAACTTGTTTTTAGGGATTGTATGATATTCATGTCTTGTGCGAGCCGGGCCAAATCAACTGTGCCCCTGTAAAGTTTTGGGTCTAGTCAAGTACTATGAAAACCTAACTTGACTCGACCCCTAACACCCCTATTCGCGACCTACTTCCATGAGGTGGCATTAGTCGAGTTATTTGATATAAATAAGAATATTATATTCATTGTCATGTGGATGTACGGTGATGTTTAAGCTGACTGAGGCAAATATAGTAAAAGTGGTCCCACCTCGTCCATGACAAAGGAAAAAAAAAAAAGATGGTGGTCCCACCAGACAAAAAAAATCGAAATAGCATCAGCACCTGCGAGAAAAATAGAATTGGACAATCCGACAGGAACGGCAGGAGGGAGAAAAATCAAGAAAACGTGGCAGAAGACCATGAGATCCGTTCAAGAACAGCCAGACGTGCAGCGATTTTTACCAATAATCAACGACGTGCTGATGATGCTAATAGCTTAAAAAACACTAATCATCATTGTCAAGTAGACGAAAGTGGCTTCGATACGTTTATTTGCAACGATCGGATTGTCATCGAGAGATAATCAAAGGCGGAAAACACTTGCTTCTGAATTGTTTCAAGCAAATGCACAATTTAAAAGATCACCATAAGGGAATCATGCCAAATAGACATCGATACCCAGATGAGCAATATGATGAAACTTAAAGAATAGACTTCTGATCTCCAAGCAGAAGATCAAATATATATAGCACGTGCAGAGAATCCAATGTTATAAAGGTGTTTTCAATGGCATGTTTTTGGATATGCCTCCACGAGATGGCTTAGATCTCCTAGCAATCGAAGCCATGTACTTGCCTTGATGCTCGGCGAGAGCTGTCTTGGTCATGCTCGCTTCCCTCGTGTGTGTGTACCCACATCAAACTTTGCGTTGGCTTCCCAAGCGATACAACTAGTCATCATAAGATTAAGAATAGAAAATGACATGATTCTTGAACTTTAATTCAATATGCAATGTTGTCCCTTAATTTTTAATTTATTTAACGTAATCCTTGAATTTTAACTCAATGTCCAATACATTCGCTAAACTTTTAAAATATTTTCATATAATATAAGAACTACATTAAATATTTATCAATAGTTTAAGAACCATATTAGATAAATTAAACTTTATGAACGACATTATATATTAGGCTAAAATTTAAACACAACAACGCACAAATTCAAAATTCAAGAACAACATTATGTATTGGATAAAAGTTCATGGACCATTTGTGCTATCATCCCAACTATGAACAAGAGAACACGAAATCAGCATAGCTCACATTTCCTATATAGCCACACCTTACATATTAGGAACAACTACTCAATTTCCCAAAGCTCCTTCAACTTCAACTCGAGTTCTTGCTTTCGGCAGGTATATGATGATATTCCATGAAGGACCCTCAGTATCTCGTGACACGGTCCATCGCTCTTGAGCTTACAATCTACAAAGGAAAGGAAAAGATTGAGGGAGCATCACAAAGCTAGAATAAAGATCAACTTTGCTTTTGCTTGATGCACTCCCAACGAAGTATCCATACTTTTAATGGCAAAAGCACTTCATTTTGCTCTTATCCTCCTCAATTCAACCTTTCTTTCCCTTTTTGAAGAAGCTCTTCCCTCTCTTCTTTGTCCGACCCAAACCTTTGGAAAAAATTATCTAAAAATTTAAAAACTTATTATACTTTTATCAATTTAATCCTGAACATTTTACTTTTGCCCTTTTTTTTATATGTTAATTAAGTCATAAAACTTTTGATGTTTTGTCAATAAAGTTTATCTGATCAATTTTAGTTAGAATCACTAATGTAAACATCAATTATCTTACATGGTACGGTCAATACTGATGTGAATAATATTTAATAATATTTTATTTTTCATTTTTTCTTTCCTTCTTTACTTTTTCTTCCCTTTTCTCTTGTTCCTTTTTCTTTTATCTTTCTCCCTTCTTCACTTTATCAGCCATTATTGAGCCAAGTCAATGGTCAGTGACCCGTTAGCCTCAAGTGAGAGCCACCCTCACCGACCTCGAGTTGGTCCCTCTCTTCATTTCTTTTTTCTTTCTTCTTTTTACTTCAGAGTCGCTTTACACAAAATGCACATCTACCAAACGCAACCTATGTCGGCTGTGCTATTTCCTTTTCCCCGATTAGGTTCAACCAATTCAAAGGAATATCTAGCTACATTAGGTTCATGACACATGCCATGATTTCAGAAGAAATCATGTAACATGCCCCATCACGTTTGCTCGGCAAATGTGCTGTGAAAGAAACTCTCACAATCACCGACCTCCCTCTCCAACTTCATTAGGCGCTAATCAAGTCGGCAAGTCACACCATAATCACGTGCTTGAAAATCTCTTACGTTTCTCGTCTCGATGATAAGCACCGCACCCTCCCGAAGCGCCGTCGCACCAGTCCACCCTCCTTAATAATCACGTGTTCTTTTTTTTTGGGTTCGCTTTTGTCCCTAAAGGGGAAAGCCCTGAGTCGATCTTGACGTCATCATCGACGTGGCCGAGGGGGCCGTCCCCCTTTTGCCCCCCACGTGCGTCGACCCGGGTCGCTTTTCTCCACGTGGTCTAAATCCGCCCCCAATTCACACTGGAAGTCTTTTCAAGCACGTGCGGTGGCAGTGGACGGAGCAAATCGTCACTGGGCCCCACCACCTCGGTCAGGTGAGATCTCGGTCGTGAGTCCCACGGGAAAATCTGCCGACCAATCGCAGGGTCTTCTCGTCAACCAAGCGTTCGAAGAAAATAAGATATCCTCGGTCCATAAATTTTCAAGTGGCACGTGCCCAATTCAAATTATACCGTATCAATTCATATTGTTATCATACATTTTTCATTTAATTAAATTTATGAATATCAATCCTAAATTGAGGTAAGAACACGGAGTGAGTGAACACAAGATAAAGAAACGGCGTGAGAAAGTAAGTAGAAATTTATAGATATGTGAGATCTAAATAAATTATAGATATAATTTAATTTCACGTTATTTTTGAGTTTTATCTTTCCAAATCCATTGATTGAATATAATTAATTCATTTAATAAATAAACCCATTAAATTTGGGGTACGAAAATGGGCGTATGACCTGTTTTGACAGGTTTGTCAAGCAATCTTTGCATAATTTCTGAAAAAAAATGCAACGAATTTTATTGCAAAGAGCCTTAATTTCTCGGATTCAAGCGATGAACAGTAGAAAAAGCAGCAACATGGGAACGAGTAACATTAACAGACGAAAGCCCGGGAACTCAAGAACTGTGGCCATTTCCGTTCGATGAATCCGATGAATGGTCACTTCCGAAGCCGATCGTCGTCATCCACTGCTGCATCTCGTCGTCGCCGAACACTTCCCAGAGCTCGCTCCCCCTGGCATTCCCCTGCTCCGCCTCTGCCGGGGCGCGCTCCGTCTCTGGATATTGCTCGCTCTCGTTCGGAGTAATCTCCCGCCTCTCCAGCAAGGAAGGCGCGCTGCTCTCCCACAGGCTGTGATCGACGACGGGGAAGTTGAGCTTCGCTCGGGGGCCCCGGAACTCGATGGCCGCATTGTCGTATGCGCGGGCCGCCTCCTCTGCAGTGTCGAAGGTCCCGAGCCAGACGCGAGCCCCGCGCCGTGGGTCGCGGATCTCCGCCGCCCATTTCCCCCATGGCCGTTGCCGCACGCCCCGATAGCGATTCTTCCTCGCTCCGTACTCCTGACTTGCGTCAGCTGCTCCAGGTGCATGGCCCGACCCGCCCGCCGCGTTCGACGCGGACTGCCCGTGCATGGAACTCGCCTCCGCTTGAGAGGAGGAGGCGCCGCCGCGCTCAAGCGTCGGTGGGAAATAGCTGCACCCGAGGCAGCCCTCGATCCCGCACTCGCGACACGTGACGAGCCCGCCCGACCCTGAGGCGGGGCCTGCAGGATCTTCACCGATGCCGCTGCAAGCCGACGGAGTGCCAGAGATGACCTCGGCCAGAGTGGCGACCATAACAGAGAGCTCTTGCTCGTGAGTGAGGAGGCAGCGCCGCGGTGGAGAGGGGTGGTCCTCCGCCGGCGGCGGCAGCAGCAGAGGCGGTGGCGGGTCCAGCTTGGGTCGCTTGGACTTGGACTTCTTCATGAATCGTTCTCGGCGGGAGAAAGAGAGGGAGTGCGAAAGGGTTCATATAGGCGTCGTCAAACGTGGGGCGATGCTGACTTGGCACGCACTTGCCAGCCAAGCATGGCCACGCGGATTAGAGGGTCTCCTTTCCCGGTTTATTATTCAACACGTGGGGAGGGATGACGTGGCGGCGTGTTACGGCCACACGCGGCGAGGAGGGCCCGCGCGACGGGGTCCGTACGCCAGAAATCGCTTATTCGCCAATTTTCTGGAGTACAGCTGGGACCCGAAGCTTCCTAATGGAGGAGAGGGGGAGCTCCTGGAATTTGACAAGGTGCATGAAACCGGAAAAAAATAAAAATAAAAAGTAAAATGAGAAGCAGAGGTGAAATTACAAGTAAGTCCCCCGAGATGGCGTGTGTTCTACTCCTAAAATTATGCCCCCGCCTTGCCAAACCTCACTCGCCTGCTTTGAGCTCGAAGCCGGCGTTGCTCGGGGTGAGGTCGCTCAGCTAGAATCCTTGTAGCTGTTTGCTTGGTGATCTCGGTGCCGAGAGTTTGATTGTAGCCATTTGAATAGTTGTTTTATATTATTTTTGTCTAATTGTATTGTTCATGGCATAAGAATTTGATCCGGTACTCGGTTACGAAGTTAAATAAAGAGTGACATCGTATCCTTAAGAAAAAAAAAAACATAGGGGAATATTTCTTTAACAATGGAGGAGCTGGGGGCAGCCAGGCCAAGGAGGCAGTCAGAGAGGATTGTAAGTGCAGGCGTTGAAGTTGGGACTTAGAGGGGGTGGGGTCGGTTGTGGCAAAGAAGCTTGTCTCACTTTTACGAAGTGCTTTATGTATCTCTTTCTTGCTTTGCATATTGATATCATTTCTTCTCTTTCTCCTCTCAAGTAACAGGTCCCAAAAAAACACCCATTTTCTTGTTCTCCTCTATCTTGTGGCTTTTTATTGGATTTTATCGAGTTACTTTCCTCCATCAATAATGGGCATTTCACAATATTTGAGCTTGTCATTGGGAATTTCACTGAGAGGCTTGACTTTCGCAAAAACAACTTTAATTTTTTTTTTTAAAAAGTGGGCCCATTGCCTACCATTATTAGGAGAGGGAAATAAAAAAAAAAAAACAGTGTTTTTTTTGGTCGGTGAAAATAGAGATTAATAGGTTAAGAATGAAGATCTAGTGGAGACAAAGAAAGTGAGGAATGTGACCCATGAGTTGAATAATTTCTGTCTTGTCCATCCTCTAAGGGGTGGATGAAGCCATTTTTAGAGTGAATTTAGAATTACCCATTTTTTTAATCAATCATTATTTCCATTAGTCAATATACTACATAATGAGATTTGTGATTTGACCTTTTTGTTATTGAGGTCTTTTCCCTATTTATTCCATTTGTGTTTATTTCTTTAAAATACCTATTTTATTTATATTAAAGTGTATGTATTTACCAAATTTTAACATTTTTTCATTGTTTAGTATCATTGGTTTTTATTTTTTTTATATTATTATAATTTCAGTTAAATTAGTTTTATCCCGTTATATATATAGACACACACACACACATACTTTTTACAACAATTAAAGGTAAAAGAGAGATTTTATAAAAATAAAGTTAATTTTGACCCATTAAAAGTTATGTGCATTGCCATGCTAATAGAAAAAATAATAGAGAGTTACATTTGTAACAAAATGAGAGTCAAGTTGAACATCGTGCCAATTTAATTTTAAAATTTTTAAAATTTGATCAATTGAATCTGTTTGGTCAATTTCGATGAATCACTGATGTGAATACGGGTAATCTCACGTGGCATAATTGGCGAAGAGGGTAGCAGCGATGATGAGTAATGTGGGATAGTGATGGAGTCGGAGGTTTTCCTTACCATTGGTGAATTGGTGGAGGGTGGGTCTGATGCTATGCAATGTGTGGAGTTACATAGAGTGCAAAACCGATAAAACAAGCCTTGCTTTCACGAAGTGCTTATATATCTCTTTCTTGCTCTGCAACGAGACACCATTTTTTTTCTCTCTTTCCTCTCAAGTAACAAGCCCAAAAAAAACACCCATTTTCTTGTTCAAATTTTTCTTGTTCTCCTCTATCTTGTGGCTTTTTATTGGATTTATCAAGTTACTTTCCTCCATCAATAACGGGCATTTCACAATATTTTAGCTTGTCATTGGGAATTTCAGTGAGAGGCTCAACTTTCACAAAAACAACTTTTAAACTTTTTTTTTTTAAAGTGGGCCCGTTGCCTACCATTATTAGGAGAGGGAAATTAAAAAAAAAAATGAAATAGTGTTTTTTTTTTTGGTCAGTGAAAATAGAGGTTAACAGGTGAAAAATGAAGATCTAGTGGAGACAAAGAAAGTGAGGAATGTGACCCATGAGTTGAATAATTTCTGTCTTTTCCATCCTCTAAGGTGTGGATGAAGCCATTTTTAGAGTGAATTTAGAATTACCCATTTTATTAATCAATCATTATTTCCATTAGTCAATATAAATTTGTGATTTGACCTTTTTGTTATTGAGGTCTTTTCCCTATTTTATTCCATTTGTGTTTATTTCTTTAAAATACCTATTTTATTTATATTAAATTGTATGTATTTACCAAATTTTAACATTTTTTCATTGTTTAGTATCATTGGTTTTTATTAATTATATTATTAGAATTTCAGTTAAATTAGTTTTATCCCATTTTCTATATATATATATATATATATATGTATATATGTATATTTACTTTTTACAGCAATTAAATGTGAAAGAGAGATTTTATAAAAATAAAGAAGATGATAATTTTGACCCATTAAAAGTTATGTGCATTGCCATGCTAATAGAAAAAATAACAGAGAGTTACATTTGTAACAAAATGAGAGTCGAGTTGAACATTGTGTCAATTTAATTTTAAAATTTGAAAATTTTTATTAATTGAGTCTATCTGGTCAATTTCAATCAGGAATCGCTGATGTAAACGTTGGTCATCTCATGTGGCATAATTGGCAAGAGAAAATAGCAGTGACGACAAGTAATGTGGGATAGTGATGGAGTTGGAAGTTTTCCTTACCGTTGGTGAATTGGTGGAGGGTGGGTTCGATGATGCTATGCAACGTGTGGAGTTACATGGAGTACAAAACCAATAAAGTAAGCCTCGCTTTCACAAAGTGCTTATGTATTTCTTTCTTGCTCTACAACAAGACACCATTTCTTCTCTCTTTCCTCTCAAGTAACAGGCCAAAAAAAAACCCATTTTCTTGTCCAAATTTGTCTTGTTATTGTCTATATCGTGCATTTTTATTGGATTTTATCAAGCTACTTCCCCCATCAATGACGGGCACTTCACAATATTTGAGCTTGCCATTAACAATTTTAGTGAGAGGCTTGACTCTAGCTCACAAACATTGTTTGTTGATCATGCACTTTACTCTACCGTAGCAAAAACAACTTTTAAACATTAAAAAAAAAAAGTGGGCTCGTTGCCTGCCATTATTAGGAGAGGGAAGAAGAAAAAAACAAAAGTAGAAGTTTTGTTTTTGTTTTTTTGGTCGGTGAAAATAGAGGTTAGCAGATGAAGAATGAAGGTTTAGTGGAGACAAAGAAAGTGAGGAATGTGACCCCACGCATTGGATAATTTCATCTTTTCCATCCTCTAGGGGGGGTGGATGAAGCCATTTTAAGAGTGAATTTGGAATTACCTTTTTTATTAATCAATTATTTTTTCCATTAGTCAATAAAATACATAATGAGTCATTTGTCGTTTGACCTTTTTGTTTTTGAGGTCTTTTCCCTATTTATTCCACTTGCGTTTATTTTTTTAATATATATTTATTTATATTCAAGTGTATGTATTTGTCAAATTTTAACAAATTTTCATTGTTTCCTATCATTATTGGTTTTTATTTTTTATATTATTAGAATTTCAGTTAAATTAATTTTATCCTATTTTCTCTGTGTGTGTGTGTGTGTGTCTATATATATATATATATATATATATATATATATATATATATATATATATAGCAATTAAAGGTGAAAAAGAGATTTTATAAAAAGAAAGAAGATGAAAACTTTGACCCATTAAAAATCATGTGCATTGTTATGCTAATTGAAAAAATAACAGAGTTAACGTTTGTAACAAAATGAGAGTTAAGTTGAACATTGTGTCAATTTAATCTTAAATTTTTTCAAATTTTGTCAATTGAGTCTATCTACCTAATTTTAATTAGGAATTGATGATGTGGACACTAATGATCTTATATGGCATAGTTGACGTGGACATTTTTAATATTTTTTGTTTTTCTTTTTTGAATATTTTACTTTTTTCTTTTTTTTTTTCCCTATCATTTTGGCTAGGGAGGGTTGTCAGTGACCCTCGCTAGCAACTAGGCATGTGACATCTAGACATTTCCATATTTGATAATAGTATTTAGGATTAATTTCATGATTGGATCGCTAGGAGTTTGAAGCAATAAAATTTAGTTAATAGGTTTTGATGTGTATGTTTGTGGCGTAGGACGACGATATTAATTTGCAGCTAAACTATTGGTAGAACTTGGTCGGTATGTTCTGAATTTCATATTAGAAGATACTAGGGCTTTAAATTTACTACATCGAGATTTTCCTAATTTTCCTAATTTTCCTAATTTTTATAATTTTATTCATTTTTGTGGATTAAATATATTTTTCAACTGTACATATGTTCAAAACTAGATGTTCATAATGAAAATTAGCTTTCTAAATCTTTACTCCTCAATTCACACGCCACTTCTCATCTTCTATCAAATATTTTAAGCACGTGCTTTATTTTAATACTTTACACTTGGTAACTTGACATAATGCATGAGATCACCAATTTTAATTCTAATTCATTAATGCATATATGATTCATGCACTTGTTTGGCCCAATGAGAGAGCCTTATTTTCATCCCCTCAAAATAACTTCTCATGACAAAATTCTATTGGGCCATTTGTTTACTAAATAGCCTCATAGGGGACACCTGAAATTTAATTATTGCGGCACTTGGCAACTTACCCAAGGTCATTAAGAATTTAACCTTAGTTACTCCATTTCATTCTCTTGTAATTCTTGGCCATGTAGAAGCATCCTTAAGAATGCTCAACATCCAAGACTACTGATCACCCACTCTCCATTTCTTCTTTCTCTTTCAAAAAGAAATAGAGGTGGAGGTTTTTTTTTTTTTTTTTTGGTAAGTAAAATAGAGGTGGAGGTTTTACTCTTGAATTATCAAGATTCTGTTTTGATTTTCTGGTTTGGGTGAGGTAAATCATTGATTTTCACGTACTCTCTACTAATGGATTTTGTCGTTTTAAAATCAAGCTTCATTGATTTTTGGTTGTATATGTTCTTTTTGAAGGTGTCTTCGATTCTAAATCTGAAGTTACCTTCAAGGTAAGTGAAAATCCTATATGCTAAGTTGGTTTGATCCACTTGGTGCTTTTAACACGATTGGTTGTCGTATGACTTTGTTCAGTGGTGGTGTGTTGATATATTGTAATGTTTTGATTTGTTTGATGAATGTTTAGATGTGTAACAAGTGTTCGATTTGTCTCCTTAGAAGGTGGTAACATGTTGCGTGTAGAACGAATGAGTAGGGTGCTAAGTTAATCAATCTAGTTAACACTTTGGACTTGGTTGGTTGGTTAAGATGTGTAATTTTAATGTGCAATAGTGTTATGGATCTTAATTGTTAAATTTGCCTTGTTGATCTTATGCATGTTTAGAAGATACGTGATTGGTTTTCTGAAAGTATGGTATAATTGGTAAATGTAAATGCTGAATCTAAATCTGAAAGGAGTATATTGCGAATTTTAAACTCAACCGTTTTGGCAATATTTATCTCATGTTCATTAGTTCTATCATATTTTACTAACTTATAATCTATTCACTCATTTTAACAGAGTTTATTTAGTCATAAATTGTTAATTTGTTTTACCAGAATTTACTGAATCGGAATTTATTCATTCGTTCTATCAAAGTTTATTGAAAAAAAAAATCTATTTATTTATTGTACTATAGTTTATTTAGTTAGAATATGTTCATTTGTTATTCTAGAATTTAATAAATCAAAATCTATTAATTTGTTCTACCAAATTTTATCTAATTGGAATATATTCATTTGTTCCACCAGAGCTATTAGATTTTACTAATTATGAATTTGTCAATTAGTCTCGTAGATTTGATTAAGTCAAAATCTATTAATAAATTCTATTAGATTTTTCTAAGTTTGAGTATATTTACATTCTGAACCTAAGTATTTATTCATTCTAAATATTAGTATAATTACATTATAAACTTGAGTATAGTCACTTTCTAAATCATAATATGTGTATTTTTTGAGTCCAAATATATTCGTGTATGTGTATCGATTTAAGCACAAACTCCTTCCTTGAGTATATTCATTTGCATGTTTAGATTCGAGTCTAGACTCAACCCTTTAATCTATTCATTTATATGTTTTTACTATAGTCAAGACTCACTTTCTGTGTCTATTCATATGTTTAGAGTCACTTCTTACATCTATGCATACGTTCAGACTTAAATCCAAACTCATTTTATCATAACTATTTCCTTACATTTAGACTTATATGTCCATTCACTTACCAAGCATGTTGATTGTTAAGTATTGAATGTGTTTGTATGAGTAACGGGTAAGAGGTAAGTGTATAGTTATCATTAATGATTTATGTGATTATTGAAAGAGTGAGGTAAGGATATGGATGAAAATGTGCTGTCAAATGGATGCCGATTGTTGATGAGTGTGAGACCAAGGCATTTGTGTTGAAATTCATGTAATGATTTATCATTAAAAATGAAAGTATAAATGTTGAAGTGCATATAATAATTATTAATCATTAATTACATGAGAAATGACACATTATCATGACAATTAATATGTTATGATGATGTGTATGGCTTTGATGTAATATAAGGAAGACATTTGTTAGTACTAGCACCCTTATATGAGTATATATGAAAGACTTTGGAGTTAACCAAATGTTTTACCATATGAGACATTTTTTTTTACAAGTTTGAAGGGACTTAAAAAGTTACATAATTTACAGACAATATGAGTTGACTGGTGTAAGCGTGTGTTGACCATCATAATGGGTTCGTACAACGTCGTATTCATTCTCACCGATGTAGAGGAGGCTCATGATGATTGAGCTGTGTGGCATGGAAAAGATGTAGTTATGGTTTTGTTAGCAAGAGATGGTAGTGACAATATCCTTTGTGACATGATGCATTGTAAGTTAAGATGGGTCATTACTAGCGACACATATGAAGGAACCTGTATAAGTGTTAGTGAGTTTCATAACCCAAATGAACTCAATTGGATATCAATGAGCTTCATGACCATTCTGAACTCATTTGTAAGCGATAGTGAGATTTATGACAAGTATGAACTTACCTATATATATATTGATAAGTTTTATGAAAAGTATTGAATATATGTATAGAATAGTAAAATATGATTTTATTTGTGTGAATAGTGATCAAATACATGACAAGTATGAACTTGCCTTAAGTATATTCTTATGTATGGTGTTGAACCACTAGGTGATACTGGTATATCATGAAATATTAAGTCATATGCTTGTTAATGAGTAAATGAACTTGTATTATAGTTAATGGTTTTATATTGGCACATCATGATAGAAAAAAACGAGAACTTGTTCATGCATGATTATTTTGCATTGCATTTAACTCGTGTTATTTTAATTGATATCAGGTTGAATACTAAGGTGAGCTTCTCCCTTAAATCTAGGGATTTCATTTACTGAGCGCACGCGTGTGTTTCTCCCTTAAATCTAGGGATTTCATTTACTGAGCGCGTGCACGCGTGTATGTGTATTTGAATTGATATTAGGTGAGCTTCTCCCTTGTGTGTGTGCGTGTGGGCGTGCATGCGTGTGCGTGTGCATGTGCTTCGTGTGTCAGGCGACTTTCTTGTGATGATGTTTTTTGTAGTGCTTTTGTATGTGTAATTATAAGATATAATTGGAAATGATATGTATAGCACATGACATACTTGTGGCAACACAAGGTGAGGGTCAACAAGTTCTCATAAGGTGACGACGGCGGCTTACATATTCTCAACCAATGGCCTATAAAGTTGCTAGCCAAATGAAAGAAATAAAGAAAATAAAGAAAATAAATTCTATTTAAAAAAGAATATTGTTTGGCTTCCACATTATCGATTTCTGGCCAAAATTGGCACAAAAGACTTAATTGGTATATTGTGAAAAGGTTTAGGACAAAATTGACTCAATTGAAATATTTGACACTAAATTAATATCACTATAATAGGTTTATGAATTTTTTTTAGTACTTTTCTTATTGAAAGTTTTAAGGTAAAACATATATTACTCTCAAAGTTTGAGAAAATTTTATGTGATTTCTCCAAAAATTAGGTCTTTGGTACAGATCTTTTTTTTTTGGTAACAAATTTGGTTTTTTTTTTTTATTATTCTTCAGTGATAATTTTAATCTTGTCGTCCAATTTTCGTTTGTAATCGGCCTCAAATTATTCAATAAACACTAGTTATATTGACACATGAAGCTTACAACGTACACAAGCTGAAGAAAAATTTTGATTTGAATACTTTTAGAGATTATCAATTTTAGCTAACATACTTCATCTTATTGACAAGATTAGTATATATTACTTTTAAACAAAAAATAACTATTTTCGCTTTATTCCTATCCCAAATCTTACGAAAATGAAAAACTAAAGTTAGTTATCACTTTTAATCCATATGTGTTTAGATTGACAATCTAATTTGCACAAATGCTACTAAAAACAACAATCCTTCTTTTTCACAGTGAGAGTTTGATTCTAGTTGTTTGAATATCTGTTTTGTATTATTTTTATAATTGTATTGTTCATGGCTTAAGAATTTGAAGCTGGGAATTAAAGAGGGCAGGTTTAGTTATGGTGAAAATGATAGTAGCAATAATGAGTGATCTGGGATAGAAGTGGAGTTGGAGGGTGGTCTTGTTGTCGCTGAATTGGTGAAGGGTGAATTTGATGTTGTGAAGTGCTTGGACGTATGTGGAGTGCGAGCCCAATGATTCATGTCTAGCTTTCATGAGGTACTTTATGTATCTTGTCTTCATTATGCAACGAAACACCATTTATTCTCTCTCTCCTGTTAAGTAACAGGCCTCGAAAAAATACCTATTTTCTCGTCCAATTTTTTTTTTTTGTTCTACTCTCTTTCATGAGTTTTAATTAGATTTTATCAAACTACTTCCTCCATCAATAATGAGGCAAATACTTTTATCAATAGTTTAGATTCAAATCCTATCCAACTAATACATTGTGTTTAACTTTGCGGTATGATCAAATCAAAGTACATTTCTATTGCAATATTAGCTAGCAAGCAAATATTTGTATAAATAGTTTAGGTTCAAATCATATCCAACCAATACATTGTGTTTAACTTTGTAGTATGATCAAATTAAAGTACCTTCATATTACAACATTAGCTAATAAGCAAATAATTGTATTAATAGTTTAGGTTCAAATCATATCCAACCAGTGCATTGTGTTTAACTTTGCAGCATAATCAAATCAAAGTACATTCCTATTGCAGCATTAGCTAACAAGCAAATACTTGTATATATAGATTAGGTTCAAATTCTATCCAACTAGTGTCAACACATTGTGTCTAATATTATGGTATGATTAAATCAAAATAGCTTCCCATAGTCGCATCAGGAAGCAAGCAGATACTTATATCAAAAGTTTATGTTCAAATCCTGTCCAACCAATGCCAATATATTGTGTCTAACTTTGCAATATGATCAAATCAAAGTACCTTGAACTTTGTGAAATGTTTGAATGTACCTCTTTTCTTACTTAATTAGTATATATGATGATTTCTTCTTTCCCGAGTGTGAGCTGCATGACTGTTCGATTTGATTTTGCTTGTATGCTATTTTCGCTATTTGCGAGCAGATTTAGCAATTCCGGCGCTCTTTTTGGTTTTTCGATGGTCAGAATTTTTTTATCAACAGTAGGTGTTTAGGGGTATTGTATTACCAATGCCGTAGTGAGCAAGTTATGGTTTTTTTTTTTTTTTTTTTCACTTGTATGCCATTTTCGTTGGGTCAAAAGCGAGGCAAATCCATCAGGCCAAAAGTGAGGTAAATCTGTTCGCTCATCTACGAGAGATTATTTAGTCACAATTTATTCATTTGTTCCACCTGAGTTTACTAAATCAAAATCTATTCATTCATTCTACCAAAGTTTACTAAATCAAAATATATTTATTCGTTGTACCGAAATTTATCTAGTTAGAATTTGTTCAAGTGTTCTATCAAACTTTATCTAGGCAGAATATTTTGATTCGTTTTACTAAAGCTATCGAATTTTACTAAGTATGAATTTGTCAATTAATCTACTAGATTTGATTAAGTCGGAATTTATTAATAAATTCCATCAAATTTTTTAAGTCTGAGTATATTTATGTTATGAACCCAAGTGTCTGTACCTTTTGAATTCGAGTATAGTTATGTTCTAAACCTGATGGTATAGATGATGATCCTTTTTTTTCCTAAGCGTGAGTTGCATGGTTGTTTAGTTTGATTTCGCTTGGATGCCATTTTTGCTATTTGCTAGGAGATTTAGTACTTCTGGTGCTCTTTTTAGCTCTTCGATGGTTAGAATTTTTTGTTAGCAGCAGGTGTTTGGAGGTCCTAGTTCGGCGGTGCTATAGTGAGCAAGTGATGGTAATTTTTTTTTTGTTGGGCTATAAGCGAGGCAAATCTGTCGAGTCATAAGTTAATTCATTAAGAGTTAATTCATTTCATGTTCATTAATTTTATCATATTTTACTAAGTTATAATCTATTTGCTCATTCTACTAGAGTTTATTTAGTCACAATTCGTTCATTTGTTTCACCAGAGTTCAGTAAATTAGAATCTATTAATTCATTCTACCAAAATTTACTAAATCAAAATATATTTATTCGTTGTACTAGAGTATCTAGTTACAATTTATTCATTCGATTTATCAGACTTTATCTAATCGGAATCTTTTCATTTGTTTTACCAAAACTATCGAATTTTACTAAGTAAGAATTTATCCATTAGTCTACTAGATTTGATTAAGTCAAAATCTATTTATAAATTCTATCAACTTTTTTTTTTAAGTCTGAGTATATTTATATTATGAACCAAAGTATATGTACATTTTGAATCAAAGTATAGTTACATTCTAAATCTGATGGTATAGATGATGATTTCTTATTTTTTGAGTGTAAGCTGCATGTCTATTAAGTTTGATTTTGCTTGGATGCCATTTTCGCTATTTGCTAGCAGATTTAGTAGTTCCAACGCTCTTTTGGCTCTTCGATGATCAAAATTTCTTGTCAGCAGTATGTGTTTAGGGGTGCTGGTTCAACAATGCCGTAGTGAGCAAGTGATGGTAATTTTTTGTTTCACTGGGCCAAAAGTGAAGCAAATCTGTTGGGCCATAAGTTAATCCATTATGAGTTAATTCATTTCATGTTAATTAGTTCTACCATATATTACTAAGTTATAATCTGTTTGCTCGTTCTTCCAGAATTTATTTAGTCACAATTTGTTCATTTGTTCTATCAGAGTTTACTAAATCGAAATCTATTTATTTGTTCTACTAAAGTTTGATGATTCAAAATATATATGTTCATTGTACCGGAGTTTATATAGTTAGAATTTGTTTATTCATTCTATTAGACTTTTATCTACTTGGAATCTTTTCATTCGTTTTACTAGAGTTACCGAATTTTACTAAGTATGAATTTGTCTATTAGTATACTGGATTTGATTATGTTAAAATCCATTCATAAATTCTATCAATTTTTTTTAAGTCTGAGCCTATTTATTTATGAACCTAAGTATTTGCATGTTTTCAATCTAAGTATAATTATGTACTAAACCAGAGGTATATATGATGATTTCTTCTTTTCTGAACATAAACTGCATGGCTGTTCAATTTGATTTTGCTTGGATCTCATTTTTACTACTTGATTGATTGGTATAGATGATGATTTATTCTTTCCCGAGCTTGAGCTACATGGCTGTTTAGTTTGATTTTGTTTAGATGCTATTTTCACTATTTGCTAGCAGATTTAGTAGTTTTGGCACTCTTTTTGGCTCTTTGATGGTCATAATTTCTTGTCAGCAATAGGTGTTTAAGGGTGCTGGTTCGGCGATGCTGCAGTAAGCAAGTGATGGTAACTTTTTTTTGTTTCGTTGGATCAAAAGTGAGGCAAATCCATCAGACAATAAGTTAATCCATCATGAGTTAATTCATCTCATTTTCATTAATTCCACCATATTTTACTAAGTTATAATTTGTTCGCTCATTCTACAAGCATTTATTTAGTCACAATTTGTTTATTTGTTCCACCAGAATTTACTAAATTAAGATCTATTCATTCGTTCTACCAAAGCTTACTGAATCAAATTATATTTATTCGTTGTATCGGAGTTTATCTAGTTAGAATTTATTCAATCATTCTATCAAACTTTATTTAGTTGGAATTTTTTCATTCGTGTTACCAAAGCTATTGAATTTTATTAAGTATGAATTTGTTCATTAGTCTACTAGATTTGAGTATATTTTTTAAGTCTGAGTATATTTATGTTATGAACCCAAGTATCTGTACGTTTTTGAATCCGAGTATAGTTACGTTCTAAACTTGATGGTATAGATGATAATTTCTCCATTCTTAAGTGTGAGTTGTACGATTGTTCAGTTTGATTTCGCTTAGATGCCATATTCGTTACTTACTCGATTGGTATATATGATGATTTATTCTTTTCCGAGCGTGAGTTGCATGGCTATTTAGTTTGATTTTGTTTGGATGTTATTTTTACTATTTATTAGTAGATTTAGCAGTTCTGACGCTCTTTTAGCTCTTCGATGGTTAAAATTTCTTGTTAGTAACAAATGTTTAGGGGTGCTGGTTCAATGATGCCGTAGTGAACAAGTGATGATACTTTTTCGTTGGGCCAAAAGTGAGGCAAATCCGTGGGCCATAAGTTAATTCATCACAACTTAATTCATTTCATGTTCATTAGTTCTACTATATTTTACTAAGTTATAATTTGTTCGCTCGTTCTTCTAGAGTTTATTTAGTCACAATTTGTTTATTTGTTCTACCAAAGTTTACTATATCGGAATCTATTCAGTCATTCTACTAAAGTTTGATGAATCAAAATATATTCATTTGTCATATCGAAATTTATCTAGTTAGAATTTGTTCATTCGTTCTATCAGACTTTATCTAGTCATAATCTTTTCATTCATTTTACCAAAGCTATCGAATTTTACTAAGCATGAATTTGTCCATTAGTCTACTAGATTTGATTAAGTCGGAATCTATTAATAAATTCTATCAAATTGTTTTAAGTTTGAGTATATTTATAGTTACGTTCTAAACCTGATGATATGGATGATGATTTCTTCTTTTCTAAGCATGAGTTGCATGCCTATTCAGTTTGATTTCGCTTAGATGCCATTTTCGCTATTTGCTTGATTGGTATAGATGATGATTTATTCTTTCCTGAGCGTGAGCTTTATGACTGTTCGGTTTGATTTCGCTTGGATGCCATTTTCAATATTTGCTAGCAGATTTAGTTGTTCGGAAGCTCTTTTCGGTTTTTCAATGGTTATAATTTCTTGTCAATAACAGGTGTTTATGGGTGTCGGTTCAATGATGCTGTAGTGAGCAAGTGATGGTAATATTCTTTTTTTGGTTTCATTGGGCCAAAAGAGAGGCAAATCCATCGGGCCATAAGTTAATCTATTACGAGTTAGTTCATCTCATGTTCATTAGTTCTACCATACATTACTAGGTTATAATATGTTAGCTCATTCTACCGGAGTTTATTTTGTCACAATTTTTTTATTTGTTCTACCAAAGTTTACTAATTCGGAATTTATTCATTCGTTCTATCAAATTTTGCTGAATTAAAATAAATTTATTCATTGTACCGGAATTTATCTAGTTAGAATTTTTTCATTTCTTCTATCAGACTTTATCTAGTTTTAATTCGTTTTACCAGAGCTACCGAATTTTACTAAACATAAATTTGTCAATTAGTCTACTAGATTTGATTAAGTCAGAATTTATTCATAAATTCTATCATTTTTTTTTTTTATGTCTGAGTATATTTATGTTATGAACCCAAGTATTTTTACGTTTTGAATCTGAGTATAATTACGTTCTAAACTTGAGTATAGTCACTTTCTAAATCATTGTATGCATACTTTTTGAGTTGGAGTAATTTTATTTGTATGTGCAGATTTAAGCTTAGACTCTTTCCATGAGTATATTTATTTGCATGTCTAGATTTAAGTCCAGACTTAACCCTTGAATTTATTCATTTGTATGTTCTGACTATAGTCCAAACTCACTTCCCACATCTATTCATATGCCTAGACTCACTTCTTGCGTTTATACGTATGTTTAGACTTAAATCCAAACTCACTTGATCATAACCATTTCTTTATATTCAGAATTGCCTATCTATTCACTTACCAAACATGTTGATTATTATGCAATGAATGTTTTTTTGTGAGTAATGGATAAGAAGTAAGTGTATGGTTATCATTATCAATATATGTGATTATTGAAAAAGTGAGGTAAAGATATAGATGAAGATGTGTTATGAAATGGATGCCGATTGTTGATGACTATGAGACCAAGGCATTAGTGTTGAAATACATGTAATGATTTATCATTAAAAATGAAAGTATATGTGTTGAAGTGCATGTAATGATTGTTCATTATTAATTTCATAAGAAATGACATATTATCACGATAATTAATATGTTATAGTGATGTGTATGGCTATGATGCAATGTAAGGAAATTTTTTGCCAGTGTTGATACCCTTATATGAGTATATGTGAAAGATTCTAGAGTCAGTTAAATGTTCTATCGTATGAGACAGTTCTTTACAAGTTTGAAGAGACTTACAAATCATATAATTTACAAACAATAAGAGTTGGCTTGTGTAAGCGTGTGTTGATCATCATAATGGGTTCGTACAACAGCATATTCATTCTTGCTAATGTAGAGGAGGCTTATGATGATTGAGCTATGTAGCTTGACAAAGAAATATTATGGTTTTGTCCCTCAAAAGTTGGTGGTGACGATGTCCTATGTGATAGGATGCATCGTGAGTTAAGATGAGTCATTTCTAGCAACAAGTATGAAGTTACCTATGTAAGTGTGTTGGTGAGTGCATGACTCGTATGAACTTATATGGATATCAACAAGCTTCATGAGCAATATGGACTCACTTGCAAGTGATGGTGAGATTCTTAACAAATATGAACTTACCTATGTATATTATATGTATGTATGTATATATAGGCGGTAAAATGCATGGCAAATATGATTTCACTTGTGTGTGAGTAGTGATGAAATATATGATGAGTATGAACTTGCCTTAAATATAATCCTATGTATGGTGTTGAACCACTAGGTGATACTGGTATATCATGAAATATTATGTCATATACTTGTTTATAAGTGAATGAACTTGTATTATTGTTAATGGTTTTGTATTGGCACATCATGATAGAAAAGAAAGAGATCTTGTTCATACTTGGTTATTTTGCATTGCATTGAACTTATGTTATTTGATTGATACTAGGTTGAGTACTAAGACGATCTCCTCCCTTAGATCTAGGGATTTTATTGATTGAGCTTTGGCTCATTCCTTATTTTTTTAGTATGTAAGATGATCCATTTTACACGGTGGAGGAGACGAGGTGATGTCTGAGACTATTAATCCCTAAGTTGGATGGTGGCTCACTTGTGGAATGGTACCGGAGTTGTAGTGATCATCAACCTGACCATTTTTCCAAGTGTATATAGTTTGGTAATAAGTACTAGTGTTTGTATAAGAAAGAAGTAATATGTATTAAGCTAGTGCAACCTTCTTGTATGGTATGTGGTGATGTATTTTATAGTACTTCCACATGCATAATTATAAGATATAATTGAAAATGATATGATATCACGTGACGTACTTAGGGCATCACAAGGCAAGGGTCGACAAGTTCTCATAGGGTGATGACGAGGGCTTACATGTACTTAATCAATGGATAGTAAAGTCGCTAGCCAAAATGAAAGAAATGAATAAAGGAAGGAAAAAAATCCGATTTTTTTTTTTTTAAATATTGCACGACGTCTGCATTATCGATTTTTGGCCAAAATTGGCCAGAAAGACTCAATTGGTACATCGTGAAAATGTTTAGGACAATATTGACACAATTGAAAGGCTTGAGACTGAATAATCATCATTATAATAGGTTTATGACTTTTTTTGGTACTTTTCTCATTAGAAGTTTCAAATCAAAACATGTACTACTATCAAGGTTTGAGGGGGTTTTATGTGATTTCTCCAAAAATAAATTAGGCCTTTGGTCCATATACTTTCATTTGTAACAAATTTAGTCTTTTTATTATTCTTCAACAATAATTTTAGTCCTTTCGTTCAATTTTCTTTTGTAATTTGCCACAAACTATTTAGTTAACACTGTTATTTTGACACATGAAGCCTACAACATAGACAAGCCGATGAAAACTTTTGATTTGTATACCTTTAGAGATTATCATTTTTAGCCAACATACTTCATCTTATCGACAAGATTAGTCTATAATACTTTTAAATAAAAAATAACTATTTTCGCCCTTTTTCTATTCTAAAACTTATGAAAATGACAAACTAAAGTTAGCTATTACTTGTAATTCATATGTGTTCAAATTGACAAGCTAATTGGCACCAATGCTACTGAAAACAACAATCATTTTTTTTCATGGCGAGAGTTTGATTCTAGTTGTTTGAATATTTGTTTTATATTATTTGTCTTGTTGTATTGTTCATTGATTAAGAATTTGATATGGCAATAGGTTGCAAAGTCGAATGAAGAATGATGTCATTTCCTTACCCCCTCCCCCCCCCCCCCCCCCAAAAAAAACTAGGGAAATTTTTTTAAAAGACAAGACGTGGGGGGCGACAAGGCCAATGAGGCAATAATGAGGTTGGAAGTCTAGGTGTTGAAGTTGGAAATTAAAGGAGAAAGGTTCAATCATTGTGGAGAGGGTCGTACCGACTACGAGTGATGTGAGACAGATGTGGAGTTGGAGGCTAGTCTTGTCGTTGATGAATTGATGAAGGGTGGATTTGGTGTTGTGAAGTGCTTGGACATACATGGAATGTGAGATCAGTGATGCCTATCTTGCTTTCACGAAATGCTTTATGTATCTCATCCTCACTATGCAACGAGACACCATTTCTTCTCTATCTTCTCTCAAGTAATAGGCCTCAAAAAAACACCTATATTCTTGCCCAAAATTTTCTTTTTCTCCTCTTTTTCATGGATTTTATTGGATTTTATCAGACTACTTCCTCCATCAATGACAAGCATTTCACAATGTTTGAGCTTGTTGTTGGGAATTTTAGTGAGACGCTCGATTTTGGCTCGCAAACGTTGTTTGTTGATCATGCACTGTGCTCTACCATAGCAAAAACAACTTTAAAACATTAAAAAGGGCCCATTGCTTGCCATTATTAGGAGAAGGAAATAAAAAAAAAATAGTTTTTTTTTTTGGGTTAGTGAAAATAGAGGTTAGCGGGTGAAGAATGAAGATTTAGTGGAGACAAAGAAGGTGAGGAATGTGATTCATGAGTTGGATCATTTCGTCTTTCCCATCCTCTAAGGGGGTGGATGAAGCCATTTTAAGAGTGAATTTAGAAGTATCCTTTTTATTAATCAATCAATTTTTTTTTCCATCAGTCAATAAAATACATAATGAGTAATTTGTCATTTGACCTTTTTGTTATTGAGGTCTTTTCCCTATCCATTTCATCCACGTTTATTTCTTCAAAATATCTATTTTAATTATATTAAAGTGCATGTATTTATCAAATTTTAACAATTTTTTAGTGTCTAATATCATTATTGGTTTTTATTTTTAAATTATTAGAATTTCATTTAAATTAGTTTTATCACATTTTCTATATATATATATATATATATATATATATTACTTTTTACAGCAATTAAAGGTGAAATAGAGATTTTATAAAAAGAAAGAAGATGATAACCTTGACTCGTTAAAAGTCATGTGCATTGCTACACTAACAGAAAAATAACAAAGAGTTAACATTTGTAACAAAATGAGAGTCAAGTAAAACATTGTGTTGACTTACTCTTTTTTTTTTTTTTTTTCAAATTTTACCAATTGAGTTTATTTAGCCAATTTTGATTAAAATTCGCTAACGTGGATGCTAGTCATTTTATGGAGCCTAGCTAATGTGGACATTTTAAATGAAATTTCAAATTTTAATATTTTTTTTTGTTTTTTGTTTTTTTTCCTATCATTTTGGCTGGTGACATTCAATAAGTCCTTGTAGGCTGACAGCAAGGGCTTGCCAACCTTCATCCAATGGCCAGCAAGGTTGCTAGCCAAAATGGAAGAAATAAAGAAAAGAAGAATTTTTTTTTTAATTGTAAGAATTATCAATGTTAGCAGCCGTAATGTCACATAGGGTAGTCGGCGTTTATGTTAGCAATTTTTTGCCAAAATTATCAGGAAACACTCAATTAGTAAATTATGAAAATATTTAAAATTAAATTGACACGATTGAAAAGCTTGAGACTATATTAGCACCACTATAATAGTTTTATGACTTCCTTTTTTGTACTTTTCTCATTGAAAGTTTTGGGGAAAAACATGTACTACTCTCAAGGTTCAAGGCGGTTATATGTGATGTCCCCAAAAGTAAGTTAGGTTTTTAATTTGGATATTTTCATCTGCAACAAATTTAGTCAATTTATTATTCTTCAATAAATATTTTAGTCCTTTTTCTCGTCCAAATTTTTCTTGTTCTCCTCTCTTTTGTGGGTTTTTATTGAATTTTATCAAGCTACTTCCTCCATCAGTAACAAGCAGTTAACAATGTTTGAATTCGTTGTTGGCAATTTCAGTGACACGCTCGACTTTGACTCATAGACAAAGTTTATTGATCATGTACTTTGCTCTTGTGTAGCAAAACACAACTTTAAAACATTAGGAAAAAAAAAGGGGGCTTGTTGCCTGCCATTATCGGGAGAATGAAATAATAATAAATAAATAAAAACAAAATAGAGGTTTGTTTTTGGTTGATGAAAATAGAGGTTAGTGGGTGAAGAATGAAGATTTAGTAGATATAGAGAAGGTGAGAAACGTGACCCATGAGTTAATTCCGTCTTTTCCGTCCTCTATTTCCATCCTCTATAGGGGTGGATGGAGCCATCTTAAGAGTGAGTTTAGAAGTACTCTTTTATTAATCAATCATTTTTTCCATTAGTCAATAAAATACATAATGAGTAATTTGTCATTTGACCTTTTTGTTATTGAGGCCTTTTCCCTATTTATTTCATTTGCGTTTATTTCTTTAAAATATTTATTTTATTTATATTAAGGTGCATGTATTTATCAAATTTTAACAATTTCTAATTGTTTACTATCATTATTGATTTTTATTTTTATATTATTAGAATTTTTTTAGAATTAATTTTATCCCATATATATATATATATATACTTTTTACAGCAAATAAAGGCGAAAGAGATTTTTTTAAAAAAAGAAAGAAGACGACAACTTTGGTCCATTAAAAGTCATTTACGTTGCCATGCTAATAGGAAAACAGAGTTAACATTTGTAACAAAATGAGAGTCAAGTTGAATATTGTGTCAATTTAATCTTAAATTTTTTGAAATTTTGCCATCTGGCTAATTTTGTTTAGAAATCATTGATGTGGACATTGGCTATTTTATGAGGCATAACTGACGTGACATTTTTAATAAAATTTTAATTTTTAATATTTTTGTTTTTTTTTTTATTATTTCTCTCTTTTTTTCCCCTATTATTTTGGCTGGCAAGCGTCAACAAGTCCTCAAAGGCTGATGGTGAGGGCTTGTCGGCCCTCTCTTTATGGCTAGCAAAGTTGCTTGCCAAAATGAAAGAAATAAAGAAAATAAAGAAATTCATTTTTTTTTTAAATTGTCAACATAAGCGGCAATGCCATGTAGGATAGTCAGTGTCCACATCAACAATTTTTGACTAAAATTAATTGAAATTAGTGAATTGATAAATTGTGAGAAGATTTATAACTAAATTAACATCATTGAAAGACTTGTGATTGAATTAGCACTATTGCAATGGGTTTATGACATTCTTTTTTTGTACTTCTTTCGTTGAAAGTTTCAAGGCAAAACATGTACTACTCTCAAGGTTCAAGGGGGTTATATGTGATTTCTCCAAAAGTAAATTAGGTCTTGGGTTTGGATATTTTCATCTATAACAAATTTAGTCCTTTTAATATTCTTCAATAATTATTTTAGTTTTTTCGTCCAATTTTCAATGATGATTTGCCGCAAACTTTTCAACCAACACCGGTTATATTGACACGTAAAGCCTACTACGCATGCAAGCTGATGAAACAATATATACTTTTGATCATTATACCTTTATAGATGATCAGTTTTAGCCAACATATTTCGTCTTATTGACAAGATCAGTCTATACTACTTTAAAAAAAAAAAAAAACTATTTCCCCTTTATTTCTATCTTAAATCTTATGAATGTCAAACTAAAACAAGCTATTACTTATAGTTTTTTTTTTTTGGTGATCGAGGATTCGCCGGAGCATGTCCTTGTCAACTTACGCCAATTTGGGGTCTCACAGGCCTCCGCGGTGGAGGACCAACATCAACTATATGTCGGGGGAAAGTGGCCTAGTAACCCACCATCGGGCCCCCTGCTTTAATTATTAGCAACACAAGATTTCGAACCTCGACCTCCATGCGCTAGAAGAAGAGATCTCAACCAATTGCACTGCCCACAGGTGAGTAGTTATTACTTATAGTTTATATGCATTCATATTGACAATCTAATTAGCATCAATTCTACTAAAAATCAATAATCCTTCTTTTAATTTCAGATCCATATAGATAGATAAGTAGGCAACTTTTAAATATTATGTGAAAGCGAAATTTCCAAAATTCAACTAAAGAGATAAAAAGTAAAGATTTTTTTTTCCAAAAATAATACAAAGAGGGTTAAGTATGCTTTTGATGTTTTTGACTATTCACGCACATTGGCAATCAAATCAATCAGACTTTTTTTTTTTTGTGAAATATATCTTCATCTAAATCATGCGGTCCTCCCATACTTGCTAACGTGGCAACACTGGCATAGTAAAAGATGAGAAAATATTGGGTAGGTCCAGAGCTCCAAATTGGCAAATGCCTCGGTCACTTGCTAATCATCGCATGTTCCACGTGGGCCCACTTGTTAGGAGAGGCAACCCTCTTGTCTCTCTCCTCTCTCCTTAGTGTCTCGGTTGCTCTCTGTCTCTAATTGCCCTCTCCATTACTTTTGTTTGCTCTCTCTCACTAGGATTTTAAGGGTGCATTTAGTAATATTTCTATTTTTGGGAACAATTTTTTTTTTCAAAAATAGTCATTTTATATTTCTATTTCTTAGAACAATTTCAGAGTATAAGAATGAGTTTGGTAATTATACAAAATTTTTATTCTTGAAATAGAAAAAGAATAGGAATGGTACAACTCACAAATTTTTTATAATGTAGATTTTTTTTTAATTTTTTAATAATTGTTTTAGATTTTTCTTTTTTCCCTCTCTTCTTCTTCTTGCTCCTCCTCTAGTCGGCAGTGTCCAGTGAATGACGGTGGCTGACTAGCGGCGGCGGGTGGCGAGGAAGAAGAAGAAAAGAAAAAAAGAAAGAAAAAATGACTTATTTATAAAAATTATTCCCAACAACAAAATGTTACATTGTTCTATTTTTTTTTTTTAGTGGAAGAAATGTAAAAGAGAGAAGCATTACTTTGTTCTATTTCTTGCTTCTATTTCAAATTTATGCCTCCTCTACTTTTCTATTTCGAAGAATAGAAAAATTAATTGATGTTATCAAACATATTTTTGTTTTTGTTTTTTTTATTTCCATTCTTTTTTTTTTCAAGGAATAAAATAACATAAATTGGAAGAAATATAAATGTTATCAAACGGAGAATAAATCTCCAAATTTTGTCTGAATTTTCTTGGCGAAGAAGAACAAACCAACTGGGGTACTGGGGAAATCCCATCTCGAGGACTAAAATGGAGTTTTCCATTTTGGTTGAATAATCAACATTGCCAAGCAAACTATCGCCAAATCCTGAGCACGTGTAAAGATTTTATTTTCTGGCTAGTAAAGAGGAAGATGGGAAAACAGAGAACTGTGATATTCTTTCTGGACCGGATTATTCACAAGTCCCTGAAGCAGAGCTTGCGGCTGTCATATTGGGAGTTGTCGAGGTGACGGCCTCAGTGTCTCTAGCACTTTTTGATGGCTTTGCTTCTTCCTTTCCTGAAAGAAGTCGTCGTGGGACTGCCGGTTGAGGCTGTCAAAGAAAGCATGAGTGAGAGACGAGAGAGGTGAGAGAAAAAAAAAGAAAAGGTGATGGAGACGGAAAGGGGTGAGAGAAGTAACGGAGATCGACGAAGAAGAGAGGAGAGAGAAGAGAGGACTTTGCCTAACAAGTGGGCCTCGCACGGGACACGTGGCGATCAGTGAGTGGATGAAGTGTTTGCTTACTTGGAGTGCCCGGCCTACCCAATATTTTATCAGTGGTGAAAGATTGCCATGCAGTATAAACATGATGGTGACATGGCACACCATGGTCAACTCGCTCCATCACTAGCTAGTGAAGGCCGACGATCCTCATATGTCGCCGGCGAGGGTTACTAGGTCACGCCATGACCGCCCCTAGCGGGGAGGGGCGGGGGCATTGTTGATACCTCCCTCTCTCTTTTATTTGTTTTTGTTTTTGTGTCTTACATAAATAAGTTACCAATATCATAGAGGACACGTCTTAAAATGAGGCAGGTGATTAAGGGTGAGGTTGGCAAATGCTTCGACTGTTTAGATTTAGCATCTCTCTTGACTCCAAAGATTTTTTTTTTTTAAGCAAATAGTATTTGATAATCACAATGGAAAAGTACGTTGGAAAGTAAATTTTGAAATGAGATTTTTTTTTTTTTAAATAAAGATGATAAGTGCATTCAACATTTAAAAAATTGTTACGAAAGTATAATTAAGTCCTAAAACTTTTAAATAGTGCAATCAGTAGAAGGAATTGATCGGATCAATACCCACAACAGAGAAGTGATGCTTCATGCTTGAATTTCCTGTTCAAACGCAATCTCTTTAGGCTTTAGAAGTATAGTTTCATCGATCCCTCTAATACCCGCAGCAGAGAAAGTTGATGGGTGAACGCGCGATTAGCCATGTTTGCTTCCGTCCCGTCTACATTTAAATTTGCTGTACATTTCATACTTCAGTAAGTTCCTGCACTGTATGAGGCAAGAGGTAAGCTTCCTGCACATATTGCATCTGGTACACTCATAATCTGCGACCTGATGCACGTTGATCTGCACATGCGAATCGGCCCCTAAATGTGAAGAACTCGACGTCCAGTTGATGGGCTGGTTATGTGATCTCTTCTATCGACACGCCAAAATGTTCCCAGTGATGATCACAGAGGGGTCACCTCGATGCGCCGGCATAATAATCCAGCATCCGCCATATTCACGAGATTCACGAGTCTTCTGCATTTCTCAGTATATATTTGTCATTTAAGATCTCGACCAACTGTTATATTTCCTCTACTCTTGCACAGGTCTGTTCATGCAAAATTTTTCAGTATAGTGGTCGTCCATTTAAAATTCCTCCTGCTTCTTCTGTTCACTTTTCATCCTTGCAACATCTCATCTCCTGCTTTCTCTGTTTCTGAGTTTAAATTCCTCTGTTTTTGAAGGTTGGCTTAGGGGTTTTTCTTCAAATTGGGCTACATCTGTCTGAAAGCATCAGGTTTAAAATATGAACTCTAATATCTATCCCAGAACATGGTGAGCAGAGCAACTACTCTCCCTCCCATCTTCTATATTGGGTTTCTCCTCGTTAAAGCTCAAATAACCTTTGATTATCATGGCGAAAGTTTTGACAGTTTTCTTTGTCACCTCTTACATGCTCCAAGAAAACCTCAGAACTAAATTGTAGCCACTTCAACAATGATTATTTTCTTTCGTAATGGTATGTTGATTGTGGCATTATATGCCGTTAATTCCAAAAAGAAATAAACTGAAGTTTTATCCATGGAGCCAAAAGGGAAACTTACATAATGCCTGTTTTTCATTTTATACACAAGAACTCATGAAAAGTGTCCTTAGTTGGACTGTGTATGTACTTCAAAATGAGTTCCTCACCCAAGGTCCATTCTCAACCTCTGCATCTACAAATAAGCTTGTCGAACTGAATTGGCTTGACACAATCTGCTATCTAATCATCATCCTCCGAATCTGCACCAGTATATATAGATATCAGTAGTGAATTCACACTCCATAATTGAGGTTATAAACACACTGATATGGCACGGCCTGTTTCTTTGGACACCATGACTTCGTGTATCACACTATGTAAGGAAGTTGAGTTGAAGGCTTACCGGATCGTATATCTTCGCCCACTTTTCCTCGGTTCTTTAGCTGCCTTCTGATCATAGAGCATATTAGGACCCACCAATAAATGTGGAAGATGAGCAGCATCAGCAACATTGAGTTGAATATGTAATAAAGCGGTGTGGCATAAGCTTCCTCCATTGGTAAGTAATCACAGAGAGTGGTACTGCACAATTTAAAGCAATCGTAAGCCCAAGGTATCCTAAAACCTGTAGAAGTAAATGAATTGAGATCAATTACATGAGGTCGCACCCTGTTGTTCTAATGACCCAGAATGGGAAGTATATTAGACGTAGCATGAGCCATGAAAGGGCGAATAATCCGAAGAAAACGCTCGCTCCAAGCTCATGTTCAGAGTACTTGAAAACTTTGGCAGCTTCTAAGAACACGTCGCTTGCATCATGAAGTGCCAGGACAATTGCGCCAACTCGAAAGAAACTGCACAAGCAAGGAAAGTGTCTTGTGATAAGAAGACGCACATTTTCATAAAATAGAGTGTGCCAGCGATAAGATGGGCAAAAAAAGTTCAATACTGTAGAGGTATAGATGAGACAAAGTTGATCTTCAATGACTAGTTTATATGCCATTTACAAGTTGCAAGTGCATTTTAGATATGGATGGTTTCAGGTGACACGGCCTGTAATTCTCTTTGAGGGTATAGATGAGACAAATACCTAGTCAAGTATGAGTAGCCAATCAAGAAGACCGTGATTACATGATGGGACATCATGACAGCAAAGTCCTTCCTTCGAGTTTCCCAGGTAACAAGAGCAGCAATACTGTAAAGGTAGAATCCGCATTGGCATACGTAGATAAGCTTTAGAGGAAGCCTGAAATGATGAAAAACAGATGAGTACATGTGCTTCTGCAATTGCAACCTTCGAAATTTGACCAACATTCTTGCATACGACTTGAAATGAAAGGACTCTTTGTACTGTAAAATAGGTGAGAAGCAGTGGGGTATATACAATGAAATAGCATTGCTTGTTTTATCAGCACTCTAATTCACAGCAGTAACACAATAATTTTTTGGCATGTCTGCTGAGCTAACACATTCACAGAGCCCTCCAACCTTTTCATTATTGCTAGCTTACGTTATTTAGCAACTTAAGCATGCTAGCAAATAACACAAGTGAAAAGACAAAGAAGAGAGAGAGCTTAACAACTTGCCACGAATGACAACAACAAACTGAAGATGACAATAGATCACCGTGAAAATGCAATTCTGAGTATGTCGATAGTTAGAACTCGGAAATGCATCAAAGCTGTTAATCTCACAAGCATGAAATTACTTACTTCAACTGCTGGTTAGGCCAACCTTCAAAATACTCTGACGTGTCCCAGAACCATGGCTCGTGATAAGTGATCTTGAGAACGCAATATTCAACAGCGGCGTAGTATGTCAACTTCCACATAGATTCTGAACATTTTACAATTTTTGCCTGGACCGCCTCATTGATTTTCAACTGCCCAGATCCAAGACGAAGCAACGAGATCGCAAGCCTCTACAAGATATTGGAAAAAAGAAGAAGCAATGAAACAATTTCAGAAGTCACAAAATCCACAAAATAAGATTTGCTGGGTGTAAAGAGCATTATACAAGTGGCTAAACACTAGCCTAAGTGGTATTTGCATGCATCGGGCTCACATGAATCAGGGGCACACAATCCGACCAATGGGTAATGGCGCGAGCACATGAATAAATTTTCCCTAATATCAGCACCGCGAGCATCGAGCCATTTCCAGATCGTAGATGTATAACCATCATCTCCTCAACAGGTCTGCCAAAGCAATGTTGCCGTGTAAGCTTCGATGCTTCGTCGGCTCAGGCAAGCCGTCACACAAGAATGCCATCTCCACAGCCATTAATCTCTAAATTCCTGGAAAACCCATCTCTTCATCTGACCTTCCCCCTCAATCTAAGTATAGCTCGGATCACATGCTCAGGCAGGACACGCGAAATCGGCCTCACGAATCGTACGGAAAAACCCATCTCCCAGCTTCACAAATCTAAACGCGTGATCTTTAGCAATACCCAGCACGACATTTCCCACGCCGGTCCCCACATATGCAAACGGCGATCGAGAACAAGAACACGCGCAAAAGGACGCCTACCCAACTAGCAAAGAAACCTTACACGGAAGACGAACCGGTCAAGGAAGGACCTGGCGGCGACGAAGCCGAGCGCGAAGCAGCCGGCGACGAGGAAATGCGGGGCGCTCGGCCCGCCGTCCCGATCGAAGAAGGAGCTCATGTGGGGCCCGGCGGCGGGGCGACCCGACCCGAGATCCGACCCGGGGGTTGGGGGGGGGGGGGAAGATTCCGGCTTTCCCGGACCTCCTCCGGCGAGCGGAAACGCCGTCCGCGCCTCTGCCCTGAGTCAGCGGCTCGGCGTAGGAAGGAAGGCAAGCGGAAGAACGGCGGAGAGCGCGGGGGGGCTCTCTGAATCTGGCGACCTTCTCCATTTATAGATTCCTGCAAGCGCTCCTCCTTCCCTCCCTCCCTCTCTCTCTCTCTCTCTCTCTCTCTCTCTCTCTCTAAACTGAGATACTGCCACGTGGCGTATGGGGGGGGGGGGGGGAAGGGGTGGGGCCCGTCATGGGCCAATGGGGGAGGCGCTCTTGCTTGGAAGCAACGCGTGATTTCTACTTAGGATGGGGAGAAGGTTGGCACGTGACGAGTTCATTCCCTCGCCTCACCCAGCCCCCGGTTCAATTTGCGTGAGAAAAAAGCTTGCCGTGTCGCCTGTTTATTGATGGCAAATTGACAATCAAGGGAGTTTTTTCTTTTTATTTTTTATTTTTTTGGGTCAAAACAATCGATGAATCCACCGATGAGTAGTCGACTTAGTTCGGCTTTGGGAACTTCACTGCATAGGTCATAGGATCGAAACTTTGTAGCTGCTAATACGTTTTAAGTAGGGGCCATGGTAGTGAGGTCCTGTGCTAGTTTTCTCCTAGGTATTAATATGTAAGGGCCATGGTAGTGAGGTCCTGTGCTAGTTTTCTCCCAGGTATTAACGCTTGGTCTGGAGTGTACCGCGTATTCTACAAGCCATGGGTTGCCTAACGTAAGCCCAACAGGCTTGGCGAATCTTGGGCATAAAAAAAAAAAATCAAGAAAGTTTTTTTTTTTTTTTTAGTGATTCAAGGAATCTCGTACAACCGGCAATCGGCGAGTAAACCATGAACAACAGGTAGAGTCACCACCACCCTTGTCTTTGTGAGAGGAATCAGCGTCCAATCAACTACACCGCTACCATAGGTGGTAACAATTAAGAAAGTTGGTAAGGGAAAAATTGAAATTTTTGGGGGCTGAATGGATTGGATTCAATTGCAAAATGAAAAGATTTGTGCAAATTAGATCTGTCGCTGTTGTTTTACCAAATATCTCAAGTGAAGATGTTGTGTGTTGAGAGGAGCTGCTCTCTAGTTTGGATATGATTTGCTATGTACCAATTCTATTGGTGGAGAATTCAATCTGGCAATTGGCAAAATACCTTAAAGCTTCACAGCCGTGGTGTGGTTGTTGTTACTGCCAAGGCCTTATATTCGATTGATGCAAAACATAAAGACAGCATACGCACACAGAGTTCTACTGTAATTTTAGCGCGAATTCGTCTGTCATAGGAGAAAGGTCTAATCCCAAAAGAAAGGGAAATGTGTTAATCAGGCCTGGATCAACGAGAAGAATTACTAAGAGAGTTATAAATTTATTGTCATTATGCCAATTTAGCTCTAATGTTTTTTTTTATCAATTCATTTTTAAATCTTTTATAATTGCGCCAACTCAGTTTATTTAAACAAATTTGGCTAGTTGGTACTAACGTGGACACTGGTCGACATCGGCTATTTAAGGAACATTGACATGACAAATTTTTAATAATAATTTATTTATTTATTATTTTTTTCCTCTTCTTCCTCTTTGACTTTTTGTCTTTCTTACCCACAATGACCCACGAAGAAAAAAAGAGGAAAAAAATAATAACAAATTCGAAAAAAATATAAAATATTATTAAAAAATTACAACGTAAATGTTCACAAGACAAGACAGCTAGCATCCACGTTAGCACTCGCATGCCAAATTTAGTCGGATGAACTAAATTAATATAATTGCAAAAGGTTTAGGATTGAATTGACATTTTTTTTTTTTAATTTGAATTGGATTCTCCATAAGAAGCACGAAATTATTCATTTATCTTTTTGACTAGTTGAGAATCTCGTGCGAACAAACTTGAGCTCGTTACTCGATAGGCAACTTTTTCCGAATTATCTAAAGAAGAAAATATTGACGACTTTTTCACTAAAATATATATATATATATATATATATATATATATATATATATATATATATATATTGACGACTTCATGATGATTATCTTCACAGATGAACGTGCAACATGGGTTTAGCGACAAACCCATCTTTTTCACATGAATACTTCGCAGTAAATATACAATCACAACTGAACCTTTGTATCAGAAGTCAATATGCAGCAAACCATAGAAGGAGCTCTAGATTTATTGCTGCCTGTAGATCCATAGGACAGGAGTACAGATGCAAGCAGATTGTATGCGAATATAAACCTGGAAAAAAAAATAAGAATCTCGACATACCTGACCCAAACATAGAAACATTTTTGAGTGCAGCGTTGGCGAAACGATCCCATTCCATTATTCCCCCAGACTCAGCTGGGGAAAAGAAGAGGAAGGGCCATAGAAATGGGAAGTGATTTCATCAACGCTGCACTCAATAACGTTTCTGCATCATGGGAACCTCTACATTCCTCAAGCAGCCAGCAGCATAAACATCTTGCAATTTTCCAATATTTAGAGCCAGTCTTTTATAATGTAGTCACCAGGAAAGTGCAGTACAAAGTGACTTTTGCATTTGCTTGTACTGCCTTCTGATCTGCTAAACAAGTGGAGTTTTGGGTCTTGTCTCTGCTTGGCATCAGAATATAAAAAATGCCAAGTGCATCGGAAGAAGTGGGAGTCCTGTACTCCTTCGTTGTACTGAACTCTTGCGCTACAGTTCCGTACGAACACCCCCACTCAACCATCTCATTCTTTGCCTGTCGCGGAATCTTGACAACGAAGAACCTGCTGAGCTGCCCCCGAATATAGTTTCCAAGCTTTCACATGAATTAATCACAAGAATCTCCAGGTTCGGCGGCAAATAGGATGTGGGATAAACTTCTTTGAGCTGAGGACAAGATTCTATTTTTAGCTGTTCTAGATTTTTTAAGCTCCCTGGCTTCACTTTCTGACTGCATATGGTCTTCAGCCCAGCAGCATAGGAAATATGGATTTCCAGATTTTCAGCTTCTCCAAGCACTACCTCTAGATTCTCCAGATTTGGACACTGTCTCACTTTCAGTACTCGCAGCGATACCATCATAACCCCAATTCTCACAAGCTTTGGTAATTCCAGAAGATCCAAGGTCTGCAAGTTACATTCCGCAGACATACCAGGGTTAAATAGCTCTTTCAATTCAGCACAAAATTTGATTTTAAGGTTTTCAAGCTTCTTTGGCAGCTTGGAAAATGGGAAAATGTCAGTGAGCATTGGGCAACAATCTATAAACAAGCTCTTAAGACCTTGGAAGACCTCAGACTGCAGTTTATCATCACAGACACATATTAAGGAAGAGAGATTACACAGATAAAGAAAGTCAAGATTTCCCAAAGCTTTGGCATCTTCTTCTCCATCAACTATACGATGGATATTCGTGCACCTATCAAGCCAACAGCTCTTTTTGATGTCAAATTCTCTTTAACAAGTTCAGATAAGTGACTTAAAGAGCTATCATCAATTAGTGATATGTGGTCAGCATGCTCGAGAACATGTTCAGGTAGACTGGAAAGGCAATAGGATCCATGGATCTCCAGATACTGCCCTGTTTCTTTAGGATGAGGAATTCTTCCCTGAGAGTTGATTTCCATCAGTAGGCCCCTGTCTCCAAGGTCATATATCCTTCCATTTTTATTTATGGGAAGCCAAATAGAAAAGTGGAATTTTTGGAAGCATGTATCCCACAACTTAGGATTTTCTTCCAAGAACTGGAGAAATCTGCTACCACATATTGATATGGAAGACCGGTCAGGAGATGCGGAATTCTCAGAACTTAGGGATTCACAGGCTCCCAAGTGGAACTCCTCTGGAATATACTTTTTCTTCTTCCGGTCAACTTCTTTAATGTGCTTCATATCCTGAAGATTGAGCTTCCCTAGACTAGTCCGATTTTAGACATCATAAGGAAATTCTTTTATTTTTGTCCCTGAAAGATCCAGAACTGCCAAGTTGGTAAGAGACTTCAAATTTTCCATTTCTTCCAAATCAGCACAATCTCTCAGCAGTAGTTGTCGGACGTTGCTAAAAGACTCAAGGGTAGGTAAGAACCTTACTTTGGTCCCCGATAGATCCAGCAGCTCAAGCTCCTTTAGGGCATCCAGCTCAGATACTTTACAGGAGCAACCTCTTAGAGACAGTTCCCTAAGGTTAGTGAGGTAGGACACAGACAGCAATTGTTCAAATTTTATTTCAGAGAGGTTGAGAATTCTTTGATTGCTCATATGGCGAAAAAACTCGAGTTTTATGCTCAAAGATTTTGCACCACAGTGGTCGAGTACCTCTAGGTTCAACAGAGCTTCCAAGGAAGGAAGGTCTTTCAAGTAGGTGCAATTTCTCATTATTAGGTGATGGAGGCTGATAGGAAAGCAACTTGAAGAAGGCTTTTAATTGTAGTCTCTGAAAGATTGATGGTCTTCAGGTGAGACATGCCCCAAAAGGAGTCATTGCTTGCTACCACCAACTCCGAGCATCCCGAGAGATCAAGAACTTCCAGTTTCTGAAGTTTACTCAAGTTTGGCAACCAAGTGAGGAATTTACCATTCTTCACTGAGTGCAAACGAAGTTCAGAATTTTCAGAAAGTAATGTCAGAGCTTTTATTTTAGAATTTGAGAGAATGAGTTGGCGAAGGGAATTAAGATGTTCGAATGACTCATCTTTGAATTCTTCCAATATAGAGGCATCAGAAAGGTTCAGCTCCTCAAGGCCTTGGAGGCCCTGCGTGAATGGCAATTTTGGAAGCTCCACACAACCACTCAAAAGAAGATGAGATAAGCTGCTGATGTTGCGAGGTAGCTTATTTACAGCACTACCCGAGAGATCCAGAATTCTAAAGTGAATCTGAGTTTACAGAGAATCTGCTTGTAACTCTTCTAAAGATGTTGCCTTCGAAAGCTAAAAAATCTCTAGTTTAGGTAATGGTTTTAGGGTGGGAACTCTTGCCAGGGATGGACAGTCACTTAAGTGGAGTTGAGTGAGCTCTCCCAAATTGCGAAAGTAGGGCAAGCGCCCAAGCTTGGTTTAGGATAGAATGAGAATTTGAATTTTCTGGAGAGAAGAGAGGCTCTTGACCTGGATATTTGTGAAAGAGTCTGAACCAGAAGAAATCGAACACTTCAAGTTTTGCCAATGAAAGCACTTCCTGTTTTGCTGATTCCTTTGTCTTCAATAATTTAAAATCACACAATTGTTTCAAATTTGGACAATTTCTAAGAATGAGCCAACGGAGTTCACTCTGATTTAAGACAGAAGCAGGAAGCCACTTAATGCCAACTTCATATAAGCTAAGAGATCTAAGATCTTTCATATGCTCAAAAAGATCATCATGGATTTCCTCCACAAAATAAGCCCCAGATATCTGAAGAATGAGTAACTTCGTAAGTTCATGGATCTCATCTACATTCTCCAGCAGGCAACAGCCCCTCAGATCAAGTACTTGAAGCTCCCTCAATATTGAAGGTTCTAACGGCAGCTTTTTGAACATCGGATTTAAGATGACCAGAACTGTAAGTCTTTGTATGCGTAAGGGACTTCCCTGCAAAAACGAGCACCATCTACAAGGAGTGTGGACATCTCGCTCCTTTTCCCACTACGTGTTTTGATCATCCCATTGGTCTGTATAACCATCCAAGACCAGCCCAAGTTTGGCCACTCAGCACACTAGCCATGCCAACAGATGCAGACCTGCTAAGTCCATATCGTCAGTGATCAGTGACTCCCAAAGCATCACTTTCCGTATAAACATAACTATTCTCCTTTTCTCTTAGAAATCCGCAATCTTTGAGCTCCATCGGAGTATGATGTCCCTCCTCATAGGCCTTCTCAATATGATCATGGTGATCAAAATACCCTTCCAGTAACCAGTGACTTATCAGCTCATCGTCATGGATGCTATCATGATGGAGAAACAAGCATCTGCAGTGCCAACAGCACTTATTGGCAACATTTTATACACATGCTGTAATAATGTTTCGATATCAGCAGATTCAAGTATAGAGACCGCTTCTTCAACAGCATTGTCCAATTCAAAGTCCTTCACATTATTCATGGCTTCTGCCATCATAATAATTGCCCCAGGATGACCTGAGCTATTATTCAATAGCTGCAGACGGTCTTTCAAACGCAGTTGCCCTAGAAACTGCCGCCTTGACCCTATTCCGCAGTAAATTTGATGAGTCAACATCAGACAGGAATTTGATTTCATATGATCTTCTATCTTCACTCCAAATTGTATCCCCATTTCCCTCATTGCCAATACCGGTATCTCTGCCACTTCTTATGATTAAAGCCTTAAGAAGGTGCCCATGGAGGATGTTGCTTAAAGCAAAAAGAATTTTCTTTTCATCCTTGTTAATAATATCATCCAGAACTGCAAGAAGATATGGATCTTTTCCAGCCACAGCAACATCTTTCTGATCAACCTTCACCGTTGCTTTTGGTTCAGGCTTTCCAGATTTCTTCTCTTCTGTCTTTGCAGTTTTCATTTGTTCAAGTTACGCAGATTTCATCAAGTTAAGCTTTTTCAGTATTCTCCGATTCAGACTTTCCAAGTCCACTTCTCGCTCCTGTTGCTCAATCTCAATATTATCATATGTTTCCCACTCCTCATTAGAAGAAAACACAGACAGCTGAATGGCAATAATTTCAACAAGAGATTTGACTTCATAATTATATCCTGGGACCACCCAAATAGTTCCACAGGAGGAGCCCTCAAGTATGGCAGACTTACACATCTGTTTTGCCATCCATGTTTTACCCGCTCCAGCTTCTCCCAAAAGTCAACTGTTTTCATGTTATCATCACTTTGAAGAGCTGAAACATGTTTTTTCCGAGTTTCCAGAGAATCTGTTGGGTTGGCCATTGCTGGCAAGGGCAACTGTACAAATAGGACATTGATTAAGGATGATTTTCTTTTCTTTTTCTTTTTTGGCTGGACTATACTTCTAAGTTAACCATAGCTCAACTGTTCCACATACACCACTTAATATGTTAGTGCTTCAATACAAGCATGCATTGTCAAATATCAACTGCAAAGGCTCAAAAGGGTAAAGGAGTTGGGGGGGGGGGGGGTGGTTAATGACCTTCAGGAAGAAAATTTAACTACTCCAACCTGGAAACCAGCAATGTAAAAAAGTTTATTGTCTCATCAAACACGAATATCATGTATTATTACTTCCAGCCTCTAGGAGGCCCCTGGTACAATAAGAATGATTGCATTACTTTTAACCAATGTGCCCGATATTTTCCGAATGCAATAAGTTGATTATAGCCTAACCATGTAGTTTTTCAAATTCTTGCAGCCATCCTCACAAATCCAATATAGAAACAATGGAAAACTAAAGTAATCACCATACTCTGCCATGTCGTAAGAAAAGTCAGCATGAAGGAGCTTATGATCTAGCTTCCACATTCTGTTAAGTTCTGATCAGTTGGCCAGGATAAAAGAATAGCACTGCATGGTTGTCCTATGGGAGACTTGAATTTCTTCCAATGAGTCCATTGTGAAAATTAGGTCAAGATCATCAGCTTTAAACATGTGCCAATATCAAAATTCGAGGCTTTTACATGGATGTGCCATGATAAAAGAGACGATGGCGCCAAGCTAAGAGTGATTTCAGTTGTCGGCGAGGAAGCCATCGGCAAAACAGCTCTAGTGAGGAGCGTCTACGGCAGAGCGGATGTTAAGCATCATTTCGACTGCTGCACTTGGGTCCGGGTTGGGCCGAAGCCTAACCTGGTTCATCTCATGATCGACTTGCTCAAGCAGCTGAGGGTCCCAGAATTGCGAGATGTGGATTGTATGAACGAGGAAAAGCTGTCCGACGTCCTCCAAGGATTCCTGATGGAGTGCTGTTATCTGACGGTCCTGGATGACTTGTCCGATCTCCTTCTCATGGACAAGCTCTTGATAAAGGTGCTTGCAGACTCGAGGAACGGGAGCAGAGTAATCATCACGACTCGTAACAGCAAAATACCCTCTTCCACTGATCCCTGGTATGCCACGCATCTCGAGTTGACCCCCCTCAACCAAGAACAGAGCAACAAGTTATTGAAGGGATAGTAGCAGCGCTTTCGATGGGGTCAATCCGGACGGAGAACTCCTCCCTCTCAAAGAGAGGATTCTTAGCAAATTGGGCGGTTCTCCAACCAAGATCGTTCTACTCGGAGGACTTTTATCCACCACCACGTTGAGTGGATGCACCAAGCTTGTCGATCAGCTTCCCGGTCGTCCCACACTCCAAGATATTGTGCATTTGAGCGTTAATGACCTTTCAGAAGGGTTAAAGCAATGTGCTCTGTACTTGACTCTGTTCCCTAAGGAATCTGAGATTCCCACAAGGAGGCTCTTCAGACTTTGGTTAGCTGAAAATCTCGTATCTTCAGCGTCGGAGAACAGTGCAGAGGCATGTTTTGAGATTCTGGTGTCTAGACACATGATCAAGGAAGCTCGACAGAAATGGGACAGGAGTGCCCAATCGTGCCGCTTGCCTGGATTGTTGCACGATGTCTTTTATCAGATGGCTGAGAATGAAAGATTCCTCAAGATCTTTGACTGTTCTATTCATGATAAAAAGAATTTCGATGCCCCGCGTATGGCCATACATAGGGATATTTCAAGAGTAGGAGAAGCAAATGCGCACATGAATGTGCCCGAAGCAGGACGAGAGCGATTAGAAACAAATGCACAAGAAGCACGCGTGGAGATCACACCTGCCGAGCCAGATCAAAGACTGTCCACCAGTGAAAATTCCACGCCGCCGCTTGGTGTCCAACAACTCCTTTCCTATGTGTCATTCAACACCATGAAGCTGGGAACACAGGCCGGAGAGATAGTGGCGTTACTTAAACCATTAGTGCCGACAAGGGACTTGAGTTTGCTGAGGGTACTTGATCTTGAGGGTGTCTACAAGCCTTTTCTTCCGGAGGAGCTTGGCAACATATTGCCGAACGTAAAGTACATGGGACTCAGATGGACTCTTCTTGAATCGCTTCCAAAGTCAGTGGTGCGATTGTCTTGCCTGGAAACTTTGGATCTGAAGTACACTAACATAACCCAAGTGCCAGTTTCTATTTGGGAGGTAGAGAGTCTGCAACACCTATACATGAATGAGGTGTCCTTTAACAAGTCCGTTCATCCTCAACTGCATTCCAAGAAATCTTTGAACTGCAACATCCAAAAGGTTTTGGCTAAAAGTCCAACATTTAATTGCAGAAATTGGTGTCCAACAAGCTATTCCGACAAATGTACACATTTGCTTATCACCAGTCAAGATTGACTCATTCCTCTCGAAAAATTCACCAGGGACAAGAACTTGAGACAAAAGCTTATGCATGCTATGCATGCACAAGGGTAAAAGTAGACTAAATATGCTGTAAGGAGCAAATCAATATGGATCAAAGACTTTGATCAAATGTATTTTTCCCACAAAACAAGAAGGGAAGAGAGACTGTGAAGTTGCAACAACAGGTTAAAAATGGCCAGGTTCCTTTTGAAGAAAACCTTCTTTGTTCCTCTTCCCTTAATAAAGTCTCATACTCTGCAACACAAATCGCTTACTGGAAGTATGAGATTTTGTGGGAACACTTTGCCTCATGCTTAATCTGGTCTTTTACCTAGTACTATGTGAGGAAATTTAATTAGGAAGGTAAATGGGGCCTAGAAAGATTCAAAATCAAGATCTTCAGCTCTAATAATATATGAAATTTTATGGACCACTACTAACTATTTTCAAAGCTCACGCCATTGGACGAAGGCATGACTTATTTTATTTATTTATTTATTTATTTTATATCAAGGATTTGGCCTGACACACATTATGAGTGCTCACGACCACTACTGGCCCGACTTGCCCAATGGAGACCACCGACTATACCTGGAGGGAGGCTAGCACATGACCCCACCACCATAGTCCCTTACTTAAGACGTGTATAACAGCGCGGAGATTCAAACTTTCAACCTGATGCTAGATCTATTCGCACGTCTCTGCCAACACAGCTGCCCACTGGTGGGTAAGGCATGACTTATTTTTTAAATACTATAACATGAAGAATTAGTAAAATCACTTCAAACATCTTTCTTAGCTCAAAATGTAAGTCACTTTTAGCCATATTAACAAACTCTCATTCAAGAAGTTGGGTTCTACATTTGTTTCTTGCTCTATAAATCTCGCGACAAAGTCTACTTTCACAATTTCACCTAATATTTGTTTAGTTCTAGCTAAGTCTGCCCTTCAAGTTAGTTCTGAAAAACTGAGCATGAAATTGTTCTAAATGCCTCAAGACTCGGACGGAGCTGAAACGTAAATTTACGTACGATTGAAAGCATTCTTAGTCAAAGAATTCCCAAAGGTTACAAAGTCATCCAACGCTAAGTAGGAATATATGAGATCGACAATTGACTGAGCTCCCTCCCCCTTCCCTTTCTATTTCTTTTTCTCTTTCCCTTTCCCTTTCTATTTTCTTTTGGTCTTCAATTTTTCCTCCGATAATTTCTTTATTGAAATTTTGGACTCGTCGATAATTTGACGGACAATGAGACGTGGTCCTAAATGTGACACACTCGAATATTCAATTCCTGAAACCAAATCAAATTCCATGGTTAAAATCGACCGGACGTGATTTTAGTCCAATCCAACCAATTAAGTAGCTTTTAGGGATTTTACCGCGGATATATCCCTTAACGGCTTCACCCAATATGTTAGTTAACTCGTGAGTGATCAGCTTAGAGAAAAAGGACCATAGGCGTGCCGACAATATGCACATTTCATTTTATCGAAACGGGATCAAATTTCAGGATGTCACATCGAGGATTCGCCAGAGCATGTCCTTGTTAGCTTATGCCGATTTGGGGTCTCACAGGCCTCCTCGGTGGAGGACCAACAGCAACTATACGTCAGGGGAAAGTGGCCTAGTAACCCACCGTCGGGCCCCCTGTTTTAATCGTTAGCAACACAGGATTTCAAACCTCAACCTCCATGCGTTGGAAGGAGAGATCTCAACCAACTGTGCTACCCATGGGTGGGTAGTTATTACTTATAGTTTATATGCATTCATATTGACAATCTAATTAGCATCAATTCTACTAAAAATCAATAATCCTTATTTTAATTTCAGATCCATATAGATAGATAAGTAGGCAACTTTTAAATATTACGTGAAAGCGAAATTTCCAAAATTCAACCAAAGAGATAAAAAGTATAGATTTATTTTTTTTCCAAAAATAATACAACGAGGGTTAAGTATGCTTTTGATGTTTTGACTATTCACGCACATTGGCAATCGAATTGATCAAACTTTTTTTTTTTTTTTTGTGAAATATATCTTCATCTAAATCATGCGGTCCTCCCATACTTGCCAACGTGGCAACACTGGCATAGTAAAAGATGAGAAAATATTGGGTAGGTCCGGAGCTCCAAGTTGGCAAATGCCTCGGTCACTTGCTGATCATCGCATGTTCCGCGCAGGCCCACTTGTTAGGAGAGGCAACCCTCTTGTCTCTCTCCTCTCTCCTCAGTGTCTCCGTTGCTCTCTTTGTCTCTAATAGCCTTCTCCATTACCTTTTGTTTGCTCTCTCTCACTAGGATTTTAAGGGCGCGTTTAGTAATATTTCTGTTTTTGGGAACAATTTTTTTTACAAAAATAGTCATTTTATATTTCTATTTCCTAGAACAATTTTAGAGTAAAAGAATGACTTTGGTAATTATACAATTTTTTTTTTCTTGAAATAGAAAAAGAATAAGAATGGTACGACTCACAAATTTTTTATAATGTAGATTTTTTTTAATTTTTTAATAATTGTTTTAGATTTTTCTTTTTTCCCTCCTTCTTCTTGCTCCTCCTCTAGTCGGCAGTGTCTAGCGAATGACAGTGGCCGACGAGCGGCAGCGGGCGGCAAGGAAGAAGAAGAAAAGAAAAAAGGAAAGAAAAAATTACTTATTTTTAAAAACTATTCCCAACAACAAAATGTTACTTTATTCCTTTTTTTTTGGTGGAAGAAATGTAAAATAGAGAAGCGTTATTTTGTTCTATTTCTTGCTTCTATTTCAAATTTATGCCTCGCCTACTTTTCTATTTCGAAGAATAGAAAAATTAATTGACAAACATATTTATGTTTTTTATTTATTTTCATTCTTTTTTTTTTTGAGGAATAAAAGAACATAAATTGGAAGAAATATAAATGTTATCAAACGGAGCCTAAATCTCCAAATTTTCTCTGAATTTTCTTGGCGAAGAAGAACAAACCAACTGGGGTACTGGGGAAACCCCATCTCGAGGATTAAAATGGAGTTTTCCATTTTGGTTGAATAATCAACATTGCCAAGCAAACTATCGCCAAATCCTGAGCACGTGTAAAGATTTTATTTTCTGGCTAATGAAGAGGAAGATGGGAAAACAGAGAACTGCGATATTCTTCCTGGACCGGATTATTCACAAGTCCCTGAAGCAGAGCTTGCGGCTGTCATATTGGGCGTTGTCGAGGTGACGGCCTCAGTGTCTCTAGCACTTTTTGATGGGTTTGCTTCTTCCTTTCCAGAAAGAAGTCGTCGTGGAGCTGCCGGTTGAGGGTGTCAAAAAAAGCAAGAGTGAGAGACGAGAAGGGTGAGAAAAAAAATGGTGACTGAGACGGAGAGGGGTGGGAGAAGTAACGGAGACCGGTAAAGGAGAGAGGAGAGAGAAGAGAGGACGTTGCCTGAAAAGTGAGTCTCGTGCGAGACACGTGACGATCAGCGAGTGGATGGAGCGTTTACTGACTTGGAGTGCTCGACCTACCCAATATTTTCTCGGTGGTGAAAGATTGCCATGTGGTGTAAACACGGTGGTGACATGGCACACCACATTCAACTTGCTCCATCACTAGCTAGTGAAGGCCGATGATACTCATATGTCGCCGGCTTACCCAATATTTTCTCGGTGGTGAAAGATTGCCATGTGGTGTAAACGCGGTGGTGACATGGCACACCACATTCAACTTGCTCCATCACTAACTAGTGAAGGCCGACGATACTCATATGTTGCCGGCGAGGGTTACTCGGTCACACCATGACCGCCCTTGGCAGGAGGGGTGGGGGCATTGTCGATACCTCCCCCTCTCTTTTATTTGTTTTTGTTTTTGTTTTTTTTGTTTTTTGTTTTTTTTTGTCTTAGATAAATAAGTTACCAATATCATAGAGGACACGTCTTAAAATAAGGCAGGTGAATAAGGGTGAGGTTGGCAAATGCTTCGACTGTTTAGATTTAGCATCTCTCTTGAGTCCAAAGATTTTTTTTTTTAAAGCAAATAGTATTTGATAAACACAATGGAAAAGTACATTGGAAAGTAAATTTTAAAATGAGATTTTCTTTTTTAAAATAAAGATGATAAGTGCATTCGATATTTAAAAATTTGTTACGAAAGTATAATTAAGTTCTAAAACTTTTAAATGGTGCAATCAGTAGAAGAAATTGATCTTGATCGGATCAATACCCACAACAGAGAAGTGATGCTTCATGCTCGAATTTCCTGTTCAAACGCAATCTCTTTAGGCTTTAGAAGTATAGTTTCATCACGCCCTCTAATACCCGCAACGGAGAAAGTTGATGGGTGAATGCGCGATTAGCCATGTTTGCTTCCATCCCGTCTACATTTAAATTTGCTGTACATTTCATACTTCAGTAAGTTCCTGCACTGTATGAGGCAAGAGGTAAGCTTCCTGCACGTATTGCATCTGGTACACTCATAATCTGCGACTTGATGCACGTTGATCTGCACATGCGAATCGGCCCCTAAATGTGAAGAACTCGACGTCCAGTTGATGGGCTGGTTATGTGATCCCTTCTATTGACACGCCAAAATGTTCGCAGTGATGATCACAGAGGGGTCACCTCGATGCGCTGACATAATAATCCAGCATCCGCCATATTCACGAGATTCACAAGTCTTCTGCATTTCTCAGTATATATTTGTCATTTAAGATCTCGACCAACTGTTATATTTCTTCTACTCTTGCACAGGTTTGTTCATGCAAAATTTTCAGTATAGTGGTCGTCCATTTAAAATTCCTCCGGCTTCTTCTGTTCACTTTTCATCCTTGCAACATCTCATCTCCTGCTTTCTCTTGTTCTGAGTTAAAATTCCTCTGTTTTTGAAGGTTGGCTTAGGGGTTTTTCTTCAAAATGGGGTACATCTGGCTGAAAGCATCAGATTTAAAATATGAACTCTAATATCTATCCCAGAACATGGTGAGCAGAGCAACTACTCTCCCTCCCATCTTCTATCTTGGGTTTCTCCTCGTTAAAGCTCAAATAACCTTTGATTATCATGGCGAAAGTTTTGACAGTTTTCTTTGTCACCTCTTACATGCTCCAAGAAACCTCAAAGAACTAAATTGTAGCCACTTCAACAATGATTATTTTCTTTCGTAATGGTATGCCGATCATGGCATTATATGCTGTTAGTTCCAAAAAGAAATAAACTGAAGTTTTTATCCATGGAGCCAAGGGGGAAACTTACACAATGCCTGTTTTTCATTTTATACACAAGAACTCATGAAAAGTGTCCTTAGTTGGACTGTGTATGCACTTCAAAATGAGTTCCTAACCGACGGTACATTCTCAACCTCTGCATCTACAAATAAGCTTGTCGAACTGAATTGGCTTGACACAATCTGCAATCTAATCATCATCCTCCGAATCTGCACCAGTATATATAGAGATCAGTAGTGAATTCACACTCCATAATTGAGGTTATAAACACACCGATATGGCACAGCCTGTTTCTTTGGACATCATGACTTCGTGTATCACACTATGTAAGGAAGTTGAGTTGAAGGCTTACCGGATCGTATATCTTCGCCCACTTTTCCTCGGTTCTTTAGCTGCCTTCTGATCATAGAGCATATTAGGACCCACCAATAAATGTGGAAGATGAGCAGCATCAGCAACATTGAGTTGAATATGTAATAAAGCAGTGTGGCATAAGCTTCCCCCATTGGCAAGTAATCACAAAGAGTGGTGCTGCACAATTTAAAGCAATCGTAAGCCCAAGGTATCCTAAAACCTGTAGAAGTAAATGAATTGAGATCAATTACATGAGGTCGCACCCCGTTGTTCTGATGACCCAGAATGGGAAGTATATTAGACGTAGCACGAGCCATGAAAGGGCGAATAATCCGAAGAAAACGCTCGCTCCAAGCTCATGTTCAGAGTACTTGAAAACTTTGGTAGCTGCTAAGAACACATCGCTCGCACCATGAAGTGCCAGGACAATCGCGCCAACTCGAAAGAAACTGCACAAGCAAGGAAAGTGTCTTGTGATAAGAAGACGCACGTTTTCATAAAATAGATTGTGCCAGCGGATAAGATGGGCAAAAAAAGTTCAATACTGTAGAGGTATAGATGAGACAAAGTTGATCTTCAATGACTAGTTTATATGCCATTTACAAGTTGCAAGTGCATTTTAGATATGGATTGACACGGCCTGTAATTCTCTGAGGGTATAGATGAGACAAATACCTAGTCAAGTATGAGTAGCCAATCAAGAAGACCGCGATTACATGATGGGACATCATGACAGGAAAGTCCTTCCTTCGAGTTTCCCAGGTAACAAGAGCAGCAATACTGTAAAGGTAGAATCCGCATTGGCATACGTAGATAAGCTTTAGAGGAAGCCTGAAATGATGAAAAACAGATGAGTACACGTGCTTCTGCAATTGCAACCTTTAAAATTTGACCAACGTTCTTGCATACGACTTGAAATGAAAGGACTCTTTGTACTGTAAAATAGGTGAGAAGCAGTGGTGTATATACAATGAAATAGCATTGCTTGTTTTATCAGCACTCTAATTCACAGCAGTAACACAATAATTTTTTGGCATGTCTGCTGAGCTAACACATTCACAGAGCCCTCCAACCTTTTCATTATTGCTAGCTTACGTTATTTAGCAACTTAAGCATGCTAGCAAATAACACAAATGAAAAGACAAAGAAGAGAGAGAGCTTAACAACTCGCCACGAACGACAAAAACACACTGAAGATGACAATAGATCACTGTGAAAATGCAATTCTGAGTATGTCGATAGTTAGAACTCAGAAATGCATCAAAGCTGTTAATCTCACAAGCACAAAATTACTTACTTCAACTCCTGGTTAGGCCAGCCTTCAAAATACTCTGATGTGTCCCAGAACCATGGCTCGTGATAAGTGATCTTGAGAACGCAAGATTCAACAGTGGCGTGGTATGTCAACTTCCACATAGATTCTGAACTTTTTACAATTTTCGCCTGGACCGCCTCATTGATTTTCAACTGCCCAGATCCAAGACGAAGCAACGAGATCGCAAGCCTCTACAAGATATTGTAAAAAAAAACAATGAAACAATTTCAGAAGTCACAAAATCCACAAAGTAAGATTTGCTGGGTGTAAAGAGCATTATACAAGTGGCTAAACACTAGCCTAAGCAGTATTTGCATGCATCGGGCTCACACGAATCGGGGGCACACAATCTGACCAATGGGTAATGGCGCGCACATGAATAAATTTCCCTAGTATCAGCACCGCGAGCGTCGAGCCATTTCCGGATCGCAGATGTATAACCATCATCTCCTCAACAGGTCTGCCAAAGCAATGCTGCTGTGTAAGCTTCAATGCTTCGTCGGCTCAGGCAAGCCGTCACACAACAATGCCATCTCCACAACCATTAATCTCTAAATTCCTGGAAATCCCATCTCTTCATCTGACCTTCCCCCTCAATCTAAGTATAGCTCGGATCACATGCTCAGGCAGGACACGCAAAATCGGCCTCACGAATCGTACGGAAAAACCCATCTCCCAGCTTCACAAATCTAAACGCGCGATCTTTAGCAATACCCAGCACGACATTTTCCCACGCCGGTCCCCACATATGCAAACGGCGATCGAGAACAAGAACACGCGCAAAAGGACGCCTACCCGACTAGCAAAGAAACCTTACACGGAAGACGAACCGGTCAAGGAAGGACCTGGCGGCGACGAAGCCGAGCGCGAAGCAGGCGGCGACGAGGAAATGCGGGGCGCTCGGCCCGCCGTCCCGATCGAAGAAGGAGCTCATGTGGGGCCCGGCGGCGGGGCGACCCGACCCGAGATCCGACCGGGGGCGTGGGGGGGGGGGGGGCAGGATTCCGGCGAGCGGACCTCCTCCGGCGAGCGGAAACGCCGTCCGCGCCTCTGCCCTGAGTCAGCGCTCGGCGTGGGAAGGAAGGCAAGCTGAAGAACGGCGGAGAGCGCGGGGGGCCTCTCTGAATCTGGCGATCTTCTCCATTTATAGATTCCTGCAAGCGCTCCTCTTTCCCTCCCTCTCTCTCTCTCTCTCTCTAGACTGAGATACCGCCACGTGGCGTGGGGGGGGGGGAGGGGTGGGGCCCGTCATGGGCCAATGGGGGAGGCGCTCTTGCTTGGAAGCAACGGGTGATTTTTACTTAGGATGGGGAGAAGGTTGACACGTGACGAGTTCAGCCCCTCACCCAACCCCCGGTTCAATTTGCCTGAGAAAAAGCTGGCTGTGTCGCCTGTTTATTGATGGCAAATTGACAATCAAGGAAGTTTTTTTCTTTTTATTTTTTACTTTTTTGGATTGGAACAATCAAGGAATTGATCGGTGAGTAGGTAAGTTGGTTCGACTTTGGATATTTCACCGCATAGGTTATAGAATCGAAATTTCGTAGCTAGTAACACGTTTTAAGTGGAGGCTATGGTGATGGGATCCTATACTAGCTTCTCCCTAAATATTAACATTTGGTCTCGGATGCACCGTGCATTCTATAGTTTGGCAGGCTCGGTGAATCCTGGGCATAAAAAAGAAGAAGAAAAAAAAACAATCAAGGAAGTTTTTTTTTTTTGGTCAGAACAATCAAGGAAGTTGGTAAGGGAAAAATTGAAATTTTTGGGGGTTGAATGGATCGGATTCAATTGCAAAATGAAAAGATTTGTGCAAATTAGAGCTGTCGCCATTGTTTTACCAAATATCTTTAAGTGAAGATGTTGTGTGTTGAGAGGAGCTACTCTCTAGTTTGGATATGATTTGCTATGTGCCAATTCTATTGGTGGAGAATTCAATCTGGCAATTGGCAAAATACCTTAGGAGATATCATTTTTCATTACAAATCATCATCCATGGTTGGCAAGCGTGCAAGAAAAGCCACTTATGCTCATACTTCGATGGAAGAAGTGGCCGTGGTGCATTTGATTCTCCGGATGCACAATCTGAGGGTATTTTTGTATGAAAACTCCATGTCATGTATTAGAAATCTGAAATAGAGAGAGTGAACTTGAAGGAAAACATGAGAGGGAGTAGGGCATGGGCTATCACCTAGACATCGACAACACCTCATCCAGCTTAAGCAAGCTTCACAGCCGTGGTGTGGTTGTTGTTATTGCCAAGGCCTTATATTCGATGACCCAAAACATAAAGACAGCGTAGGCACACAAAGTTCTACTATAGGTTTAGCGCAAATTCGTTTGTCAAAGGAGAAAGGTCTAATCACAAAGGAAAGGAAAATGTGTTAATCGGGCCTTGATCAATGGGAAGAATTACTAAGAGAGTTATAAATTTATTGTAATTATGCCAATTCAGCTCTAAACTTTTTTTTTTAATCAATTCAGTCTTAAATCTTTTATGATTGCGCCAATTCAGTCTATTCAAACAAATTTGGTTTGTCGGTACTAACGTGGACACTGGCCGACGCAGGCTATTTAGGGAATGTTGACATGACAAATTTTTAATAATAATTTATATTTTATTTTTTTCTTTTCTTTTTCTTTTTCATTTTTTTCTTCTTCTTCCTGTTTGACTTTTGACTTTCTTACCAGCAATGACCCGTTAAGAAAAAAAGAGGAAAAAATAATAACAAATTCGAAAAAAATATAAAATATTATTAAAAAATTACAACGTAAACGTTCACGAGGCGAGACAGCCAGCATCCACGTTAGCACTCGCATGCCAAATTTAGTCGGATGAACTAAATTAGTATAATTGCAAAAGGTTTAGGACTAAATTGACCATTTTTTATTTTAATTTGAATTGGATTCTCCATAAGAAGCACAAAATTATTCATTTATCTTTTTGACTAGTTGAGAATCTCCCGCGAACAAACTCGAGCTCAGTACTCGATAGGCAACTTTTTCCGAATTATCTAAAGAAGAAAATATTGACGACTTCATGATGATTATCTTCATAGATGAACGTATAACATGGGTTTAGCGACAAACCCATCATTTTCACATGAATACTTCGCAGTAAATATACAATCACAACTGAACTTTGTATCAGAAGTCAATATGCAGCAAACCATAGAAGGAGCTCTAGATTTATTGCTGCCTGTAGATCCATAGGACAGGAGTACAGATGCAAGCGGATTGTATGCGAATATAAACCTGGAAAAAATAAGAATCTCGACATACCTGACCCAAACATAGAAACATTTTTGAGTGCAACGTTGGCGAAACGATCCCATTCCATTATCCCCCCAGACTTGGATGGGGAAAAGAAGAGGAAGGGCCATAGAAATGGGAAGTGATTTCATCAACGCTGCACTCAATAACGTTTCTGCATCATGGGAGCCTCTACTCTCCTCAAGCAGCCAGCAGCATAAACATCTTGCAATTTTCCAATATTTAGAGTCAGTCTTTTATAATGTAGTCACCAGGAAAGTGCAGTACAAAGTGACTTTTGCATTTGCTTGTACTGCCTTCTGATCTGCTAAACAAGTGGAGTTTTGGGTCTTGTCTCTGCTTGGCAAGTGCCAAGTGCTTCGGAAGAAGTGGGAGTCCAGTCCTGTACTACTTCGTTGTACTGAACTCTTGCACTACAGTTCTGTACCAACACCCTCACTCAACCATCTCATTCTTTGCCTGTCGCGGAACCTTCAAGCCCTTTTCCTTTGAAAGGCATGCTGATGCCTACATCACGTGACACGATAGGCATGGTATCACTAGCCACATGCTCTCGATTCTGGTAACAAGGATAACAGATGCACATTATGAAATGTCTCTATAGGCTTTTCTGAATCTTGGGTACTTCAGAGAATTGAAAAGTTTATGCAAATTCACATCTTGAATGAACAGATTTTGTTTTTCCTAGTAGAATCTTCTATTGAAGCTTTATATATGTCTATGATCCCAAACTTCTCTCCCCTGTATGTCTATGTAATTTGACAGTGAACAACAGAACAGAAATAAAAGAAATGAAAAAACGAAATTAAGTCAAGAGAACTCTTCCTCCACAGCACATGCTCAACAAAAAGAAAAACAGACAAATTCATGAAACTATAAGCATCTTTCTTCATGACATGATGATATTCACTCACCCTCTCACACTTAGGGCCTTCTACGTAGTATCATGATAGAAACATTACAGGGAGGAAAACTACAGCTCTCCTCTCCCATATAGAATTCTGATAATAATAATATGGAGATAACTGCATCTTCCCAAAACTTCAGAATATGATTTTCTCGAGTGATACTTCATTGATCATACATTCTCTTAAAGTCTAATATACGCATATAACTGGTTCTACAATTATAAATGACGCAGCTCGTAAAAGTAATGTCTAACTTGGTATTTATGAACAAAATCAGCTATTATCTCAGCCTGAATGTAGATTGAGGGTTGCCAATAGGAACCTGAATCCAGTTTAGAAATGTAAATAATAGCCTCATAATGTAACAAATTAAAATTGGTGAGTTCGGGTAGATAAGTATGACACCGCTACCGTCACAAAGGTCTCAATATAGGTGGGATTGAATCAGTAGAAATATGGAAGTATCGACACAAAACGAGGAACCTGAAACCAAGCATGAAAGAATGGCATAGGCTTCAAAGACTCGTTTATATAAAACATTGACATTTGACATCCAGTATCTAATTCTATGCTGCAGCACATCTCTTAAGGAAACGTATGCATTAAGTCAGAACAAGTGTGGTTGGACATTGCATCCCGTAAGCCTCCAGTGATTTCTCTATCCATTCACGATTGCCGTGAGTGTTAATACATCACGGAAGAAAAAAGCTGCCAGACATTTCAGTTGCAATTTCTCTTGCATTCAATGGATCATCACATTCATGACGGAAGAAATGCCTGCAAAAGCAATGAGATCCGGAGATGCTGAAATGGGAATTGCAAAGTGAATGAGATTCTAAATGTATAGATCAGTGAGGACTTACTTCTCACTTAACCAGATCGTTCTATTTGCAGATTTGGGCAGTCGCTGTCAACATGACATTGACCTGGTACTTTGAATGCAGTGCTGCTTAGACAAGGCAAGCTGCAGAATCGTAATCTTGACAATGAAGAACCTGCTGAGCTGCCTCTGAATATAGTTTCCAAGCTTTCACATGAATTTATCACAAGAATCTCCAGGTTCGGCGGCAAATAGGATGTGGGATAAACTTCTTTGAGCTGAGGACAAGATTCTATTTTTAGCTGTTCTAGATTTTTTAAGCTCCCTGGCTTCACTTTCTGACTTCGTACAGTCTTCAGCCCAGCAGCATAGGAAATATGGATTTCCAGATTTTCAGCTTCTCCAAGCACTACCTCTAGATTCTCCAGATTTGGACACTGTCTCACTTTCAGTACTCGCAGCGATACCATTATAACCCCAATTCTCACAAGCTTTGGTAATTCCAGAAGATCCAAGGTCTGCAAGTTACATTCCGCAGACATACCAGGGTTAAATAGCTCTTTTGATTCAGCACAAAATTTGATTTTGAGGTTTTCAAGCTTCTTTGGCAGCTTGGAAAATGGGAAAATGTCAGTGAGCATTGGGCAACAATCTATAAACAAGCTCTTAAGACCTGGGAAGACCTCAGACTGCAGTTTATCATCGCAGACACATCTTAAGGAGGAGAGATCACACAGATAAAGAAAGTCAAGATTTCCCAAAGCTTTGGCATCTTCTTCTCCATCGACTATACGACAGATATTTGTGCACCTATCGAGCCAACAACCCTTTTTGAAGTCAAATTCTCTTTAACAAGTTCAGATAAGTGACTTAAAGAGCTATCATCGATTAGTGATATGTGGTCAGCATGCTCGAGAACATGTTCAGGTAGACTGGAAAGGCAATAGGATCTGTGGATCTCCAGATACTGCCCTGTTTCTTTAGGATGAGGAATTCTTCCCTGAGAGTTGATATCCATCAGTAGGCCCGTCTCCAAGGTCATATATCCTTCCATTTTTATTTTTGGGAAGCCAAATAGAAAAGTGGAATTTTTGGAAGCATGCATCCCACAACTTAGGATTTTCTTCCAAGAATTGGAGAAATCTGCTACCACATATTGATATGGAAGACCAGTCAGGAGATGCGGAAATCTCAGAACTTAGGGATTCACAGGCTCCCAAGTGGAACTCCTCTGGAATTTCTTCTTCCGGTCAACTTCTTTAATGTGCTTCATATCCTGCAGATTGAGCTTCCTTAGACTAGTCCGATTTTAGACATCATAAGGAAATTCTTTTATTTTTGTCCCTGAACGATCCAGAACTGCCAAGTCGGTAAGAGACTTCAAATTTTCCATTTCTTCCAAATCAGCACAATCTCTCAGCAGTAGTTGTTGGAGGTTGCTCAAGGGTAGGTAAAAACTTTACTTTGGTCCCCGATAGATCCAGCAGCTCAAGCTCCTTTAGGGCATCCAGCTCAGATACTTTACAGGAGCAACCTCTTAGAGACAGTTCCCTAAGGTTAGTGAGGTAGGACACAGACAGCAATTGTTCAAATTTTATTTCATAGAGGTTGAGAATTCTTAGATTGCTCATATGGCGAAAAAATTAGGGTTTTATGCTCAAAGATTTTGCACCGCAGTGGTCGAGTACCTCTAGGTTCAACAGAGCTTCCAAGGAAGGAAGGTCTTTCAAGTAGGCGCAATTTCTCATTATTAGGTGATGGAGGCTGATAGGAAAGCAATTTGAAGAAGGCTTTTAATTGTAGTCTCTGAAAGATTGATGGTCTTCAGGTGAGACATGCCCCAAAAGGAGTCATTGCTTGCTACCACCAACTCCGAGCATCCCGAGAGATCGAGAACTTCCAGTTTCTGAAGTTTACTCAAGTTTGGCAACCCAGTGAGGAATTTACCATTCTTCACCGAGCACAAACGAAGTTCAGAATTTTCAGAAAGTAATGTCAGAAAGGTTCAGCTCCTCAAGGCCTTGGAGGCCCTGCGTGAATGGCAATTTTGGAAGCTCCACACAACCACTCAAAAGAAGATGAGATAAGCTGCTGATGTTGCGAGGTAGCTTATTTACAGCACTACCCGAGAGATCCAGAATTCTAAAGTGAATCTGAGTTTGCAGAGAATCTGCTTGTAACTCTTTCAAAGATTTTGCCTTCGAAAGCTAAAAAATCTCTAGTTTAGGTAATGGTTTTAGGGTGGGAACTCTTGCCAGGGATGGACAGTCACTTAAGTGGAGTTGAGTGAGCTCTCCCAAATCGCGAAAGTAGGGCAAGCGCCCAAGCTTGGTTTTGGATAGATTGAGAATTTGAAGTTTCTGGAGAGAAGAGAGGGTCTTGACCTGGATATCTGTGAAAGAGTCTGAACCAGAAGAAATCGAACACTTCAAGTTTTGCCAATGAAAGCACTTCCTGTTTTGCTGATTCCTTTGTCTTCAATAATTTAAAATCACACAATTGTTTCAAATTTGGACAATTTCTAAGAATGAGCCAATGGAGTTCACTCTGATTTAAGACAGAAGCAAGAAGCCACTTAATGCCAACTTCAGATAAGCTAAGAGATCTAAGATCTTTCATATGCTCAAAAAGATCATCATGGATTTCCTCCACAAAATGAGCCCCAGATATCTGAAGAATGAGTAACTTCGTAAGTTCATGGATCTCATCTACATTCTCTAGCAGGCGACAGCCCCTTAGATCAAGTACTTGAAGCTCCTTCAATGTTGAAAGTTCTAACGGCAGCTTTTTGAACATCGGATTTAAGATGACCAGAACTGTAAGTCTTTGTATGCGTAAGGGACTTCCCTGCAAAAACGAGCACCATCTACAAGGAGCGTGGACATCTCGCTCCTTTTCCCACTACGTGTTTTGATCATCCCATTGGTCTGTATAACCATCCAAGACCAGCCCAAGTTTGGGCACTCAGCACACTAGCCGTGCCAACAGATGCAGACCTGCTAAGTCCATATCGTCAGTGATCAGTGACTCCCAAAGCATTACTTTCCGTATAAACATAACTATTCTCCTTTTCTCTTAGAAATCCACGATCTTTGAGCTCCATCAGAGTATGATGTCCCTCCTCATAGGCCTTCTCAATATGATCATGGTGATCAAAATACCCTTCCAGTAACCAGTGACTTATCAGCTCATTGTCGTGGATGCTATCATGATGGAGAAACAAGCATCTGCAGTGCCAACAGCACTTATTGGCAACATTTTATACACATGCTGTAATAATGTTTCGATATCAGCAGATTCAAGTATAGAGACCGCTTCTTAAACAGCATTGTCCAATTCAAAGTCCTTCACATTATTCATGGCTTCTGCCATCATAATAATTGCCCCAGGATGACCTGAGCTATTATTCAATAGCTGCAGACAGTCTTTCAAACGCAGTTGCCCTAGAAACTGCCGCCTTGACCCTATACCGCAGTAAATTTGATGAGTCAACATCAGACAGGAATTTGATTTCATATGATCTTCTATCTTCAGTCCAAATTGCATCCCCATTTTCCCTCATTGCCAATACCGGTATCACTGCCATTTCTTGTGATTAAAGCCTTAAGAAGGTGCCCATGGAGGATGTTGCTTAAAGAAAAAAGGATTTTCTTTCCATCCTTGTTAATAATATCATCCAGAACTGCAAGAAGATATGGATCTTTTCCAGCCACAGCAGCATCTTTCTGATCAACCTTCACTGTTGCTTTTGGTTCAGGCTTTCCAGATTTCTTCTCCTGTCTTTGCAGTTTTCATTTGTTCAAGTTACGCAGATTTCATCAAGTTAAGCTTTTTCAGTATTCTCCGATTCAGACTTTCCAAGTCCACTTCTTGCTCCTGTTGCTCAATCTCAACATTATCATATGTTTCCCACTCCTCATTAGAAGAAAACACAGACAGCTGAATGGCAATACTTTCAACAAGAGATTTGACTTCATAATTATATCCTGGGACCACCCAAATAGTTCCACAGGAGGAGCCCTCAAGTATGGCAGACTTACACATCTGTTTTGCCATCCATGTTTTACCCGCTCCAGCTTCTCCCAAAAATCAACTGTTTTCATGTTACCATCACTTTGAAGAGCTGAAACATGTTTTTTCCGAGTTTCCAGAGCATCTGTTGGGTTGGCCATTGCTGGCAAGGGCAACTGTACAAATAGGACATTGATTAAGGATGGTTTTCTTTTCTTTTTCTTTTTTGGCTGGACTATACTTCTAAGTTAACCATAGCTCAACTGTTCCACATACACCCCTTAATATGGTAGTGCTTCAATACAAGCATGCATTGTCAAATCTCAACTGCAAAGGCTCCAAAAGGGTAACGGGGTTGGGGGGGGGGGGGGGGGAGTGAATGACCTTCAGGAAGAAAATTTAACTACTCCAACCTGGAAACCAGCGATGTAAAAAAGTGTATTGTCTCATCAAACACGAATATCATGTATCATTACTTCCAGCCTCTAGGAGGCCCCTGGTACAATAAGAATGATTGCATTACTTATAACCAACGTGCCCGATATTTTCCGAATGCGATAAGTTGATTATAGCCTAACCATGTGGTTTTTCAAATTCTTGCAGCCATCCTCACATATCCAATATAGAAACAATGGAAAACTAAAGTAATCACCATACTCTGCCATGTCGTCAGAAAAGTCAGCATGAAGGAGCTTATGATCTAACTTCCACATTCTGTTAAGTTCTGATCAGTCAGCCAGGATAAAAGAATAGCACTCCATGGTTGTCCTATGGGAGACTTGAATTTCTTCCAATGAGTTCATTGTGAAAATTAAGTCAAGATCATCAGCTTTAAACATGTGCCAATATCAAAATTCGAGGCTTTTACATGGATGCACCATTGTATTACTAAACCACTTATTTATCAACAGGACTTAAAAAAAATCCTGTGCTACTGAGGAAATCTTCTGCTACAATAGTTGTTCCCTAGAGTATTACTCGCAAAAACAACTTTGATTTGGGAAAAGTTTACATCTGTTTCATCACGCAGATTACAATTGAATTGTAGCACTTGGACATTGAAAATAAGTTGAAGTTCGTTACAGTAGTTGTAGACCAGAGTCCTACATCTGACGTCACATGCACAAGGAAATTTGACATTTGTTCATTTCACAATGATGACAAAGACAAAAAGAAGTGGAAAAACACCTTTTCCCTAAAGCTTTCTCACTGTCTCGCTCTGCCCAGAAGTAGTTTTGCCTCATTTTTCTCTTTAAATATAAAAGTCATGCCTAAAGACTGCCCATAATTACTAAGTGTTAAAGCTCATAAAACAACAATCAAAACAGAAAACATCTCTTTTGTTTGAGGGAGAGAAAGGATAAAAAACAGAGCATAGCACTTCATACGTCTTGTGCGAAGGAAAAAACTATTGAGTACAACAACTAAATACAAAGCAGAAACTGCTCACATACGTGCAACACATAACTGCACACAAACGTGCTATTAACTTCCTAGAAAATAGCAAAAACACTAATTGCATAACTTAATTTACTTGGCTTTTTTTTTTTTAAAAAAAAAAGAGGAAAACAGAGGAAACACGACTGAAAACAGCAGCACTGAGATAATTCCAACAAACTCCTCCTTGGATCAGTTGCTGCTGTAAATTCCTATTTTCTCTCTTAACAGCTCAAATCTTCTAGCCTGAAGTGGTTTTGTGAACATATCTGCAAGCTGATCTTCAAATTTGCAATAGGCCAACTTGACTTCGCCACTTTGTTGCATCTCACGCAAAAAGAAAAATTTGACTTTGAAATACTTGGTTTTGCCATGGAAAACTGGATTCTGTGATATTGTTAGAGCAGCCTGATTGTTGACATTGACTTCGATACAATCACTGGAATTCAACCACAAATCCTTCTCAACCACAAATCTTTCATTATCTTCTTCAGCCACAAAGCTTGATTTGTAGCCTTAGTAGCTGCTATAAACTCAGCATCTACAGTAGACTGAGCTACAATCTCTTGCTTTTTAGAACACCAGGAGAAATAAGCAAAACCAAAACTGAAACAATATCCAGACGTACTCTTTATGTCATCTACTGAACCAGCCCAGTCACTATCAGAAAATCCTTGCAAATTAAACTTCTGACTTTTCTTAAACTTCACACCAAAGAACAATATTCATTTAAGATATCTCAAGACCCTTTTTGCTACAACCAAATGTAACTGACTAGGACTACTCATAAACCTGGATAAAACACTTACAGCAAATAGAATATCTGGTCTGGTTGCTGTAAGATACATGAGACACCTATTCAGATTTCTATACAAAGAAGCATCTACTGCATTTGTTCCATCATTCTTCTGTAGCTTCTCTTTAGCAGCCATAGGAGTGCTTACACTTCGACAATCTTCCATCTGAACTTCTTTAGAATTTCCTTCATATATTTTTTCTGACAGATGAAGATCTTATATGAAGCTTGTTTGACTTCCAGACCCAAAAAATAAGCCATCTTTCCCAAGTCTGACATCTCAAAAACTACAAATAGATCTTGCTTCACCTTCTCTATCAATTCCATATCATTCCCCGTCACTAATAGATCATCTACATAAAGTGACAGAATTACAATACTGTGATTCACCTTCTTGACATAAAGAGTGAACTCACTTAAGCTTTTTACAAAGCCAAAATCTTGCAAATATCGATCTATCTTCCCATACCAAGTTTTTGGAGCTTGCTTCAGTCCATATAGAGCTTTCCTCAACCTGTATACACTCTCTTCTTGCCTTTTTATACTGAAGCCTTCAGATTGTTCAACAAAAATCTCCTCCTCAAGCTCTCCATTTAGGAATGCAGACTTGACATCTAATTGAAATATAGGCCACCCCTTCTTTGCTGCAATAGCTAATAGTAGCCTTATTGTATCAAAAAGTGCAACAGGAGCAAATGTTTCAGAATAGTCTACTCCCCATATTTGTGCATAGCCTTTCACCACCAGTCTAGCTTTATGTTTATTGACAGAACCATCAGGATTAAGTTTTGTTCTAAATACCCACTTAACCCCAATCACATTCTTATCAGATGGTCTGTCAACAAGCTCCCATGTGTGGTTTTTCTGGATCATTGCAATCTTCTCCTGCATTGCTGCAATCCACCTCTGATCCTTCTTAGCTTCCACATAGTTAGATGGTTCGAGCATTGCCACATTGCTTCTTTCATAGATTTCAGCAAGTGACCTTGTGCCTCTCACTGGTAAATCATCCATACTATCTTCCAATCCATCTATAACTTCATCAACCTCTACATCTGTTGCAGGTTGTTTTTCGAACTGCTGCTGTTCTGCACTCTTTCCTTCCATCCAATTCCACTCATCTTCCTCTAGAAAAATAACATTTATGCTCACAGTCACCTTCCTTATCATGGGATGGAAAATCTTGTAAGCCTTTGATTGAAGACTATACCTAATAAAGATTCCAAGCTTTGCTTTCTTATCCAGCTTGTCCCTCTTAACCTTAGGAACATGAGTGTAACACAAACACCAAAAAACCTTCAAATTCTTCACAAAAGGTCTAACACCATGTCGAACTTCAAAAGGTGTTGACTTCTCTAGGGCCTTTGTGGGCAATCTATTCAATAGAAGCATTGCAGTATTAGCTGCCTCAGCCCATAACTTCTTAGGTAACTTCTTCTCCTATATCATACATCTAGCCATCTCCATAATGCTTCTGTTTTTTCTCTCATTGACCCCATTCTGTTGAGGTGAATAGGCAGTAGTGAACTGCTGCACAATTCCTGCTTGCTCACAATTCAACTTAAACTTGTGAGCAGTATACTTAGAACCATTATCAAACCTGAGCATTTCAATTTTCTTCCCACTCTGATTCTCAACTGAGGCTTTAAACTTCATAAACACATTAGCAACTTCAGACTTGGCTCGCAGAAAATAAATCCAACTCATTCTAGTCATATCATTAGTGAAAGTAATAAAATACCTGCTACCATTGAGAGAAGACTTAGACATAGGTCCACATAGATCTGTGTGGACTAATTGCAGCTTCTCACATGCTCTCCAGCCTCCTCCTTTGAAAGAAAATCTGGCTTGCTTGCCAAGAAGACAAGTTCTGCATTGTGGAAATTCCTCCTCCAAACTTGGCAAGTCATCTGTCAAGCTATTTCTCTGTATAAACGACATGCTCTTTCTGTGAACATGCCTAAGTCTTTTATGCCATAACTCAGCATTTTCTTCTTTTCACTTTAAAGCCATTTGTTGTATCTCTTGTGGCTTGAACATGAAACTCTTGTCCTTCATTGGGATTCTTAGCACTTTTTTGCTATCTACATTATTAATAAGACATTCATTCCCTTCGAACTTCACTTTATAGCACTTCTCAATTAATTGACCAACACTTAACTGATTCTGGTCAATATTTGGCACAAAAAGAACATCATTGATCAGTTTCACCTCCTGATTTCTTTCAATAGCCACTGTACCATTCCCTTGCACTTCGATATACTGTCCGTTGCCAATTCTGACTCTGGACCTAACTGACCTGTCTAGACTCCTAAACAACTTCGAATTGCCAATCATATGATTGGTACAGCCACTATCCACCAGCCATGCATCATTCCCAACAGAAGATCCAGGAAATGAAGCTACAAACAAGTGCTCTTCCTCAGTTTCATTCACTGCTACCTATGCTTCTCCTGCTTGTTGGTAATTTTTCTCTTTGCAGATTGCTTCCATGTGACCCAACTTGTGACATCTTCTGCATCTAGCATCAGGCTTTCTCCAACATCTAAAAACTGATGATTAGTTCCACCACAGTATTGACAAGGCTTTTTGTTCTTCTTCCATTTGCTAAACCCACCAGAATTTCCTTCTTTTGCTACAAACTTGGAGTCACCAGCATTTTCTCTGGACTGAATCCATTTCTTCCCTTTGCCTCCATCATTTGACTTCACTCTAGCTTGCAACGCACCCTCTACAAACTCTTCTCTTCTCATCAGTCTTCTGTTTCCTGTGCTTGCAAAGCATTTAACAATTCTGCAAGCTTTATATCAGCTAAGTCTCTTGTATTTTCTAAAGACGCTATGGTGGCTTCGAACTTCTCTGGAAGAGACACCAGGATCTTCTGAACAAGCATTTCATCCTTCAAGTCAGTCCCTAAAACTCTTATTTATTTAGCTATCTCAACCAGCCTATCAGAGTACTCCTTCAATGACTCTGAATCCTACATCTGTTGTCTCTCAAACTCCCTCAAGAGATTCATCACCTTCATGCCTCTTATCTTCTCATCTCCCTCGTATTCATCCTTCAAGAAATCCCATATTGCCTTTGCAGAATCACATCTCATGATCCTTGTGAAGATAGTGGGTGAAACAGCAGCATACAGGCAAGACTTTGCCTTAGCCTTCCTTGTGATTCTCTCTTTATGGTACTTTATCTAATTCAAGGTCGGATTGTCTGAAAGTGGAGCAACCTCATAATCATTCTCCACAGCCTCCCATAAATCATGACCCTCCAAGAATGCTGTCATCTTGATAGCCCAAACCTGATAATTTTCCCCAGTAAAGACTGGAGCAGCCATTGCAGAGAATTTACTCGATCCTGCCTCCATTAGCTTTTTCTTTGCAGATTGGAAGCAATCTTCACTCAATTACCCTCACTTCACAGTCCCTTAAGATCCTACAAATGCTCTGATACCACTGTTAAAGCTCATAAAACAACAATCAAAACAGAAAACATCTCTGTTGTTTGAGGGAGAGAAAGGATAAAAAACAGAGCATAGCACTTCATACGTCTTGTGCGAAGGAAAAAACTGTCGAGTACAATAACTAAATACAAAGCAGAAACTGCTCACATACGTGCAACACATAATTGCACACAAACGCGCTATTAACTTCCTAGAAAATAGCAAAAACACTAACTGCATAACTTAATTTACTTGGCTGTTTTTTAAAAAAAAAAAGAAAAACAGAGAAAAACAGAGGAAACACGACTGAAAACAGCAGCATTGAGATAATTCCAACACTAAGTGAAATGCCAAAAGATTATCCATGTGCCAATCCTGCCAATAGACAGTAAATCTCCAGAAGTAGGATTGCAAAACTGTGAAGGTTTTGGCTAAAAGTCCAACATTTAATGGCAGAAATTGGTGTCAAACAAGCTATTCCGACGAATGTATACATTTGCTTATCACAAGTCATATGCTTCAAGATTGATTCATTCCTGTCGAAAAATTCACCAGGGACAAGAACTCGAGACAAAAGCTGATGCATGTTGTACACGCACAAGGGTATAGGTAGACTTAATAAGCTGCAAGGAGCAAATCAATGTGGATCAAAGATTTAATCAAATGTATTTTTCCCACGAAACAAGAAGGGAAGAGAGACTGCGAAGTTGCAACTACAGGTTGACAATGGGCAGGTGGGCTCTGCTTCGCATTCATATAGTTCTAGGGTTGGTGACGTCTGGTCCTGCTTTCTCAGATACAAGTCTGGTTCTGGCTTGGCTCTGAATCATCTCGTATTTCACTTTCTCTGGAGACAAGCGCAGAACACTATTCAGGAAGTGCTCGGAGGCTTTTGGATAATCCCAAATCAGTTTTCCGTCTTTCGGGTTTAGTCGGGTCAGAATTGAATATTTCAACATGTCTAGCATCTTTTATACCTTTTGATGCTTCGACTCATTAGGTCAAATCTACTTTTTTCATATCATTTCATTGAATGTATACACTAACGAGTATAAATCATGTGCAATATTCAAGATGAGGACCCCATCAGAAAGTGAATGCACAGATAAACAGGAATGTGGCAGGTTCGATCAGTGAATGCGAATCTCAAACTCTCAAATTCCATATCCATCGTTCCAATGCGACAAGATCAGTCAGATGCAGCACTTCCCTATGGATCAATCATGCACTCAAAAAACACTGTACCGATCCGGAACACAACCAACGCCAATAAGATAGAGACGAAAGAAAGAAAACTCATTCCCCCAACTGAACAAACATCGTGCAGTCTAACCCAAGAACATGCACTCAAGAAACACTGTATCAATCCCGGAACACAAGAAAACTCATTCCCCAATTGAACAGACATCGGGCATTTCCCATTTAACGCTTCTGCAATTATTACTCCGCCGAGAGAAATCGAAGTCCGCGTAAGTCTAATTGGAGTAATTTTTTAAGTTATATCATAAATTCGAAGTTACCTGAATTTGAACTGTGAGATCCAATTGGGGAGTTATACATGAAAGTGATAGTTTAGGACATTGTGGAAAAGTGTGGACAGAAATCGATTTTAAAGTATGATTTAATTGGAATGAAATTCTAAAGCTTCATGTGCATAATGAATAATACGCATAATAGACAGAGATGAATGTTTGTGATAGAAATAGTTTTATGGATGAATAAGTGCAGTTTAGTCGAGTCGTTCGTTAGAGTAGTGTATTACGTGGATTTTGATATCGGAATTCAAGGCTGTGGGCTCGACTAATAATTGTAGGTTAGTTTTCAGCTTATCCTATATTTTTTTTTTTAAAAATGGTAGAATTTTAATATAGAATGATTTGTTGAGAGCATGTTTCTTGCATAAAATAGGATTGAAAAAAGATGAGTTTAGTACTAAATTGATAAATAAAACTTTTGGAAGGCAAAATGATAAATAAAACTTTCAGAAACATGTATGCTACAAGTCGGAACGTGTCCTCCAAAAGCTGGATTGATTGAGCACCACAGATTGAAATATAAGGCCAGTCATTGTTAGGAGAAGCCGAAATCTATAGGACTTAGGGGATCTGCAACCCTTTCAAGTTGAACTCCTTTCCGTATACTCGATCTTCTTCAAGTCAATTCTTCTAATATGTTTCATCTCCTATAAATGAAGCTTCTATAGACTAGTCAGATTTGAGATTAGATGGTGCCATCTTCTATTTTTTTGCCTGAAAGATCTTGACCCTCCAACTTGATTTAGTGACTTCAATTTTTCCGGTTCTTCAAAATGAGCACAACCTCTTAGCGATAACTGTTTGAGGTTGCTCAAGTTCTTAAGGGGTGGAAAAGATCCAACTTTAGTAACTAACAAATTCAGCACCCGAGGTCTCGAAGTACTCCCACGTCAGACAATGCACAGGAACATCCTCTGAGTGAAAGTTCTCTGAGGTGGGATACAGACAGCAAGCAATTCTTAAAATTCCATTTCAGATAGGTTGAGAATACTAAGTTTGCTCATATGCTGAAGCAATTCATATTTTGTATTACTCAAAGTTTTGTTCCACAGAGATCGATTACGTCTAGGCTAAAAAGGGCATCCAGGGGAGGAAGGTCTTTTAAGTTGGTGCGGTTTCTCGTTGTAAGTTCATGGATCTCATTTATTTTCTCCGACTGGGGACGACTCCTCAGAACTAGCGCTTGTAGCTCCTTCAACTCGGACGGTGATGAGGGAAGATTTTTTTGGCTTTGGACTAAAGATAGCCAGAACTGAGTTCAGGCGTTCGAAGAATGTTTCAGGGACTTCCCTGCAAAAACGAGCACCATCTATAAGGAGCGTAGACATCTTAACCCTTATTGCCACCATTCTTTTTTATAAACTCATCTGCCTGGATAACCCTCCCTAGATCAGCCCAAGTTCTGTTGTTTTGGCACACCAGCTGTCACACCCCGAACCCCGAGACACGTGGAACAACCCGCCATGGTCATGCAAACGCGACATTCCCAGGTAGTGTCACCGACCCCAATATTTAATTATTAAAGCGCATGCGGAACGTTTTGAGAAACCCCTGACAGAAACTAGCGGGATAGGACAGCAGGAAGAATTAATTCAAAATCAAACGAGCATAATTCCATACATCATCAATAATCCCAGTCTTACATACATCAACAGGATCTGGAGGCTATATGCACCAAAAATGGGTTAAAGTTTATGTGCATCAAAAAGGGGTCAACCTACATAGCAAGGATCAGTCCGCCAAAAGGAAATCAACCACCCTAGAACTACAGGTCAGCCCCATTGGACGACCCTACGTCCTCAGGATCTGACACCCAAGATTGCGGGGGCGAGGCGTTGATCACTCCACTGGTAGGAAGGTCCGCCACACCCTTGCCCAGGATGGCATTCAAGACCGCCAGCGGAATATCCATGCTATCTAGTGGGCCGATCCTAACACCATCTGCTCCGGTACGATACCAAGCTCTAAACATGTATGGAACTCTGTCATGCACGTTCACCTGGACCCAGATGAGGGTCCTAATCAACAGATAGACCCAAGGACTCCCGGGGTCAGGAGCACTCTCCGTCCACTGGTCGATCTCTGTCGGTAGGCCACTCATCTCCGGGGGTCTCGCCATCTATGGTCCTGTAATATTTTTCCCCAAACTGGGATGAGACTTTGTCTCAGCAAGTTCACCCCTCCTAAACCCCTATTAGAAAGTAAATACACCCCGAAGTAGTCCAACCACAACATCAAGAAGACTTACCTCGGCTTAGCCATCATCTGCAGGTTAGCACAAGTTATATAATTCAACCACGTACAATTATGATAACCAACCAATCATGGCACAATCACATCATCAAAACAATTCAACCACTTGGATCGTCTCAGCGATCAATCGACTCGGCCGATTACATGTCATTCTAGCAAATCATCATCGCTCTCAATCACGGCCCTACTCGACGCGAACTTTAACAGGTGGCAATTCACGGCCCCATCGGGCGCGACCTCTAATAGGTGGCATATAACGGCCCCATCGGGCGCGACCTCTAATAGGTGGCATATAACGGTCAATCTCCCTTAAATTCCCACACTTAGGGTTTTCTAAAGAATTCTCATAAATCACAGTCACACTCAATTCGCCACAACCAATCATCAATTTCAATTTCTACATGCACAGCAGCGATCGGCACGACATTCTGAGCAACTAGGGTAAAAATAAATTTTTCGAGTTTTTTTTTTAATAAAACATTATTTTAATGAATTTCGGAATAAATATATTATTAAATAATCCATCAATTTCGAAGTATTTATTTAAATCATAAATAAACTCCTTTAAGTCACATCAAGGTTATTTAAAAATAAACATACCTAACCATTAAACCAAACACCATTTATCTTAATAAATCCTCTTAATATAATCCATACAAATTAAACCAACCTATCCACCTAATCACAATCAACCTAAGTTAAACCTACTTAGGGCATCATTAACTCGCTAATCGCGGATTAGTGAGGTAAACTCACCGGAATCGCTTTCCGATGGGTCTCCGGCGAAGAGCACGACGACGCCGACGACAAACCTACACGGATCAAGACCAAACAAGCATTAAAAGGGGACCAAAATGAGCCCGGAAGATCCTAGATCTTGCTGGTTTTCTTTCCAGCACTAACCGAGCTTGAGGGGATGGCGGAACGGCGACGGAACGGTGGCGGCGTGCGACGGTGGCGAGACGGCGACGGCGTGTGACAGGCGGGCGAGGCGGTGACGAGCGAGCGAGGCGGCGACGAATGACGAGGCGGCGACGAACGGCGAGGCGGTGACGAGCGGTGAGGCGGTGACAAAGACACGACGGCTCGCACCCGGGACCTCACACGCGGATGAGCGGCGGACGGCGGCGACGTGCGACGGCGGCGAGACGGCGACGAGCGGGCGACGCGGGCAGACGGGCTGCTGCAGCTCGCCGGACTCTCTCCCCCCTCTCTCAAATTCGAATCCCCCCCCAAGGCTAGAGGTTGAAGATGAAGTGGATGGGACACCCCCACTTTTGGTGGGCCAATCGGCTGGTGACACTTGTCAAGCTCCCCTTAATTTTGGCCTCCACCATGACATCACCTGCTGATGTCACTTCCCACTCACTCAAATCCTCACAACATCTTCCAATAGGTCCAATTCATTTTCCGTCGGGGTCCAAGCTCTTGCACATTTAATTATTTCACTTTCTATAAATTCCCTTCTAATTGAGTCCAAATTAAAGTCCATGAGTTAATCCAATTTTCCTAATAAGATTTGCAACACCCATTGACTTTCAAATTTCAAAATTCAATTCAATTTCATGGTTAATTTCACTCTAGTGCGATTTTAGCGCGCCTAGTCCACTGAGTAGCTTTTGGGGAAATTTTCTTGCATCTAACCCGAGGGTGATCAGTCCCCAAGTCTGACGCGGTAAAATTCCTTAATTACTTCACTCAATAAACTAGTTCTCTCGTGAGTGGCCAACTCTGAGAGACGAACTATATGCACAGATGAATTTCCCGACTCAATCGATTGAAAAATAAACTTAAGAAAAATTGGGATGTCACAACTCTTCCCCTCTTATAAAAATTTCGTCCTCGAAATTTAAACCATTACACACTTTGCTCAAAAAGGTAGGGGTACAATTCTCTCATCGACTCTTCGGTCTCCCATGTTGCTCCTTCAGTACCGTGGTGTTGCCAGACCACTTTGACCATTGGGATGGTCCTGGTGCGCAAAACTTGCTCTTTGCGATCTACAATCTGAACCGGGCTTTCAACGTATGACACTTTGTCATCCACGTCTAATTCCTCGAAATTTAGAACGTGAGTCGGATCAGGTTCATACTTCCTCAACATTGACACGTGAAAGACGTCGTGCACTTGTGACAACTTTGGCGGTAGTGCAAGACGATACGCCAGAGTCCCTATCCTTTCCAAAATCTCAAAGGGACCTACGTACCTCGGACTCAGTTTTCCCTTTTTGCCAAAACGGGAAGTACCTCTCACCGGTGACACCTTCAAGAAAACGTGTTCACCAACTTGGAATTCTAATGGCCTTCGACGCTTATCGGCATAACTTTTCTGACGGCTTTGAGCGGTTTTCAATCTATTTCTGATAACTGTAACTGCCTCTACTGACTGCTGAACCAACTCTGGACCGGTGATCTTCCTTTCTCCGACCTCATCCCAACATACTGGCGTTCTGCATGCTCTGCCATACAATGCTTCAAAAGGAGCCATTTGAATACTCTGCTGATAACTGTTGTTGTAGGCGAACTCGACCAGATGAAGCTGTTCCTCCCAACTTCCTTTGAAGTCCAAGACACAAGCTCGCAGCATGTCTTCAAGAGTCTGAATTGTCCTCTCAGACTGACCATCAGTCTGTGGATGGTAGGCCGTACTGTACTGCAGCTTCGTTCCTAATGCAGATTGCAAGCTCTTCCAAAAAGCGGCGGTGAACCTCGGGTCTCTATCCGAAGTAATTGAAACTGGCACTCCATGCATACGAACCACTTGACGTACATATAGATCTGCCAGTCTATCCAAACTAAAGTCTCTTCGAACTACGATGAAGTGGGCCGACTTTGTCAGTCTATCGACCACTACCCAAATCGAATCATTCCCTCTCTGGCTCCTCGGTAGTCCCGTCACGAAGTCCATCGTGATGTGCTCCCATTTCCACTCTGGAATCTCAAGGGGTCGCAAAAGTCCTCCCGGTTTGCAATGCTGCGCTTTCACCTGCTGACATGTCAGACACTTGGCGACATGCTTGGCGATATCCGCCTTCATGCCACACCACCAATAGTGTTGACGCAGATTCTGATACATTTTGGTACTACCAGGATGAATGCTGTAACTGCTACGATGCGCTTCTGACAAAATTTCTTCTCTAAGTTTCACATCGTCAGGCACAACCAATCGTCCTTGGAACCTCAACGTTCCATCCTCAGAAATCTGGAAGCCAGCCTTCCTTTCCTTTGCATCCTCATGCAGAATTTTCTGAACATCTGAATCCGTCTGCTGAAGCGTTCTGATTCTGGCCTGCACTTCCGGTTCAATTCTAAGGGTGGCCACAAGGTTCGAAAGGTGGCCTACCTCGAACTTGAAATCTGAATCGCGTGCTCTCTCTATTAGGCCCCATTCCTTAAGCACCATATGAGCAATTGAAGACTTCCTACTCAGTGCATCCGCAACCTTATTCGCCTTTCCTGGGTGGTACAAAATCTCGCAGTCATAGTCCTTTAAGAGTTCCATCCATCGACGCTGTCTCATATTCAACTCCTTCTGAGAGAATAGGTACTTGAGACTCTGATGGTCAGTGAAGATCTGAAATCTTTCTCCGCATAAATAACGCCTCCAAATCTTCAAGGCAAAGATGATCGCTGCTAGTTCCAAGTCATGCGTCGGATAATTCAACTCGTGAGGTCTCAACTGACGGGACGCATATGCGACAACCCTACCATGCTGCATTAACACACAACCTAAACCCTTAAACGACGCATCACTGTAGATCTCAAACCCTCCCGGACCGGATGGAATAGTAAGTACTGGTGCGGTAGTTAGCTTATGCTTAAGCTCTTGAAAACTACCCTCGCACTTGTCTGTCCACACAAATTTCTCTTCTTTCTTTAGAAGTCTTGTCATTGGCAATGCTAATCTTGAAAACCCTTCCACAAACCGCCTGTAATACCCTGCTAAACCTAGGAAGCTTCTAATTTCCATCACTGTCGTCGGTCTCGGCCAGTTGATCACTGCCTCAATCTTTGCGGGGTCCACTGAGATTCCCTCTCCAGACATAACATGACCTAGGAAAGCCACACGAGTCAGCCAAAACTCGCACTTACTAAACTTGGCGTATAACTCGTGATCTCTTAAGGTCTGAAGCACTATTCTTAAGTGCCTTTCATGATCCTCACTACTCCTTGAATACACTAAGATGTCATCGATGAAAACAATTACAAACTGATCTAAGTACTCTCTGAACACCCGATTCATCAAGTCCATGAAAGCAGTCGGGGCGTTTGTCAATCCAAACGGCATCACGGTAAACTCATAATGGCCGTATCGAGTGCGAAACGCTGACTTTGGGATATCTTCCTTCTTTATTCTTAGCTGATGATACCCCGTCCTCAAGTCGATCTTAGAAAATATCGACGCTCCTTGGAGCTGATCAAACAAATCATCAATTCTTGGCAACGGATACTTGTTCTTAATTGTCACCTGGTTGAGTTGTCGATAATCGATGCACAAGCGTAATGAACGATCTTTCTTCTTCACAAACAATACCGGTGCTCCCCAAGGTGATGCGCTTGGACGAATAAATCCTTTATCCAACAACTCTTGCATTTGCACCTTTAGTTCCTTAAGTTCTGACAAGGCCATTCGGTAAGGAGCTTTAGAAATCGGTTCTGTCCCAGGGGCTAATTCGATCACGAACTCTATTTCTCTCTCTGGCGGTAAACCCGGTAATTCTTTCGGAAACACGTCTGGGAACTCTCGTACCACTGCGATATCTTCGATCCTTAACTCCTCTACTGTCGTGTCTACGACAGTTGCTAGGTAACCTTGGCAACCCTTGTCTAGCAAGTGGGTTGCCTCGAGCGACGAGATTAAGGAAATTGAGGGTCCTCCTCGACTCCCAATGAATTCAAAACTCTCACCCTCTAATGGATTAAACTGAATCGCCTTGCGATAACAGTCCATCTTGGCTCGTTGCTTGGTGAGTCAGTCCATGCCAATTATCACATCAAAATCATACATGGCCAAGACTATCAGGTCTATCCTCCCCTCTCGCTCACCAATCACTAACTTGCAACCCAGGCAACCTACTGTAGCTAACACTTTATCTTGCAACGGAGTAGATATACTAATCACCGACTCCAACAATTCAGGAATTAATTCTACCAATTTAACAAATCCTTCAGCTATGAAGGAATGCGAAGCTCCTGGATCAAACAAAGCATAAGCAGGTTGGTCGTTCAGTAAGACCATACCTGTGACCACGTTAGGCGCACCCTCCGCCTGCCCTCTAGTAAGCGCATAAGCCCTTCCCTGAGCTGGAGGTCGGTTCGATCCACCCGGCGGCATGATCTGCGGTGTGAATCCTCTGTTCTGGCCCAGCGGCGGCGGTGGTGGCAACTGAGGTTGCCTCTCAAATCTCCTGGGACACTCCCTAACACGGTGACCTTGCTGGCCACACTCAAAACAGGCACCCGTCCTAAGAGGGCACGGGGCCGAGCCATGTCGCCTCCCACACAAGCGACATGCTTCTTTGTAGCTCGATGACGGCTTCCCCACTCCACCCTTCCTGCTAGGTGGAACAGGGTACCTTCTTCCAGGCGTCGGCCTCTTCCCAAACCGATTATCGCTTCTGTTCGAATTAAACCGCGACCCAGATGCGGCAGCTCTCTCATTCTGATCCTTCTCAATTAGCTGGGCCCGCTTGTAGAGGTCTTTGTACTCCTTCAGATCTAGTGGCACCAACAAGCTCCTCACCTCCGGTCGGAACCCATCTCTAAACCGTCGAGCTCGGTCTGATGGTCGCTGTACCAACTCAGGAGCGTATTGCGACAGTTCGGCGAACTTCGCCTCATACTGATCAACTGACATTGTACCTTGCCGAAGGCGTTGGAACTCCGCCATCTTCAACTCCTTAGCACAATCAGAAAAGTACTTCTCATTGAAAACCTCAAGAAAGGCATTCCACCCTGGAACTACACCTTCAGGGAACACTATCCTTTTGTTAGTTTTCCACCATGTAGCTGCGGTCCCTCTCAACTGATAGGCTGCCAGGGCGACCTTCTCCGCTTCCGTGCACAGCAGCAACTCGAAGGCATTTTCTAACTCCAGGATCCATGAGGCTGCGGCTTCGGGGTCTCCTGTCCCCATGAACGTTGGCGGATTTAACCTCAGGAAATGCTGCACTAACTTCTGCCTAGGCCTCCCAGCGGCCTCATTCTCAGGCGGGATCTCCTCCAATTCCTCTTCTGGCTCGGCAGCCGGTGCGACGGCAGCAGCGGCGGCCGTAGCGGCAACAGCAGCATTGGCGGCATTAGCAGCGTTGGTGGCGGCGACGATAGCGGCGGCTGAAGCGGCGGCCTGCTGGTCTAATCTGTTATCCATCATCTCAAGCATCTGCATAATCCCAGCAAACCTCGGATCCTCAGGGGCCACTGCATCCTCAGAAGGTGACGCTGCACCACTCGCACTGGCCTCAGCCTGCGCTCTTCCCACGGCATTTCGGGCACCGACTCTCATCGACGGCCCACCCCGAAACACGGGGCCTACTGCTCTCTTCCTAGCAGCTCTTGGCACTCGGTCACTCATGCTTCAGGCTCAATATAGATGCCTATTGGCGAATTCCAATACTATATTAGAATTTGAGTAACCGATCAATCAAGCTAACAAACAACTAACAACCACATGCATTAGAATATCGAAAGTCTTTCCTACTAACTATCCCGTGACTCATCGCACCTTATCACTCCATACACAGACCATGCTCTGATACCACTTAAGCGGGGTTGTCACACCCCGAACCCCGAGACACGTGGAACAACCCGCCATGGTCATGCAAACGCGACATTCCCAAGTAGTGTCGCCGACCCCAATATTTAATTATTAAAGCGCATGCGGAACGTTTTGAGAAACCCTTGACAGAAACTCGCGGGATAGGACAGCAGGAAGAATTAATTCAAAATCAAACGAGCATAATTCCATACATCATCAATAATCCCAGTCTTACATACATCAACAGGATCCGGAGGCTATATGCACCAAAAATGGGTTAAAGTTTATGTGCATCAAAAAGGGGTCAGCCTACATAGCAAGGATCAGTCCGCCAAAAGGAAATCAACCACCCTAGAACTACAGGTCAGCCCCATTGGACGACCCTACGTCCTCAGGATCTGACACCCAAGATTGCGGGGGCGAGGCGTTGATCACTCCACCGGTAGGAAGGTCCGCCACACCCTTGCCCAGGATGGCATCCAAGACCGCCAGCGGAATATCCATGCTATCTAGTGGGCCGATCCTAACACCATCTGCTCCAGTACGATACCAAGCTCTAAACATGTATGGAACTCTGTCATGCACGTTCACCTGGACCCAGATGAGGGTCCTAATCAACAGATAGACCCAAGGACTCCCGGGGTCAGGAGCACTCTCCGTCCACTGGTCGATCTCTGTCGGTAGGCCACTCATCTCCGGGGGTCTCGCCATCTATGGTCCTGTAATATTTTTCCCCAAACTGGGATGAGATTTTGTCTCAGCAAGTTCACCCCTCCTAAACCCCTATTAGAAAGTAAATACACCCCGAAGTAGTCCAACCACAACATCAAGAAGACTTACCTCGGCTTAGCCATCATCTGCAGGTTAGCACAAGTTATATAATTCAACCACGTACAATTATGATAACCAACCAATCATGGCACAATCACATCATCAAAACAATTCAACCACTTGGATCGTCTCAGCGATCAATCGACTCGGCCGATTACATGTCATTCTAGCAAATCATCATCGCTCTCAATCACGGCCCTACTCGGCGCGACCTTTAACAGGTGGCAATTCACGGCCCCATCGGGCGCGACCTCTAATAGGTGGCATATAACGGCCCCATCGGGCGCGACCTCTAATAGGTGGCATATAACGGTCAATCTCCCTTAAATTCCCACACTTAGGGTTTTCTAAAGAATCCTCATAAATCACAGTCACACTCAATTCGCCACAACCAATCATCAATTTCAATTTCTACATGCACAGCAGCGATCGGCACGACATTCTGAGCAACTAGGGTAAAAATAAATTTTTCGAGTTTTTTTTTTAATAAAACATTATTTTAATGAATTTCGGAATAAATATATTATTAAATAATCCATCAATTTCGAAGTATTTATTTAAATCATAAATAAACTCCTTTAAGTCACATCAAGGTTATTTAAAAATAAACATACCTAACCATTAAACCAAACACCATTTATCTTAATAAATCCTCTTAATATAATCCATACAAATTAAACCAACCTATCCACCTAATCACAATCAACCTAAGTTAAACCTACCTAGGGCATCATTAACTCGCTAATCGCGGATTAGTGAGGTAAACTCACCGGAATCGCTTTCCGATGGGTCTCCGGCGAAGAGCACGACGACGCCGACGACAAACCTACACGGATCAAGACCAAACAAGCATTAAAAGGGGACCAAAATGAGCCCGGAAGATCCTAGATCTTGCTGGTTTTCTTTCCAGCACTAACCGAGCTTGAGGGGATGGCGGAACGGCGACGGAACGGTGGCGGCGTGCGACGGTGGCGAGACGGCGACGGCGTGTGACGGGCGGGCGAGGCGGTGACGAGCGAGCGAGGCGGCGACGAATGACGAGGCGGCGACGAACGGCGAGGCGGGTGACGAGCGGTGAGGCGGTGACAAAGACACGACGGCTCGCACCCGGGACCTCACACGCGGATGAGCGGCAGACGACGGCGACGTGCGACGGCGGCGAGACGGCGACGAGCGGGCGACGCAGGCAGACGGGCTGCTGCAGCTCGCCGGACTCTCTCCCCCCTCTCTCAAATTCGAATCCCCCCCCCCCCCAAGGCTAGAGGTTGAAGATGAAGTGGATGGGACACCCCCACTTTTGGTGGGCCAATCGGCTGGTGACACTTGTCAAGCTCCCCTTAATTTTGGCCTCCACCATGACATCACCTGCTGATGTCACTTCCCACTAACTCAAATCCTCACAACATCTTCCAATAGGTCCAATTCATTTTCCGTCGGGGTCCAAGCTCTTGCACATTTAATTATTTCACTTTCTATAAATTCCCTTCTAATTGAGTCCAAATTAAAGTCCATGAGTTAATCCAATTTTCCTAATAAGATTTGCAACACCCATTGACTTTCAAATTTCAAAATTCAATTCAATTTCACGGTTAATTTCACTCTAATGCGATTTTAGCGCGCCTAGTCCACTGAGTAGCTTTTAGGGAAATTTTCTTGCATCTAACTCGAGGGTGATCAGTCCCCAAGTTTGACGCGGTAAAATTCCTTAATTACTTCACTCAATAAACTAGTTCTCTCGTGAGTGGCCAACTCTGAGAGACGAACTATATGCACAGATGAATTTCCCGACTCAATCGACTGAAAAATAAACTTGAGAAAAATTGGGATGTCACACCAGCCAAGCCAAGACATGCTAACTCACTAAGTCCATATGGTCGGCGAATCAGCAAGACTTAGGGCTTCACTTCCCATTTTTGCGACCAAAATTTCGGGTGAATCACCTAAAATTAGGTTAATAGACTATTAAGTCTAACTTAGCTCGGGTTCTCCTAAATCCATACCAATTCGCGACTTAAGTTTAAATATCTAGCATGCAAAAGGGAGTCGCCAAAATTTAGGTGTCAACGGCTGCCCCTCTTTGAAGGTGAGTTCGTAGAGGACTTTAAAGGTAAAGTTCGCCATAGCAAAGGACATCTTCCCCTTGAATTTATGCCAGTCTTTTTTCTTTCTCTTTTTTTTTCCGATTATTCACAGGCGCGGATGTGGAGATCTAGGAAAATGCTTTTAATAGATTGCACTGCCCATGAAGTATCCTTCAAGACTTGTGATTGTTGATGAAGTTTGAGCCACTTTCTTGAAAAAATTTTGACCTACTCCATTCTGCCGAAAAGGCTTAGGGTCTGTTTTGTTACTCTATTTTGTTTCTTATCTCAATACTAACGGACAAGATAATATTCAAGAGGTCAAAAGAAATTAGGAAAAAAATTGAGACAGAGTTCAAGTGTTCGTGTCAATATATATATAAGAAAAATTGAAAGATTGGAGTAAAAGGTGGCACACTTTTGATGTTAAAAATGAAAAGTAAAATAAAATAGAATAAAATCAACACTTAAGTTTGAAAATTGAACACGATGCTGCTTAAAGAGGATGGAAGAATTATTTAAAAAGTCCTATAATACTATGGCTGGAAATCGTTGGTGTGAACACCAATTGTCCTACATGATGTAGCCGGCACTTACTCGTGCAATTTATAATAATATTTTGTTATTTTTTTCAAGTTCTTATGCATTTTTTTTATTTTCATTTCATTTTTCCTTCCTTCTTTTGTTTCCCACCGTGGTCGGTGAGCTATGGCCAGCAAGGATTGCTGGAGCTCACCGGTTACTGGGTGAGGGTTGCGAGGGTTGCGAAGCCCTTACCCAAATCTAGGCCAAGGCAGCCATGAAAGCAGGCGAAAAGACATGAAATTGGAAAGCGAGCGAGCAGGGAAGCAGGTGAGAAATCAGTCTCGTGAAGGATATAGAAACATACACAATGTAAACTTTGGTCGCCATCGAAATGAGTCCTCATAGGGTCGCTCCACTTTGCTTTGCTTCTCTCCTCTGTTGCCCGTGACTGTGTGTGTGGGTTAATGCGAAAACGTTGACAAAGGGAACTGGGAAGAGCCTCTATATATGGTTGAAAGCCATCGCTAAACTGAGGTCCTTCACTCGCCGCAGGCGAGGCTGCTCTCATCTAGTGGCCTGCAAGATCCGGCAACCTTCGCTGGCCACAGCTTGCTGGCTACAGCTCACCGGCTACCGCGAAAAACAAAAGAAGGAAAGAAAAACAAAAAAAGAACAAAAAGAAAATGCATAGGAATTTTGAAAAATATTATTTAAAATTTATCTACATTAGTGTTGGTCGTGTCACATAGGATAACTAGTGTCTATGTTAGTGATTTTCGGCTAAAATTAGTGGGATAGACTAAATTAGCACAAATTCAAAGGTTCATGACTCAATTGGTTAAAGAAAAATGTTTAGAACTGAATTGATACTATTATAATAGATATATGACTTTTTTGATAATTTTCCCAAGAAAAGCAGCCGTGTTACAAAATTTTGCACATAGGAATATGCCACTGTAATCGTTACTGTTACTTAAGTTGATATCTTAATCTGTTTTTTTTTTTTTTTTCCTTTGGGGTTTATGCGTAGAATAACATCGACCTAAGGAATGACTTTCTGGTCTTTGAATAACGAGAAAACCAGCACAACCCTATCTGGCTCCCTCAAGTCCAACTATTTCTTGGACGACTTTGCATATGTGAACATGACCTGACTTTACTAACAAAGACATCTCACAATTTAAGAAAACAGAAAACGATAAAAGAATATGAACAATTATAAGAGTTAGAGATGATGTATTTATTAATTAGAAGCTGGTGGTGATTGACACCTCCCATAAATCCTATGCTTGTTTGGGGCAAATCGACAATCAAAAAACCTTCTTCTCCAATAATTGAAGTTCGGACCCCCAGTTTCGTCTTTCTTATCTTCTTCTACCTGAAGTGGCCTTTTCCAATGTCCTGGGCGAATCACACATCCTGAGGCTTGGGAACTTCGAAACCGTACGGCGAGGACCGTGAGCCTCCATTCCCAGCTGCACGATCACGTCCTTCTCGAGCCCGCTTGTGTTACACAGACTTCCTCTGATCGGTTCCTTATGGAGGCATCTGAGGGACCGAGACTGCAAAATCCGCTGGCAAAGACTTTTTCTTTGGTCTATTCGTTGTCTTCTTGCAGCCGACGACGAGGAAACAGCAAGAAAGGCAAGATGTTGGCGCAAGAAGTCGAAGCTTTACCGCTAAATGCCGGGGGAAGCACTGTAGCTTCATCACCAGGCAACCTGACCCAAGCAAGGAAAATGAAGGATGAGTCCTGTATTGTCGGTCGCGAAGATTTCGTGAATGTACTTGTGCCTCAGTTGATAGATAAAAGAGACGATGGCGCCAACCTAAGAGTGATTTCGGTTTTCGGCGAGGAAGCCATCGGCAAAACAGCTATAGTGAGGAGCGTCTACAGCAGAGCGGATGTTAAGCATCATTTCGACTGCCGCACTTGGGTCCGGGTCGGGCCCAAGCCTAACCTGGTTCATCTCATGATCGACTTGCTCAAGCAGCTGAGGGTCCCGGAATTGCGAGATGTGGATCGTATGAACGAGGAAAAGCTGTCCGACGTGCTCCAAGGATTCCTGATGGAGTGCTGTTATCTGACGGTCCTGGATGACTTGTCCGATCTCCTTCTCATGGACAAGCTCTTGATAAAGGTGCTTGCAGACTCGAGGAACGGGAGCAGAGTAATCATCACGACTCGTAACAGCAAAATACCCTCTTCCACCGATCCCTGGTATGCCACGCATCTCGAGTTGACCCCCCTCAACCAAGAACAGAGCAACAAGTTATTGAAGGAAAGTAGCAGCGCTTTCGATGGGGTCAATCCGGACGGAGAACTCCTCCCTCTCAAAGAGAGGATTCTTAGCAAATTGGGCGGTTCTCCCACCAAGATCGTTCTACTCGGAGGACTTTTATCCACCACCACGTTGAGTGGATGCACCAAGCTTGTCGATCAGCTTCCCGATCGTCCCACACTCCAAGATATTGTGCATTTGAGCGTTAATGACCTTTCAGAAGGGTTAAAGCAATGTGCTCTGTACTTGACTCTGTTCCCTAAGGAATCTGAGATTCCCACAAGGAGGCTCTTCAGACTTTGGTTAGCTGAAATTCTCGTATCTTCAGCGTCGGAGAACGGTGCAGAGGCATGTTTTTTTGAGATTCTGGTGTCTAGACACATGATCAAGGAAGCTCGACAGAAATGGGACAGGAGTGCCCAATCGTGCTGCTTGCCTGGATTGTTGCACGATGTCTTTTATCAGATGGCTGAGAATGAAAGATTCCTCAAGATCTTTGACTGTTCTATTCATGATAAAAAGAATTTTGATGCCCCGCGTATGCCCATACATAGGGATATTTCAGGAGTAGGAGAAGCAAATGCGCACATGAATGTGCCCGAAGCAGGACGAGAGCGATTAGAAACAAATGCACAAGAAGCACGCGTGGAGATCACACCTGCCGAGCCACATCAAAGACTGTCCACCAGTGAAAATTCCACGCCGCTGCTTGGTGTCCAACAACTCCTTTCCTATGTGTCATTCAACACCATGAAGCTGGGAACACAGGCCGGAGAGATAGTGGCGTTACTTAAACCTTTAGTGCCGACAAGGGACTTGAGTTTGCTGAGGGTACTTGATCTTGAGGGTGTCTACAAGCCTTTTCTTCCGGAGGAGCTTGGCAACATATTGCCGAACGTAAAGTACATGGGACTCAGATGGACTCTTCTTGAATCGCTTCCAAAGTCAGTGGTGCGATTGTCTTGCCTGGAAACTTTGGATCTGAAGTACACTAACATAACCCAAGTGCCAGTTTCTATTTGGGAGGTAGAGAGTCTGCAACACCTATACATGAATGAGGTGTCCTTTCACAAGTCCGTTCATCCTCAACTGCATTCCAAGAAATCTTTGAACTGCATCATCCAAAAGGTTTTGGCTAAAAGTCCAACATTTAATGGCAGAAATTGGCGTCAAACAAGCTATTCCGACAAATGTACACATTTGCTTATCACCAGTCAAGATTGACTCATTCCTCTCGAAAAATTCACCAGGGACAAGAACTTGAGACAAAAGCTTATGCATGCTATGCATGCACAAGGGTAAAAGTAGACTAAATATGCTGTAAGGAGCAAATCAATATGGATCAAAGACTTTGATCAAATGTATTTTTCCCACAAAACAAGAAGGGAAGAGAGACTCTGAAGTTGCAACTACAGGTTGAAAATGGCCAGGTTCCTTTTGAAGAAAACCTTCTTTGTTCCTCTTCCCTTAATAAAGTCTCATACTCTGCAACACGAATCGCTTACTGGAAGTATGAGATTTTGTGGGAACACTTTGCCTCATGCTTAATGTGGTCTTTTACCTAGTACTATGTGAGGAAATTTAATTAGGAAGGTAAATGGGGCATGGAAAGATTCTAAATCAAGATCTTCAGCTCTAATAATATATGAAATTTTATGGACCACTACTAACTATTTTCAAAGCTCAAGCCATTGGATGAAGGCATGACTTATTTTATTTATTTATTTTATATCTAGGATTTGGCCTGACACATCTTATGAGTGCTCACAACCACTACTGGCCCGACTTTCCCAATGGAGACCACTGACTATACTTGGAGGGAGGCTAGCACATGACTCCATCACCATAGTCCCTCACTTAAGACGTGTATAGCAGCGCGGAGATACGAACTTTCAACCTGACGCTAGATCTATTTGCACGTCTCTACCAACACAGCTGTCCACTGGTGGGTAAGGCATGACTTATTTTTTAAATACTATAACATGAAGAATTAGTAAAATCACTTCAAACATCTTTCTTAGCTCGAAATGTAAGCCACTTTTAGCCATATTAACAAACTCTCATTCAAGAAGTTGGGTTCTACATTTGTTTCTTGCTCTATAAATCTCGCCCCAAAGTCTACTTTCACAATTTCACCTAATATTTGTTTAGTTCTAGCTAAGTCTGCCCTTCAAGTTAGTTCTGAAAAACTGAGCATGAAATTGTTCTAAATGTCTCAAGACTCGGACGGAGCTGAAACGTAAATTTACGTACGATTTAAAGCATTCTTAGTCAAAGAATTCCCAAAGGTTACAAAGTCATCCAACGCTAAGTAGGAATATATATGAGATCGACAATTGACTGAGCTCCCTCCCCCTTCAGTGCAATAAACTATGGAACCTATAGCTTTTTGGGAATGGATGACAAGTATCAATCGAATTTGGGTAAAGCTTCCCATAAACTGGTTAAATTAAGGATGTTGGGCCTTGACCTAGTCGTGTAAGGATGATCTCCCTGACATGGTTCCTTAACATTACTTCATTATTAGAATTGCCATTGTTACTACTAAACCATACTATGTAAAGGTCCTTCTAACTCATCGACCTAAGGAACCGGTCGAGGTTCCAACCACAGGATTCGGTTGACGTTCGGACACTACCTGAGGGACTCCACCCTATCTGATAATTTGGATTTGGGAAAGGATTATTGCCAGGTGAAACATTAGGAGACGCATGTTTACCATTTTTGGGTGTCTGCACCAGCGACACCCATCACTGGGGGCGAACTAGCATCACCCACAAAGGATTGAGATGGATTCATCATCTCCGGAATATTCGGAGCTTGGCGGCTTGTGTTCATGGCCCACATCGTTGTCCAAGGCGAAGGGAGGGCTCCTATAGCCCAAGAACTTTGCCCAGTGTTCAAGCCACAAATTGGCTCAGTATCAGCCCATGACGGTACCATTCATCTGAGCAATGGTTCCATACTATATCAATTGGGTTATGCCCTTGTGGAATCTGATTCGAGCTACTTCCCCCATAAGTTGAACTATATTTTCCATTTAACCTAATCCAAGCACACTGTTATGAGGATCTGAACTTATCTCTAGACTCTGAATGGGAACAGTAACATTAACTCTTCTTGGATTCATAACTGGAGCTGGAGCTTCTAGAGCATTGGGTCAAATGTCGGAAGTGTTATCATTCGTCACTGGGCGATACATGTTAGGGGGTGAATAACTTCCCTTAGAGCTAGGATCAAGAGCCCTAAACTCCTCGGTCATTTAAGGATTTTTCTCAAGTTTCAGGAATTTTATCTACACAAACATGCAGTCCATGACGCGAATCACTGCTATTATCAACATCAATGAACTAAATGGAGTTCTGTTTTCATGCATGAATGGACATCGCTACATCCTCTGAGCAAGCCATTCGAGTTCTCGCTCCACTTGCGTCCCGATAGTCCCTCACGGTGGTGTAGTGTACCGGGAACTCCTCATTGCGACTTAGGAGATCGAGCAGGTGGAGATCCAAACCTTGGGGCAATATTAGCAACTTTGCCCCCGGCTCAGAAATGGTGAGAAGGTGCCAGAGTAGATTGAATCACAGGATCTCCCTCATCTTCTGCAGGGTTTTACTACTTCGATGTCCTTGGCTTGGTCCCTGTTGGATAGGGACATCGTGTAGGACCACTTCATTGGGCCCTTCAGAATTAATGTTTAAGGGTGGTTGATTGCTTGAAGCATCAGGTTCATGCTTCTTCCTCGCCATTTTGGGGGAAAAAAAATTAGACATAAATGTCCCAGCAGGCATCCCTAAATGAGATGCTGGATCTAAATCGATCTAAGATAAACGTGATAAATAAGCGATTGGAAAAGCATACTCAAACTTGTTTCCTGGTTCAAATCCGACCACGTAGAAATCAAATTTTTATAAAAAAAACAACATATTTTTTTGAAAGTCATCAAGGTTGTCCTTGTCTTTCTTCAGATAACTGAAACTCTAGAAAAAGTTAGATCGATCTATTTAGTATTTTTGACTTGATTGATTGATGTTTGTTAACTTACTTTGATTGTTATTCTTGAGTGTGCTCGAACTTTGATAATAGCATGTTGAGATGGTGTTTACTTGACCTAAATTAATAAGTATTTGACCGACTCCCCAAAATGCTTGGTCGTATAGTGATTGAGTGTTGGTTGACTGTCATTTTGCCGATTTTGAACATTATATCAATTTCGGATCAAATTTCCAATTTTTGACGGTCATTGATTTTAACAAAATATCAAATTTTGACCAAACTATCAATTTTCTGACTAGTTCACCAATAATGACCTTTTTGCCGATTTTGACATATAATCAATTTTCTCTAACTAAATTGATTTCTTGATCAACTTACCAATTATTGACCAACCGGCAGATTCTCCAAAGTTATTGATTTCGAAGTATTGATAAAAGGACATTAAAAGCGCCAAAATTATGTACGATGATTATTTTAGTGCCAAAAGTTTTCACTGGCTCATTTAAGTATCAAATTAAAAAAAAAAAAAAGATTACTTAAGTGCCTCCAATGAGAAATTTCAAGCAAAAAAGAAAAAAAATGCATGGCATTTATAAATAAAAATTTTAAGTGACGTGTCATGATTCTTTAAAAACCCAATGCACGTGGATGTTCGAATAGACGTTGAACATGGTTGGGTGATGAAAAAAATGACATCACATGACATCCATGGCAAAAGCGATGTCATTCAAACTTGAGTAAAAAGGCTAGCCTCATCGCATCTCTCCCCGATCGCTTGTTTGTCGCCACATGCCTATCCTTGCTTGCTCGCAATCGCTAGCCATTGCTTGCACTCTGTAAGGTGCATTTCTCTCTCTCTATGGCCTAATTGGAGGGAAAAATTAGGGTTTGTAAGAGAAAATTAGGACTTGCGAGGGGAAAAAATTGGGTTAACTTGTTAGCGCACATATGGCTGAGTCACATGACAATGGAATTGGGGTTGTTGATTTCTGCATTGGTGTTGCAGCCACCAACAAAGGACCCAACACCAATTCTATCTCCACTAATTGATGGCAGCAACTCCAAAACAGCCGACCAACGCCACTACCAAGGACCTATCTCATCAAATGACATTTCGTTCTCTTAAGAAGACAATGACTGCAGCTAAGAAGATACATGGAACAAGATGGCTGATAGAACAATTTGCAACTCCAATTCTAGTTAGAAAGAGTGAAAGGATTAAGAATCAAGCCAAAAGTCCATCAAATGGAAAAGTAACGGGGGCTTGTGCACATTGACTGATGGGAGGGTGCTTGATATGGTAGTTTTTTACTTTTGTTAGGAGGTTATGCTTATGATAGGGTTGATATTGTTAAGTGTTGAGTTAGTTGAATGTTTTTGTTTGGTGGGAAGCCAACCTTTGGATGTGGATATTTTAGTTGGTTATTCAAATTGACCAAATGTAAAAACTAAGTTCAATGTTAATGAACAGATGTTTATTTTGTTTATACTTTTGCCATTTCCATATTTTGCTTTTGGTTGTGCTAGTTGTGTTGGTGTGCTTATTATGTTGGTTGTGTTGGTTATGCTTGGCACTAGTGTAGTGTTTGCACAAGCAGTTGAATGTGTTGGTGCAAGCACAAAATGCACAAGCTACGTGCTAGGGTAGTACAAGTGAAACAAAAAATAAAATAAAATGAAACCAACATATATATTTTTAAAATTCTTGTGCAACATGAGTGGTCACTTTTCAGTCACGACTAGCACTTAAATAATCACTTTTAACAAAAGTTGGCATTCAGACAATCACTATTTACAACTTATGGCACTGAAATAATCACTTATAAATTTGTTACCACCCCTTAATTTGACTAGTGTTTGCAACAAACCAGCAAACCATTATAGTAAATCAAATCATCCCATGCAAAAGCTAAGCAAACCAAGATTGAGAATACACAACTAAGCAATAACTTGTAAGTGTTCATAGCTAATTAATTCCAACCTTTTTCATTTCCACCATAGATTTGCAGCTAAGGGTGTGCAATCGGACTAGTTCTACTCATGAACCAAATTGGAACACTTGAAATAAGATAGGGAACCAGACCACCTGAATCCATTTTGAAATTGGTTTTGGAACCGGTTTTATAAGTTCAAAAGAAAAACCCTAGTTTCTTTTTCCCCTAAATTCTAACCTCATCATTCAACACTCCTTTCGTCCTTCGTCTTTTTTCTTCCTCGCACAATCGCAGGTTTGATTAGTTTTGTTAATTCTTGCTAATGATGAACCTTGCGCTTCCATTGTTAGCAATGCTACCGAACGAGTACGCTATGTTATTGCCCAATTCACCACCTTTGAGCTTGTTCTGGAATAGGTGAATGTCCACAATCGAGTTTGAGAGTTGGAAGACATGCTCATCCAAGCTAAAGCAATGTATCGTTGTTGCCACTTGATTCTTTATTTTGATCTTCGCTTTAGTTTGAATTGTTCTTTGCATTGTGTTAAGCAAATAAGCATATCGATAGGTGAGGGGGGAGCTTGAGTTGTTGGGGAAGATTAAAGAATTTAAAACTTGTGATGATGATGTTAAAAGTGAGACTTGCAGTGGTCTTATGCTCGAGTTCTTGAAACATGTTGAGGATGAGGGCATAATTGCAAGAAATGTGCTCTTTAGAAGTTGTAAACTGTGACATCCTGAATTTTCAATTATATTTTCAATTAAATAAATCAGGCATTTCATCGACGCACTTCAGAGCTGATCATTCCTGAGATAACTAGACTATCTAAGGAAGTCATTAAGGAATTTTAATGCAATAGACTTGAGAATTTGACTAGGAATCAACTACTTAGCCATGCTCATTTGCAGAGATTATTTCGGCATAGTAAAGATCAATTAGAAATCATAAATAGATCGGTTCAACTGAGATGTGTGGTTAACGTGGGTGATTCCACTAAATCGAAAAATTCTCGTCGATCGACACTAGATTGATTTTTCTGTCGTTTTGTTATTCTGTGTCCGTATTTAAAACATCGAGATTTTCATGACCCCTGAGAGTCACCAATGTGTCAAAGAAGTTCATTGTGGCGCGAAGAAAATTGAAAACGGGTCATTTGCACTAAAAATTTCTAAGAGCTACTTGGTAGCTTAGGTCACGCTAAAATCACGCCAGATTGAAATTAACCGCGAATTTGAATCTGATTTCAGAAATTGAAAGTTCTGTTATGTCATAAGTCATTTTAGGAACATCGACTGATTTTCCAAAGATTTTTCTGCAAACTGAGATTTTTGGCGAAAAGTCGGGATAAGGCCATTTTTGTCTAGAAAATTTCAACGACTTTTTATTTATTTATTGTGAAATTGAGATGCAAGTAGGTTTTATTGGTGAGAAAAAATATCAATTTGATCGAGGGTATGATGGTTAAATTTATAGAGGCCGAATTGAGTTGGATCAAGTGAGGATTGAATCCAATTTGGGAAAATTCAATCAAAATTCGTAGCTCCCCATGGCTACCACTTTGGACCATTTCAAGAGCTTCCTAGAAACCAACTGGATGTGGTGGACCAAGGTCAAGGGGACAAAGAGATGAGAGAAGACTAAGGTAACGCCCTCCAAAGCCCAAAGCTATCTCCTTCTCCTACCCCCTCCATTTCCATCGAGCACCCCCACCTTTAGCATCCATGAAGCTCTGAAAAACCCCAAAAAAATCGAACAACCAAGCCTCCCTGCCCATCGGACCACCAGCACGCCATCGTCGCGCCACCGGAGCCCATTTGCCATCCGCTCGCTCGCGCGCTAGACCTGCGCATCCTCAACCGCTGTTCTACCTCCGCCGTGACCCCAGGACATCCATCGAACCAGTCGCATCTTCCCCGCTGCCACTGGAGTCGCCTGGCCGCTCGCTAAGCTGCTTGAAGCCCACTGCAACCTATCCACCACCTGCTGCTACCATTTCTAGCCCATCTGTTTGCTTAACTCTCTCCTTGGCCCACCGAACAAAGCCAAGACCCTCTGGATTTTCAGCCACTATTTGGCCCACCTTAGTGCCCTTCCGAACCTCGAAAGGCGCGCCCACTTTGGAGTTTATAGATCCTCTCCACCTCACCATCGTCTTGGTCCGAGCAGATCATTAATCAACTGAGTTTAACTCACTAATCATTGCTTAGTAAGTTAATGACGCTTAAGGGTTGAGTAGTTTATGCTAAGCTAGGATTAGGTGGTTAGTTATAATGGATTAGTGATTTAATCGTTCATTATTGCATGTTAGGTCGTTAGAATCGCATAATTAGCAAGTGAATAGGCCGTAGTATTTATTTAGACAGGTTTAGAAATTTTCCGAACTCGAATTGGTATTTAATTAGACTTTTCTGGCTTAAGTGTGCATTTTTGCTGTTTATTAATATTTAATAATTAATTTCCGTAATTATTTAATTATTTATTTATTTTCTGGAAATTAGATCGGGATAGCTGGTGACCGAAATTTCATGCTGATTCAAATAGTGTGGATGGTTTATTTATCTAGCTATTAATTTGTGCAATTAGAGTGGGATTTGTGATTTTGGGTACTTATCCCAAAAAAATTTATTTTCTGTAATTAATTAGAAAATTATCGCGCATCGGTTTACAGCACCAAAAATGTGTTTTTTGATGGTGAAAATTAGTGGGATTTTTAAAAGTGAAAATATAATATTTTAGCTAAGGTCGACCATGTACCTACACACAATTATTTTTATCGGGTATGATAAATATTATGACTTTGTTAGATGGTCAGGACGGTATGTTATATCAACCTACGGGCTCTGATATGTCAGCTTAGAGCGAGCAGTATACCGGTATACTATATCAGCCTGAGGGCCTCGATATGTTAGTTTAGAGCGAGCAGCTTTCGGTGAGTATTATTAGTATACTATATCCATTTGCAAGCTTGATATATTAGCTTAGAGGGAGCAGTATACAAATTATCAACTTAGTACAAACTATACTATCTATTATCAGCTTAAAGTGAGCAGTCCTAATATAATCAGACTTTATAGATAGTATTGAGTGGGCCGACCAAGGGAAAGTCGTGATGACATGTAATTGACCGAGTCAATTGATTGATGGTTCGATTTGATTTGAGGAATTGAAATGTTGTAATAATTGGTTGAGTTTATAAATTAAAATGACTTGTAGGAAGAAGTGGAGGTAAAGGTAAGTTCTCTATTTCATGGTTGCGCTTAGGTGGTTTTTGGGGTGTATTTTCTTCCTAGTCAGGTCTTAGGGGGTTGAACTTGTTAAGACATCATCTCACCCTGTTGTGGGATAATATTTTTAGGTCCCTAGATGGTAGCTCGTCCCGGTTTGGTCAGCCGAAGAAGGTTACAGACCAAGTAACCTATATTCTAATTCATGGGCACCTAAGGGGTTTGGTCTATGAGCTCATGAAGTCCATGGTCTGGGTTGATGAGGCTCTACCCCATAAGGTACCTCATCGATACAGATCATGGTACTGTCGTGAGCGACATGGCCAGAGAGAAGGTCCCATACTAGAATCTAAGATACTTGTGTACGTGCTGGATATTGCTTTTGGGAAAGGCATATCAAATCCCCCTGGAGGTTTGGTGGTAGACCCAGTTGACTCGAATCTTGCAAATCCAGGAACTCTGATGTACTCTGAAGGATCAAATGAGAGTGAGGAGGTGGAGGCAAAGGACCTGTAGTTTTATGAAACCTCTCTTGTTTTGCAGACCTCATTTGTTTATATATCGAATAGTTGTATAAGACTTGGTTGATATATGTATATATTAAGACGTGGTTTGATTTTGAAAAGAAAAATTTATAGCCCTACTTTTCTATCACATCTTGTTGTTATCTGGGGATTATTTATTCGCTTCCGCATGTGCATAAAAATTGAATGGGTTGGCGATACATCTTAGGATGTCGTTGTTTAATTGACTGCAAAGGGATGGGCATGCACTCGGAGGATCGGTGTGACATCCTGAAATTCGACCCCGTTTCGATAAAGTGAAATGGGCATTTCGTCAACTTGTTTACGGTCCTTTTTCTCTGAGCTGATCACTCACGAGTTAACTAACTTATTGGGTGAAGCCGTTAAGGGATCTATCTGCAGTAAAATCCCTAAAAGCTACTCAATTTGTTGGATTGGACTAAGATCACGTCTGATCGATTTTTAACCACGAAATTGAACTCGATTTCGGGAATCGAATTTTAAGCGCGTCATAATTCTTATTTTTAGGATCCTGTCTCATCGCTCGTCAATTTATTGACGAGTCCGAAATTTCAATAAAGAAATTATCGGAAGAAAAATTGAAGACCAAGAAAGAAAATAGAATAGAAAAGGAAAAGAGAAAAGGAAAATTTGCATAAAGGCATTATGCATTTTCTTTTTTTCCTCTCTCTCTCTCTCTCTCTCTCTCTCTTTTCTTTTCTTTCTTTTCTCTCTCCTCTCCCCTTCCCCTCGTGCGAATCCCCCTCCCCACGCCGACCCTCTCTCTTTCTTTTTCCCCCTTGCCGTTTCCTACTTTGCTTTCTCTTCCCATTTGACTAGTCAAACCCCTTCTTCTTATCCCTTTATTCTCTCTTCTTCTCTCTCCTCTCTCTTCTCTCTCGTGACCGAACCAGCTTCTTCTTCTCCTTCTTTCTTCGCGTGCGACCAGCAAACCAGAGCAGAAGCTTGAGTGGAGGCTACAGCTCGTCGTCGCCACCGTCCCGCCGCCGCACCGCCGCTCGCACGCCCACGACGGCCGCCCACTCGACACCGCGCGCCCAGCCACCCGTCCGCGCGCGCCCAGGCGTCCCTCTCCCGCTCGGCCTAGCCGCTGTTCGCCCCTGTCCAGCCCCCGTCCGGCCACCTCCGGCCACCGTCCAGCCCCACCGGAGCTTCCCTCATCCTCCGCCGGCCTCCCCTTGCCGCCCTAGCCGCCGATCTAGCCTCGGCTAGCCCTGTTCAGCAACCCAACGAGTGGGTTTCCAGCTCACTCGTGGGCCGTTTTGGGCCGTTTCCGGGCCCCGAACCCGAGGCCCGCTTTGGAGTTTGTTGTTCCTCGCGTCGCCGCCGTCGGATTGATCCGATTTGCGCGCGATTTAGTGAGTAATCTCACTAATCCTGGATTAGTTGGCTAATTATGCTTTAGGTTGGTTTAGTTTTAATTAATTATGTTTAGGTTGTTAGATTAGAAGTAATTAGCAATTATTAGTCAATTATGATGCGATTTGGATAAATTGATTGTGCAATTAGCAAGTAGACGTGGTCTACTATTTATTGGAAGTATCTCGGGAATTTTCCGACCCCTAATCGGGCTTCAATTTGGCGATTCGGGCCTAAGTGGGATTTTTGGCATTTTAATATTAATTTTCGGAATTAAATTAAATAATTATTTATTTTCCGAAAATTCAAGGGAGATGGTTCGGAACCGGAATATTATGCGGATGACTGTGGTGAAGTCCGTTTATTTAATCGGGCTTTATTTTGAGCTAAATTGAATTTTTAATATTAATTATTTAATTTTCGGAATTAATTAATTATTTATTTATTTCCTGAAAATTTAACTGGGATGGCCCGTGACCAGAAAATTATGCTGATGACCATGGTGAAGTCCGTTTATTTAATTGGATCTTAATTTGAACTAAACAGAATTTTTAATATTTAATAATTAAGTTTCGAAATTAATTAATTAATTAATTATTTTTCAGAAATTAAGATTTTGATGGCCGACGACCGAAATCTCGTGCTGATCGTTGTGGCGCAGTCCGTTTATTTATTTGAGCTCCACTTTGTATGGAATTGAATAAATTGTGATATCTTAGGGATTTACCCTAAATTGATTGAAATTAATTGAGATTGAATTGTTGATTTGTAAATGGCCAAGTATGTTAGTCAACGGTTATAATGCTTTGTTGAGTTGATTTAATTATTTGATTGAGAAATCGTTGGGTATTGGTTATCACCTGAAAGGAAATACGTGGGCTCGGTGAATCGGAATATCACCTGGAGAATGCACGTGTATTCAGTGGTTGATTATGTCATCTTGGCGAAGAGGTTGTCTTAGAGAATGCTCGTAAATTGTTGATAGTTGATCATGCCTGTGTGGCGATAAGTGATCATGCCTTTGTGGCGATAGTTGATCATGCCTGTGTGGCGATAAGTGATCATGCCTGTATGGCGATAGTTGATCATGCCTGTGTGGCGTAGATTGTGCCTACGTGGCCGTATTTCTGTGTATTGAGTATCGGAAGTGGTCGAGTGGGACCGTAAAGCCATTGAATATTGAATGTTGTCGAGTGGTGGACTGTGTATTCCACCTTTGCTTAAGATGTGATCTGAGGATCGTAGTTCGTAATTGATGATTGAGATGGAATAATCAAATTGATCTAGAATGGTCCGTCTGACATGTAATCGACGTGGTCGATTGATCATTGCTTTGATTTGATGTTGTGAATTGATTGACTGATTGGAAATGACCGTGAGTGGTCTTATTGGCTTGTAATCGACTAGGTCGATTTGATCGATGCTTCGATCGGTAATATGATTGCTTGTGTGCTTATTATGAATTGTACTGACTTGCAGGTGGGACATGAGGCCAAGATACGTCTTCTGCCCTGTGCGTGTATAGGCAGCCTTTAGTATAATGGTTTACTAATCGGGCTTAGTGGGGTAGAACTCGCTGAGACGTAATCTCATCCCAGTTTGGGGAAAAACATTTCAGGACCCCGTTGAGGAGCTGAGGAGGAATCTGAGAAGGAGAACTCGGAGGTGAAACCTGAGTAGAAGAATTTTGGAAGAAGAAGATAATCCCGAAAGGGGCCTTGAGTATGGCCTGGATGGGCTGAGAGTCTATCTTCTTTTGAGAATTCATTTTGATGTGAATAGTTATGAAGTGATTTGTATTTTGTATAAAAGTTTGGTTATAAATTTCAATATGAAAAATAAGGCCCTGCTTTTCTATCCCATCGTTTTATTGTCTGGGGATTTTAACTGCTTCCGCATGTGCTTAATAAATGAAAGGGTCGGCGATACATTGTCCTGGGATATCGCATTATAAAATCGACCAAGTGAGACGGATGTGTGCGTGCCTGAGGATCGGGGCGTGACAATCGGGGCATGACATCCCCCTTTAAGTGGTATCAGAGCGTGGTTTAGGATTAGAGTGATAAGGTGCGATGGTTAATGTGATAGTCCGTAGGAATGGTTTTTATTTCATGCCGGTGCATGCCTATGATAGCTGGTTGATAGAATTATTGTTTTGTGTGGATCGTTTGACTTCTAATTCGGTGTAGAATTGGAAGTAGGCTTCTTTAAAGAACCTTCAGAATGAGTGATCGGGAGTAGAGAACTCCTAGGAAATCGTACTATAGGGATGGTGACTTGGGGTAGGATGTTGACAATAGTTGGTACTCGAGGAGACCAAGGTAGAGCGCCAGCTTAGGCTAGCGTTAGCGAAGTAGCACCACTTCCAATTGGTGCTGGGGTTGCAGCCCTTGGTAATCCTGGGTTTGAGGGAATCATGCAAGCGCTTGAAGGAATGAGAGATCCGATAGGGTAGCAGGCCCAGAATCAAGCCGCTACAGCTCAAGCTGCCGTTGTCGCAGCCATTGAGGCCGCGCCTGTTGCTACACTTGCCGAAGTTCCAGCTAGGAACATAGTTGTGGAAAGGGAGAGGCCAATCTACAAGTTGGTGGAGCAATTTCTGAAGCTAAACCCATTGAGGTTCACTAGTACTGGAGATCTCGAGACCGCCTCGCTATGGATTCAGGAATTAGAAAAGGCGTTTGCAATTTTGAGGTGCAATGAAGAAGAAAGAGTTGTCCTGGCAATGTATTAATTGCAAGGTAACGCAAACACCTAGTGGAGAGCAGCCAAAGATTCAGTATTCACGGGAGGAGTAATTCTGATGTGGGACGCATTCCTCAGAGCGTTTAATGATAAGTACTTCTCAGGTAGTGCTTAAGAACAGAAGATGGAGGAATTTCAACGCCTCCACCAAGGAATGATGATGGTTGACCAGTACGAGGTCAAGTTTGCGAAGCTTTCTCAGTATGCTCAGAGGTTGATTGAGGATCCAAAGGACAAGGCTTGAAGGTTTAGGAATGGCCTTTTAGTAGAGCTGAAACAACTCCTGATACCGTTGGATCTAAAAGACTATAAAGAAGTTTACCATCGAGCTCAACTGCTTGAGAGAAGTTTGAACGAGCATGCCACCTCGTTTGGATCGAGGTTTAATTCAAACAGAGAAGGGATTTGACATGGGAAGAGGCCCATGATTGTAGGTAAGTTCCATGTTCCGCCTAATAGGAAGGGTGGAATTAGAAAGTCAGGGCCAAGTCAGAATAGCATATGTTGCTTTTGTGGAAGATGACATGATATGGCCCTATGCCCTCGAAGGACGGGTGCTTATTTTGAATGTGGCAAATAGGGTCATATAGCCAGGGATTGTCTTAGACGACCAAGAGGACAACTGCAATTGTTGCTATCGCCACCGTTGGGATAGATCAGAGGGTACATGCCATAGAATGCACCACAGGGTGGACAGATGAGACCCCTAGCTTAGGGAACGGTGTATGTCATCACTAGAGGTCAGGTAGAGGATGCGCCTGATGTGATTACAGGTACGGTTTCACTGAACAACCATGTTACTTATGCTTTATTTGACCCTAGAGCAACTCATTCTTCTATTACAGAGCAATATGTTAAACTGACAGAAATAAGTCCCGAGTTGCTAGAGTCAATGATTAGCATATCTACACCATTAAAGGATAAGGTGTTATCTGCATTGGGTTGTTCTGGTTGTAAGTTAGCGATTTGTGAGCGAGAGGGGAAGATGGTCGAGCAAGTAACTGAGTGAGAAAGAGAAATGGCGCGCGAGCAAGTGCGAGGCGACTAGTTGGCAACTTTGAACAACCAACCAAAGTAAGAGGGAGACGGGGGGTCATTTCGTAGATCTGTCTGTCAAGGCCAAGCCTTTCATGTGTGTGTTTGAGAGAAGACAAGGTGCAACATCATTTAGGGCTAAGCCAACCATTCATAGTCCACGTTGGACTCTTCTTTTCTTTTTCTTTTTCTAGAATAGAAAAGTCATTTACGGATAAATGATTTATTGTTACAGTCTCGTAAGACTTTTGACTAGAATTTGTCACTGGATTCACTTAAGTGATTATTTTTTATTTAATTTGACATTTAAGTGATCTAACAAAAAAAAAATCGATGCTAATGTTAGTGTTGTATAAAAGCTATGACATTCCTAACGTGATTTTGCCTATTTTCCATCTCTTTCCTCTATTTTTTCTAGCTTCTCATACCTAATCTTGCGATCTGATTTTGTCTTAGATGCCAACCCTATCTTGCTCCATACTTCTGTCGCGATTTTGTCTTTTGTCTTGATTGGACGTTGAAAACGCCGCATCAAGTCTGGTGCATTTGTCGATGGAACGAATCGTCCATTCATGGTCGGATGGGCAAATGACGAAATCCCGAAATTAGATTCTTGCGGACCTTTTCCCTCGATTAGTGGACTTCCTGAATTTCGCAAGAGCACGAGCAGGAACTGAAAACTACTCCACAGGACTGGAAGTCTCCGGAAAAGATATAAATTCAGCACAATCGCCCCCCAAAATCACATAATTTCTCCCCAGAAAAATAAAGAAAAGAAAACGAACAAATAAATAAATAAAATTATATAATAAAAAAGGAAAAAAAAATCACTTGTGGGACCACCGACAAAAGCATTTTGGCTTCAATTTTTCGGATGTGCCGTTTTGCACATTGCCCTCCTAGTTGTGGACAGTCCTACCGGTCTCTTCTTCGTGTTCCAATCACATGGTGTGGACACGTTTCTCATCCTCGGCCATTCCCAGTGACTTCCCTCCACGCGAACCAAATCAGCACTGGCGTCAGTGGAATTAGCCACGTGGCAGATGTCCCCTCCAATATGTCCGTACTTCAATGGGATTATAGGAACAATATATGTGTGTTTAATGATTTGTGTATATGTTATAATACGAGATTTCGTTTATTTTCTCGGACAAATTGTCCATTGAGTTCTTAACTTATTATTGTACAAATATTAATTCAAATTTAAAATTTCTAATTTTGCCAAATTAATCTTAAATTTTTGCACAAAACTTCAATGCAATCCTTTTAGTCAATTTTTCGCTGATATTGTGATGTGCTACATAAGATGGCTAAGAATCATTGGATTACTATGTCGGTGACTTCTGACAAAAGTTGGCCAAATTAAATATTAAGATTTTGCGTAAAAGTTTAGAACTAAACTAGCAGAATTAAACAATTTATGACTAAATTAGGATTCGTACATTAAAACTAATTAGGTTATTTTCTCCTAAGGTATGCACATGTTTGATTCATATACGCATGGGGCTTATTTCTTTAATCTCACATTGACTAGCTTTGTATGCTTGTGTTTGCGGGATTATATGGAATTCCGTGATAAATGGAAATAATGTATTCATTTTATTGGCTTACTTTATCATTACATAAAAAATAAAAAAAAAATAAAATCCGAAGTGATTATGTTGAGGTGAAAAATTCATCTTAAAGATACAAAGCATTATAAATTTGTTGAACTCTATGCAATTGTGCTTCCTCCAATCTCTCCCTAATGAGGAGGCGAATCTTACAACCGCTTCCAAATTTGATTCGTCGAGGAAAAGTATATACACTTGTTATTCGCTGGCTGGTTTTCTCCATGTATCGGTGGCGATTCATCATTGAGGGTTCAAATTTAGTCATATCACTAAAGTTTTCAACCGTTAAAAGATTTTCTATCTACCAAAAACCCTAATCTCCTATATTTTCTTTTATGCCGGCCACGTTTATGCTAATCAACAAGAATCCACGGTCATTTTCAACCTCCACCAGAACCCTAAATGGACATAGACCGCCACATTTCTAGAGACAAAAGGCGGGCACGAAGAAGTGAATCAAAAAGGTTCCTCTCTCTTTAGTCTCCAACCATAAGTACAACATTGCCGTTTTGTGTTTCTCCTTTCTTGATACTTTGCTTTTGATATGGAGCAAGAAATACTAACCAAGATTCAACAAGGAAAAATTTAGGATCAAGATTCTAGGTGGGAAACCAAAGGTTCCATTTTATTGAACTTTACATTGCATTGGCTACATGCTTCAGGTCGAAATTAGTAGGGAAATGAACAGATAGTTGCCAACCATCTAAGTTGACTACATCAGGGTGATACCGAGTCATGGTAATTCTCTTAAATTCTTAATATCTTACCCACCCGGAAAAAAAATGGGTGAGTTTTCATAATTGGAAATTGGACTCGTTAGGGAGGAACTTAATAGAATTTAGACAAGTGAAAAGTGGGGGTAGGCCATATATGTTCCAATTAAGGGGACGCATCTTATGCTTCACTGCTCCAATCTTTCCATATTCTTATTGGGAGTCCATGTTGTGGGACTGGGAATGGACCATACTGAATCCCACTTTGAGTACCCACGATTTCCCACCTGCGCAAAAACATAAAAATTAATTAATCATTCATTAAAGAGAGACCAATGATATGCAGATAGATGTCAAAAGAAGGAATAAAATAAATTATTAGAAATTTTGGAAAAGAAAACCGAAAAAAAAAATATTATTAATTTAATGTTTATAGTACCTGAATTTGGCTGTCAGATGATGGATCAATATGAGTATCTCTAGCTTGGCCAGTTCGTTTCCAGGGCAAGAATGGACTCCACTGCCAAATGGCATGAAGGTATTGGGTTTTGGAGCTACCTGCATCCACCCACAACCAGAAAATTAATGGAAACTCTTGAATTAGCTTTTGACGGAAATAAGTGCAATCAGGGTTTCTAGGTCAATTTGTGTTCCCTTAGTTTAGTCATCAAGATCTTATTTGATTAGGGTTTCGCGTTCAGTCACGGAAGTGCAAAAATAACTCGCATACTTGATTAGATTAGTTAAATAAGGAGCCTACTTAAGTTAGAGTTAACTTTTGTTCATGCTTCATCAGAAAATACGACTGCAAGCTTAAGTAGATGTGCGTTTACTATTTGAATATGTAGTGTAAAGTATAACAGGGTTTTATCTTAATTATATCAGCTTTTGCAAGAAAGTCTTATCCGACTATATTCCTTGTGTGATAAAAACTCAAAAGAAAAAAGAATCATCAAGTAAGGTATAGCTCATCCTCTACGCTGCTTTTGCTTTATGTATATACATACTCAAGCAAACATACATACCTCAAATCTAGAGGGATCGAAGATATGTGGATCAGGGAAATATTCAGGATTGTGATGAATGTTCCTGAAAAGTGGCATCACTTTCCAGCCCTTCGGAATCAGATATCCTGCAATTTATGGCGTTGAACAATTCTCAGAGAGAGAGAGAGAGAGAGAGAGAGAGAGATTCTCATAAAATCTTGGTAGATAACGACCACATCTTGAAATTTAATTCTGTCACCTTTATATTCCACATCAACCACCGCCTCCCTGAATGTGAAAGATATGATGCTTGCCATCCTCAAACTCTCTAGTATCACCTGATTCCACCAAAGCACATGAACAAAAGCATACGAATAAATCAAATGAAAATAATGATGATTAAACAAGCTAGTAATTGAGATTCTATATGTATAAATATAGGACTAATTCAGGAATCTGAGCTGCGCATACCTTGTAAGTGAGTGGCATATTCCTAGTCTGTGCCCATGTCAGGGGTCTCTTTCCTCCACCATTCATATTGAATATTGCCATTTGCTCTGCCTGTTGAAAAAGGGTTGAGAAATGTCTTAGAGGGCCATCCTTTTCTTAATAACATTAGTGAAAATTAAATCGAATCCCAAACTTAGTAATATGCATTTAAAATCGAGACTTTCGACTCAGATTCTCAAAATGTTAAATATAAAGCATGACATAAATCTGGGAGGGCAACCTGTTAACTCCATAGGTGTGCGAGACAACTATCCTTTTAGGGTATCACTTATGTTCTAATATTTATCATTCATGTACAGTAAAATTTGCAGAATTTAACCTATTCAAACGAACTGCGAGCAGAATAAGGATTCACTATGAAAGACCACATGCCTAGCAATCACTAATTGACTAGAATAGACATCTCTTCAAATCAAAGACTACGACTCCAACGGGGGCCCACGGACAAGCCCTACACTAATCGAAAAGTGGTCACAGCAACACATGGAGATACGCACCTTGACAGCCTCCAGAAGCTTCGGGTCATCATGAAGGTACTTGAGGATCCATGTCAGCACACTGGCCGTCGTGTCCTGGGCCGCGAACAACACTCCGATCACGTTATCGGCCACCACCTCATCCTTCCTCAAACTACCACGGTCTTCATCGTCCTCGTGCTCGAAGCTCATGAATTGGCCCAACATGTCCTTGTCCACTATCCTCTTCTCCTTCCTCAACCTTATGATCTCCCGCAATATTTCCCCGAGCCTCTTTCTTGCCTGCAAAATGCAACAAAAAGTGTGGAGTTGATTAGTTGATTAGGAAAAGGCCCTTGGGTGACGAGAAGCATTTGGGACTTTAGTTTTCTTTTGTATATGCACGGATTTACGGAGTGAACATAGATGTTGTGTAACCACATGCATTTGCGGCGCTAGCAGTGCTATTTGAGTATTGATTTGGTCCAGTATTTCTGCAAGTGCGCGCATTTATCGCGAGGCTCATGATAGAAGCGCACTTTCCACTGCCTGCGCAGTAAATTAATAGTCCCTTTGTCCATATTTTACCCATGGAATCTTTTTTTCAACCGAACAGTTTGAGTGGATCAAAAGCATATTTGTCTGAATCTAATGAAAAGCCGAATAGCCCCAAGTTGAAACAGTTACTCACTTTAAATTTGTTGACGTTATTGTCACATAAGTAGAGTGGTAGATACTACTTTTCCTCCTCGCTTTGTGAAAGTATGTAGAGACAAATGGGAAATTTATGAAAGTACAGTAAGGTAGATATCATGCCATCATAGGACTGCATAAGAAGGATTTATTGCTTACCAAGAGGGCCTTTTGATAAGCTGTTCCTGGTATTTTTGTGGGAAAAGAATTATAACCCTTTTCCACTATGCAATAGTTCTCCTTCAGCTTTTGCTTGTAATACTCATCCAGGTGCCCAAAGATGGACAAAACTCCAACTTCGAAGGAGAACTGCGCATATACTTTTGTTAATAAGTATTTCACTTTACAAAAGAAAATAAGACAAAGCAAGCATGTACGCAGTGAAATAAAATGGAGAAACCTAGTGCTTAAGAAATTCATAAGAACAAAATAAATCAATTCATAAAGAATGAGCTCAAAAAGTAATGTATTAAATGAACAGAAATAATAGGACAAAAAACAAAAGAAAGTACTGGGTTTGATGCCACGCACACAAGCCAAAGAAGGGAAAACAAGCACATCATACAGTGAAACACGTTTACATCCTGCATGTTTAAATTAACCTTTGTGGGGGGAAAATAAAGAGAAAAAGGAACAAAATCAAACCTTCTTCATTTCATGAAAGGTGTTGATCACTTTCCGATCAGCCCAAGATTCCAATGCCGAAACAGCTACTGCCTCGATGTTGGCAACTTTCTTTCGGATCACTTCTGGGTACAACGAGCTCTGAACCAGCTTTCGAATGCGTGTATGGTACTCCCCTTGGTGAAAGAACAAAGCGTTGGGCCCAATCATCTTTTCTTTGCTCTTGGGATAGGTTGGCTTGAACAAGTGAGCGTGAGTCACCAGCACGAATCTAGCTGCTTCCGGGCTCGCCAGCATCACGCAGGGACAGCCCAATATGTGGGTCTTGAATATTTCTCCATATCTGTGAGTTATGACGCCAAATCAGTTCGGTTCTGTATAATCTCTCTAATGGTTTCTTAAGGATTCTGAAAAATGGGAATTCAAAATTGAAAAGCAAAGCAAGCGTGATTTTAAACCTCTTCTGCTTCGTTGCAAAGAAGATGTTTGGGTCTTGAGAATAGAGTTGGATTGTCTCTCCGATATAAGGCCAACCCATTGAACCAGGAGGTAGCTTAGCAATTCTTTTGAGCTTCTTCGTTTGCTTCTGAAGCTTTAATTGGTACCAGAGAATGAGTGCTGAGAGAAGAAGAAATATGCACGGCAAAACAGATATAATAGTCTCCATGCAAGTGCAGATGAAAAAACTCTCTCTCTCTCTCTCTCTCTCTCTCTCTCTCTCTCTCTCTCTGAGTTAGAAGATGGGATGAATCAAGCGTTCCTGAGTTGAAGAGGGTCGTGCGAGGAAGAGATGATCAAATTTATAGAGGAGTTGGAGATGACTGTCTTTCGGCTATGAGAAATGATGTGGAGAGTGGGAGTGGATAACTCGCTTTAGAAGGAGATTCGCCAAATGTTGTTGAGGGATTGCTCTTCGTTTTGCATGGTTAGAATCCAATTTATATGCAGCTGGGTTAGATGGAAAAGACACGCGCACACAATGCTGACAGAACGCAAAGGAAAAAGTTGGATTTGAAAGCTGCTACTAGAAATTACTGGTTAAAATATTGATGCAATGAATAAGCGGTTCTCTACAGCAAAACTGTCCGAAAATCTAGGAGTTATCATGTCAGACTGCAACTATGCATACGCACCATTTAATTTAACTCTACTACTATACAAGGGCCGTCAGTGTTTCATCTTTCTTCACTTCAATTGAAAAGCATAAGAGTTCAAAGAATCAGAATAAGCCTCAAGGAAATCATTTGGACGCGGTGAATTTAATCTGTGTCTCCTACCCTCTTAAAGAAACTTTAGGGGGAACACTAGCCACTTTTTGGAGGAATTTCGTATTTGATGTACACAGAGAGATCGTTTACGTGTGTTCGTAGGGATTAATCAAGACGAAGATTTGAATATCGTGTGCTATTTATATATATATATATATATATATATATATATATATATAATTTCATTATTACGATCCCCAAAAACAATTTTTTTTTTTTTTTAGCTACTAGATTTCTACAAGAGTTGGTAAGCATCAAACATTGTTGGTGAAAAAAAAAACTTGTCATCGAATTTCCTGATGAATTTACCAATTTTATATGAGTGACTCCATAATTTTTTTCCAATTGAATTATCCACTCCCATTTGAGGTACCAACCGGAGCTCATTTGGTTTTTCACTTTAACAACTTTTGTCATCATTCACCAACTTTTATTTAGGAAATATCATAGAATAATCCCCAATCTTTGGGGGTAATACACATTTGCCTATGAACTTTTAATCGTGACACCTTACCCTACGAACTTTCATTTTTGTTACAATCATTAACGCTTAATTATAGTTTACGTTAGTATGTGCAAAGCACATGAAGGGGTAAAATAGTAATTTCGTCTTGTATTTTATTATTTAGTTTTCTCCCATTTTCTATCTTCTTTTTCATTTCTTTACAGCAATTAAGGTTTGAGAGAGATTACCTTCAAATGTTAGATGAAAGTATAGATGTACTCCTGAACGTCATGCGCATTGCAAAGTCGACAGAAAAAATAAGGAAGTGTTATTGATTGTAACAAATTGAATTTCAGAGGGATATTGCGTAATAGTTGAAAAAAGTTTAAAGGGGCTTTGAGTAATTTTCCCTTTTATTTTTCTATCTTACAAACGCCTCAACTTTATATTTGTTAATGTGAATTTTATCTGCGTGACATATCATCTTTTTCTTCTAGTAGGTTACGAACTTGTTTTTATCAATTTTCATTTGAGTTACCGACCATGTGTTTGATTATTTTTAAGCCACTTACTTTTCCATTGAGTTATCACTTTTTATTGTGGTGCTTACCAATCTTTTTTTTTCTTTTAAATTATCGAACTTAACCGGAGTAAATACCAACTTTTCTCCGATGAATAAACTAGTTTTGTGCTCCTGACAATTCTAAGTTAGTTATTAGTATTTATTTGTTTAGAAAATAATTAATTTCTGTCATCTCTAAAAAAAAAAAGAACTTCCCTTATCATTTGCCAAATTTAATTTGACTTTCTTATTGATGGCTTTATGAAAGTGTCAAAGTGTCAGCATTTATTTGTGTGAATTACTAACTTTTCTCTAATTAAGTCCACATTTAGTTTTGAATTACCAACTCTAATTTGAGTTGCTTACCATGGATTTCTTTGTCAAATTTTCCAAGTCTCCTATTGAGTTCACCAACACATTTTAGGAATTGTGTACCTCAATTAGAGTTATTACCAACTTTTCTCTGATACCAACTAGTTTTACGTTATCAATTCTTATTTGAGTTGCTTAGTAATGTTTATTTCATTTTATTTTTAATTACAAGTTTCTCTTATTTATGACTCAACAAGAAATTTTTCTTTTTATTTTTTTTAATCTTTTACCAACTTTTATTTACCCTTCTCACCAATGGCTTAACTTAACCAATTATAATAAGGACTTATAAAAAAAAAAAAAAAAAGATTGTGTTACTTATAAACTTTTCTTTGATTAAGTTATCAATTACTTTTGAGTTATAGTTCTAATTTAAGTTTCTTGCTAGAGAGCGTGCGCGCGCCCACACAAACACATATATATTCACTTATCAACTTCTCTATTTAATTGCACGGCTTACCAACCCTTTTCTACGATATAGCTACTGACTAGTTTGGCGTTACCAACTCACATTAAAATTAATTGTCAAATTTAATTTGCTTGTTTTAAATTACAAACCTTTTTGTCTCTGACAAATAAAACTTAATAAAAGATAAGAAAACTCTCTTATCTTTTACTAAGTTTTATTTACATTTCTTTACTATTTTACCAAGTATTATACACAATTACTGCCTTTATTTGTATAACTTATTAACATTTTCCCGATCAAATAATCCAAAAGAGAAGTTGGTTAATTTAAAACCAAAAAAATGTTGATAACTAACTCAAATAATAGTTGGTAACCTAGAATTAACTAATTGTTAAGAAATGTCGAAAAAAATCTGGTGAAAGATAGAAAAGTTGGCGATTAGAAAAAAAAAATGCATTTAGTTAAGTAACTCAAACAAGAATTGGTAACCCAAATTAATTTGTAACTTAATAGAGAAAAGTTGCTAGGTCACTCTAATTGAGGTACTTAATTTCATAAACGAGTTGGTAAATTTGAGGCACTACCAAGAAACACAAATAAAAGTTCTAAGTAAATTAAAAGCATTACTAATGATAAGCAAAGTAGAAAAATTAAGAAGAAACTAGACGTAGATAAACAATTCAAATCAGAATGGGTAATTCAAGCCTAGGCCGTAATTTAATGGGAGAAAGTTAGTGAGTCACACTAATCTTAATTGGTTTTCGAAAAGGGAGTTGGTATATATGAAGGGTTGTTGATTAATGTACATAAAAAAAAAAAAAATGGTAACTCAATAGAAAAGTTGAAAATTATCGAAAACTAGTAAAGGTTGGTTAGTAATTTATACGAGAATTATTAACCAAAAACTAGTTGATTATTTAACATGACAAGTTGGTAGTCGAGTTGATTTTGTTTAGCAGCTTATTGACACTTCAAATATATTTATGGACACTTATATGTGACTTAACTTTTAATCGATGATTAACTGCGAAAATCTTAACACGATATGCGGGGACGGTTGCGGATTTTCACAATGAACTATTCTTCTTATTCTTTTTGGCTGAAAATCCAAGCTGAAATGCTAATCAGGGGGCGGTCGCGGATTGCAAAACCGGTGGACTTCAACATCTTCCACACTGAGTATGGAATCTTTGATGTGAGCCTCTGTCTAATCCCCAAATGGAAAGGAAGCAAGAGGAAAAAGATAAGCCACAAGCCAACATGAGCGCTCGTGCTCAGTCCTTGTAGCAGGTCACACTTCTTATCACAGGTGTCTCAACATGGTTTGTGCGTCTCTTTTACAAAAGCTATTCGCTTTACACATATGCCTAATGTAGACATTGGGAGTATGCCTACCTAGCTTAAAAATGCTTAGCACGTTGAGTCAATTTCCATTGGCAAATGCTACTGGAAGATTGGCTTAACCAAAATTTCTTTCTTAGGACATGCAACATCTTGAAATTTCACGTCAAATGGATGAGGTTCTATTGGGTGATTAATAAATATATACATGCTCCCAAACGGTCACCATCTTGTCCGGTTACTCAAGAATACGACTTTTGGAAGGTTGACCCAAGTGGAGCCGATCAAATCATTACAGATAGTGCCTAAGCATGACCCCATCTAGTAAACATGGGAGTTCGCGAATGGATTAGACTCAATAAACATTTGGTTACCGAGTGTGGTTGGTTTTGAGAGGTAGGATGTTCTTAGAGGCTAATTTGGTCTCTTTATCCATGAGGTTTTATCTTGGATGCAAAATGGTATGTTGAGAAAAAGAGGGAAGGTGGAGATGAATTATTAAAGGTGAGGATGGAGTACTTTTCCCGTTTAAACTCAAATTCTAACTCAATTACGAAAATGTTGGAAAAACTAGATGGCCAAAACAAGTATGTTTATCTAAGAGAAACATACAGTTCCTAGATTTTGAAGCTAGAAGGTGCAAATTTATCTAAGAGAAACATTAGCATGATTTTTGTATTTTCTTTGATTAAAATTGAGGAAACCAAGTTATAGAAGAACTATGTAGAGGCAGTTCATTCGATCAAGTTTTAGAAAATATTTTCTTCTAAGTTCTTCCTTCAGTGAATGCTTGAAACATTTCATAGAAGACAACTCATAATTAAATTTTGGAAAGATATTAATATTGACTTATAATAATATTAATTATTAAGAAAAGACATTACAAATACTATAACTTTCAGATAACAGTCACATAAGTATTACAACTTTTCAATTAATCATTTTTGTGATGTAATTTCTTAAAGCGCTCACTTGTAAAAAAAATTTGAACATTAAGGTAAAAGTTGTGGCATTTAAGTAAATGTTTTTAAGAAATGATGATACTCAAATGCTAAAAAAAATATTATGACATTTAAGTGAGTATTGTATGAGAATTGTGATATGTGGGATGTCTATATCTTAATAATATGGTCGGTAACTTTTTATCATGATTTATCAAAGGTAAAATCCGTATGAAAAAGATTGATAGCTAAGATGATTGTCCCCTCCTCCTAGAGTAAAGCCCCCACTGTGACTCATACTTTTGTCCCCATGTCAAATCCATGCTATAACTAGAAAGAGGTACATCAATTATTGATATATTTTTCTCTTAATCAATTAATATGTGTTGCATAATATGTGCTCGGTACATCTATTTCTTTAGAGGGTTTTGTACGTTTAGAGCCCATCATAGTTTCCAAAAATTGATTGTTTGGCTGGATATTCCATTGTTTTTATGTCTATGCAAAAAATGCCTCATCAATCACGTAAATTGAGCAAGAGAGAGAAAGATGGTATCAGTTATCATATCCATCTAAATGATGTAATAATGTACCGAGCATAAGAAAAAAAATTTGGTTAATATAATCTCTGCTCACCCAGCATTTTCTAATATCGTCCCTGAAAATAATCCCTTTTGTTAATTAGTTCATGAAAGCTCTATGTGTTCTTATATGTTAAGTGCAACCTTAGGTGACGTGCCTTTTTTTTCAACATATATTGTGAGGTGGGTGTTAACTAGGGAAAAAAAAAAATATTATGCTGACAGTAGAGGTGAGCATTAACTGTGGTACAACTTAAGAACCGGATCTAGCTCACTTAGATTGAACGGTTCCAAGCCAATTCTAAGAAGAACGGGTTCAATTTTTGGCTCCACGAACCTAGAAGCAGCCTAGGACTAGTTTGGTTCTTAGCTCCAAACTGTGGAATTGGTTCAACTAATCCAGCTCTTAGGTTAAACCGTTTTTGAAGCATCTTTTAGAAGAAGAGCTCTTATGGATAATTGAAATCATGGTTTGACATGAACAAACGCCAACATAACCACTCAATGAACATATTCTTTTTTAGTGAGATTATGCAAGTTTTATTTTTTATTATAAAAAATTGCAGTCTTACCCAAAACATAACATTTTCCCAAACTCCACCAATTCGATTCACTATTAAAATCTATTAAAACTAACCCACTATAAAACAGATGACCTGTGACTGGGCTACATTTTATTTTTACCTTTCCAAGTTAGTGAAATCCATTCTTTTTTCTTTTTTCTTTTTTATCCTTTTATGTCCCGTCCTTCTTCCTCCTTCTTCCCCAGTTGCTAGTGCGCTCCGTCAATCATCATTGTCTATGCCCACCTCGCAGCGCCTTGGTACCACGGCAACCATCTCCCTCCACCCTTCCTTTCTCCCTCCCTTATGGTTGCAAAGTAATCTTTTTTTTTTCCCAAGAGAATCAAAGACAATTGAATATTAACAATGAGGGACTCAAAGTTATATCTTCAAGGTATATAACTAAATAAATATCAATTCGTATCAAAAGATGAAAAGATCTCTAAGAACCAAATACTTGTATTTAAAAAAAGAAGAAGAAGAAAATAGCAGCAAACATTGGCATATTAGTGATAACTTTTGAAAATGAATCCTTATAAAATAAAAGAAAATAAAAGTTCAGCTAGAAAGCTCTAATTCAGATAACAACCTAAAACAATAAAAATCGTAAAAGATTGTAATGTAATAATTGAAAACAACCCAGTAAATAAAGATGATCCAATGACAATCTAAGAGATCACCACACCCATCTCCACAAATTATTATATTCATAGCGTACACAATTAGGAATGAAGATAAACTCGATTTTGCACGGAAATCAAAAGGACCACCCATTTTTGTTTCCTTCCCGCCTTAGCTAGTGATCGCCATCTTCGTCATCTGTCACTAGCCACAAGAGAAGGGAGGTTTGGATCTGAACAGGTCCTTAAAAGGTTCACGAAGGAAATAGGCAGGAAAATCGCCTTGGAATGAGAGATCCCGCATTGTCCTCATATTCATTCTATGTTAGAAAGACAAAGATAAACAGGGAATTAGAGGGTCTCACGATGGTGAAGGTAAATACCATGTCAGAACTTCTATTCCGACTACTGTCGGGTAGACAGGTATAATAGCCTCATGCGCCTGGAGTAAGTAAAGATGAGTTAAATATCTATATCTGGGTTGACACGCCTTATAGCATTATCATCAATCATAAGTTGATCCAGTTCTCCCAGTTGAGGATCACCACACCCATCTCCACAAATTAATAAATTCATAGCGTATGCAATTAGGAATGAAGATAAACTCGATTTTGCACGGAAATCAAAAGGACCACCCATTCTTGTTTCCTTACCGCCTTAGCCAACGATTGCCATCTTCATCATCTGTCACTAGCCACAAGAGAAGGGAGGTTAACGTCTTTTCTGGAAAGACTAAAATAGAAAAGATTGAATTTCGGGCTAAGAGTACAAATGCCAAAAAAAGATAATATGGCCAAAAAAAATTAAAGAAGAAGAAGAAATCGAGTCAAGAAAGGGGAGGAAGGTAGTTAAAGTCGTTTTCGTGATAAATGACATGGGAAGCCTTCGAATGGAGATCGTAGCTTCGCCGGCGCCCCTTCATGTGCCGGGGTGGGACCCGCCGCATACGGCGGTGCATTCTGGCTCACACGTTGGAGCCTTGCGATCTCGCAACCCCCGGAAAAAATAAAAAAATAAATCCGACGGTCCCCACGGCCCCGCCCCGAAACGTACGGCGCGGAACCTCTCCTGATGCCGACGTGGAACCTTCTCGACCCACGCGTGGGCCCCCCCAAAAAAGAAAACCACAGAAGAGGCGTGAACCCGCGAGAAAATCTCCGAGGCCGGAGCGTGGAGTCCAGCTCAGCGGTACGACGTCGGATGAGGCGGACGCACGTGGGATCCAGCTAATCGGAGGGCCCGCGTGCGGATTCACGTGCGCACGGAGACGGACGATATAGAGAGGTCGGCGTCGAGGTGGGGCCGCGGCATAGGACACGCGTCGGCGATCGGGAGGCCTCCTGGATCGAGACCCTGCGAGAAGGGGCTGGTGAGGTGCGGTAATGTCCACGGGCGGTCGAGGGAAGAGTGGCCCTTGATTTGCCGACATTTTCCATGTATATCAGAAACGAAAAGACAAAGTTGACTTTGCCTCAATGCCAATCTGATTTCATCGGCCGAAATGACAAAAGTAAAGGAAAATAAAATAAAATAAAAGGGCTCCCAAAAAGTAAGTTAACGGATGATGACTTTTGATCGATATCGACAACCATGTCGGTTGCTGGATCATTGATCATCGATCATCGCCTGTCTGATCGGCCTGATAACTTTGCCGTGTGATTGCCACAGCATGATGGTAGTGTTATTGTTGGCCATTAAATTTCTTTTCTTTCCAATTAAGTGTATGGATATTCAAATTGTAACTCAATATGATCTTTCTATTGAAAACTAGATTGGTTCGATGTAATTGATGTCACTTTTGAAGTCACAATTCAATTGTATATGCCAATGTACTCGTATCTTTTGCACTCATCATCTTGCTGCTCTAATCCTACTCATCACCCTTTGCTACCCTAATCGTTGTCACCATGCTTGAGAGAGAGAGACGTCCACTTTTGAAGTCACAGTTAAATTGTACACCTCGATGTACTCGTATCTTCTACATTTGTTATCTTGCTACTCTCATCCTACCCATCACCCTTTGGTACCCTAGTTGTTGCCACTATTCTTGAGAGAGAGAGAGAGAGAGATGCTACCATTGGTGGTTACCTCCATATTTTCTACATTTGTATTGGAGGTTTATAAAGGAATCAAGAGTGTCTAGACCATTCGGACCAGTGGATATCAATATGATTCTTGGTTCAAGTTGTGAAATTTCCCACCATTCTATTAGATATTTCAATAATATTTTGAAATATTTACAATAATAGCTTTGATAAAAGTTATGACCACATTGAAAATCATAATTATTTTTAACGGTCATATAACAGTTTCTTAATAGTCATATAACTACTTTTCAATAGCTTTGTAACATTTAATTTATTTCTCAAATAAATCATCCATTATTTTACAATGGCTCTTTTAACAGCTCTATTCTATCTGAATATAAAAATAAAATATCATAAAACAATCTTGACATATACATTGAATGAAAAAGAGAATATCGTTTCTGTAAAAAATATTTCCTTTCCTTCTCCTTATCAGGTTATACATAATGTTGTTTTTGTTCCTTCTAAATAGAAGAATGTCTGTTGTATCTTGGAAGGGTACCTGCCAAAAGTCTATCGCACCGAGTTTCGTACCCTAAGAGTTAGAATTATCCTTAAGAATAATATTTGCACTTGCACGCCTCAAACATATTTATTTATTTTCATTAACTTTTTCTAACACCTCCCATTCAAATTGAATCAGTAATATATATAATTTTTAAGAAAAATTTTCAACAAGAAGAATATAAGAAAATTGAAAACCCTAAAATTTTTAGTTTGAAACTCAACATCTATTGGCTAAGTATCTTGTCTCACTTTCATCTCATCTAAATCATCTCTCCATCTCTCATTCACAGCGTCAAATCTCAAGCTCAATGCGCATTAACTCACAGCCTTATCTCTTAATTTTCAATATGAGCCTAATCTTTTTTATGATGTTGAAAATAAGAATGGGCAAGTTCTTTGCCTCTTGCTTTATTTTTTATTTATTGGAAAATGTTGCACTAAATGTGTGAAGTTTGGTGGGATTAGTTTCATAACGGTTCAGTTACTGGGTGAATCCATGAAATTAATAGGCAGTTTATAGTTCCAATTTTTCGGAACCAGTCATTAATAAACGATTCTCAGTTCCAAAATGAGAACTGTCATTTGAATCATGCTCACCCCTAAAGCCGTCGAATGCTAGCCCACAGTGCCCTAGCAACTGGCCAAACTACCTGGCACTAAAGTAACGCCAGGCTGATGGTGCTGGAAGCACACTACAGGTTGTGTGCCCCTACGTCCCCGCTACCGGTGCACCAATGCGCGCCACATGTTGCAGTGCTGAATTTTGAGATCCGACCATCCAATGAAGGCAAATTAGGCTTTGTTGGAATGCTCTTGATGAGTACTACCCAACTATGTCCTTCGATCAAATTTTAAGCGAAGTTTTATTCTCTATCAATTTCAATCGAACCTTGAGGAAGAAATCAGGCGCCCCCAGCCACATATCATTTCCATCGTTCGAATTCCACCACCTGAGCTCGAGTCTTGTTTTCACTCACATTCCTCCCGGAATCCACGCACTAGCGATCAAATCGTTAACCACTAAAACCAACCCATTGAGCCATCTAATCTAAGTCGAGTTCTCTCCGCATGCGATAATCAAAAGTCTACTCAACACAAGAGTCCCATGTGCTGTCAGTCTTCGTATTTCCCACGTCTTTAGATAAAGGAAAAGAGAACAGAAAAAAAAGGGGGAAATGCATAGTCCAAGCGAACTCGATGACCATAATACTGCATCAACGTGCGCGGATGCGCCACGGCTCCCCTCTTCACTTACTTTCTGCTGTATTTCGTGAAGCACTACCTACCTCCTCCTGCCAAAGGCACGCCAACAAATGGTTCGAAGTGCCCGGTCTCGGTGGTCATACATCAATCGTAAGGAGCAGAAATGACCAGAGGGAGATGATTCTCTCTCTGGCGTTTCCTGCCCCCGAATGATTGCTTTTTTCTCCATCTCCATCCGAGCAGCTCGACCAAGAGTTCATTTCCACGGGACCCGACTTCCGGATGGAGGTGTTGCTGGAAAGAAACGGCGAGATCTAGGGCATCTAGGAAGAGGATATGGATGGGTAAATTTTAGGATGGGGAATAATTCATCACCCCCTTTTGTCCTTTAGCTGCTATAACTGTGACCTAAAATGAAATGTAACTTTCCCGAAGATAGATATCTGTGTCGTCCTGAATGAATGAGCCCTTCTTTAGTAGCGACATGGGAGACGTTAAGATTTCTTACAAAACATACTTTTCAAAGACGTGTCAAGTTTCGATGGATGTTTGGAAACGCCAATCATTAAAAGTATGGATCTCACTTGTTCAAGCAAATGATGAGAAGATCGACACATTACTTGGCATTAGATCTCACTTGTTCGAGCAAATGATGGGAAGATCGACACATCTGGCATTATTGTTTTGCTTTTTTCCTCATGAAGAATAAGCAATTATCATATCTATATATGATATGAGAACAAATTATTTCAAAAAAGTCTCAATGATTGCGCCATGTGTATTCAGTAGGTTGCAGTTTAGAGTTTTGGAGCGATTTCCTTGCCATTTTGATTAGTAGGCAATATTAATGCTCTTCTCTCTCCCTCTCTAAGCTAGCACATTATTTACTATAACTTCATAATAAAACTTAAGGTTTTCCTCTTAATTAGCAAACCAAAGCTTCCATGGAGATTATCTCATATGCTTTTTTGACATAGGAAATAATGTATGAAATGGAATAGTTCATATCACGTTCTTGGTCTTTTTTGTACACTAATTAATTTCTACTCTAATAATTACATATCCATCTATCTTTGGAAACATCCAATAAAATTGGTATGATATTTATCAAAATATTTACAGTATTATCATCTGATGGTATGTTAATATAACACGTATTTAAATTTATATATTTCATACACCATTTTGGCTATATATGGTATGATAATCCACACAATGCACGAGTATACATCTACTTTGCATCAAGACTAGTAGCATGATATCTAAGAAAACTTAGAATATTTTACTAATGGTCATAATCTTGTACATATAGTCTCCTTTCATCAATTTTTTCGAACTTCTAGTCTAGGGTTTCTACTATCGAGGCTAGGTTCCAATTTGCCATGCTCCCTCTAGGTTTATTTCGTTTGGGGTTTCTCATTCTTCAATATGTGTGTGCTTCAAAGAATTCAAACCAATTTGCACACTAGACTGCTAAAATACTTTCCCACATTGTGTAAATATGGGAATTCAATAAGTTTTACTTGCATATAATGTTCCTCCGACAAATAGTTTAAAATTTTAAATAAGAAATTTTGACACCATTAAAGGGAAGTAAAACAACATTCAAAAGCTCACTTTATGCTCGAGCATGCCCAAATAAATTTGCTTGCGGAGTTAAGACACTTACGACCTTTTAATTAAGGGATAAATATATTAGAAGTCATAAAACTTATTACAAAAATGTAATTGAGTCTTGAAACATTCAAAAATTGCAATTAAGTCTAAAAATTTGTCAAGTTAATGTAATCAAATTCAAAAACTTATTAACATTTTTCATTTGTTAAAATGGACGAAGTTAATTCAATAACTTGATTGCACTAACTTAAAAAGTTTTAGAACTTGATTGTATTTTTGAAAGTTCTAAGATTTAATTGCACTTTCGCGATAAGTTTAGAATTTTGAATGCACTTATCCCTTTAACTAACAACAGGTGTTCAACTTTCCTACTTCCCTAATTAAAGCAAACTCCTACTAGGGTTCTTTAAAATATTTTACAGCATAATGACTTTCATCCTCGCAAATAAAACCCAATACAAAATCTCTCGTCTCTCACATTGCTCGGTCATGCCTCCACCCACCCTCGCCGCCACCCTCGCCGGTCACCACGCTGTCACTTCCGCCTTTTCCTTCAAAGCACTGAATATTGCGGCCACGCTCACATCTCCTATCTCTATCCTATAAAGAAATCTATGTTGTTAGGGTTTTGAACGTTGCGCCTTTTTGGATTCTAGTCTGAAGTCCACAAATTCTATCCATAACGTACATATAAGAAGGTAGGGAAGCTTTGAGTAAAAAAGTGAGATATGGAAAGGATGTAACAGCCTCAAAAGAAAACAGTGCTTTCAAAGAGGGTCTTTGTAACAGATGTCTCTGTCCTTGACGCCACAATAATGACTCTCCGTCCCAGTTCGGATGAATGGCCTATTTAATTTCTGGTTTACAAGCAGCTCTTGACAAGGCTAAAGACCCCTCCAACCTCGTTAGGCACAATTATTTTATAGGGGTCGGGAGATTATCAGCTCAGAATAGCATTAGCAGCCCCATTTGAACGTTCACTTAAGAATCTAGCACCCATTACGGAAGTTCGGATTAAGTCATCGCTATTTTGGAAAAAATTATCCAAAAAATCTTACATCTATTATATGGTAGTTAATTTAATTTTAAATTTTTCAATTTCATTCTAAACTTTTTAACCATTTGTCAATTATATCTTTTCACTCAATTTTGACCAGAAATTACTAACATAACAGTCCAATCAGCATTGATTATCTTACATAGCACGATTAGAGTGACGTGAATGATTTTTGCAATTTTTAAATTTTCTAATTTTTCATTTTTTGTTTTCATTTTTTCCTTTGCTTGTGGCTAGCCATTGCTAATGCCCAACAATCGATGAAGGGAAATAGGGGAAAAAAAAGAAAAATGAGAGAAATATTTTAAAAGAATTGTTAAAATTATCAACTTCAGTGCCGATCATACTATATAAGATAATTGATATCCACATCAGCGATTTTTAGCCAAAATTGATTTGGATGACCGCATTGGAAAATCATCACAATGTTTTAGACTAAATTGACCAAATTGAAAGTTTAGGATTGAATTAACATCACTTCTGATTCAAAAGTTAGAGGTTGGTAAGTCGGTTGTTATAACCCCATCAAGATTCTAGCAATCACAAAACATCTCCTTCAAGGTATATATAGCAACTAGGCAATGGAGCACAAACTATTCAAAAGTACGCTCATAATGTGAATTTGAATCATGATCTATTGAAAGACAAGTGGTTGTCTACCACTAAGCCAACCATCTTAAATGGTGTGCATGGATATGCTAGTTATCATTTGGCCAACATCATACCCTTGATCTTGGTAGATAAATTAGGAGAGTCTGAATTCAAAGTAAACTCGTCAAACAGATGAGTCGGGTCGGGTCAAGTTAAAAATTGTCTTACCCAAATATACCTATTTAATCAATTTTAACCCAATTTTATATAATGCAAGTTTAGTAACTCAAATCTGACCCGACTCATACCCAACCCACCTTATATTATTAAAACATTTCAACATTTAACCCAATCTATGAAAAATCATATTCAAACTAAGATGAGAGTACAGAGTGAGCAAACAAGAGATCGAGCAAGAACAATAAATAATGATGAGCAAGTCATAGAATTAAGTTAGGTCTAAATAAGTTGTCAACCCATTTATGATTCATTTATGACCTACTTAATGCCCATATTGTATTTAAACTCATTTATAACCCATTTAATACTCATATGACTGAAGAAACGGGTTAAGGACCCATTCTAACAGGACTAACTCGAAGTTAACAGCAATTATTATCTTTGACGAGTTTCGTCTAAGCTACCTATTTTATTCTCTCGTCCGTATAAAGTAAAAGACCTCATTAACTGAAGTCACAAATGCTCCAAGGGCACTAGTTAAGACTAGCGACTTATGATTTTAAAAAAAGTAACGCAAAGCACAATTTATTGATTGTTTCGCTCGAAAATCACTTTCCTCAAATTTATCGACTTGGCAATGAAAATCACCGCGCCTTGACTGATCAATGATCCTGACCTACCATCACACTCCCTGTGCTTCGATATGGACAGACAATTGTGCACTAGGAAAGGAACGAGAACTTGATGATTGGGTTCCCATACTGACGAAAAGAATTTATTGACGGCAACATAATTGGTTTTTAATGCACAAGAGCGAAGGTTGAATCAACTAAGGAAAATTAACAACTCAAATGACTAAATGAACCGCCGGAAATCACTGGAGGACATGGGCAAAAGTAGAAATTTCAGCTCTCCGGGTGTTTGCGTGTGCCTCTTCTTGGTCCGACTCTCCTTTTTATACTTGTTGCCATCCATATCCGCTCCCAAGTTTTCGGTGACTGCTCCGGTAACCGTCTCTGTTTACGTTATCCGTTCCTGATGTGGCATGGCTAATGGTCTCTGTCTAAACTCACTAATCTTTCACTGATCGCTCTGGTTTGCCTTGACTTATCCTAATCTGAAATCTTCCCTTTAGCTCGATCAATGTCTGTCGTCGAATTTTTGAGTGCAAAACAATGACCGTTAACAAGTGCCAAATGAGCACTGTTTAGCACTTTCCTAAATAGCTCTATTCCAAACTAGCTTCCAAGATACTTTTAAGGCTCAACTTGTTTCACAGAAATAACTTCCTAGAGAAAGTTTTTCTGATTTTCTAGCATTTGGTCCACAGAAAATAAATGATCAAAGAAAAAAAAATTCATTAATGGAAAAAAAAAATCAAAAGTGGGGAAAATGATCTCCTCTCCTAAGAAAATAATTTCCTCTCCTCCTCTTTCTTTCACTTAGACCAACCATGTGCGCTACTTTTGATTTTTTGATTTTACTTTTTTTTTAAATCATTTTTTTTTTAATTTTTTTGTTTTCGTTTTTCTTTTCTTTTCCCTTTCTTCTTTTCTTTCTTTTCCTTTTTGCTTCCTTTAGCTAGCGACCAGCCACAAGCAACCTTGAGCTTGAGCTTGCCTCTGGCTAACAATCAATCAAAGAAGAAGCAAAAAGAAAAAAAAATAAAAAATTTTAAAAATTCAAACTTTCTGATAATTTTTTGCAAGATTAGATTATACATATTGAATGGCAAAAAATATTTTCTAATTCATTTTCAAGTTTTTCAAATATAGGAAATAATGATCATTTTAATAGAAAATGATTTCCTAATAAATATTTTTCAAAAATAAAACAGTTTTCACGAGATAAACAAAGCTTAAAAATAGTAATTCCATTTCTCTCCTTATGAACCCATATTGGAGCTCATTGCTTCTTTTCGATATTAATTGTCGTCGAGAACATAGTGAATACTTCCCGATATCGAATCGTGCTTCCTTTACGTAAAAGCCATGTTTATGAGCTGAGGTGTCTCATATATGTGTTTCATCGTTACTACGTGATAGCGACCGACCACATAGGAACATTGTATGGCAAATATTCGATAGAAATCCGACGTCATTTCGTTATCATTTCATCCTTACTCATACCATGACACGAAGGGAGCTGCATCTTCTTTATTGATATTTCCCATGGTGGAATGACCACATAACTCTTTCTAATTGGTCTCAAGTCTTGCTTTTTTGTGTGCGCGTGGGGGGGGGGGGGGGGGGGGCGGTTGGGTTAAGTATTTAATTTAACTGGACTCATTTATATACAATAAATTAAAAGTGACCCTAACTCGATCCAACTAACCCTAGGTCCAACCCAAGTTCTTGCAAACGACTTGTTCAGATCAAAAAAAAAAAAAAAATTGGCTTGTTAAAAGTGCATTGATGATGTTTCCACTGCCACCCTTGTACACCTATCCCTACCACCACGGCCACTGCCATCGCCACTTCTATGTGTTGTCGTCCTCACTTGAGTATCGGTGCAAAATATAGAAAGTAGAACAATAAATTCCACAAATTTAACAAATCAAAAATGTTAGGTTTAGATTAGAAAATCACATTGTTGGCTAAAGAAGTTCGAAAGAATAAACAAAGAAATTTTAAAGGGAAAAAAAGGCAAATTTGCCTCGTGTAGATTTGCGTGCTACAATCTCGATAACCATTCCGAGGTGGTCATTGCACGCGATCAATCATCTTATCGTGGTCGCCATCTAGGCTACCAACATCGTGGTGGTCATCAGGCTATGTATGTGTGTGTTGGCCGATAGGATGTGAAAAAGTCATTGTCAAGGATGGGATGGCTCGCAGGTCATTGTTCTTAGGCAAAGTCCAAGTGACAATCATGGTCCTTTCATTAGGGTTTTTTCTTCTTCTTTTTTTAATCTAATTCCAGCATTTTCAATTTCGCCAAATTGGTCAAGACGAGTCAAAAATGGTTCATTCTAGAGCCATTGTACTCATTTCAAGGCTTTGATATGTTTCATAACTCACATTTCAACCTTATATGCTCACTAACCCGTGCACACTATGGCCTAACAAATGTTGGGTTAAGAATTGATCATCGACTCATTTTGCTACCTCTGCTTTTACGACAAAGCTGATAAGACAATGGCAAGTGAGAGAGCTTCTCTTGAACAAATTCTTCACAATCCACAAGATCTCGAGTAGCCAAGTCAACCAGAGGCACTAGCCTACGGGCCCATGAGCAGGAGTTGGCGAGTCAAAAAAATCCACACACAAAAATCTGCATACAGTAAAGACAAAAACCCACAGAAAGAGATGAAGGAAAGATTGCTTCAAGATTCCCACAATGATATCCATATCTTACCCATTTTAACCTATTCAAGGCCCCATCTCTACTGATATTTTGATTCCATTTTTGGTGCATACGGCACTCCGCTGCTATCTTCCCCTCTACCGAACACGATGCTGCTGATGCAGACGTGAGGAGCTTCACTTTCGTGGGGTGAGATCTTTGTAATGGGCCATTTGCAGGCCCTTCCCAGTAGTGCGTGGACACTTGGAACTCTAATCTCTATCCCAAGGAAAATGTGATAGGCACTCTCTAGATCTTCTGTAGATCTTCAGTTAAACTTTAGTCATTGATGCAGATGTGAAGAGCTTTACTTTCGGGAGGTGAGATCTTTGTGATGGTCCATTTGCAGGCGCCTCGCAGTAGTGCGGGGACACTTGGACCCTAATCTTCATCCCAAAGAAATTGTGAAGAGTACTCTCTAAAGTCTAGATCTTCAGTTAAACTAAAGACATATAGTTACTGAACCATTGAAAAATCGTTTGGTAAGACCGGAGAAAACAAGTGTTGAAAATTTAAGGGTTAAGACAAAAAAAAAAAATCTCAAATAATGCTTACCGTAACACAAGTAATCCGAACTTTTATGTCACTAAAACCTCAAATTTACCCATTATGATATAAATAACCCCATATTTTTTGTGTCATAAAAATCCTGCAAATATACCATGAATGGAATTAAAATAGATGGTATGTATATCGCACATGTATAAGTTTAGGTTTTCTTGGGACAAAAAAAAAGTTAGGGACATTTGTGTCATAGTGGCTAAGTTTAGGGTTTTCAATAATACAAAAAGATTTGGAATATTTGTGTCATAGTAAGCATAATTCAGAGTTTTTTTTTTTTTGGCAAAAATGATTGCTTCAAGTGCCAAAAGTTGGCACAAATGACACTTAAGTGTCAAAAATTAAGAAAATGATACTTAAGTGCCAAAATTGGAGCAAAATTGATCACTTAAGTACCAATTCAGCGAAAATGCTAACGTGCACAATTTCTGGCGAAGTAAGTGCAAAATGGCATCATTTTGCATGTTTACGTGACTAGACAATGCAAAAACAACATCGTTTTGATGCTGACATGGTAAAAAATTAATATAAAAATTAATTAAATTAAATTTGAAACTAAATTTTTAAAACATTTAGAAATAAAAACACAAAAATCTAAATTAAAAAAAAAAAAAAAGAGGGAGGCAACTGGCCAAGGCCCAACGATCTCAGTCGACCCTCGCCCCTTCATCGCTGGCCCTTCTCGACAGCGGCAAGGAGGCTGCGACGACGAGGGCTCAGCCCTTAGCCGCCTCCCTCTTTTTTTAATTTTTTTTTTGTATTTTTATTTTTAAATGCTTTAAATAATGTTATTTTTAAATTTCATATAATTAATTTTTATATTAATTTTTTACGACATCAGCACCAAAATGACGTTGTTTTGCACTTGCTTCGCCGGAAAATCGCCACGTCGGCATTTTAGCTAGATTTTAGCTGCATTTTTCATTTAGGTGATCTATTTTGCTCTGATTTTGACACTTAAATGTCACTTTCGTAACTTTGGCACTTAAGTGTTCCTTTGTGCCAACTTTTGGCACTCTAGGGGTCTCGGTGCTTTTTTTTGGCATTTGCCTAACAATTAATTATTGAATTTTAATTGCCGATAACATAGAGCTGAGTGTGAAAGTATAAATAGTTTTTGCAAGAGCTAGATATTGAGTTTGAGTAATATTAGCCTCTTACCATATATATGAAGAATATTATTAGTAGCTTTTAGGCTTATAGCAATGTGATAGGTCAGATTTTGATTGCTTTTTCAAATGTTATTTTATTGAATGAATCAAGTAATACCCCATCTTACTTAGCAAATTAAGTATTTTGCTACTTAATTGAACACTTTAAGTCAAAATAAACTATGTTTATCCAACGTACCTAATTTCATTAAATGCTGAATGTGTTAAATTTTTTGCGCATTTTAGAGCTATCAAATGGGCCGTAAAAGAGGTTTGGATATTCTGAGGTGTGATCAATGGATATTATTGACTTGTTCAACTAGATAATGGAATAAAGTCGTAATGTAATACCTATTTAATTAGGTCTAGGTAATAGTTATTTCATGAATTGCAGCGTAACATCTACATAAATACTTCCTTGTGATAATGACCATAGATATTAATCATTACTAGTAAATAAAACTATGCTACGGTATTGGAATCATGTTTCTCCAAAGTTACTTCATATTCTTGATAGCCAGTCATTCGCTATTTGATTTGAGTAAATGGCAAATTCCTTGACTTTCGTGGAACATATTTCATAGATATCATTGTAAGATTAGTTACCTAGTGCCATAGAGTTGTAAGCCTTCAATAATAAAGAGTATAATTGTTGAGAGAGCACAACAGAAATCCAATATCTTTATTTTAAGGAGATGACCAAGAGGGAACCCAAGTCCGAGTTAATCAACATATTCATATGGACTCACCTCTATTAAAAAAATTTAAGCTAATGAGTTATTGGTCAACAAGGATATATATATCAACTGCTCCACAACTTATCAATACACCGATGTGGGACTTTCTAACACAACTTATAAGTGTATCTCAACAATCTTCCCCTCATGTCGGAGGTCAGTGTTAGGTTTGTTCTTGTTTAGTCCAAATATCATTTGCATCAACTTATGTCAATTAGAATCTCCAACACTCAGCTTCATCCTCAGTCTCTTTTTATAGACCAAACCATGAAATATGTCATCAGGCTTATGTTGGTATATCACAACGCCCACTACCTAGAAACTGTGTCGATCACCAAATTTCTTTCTTAAGATATTCACCCCTAGAATTGGAAGTCCACCAATCTACCATCGATTCTAATGCCATTTGTTGAAAGCATGCAATAGAAATTCAATACCTTCATTTAGGTAGATGGCCAAGAGAGAGCGATAACTTATACATGTATCTAAATAATAATGGAAACAATAATGACTCCATTTGCCAATGAAATGCAAAGAGTTCACAATTGCCTCCTCTTTTAGGGCTATATTTTCTTTGAATCATGTTTATGATCAGTAGAATATAAGTCATGTGTATTACTTACATGCAAACTTAATTAAGTGCTTACTTGGTAGAGTTGTAGTTGAACCAAGGGGTAATGAGTTTCAAGGTGGATTGATTTCAATGCCAGAATTTGGAATTGATCATAAAAGTCCTTGTTCCAATTTTTTGGAATCAGGTAACTGAAGAGTTTAGTAAACAACCATGATTTTATTCTTTTGTTCCCTCAAGAAAAAAAAACAGAACAGAAATCTGTTTAATAAGTTTTTTGTTCTTGAGAACAAATTTATTCCCAAGAATAGAATTAGAACAAAATTAAAATGGAAAAATGTTGCTTCTCTGTTTCTGGGAATAATTCCATAATCAAGCCCAATCATGTTCTTTTTTTTCTCTCTTTTCTTTTCTTCTTTTCCTTTTCTTTTATCTTCTTCTTCTTCTTCTTCTAGCCGGTTGCAAAAATATAATAAAATTACATAATAAAATTATATTAAAAATATGATGAGATTATATAATAAAATAAATAAATGATATAATAATTAAAAATATAATAAAATTACATGATAAGATTATATAATAAAATTAAAAGTATGATAAATTATATAATAAATTTATTTAAAAAGTAAAAGATAAAAATAATATAAAAGTACTAAAAATTAAACAAATTCTAAGTCACAAAAAAATTTAAGGATCATATCAAATGTATTTCTATTTTGGGAATAGAATTTTCAGACAATTACTAAATGCCTTCTAATCGATTACACTTGTAACTAGCCTATAACTGATCGGAATTGAACTGATCAATTCGATATTAGTCCCCAAGTTATACCTAAGAATTGTGTGAAAATTGAATTATAGATTAGCTCATATCAAGTGATCTCTTGGTAGCCGAGTGGAAATGCATGCTAATCTCATAGCATGACGTCATGGGTTCCACTCCTTAAGCCTGCTACTTTTTATTCTTTTAAGTAAACGGCATTTTAGAGCAATAACTAGGGAACCAATCGGCCTGGCCGGTTCGAAGGTTTTATACTGAAGAACTTATTAGGTTCACCTGGATGGGTCAATTCCCAGGTTAAATTAAGAACCATGCTCACTCCCCAAGTTGAAATATATCTATAAGTTATACATTTATTCAAATTCATAGTACTTCAAAATTGGGTGAGTTAGTTTCCCAAAGCTATTGTAAGTTGTCATAACTTTGAAGTTGTTGTAGCTATTGTAGCGTTTACTAAACACTTTTACAAGCTGCGACACTCTTTTTTCACAACTGAAACAATTGGAGAGTGTTGAATTAAATATTCTTTCGAAGTTCTTATGGTTGCAATCAAGGTTAAAATTTGACATGTGGTCACCTAGAGAATCCTATGCATATACTCTCGACCTATAAGAAACAAAAAGACTCCTCATGCTTTTCAGCAAGAGGTTGTGTATATGACTTCTTCTTCCTTTCTCTTTCTGGATTCAGTGTACTAGTAAAAAGTTATTCTTACAAAATATGTGCCCAAAGAGATGTCTCCTTTTTGTTTGTATTGGCCTGAGGAAGGAAGAAGAAAGCAGCCTATTCGAAGCGAGAGGCACAAACCCTAATTGCCAAAAAAGCTAAAGCTCAAAATGGTAATTAGGACAATTTATTACAGCTTCAACAGGTTAATGTGGAGTCCAAATTGGATCGGACGTTAATTTAGTTAGCTTGAGAGAGACCTGTCATATCTCACATTCAGCTCTTCCCAACTCCTTTCTCTTTTCCTTCTTTTGTATTTTTGTCCTGACAACTAACATTAACCTTTCGGCAGGATGAGGAATATTGACGCGAAGGAACAATTTCCGTGTTGAACAGTCAAAAATTCATCCATTCTGGGTTCAAATTTATCCATTCGATTCCATTCCATCCGATCCAATCCGAGTATGTATGCCACGAATCTACTAAGTGATGCTAGAATCCATTTTCTATACGTACCTTTCATGATTCAGCCTATATACATAGTCCCAAGAACCCCTGTGTTTCATCAAATTCATAAATTACATAATATTTACGTGTACTTGTCATCCAAGTGTAAATAAAACAATGCATAAACTTTTATAAATCTACCTATTATTGAAAATTAATTCATGAATAAAAAAAGGCTCCGTCAAACTCTAGTTCAAATAATGTGTAATTTGATTTATAAGTATGACTTGCTAAGGCTAACTGATCTTTTATGACTTGCTAAGGCTAACTGATCTTTCAACAATACTTTTGTTCTTCTATATTTATGTAATTCCCTAATATTCTAACGAAGCTAAGTTTTTTTTTTTTTTTGGTCAGTAACGAAGCTAAGTTGACCCTCATCACATTCCGGTTTTTGAACCCTAGAAATTAATTGTTGGCCACCAATTTCACCTCATAGCTTACGATTGTCGAAACGAGTAGTTTTGTGAGCAAGGGTTACTCAATTTCTTAAGGGCCTTCTCATTTAGTTGGGCTGCATGATGATCAACAAAAGAAGTACGATGCAACGACTGTAAGTCCTAAGCCCATTACAGTAATCCAATTTAGCAAACAAGATACTCTTTTTGCACCACTAGAGCGAGAGAAATAAATTGGATTCTTTTCTTTACCTCAATGAGTTGCTTAGATGAATAATTTTCGAAATTCAGGGTTAGCCATGAGAACCCCCAAGCTAGTCTAGTGTTTCCCGCTCTTGAAAAGGTTCCATTTAACTACGTTCTATAGACAATCTATTAATACACTGATCTTTTCACGTGAACAGTTCTATGCTACATTTGTATAGAGCTTCATAATGCAGATTACAGGATCAAATAAACACTACGATACTTCCATATTGAGCATATGACAGAATCTTAACATTTAGATGAAATTTCCAGTTATCGAATACTAGATCATACAGAACGTCGATACTAATCTTCTTTCCACATTATATTAGAGTTAAAAGGGAGTGAGTTTACCATATGGCTCCTTTTTTTCGTCAATTTGCACAATGAACGATATTTTAATGTACATGTGCTTAATTGTTTTGGTGATTTTACGCTGCACATCCGCAATGAGTTCTTGTTTCATATCCTGTTTAAGCTCTAGCCACAAAGCAAGAAGACCCTATGCCACTGTCTAGTGCCTTGTAGTTCCCAAAAGTATCCTATGTTTTGGCTATGACCGTGCCATATATATCGCACGGATATTGCAATTGACTTCCATCACCACAAATCACGTAATCAATAGGTAAATCACTGTCTCGCGGTAGTAACTCTGGTCTATCATGTCCTTATTAATTTGGTATATTGCGGTATAAATCTTTATCTAGAAGCAGCAAATTGTGAGCTTCATGATCCACGGCTCAATTTCACCCAGGTATTTGCAAGTCCCTCGTGAATAATTAATGGGCATGCACATGCCTTGGTTACGGGCTAGCGGCCCAACAAACCCAGTGGGGCCGCCCATCATACAAGTGACTTGAATATTATTATTATTATTATTATTATTATTATTATTATTATTATTATTATTATTATTATTGATGGAAGGCCTAACAAAATACATTCTTACTTGGGCCCGGCCGGCCTTTAACCTATTAGTCTGAGAATGTTTGCAAGGGTCATTTAGGCCCATCTAGGACAGACAACAGCCCATCTCTATTAATTGAGCATGAGAAATCCATTTATCCATAATTATGTAGATTAAAATATTGCCGGATGTATGGCATAATTAAAATATATAAAAAATATTAACCAAGTGGATCGAAAGGCTTTTCTACATACCTATAATATGTTGGAATAATTGTCCAGGTTTCATTGCAATTGGATGGGAGAAGTGTGAAAATATTAAAACGAGGTGTAAGAGTGGCATTTTAGTAGTTTTCGACACGACTAGGAGAAATTTGCAAAAGTTATATATGTCAAACGGCGCACTGTACAGTTTAGTTTTACGTTTTAAAGTGTAAATTAGTGGATTATTTAGTTGGCTTAATAAAAGGAATCAAACCGGCCTAAAATAACTAGTGTAAAATCTTTAAGGGCAAACTAGTAACTGCACAATGTTAGGGTGCTAATATGCTAAATATGAAAATTCTGGGGGCATTCATTGTAAGAAACCTTATGATGATAAATGATAAAATTGATTTATAGAATTTATTACTTGATCTAGACAATTGACGTGACTAGTCAAAATTTAGATTTGATTGCATGACTTAATCAAATGTGAGTTGTTTTGGTAATTTTATAAATATGAGGCATGATTTTAATATAATTAAATATTCATATGGATTAGATAGCAAATGAATTGCCTTAGCTAATTAATTTGATTAGTATAGGTAGATTACCAAAAAAAAAGGAATTTAGAGGTAAAACTGTAAAATGAGGAATTTTGTAGGGGCAGTTATGTAATTCTAATGGATCAATAGTTGTAATTTTTTATGATTAAGGAAAAATTAATCAGGGTGTCTCTTGGTAATGATATAATTAGAGTCAGCTAAAATAATGCCTAATATTTAATTAATAATGAGGTAGTCATTAAATTTGAAATAGAAATTAAGTAGCGTGATATATAATGTACTCTTATAACTTCAAATCAAGTAAGGCACCTTGCTTTTATTTTAGCGGAAGATGAATGAGTCCTTTTCGTAAACTTTGATTACTCAGTCACCTAGTTTATTTATTTATTTATTTTTGAAGTTGATGTTATCTACGTCATATATTAAATTATATAAATTATTTTGTTGCCACTATTTATTTGGAAAAAGCCAAGAGATTAATGTGCTTTTATTGCACCAATGTCATATGATGAAATACATGTGAATGATCTTCATGATTTATTCACTAGAAAGAGAACTCTTTTGTATATGTGTAAGACTCTAGAAAAAGACAAGTGTTGTATTGTCTAGGACGAGTGTCTATAACGTTGAGGGGATACGAGGTCCTATAATTTGCATTTGAGATTACGGGTGAGCAGTTCCCGATTCCATACAGATTCCGCTTGGAACCTAGAACCTACCCTCGGGTACAGGTTCCTCATTTTTTGGAACCTAGAACCTACCCGTCAAAACCAAGAACCTGGAACCTACCCTATCACAGGTTCCGGGGTCGGTTCCAGGTTCTAACAGGTTTTTTTTTTTTGGCCATTTTTAGTAAAAAAAATGCTTCTATTGGAAATCTTCCACATGAGAAAAACATTAAATCAAGGAGATACAGAAACTCAAATGATGTGTGCTGAAAGATAACTAATTAATACGCTAAAATACAACATTCTTAAGATGACCAAGACTATAGATTCTAGAAAAGTGGTATGTGAATTCATAATGTACAAACCCATGCCCCCCTGTGGTAGGTTATATGTTAATGACCAGATCTGCACACAAAGTATAAATCATGGACACTACACCACACCACGAGCTATATAAGGAAAAGCTACTCCATGGTGTTTACTTTATCAGTACATTTGACGCTGGAAATATTCAAACAAAGTTCATGATTGATTATTTATAAACAAAAGAATCGAGCAGACTAGATAAGCAAGTCTAGTATAAGTTGACAGTTGAGGAAAGAGCGCAAGTGATGCCGTGAAGTCACAGAAAAGTGTACCAACCCATTTCTCCAGTGGTTCTCTCGTATCCTTGATTTTGACACTGTACTTCCACTTTTTGGCTCTGCAACCTGTGTGTCGTTCCCATTCACTAGGTGTCTACATCTTTAAACCACATGAGCCACACTTGCACACAATTCTACAAAGACAAACGAAATCAAGACGGCTTATCAACAACCCCTGTGTAAATTAAAAGCTTTCCCAAGTTATGCAGGTTTTCCATAATAAAAGGTCTTCAACACACACCATCCGGATCACTTAAATTCCAAAGTAGACAACAGACTAACTATACCATAAAAGCCGATAAGCTAAGTTAATCAGTCGTAACTAAAAGAAAGAAGCTCAATCTACAAAAGCGGAACATAAAAACGTTGATAGGATAGAAAAGATGAAGCACCATTTTACGAAATTCAATTTGCAGTACTGAAGGCTTACAGATGAAGTTTTGGAATATATGACCCTTCCATGCCATTGCACACCACAGAAACCTTGTCAGGCAAAGGAGCTTGCTTGTTTTCCACCAACCTGTTTCAAGCAAATTCAAGCAATCTCGTTCAAGTCCTAACCCAACCATAAAGGCATATGTGCACGTACGCACGAGCACACATGCAAGCAGACTATATAACTGACCAAAACAGGTAACGTATCTCTGAGCATACTTCTCTTTTGGCTCCAATTGCTGTAAGCTTGGCCTTTTGCAAGTGGTCTTGGCCTCTAATCTGGGCAGTAGTAATCAGAGTGCCGTAGCTCCTTCAAGTGTAATTATGTCAGAGACAATTCGCATGTGCTTGCAAAATAGATCTAAGAACAAAACCAAATAATGCATGCTCACCTTTAAAAGTCGGCTAGAGATATTGGCACACTCAGCATGCACCCATACATTGCAACCATCGCAACATACCTAGAAAAGAATTCCACACAACAAGATACAACATCAAACAACTCATCATTTTCAATGAGAATAAGTCAACTATGTCAACAGTTAAATATCTTACCCAATCTCCATCGTCGGAATGATGCCAAATTTTCTTGCATATTCCGCAGTACTGTTTGGATTTCAGTAACTGTAGAAATGATGCACGTGACATTGGTCAGTACCCCAGTTCATCTCGTAGACTTGTCATGAAAGTTCTACTAAAAAAAAGAATGCAACTATGGACCTTGGCACAATGTCTACACAAAATTTGAGCTTCACCACTTGGGCCTTCCATCTTTTTCATACTTCTACGAGGGAAAATGAGGCTACAGCTGTCACAAGTTTGCATATCCTTGGAACACATATCCTGCATCAAAGAAACAGGAAGCCCCACTTTCATTGGAAAATTGCGACCTGTGCATAAATGGTTTAAACAAAAGCTTCCATGCAAGATTTAAAAGCAATAATTACTTCCGGATCCCAATCAGCAATTTCACTGGTGAGCTGATGGAGGTCTATTTCTCACAGCACAGCAGTGGAACTTGGGTCAATGCTTCCGAGTTGGAGTTCCAGAGTGGGAACAACTGGAGTGGTGATGAAGTTTGAGGATTAACCTGATTGCAGCTCACATTGAGAGGATTAAGGCAGACACAGAAGTTGTTGTTCTTGATGAATATCGCTGAAAATTACATGTTTTAGTGCGCATAATATTTTTTTATCCAGTTAATACCTGTGACACTCAAGTTATTCAGTCATTTGTTCATAGACTGTAAGTTATTAGCACAATGATTTGACTTCAGAATCAATACTATTGAAAGAAATTTCCAATTTGACAGAACTACATTAAATGAGATTCAATTTTTCAGGTAACTGGAATTCACTTGAGGATTCAACAACACTATGTTGTTCTAATTGAAGAAAAGGTGCTCATCAACTAAAGAATATTATGATTAGAAAAAACATGAAGAAAAAAACTTCCAGTAACTAATCCAACACAAGTCAGTCACTTTCTAATCAGAAGTTATGTGTAACTATCATATGAAAAACAGTCAGCATCCATTGAAATCCCAGAGCCACTTGAAACCATATCTCTAAAAGGAGGATGCCAGGAAGAAGCCCAAAGTATGCATATATCCACCATCGAAACTACACGGTATACTCCGGCCACGACGACACAAGACGAGCGAATCAAAGGAAAAAAAAAAAAAAACATGGCCAGCCAAAAAGAAGATCACAAAGGAGACTAGGACACGAGCGACAGTACGAGGAGAAAGCAAAAGAGAACGGGGACGAACCTGTAACGGTCTCGAGCTCTAGCGGGACCTGCACAGAGAGACACGGAAACGCACGGATCTCAGCAAAAACGGAAACGCGAAATGGGATGGAGGGAAAAGAGAGAGCGGTGGGAAACCACGAAATCCTAAGAGCAATGGACATGGACACGGCCGCACGCACCTTCTTCTTCTTTGCTTCTTTTGAAAGGAAGAGCCAAGCACCTGTAACGACGCTCTCTCTCTCTCTACAGAGGAAGTGGTGGCTCGCCGAGCAGAGGTCAGCGGTGGCATCAAGGGCGAGCAACGGTGGCATCGAGGGCGCTTGGCGGTGGCATTGAGCGTGGAGAACGAGCGAAGAGAAAGTGAAATGTGAAAGTTGCCAAAAACGAGCGAAGAGAGTGTGAAATGTGAGACAATTTCTGATTTGGGGCCCTAACCGGACCAGTTCCCAAAAAAGGGGAACCGGGAACTAGAACCGGTTCCCGGTTCTACCTGGGAACCACGCTCACCCCTAGTTGAGATGTCGTAGGGTTAGTAAACTGTTATGCAGTATTATGGACTTGAGGTCCCAGTAAAAAATAGAGGAAATAAAACAAAATAAGAATGCGATAGCCATCATCATGCAGTTATAGGGTGAAGCATTTATCTTTTCTAATGTAGAAGATACCTTGACAGATGGATAAAGGTGTGATTGGATGAGTTTATTATTTCGTTCTCCATGAGTTAATGCCAAGTGTGCCTTGCTAGTCAAGATGAGTTTTGAGTAGAGACGAGTAACAATAGATACTTACGTGCATATATTGGTGAAGTAACATGTGATTTGCTTGCATTGGAATAAATAATTTTATGTCGTATTGACAAGTTATAGATTATATAATGAATCTGTCTTCATTCTAGTCTAGGGTTATAATTTTGATAAGTCATGATGTGGACTTGCTTCGTTTTGACCTTGGGACCCGTTAGAGTGGGATATAGACTTCTAAGTGATTCTGGGATAGAACAGACTTTGCCAAAAGCCTTTGAGTAACATATGCTTGTTTCACAACCTGTTTTGTCAACTTAAAAAACCGGATGAAGTTTTCTCTATTGGGGTTTCATGAATCATGTATATAAAATTTAACAAAAGTATGCAGCGGAAACAAAGATGATATATTTTTTTATATGATTCTCCGAAAGCATTGTTCGTGCGTTTTAATTAAAAATCTGGATGTAAAATGAGAGTTAACGAATTACCTCTCGAAGTGCGCTTTAAACGAATTGGTTCGGATGTTCTTCAGTTTGAATCCCACAAACATCGGACCTCTAGTTCAGTCATACCAACAATGGACGTCAAATGGAAGAGAGAACTTTCGGATAATCACCACTATGATCATGCTAGCAATCTCGTTGAGACAATCCGCCGTATCCTTAATGTATTATAGTCACAGCCCGAACGAGAGAACACTCATTTTCTCGCGTCTCAAAGAACACAAGAACATGCTCAAATTTATCTATATTCTGCAACCATTTGTTTTGTCCCAAAACAGCATTTTTAAAAGAAAAACCGAATGATCAACAACGGTTGCTGATCGTGTGGGACGATCATGCATGAATTTTGTGCATGAACAGTCAGCAGTTTGCTGACCATCATGCACTTCGTGCATGTGCATGATGCTTCGTGCAGATGCACAAAGCTTTAACGTTTTTTTTTTTTTAGTTATTAATATTAAAAAGAAAACGCACATGTGATGTGTAGCACATTAATTAATTAATTAATTAATTAATTAATCAATCCCCTTAAAAATAAAAAGAAGATAATCTTTATATGTACGTTTGGAATACATTAATATGTATTCACTTTGGGCATGCAAGTGTATCATATGTAAATAGACTCGTGACTATAATACATATTAATTTAAATCTCATTTAATTTAATTTCACTTCGATTCAATTCGATTGCAGTAATTGCAAACACATTTGCAACAATATTTCTCTCTTGTTCCACGTTATCCTAATTGTTTATGATGTGTGACATCTCTAGATTCATCACTAAGCTAGTAGTAAGACTTGTACTAACACATTAGTACTCCCAACAGAATTAATTATCCCGATTAATTTTTTAGGTCCGACAAGTCATGATTGACATCTAGCAATATGTCATGATTACCCAGATAGTGTAAATACTTTAAGAATACAATGAACCTGTCGGTTTTGGCTACAATGTAATTCAATTCCTCTGTTTTACTATGTCCCCATCAAATAAATACCATGGAAAATTTGTCAAGTCACCAATTCGATCATATGCACAAATCTAGTTGACATACATTTTATTCGAGACATAAACAATTTATTCTTGGTTACAACTCCAGCTAAGGATTTCAATGCAGTGCCATAATTAGATCGCATATAACATCATTATTATACATTGCATTTAACAATGAGACATCTTCTATATTGTGCACACATGCAACTTCGTATATGAACAAACTATGACTATTAGGTATAAAGATGGATTAATAACCTGGCATTACGTGCACCCGTGAACCATAGTTGTTCGATACACAAGTTAACACTGTACCTAAGGTCTTAGGATTATTTACATAAGGCCAAAGCATGAACAATTAGACATTGACCATGCTAAAAGCTTCCATGTCGCTAATCGTTTCATATGCATCACGTTCAATGAACTTGTCTAAGACAAACACTTGTGTTCTAACTCAAGCATCATAATACCTAATGACATGTGACTCATCATTCCCTTAAATATCTAATACTTAATGGTGAAGTTAAGAACACGCCGATCTCAACAAGATTATAAATATCCACTCAATAATCCATTGACCAAGAATGGTTTAAAGATTCAGCCTAATTATGAACCCGTCACATATATTCTTAACGTCTCAAGAATAGATCTAATTGCAACTTATCTTATGGAATCATTCATAAATATAAAATAATTGGACAAATGAATGAATACGTCATTGCCATTAATTAAATAATAATGATGATAGTATAATTGAAATCTCTAATATGTAACTATTACATAGTAGCTTTAGGGCATACATCCAACAATCTCTCACTTGCACTAAAGCCAACTTGTCTGGTACCTCAAACCCATTTTGTCAATATGCCTTTCAAAATACAACTGAGGTAAGGCCTTAGTGAAGGGATCTGCCACGTTTTCTGCTAAGGCAATTTTCTACAAGGTGATATCACCTCTCCCAACAATTTCTCTGATGAGATGGAAGTGTCTCTTAATGTGCTTAGACTTTTGGTGAGACCTTGGTTCCTTAGCTTGAGCTATCGCCCCATTATTGTCACAAAACAATGTAATCGATTGCTCAATTGAAGGAACGACTCCAAGTTCAAAAATAAACTTCTTCATCCAAGCGGCTTCCTTTGCTGCTTCAGAAGCAGCTACATACTTTGCCTTAGTGGTGGAATCGATAGTTATGCTTTGTTTGGAACTTTTCCAACTAATTGTGCCACCATTAAATATAAAGACAAACCTAAACTTAGACTTATAATCATTAGGATCCGATTGAAAATCGGAATCCGTATAAGCTATAATTTTAAATTCTCCTTCTCCATATATCAAGAATAGATCCTCAATCCTTCGCAAGTACTTAAGAATATTCTTGATTGTTATCCAGTGCTCTTCTCCTAGATTAGACTGATATCTGTCAGTAATATTTACGGCATGCGCAATATCAGGTCTAGTACATAGCATAGCATACATTATGCTTTCAATAGCGGATGCATATGGTATCTTCATCATCTGCTCTCTTTCTTCAGGAGTGTTGGGACACATCTCCTTAGAATGACAGGTCTTTTGCCTAAAAGGCAATAATCCTCTCTTGAAACATTGCATATTAAAACGTATTAATACTTTGTCTATGTACATAGACTGTGAGAGACCAATGAATCGTCTTGATCTATCTCTATAAACCTTGATACCTAAAATGTAGGTTGCCTCTCCTAAATCTTTCATGGAGAATTTCTGTGGCAATAATAGTTTTATCGATGATATCATCGGTACATCATTTCCAATCAAAAGTATATCATCGACATACAAAACTAGAAATGCAATTGCACTCCCACTAATCTTCTTGTATACACAAGGTTCATCCGAATTTTAGATGAAGCCAAATGATTTGACTACCTCATCAAAATGGATATTCCTACTTCTAGAGGCTTGTTTGAGTCCATAAATGGATATCTTAAACTTACACATCTTCTGTTTTTTACTATTTGATTCAAAATCCCGTGGTTGTTCCATATAGATGTCCTCCTCGAGAAAACCATTTAGAAAAGCCATTTGACATCCATCTGGAATATCTCATAATCTAGGTGTGCAGCTATAGCCAACATAATCCGAATGAATTTTAGCATGGCCACAGGTGAGAAAGTTTCATCATAATCAATTCATTCTTTCTAACGATATCCTTTCGCCACCAACCGTGCTTTGTAAGTTCCAATTTGACATTCAGCATTCATCTTCCTCTTGAAGATCCATTTACAGCCAATTGGTATAATACCATCAGGCAGGTCAATTAAGTCCAAACTTCATTGGAATACATTGAATCCATTTTGGATTTCATGACTTCTACTCATTTACCAGAATCAATGTCTGACATCGCCTCCTCATAGGTTTTAGGATCACCAAGTTGATCACTATCATTCACAATGAATAATAGTTCAATATGATCAACCGGGTGTTTATAACGAGTAGGTGGGCAAGACGTTCTCGCACTTCCCCTAAGAGGTTGTGTATCATAAGCTCACACTGAATCAGAGATTGGTATTTGAACTCGGTTGTTTGATACTTCATTATTTTCTTCTTGTAAGACTATTTTCCGCCTAGCACCACCTTCTTGGACGAACTAATTCTCCAGAAAAGAAGTGTGCTTGCTTACCAGAATTATTTGGTCTGATTGAAAATAGAAATAATATCCAAGAGTTTCCTTTGGATATCCAATGAAGCGACCTTGTTCAAATCTTGCCTCCAATTGTTCCATTTTCAGCTTTTTCACGAAAGCTTGACAACCCCAAATCTTAATATGATTAAGACTAGGTTTCCTACTATGCCATATCTCATAGAGTGTAGTTGGAACAAATTTGGACGCACTCTATTCAATATATATACTGTTATCTCAAAGGCATATCTCCTGTGGCATCCTAAAATTCATGGCGACCTCCAGATACATTAAGGCCTATGAATAGGTGATGAAAGTACCATCAAGTTGTATTGTAGCCATTTGATCTATAATTTGCAATAAGAATTATGGCCAAGTTTTTAATGGATAATTATTTAATAGGAAAGAAAATTCTATTCTTGACTATGTGGTTTATAGGCTGGAATTTATTAATTTATGTTGCAAGCTTTATGGCCAAGTGAATAAGTGTAATTAGGTAATTATATGATGGGTAATTAGGTGATGATTAAAGGAAAAAAGAATTAGAAGAGTGGGTTGAATTTTATTGGCCCAAGATCAGCCCCACCATTCAGCCCTTTTGGCCTGGCCCGCGAACCTCAAAGGAAAGGAGTTACCGTCGACCGAGGGGGAGGAGGCCTGGCCCATGAAGCCTGTAGGGATGTCGACGAAGGAGGGGCGGCCCATGAGAGGCCCAACCTCTTGCATGGCAATTACCAAGTAGCTTAGGGGACTTACCAAGTGTCACCTGCATGCAAAGAAATGATTACATGCTAATCATGAGGGGGAAGAAAGAAGAAGGGGCGGATTAAGCAAGGGGGGGTGTCGCACAGAGAGAGAGAGAGAGAGAGAGAGAGAGAATGTTCGAGAGAAAGAGGGGAGAGAGAGAGAGAGAGAGAGAGAGAGAGAGAGAGAGAGAGAGAGAAGAAGAAGAAGGGGAAGAGGGAGGCTGATCGCTATTGTTCGTTGCCGCTGTCAAGCCGCCGAGTCCCGCCTTGCCCCCCGCTGTCTTTGCTCGCTGTTTTATGCTCGGATTAGAGGCAAGTAGAGTCCTAAAACCTACTCTTTGCTTGCTGTGATATGTATTGTAAGGGATGATAAACTTTGGTTGTGGTAAAAGTGAGGAAATTCGAAGCTCTAGAGAAAATATGGTAGCCTTGCATTCTGTTTTCTAGAAAGGCAGTCCGACCTTTGATGAAATCTTGAGCTGCATGCAATTTTTTAGTTGAAATCTCACTTTGACTTCTTGATAAAAGTTGTAGATAACTTCTTGAAGAGTAACATATACCGGTGAAACTATTTTTCTTTGAAGCAATTAGATCTGGAAATCATAATGCCAACCTAGTGTAATTCTGTGAATTTTATAAAATTCTCCGGTTGAAATTTGATCTTGTGTTCTAAATGAAAGTTGAAGATGAAATGTTAATGAGTAACATACTAAAAATTTAGAGGAAATTTATGAGTTTAGGTTGGTGAAAAAATCTTTATTCAAAACGGTTAGAACTGGAATTCGGTGCCGAGGGTTATAGACGGTTATGGCCATTATAGATTTTAATATATCACGAATCTGGTTTCTAGTTCTTCATGAAATATTTACTTCTGCATTTATTATATAACATATAAAAATTTCAGAATTTTTGGAATTGACTTAGGATTTTTACTGAATTTTTGAATAAAACTGTGTATGGCAATATTCCGAAATTATAAAGACTGTGATGTGTGGACTGTACCAAATTGTATGATGTTCTTTTGATATGGTGTCCTTCAGGGAATATTTTCCTCTAGATATTGTATATGACATGTCAAATTTTTAGAATTTATTAGGCTATTTACTAAATTTTCAAGAATTATGACCAAAGGAGTGCAATATGTTTTTATCTGAAATTGTTGTATTTTCAAAAATAAATGAAATTGCTCCATGTGATATAATGTTTTGAGTGGTTGATTATGCTGCATATGTGGTGACATATGGTATGTTATATGACATCAAAAGCTAGTTGAGAACTTTCATATTGTTGCATCAATGGCATGTTGTAATTGAAATACATGTGTAAATCTAAATTGAGATAATAACAAGACCATCGGAGGTTTGAGCCGACGATGCCTCGGGAGTTTCGAGATGCCTAGAGTGTGTGTGCCGAATGCTCGGAGTGCGTGTGCCAAATGTCCTTAGGAGTTTCGAGATGCCCGGAGGTGTGTGCTAGGGGGATATCTTGTGATACTAGTTGGGGTACGAGAAGCCCGAAGTGTGTGAGCCGGATGCCCAGAGATGTGTGCCAGAGGTTCCTCACGATACCAGGTTGGACGCGAGCGATAAATTGTGGGATGCAAACATTGGTCCTTGGAAAGAAAAACGATGTGATCTAATTGAAAGATAAAGATCGAAAATTGAATCATGCGCATGGATGTATGCTTGATAGCATGGATAATATGAATCATGGTGATATATGTTTGGCTGCTTGATGATACATGTATAAGTGCATGGTGGTATACGCACATTGCATGATGATATGCATGGTTGTTCAATGATATAAGTACAAATGCATGGTGATTTATGCATGTTGTATGGTGATATATGCATGGTTGTAAGGTGAGGTATGCTTGAATGCATGAATGATATGTGTTTTATTATTGATACCTTGATTGTTCTATTTGATGCATTGTGTAATTTGGTGGATCTTTACTACTAAGTGATTGTACTCATCCCTTTTGAGGATTAACATTATATATTAGAAAGATACCTTTGCTACCAGTTGCACGCGGTACCTATTATGGATTGCCATCTAATGTCGAGGTGGAGTGCACAAAGCATTCCTATGTTAGTTTGCCTGGTCTGGTGTATGTCTGAGTCCGTGTCTTAGTGATGTACGACGTGGGTCTTGCTGATGACCTAGTTATCCAGGAGTTTTTGTCTGTTCATGTCTGGCATGGTGGAGTGATGCTAGGGATGCTGCCACCGCCCAATGCACCAAGTTAGGTATAATGGCACGTATAGCTGGTGGGAGCTAACACTTTTTGGCGATAGCCGATGCTTGTTGATGGAGGGGTGTACATGTTTGATGTTGGGTCGAGTTCTCTTTTGAGTTATAGCCAAGTATAGTTAAAAATCTTGGCCTTTTGTTGTACTAACCCGAAATATCAATCGTGAAAATATAAATAAAAGTGACTCGGTTTTGTCTTTTCATTTGGAGCGGAGGTGGTTTGCATTGCATTATTATTATTGAAGTGAGGATTGGTGAGATATGTTTATGTTTCCGCTAATGAACTGCGCTGGGACCTTTGCAAAAAAAAAAAATGGAAAAGTATTCTATTGATCAACCCCTATGAACTATGGTTTCACTTTAATTAAAAAGTTACCTTACTAGGATGTAGTAGGATGAGTGACAAGTACCTGTGGTGACCCTAACGAATCGAGTGCCGTCGAGATGTGCCACATCCCCAAAGGGATATTGGCAAATCGGTGTAACTCATCATAGATCGCACCATATCTAATAAAGTACGATTTCTTCGTTCAGATATACCATTATATTCTGGAGTTCTAAGAGGTGTCCATCGTGACAAAATGTCATTCTCTTTAAGATAGTCTAGGAATTTAGTATTAATGTATTCACCTCATCGATCCAATCGAAGAGCCTTAATACATTTTCCTATTTCTTTCTCAACTTCAACCTTGAATTCCTTGAACTTTTTAAAAGATTTAGATTTATACTTCATGAGGTATAAATAACCATACTGTGATTGATCATCGGTAAAGGTAATGAAGTAATTATAACCACCTCTAGCAGTTTCATTAATTGGTCCACATACATCTGTATATATTAATTATAACTACCTCTAGCAGTTTCATTAATGTTAGCAGTTCTCGCATTATGTCCCACAAAAGGTGCTTTGGTCATTTCCTAGAAGATATGCCTCACAAGTCGAGTATGACTCAAAATTTGATAGATCAATGTACCCATCATTACTCAATTTGTTAATTCTGTCTTCTCCAATATGACATAATCGAAGATGCCAAACATACTTTTTATTTTGGACTGTCTCTAGGACGTTTATTAGTTATGGCATTTATATTAATTCTATTTTGCTTATTGACATTGGTAATCGCATTATTGGATATTGTAATGGTATAAAGATTATTTATTAATAAGTTAGAACCAACACATCTTCTATTATGATAAATAGAACATACATCATCAGCAAAAGAAAATTCACAATTCTCTTTACCCAAATGAGGTATAGAGATGATGTTCTTAACATCATTCTAATAATGCAAACAGTTCTTTAAAAACTTATACATGTCCAGAAGGCAAACATAAACGAAAAGTCCCTATAGCTAACACAGCAACTCTTGATCCATTGGCAAATGTCAGAACAATCTCATTTCGCCCTAGCATCCTGCTTATTTCCAGATTCTGCAAAAACATACAAATATGTGAAGTTGCAGCAGAATCTAGAACCCATGAGCTGGATTCAGCACTAACCATAAGATTAGTTTCAATAAACATAGACATCATACCTTCATAAGGTTGGTCCTTGGGCTTGACCTTCAAGAAGACTTACAGTTCCTCCTCTAGTGCCCCTTGACACCACAGTAATGACACTTCCCTTTATCAATCTTGGGTTTTAGTTACACAACAAGTTTGACAAGCCTCTTTCATTTCTTTTTCTTTAAAATAGTCTTACCCTTTGAAGAAGAAGCCTTAGCCATAACCACTACATTTTGTCTCATGTTACGCATTTTCTTCTCATAAACTATCAGCATGCTATGTAACTCAGTGAGAGTTTTCTCCATCTTATGCATGTGGAAGTTTTGGACAAAACCAGAGAAGGAATCGGGTAAAGATTGGAGGATCAAATCCACAGCTAATTCGTTGTCCATAACAAGATTCAGCCTAGCCAATTCTTCAATGTGCCAAATCATTTTCAAAGCGTGATCATTAACTGATGATCCTTCAGCCATCCTCAAACGGTACAATGCCTTAGATATCTCATATCTAGAGGTTCAACCATTCTTATCAAAGTTTTCCCTTAAATGTAAAGTGATCGACTAGCATCTTCCATAGATTCATACTTTTTCTGTAATTCATTATTCATCGAAGCAAGTATATATGACCTAACTTTTAAGTCATCATCGCACCACTTATCATAAGTGACATGCTCCTCTTGGGTCCCACCCTCAGGAAAGGAGGTTGGCATCTTTTCATCAAGCACATACCCAATTTTTTCTGAATTGAGAACAATTCTCAAATTCCTCACGTAGTCAGTGAAATTGGGTCCAATCAAACAATTTTTGTCAAGTATAAAAGCGAGTGGGTTTGTAGTTACCATTTTTTCAGAGTAATAATACATATGTTACAAAAAATAAATTGTTTGCTGTTGTACTTTTCAAAATAACTATTTCATTTTGGCCTTTAAATGAAGTAAATCCCCCCATTAAATTTATATTCAAATCCCATACTCCTTAATATGAGAAGCGGTAATCTTTGTTGGATAAAGATTACTAGTGGGGATTGGAGTCCCACTAGCCCAAATTCCACCTCACCTAATAGTTATTGGTGTCCTATAAACTGAGTGAGTGAACCAACTTGTTCAACACATCATATGCAAGTCACAATCATAACTTTGGCCTCTAAACCATGAAAGCCTCACCTTATAGTTATTGGCATCATGATCATAGTTAAGTCTAGCTCATTTCTCATGTAAGTATTGAAAGCACAGACGATTCCCTCACCTGACAGTTATTAGAAATCATTTGGCTCCAACCCCACAGCATCACATGCATAATAGAGTGGTTCAATATTATGAACTATAAATTAATTAAACGCACAAGAAATGCCTAAGGTTGGCTCCGATACCACTGTTGGGGTTTCATAAATCATGTATAAGTAAAATTTAACAAAAGTATGCAACGGAAGCAAAGATGATATATTTTATACATGATTATCCGAAAGCGTTGTTCGTGTGTTTTGATCAAAAATCTGAATGTAAAAAAAGAGTAAACAAATTACCTCTCGAAGTGTGCTTTAAACGAATTGGTTCGGATGTTCTTCAGTTCGAGTCCCACAAATGTCAGATTTCTAGTTCAGACACACCAATAAGGGACATCGAATGGAAGAAAGGACTTTCAGATAATCACCACTATGATCATGCTAGCAATCTCGTAAAGACAATCCACCGTATCCTTGATGTATTATAGTCACAGCCCGAACGAGAGAACACTCTTTTTCTCGCGTCTCGAAGAACACAATAACACACTCAAATTTCTCTATTTTCTGCAACCATTTGTTTTGTCCCAAAACAGCATTTTTAAAAGAAAAACCAAATGATCAGCAAGGGTTGCTGATCATGTGGGACAATCAACAACTGTTGCTAATCGTCCACACACAATTTCGTGCATGAACGGTCGGCAACTGCGGACCATTCATGCACGATTTCGTGCATGAATTTCGTGCATGTGGCATGTGCACAATGCTTCGCGCATATGCACGAAGCTTTAACATTTTCCTTTTTTTTAGTCATTAATATTAAAAAGAAAATGCACATGTGATGTGCAGCACCTTAATTAATTAATTAATTAATTAATTATTAAATCAATCCCCTTAAAAATAAAAAGAACATAATCTTTATATGTACATTTGGAATACATTAATATGTATTCACTTTGGGCATACAAGTGCATCATATGCAAGTAGGCTCGTGATTATATTACAAATTAAATTAAATCTCATATCAACTCAATTCGATTATAGTAATTGCAAACACATTTGCAACAATATTTCTCTCTTGTTCCACGTTATCCTAATTGTTTATTGTGTGTGACATCCCTAGATTCATCATTAAGCTGGTAGTAAGACTTATACTAACACATTAGTACTCCTAAAAGAATTAATTGTCTCAAAAGAATTAATTGTCTCGATTAATTTTTTGGGTCCTACAAGTCATGAATGACATCTAACAATATGTCATGGCTACCTAGATAGTGTGAATACTTTAAGAACATAATAAACTTGTCAATTTTGGTTATAGTGTAATTCAATCCCTTTGTCTTACTATGTCCCCATCAAATAAAGACCATGGAATATTTGTCAAATCACCAATTCGATCATATGCACAAATCTAGTTCACATACATTTTATTCGAGACATAAACAATTTATCCTCGATTACAACCCCAGCCGAGGATTTCAATACAGTGTCATAATTAGATCACATAAGACATCATTATTATACCTTGCATTTAACAAGTAGACAGATTCCATATTGCGCACACATGCAACTTCATATATAAACAAACTATGACCGTATAAAGACGGATCAATGACCCGGCATTACGTGCACCCGTGAACCATAGTTGTTCGACACACAAGTTAACACTGTACCTCAGGTCTAAGGATTATTTATACAAGACCAAAGCATAAACAATTAGACATTGACCATGCTAAAAGCTTCCATGTCGCTAATCGTTCCATATACGTCACGTTCAGTGAACTTGTCTAATACAAATACATGTGTTTTAACTCAGGCATCATAATACCCAATGACATGTCCCTTAAGTATCCAATACTTAATGGTGAAGTTAAGAACACACTGATCTCAATAGGATTATAAATATCCATTCAATAATCCATTGACCAGGAACGGTTTAAAGATTCAGGCTAACTATAAACCCGTCACATATATTCTTGACATCTAAAAAATAGGTCTAGTCGCAACTGATCTTATGGAATCATTCATAAATATAAAATAATTGGACAAATGAATGAATATGCCATTGCCATTAATTAAACAATAATAATGATAGTACAACTGAAATCCATAATATGTAACTAGTACATAGTAGCTTTAGGACATACATCCAACATTCTCAACAAACGTTTCACGATGAAGGAGAGGCCAAGACACATTGAATACGGCAGCCACAATTAAGAAGGGAGATACAGAGAGACTAAGAGAGAAAGAGAGTAAGCTCTTTCGGATTCAACTGTGCAATTAAAAAAGAGAGAGAGAGTAAGCTCTATGACGCGTGCAATAATAATAAAAAAAAAAAAAAAAAGAGAAAGAGAGTAAGCTCTATGACGCATGCAATATAAAAAGAAAGAGAGTAAGCTCTATGACGCGTGCAATATAAAAAAAAAAAAAAAAAAAAGAGAAAGAGAGTAAGCTCTATGACGCGTGCAATAATAAATAAATAAATAAATAAATAAATAAATAACAGAGAAAGAGAGCCCTATAGAGAAATCCACGGCAACCAGAAAGGAGGACAAAAAGTCAAAGGTTTCCGATGATCTGCTTTTGTGGCGCTTATCTCGCCTCAGTCTTCCTCGTGCGCATGCCAACGAAGAGTTGACCTTGATCCTGTGACGACTATGTTGTTTCTGCTTCCTCGCGCCTGCTGTCAATAAGAGAACGTCGGCATCTGGTTACCGTGTCTTTAATATTAAGCTGCTGACAGCCCCAGTTTCCAGCCGCGCTTTGCTTGGATACCGTTCCACCTGGTCAACACAGATCTGCATCATCATCAATTGCAGTGTCTTCGACAATTTCTCGTGTCCTGTGATCTACCTTCAGCGAATTGTCCGGTAATCTCAACCTCTCATCAGCAAGTTATGGCGGCTCCGGCAAGTTTCCGGATCCTAGTCCGCATCTCAGTACTTACAGCCATACAGGAGAGCCCAGCAGTCCTAATCCTAGTTGCCATGATTCCCTGACTTTCTAGACCAGCATTACTGGCGCTCAGACCGTAAATAGTTATCTTGACAAGATCCCTACGCTTTCCCTTGTAGGTTTCTTGGCATTTTCACAGTTCCAACAGGCGTCACAACAAGCCCGAGCCTCCCGCTACGATGACGACGACGATTTTGCCCTCCTGAACCGTGACTACGAGATGTCCCCAGTCAGCCACCACGAGCTGTCCTTGCTAGCCGTACGCACGAGCATCAAGCCAAGACCTCAGTGACGCTTGAGCCATGCACCACCGCTGAGTTTCGGGCACCGCCAATCACCATCCAATCTGTTGTGCACCAGTTCGAATTTGGGAACAAATCCTCCGAATTAGGTAATAATCGTTATCTGATTCCACTGAATATCTTGTTGCCTGATTTGATTATTCCATTTAATCAATATCTTTAAGTGATAGGCGTGTCCTCAAATTAGGATATATTTCATAATTTGCAATCGCACATGATTTTTAATCATCCGCTAAGATTGCGAAGTATAGAAATTGATGAAGCTAATCACAATTCCAACACGAAAAGATGAACGCCCAATTTTCTTCAAAACCGGATTAAAAAGTCGTCAGTGTGGAATAATTGGGCGGTTGAAAACTTGCATCCATCCTTCAGTTTTTGAGATTGACAGTGACGGACTTTTTTCATCCCTATATAATTGAAGGTCCCTCATCTCATGTATATTGTCTCCTTCCTACTACTATTGACACCGCCAATGGTTAAGTTCTTGCTTCTCTTCAGGACAGAATGAGGAAATCAACGGCGAGCAATTGGATCGATTTAGCAAGCCCCGGTGTTCATGGTGATGATGGAGCGGATCTTCTGCTACTCAAGTCCGGAGTGATCTTCGTGCTATGCTTGATCCTTGCGTCAGTTGTTATATTTTCCTGTGGCGATTCTCAGAATGGAAACGGGCGCAGTGGCCGCCACAAAGGTGGCGGCTGCAGTTCGGGTGGAGGTGTCGTTTCCAGTGGAGGAGGTGGGGGCGGTTGGGGCGGCGGTTGCGGTGGAGGAGGTGGGGGTGGTGGGGGCGGCGGTTGCGGTGGAGGAGGTGGGGGCAGTGGGGGCGGCGGTTGAGGTGGGGGCAATGGCTGCGGCGGAGGGTGAATTGAACTTATATTTATATACCCCTTACGCATGAGTTAAAATAAATAAATAAATAAATAAGCAGTTTCATTTCAATAAATTATAATGCGATAGTGTGGTCTGTGTTTCATATTAGGATTGCTATTTAGGGTTAAGTATCTTGTAATTTACATATGTTGTGTTTAAGTGTAATTGTACTCTCCCCCTATACTTGTATTCTTCATTTGATAATGTACGGATATTATAATCCTCTCTCTTTACAATTCTCGACTTGATGTCAGAGTTATTTGTTGTTCGAGGAAACACCCATTGAGTTTGTTCACGGCCAGCCACACCGGCCACCGTTCTCCATCAAGTCCTCACGTTTCAGTTGCAGTTCAACATCCTTCCATTGCTCAATCCAAAAAACAGAGACCACCAACAGGCTCGTTGTCCTCAAACGGCCCATTTCCTAAAAACTTGCCGCAAATGCACGCCCAATGCCACCGCATGTCGGATTGGGTAATTTTTGTGGATGATCGTATTAAAGTGATGTCTTGTCAAGTCCAGCTCAATGGGTTGTTGATATTATTATCCGATAATAGTAACCAAAAACTTGCTGGCATTATTGGGCACGTGTCATGAGCTGATTGGTTAATTAAAACATATTCATTGCTTGTTTCCACCCTTGGCCTCATTTGGTGTACCTTACTTACCAAGATTAAAATGGATTCCAAGTATCCTTCCTTTTTGTTCTTGGCGTTAATTGAAGAGGCAGAGAGGGAGCTAGGAAGCTTTATATTTTCGGCCGTTACATCTAGTGGTCATAGCTTCGCCGCTAGATATTGATGTAACTTCACCATCATATCAGCATCCATCCTACTCCAAGGTTTACACCAAGCAAGAAAGTTATACCAATGTTAGCTCTAGACTGTTCAATTGGCTTGCACAATCTAACCCGTTTGATAGTAATTTAAGATGCAAATAGTAACATTTTTATACCGGAAAATAATTTCTTTTCAGAAATAGTTCTTTTCTATTTCTACTACCTGAAACAATTTATAAGTAAAATAACGTGTTTGGTAACGATATAAAGTTTCTATTCTCCCAGCAAGATTGTTGGAATTGAAGTAGAAAATGTTTCCAATGCGATAAACAAGGTCATTAGAGCCCAATTGATGTGAATTTGAAATTGTGCTTCTATTGAGACATTAAGCTCCGTTGATGTTGCTTTAGCTTTGTGACAAAGAATCAGCTCTAACAAAAGGGAAAAAGACAAATAGTTTAGGAACTTTAGCCAAAGGTGTAATGTCATCCATAAATTTTTAATTTATCTAATGTTTAATTTAATTCCCAAGATATATAAAAATGTTTAATATCCTCATTCCGTTAATTCAAACTTAATGAAATTTGCTTTTCTGGTTTCCAATCCATTATGATCTTGATCACTTTGATGACGAGAGCTCAATTTGATAACAGATGCATAAGAAAGGTGGCTACTATGGCTACAAGTAAACCCAACACTTTGGTAATTTGGCTCATTCTGAAATCACATACCTTTTTTTATGATGAACGGGCCCGGACAACAAGTTCCATCCGGCATATGGCACAATCTGGCTCGGCTTGGCCTGCCCAGCAATCTAATGTAATCATGTATCTGTCTCTTGTTTTCTCTCGCTTTTTCCCCTTCTGCAATTTTCTCCACGTGATTTCGGACTCCAATGGACTTTCTTACTCTCTTGCTCTTCAATTCTTCATCTCGCTCTTCAGCTTTATCCTTTCATAACTAGCCTCAAGTTTCCTCTGGATTTTCCGAGCTCTATCCTTTACAAGCTCTTTTTTAGCTCACATTTTCCATCGACGCTTCTATACTGTGACAACATAAATTTTTCAGCTCACATTTTCCTCTGGGCATTTCATCGACGCACCTATAACATTATTCTCTTAGCTGATCACTTACGAGATAACTAGACTCTCTGAGAAAATCATTAAGGGATTTTAACACAATGGACTTGAGAATTCGACTAAGAATCAACTGCTCGACTATGTTGATTTGCAAGGATCATTACGGCACCGTCAAAAATCGATCAGAATGGACTTGAGAAAATCATTAAGGGATTTTAACACAATGGACTTGAGAATTCGACTAAGAATCAACTGCTCGACTATGTTGATTTGCAAGGATCATTACGGCACCGTCAAAAATCGATCAGAAACCGGAGAGAGGTCGATTCGATTGAGATATGCAATTAGTGTGTGGGTGATTCCACATAATTGTAAAATTCTCGTCAAATGGCACTAGACCGATTTATCTGTCATTTTTGTACTCAGTGTTCGTATTTGAAATCTCGAGATTTTCACGACAACCAAGAGTCAGCAATGTGTCAAAGAGGTATATTGTGACTCAAGATAAATCAATCACGGGTCAATTGCACTAAAAATTCCTAAAAGTTACCCGACAAACTAGGTCACGTTAAAATCGCGTCGGATTGAAATTAACCGCGAATTTGAACCCGATTTCAAAATTGAAAGTTCAGTTGTGTCACAATTCATTTTAGGAATGTCGACTCATCCTCCGAAAATTTTTTAGAATTTCCGGGATTTTTACGGAAAATCGATTCGGACGTTACTGGAAAATTAGCGGAAATTCAGATGGACTAAGTCGATGGAAATTTGGACTTCCAAGCCAAGCCTTTGAGTGTTGAGGACTTGCAGAAAATTGCACGTGATTTTTCTTCAGCGAAATTGGACCTCGATATGGATAATCGGAGAGGAAATTGAAGTTCAATTTGAGTGAAATTTGGATTGGCCATGGGGCTGTATTTCGGACATTAAATTGAGTCATTTATGGAAATTTTGGCTTCAATTTGGTTAATCGTGGGAAATTATTTCAAGAAAGTATTAGAGGGGGGGACAATACATTCAATTAGATGGATAAAGACTCTTGACTTTGCCTCTTTTTTTCCATCTTCCTTCGCACGATTGCCTCCCCCTTCGCTGCTCATCCCGTCACACGCCTTCGCCGACTTCATCTTCATTCGTTCCTGCTTTGCTTTTCATTTACCCTCATCCGCGACGTCCCCAGCGAAGCCCACCGAACTCCCCTCCAATTTTGCTGCTCACTTCCCCGTGTCTTCTCTTGGCTTGGTCAGACCCCACGTTCTCTGCCATCCACCGAAGCCTTCATTGCCCTGCATCCGCTGCCAGCTCACGCCACTCAGCCACACACCACCGTCCCTCTCTCCTCCAAATTCTCTCCACCCATGCACATCCACCGAACCACCTCTCTCTCCACCGAAGCCCAAGCTGCCATGCTCTCCACCACCGCTTGTTCCCCTCCCCAAGTCAACCGTTGAAGCCCTTGTTGACCTCCAGCACCGCTTGAAGAGACGAGCAGCTCCCCCAGCAGCGTTGCCTCTCGCCTTTGCCCAGCTCGCTGGCTCCATTTCCATCGAAGATCAGCAGCCCATGCATTTCTTTTCTTCAGCCCGCATCAACGGCCCAGCAAATTGAGTCCATCAACCCACGGTTGGGCCCATTTTCAGCTAAGTTTTGGTCCAGCAACTTGCTCAATTCAGGCCACCCTCGCTCGGCCCAGCTCGTTCTTGGATCAGCCCCAGCAGCAACCCACGTGAATTCCAGCTCAGCCCAGCAAAATTTTCAGTACAGCAAGCCTGCAAGATCAGCCCAGTTTTGAAGCCCGCTTCAGCCCAACTTCAGGCCCAGCCCAACTCAATAACAAATCTCAGTTTGGGCTGAGATTTGTTGGGCCAATTTTAGGCCGGGTCCAAGTCCGTTGGCGCCGCCGCAATCTCAAGTTCCAGCCGCCGTCGCGGTGAACTAGTTTCCATGATAAACAGGTGAGTTTATGCACTGGACTCTTCTCAGTAGGCTAATGATGTTTAAGGGGTATTTAGTTTAATTTAATTAGGGATTAGGTGATTAGTCAAATTAGATTAGTGAGTTAATTAGTTAATTATACATGTTAGGTGGTTAGAACGGCCTAGTTAGGGATTAGATAAGCTGTATTATTTATCTAGATTTGTTCGGTAATTTTCTAGGCCCGTTTTAGCTTTTAATTTAGCATTTTCAGCCTAGGTTTGTATTTTTGGCATTTATTGGTATTTAATTAATTAATTTTAATAAATATTTATTTAATTATTATTTTCCAAAAATTAGATTGGGATAGTCGATGACCAGAATTTTATGCCGATTGCAATGATGCGATTGATTTATTTAATTGAGTGCTATATTGTACAATTTGAATTTAAGATGTAATTTTGGGAATTTATCCTAAAATTGTATGATTTCATTAATTAATTATAAATTACCGGGGCGTTGGTTTACAACGCCAAATTTTTTTTCAGACACTGTATAAATAGTGGGATTTTCTAAAATAAAGATATTATATTTTTGGCTCAGATCGACCGTGTACCCACACGCAATTATTTTTATCGAGTACATTTTAATACGATGAAATTAGGCCAAGTTTGGTATTTAATTGAGGAATTAATGTGCAAAGCACAAGACCCTTGGTATCATGGTTCAACTTCAGGGAGCATTAATACCAAAATAGATCTCTAGCAGCTTCGGTTAGCAATAATACTTTAGCAGCTTCGGTGAGCACCATAGATACCAGCTTTTGCAAGCAATAGTAATTTAACAACTTCGGCGAGCACATGTTATCTAGCAACTTTGGTGAGCAATAGTTGATGTAGCAACTTCGGTGAGCAAATTTTAGACATCAACTTTGGGGAGCAATGATATATGAGTATATCTATTTCAGCTTAGGTGAGCAGGATTCGAATTGATAGAATTTATAGATGGCATCGATGACATGGAGTCGAATGAGTCAACTGATTGATGGTTGAATTGAATTGAATTGAATTGAATTGAATTGTTTGGTCGAGTATTTGATTGTACTGATCTGCAGGGTGGACCTGAGGTGAGGTAAGTCCCTATGATTGAGTGATTGTGTGATTAGGACGCTTCTAGGCGTATTTCCCTTCTAATCGGGGTTTAAAGTGTGAAATCGCTAAGATTTATATCTCAACCCGCTGTGGGCTTAAATTTTCAGGATCATCGAGTGGAGGACCTAGAGCCGAGAGGAGGTGATGTAAAGTGTAGGTTAATTAGGATCGCTTCTTTTTGGAAAGTCAGTCTTTGTAGTCTTCTGGTCATAGACCTTAGGGGTGAGCATGGTCCGGGTTGGTCCGGGCCACCCCCTAACCCTAGGACCAACCCGTACAGTGTCAGTCCTCAATTTTTAGGACCGAGGACCGACCCTATTGAGCCTGGGACCAAGGACCGGACCTACCCAATGGGTTCGGTCCGGTTCCAGGGTCAACCCGGGATCGATCAATAATTTTTTTCGTTTTATTTTTTATATTTCCTAAAAAAGCAAACCTACAAATTCAAATTACACATCCATCAACAATACGGTATTGTGCAACTAAACTATAAAATACCAATACATATTTAGCAAATTTAAGATGACACAATAATATAAATTTCGTATCCGCTAACCACTCATCGAGATATGGGATAAGATGGAAAGTTCTTGTAATCATCTATTTTTAATATTTATAACACTATATACAAAAGCGTTTTCATAATCATGTAGAGTCCACTCAATCAAAAAATGAGCTTCGCCCACTTGACTAGCATTTGATCATGTAGAGTCTACTCAACCAAAGAATGAGCTTCACACTACTTGACTAGCAAATCACCGTAGCAACTGAAGTACTACTCTACTCTTCTAAAACTTCTACCATTTGACACAAATTGAAAAGCAAAGTGCAGCTGAAATTCATTAGTAAAATACAATTAAATCATAAAAAAACTTCACATCTTGCTAAACACTTGAAAACAAAACAAACGACACATAATTAATACTTAACAAAAGTTTTAAATTGAAATTACTATTAATGCTATTAATAGAACATCTCAATATAATATAATATAATAGACATTTTACTTAGGTTTGAATATATAAAAAAATTATAAATAATATAATATAATATACATGGTTGGTCCAGGGTTGGACCGACCCAAAACTCTTAGGACCGAGGACCAACCCGCACAGTGTTGGTCCTGGAATTTCAGGACCAAGGACCGACCCAGTCCCCTTGGGAACCGGACCAGGACCGGTAGGGTTGGGCCGGTCTAGGGTCGGTCCAGGGTCGACCCTAAACCGCTGCTCACCCCTAATAGACCTTGTACATGACTCAATGTGTATATAAAGGTGTGTTTTGTTTGTGAATCCGTTTCCTGCTTTTCTATCCCAAGCTGTTGATGTCAGGGGATTTATTATTCGCTTCCAATGTGCAATAAAATGAAAAGGTCGGCGACTCTTCTTGGAAAATCGCAAAATTTTATCGACCAGAGAGGGATGGGCACGCGCTTAAAGATCGGGGCATGACATATACACTTCTTGCGATTTGTTCTAGCCCCGGCATTACGTCTTCAGCTGCTCGCGAAGCTTTTTAGCTATGGAGGTTGATGAAGGGCCGCAGCGTGTGCTTCCATTTCAGCTTCAGTTTAATAAACCGATGGCTTCTCAAGTTCGGCTCCCAGTTGGCGTTCTTTTGCGAGCTAATGGGTAGTCGACTCGGTTGTTCCAACTCGATTTTGTGAAGTTTGTTCGATTTGCTCAATTTCAAAGATTTGATGTCGGCAATACAATCCTCTTTTTGAAAGATATGCACTGGCTTCCAAAAATGCTCAGGTAAAGTCAACTTCAAGTTTCTTCCAAGTTGGTCGCAAGTTAAAATATAACTTTCAATTTGGTAAGAAATTCAAATGGTGCTTGTTTTGACTGGCTTCTCTTGGTGGATGATGGTTGCGACACTAATTCTCATGACATTCATTGTAATCCTCTTTAGTTTTTAGTTTTCATGGGAGTGCTGCTATTCAACTAAGAAAAAGAATCACCGCAAGGCTTCAACTATTCTCAATCTTCTTATTACGAAAAACACCATGTTACTTGCGATGACAACAAAATGAGGAGCGAGAATCTTTAACAGCGGATCGTTATTTTCAACTGGCTAACATCCGTCAATTTCAAGCACTTTCAAGTTTCTTGATTAAATGTAAAGTACTCAAGAACAAGGCCATCCATCAAAAGCTTCTCGATCACATCATCACTCACCTCAACTTGGTAGACGAACAAAGACTTGAGCAAAGATTGGTCGATCCTTGACCGTCTATCTGTGATACCACTTGTCAAGGGGAAATGTACAAAAAAAAAAATCATAAACATATTATATTGATACTAATTCTTTTTTTTTAATGTCAAAATATTAGTATTAGTTTAGTCATCAACTTTTCAATTGAACTAATTTAATCATAAGCATTTTCACATTGATATCATAGGTCAATTTATGCTGGAAATTGCTGATGTAGACGATGACCAACTGATTGGTTGTGCAAGACATTTTTAATAATATTTTTGAATTTATTGATTTTTTTTTCTTTCCCCTTTTCTTTTCATTGATAGCCATCGCCAACCACCAGCCATAGCCATAACCGGCAAGGGCTGGCCTTATTTGGCCACGCCTAGGCAAGGGCGAGCACCAACCATGCCTTGCCTGGGCAAGGCCCCTCTCACCAAATCTGGGGAGGCCGCCCTAGCCTAAGGGTCGACCTCGCCATGCCTTGCTTAAGCAAGGGTTGGCCTCATCAGGCCTCGCCTGGGAGAGGGTGAGGCCTAGCGAGCCCTGCCTAGGCGATGGCTAGCCTTGCCCTAGCCTAGGCCTGCTTCCTCGACACGAGTCTGACTCTCACCTAAGATAAGGCTCATCAAGCCTCGTCATCACCCAGGCGGACCTCCTTAGGCCTTGCCCTCAATTAGGTGAGGCGCGATAAGGCTGCCCCTGGCCTAGGTAAGGGTCAGCCTTGCCAAATCTATCTTGTGAGGCCTCGCTTGGCTACACCAAGACGACCAGTGCTCACCCTCACCCAAGCGTGGCCTAAAGAGGCCGACCCTCACCTATGGCTGACGAAGGCTACCTTGCATAGGCGAGCTGTGGCCAATGGCTAGCGATGACCACAACAAAAAGAAAAGGGAAAGGAAAAAAATTCAAAAAAAATATTAAAAATGTCCACATTGGCGTCAATCATGCCACGTATGACACTTGGTGTCTATGTTAGCAATTTTTGGCTTGAATTGGTCGAATGGACAAAATTGATACAATGTAAAAAGATTTAGAGCTAAATTAGTTTAATTGAAACATTTAGGACTAGATTGGTATTGATACAATATGGAAGCATGGCTCTAATACCAATTAGTGAGTGTGAAAGTGAGGTGCTAGTAATATGATAAGATTGTAATGGGCAACTCGAAACACACATATACTGGTACAAACATAACACTCAAAAAAAAAAAAATCATGTCAATTTGTATTAGGAATTAGGTTAAGCCTAATTCAAAATTAGAAAAATGCAAAGATCATCTAGCTAGATTAAGATTCTATTCAATTTGTATTAGGAATTAGGTTAAGCCTAATCCTAATTTAAACTAGAATCTTATCTTAACCAAATAATCTCTAACCTAAAATGCAATCTATCTAAAAGATCTATTTAAATAAAATTAAACATGCAATCAACCTAATATATAATGACGTGTCAAGGATGCCCTAATTCTACATGCATGATGATTTTTTTTGTATTTTTCTTTGTAAAATTCGAATTTAAAATTGCCAAATAATTAAACGTGCCATTTAAATTAAAGAAAACTAACATCCTAAATGAAGACATTTTTTTGGATTTGTTTATTTAAAAATTCGAAATAAGATTGCAATTCTAAACATGCAAGATAATGACTGGGAATATTCTAAAACGAACCTAATCTTGATTCAATTTTTTTTGGATTTTTTCTTTTACGAAAATAAAATTGACTCAAACACTATGACAGCAAATCAAGCAAGATAAGATTGATATCCAAAAATTGGCGATCCATATCTTGTGCATGAGATCGGGTTCACCAATTTTAAAATTAAATCGCGAATCAAATCTCGGGTGTGAGATCAGATTGTCGATTTTTGCAAAGATTTATAAGTCAGATTTCGGGTGTGAAAATCGTACTGTCAATCCCTTATTTGAGGGGCTAATTGATGTTGGAACAATTTCACTAAGAAACAAGCTATAACAGAAAATAAAAACAAACAAACAAATAAATAAATAAATAAAGACTACCTAATGTTTTTTCTTCTTTTCCAGACACGGCTCGCTAGTGGCGGATTGCCAAAGACAGTGGGTCAATCGGTCCGGCAAGGGGAGCTCCGGCAAGGACGGCGGGCGTACCGGCGGCGGCGGCGGCGGCAACAGCACAGGGGCGGAGCTGCGGCGTTATGGGCAAAGCAGCCGGCGTTCGGATCCGGCTTCAGCAGGCGTCGAGGTGCTGTGGCGTCAGGGGGACGGTCGGCGTGCGGAGCTAGACTCGGGTGCTGCAGGCGTTCGGACTCGCGGGTCGCTGGCGGAGACACGGCAGATGCACAGTAGCGGCTTCGTCGGGCTGGTGGAGCGGATCGGCAACAGCTGCGGCTTCACGGGCAGAACAGAGCCGGGTCGTCGAAGCAGGGGCGGAGCAGGGGTACGGTGCAAACTGCAGAGAAAACTGGCGTCGCAGGGGGCTGCAGCGATGGTGGCGGTGCTCGTGGTCGAGCAGAGGCGCGGGCCGGCAGGGGAAAACTCGACAGCAAAGGGGGCTCAACGAGGGGCAGAGCTCCGGGTCGCAGCAGGCGGAGTGGCGCACGGTGCGGCAGATCGGGCGGTCAAAAGTTGTCGAATTGTCGCGGATCGGTGCGAGCAGCTGGCGGCGGGCTCGCTGGTCGCTGTGGTGTGGCGGAGCTCCGGTGCTGCTCGAAGGTCTGCGCGACGATGGCTGGTGGAGGCGCGGCAGTGGGCTGAAACTCGAGCCAAGGCGAAGAAGACAACTCCCGCTTCTCTCTCTCTCCTCTCTGCCTTTCTCTCATCGTACACGGCGCCTTTATAGGCAAATAAAGATGTGATCTTCGTGAAATATTTCATCCACTTTTTAATATACATGAAGATTTTCCTATAATCACCTGATCATAAAAATTCTCTTATTTTCCTTATCTCCAAAACATTTTCTACTGATTTTTAAAGATAAGATTACAATTCGATTTTCTTAAATTCTAAAAAATCCTCATTTCAAATCTCAATTTCAAAAAACGAGCTTGGACCAATTTACATTCTTCATGGGCTTAGTCCGGCCTATTAATTTAAAACTCAAAACCACTAATTCGACCCATCCGCCACCGGTCCAGTAAATAAATGTAAAAAATATAAATTAAAAATAAATACACCTAAATCTATATGTTATACAATTAATTTTTTTTCAATCACATTTAATCAGATAAATGATTAAATGGGTCACCAAAATTTAGGTGTCAACGCTCATAATTCAACACAAACTTAAGGCTAAACAAGCTTTAGTGCTCTGTGTAGAAACTAGGTTCATTAATTTATGAATGTAATTATGTAGGGATTGAGGATCGATTCTCTAGAACCAAATTAGGTCAACGGTCTAGCTCTCAGGTGGATCTCTGGAACCAACGAATAGTTCCCGTTTCTAAAGTGGGAATCGTTTGCTTGGACCATGCTCACCCCTAGTTATTATGAAGGTTAAAAGTGACGAGTTGAAGTTTAAGTGATAAGTGGAGGGTTCATGTGGCAAAGTTTCACATAGTTTCTGAACAAATGGAAAGAAGAGTTGAGAACTAATATCTTAGTAATGATGGTTCAATCTTATGTGTCAAACAACATATAAGTGTTTTAATCCTGAAAAAACGAGTGGCCTAACATGCAACTTTTTAATGGACAAGTGATTAAAATATGGCTTAGTTAAAAGGTGATCATGGTGAGAAAGAAGTCATTCACCTTCGGCCATGTGAGTGGGTCAACATTAATGTAAATGAATCATTATTACTATTAATTAACTAAGATTAAAAATAAACAATGTAACCCATGACATCTCAAATTTGCCAAAATTATTAGGAAACTGTACTGAGAGATAGGAAAATCTTGATTTATGTAAATTTAAAACTTGATAATCATTAAGCATACAATTTGAAGAATGTCCATCTCAATCAATAACCAACATAGCTGTAAATTAATTAGCATAACTCTACACCATCAATATATGTCAACAACTATCAGTTTTTTTTTTTGTCAGTTTTACTCTAATTCCTATTCTACACTCACTCTCAGACTTTTGCCCTGCCTTTTACAGGGCGTGGGAGTCGAAACCCACTTCTGAAACTTACGCATCTCTACCCCATTCTCCATTGAGAATGTGGAGATTTGAACCCCTCACCTCCCCCTTCCATGTTGGAAGGGTGGCCACTAAAGCGAATCTCAGTAGTTAACGACTATCAGTTTAAGTCCAACACATCAGACTAGAGACAATTACGATCGTGGAAAATTATTTTCCGTGTTTTTCACGCCTCATAAAATTAACAACTTGTGATATTTTCTACATGCCAATCCAAATCCCAAGTTAAATAATACTTAACTTTATAACCTAAATATTATTACCTGACACACAAAATTTCGAATATTACATAAATATCATTGTGCCCCACTCACGAACCGATCATTCCTAATTCAAACTTCCGAAATAGGGTGTTTGACTCATGTCTCATGAACTCCAAACCATTCCGCTCCCTCAAGATGTTCTCTCGAACCCTAGTCTCAAGTCAAGTCAAAATCAAACCAAGTCCCCAATCCGCGTGCCCCACTGGACACATAAAAAATGTTATCTTAAAATGCAGGAGGCGTAAGATGTCAAAAAGTAGCAACACGACAAAAAAAAAATGGAAAGCTTGAGTGACTTTTACGAATTTTCCATTTTAGGAAAAATAATAGTAAGGTGGAAAAGTCTTTGGAAAAGAAAAAAAAAGGAAGAAAAACCGAGGAATTATAGGAGGACCGGTGGACTAATCCCATTTCCTGCGCACGCGCACTCCCCGTTTCCCCCCCACCACCACAGAGAAGGCGCACAACCAAACCCGACAAAAAAAAATTAAAATTAAAAAAATTAAGAAACATTAAAAAAAACCAAAAAAATACCCTTCTCCGTACCATTCCCCGACAGCCCCCCACTCATCGCCATCCAATCACTTGTCGGAAAGGGATATCCGACGGCCCTCGCTCCACCCACGTCTCGCCCCCCCATTGGCCAGACGTCGCGTCGCCCCCTCCCATTGGTCCACGTTGCGCGATCCCCGCGGCGCAATCCCTTCCCCGATCGATTATAATAGCAATATCATATCAACAACCGAAACCCCGGGCCCACCCCCACCCCAACAACAAATGAAAAGTTTCCAAAATTGTTTCTAAAAAAAAAAATTAAAAAGAAAAAAACCGAACAAGATGCGACCAAATTCGCGGCCCGAAGCTCCTCCTTAAATGGCGATTCGTGTCTCGGGGCAGACACTTGTCGAGACCACCGCAGTGCGGCCGCCTGCAGCTTTCCCCTCCGTGTCGACACGACGACGACTCCGCCGCCGCTCCCCCCTCGCGTCGTCTCTCCTTCTCTCGCCCCGTATATATCTCTCGTCCCCCGACAAAAAAAGGAGGTAATTTTTCCGTTCATCTTTGTCAGCGTTTCGTATTTTTCCGTATCCTGGGTCGTGGGTTATACGTATTTTCTTGGGTTTTTCTTGTTTCTTTCCATTTTTTTGTTTTCTCGTCCCTTTTTGGGTCCGCGAGTTTTGACTGGTTGCTCTCTGCTTCTGTTTCCTTTTTTGGGTTCTTGGCGGTGGAGAGATTCACTGTTGGATTTTCTCTTTTTCGGGCTGGTGGGTTCTTGGGTCCTTGGGGGGAAGAGCTCGGTTGGGACTTTAAGCGGCCGTCTGGCGATCTTTGGTTCTCTGGGTTCGCGTTGGTGTTGCGGTTTTTAGCTGTGAAGTTGGGAGGTTGGGATGATGATGCTCTGGATTTTCTGAGAGAGAGAGAGAGAGAGAGAGAGAGAGAGAGAGAGAGAGGGGAGTGAGGGGGAGGGAGGGTGTCGTTCATCGCGCTTTGCGAGGTCGTTTTGCGATTTGAAATGCTGTTGTCGGTTCAATTCAATGGGTCGTCGTTCGTCAACTTGTGTGCAAAAAAGTTGCTTTTCTTTTTCTTCCGATGGGAGAAAAAGTTGTTGTTATTATTCTCTTCTGATCTGCATCTTCTGGATGCTTTGTCCGGACGTCATGTCAGCCGATTCTTCAGAGTCTATTTCAATCTGGAAACTTCTTATGAATTCATATGTTCTTCTTTTTTTCATTTTCATTTTCATTTTTTTTTATGAGATTTGAGATTAGTTGGCCTCAGTTCAAGAATTTGAAGTAACGGCTTTGGTCAGATGAGTTTCTGCAGATCCAGTACACTGCCAAGATCCCTGGATATGCAGACCCGTTACTGCAAAAAGCTAAACCCAGAAGCATTCCATGTCCCTTATGTGAAACTTTGTCTGTGTCGTGACACAAGCCAGTAGAGCCCATGCCCAGGAAGGAACATATGATGGATGATGTTTCATTAGCAGTGCATCTTAGTTATTTAGGAAATCAAGTTATGAGCGATTGATTCTCTGCTCCTCTTACTGTAGATTATTTTAGTTCACTACGAATTGGTATGAGATCGGTCGAACTTGTGAATCATGGAAGCCAACAAACCACTAATTAGGGATATGGAAGATCGGATTAAATCATTTTTGCAACAACTTGGAGGAGTTAGTATGTCAGAAATGCTTGCACCCAACCAGCAGGATCCCCTGGTGTTTAACACGGTTCAACACTGATAATTCCTCCTTGAGGTTGTTGGGCTGTAATGGCTGGGGTTCATGACAGTCTGGAGATTGATCAACTGAACCAGTTTCCATCCTACACCAACTGGGAAATATTGACTTGCAAGCATATTTTTATAACACAGATCTATTCAATTGCCAATTCAAGGCATTAATTGTGTGCCTTGTGAGATGATTTTTTGAGAAATTCTTCCATGCTTGTAAATGCCTTAAACAGGAATCTATAGTAACTTAAGCTTGTGTAAATTACTTTTTACTCGACCAGCAAATGTAAACAGCTCTGGTACACAAACAGCTGGATTTCCATTAGTTTTAACAGTGACAGGCTTCAGGTTTGATAGAGTGCTACCTGTTTTCATCAATGGGTTCCCACTAGTGCAGAAATACATTAAAAATTTCTATTGTTTTAAATTTACTTAGGAGTCTACTGAGATTTGAGTTATTTGTTCTCCGTACAGTTGAACTATAATTTGGTCTTCTATATTCTTCCATACTCATTGACACTTGATTTGATGGACATTGAACACTAGAAATCTGAAGAGAGGGACTGAAATTAGGTTATTGAGAAGGATTCTTCCTGCGACCAATCTTTTGGAGAAAGATGGCTTCTCAATTTAATTTCAAAGGCATAACCGATGCATCGCAAGCTGAAGGAGTAGCTGGGAAATCACACGGAAATCACTCTTTAATTCGGCAGCCATCAATATATGCTTTGACTTTTGATGAGTTTCAAAACACATGGGGTGGGCTTGGAAAGGATTTTGGGTCGATGAACATGGATGAACTTCTGAAAAATATTTGGACGGCTGAAGAGACCCAGGCAATGACGTCTACCACAGGTACAGGGGATGGCAGCATTCCAGGGGGTAATATACAGAGACAAGGGTCGTTGACGCTGCCACGTACTCTTAGTCAAAAAACAGTTGATGAAGTTTGGAAAGACCTGCTCAAAGAGAGTACTGTTGCTAAGGATGGGAACAGGGGTGGAGGATTCAATATGCCGCAGAAGCAACCTACTCTGGGAGAGATGACCTTGGAGGAGTTCTTACTCAGAGCAGGAGTTGTAAGAGAAGATGCTCAAGAGGTCGGAAGACCCAACAACAGTGGGTTTGTCAGTGATTTTTCTCTGATGAGTACTAGTACTGGTTTGGGTCTAAACTTTCAACATCCGAGCCAGAACAATGGATTTGTTATGAATCAGATTTCCGAGAACAGTAAATCAATACCTGGTCAGCATCCTAATTTAGCATTCAATGTTGGCAGTATTAGATCCAACCAGCAGCAGCTTCAGCAACAGCATGATCTGCCCCTCCTCCCCAAGCCAGCAACAATGCCTTTTGCCTCTTCAGTAAGTATAGCAAATAATTCCCAGATGCCTGGTTTAGGGTCAAGAGGGGTAATCGGGATGACAGATGCATCCATCAAAAGTTCCTTAGCTCAGGGTGGTGGGCTGCAGACTGGAGTTGGCATGACTGGGTTAGACACTAGGGGAGTTGCTCTTCAGACAGTATCTCCTGCTAACCATATATCTCCGGATGTAATCTCTAGGAACACGATGGATTCGTCTTCACTCTCACCAGTTCCTTATCCGTTTGGCCGGGGAAGAAAATCTGGCGGTGCTTTGGAGAAAGTCGTCGAGAGAAGGCAGAGGAGAATGATAAAGAATAGGGAGTCAGCTGCTCGTTCTCGAGCTCGAAAACAGGTCAATACACTGCTGCAATAACTCTTTTCGTGCTGCTATTGCTACTACATTTTCCTGTTCTTGTTGTTAATGTATTGTTTTCTGATGGTACCTGAAACTCACGTAGGGGATTTATTTTCATATGCGGTTTTCTTTGATATTAAGTTGGCTCTTGATGGCTGTTACTTCATGTCATCAAATAACTCAGTCATCATGAAAAATGGTAGATAAAGTTCGATTTCTGAATAAACTGAAAGCAACTCTTGAAGGACTCTTGTTACCCACTTTATGTCCTCTGAAAGTTTTTTTTTTTTTTTTTTTCCTTTTCTTTAAATCGCGATGTTTGTTTTGTGCTATGGTCAGCAAAATATTGTCACACTGGGTTGCCCCATTCTGGAGGTCACTAGTTAGCTACATAATGGAAATAAGTAAGGTATTCGACCTGCTAAAGTCAAGGCAATATAATGTCAACAGAACGGACCGTGCATCTGCTAAAGCAGTGTTGAAGCAGAGGACACACTTAAGAATGTGGAGGCCTGAATTGAACACTGTTTTCCCAATAGGGTCGAGGATTTGATCCCTGGCAGTGGCAGTTTCAAAATTTAATATTTTTTACTTGGAAAAATTGGAAACGTCATCTTATTGGGTGTGGAATACTTGCAGGCCTATACTTTGGAACTTGAAGCTGAAATTCAAAAACTCAAAGAACTTAATCAAGAATTACAGAGGAAACAGGTACCTAATCAAGTTACTATGTTGCTGCCACACTGAAGAAGTTTTATTGATTCAATGTCTTAATTCATTCGTTTTTTTGTTCCCTTCTGGTGTATTGATGCAGGATGAGTTGATGGAAATGCAAAAGAGTCAGGTGCGTTCAATCTTTATAGTCAACTTGAACTTCAAGTTTCATGATCAATTTCAGTACATAAACAGAGAAATGACCTAAAGGGTTTACTCTCTTTGGTGTAAATTCTTTTGCTTGTACTGTCTCAATATGGTAATGTGACGGCAACTAATAGTGCTCTCCACAACGTTCCTTTCCCTGCAAGTGCTCCTTTGAGCTCCTACATGATATGTTGCTATCATGTCGTCCTTGAAAGATTCCATCTAAAATTAATATTCCTTCCAGTATCTAGAACATCCTCTAGTGGATCTGTCCTGCTTGCTTTGTCTATAGCCCTTCTCTGTTGGAGAACACAATTTATGCCAACACTAGAATCTTCAAAAGTAAAGCGATATGAAAGTGACTGTCAGTTGAAAGCGACTACTGAGGAGTTGAACTCTCCGTAATAATCTCCATAAAGCAATGATGGATCTCTCTTTCTTCTAGAAATGAAACAGACAACCATTATGTTAATTGGATTCAAAGAATTTGTCCGGTTGTACATTTTACTAATTTAAATAGAAAAAACGTCATATGAGTCTGCAACATATCTTGTCTATGGGATCTATCTATTCCTAATTGGTTCGTTTATGTGTTTTGGCAACTTGTGCAGATCGTAGAGAAAGTGAACCGGCAATGGGGAGGTAAAAGAATCTGCTTGAGGAGGACGCTGACAGGCCCGTGGTAGACTGCCTTGAGATTGAACATAGATGTTCGAGTGCAGGGTGTTGGACATGTTGACAACTCCAGTGTTGGGATGTACATCTTATAATCTGATCGTGCTCTTTAAAGAAAGATTATGCTGAGATTAGGTAGCTGTATCTATAGATCGGCAAGAAGGGATGAACGTTTGTAAATAAGTTCTGAACCATACTTAGTTCGATGTCTAGACAGATGTGGAACTCTTTTGGATTAGCGCGCTCTGTGGGATGAATAGCACCAACCAGTCAGTGTTTTGGCTACTAGAGAGTTCTCAAGAAGATGCATCATATCTGTATCATAGGATGATCTTAAGTCATGAAACAAAACATCTTTAGGTTTGATGTTCTTACATCCCCCTTTCATTGTCCTCAGGTTTGCTTTCGAACCATCCATGATGATACTAAGTTGCTAATCCACTCATAATGATGTTGACAATCGCACTCATAACGATGTTGACCATCAATTCAGAAGCGATTATGGAGCTTGTCTGGTTGAGCAAATCAGTCTTAACATCCTGTGCTCATTTACCCACCAACAGGAAAAGCGTGGAAAGATCACCCTACGCTAAAAACAAAACTGAATTTATTTGTCATTTCTTTACTGTGGATAATTCATACAAAGAGGAGACAACCTAGGCATACATATGGTGAGTCAAACAAAAAATTTGGGTATGTACAAGAAGCACTCGTTAGAGAACTGGATCATCAGATTACTGACTAAAACAAGACAATATAAAAAACGAAAACAAAAAAATTGCTGAAAGAAACGAGGAAAGGACATTCCCAACTTCTATCTCCGATTAGATGCGTAGCCCCTGCAGCCGAAAATAGGATACACAAGTAAAAGCAGCTCTGCAGTACGCACACATCTCCCCGCTTTGTTTTTCCTCCAAATCAGTCCATCCTGAATACAGCATTGGATCAGTTCATCCACAATCCATCTGCATTAGGCGACGGCAGAATCTGTAACCAAACAAGTCACTCAGCCTTGCAGAGGTTGAATACAAAGATTACCGATGTGTACTATAACCAAAATGAGCATATACAGTGCAAGTAAATATCTTACCTGCCAATCAGCACCTGCACGAAGCGCATAGTATTCTCTCAAATGAGCAGCTTTCACATAATTCTGCAACGAAGCCCTCTACATCCAACTGAAGAACCCTAAAATCCCACATTAAAGCCTTGTCCATGCAAAACATAGTTCTCTTAGTAGAGGGATAATGAACCAGGAAAAACTGTGACTTTTGTGTACTAAGCCCATAGACCTTCCTAACTTCTGGGGTACTCAAAAACAAGGCCTTCTGCAACACTTCTTGCCCTTCCTTGGCCGAAAAGTTTGCTTATGATAACCAGTGCAAAATCCGTGACAGATGCAAGTCCCCTGCTCGTGATCACCTTCCCATCAATGACCACTTTAGCACCATCTATTGCTTCACAAGCGAGGTGGTTGGCAACAGATGGATGTGCAGTAACTTTCTTATCCTACACATTGGAGAATTTATGCTTGATGTGATACAGTAGATAAGGAAGAAAAGGGTACTGAGTAGGATTTTAAGTACCTTCAGTAAACCCTGTCTGTGTAAGATTGCAGGTGAAGAGCAGATTGCTCCATATACTCTTCCCGCCAAATTTTGCTCCTTCAGCAGCTTTTTCAAAATTCTGGACTTATGTAAACGGTCAGCACCAGCAGTTCCTCCCTGTAAATCCATATTGAATAATCCTTTTAATTAATTGTATACACACATGCAAGCTGGTGCAATACTCAACTTTGACAAATTGAATCGCAGAATAAGCATTAAAATAACAAGCTCAATAGGGAGACAAATTGAGCACTCTGGCACATGGTCTCTCTTCACTTGTCTTGATACTCAAAACATGTTGAGAAGAATAATCAAAAGTAAATAATCCAACTACAGCAGAAAATCTATCTTCCCAGCAAAATGGTTTGGAGCAAGGCTGTGATGTGCATAAAACTCTTGCTCAGGAGAGGCAACCTCTCTGCCAACTTCCTTCACCTCAAGTAACCAAAATTTTCTATTGGAGCTTTTGCTTGGTTAACGCTCATAAAGCAACAAAATTTTGTTGATTTGATTTACTTTCAAGGCTATTAGTCATAGAGCACTTGTAAGAGTAACTGTTGGACAACTGCAAAACATGTTGTTTCTAAGAGCAAAACACCAAAAGAAATCTCACTGGAAGAATGATCAAGTCATAGCTTGTTTCTGCAGCTGCACCAATTAACTTGTCAGCAACAATTTTTGTGCCTTGTGATGCCAAAATCTGCAAATGCCTTTCAACTGAAGCAACCACCACATCTACTTTGGCTCGCCGTAGAATGTCCACTATAGTTACCACTTCAATGTCCTCACAACCATTTGCAATTGGAATTAGCACCTGTTTGAAATTTAAATAGCACAGAGATGTCATTTATGTTACAAAGGAATCCTTTCTGTAATAAGGGTTAGTATATTTAAGCAATTCTTAAATATAAACAAAAGATTCTAGGGGAAAAAAGGAAAAAGGGAAACAAAAGAAAACTGGCGCATGATGGAAATAAAAGATTTTCTTCCATGAAAATGATTTTTGCCAAAATAAGTTCCAAATAACTCATAAATCAGACTGCACAACAAGCAGCTTTTCTTTCAACTGGTGAAAGCATAGCTAGAGAGTCTCTGATAGAACAAGCTATTCAAAGTGAAGGGTCTATTAAAAATTGCAAGTATGGGGATTGAAGACTTTGCACAAAATTACAGAGGATAATACATCTAATTACAGCCATTTAGCAGATGATAGATGTAAAATAGTTTGATCAATCAACTTCATGCACATATTCTGCCTGATTAAGCTATTAGAAGCAAATGAACGATGCTGGCTTTTTGTGGAAGAAAAGCTTAGTGCATAAGTCTTTGGTAACTTGTTCAATTGGTGGAAACTAATTGCCTTAAGACTGCAAATGTTGTCAAAAGAGTAGTCATGCAAATAAAATCATTATGTGCTTTCTCTAAATCACTTTCCTCCATATCATAAAGCCTTCGATTAAATTTAGAAAGTCTTTAATCCTACAAACCCACCCTCAACAATAGATTCTATAGGTCAGGAGGGGTGAAGCTAAGCTACCTTGAAAAAAGAAAGGGCCTTAATTTTTTATTGTTTTTTCATACTGACCAATATCTAGCAATGATAATGCAGGTTCATTTCCAACTCTTTTAAAACTAGTACGGGTGGATAAACATTTGGCTTTGCCCAAACGTACTCGCTTTCAAAGGAACAAACCCATCTCCCGCTATCCAGAAACCACAGAGGTTACAAAAAGTATCTATAGTAAGATAATGCCCCTTAAGGAAAAACATTGTCATTTTCAATTCAAAAATGCAGATTTAATCCAATAACCCACTTTCTCAGCCATGGAGCCAGGGAGGGGAAAACAGGGATTGTCAGCCCCCCTCTGGCCTTTGCAACTCTTCATAATAGGCCCAAACAATGTTGATGTAAGCTTCTTGGGGTCTGAGTGGTACAGTTCAAAGGGTTGGTTGAGCCCAGCCCCTAGGATTTCATGTTGGATGACTACATCATTCCACAACAAAAACATTATTTATTGTTTTAACTTTTCATACTTGGGAAGTGTTCTTTTCTACCACGCGATAATGACAAATGAAAATTAAATTTTTAAGTTAAATACATTGAACATTTATCCCCCCCCCCCCCCCCCCCAAAACAAAAAAAAAGAAAAACATTTAGGCCTTTGCAGCAGGGATTGTCACCTCCCTCTTCTGGCCTTTGCAAGTCATCATAATGGGCCCAAAAGACATTTATATAAGCTTCTTTGGGTCTGAGTGGTATAGTTCAAGGGTTCATTGAGCCCAACCCCTTGATTTCATGTTGGATGACTATGTCATTCCCCCACGGAAACATTATTAATCGTTTAATTATACTTGTGCAGTGGTCTCTCTACATGTGATGATATCAAATGTTAATTAATTCTTAAATACATCGAACAATTCTTCCGCCTTCATTAGAATTCTAGCTTCACCACCACTCTTTCTACAGTTCAAATTACACTACACATCCTACAACTGCAATCAAGGCCTCTGTACATTCCCATTGTCCCACTTTAAAGCTGGGCAACCAATTTCTTACCCGTTATTTTGTTACTGGAAACCTTTTTCTATATCTAACAGTATGTATATATCTTAATCTTTATGATATGTCAAAGAGAGGAAAAGGGAAGACGGAGGGTGATATAGAGATTCTTTGCATCATTACCTCAAACAAGGACTCGATTCAAGTTTAACCTTATATTGACAAGATAGGTTCAATGCCACTCTTTTTCACCAAAGTAAGAAGTCAGTGAGACCAGTAGCTACTCTTGCCAGGTGAGGATCAATTTAAACAGTGTTATAAAGTACATCTAATCAAAAACCAATCTGAATGTCCCAGAATTTACAATTAGAAGAAGCATAAGCAACAGACGAAACATAGATACAAGAAGTCTGCTACTTCCACTTCAGGCAACATGATATATGATCTTATAGCCTTAGAAGATATGAGGTTATGGTAGTGAATTTGGAAGACAGTAATAGCTGACGAGAAACAAACCTACAAATTGGCACATGGTGAACAGAAGAGCTCACTACTTGAACACAAATTCAGAGATAACACTTACGCGAGGAATATGGTCCACGACCCACTCAGCTTTGTTGAACTCTTTGTTTTTGGAATTATCATCAGCATCGTGCATCAGCTATAAATAAATAAGGGAAAAAAAGGAAGAGATCAAATTCACAAACGATATTCTTCAGGTGGTTGATTAGTGAAGTCTTGGATGAATATTTTCTCTTACGCAATATATACTAGGCCCTTACCAAGGATTCTCCAATTTCTGCAGCAACAGACTCACCGAAGAGCTGCTCCACTAAGGACAGAGCAAAAAGGAATGAAGTGCCAGGACCACGGCTAGTTGTAAGTTCTCCTGAAACTTGAATACTTGATTTAACAGCCCAGAAAGTGGGGAGCTTGTCGAAGAATGCAGGGTGACAAGTAGTCTAGAATGAAAAACAATGTTATCACCAGTTACAGTTTGGGTAAATTTGTCTAATTTAAAGCAAGACATAGTGACCCACCTGCTTTCTTTTCAAAAGGCCCCAGGGGAGAAGTGTGACTGCTGGCGCAGCACATATGGCTCCATATAACCTCTTTCGCTCAGCCTGTTCGCTCATGATATTTTGAAGGGTTTCACAATCCCTGAGCCGCACTGAACCAGGCATTCCTCCCTACAAGAGTGGAAATATCATTATCACAAAACCGCAACTCGGTTGGTTGCAAAATCCTTTTTTTTTTTTTTTTTAAAGATTTAGCTTCAGTCTTTGTGATTTTGTCGCTACTTTTGCCTACTTTGATCATAGCATCACAGCTTGCTTAAGAACCACATATGGATGCCCCATGTATTCCTTACTTGCTAAATCATGCTATTACTTTTGGAAATATACTTTTATGTGAAGAAATGTACCGGCAAAGCCACCAGATCATAAACTTCATCACAGCATTCCGAAATTGGGACATCAGCAACGAGTTTAACACCACCAGAGGCTTCAATCTGGAGCTGTGGCTCCACAGAAGCTACCGTCACACTTGCGCCAGCTCGGCGAAGCACATCAATAAGCACCACAGCTTCCATTTCCTCGGTGCCAAATCCAATCGGTATCAGGACCTAGCACAAAAGAACAGACAAATCAGCACTCTAAACGAAGTTACAGATATCTACGACCAAACTATCTTTCATAACCATCCATCTTCCCGAAAGATTTATGTCGTGACCAATCTAAATTGCGCCCACCATTTTTCAGTTTTTCGCTAGCAAATGCATTTGGAAAAATACCTTACATTTCAAATTTCCCCATCCAACTCTTCCCTCCATATAGTAGGAAATAATAGAGCATCATCAAAACCTTTTCAAAACTTCGCCTTTTGTTGTTGTCATCCAGTCACCGAGACAAGAAACGTGGACAGTGAACAAAACAAGAGAATTCACCAAATGAGTCCTCCATTTTTTTCCTTAACTCTCCTCTCCCAATGAAAATGGAAACAGCAAACCCGCAACTTACGATGCCAAACAGCCTCTCGCTCCCTCTTGCTCGAATTCCCACCAATTAACACGATAGAAAAGGCAAAAGGAGAGGGGAGGGGGGAGGGAAAATTCCCCAAGAGGACCTTCTTGGTCGCGACGGTAGGAGCTCCGGCGGCGTCCGGGGTCGAGACGGTCACGGTCGGAGGTGGCGGAGGAGGAGGAGGAGGCGGCGTCGTCCCGGAGGGCCTTGAAGAGCGTTTCGCGGACGCCTGCGCGGAAGCCTTTCTCTGCGGGGGCGCGGCGGACGCGAGCGCCGGAGGAGAGAGCGAAGTCGCCGGCGACGGGAGTGAGGAGGGCCGGCGAAGGAGTAGGAATTTGAGAGATGATGGAGCCGGCGAGAGGAGGGACGGCAGGGACGCCATTGCTGTCGAGCTCAAGCTCGAGCTCGAGCTCTGTCGGAAAGAGAATCCGCCGCCGCTTTGGAGAGGGAAGTATCTCATCCAAACTGATTCTGAAGTTTTTGCAGTGGTGAGCACTGCGCAATAAAAAATATAAAGAAGACAGAGAAACTAACATCCTGTCTTTTCACGATATTCATGACGGTTAAAATAATTAATTAATAAAAATTCTCATTATTAATAAAGGTTAATAACCTAAAAAATCTTAAACTAATACACTTATGATAAATTTACTCTAAATTAATTTTTTTGATCATAAAAACTACAAATCAATACATCTTTAACAAATTTACTATAAATTGGTACATTTATAATAAATTTACACTACGTTAATTTTCATTAGATTCTATTGTCAAATCATTGAATTAGATGACACATGACATTTGCCCAGAATAGAAAGGGTGGTAGTGACTCTCCTGCTTCTCCAGGGTCTACTCTGTTGCAAAACGGCACACGAAAGTTCCCTAGGTACAAAAAAAAAAATGACGTATGACAATTTACTAATATACCAGTTTGAAATTTTACTTATACAATTTTTGTGCGATTTTTTTGTGATATTAATCCAATTTAATGAAGAGCATATTTGTCACAAATATACCAATTTGAGGTTTTTTGCAGTCGAATAAGTTAATTTATGGTAAATTTATCATAAATATACCAGTTTTGGGTTTTCTATAATTAATCGGGGTAAATTTACCACGGGTATACTAGTTTGAGATTTTTCATTATATTAAAAAAAAATAGTTTAGAATAAATTTATCATATGTGTACCAATGTGAATTTTTTTCAGAATATTAATCATATTAATAATAATTTATATCTAAACAGTTTATGAAAAAAAAAATATCCTTCATTTATTTTCCTAAACAATTTAAACAATTACTTTTAAAAAAATTATAGATCATTCATATTCTATGAAATAAATAGAATTGGATAAAATCTGCATGAAACTCATGATTTTCTATAATCAATATTCGATATAACAAATTTAATGCTTGTTGGTTTTTGTATCGCACAATTGCTTGGCTGAACTGCAAATGTTTAAATCACTGGAATTCCCCCAGTGGCCACCCTTGCAACTTAGAAGGGGGAGATGAGGGGTTCAAATCCCCACTTTTTCAATAGGGATGGAGTGGGGACACATAAGTTTCAAGAGTGGGTTTCGACTCCCACGCTCTGCAAGAGGCAGGGCAAAAAAAAAAAAAAAAAGAATTGCAGCTATTTGAAATGAAATAGCTATTGCAACGTTAGCTGGCATTTTAGGTGACTATTTCCACTTAAAGAGTTTGACTACAAAAACTGTTCTTGCTCTTTTATCCTTCCCATGGATTTGATTTCAACCAAACTTTGTGAATCGATGTTTTTTTCTTTTTTTGGTAAAACTGTGAATCAATGTTAATGCTTATTAGGGGTGTGCAAAATACCCGGGAATCGCCCGGACCGCCTGGAACCAGACCAGAACCGCCCGGAGCCGACGGTTCTCGAGGAAACCGGTCCGGTTCCCGATTCCAATTTTTGGGAATTGGTGGGAACCGGTCTGGTTCCCGGTTCCATGGGCGGATCCACCCGTCGGCCCACCCGGACCGAACCAGCACTTTTTAATATTAAAAAGAAAACTAAAAGAAAGAAACCCTAAGTTCGCGTCTCGTCTCTTCCTCTGCGGTTTCATCATCTTCGATTCTCTCATTCTCTCTCTCTCTTCCTCAATCTCTTCTCTTCGTCTTTGATTCCTCCCCTTGCGTCCATGTCGCTGCCGCCGCTCCTCCTCTGCCGCTGTCCGCCCCCTCGAGCTGGTCGCCACCCACCACAGCCGTTGCTCCTCCGCCTCTATTGTCTGCCCCCTCATTGTTGTTCGCCCCCTCGCTTAGTCTCTTCCTCTTCGATTCCTCCCTGAGCGTCGACGCCGTTGCCGCTGCTCCTCCTCCGTCGTTGTTTGCCCCCTTGCGCCGCTTGCCACTCGCCATAGCCGCTGCTCCTCTGCCTCTACTGTCCACCCTCTCGCTCAGTCTCTTTGTCTTCAATTCCTCCCCGAGCGTCGCCATTGCCGCCGCCAATTGGTACGACTTTAAGAGATTCATCGTTTTCTTGGCTAGGTTGGAAAACTGGAAACCATCACTTACTCTTTCTGGATCAGGATTTGTACATCAGTATGACATGTATGTAGATGTATGATGCTCATTGTTCTTTTAGAAAGAAAAAAATATGGGACTGCTAAGTTCGTGCCTTTAACATAATTAGGTTGATCAGATTACTTACGCTCTCTGAAAACTTTGGGCTGGGAATTCCTACTGCTAATGATCTGAAAAGTGGGGTTACTTCAAGAGGCGAGCCAAACTCTGTATGTGATGGGGCAGGACCAACTCCGCTTTCATTGATTTGTTCATTGATGGATTGGAGATTTTCTGCTGCCAAGAGATCTAACTTTTGTCAGTTCGATCTACTTTGCTGATCTACTTTTATAAAATATAGAAGTATTCTGTATGCCTTTTCTTGTGAGTAAGAAGTTCATAACCTCGATCGGTCGTTGCATGAAATAGTGGTGCCATGAAGAACATCATGCCCCCATTAAAGATAGCAGCACATTGATGAATATATAAAATTAAAGATGAATTGTTGGCAAGTGAAATTGACCCATCACTTTTATACCCAATATATTTCACATCTCTCTCTGCTCTATTCTGTACAAGTAGATATATTCTCCTTATACAAATGTGCATGCTTCGCATTATTCTATACCATAAGCAATGCAATCACTGTGTTTATCTTCATATTCAGCTTGAGCAATTTCTCCACCCTTGAGATGTGGTTGTCGGGGTTGATTGATCTTCAGTTTTACTTGGCCTACAACTCAGAAGCCACCTTTCTTCTTCGTTTGTTATGTTAAGGATCAACTCTTTGAGTTCCTTCTTCTATTTGACATTGGATCTTATAATATTTAAAGATAATAAGCATCCTAAAAATGTCTATCTTCATTTGATGGATAACCATTTTAAGTGTTGACAATGCGTTGTTTGATTCAGGTGATTCATTAATATGTCAATGGAAGTAGATGAATCTTATGATGCAATAACGCCAATAGTGGAATAAACACTAATGATGGCTTGAGTTCGAAAAAGGGGCTTCAGCTTTTGCGAACTAAGAATTAGGAGGGCTTGATTTATGTACCCACGGAGCCGAATCCAATGTTCAGCTTTTGCGAACTAAGTTGCTGACCTTAGTAAGGACGTTGCTTTAGCCAGCTTGGGAATTGAGTTTTTCAGGAACTTATATGGCCACATGAGAGTTTTGATTGTCCTTGATGATGTGGAAAATATTTGTCATGTCAAGAAATTGCTTTGGATATGGAAGTACAATCCTTGTAACCTTGTCTAATTTACTTTACTTGATGAGTTTATTTCACGTACTTAAATTTAGTTTTTCTTTCTTTGGCTTGCTTTGATGTCACATAGTCGTTTTATGTTGATTATTTTGCGTCAATATTGGTTCCATGGATCCACCCGGGAACCGGACCGCATCGGCAGTCCGGTTCCCAGGTGGATCCATGCAACGAACGGGTGGATCCCAGTTCCAATTTTTCGGAACCGCTCCGCCCGGACCATGCACACCCCTAATGCTTATTCACTCGACCATACATGGACTTGACTATCCGCCAGTAGACAAAATTCGTTCCCATATGGTCTTCACTTAAGTCCATTCATTTCTTGGCTTACGTTTGACAGTCTTTTATCGTATTCACAACAATATCGAATTACATGCATTGGTCATTAAATCATAGTCTGCACTGACTTCGCTTAATCAATTACTTTGTCTCATCACTACAACCCAACTTAAAGAGATTTTCCTTTTTTATTTATTTATTGATATAGCCTTAGCACTTTCACCAACATTGACTCGATCACCGCCATATCCAAAGCCACAACCGATGCCGAAGGATAGTCGATGACATGAATTGGATATTAACTTTAGCTCTTTGACATGGAAGTTGGTGTTCTTAGGGTGCCAACAAAATTGAAACAGAATTTCCGCATTTCAGGATTCGTAATTGCTATTCTTTTTTCCAATTATCTCTGGACACCGCACATATTTATATATATTATAATAAAAATTCAAGACCAACATATTTAGGATTAAACGGAAGCAAAAATTAATATTCATATATAAATAGGACAACAACATAATGATTATTAAATGTTGACCATGTGACATGTAGTCTATAAGTTTTAACTAAATGTGTAATATCGTTTTTGACTCAGCTTTTGATATACATTCACTATAATTCCTAGATTATATGAAATTATTTAATATTGGTTATTAACTTGAATTAACCGAAGAATAATTTTGAATATTCTCACAATATAATGATTAAATTGAATATATGCCTAAAGTTTAGAGATTATATTATTCGAATTAAAAAGTTGAACGTTTGTCCAAAGTTCAGAATTTATTTAACCGAGTCGAGTGGATGAAGTTCCCACGTGGCGTGCTGACGCAAGCCTCGCGGGAGGGGCCGGATATGAACTCCACCCAAGCTCCGCCACCGGTCTCATAATTATTTAACCGATTCGATCCGCCATCGCCGTCGCCAAAATCTACCCGAGCTCAGCAACGTCTCCGGCTCGATCCTCAAGAAAGCAACCGGCGATCGCGAAAATGCTGAGGGCCTTCGCGCGGCGAGCCGTCTCGGCCTCCTCCGGCCGCGCCCCGGCCCCGCCTCGCCGCCGCGGGCGGCGGGGGTTGAGCTCGGGAGTGCTCCCCGACGGCGTCGACCGCGCCGCCGGCGAGTACGCCCGCAACGCCGGCGCCATGGCGGATCTCGTCTCGCAGCTCCAGTCTCACGTCCAAAAGGTAACGAGGTCGAACGGTGGTAATCTCGGAGTGGATTGTCGTGATTGCGCGTGCGCTTTGAGTGTTTTCCTGGTGTTTGAGGGAGTGTTTTGGGGCTTGTTGATGGTTGGAAGGTGATCGGCGGGGGAGGAGCGGAAGCCGTGAGGAGGAACAGGAGCAGGAACAAGCTGCTTCCTCGGGAAAGGATCGATCGCCTCATTGACCCCGGCTCTTCTTTCCTTGAGCTCTCGCAGGTTCGGAGACTCTTGACTTTGTCTTTTTTTTTTCCTCGGTCGTGCGCGGTGTTTCCGTTTTCAATATCGGGGCTGTCAGTTCGTGTTTGAGTAAATTCATGTCATCGCGAAGTGTTGATTGGTCTGTAGTTTATCCTCAGTCTTTGGTTTTGAATTAGTATTGAGGCGAGGAAAGTTTTTGATATCGAGGCTGTCAGTTCACGTTTGAGTAAATTCATGTCATTGCAAAGTGTTGATTGGTCTGTTGCTTATCCTCAGTCTTTAGTTTTGAATTAGTATCGAGGTGAGGAAAGTTTATGACGGAGTTGACACATTGTCGGTGCGCATTCTGTTAGATACTCTAGTCCAAGGCGAGCCCCTTCTTGAACAAAATCAAATTAGCGGCAATTGAAACCGACCCCAGATCGAGATTATATCAGATGCTCATTAGACTACTGCATGATTATGGGCTGTTGTTGTAACAGCAGTTAGCTCTCTGGTTTTGGAAAGAAAAGAAATTCTGGGAATTGGAAGTTTCTATTATCTTGTACTTCTCTTGAGTTAAGTTTGTGCAATGAACTTTTGTCGTATTTCTCTACTTCTTATCCTGCATCTTATGGGAAAAGCTTGCAGGCCATGAGCTGTATGAAGATCCTTTGCCATCTGCGGGTATAGTCACTGGAATAGGTCCTGTTTACGGGCAGCTTTGTATGTTTGTGGCTAATGATCCTACTGTTAAAGGGGGAACGTATTTTCCAATCACTGTTAAGAAGCATCTCAGGGCACAAGAGATTGCTGCCCGATGCAAACTGCCATGTGTATACCTTGTTGATAGTGGCGGCGCTTTCCTCCCAAAACAAGCTGATGTTTTCCCTGACAAGGAAAATTTTGGTAGGATATTCTACAATCAAGCTGTGATGTCGTCCAAAGGCATTCCTCAAATTGCACTGGTATTAGGCTCTTGCACAGCAGGGGGTGCCTATATTCCTGCCATGGCTGATGAAAGTGTAATGGTCAAGGGAAATGGTACTATATTTCTTGCTGGGCCACCACTTGTGAAGGTTAGTTGTAGGTTTTAGTAAGTTGGATTTTCATGCGTGTTAGCATCAAGTCTTCCATTTTTGTGCTTCTACCATTAGGCATGATTAGGTAAATGGTCTATGTTATGCACTTTTTAGTGTTTTGTGCTTGAGGATGTCAGTTTAAAACCTGGACATTTATCAAAGAGGAGTTTCAGTAGGCTGCTACGGGAGAGGAAGTTTCTGCAGAGGATTTAGGGGGTGCAGCGGTGCATTGCAAGACGTCAGGTGTTTCAGATTATTTTGCACAAGGTATATAGTTCATCTTTTCTGCGCACTCTGTGTCATATGTATCTCCTGTGATTTTTCCAATGCTGTTTGCACTATATCTGCTTATGTATTGAGCTCCCTATGATTCATGAAATTTAATATTTCCAAAATGGATACTTGAGTTTTTATTGTTTTAGAATTGACTTCTGCATATATGTTATAGTGTATTCTGTGCTTAATTTCAACTCAGATGAATTATTGAAACAAATACTCTCTCTCTCTCTCTCTCTCTCTCTCTCTCTCTCTCTCTCTCTCTCTCTCTCGTGCATGCACCCACGACAGGTTGGGGTCTCTTCTTTTGCTGCCATAAGTTACATTTTCTCTTTCCCATTTTGTAGATGAGCTGCATGGTCTTGCTCTTGGAAGGAACATCATTAAGAATTTGCACACTGCTGGGAAACAAGGAACTTTGGCTAGATTGCAAAATGTCAATTCTGAGTTTAAAGAGCCATTATATGATGTGAAGGAGCTTCGTTCTATTGCACCAACAGACCACAAGCAGTCCTTTGATATTCGGTCTGTTATTGCTCGGATTGTGGATGGAAGCGAATTTGATGAATTCAAAAAACTCTATGGCACTGTGAGGATACTCTTGTGACTGAAGCATTTAGGGGATTCTTTTTCTTTTTCCTGCTGTGTGCCTCTGAGCTTGTTTGACTCTGTTCCATTTGTTTCAGACTCTTGTGACAGGATTTGCCCGGATTTTAGGACAACCTGTGGGAATTATTGGGAACAATGGGATACTCTTTAACGAATCTGCTTTAAAGGGGGCCCATTTCATTGAACTTTGCTCTCAGCGTAACATTCCTCTTATCTTCCTGCAAAATATAACTGGGTTCATGGTATGCAAGTTCCTCCACTAACTTGTTTCAACAATTTTTGGTTACAAATACTTCTGATTGCTTAATTCCAATCTGAATTGGCCAGTAATAACCACTAAATGGTTCTTGAGGATGTTTTGGCATAATGTGACTACCTGTTCAGAGGGTAAACTTAGACCTTATAGGTAGAGCTCTAGAACTTGCATTGCAAAAACAAGATTTTCAAGCATCCGAGATATGGGTAATTAAGTGCATGAATATAGTAACTACCTTCTGGTTCTTCTCATATACTTCCATAGTAGCAGTGTTAGACTGTGCATCCTTTTTGGCTTTTTTAATTCACTCTCATACCTACTTAAAAACCAGTTTTTTCCTTTTAAAAAGCAATGGGTGTCTCATGTGAAGTTAGAGTATGCGAGTTTCAGTGGGGAAAGAAAAGAAGAGAAGAGAAGTCCTTACTATGATACCCTTTTAAGATGACGATGACATGTGGCAGTTGAAATATTGTTAGGAAATTTTTGTTGTAAGCAGTAGTTGCTGTTTCAAGTATGTTTTATGCTGAAGGAGCTCTTAAGAACAACTTTTAGGGTGATTACACCACCGGAAGTAGCATTTTTGTCATGATTTATTTTCCACTCAAGTTGCACGATATTGAGATGTCATGCTTCAATGTGCAAGGTTGGATCCAGATCGGAAGCAAATGGGATAGCTAAATCTGGAGCAAAAATGGTGATGGCAGTCTCTTGTGCAAAGGTCAGCTACATGCACTTTGTTTATTATGCTTATTTTTCATTTCGTTCTGGTCAGTGTTTGTGAGTTCTTTTAAGGGTACTCTGAAGTATTATATTGGGAGTTAGCAATTCTTTTTGTTTCTTTTTCCCCCCTCTAGAAAAGGATGCATTTGTCTAGCTTTCATCTCATCTATAGATATCTCCTGATAAAGCCACCGAGGTCTTGAGTTATTGGTTATGGCAATTCCGTAAGTTGAAATGCTATGAGGTGTTATTTTTAATATTTATGAGAGGTCTTCAATCATCAGCTTACAGTTACTGCCCCCTCTTATAAAGGCAGAAATTATATGCCTTTATAAGGGTCAAACTTACAACTTTTAGATTCTTCTTCCTTTGAATTTGGCTGTTGAGTTGGCTTTAAGACCTACTGAAAATGAATATGCTCGATTAATCTTTATTAACTTGTGTTTTTTTTTTTTTAAACAACAAATTCTTACAATCATGTGCTTATTAAGAAAAAAAAAGGACAGTTATTAAAAAAACTGGGGGAGACATTCCTTGAACAAGCAATGAAAAGTTTGGTTTGTCATTAGCCTTCTTTTCCATGTGATTTAGCATTTTATAGATGCCTGAATTTGCACCTGACTTGAAAATAGTGCTTAAAATATAGATATGTGATCATATCTAAGTCCAGCAGGAGAATTTATAGAACTCAATCTTCAGCAAGTGTGACCCATCTTGTTCATCCGTGGCTAGGCATATGACATGGTTCTAGTCTCAATACTAATTTATGCATCACTTCATACTTTGTCGTTAGGAGACACGGCCATCTAGCTTTCCTTCGGTTCTCATTCTTCTTCAGCTTGGATGATATTAAATACTAGATTAGTCATCTAAGGTGTATGAGTAGGCTTTCAACTTTGGTTTTGATGCATAACTGCAATAAGATCTAGTTCTAGCCAAAACATGGAAAGAAAATCCAGTCTCTAAGCTTCATTAATTCTTTCATTTGTGTTGTGGCCTCTTTATTACTTAGTAGGTTTAAACATGTTTCTACATTTTATAAGACACAAAGTTTTCAATCAAAAAAGGTGAAGCGGACTTAAAAAAGATAAACGCCTTACTTGTATTTTCCAGGTTCCCAAAGTTACAATCATTGTGGGTGGAAGCTTTGGTGCTGGAAATTATGCTATGTGTGGCCGTGCATACAGTCCTGATTTTATGTTCCTATGGCCAAATGCAAGAATTTCCGTTATGGGAGGAACTCAGGTAGGCCATATCCCCATATTCCTTTTTCATGACCGGTAGATCTCTATGTTCTCGCATTTTAGCCCCAGAGTGCATGCTTCCAAAAGGAAAGCCTGTATCGTGTCTCACTTTAAAGCATGCATAGTGGAGTATTAACCTACTTCATTTTCTGTATTGTAGAATTTGTAAAGTGATGGACCTATTAGCTTGTGTTAACTAGATGTAATCTATTCCTCCTAAAAGTGCATTGTCTAGCATGGTTTCTGATGTGCTTGAGTCATGAAAAGGAACCAAGAGAGTTTCATAGATTAATTTCAAGAAAATCAAAAAAAATTTAATCTAGCTTTCCATATTCATGGTTTATGCAATAGACATGCGCATGCCTTCTTTAGCTGGACGTGAATCTTTTACCAACCTGATGTGGACTTGTTATCCGAGAGTTCTTTAGCTTCCGGTAGTAAAGCTTTGTATTTATGCATTCTCTTGGCAATTCATAGGCTGCCGGAGTCCTGTCTCAAATAGAGAGGGCGAACAAGAAAAGGCAGGGAGTCCAGGTATAACGTCACATGTTCATGTTAAAAGAACATCCTTCTAAGACTGAAGAGGCTCGCTTACCAGTTCAATCATGTTTTTGCTGCAGTGGACGAAGGAAGACGAGGAAAGTTTCAAGGCGAAAGTCGTGGAGGCATACGAAAGGGAAGGAAACTCTTACTACTCCACGGCGAGGCTGTGGGACGATGGGATCATCGACCCGGCCGACACCAGAAAAGTCATCGGCCTCTGCATCTCCGCCTCATTGAACCGTGACCCAGAGGACACCAGGTACGGGGTCTTTAGAATGTGAAAGCACCAAACGACTGGGGGGAGGGGAAGAAAGAAGGGACGGCGCTCGTCGCTCCATGTATTGGAAAAATTAACTCCCCGGCAGCCACATCCATTGATCGGAATCCCAATGTAAACTCGCCGGTCAAATTGCAAAATGAACCTTTGCATCTCTCTCTCTCTCTCTCTCTCTCTCTCTGACATGCATGTTTTTCCATAATGCAAGCCCTTGAAGTGTAGGACGACTACCAAGGTCATAGCGCGATCTGCGTATGAATTTACATTCCAAAATGTTGGTACGTTGAACGTTCCAGGGATGTGTGGGTAAAGGTGCTACGGCCGAACGATCATTAGGCTTACAATCATCTACGAAGGATGTCAGTAAGAGCGCTTGTGGCCTAACGGATAAGGCGTCTGACTTCTAATCAGACGATTGTGGGTTCGAGTCCCACCAGGCGTGCGTCCAGCCTGCATTTATGGCCTTTTTAACCCTTTTATTAATAAAGATAAGTTTTTATTTATCGATTTATCATATTCTTAGTCACGTAAACTCAACGCGAAGTAAAACAGTTAGAAAATGAAAAATTATTTGATTTCATAGTTTTATATTCAAAAAAGAAATCCAAATATGCCGTACACAAATTTAGATTAGAACATGGAATAAAATAATTAAAAATCTAAGAGTGGAGCCCCTAGGAATTTTTTACAAGCCTGTGTCCCCCCGATTTGTAACGGTTCGAATTCCTAGAACCTTTCGTGCTTTTAAATCTGTTTTTTTCTCACAAGGTAATTTGTTCTTTTACTTATGAGATTCGACATGAATCGTTATCAAGAAATAAAAATATCGCGAAACGATGTCAAGACAAATAGATTAGAGCATTAAATAGAATAATTAAATAACAGCCTGAATTCCTACAATCTTTCCTGTTCTAATCTATTTATTATGTCCACAATTTCCTAGACCTAATTTTCTTTTCTTTGTTTTTCTATAGAAGTTAGAAAAATGAACTCACGCTGTGTATTTTCATCTCAAGCTTCTTTTTTTTTTTTTTTTAATCTCTTAATTTCTTATTCATTAGAAGATTCCAATCCCCACTTTCTTAAACACAAACTTTTCCAAAGGAAAAAAAAGTGGGTCTTCAACAAAAAATAAAAATAAAAAGACACAATTTTTTATCCTAGAGACAATAATTTTGATCATTATTAAAAAAAAAAATTGTTAGAATGTGTATAGGCGGGCATCTAAGATGGCAAACAAGTGTCATGTTAGCCAAACATGATATGCATAAACAACCGATATGTATAAAGATAGTTGCTATCAAACATTAGGACTTTCGTATGAGAGAGAGAAGACGGTACGTAATTGGGGTTTAAGAATAAGACTTTATTTTGATGCTTACATTTCAGCAAATTGAGGTGACGTCCCCGAGAGGATTAGGTATGCAGTCAACGCATGAGAAAATAGATGGATGGCCATCCTAGAATGATTTTGCCCTACGTTTTTTCCTCTTATGAATTTTTTTATCTAGGAATTTTTTTATCTACCAAGGTATAAAGTGCCGAGATCTTTTACTTCGGACGTGTGAGATATAAAGTCTTCGACCTGGAAAATCACTGGTTCATCAGCCAGGAAGCCAAGGACTTCTTTGAGGGTGACTTCACCACCTCGTGGGGTTATTTGATAAAATCCTCTTTAAACCATCTTTCAAAAACAGAAAGATGACCTCACTTTAGGCAGCCATCTTGGACGTTTATATTTATATTGAATATAGTTTTATTACTTTTAAATTTGGGGCTTTTGTCAAAGGATACCAACACAAATAGTCTTTTATTTAACTTAATTTTGGCTCATATGTAATATGATTTTTGAATTTTAAATTGTTCAATACAACCTTTGAACTTTAACCTAATGTACAATATAGTCTTTAAATTTTTAATTTATTCAATATGATTCCTAAAATTTTGATACGTATTTAATATAGTTATATCTAGTGTTTTACTTCCATTAATTCAGGTTCAATGTTGCACATTTTCATATAATCCAAGAACTATATTGAACATATCCTGAAGGCGGTTCAGTAATTACCTTGAATAAAATTAAAAATTTGAATATTGCATCGCATATTGTATTGAAGTTTAAGAACCCTATTTAACAAATTAAAAGTTGAGTCGTGTATCATTTTCCTTTTTTCAACCCTTGAAAAAGAACAAGCACGTGACCACCCGCTGCGGCGGCTCAGTTAAGTAAGCGCTAGACCTCCATCGAGAAGGTCTAGTGTTCGAAGCTCCTGCAAACACAAGTTACAGAAAGGTTGGTTTTGACCCCTTTGACGACTTATCCGGTGGCAAGTGTGTGGTGGCTAGGACATGTCGCCGCCCCCAGTGATTTACCTCCGGTTGCCGGTCGGCAAGTGTGTGGTGGATAGTATGTGTCGCCGCTCCTAGTGATTTACCTCCGGCTGCCGGCCGTACGAAGTTCCTGAGTCACTAAAAAAAAAGAAAAAAAAGAACAAGCACGTGGGGGCACCCCCACTCCCCCTGGACTGCTGAGTATGGCCCCGCGAGGAGAACGATCGATCAGTCATCACCTACAACGCTCTCACCAAACCCGTCCATAACAACGCACTTTCTCTCTCTAGAAATCTAGGGAGAGAGAGAGATATTCCCAAAGACTTTCCGATACGAGCGAATCGCAAAACGTGCGCCATTTGCTCTCTCTACAAAGACATTCCGATACGAAATCGATTAGAACGTGCCCCATTTGCTCTCTCTGATATGCATTCTCCTCCTTCGCGTTTCCCTACTCCCCGCCTAAACGACGCCGGATAACTCCCCGCCTCGCGATCGGAGATGCTGGCCGCCGCCGCCGCCGCCGCCGCCGCCGCAGCCGCGATTCCCTCCTCCTCCTCCTCCGCCGCCGCCACCGCTGCCGTGCCCCCGGCGTGCCGCGCCGCCGCCGCCGCCGGCGTCGCCTTCCCTCTGACCTCGCGGTCCGAATTGGGGCTCAGGGTTTGCCGCGCCCCTGCCTCGTCTCGGTTCCCGGTCGTCTCCGCCGCGCGCCAGCTCAAGGGTAAAGCTCTCTCTCTCTCTTCGGGTCCGCATTTTCCTTTTTCCTTCCGCGGTCGCGTTCGCTGCATTCTCTGCTCGTGAGGCGGAGTCGGGGCCCGCGCTCGCTCCCTTGTGATTCGGGTTCGGGTCGATTCGAATCGAGTTGATTCTTGTTGGTTCTCTCCGTCTTGAATCGCTCTCTGCATTTCTGACGAGATTACATTGTGAAGTTTTAATTGAATTCAGCAATGCGTGAAGAAAATCTTGCCCGTTGGATTTGTTTGTGCCGCTTGTTGTGTGGTAGTATTCATCGAAAGTACTCTCATTTAGCTATTCCAGGCGCGGTAATGTCTTTCGCTTGTTCCTTATTGATTGAGTACAACATTAGGCCGGTTGATTAGGAACTGGGAAGGCATCCCATTGCTAAATCATTCAGCATATCTATGTTAATTTAACTTTCTTAGGCTGAATTTTGCAAGTGATGGTGTCTGTAATCATCCATGAAAAGGTTGGAAAGGTTGGCTATATCTTTCTTCCTCAATCACAGGCCAGTACCTTTCTCAATTTGAGTAGCTGGTAGTAACTCTAATTTGACTGAGATAGACGGAGAAGATGTAGTTGGGTAGTAAATTTGGAAAGAATGGCCTCTGAATGGTAGGTTCTTGTGCTGGTCACATGTAGTGGGCAAATAGTACTGTAGGGTTTAGTCATGTGATAAATGGACTCTGAGATGCTTATCGTCTTTTTCTTGATAAGAAAAAAGGAAAGAAAATCCCCAAATGCTTATCTATCTGATAACTTAATAGAACTCCTCTTATGCTCTGAAACTTTTCATCCACATCTGATTGCGATTGTTGGACAATGGTGTAATTTTCTTATGTGGGTATTACGGTTTCTTTATTTATTAATCCATCCGTGTTTTGGGTTAGTGTTCGTCTAAGTTTCCGTTTTTTTTTTGCCTTCCAAGGAAAGTTATTTTTGGCAATTCCAGAGGGTATCTTATCTAGACTGAGAGCTGTGTACTCCTTTAGAATATTGGGAAATGCCAATTGCTGAATGGGACTACATGAGCATATCTTTTCTAAAGCTTATGACAATATGATAGATGGTGGAGTTACCCATCTCTTAAATCCAAGTTGATGGAGCTGATGAGATAAATGCACTTTTTATGACCAGCTGGGCTTATTTCCAGATGCCATAGCACCATAACAGCATTATTTTGTGCTGCAGATCCGTCATATTTTTCTGTGCATTAATTTGTAAAATCTGCCTTTGCATCTGATACCATTGACTATCACATAGATTTCTTTTCCTGTTTAATCACGTAAGTTGGGTAATACCATAGTTAAGCCCTAATGCTTGTGGAATGAATTGAATAGCTCATTCTGATCATTCCATGCTGTCAATTGTGCAGCTGCAGTCGTTACGAAAGATTCGTGGCAGGAGTTGATTGTAAACAGTGAAGTTCCTGTACTGGTTGAATTCTATGCTAGTTGGTGCGGACCATGCAGGATGGTCCACCGGATCATAGACGAGATTGCAGAAGAGTATGCTGGGAAGATCAGATGTTTTTTACTCAACACTGACAATGACCTGGATATTGCTGAAGACTATGATATCAAGGCTGTTCCGGTGGTCTTGCTTTTTAAGAAGGGACAGAAGCGTGAGTCTGTTGTTGGTACCATGCCAAAGGATTTCTATGTTGCTGCAATACAGAGGGTAATAGACTTCTAAGAGCATTTACGAGGAAATTAGTTGGAGGATGATATATTTGACCGTCGTCCCTCGCAGTGTGATAAAATTCTGCTGAAGTGCATGATGATGTAGAATGTACATCCTTTAGATGTTGTAACCACCAAAAATCTCAGCCTCCTAGTTTTGGGTACGGTACTTTCTCATCTCAGGCTTTCCTGCCTTGAGGGAACAGTTTGAAGTCTCTTCTATGAACAGTAGTGGTGCCGGCTTCTGTCTTCAATTTCACATAGATAAGTGGTTTTCGCTTGTCAGATTCAATTTGTTGCTGTTATTAATGAAATTATCAAGTTGCGGGTATGCAAAAATTGCACCATTTGCTTAATTCTTGATAGAGTTCATCTACAAAGTTTGGGATGGTAAGAAGGGAAAGGCTACGTTAGCTACAGTAATTTTATAGAGTCAGATCTATAAGGTTAATACCTGAAAAATTCCAAATTGCTACTCCTGTGACAAATTTATCCCAAAATTAATTTTTTTACCACCAAAAACCTTAAACTTGTATACCTTTGATAAATTTATCCCAAACTGATATATTTGTAACAAATTTATCTAATGTTAGTTTTCGTTAAATTTTATTATCAAAAGTTAAATGACACGTGATAGTTAACTGGTATATCAATTTGGGATTTTACATTCTGTTTGTCATAATTTACAATTTTTATGATTTTTTTTTGTAATATTAATCCAATTTAGCGCATGGTATATTTGTCACAAATTTATCAGTTTTTGGTTTTTTGCGGTTAAATAAATTAATTTGGGGTAAATTTATCATAAATGTACCGGTTAGGTTTTTTTTTTTTATGGTTTGTCGGAGTAAATTTGTCACACACACACACACACACACACACACACACACACATATATATATATCAGTTTGGGGTTTTTCACGATAAAAAAAATTAATTTTGGGTAAATTTGTCACAAGTGTGCCAATTTAGAGTTTTTCAGGATATTAACTCAATATATAAATCATATAATATAAATCTTATCGATTGTATCCTCTCTGTGTAGTCGTCTGTCCATCTATGGTGAGATCTGCTCATATTAAGTTCTGTTCCCTACAACAGCGTGCTCTTTTGAGGAAAGATTCAGCTAAGTTTGCTACCCATCCTATTAATCTTCCAAGTCCCTTCTGCATAAATCCAAATGCAATGGCGACCTCTACAATGCTTTCTTCTCGTTCGCCTCTTCCCCGGTCATCTCTATCATAAACACTGCGAGCTCGCCTCTGAGATTGAAGCATCTAAACGTCCACTTATGTTATACGATGTTATATTGCTCCTCTTAAGACTAGGTGGTTCCTGCCCTGGCAACCAAGATCGATGGCGTCCACATATACAGGTGGGTGCGTATTGCGTTCAAATTTCTCCTGTACAGGTGATAATCTCAACACCATCATTCTTAAGTTTCCTAACGCACGACTTTTGTACGGATGGTTGGTTGTCATCCTCATATGTGGTTAATTTTGAAAGCCATATAGGATAAGCTAGGCGCGTAGTCGCGCTGATACAGTCCAAAGCAAGATTTCGACTTGACTCGCATACCTTTACCCACATGAAGTTTTACCGGGAAAATATTTTATCCATTGGACAAATATAGGTTCAATTGAGATTTGCCTCTCCCGATTACCGAAAGCAAGCTTGACATTGTTATGAACTTAAAGCTCTACAGTGTGGAACCTCAAAGAGTTTGGCCCAATTATGAGATACGATAGCTTGTCTATGATCCTAATGTTTTTGCCATTACTCTATCCTAATTCTGTTCCGGATTGTACTCTCTATTGGAAAATATAGTACCCTTAGGAAAAGCTCCTATCATGATGAATCCTGCGATGTATTGGTGATGAGTATATAATGCAGTTTGAGTTCAAAACTCAATTGGAACTCAATCATGCAATTTTTGCTCAAGATTGGCTCAATTAGAAAATAGAAATACTCTAGTTTAGCTTGACTCGACTCAACTCAACCCAATTACATAATTTATTTTTAGATAAGCTCACCAAAAGTCTAAAACTTGTCATGAAAGTGCAATCGAATTCTAAACTTTTAAAAATTATAATCAAGTTATAAAATTTTCAAATTTGTGCAATTGAATTATTCCATTAACTCTGCTTAATTTGGCTAATGAAAAATTTTGAAGTTTTCTCTCTAATAATGACGTCATAAGTGACATTAAGGGTTGTTTAGTAACACACCCTGAAACAATTGATTATGTTATTTTGTTTTTGAGAGCAGAAAAAGAACAGAAATTCATTTGGTAAATTTTTTGTTCCTAGGAACAAAAATCAATTTTTTTGTTCTTGAGAATAGATTTGGAATAGAATCAAGAAGCAGAAAAAAAAAGTTTATTTTTGTCTTCAGGAACAATTCCTAGAATCAATTCCATTTTTTTCTTCTCTTTCCTTTTCTTCTTCTTCTTTTGATTGGTCGTCGACCTCGGCCATGGCCAGTGATGCCGAGCCATAGTGAGGCTTGTCAACCCAAGCTTTACTGTGGCTAGGCGAGGCTCGACCTCGCTGGTCCACCTCCAAGTTGGCGTCGCCTGGCAAGTGGCTGGGTGAGCTCGGCCTTGCTAGATTTGGGTGAGGTCGACCTCGCCAGACTAAGGTGAGGCTCACTTGGCCATTGGCAAGGCTTGGCCTTGCCTAGATCTAGTGAGCTAGTGAAGCCGAGGCTCGCCCTAGCCAGGCGAGACTCCAATGAGCTCGTCGTACCTTGCCCAACCGGTAATGGCTAGCAATCGACTACAAAGAAGAAGGAAGACGAGAAAAAGAAAAAGAAAAAAGAGAAAAATATAATAAAAGTATTAAAAAATTAAAAGAAACAAAAAAAAATTCAAGAATCCAACCAAACGCATTTCTATCCTAAGAATAGAAATTTTAAATAGTTATCAAGTGTGCTCTTTTGCTCAGAAATTGTTTCCAAACATAAAATTAGAAAAAAATTATTTCTAACAAAAAATTATTCTCAGGAACACAATCGTTATCAAATGCGCTTTAAGATTAACTAATGCGCTGAAACGATGTCTTTTTGGTCAAAATTCTAATAATTTTTATACCAAATCTTAATTAAATTTAGTTAAGACGTCAAAAAAAATTTTCATAGAAAAATAAAATGACTAACTAAAAGAAATAGGCTAAAAGTTATAAAAAAGAAAACACTCTTGGGCGCGCGCACGCATAAGAAAACCATTGCCTACGGGCTACCACCCTATCGCTACACGCTAGCGCGCGTCCTCGTGGCCTCCTCAGCTCTTTTCGGCAATGGCCCATTGGCTGAGGAGTGAGGGCCTAGCCCTTCCTCTTGTAATCTTTTTATTTTATTTGATCTTTTTTGTGTTTTTTAGCATTTTATTTTTAAAATCTAATTTAATTAAAATATAGGTTTAAAAATTAAGGTTTTGACCAAAATTATGTTGTTTTAGTGCTTTAGTTAATTTTTACATCACATAGGAACAATAAAATAATTATAAACAAATTACGTCGGTATTTTTGTTACCCAAATTTAGTGGAGTTAATGGAAAAATTAGATTTATCAATATGAAAAGTTTTAGGATTTAATTATATTTTTGAAAATTTTAGAATTCAATTGTATTTTTCTGATAAGTTTCAAAACTTTTAGTGTACTTGCACAGTTAATTTATGGAGGAATTCCAATTTGAGCTTGATCTAAATAAAGGTCGAATAATATGGCATATTATATTATCTTGAAGACACTTATGTCTATCTTTAACTAAAAAAATACCTTTTGAAGAATAATAGAAACTGGGTTGGACTTGATTAGCCTGTTGAGCTAATAATTAGTGAGCATGAGGTAACTCAAAATCAAACTATTCTATCTCAAGTAATTATTAAGCTGTTTTGAGTTCATAGCGGATACACTCAGTTTTTTTTTTTTTGGGTGTAAATATGTTAATATCATTAATCATATGAGGTACAAAAGCTTAGGAGAATCCCTAGCATTTCATAAAAACTACTTGTGTGAGGAGATGGAGGAAGGAATCCTCCATATAGTAGCCAATAAAAAATTTGTCTGGGAAGGCATGCACTTTTAGTAGAGTGACGCTCTACATCTTACAACCTTTTGAATCCTAGCCAACAAAAGATAAAGCTTAATTGACATGTTTTGAAACCGTCCGTGATTACATTCCCTTCAGATACAATAGATTATCTCTAAGAAAGACAGCTTGAGAAATTTCGATTTTCCCCCTAAAATAAGTTATACATAATTGCCTCAAGCACCCTTTTGATAGGAAAATTGTCCAAAAATCTTCCTTTTGTGTGACAGCTAATTTAGTTCTAAGCATTTCAGTTTGCAAATTTAGGCATAACCATCTTAATGATTTGTTAATTTTATTTCAAAACCTTTCAATTGTGCCACTTTAGTCTTTAACCTTTTGATGATTTACCAATTTAGTCCTTCCAACAACCTTTGGTTGGAAATCGTTGATGTAGACGTTTATTGTTATACATGGCACAATTGGTATTAATATGGACATTTTTTTCCTCAATTTTTTTTTTATAACCTTTTCCTTTTTCCTCATATTTTTGTCCTTATTCCTCTATCAATCACTAGGTCTAGGCAAGGGATTGCAATTAGCCACAAACAAGGGCCGGCAAAGTCAACCTTGTTGGACTAGGCGAATGTCGAGCCTTGTTGGCCACTAGTGAGGCTTGACCCTCGCCTATGGCTTGTCACCGGCTATCGCTGAGGAATGAGGAAAAAAAAGAAAAGGAAAGGAAAAAAAGAAGAAGAAGTTGAAATATTCTAAAAAAAATGTTTTTGTTAACATTGGTCGTGTTATGTAAGATGGCCAGTATCCATATTAGTAATTTTCAACTAAAATTAATTGTAAAAACCAAATTGTCACACCACCAAAAGGTTTGGAATTGAATTAGCATAGTTAAAAGTCTAGAACTAAATTGATAAAATTCAAAGATTTATGATTAAATTAGAAATTATTTCATAGGTTTAGGATTTTTTTTGACAATTTCCACTTCTGTTTTTACCATAAATTAACTCCAAACGAGGACAAAATAAAGCCACGCAATCTCGAGTATCGTTCCTTCAAAGATAAAGGCTTCTTTAGTCCTTTTGCGACGTTCCATGATCTGTGGAAGATTGACATTTTCATCCCCGGCCCTCTAATATGGCAAGGCGTGGACATTTATTAGTAATGGTGTAAGGAAAAAGAATGATACTTGGCTGACTAATATGAGAAGTTCTTCAGATTTTTTTTTTTTTTGATAATAAGTTCTTCAGAGTTAAGTCGATTCTTTATTTTTTTTCTATTTTTGTTACCACGAGAATTGATTTGATTCACTATTTTTTTTATTGATTTATAGTCGACTAATTAGAAAATACTAGTTGTAAAAATGTACTTATTGTACTTAGTTGGATAGTAATTTTCAAAAATTATATAAGTTGTACAAATTTTTACATTTTATGATATTCATGAGAATGAAAATATAATTTGTAACGATGAAAGTTCTAAAGTAAGGTATCTATAAATAGTTTTAAATAAATTGGTGCTCCTTTTGCATGTTTATGTACTTTGAGATTCTTTTTGTATATACATAATAACATTTTGTGAAATTAGTGCAAACTATTCTAAAAACTTAAACTATTAGATGAAGACGTGGTTAAATATTTAATTATTCTAATACTTTCCTTTATACTTCGTCCGGCCTTTTTGTCTAGTACTGACAAAGACATATTTAATTTATGAGGCAAATGGGGTCTGGAAAAATTTAAACGCAGGATCTTTAGTTCTAAAATTATGTGAGATTTTGTGAGACTATTGCTAATATAAATGGAATGATTGTGACATGGTGATTATATTGATTTAACTTTGCGGTATAATTGAGTGTTGGATACTACTGACATTTTTGTATTTATTTTGATGTCATAATATTTAATACACAATTGCCTATGTGAGTATGATATTTAAATACTAACTAGAAGAATAAGGACTTCTTCTTATGAAGATTTTCTCAAGGGTAACTAATTCACTAGAAATTGCAGTATATGTTACATGATTTCTTTTAATATTTTAGGATTTTCAATATGTTACAATTTTCATAGTCACCAAATAATTATTTGTTAATTTATAATCTTTTTTGATATAGCATGGGTATATCATCTATCGGTAGATAGGTTGAAAAAAAAAGACTTTTGAGTAATGAATGAAAGAGGATATTTGGGTTTTTTTTTTTTTTTTTATCTTATTAGCAAATTGATTAATTAATTATTATTTTCAATTAATACATTAAACAAATACCATTCAATTTTTCATCATGCTTCATTTTCTTAAATATAATGTTTTGGTAATTAAGTAAACATCTATGTGCTCTTTGCATGTCACTTTTTTTTTTTTTTTTGGTCTGAAATGATGATGCCTTTCATTCAAGGAGGACGGAAATTACAACCCATAGAAAGGGCGTTGATACATAGTAAATTCATTAACACTTGAGGAGGGGATAAAGCCCAAGTAGGTGAAAGTGAATTACGGGCGTGGGCCTTGGCGGCCCAATCAGTTGTAGCATTGGCTTCTCTTCGGCAATGTTGAATTTGCAGATAGGGAAAGGAAAGACGCAAAGCTATGGCGTCGGCAAGCTCTCCCATGGCAGCAAACTACGATCGTTGAAGATCTCCACAAGATTTAGACAATCAGACTCGATGATGAGGTGAGTTTCTTCTTGTCCCTGCTCTACAAATAAGTAAGAGTGGAGATGAAGGCTTGGATCTCACATTGCAAGGGAGAAGATGTGCGAACTGTACTGGTGAAACCGGCGAGTAAGATACTGGTGTGATCCCTGCAGACACACGCGATTGCACTCATAGCAGTAGTTGTGTGAAAAGCCCCATCAATGTTGGCCTTGATGCTGCCTTGATCAGGTGGAGTCCATACTCGATTAGGGTTTAGTAGAATGTTTCCTTCTTCTATTGATTGCTGCACCGTGCTATTGTACAGTTTTGCTTCAGCAAGTGCCAGATCTACCAGGTGGGCAGGAGTGGTCCGTTGATGCCAAAAAGTGAAGTGGTTCCGCACCTTCCATAGCTGCCAAAGGATTGATGCAATGATCTCTCTAGAAGGTAAGCCTGATCGATTTTCAAATATATCCTCAAGCCATGCATCTATTCGATGTCTTCTGTAAGCTAAATGATCAATTTGTACACTAGAGTGAGACCAGATCTTCTTCGTCCATGGGCAAAATAAAAGGATATGTTCAGTAGTTTCAGGTGTGTGCGATGAACAAAACTGACATGCTGGGTCTTAAATGATATGTCACCGGAAGAGGTTAGCTTTTGTCGGGAGAGCATTATGACATAACGACCAAATAAAAACATGAATTCTTGGGGGCATCTTTAGATTCCAGATATGACGCAAGAGACGGGCCGATGGCTGGTACGAGGATGAGGCAAGATTATTGATTTTGGTGTGATCTGATTGTTTGAAAATGTGATAGGCAGTTTTGACTGAGTATTTACCTGTTTGTGTGCCTATCCATATGATGTGGTCCATGATAGAAGCATGACTTAACGGAATAGTGATTATCTCCTCAACTATTTACTGATCAAAGTTGTCTCGTAGAATAGGGGTATTCCAGATATGCTCATTTGGGACTATAAAATCAGCTACCTGTGTTGGCTCTCCTCTAGGCGTTGGTTCGCCGATGATTCCACTGTCGAGCCATTTATCTTCACGAATATTAATCTGCTGTCCGTCACCAACATACCATTGTAGTTTGTTAAGGATAGCATTGCGACCTAAGAGTAAGCTCTTCCATCCCCAAGAGGAATTAGTCCCATTCCCTGCATGCCAAAAACTGCCCGAATGGAAATATAGACCCTTAAAAACTCTACCCCATAAGGATGAGGGATTTTGGAAAAGCCTCCAGGCTTGCTTTCCTAAAAGGCCTCTATTAAAGGTTAGTAAATCTCGAAAGCCAAGGCCCCCTTCCATCTTCCTATCTTTGAGTAGATCCCATACCCTCCAATGTATACCAGATCTAGTGCTGTTGGTCTGCCACCGGAATTTGGCTATTTTGCGCTCAATAGACTGACATATAGAAACAGGAAGTTTGAATATGGACATGGCGTATTGCGGGAGTGCCTGCACTACCATTTTTAATAGTATTTCCTTGCCTCCTTTAGAGATAAAACGCTCTTTCCAACCTTCAAGTTTGGCATTAACATGACCCAAAATCCAAGCAAACATGTCTTTCTTGGACACACCCCAAACAGATGGAATACCCAGATACTTCCCTATCTTGTCTATAATAGGAACTCTTAATTCTGCAGCAAGATTTTGTTGTAAAAGAAAGGGACAACCTCTACTACATAATATACCAGATTTGTTTCTATTTACAGCTTGCCCCATTGCAACACAATACTGCTGTAAAATATTGGCTAGATTTTGGCTTTCTAGGGTACTTCCATGCAAGAAAAATATGGCATCGTTTGCAAAAAATAAATGGGAAATGGTAGGGCAGTACCGATTTAGTTTAATTCCTTTGAGAGTTCCAGAGTAGATAGCTTGGTGGATGAGAGTAGATAACAGGTTGGCTAAAAGGATGAACAAATATGGAGATAGTGGATCCCCTTGTCGTAGACCCCTTGTAGGATGGAAAGATTGCAATGGTTCCCCATTAAACTTAACGCTTAATATTGCTGTGGTGACACATTGCATCACCCATTTAACCCATTGATCATGAAACCCGAGTTGTTTAAGATAAGCCTCTAAAAAATTCCACTCAACCCGATCATAAGCTTTCTGCATGTCCAATTTTAATACCGCCTGAAAGTGTCTCTTCCTTTTTCTGATTTTTAAGTGATGGAGAACCTCCTGCACAACTAAAATATTGTCTTGGATTTGTCTACCTGTGACATAAGCACTCTGTTCTGTTGAAATCAGTCCTGGTAGCCACTGCTTTAGTCAGTTTGCCAACACTTTTGAAATGATTTTGTATATGAAATTGCAAAGACTAATGGGTCTATATTGTTCTAACCTTTCTGGGTGCGCAACCTTTGGGATAAGAGTAATAAGAATTCTATTGAAGGTAGAGGGCATCACTCCTGAAATGAAAATTTTTGTACTGATGTGTATATATCCTCTTGTATTATATCCCAATGGTTGTGATAGAATAACCCATTAAAGCCATCGGGTCCTGGGGCCTTGGTGGCATCGAGTTGGAAAACAGCTTGTTTTACTTCCTCCCTAGAAACAACTGCTATTAATCTTGTAGTTATTTCTGTTGTGATTACCTAGGGACATTGCATGAGAACATGCTTATAATTTCGGTCGCCAGTCGAGCAATGAAGATTTTGGAAGTATGTTTGCGTTGTGTTCTTGAGTTGATCAGAGTCGCGGATCCAGCCAAGATGCTCATCTTTTAACATGCTGATGCGATTACGTTGTCTACGTTGTATTGTCGTCGCATGAAAGAACTTTGTGTTCTTGTCTCCCCCCCTTAGCCATTGAATCCTTGAACGCATAGCCCAATATGTTCCCTCACGCTGCCATATATTGTGAATTTCTTCTTTCGAGCTAGTTACAAGTGCTTTATTGTAGTCATGACCTGGTTAATTGAGATGATGCTAAATCTGTTGTTGTAACAGGTTGATTTGTTCCTATCCATTGCTGAAGTGTGATTGACTCCACTTGGCGAGTGCAAAGGAAGTGCGTCAAAGCTTGCTGGTCAAAGATTGAGCCGGCGTCAATGATGAATCCCAAGCATTACCGATAATCAATCAATAGGCCTTATCTTGAAGCCAGAAAGCTTCAAAGATGAAAGTTTCCTTCTATCTTAAAGAGTGGGGTTCGGTGAGTAAAAGAAGAGGACTGTGATCTAAGGCTAAAGCAGGATAAGCAAAAACCTCCGGGTAAGTTAATCTCCAATCAACTGTGCATAGGGCCCTATCGAGTCTTTCCTTTATAGCTTCGTCACCATCTCTGTTGTTCACCCATGTATAGAAGCAACACTTGCTTTCGATATCCATAAGCATGGAATCATTTACAAATTCGCTGAAGGAATGTAATCTATATGGTTCCGCTATTTTTTTGCCCCCCTTTTCCCAATGATATAGTATGTCATTAAAATCGCTTAGACACACCCATGGTAACGTATTTGAAGAACTGATTTTTCTGACATCTGCCCATGCTTGCTGTCGTTGTTGGTATGTCGATGGTGCATGAAGACATGTGAGTCTCGTGGTTATAGCACTTTGATTCTCTGTACAAATAGTGTCAATAAAGTGGCTGGAAGAGTGATCGATAGTTAAAGACATTTCCTGATCATTCCAAAAAATTACCAACCCTTCGACCAAACCCATAGGATTCACCACAAAACAACTTGAAAGTTTCAGCTTCCTCCTCAGCTTATGGATCACCATTTCTTGATTTTTTGTTTCCATAAAAAAAACAACATTGGGCCTTTCATAGGCCACAAGGGCCTTTAATGCTTGAATTGTCAGGGGGTTGCCCAGCCCCTGACAATTCCAACTGATGATCCTCATTTGTCATGTGGTGGCTTTTTTGGGCAAGCCACCACGGCCCATTTTCCAACCCCTTCAGTGGTAAAGATAGGGGTATCCATAAGGTTTGAGTTGTCTAGCACTTCATTTACATTAGAACACATCCCATAAGGATTATATCTTTTGTTTTTTTTTTTTGTTTTTTTTGTTTTTGTTTTTGTTTTTGTTTTTGTTTTTGTTTTTGTTTTTTTTTTTGTTTTTTGTTTTTTGTTTTTTTTTTTCAGTGGACTAGACTTTGTGGTCGACCTTGGAGTTTTGAGCTTTTTACTGATCGAGGAATCCCCGGCTGCATTGTTGAATAAAGTTAACTGGTTCATCACAGGGGATTTCTATTTTGGATCAACAAGAGAAGAAAGCTGTTGCGTACTTGTGGCATTGCAATGCGGGGGCTGTTCTGCGCTAGTCTCCGCAGTGGCTGGTTGCTGAATATTAATCTGAGGTGCTTCAAGGAGTAAGGGAGGTGGCTACGGTTGAGTTTCTAGTATGATTTCTTCAACATCTTCTTGATCCAGGTGCTGCTTATAAAATACAAACCAGAATGGGCTATGTTGTTTGACCTCTGCCTTCAACCATTGACCATAAGACAAGTTGTCATTTCCATCTATTTTTGCTGCATCATAAGGAATGTCTTTGCAATACATGGCATAATGGCCTAGGATTCCACATGAATAACAATAATGTGATAGGCGTTCATACCGAAAGTCGATCCATATGTGTTTCCCATCCAATCTGATAAGTTTACCAGATTTCAGAGGTTCCTTTAAATTAAGTTCAACTTTTGCCCTCACTGATCTAACTAAAGTACTATCTTTGCTATCAATTCTCACCTCTTGCACTGTGCCAAGTTGTCTAACAGCTTTAATGATCATATTTTCAGTACATCATTCGAGAGGAAGTCCGTAAATTTGCACCCAGAACGCACAAGTTGTAAAGTCATAGCAATGCAAAGGAGTATTGGGCAACCAAGGTTTCATAATAATAAGATGATTTCCGAACAACCAATGGCCATTATCTAAGATTCGCTGCCTTTCCCCTTCGGAAGTGAATTTAAATACATAGAGCCCCTCTTCCCGTTGTGAAATTTCGATTTGATCATTGTGCCATGCTCTTTTTAAGGTATTATGAAAAGCTGGAAAGTTGATAGTAGGATTGGACAGAATTTTACCTATTAATGTGAGTTTACATTCTTGCAGCTTCGCTGATGGTACTTCATCTTCCCAGATTTCCACTTCCTGTTCAGGCCAGAGTCATCCAAGTCTGTGGCAGAGTGCAGCAACCCGGGCATCTTCTTGTTGATGAGATTGTTCCATTAAAACTATCGATAGGAGGTGAATTGGTGCAACATGCAAACATCGATGGAGATGGCATCAAAAAAAGTTCAGACGTTGGGACTACCCAAAGACACAGGGGAAGAAAAATGGAAGTGCGATGATGGTAAAAGTGAAGATTGAAGGGAATTCGCTCTAGTGGATGATGAGGTAGAGATGGGTAGCGAAAGGAACCTTGCATGAAAGGAGTACGGACAGAAAGAGGGAGGCAGAGTTTGCAAGGATGGAATGGAAGATACAATTAGTGGAATTCCATATTGAATTGGCTGTAATTGCATGGGTAATGTGATGAAAGGAAGAAGATGGAGGAAAATCCACCGATTCAAAACAGGAAATAGTTCATCTAACTGTAATTGGAATAGGAAGATTTGCGATGGGTGGAAATGCAGTTTGACGAGAAGGGTAGATACTAAGGGAAATTGCCATTAAGAAGGCAAGAGGTAGAGAAGCAGTGGAATTAGGGTTCAAAGAAGACTTAACAGATTACCATGACGGTAGAGGAAGGCTTGACAAGACGAGAGAGAAAATCTAAGAGCTTTTTACTATCTTTGCATGTCACATTGGTCCATGAATTTCCTATAAAAATTTGGGAATGGATAATATTTTGACACATGGCGCAATCATTGAAGCCTGTTCTACCTAACTTTCTAATTATGTATAAGTTTATAGTTTTTTTTTTATCGGAAACTTATGATTCATTTATTTCGCGGAAAATAAATAGTTTCATAAAAATAACGTTTATATTGCTTACAAAAATGAATGAATGAAAAATATTGTTATCATTTATGAAAATTTTTAGATATACTGTTATGAGTAATGAAAACAGTTTTTGTTAACTAATTATTTCAAACTATATAAACTATCATTTTTAGGAAAATTTCTTTCCAAATATTTTAGCTTTCTGCTAAACAAACTCATTCTTAACAACACTTCAATTCTTTTTAGCTACCATCGGATCTTTGCAAGGTTAGATTGGCGACACAGACAAAAGACAGAGCAGCAAGAGATACTGCACAACATATCATACATAGAAAGACAAACGCGGAGTTTTATTGAGAGCTTCTGTATGTTCGATAAACTGAATAAGGAACACCAGAACGTGCTGAAAAAACTTGTCTTCGCTAGAGAGCGTAAGCTGAGACGATGGGACTTCTCACAACGTGAGTTCCATTGATCTCCTTCCAAGTGATGTAACCATAGTTACCTATGTAATTGCTCTGCGGAATCGACCCTTCCAAAGAGATCTCTACCGTCAAGTTGAACTCGGCTCTGTCGTACTTGCTAGTGAACCACAGCTCCGAGGGTTTTGCTGTGGCCTTCATGCTCGACGGAGTTGTCACTGTGGCCTGGTAACTTGCAGGCCCATCGGCCACGTTGGTTAGGATTCTTTTGAAAGTGGCGCTCGTGGTGTTGGTGTTGTTGAGGATGACTATGAATGAAGGGTAGTTGATGTCGAGAGTCGCGGATGCGCAAGAGAAGTTCAATCTCCTGCTTATGATCTTTATCTGATTGGCGGAATAGTTCATTCCGCAGAGGAAATTGACGTAATCCTCGGGTTTGATGTCGTAGATCAGACCCGGATCTGAAGCCTTTTCCGGATCTATATGTCCTGCTCCGAAATCAAGAGGCGTTCCTGAAGCTCGGGTGGTCATGTCGATGATGGTTTCATTGGTGTTATCGAGAATGTAAGCCGTGGTCATCATTGCCGATCGGATAGCAGCGGGGCTCCAATCTGGATGGGCCGATTTAAGCAGCGCAGCGACTCCAGCGACATGAGGAGCCGACATGGAAGTTCCCGATAGGAGCGCGTAGTTGCTAAGCAAGGAGCTCTGACCTACCCGCACTATTGCTCGGTTCGGTGCCCATGCCGCCAAGATATCGACTCCAGGAGCTAACATATCCGGCTTCAAGATCCACGGGGCCTGACGGTCCGGTCCTCGAGACGAAAACGATGCTACCTGAGGAGCTGGTTTGGTCCCGAAAATGGTTATCAAGAACTTGATGCTGACCGTCGGATTCTCCGACTTCAGCAAGTAGTCCTTGATTCTGTCTCCATCTTCGGGTACGACGGCCACGAACGGAATATTGAAGTCTTCGGGTTCGAGGAAAGCCCCAACTCCAGAACTGAAGATGGCACCTGCAGCTCCGGCTCGGGTGATTTCGTGGGTATTGACTTCGTAGTCTTCACTAACAAAGTCGCAGAAAACTATCTTTCCAGCGACATCCTTCGGATCGAGAGAGTAACTGTTGCAGATTTCCTTGCTTCTGTTGCCGCGGCCAAAGAATAGAGGAACTCTTGAGATAAGCAGATCTTCCGGGAAGATGGATTTTCCTCTAACAGTTAGGGTTCCGTTGCCGAGGACTATATTGGCCGCAAAGTCCCTTGATATGGTTCCAGCACCGACAGTCGTTAGCCACGGAGCTCCATTTAGCATCGTGTATCCTTGAGGGCCATCGTTACCTGCTGAACAAGCAACGAAGATTCCTCTCTGCATGGCTGCAAAAGCTCCCACGGCGATTGGATTCTGGTCGAACGATGTCTCGTCAAATCCAAGCGATAGAGACAATATATCGACACCGTCCGCTATGGCTCGGTCCATGCCTGCTAGGGTGTCTGTCGCAGCCAAGTTGTCATAGTCGTCGGTCAGGAATAACACCTTGTACATCGCAAGCCTAGCAGCGGGTGCCATACCTGTTGCTGTGCCCTCGGCGTAGCCAAAGTAGTTAGCGTCTATCACAGGGCTCCCGGCCGCTGTGGACGACGTGTGGGTCCCATGCCCGAAGAAATCCCTCGGGGAATCATAGTCATCAGTCGTCGATATGTTCAAGCCGTGATGCTTCAATCCTTTGCTGAATGACCGGGCTCCGATGAGCTTCCGGTTGCAGTTGGACGAGTTGAACGCCACCCCAGACTCGCAAGAGCCGCGCCATCTCTCTGGCACAGGGGACATGCCCTCGTCCTTGAAGCTCTCACTCTCGGGCCATATCCCAGTGTCTACAACGCCGACGATCACGCCGTCACCGAATTTGGCTCTTGGCCAGAGCCCTTTCTGTCTGTTCAGGCCAAGGAACTTAGGAGTATATGTTGTGTGAGCGTTTCCGAATGTGTCCGGATACGATGCAACATGACCAGGAACCTGTTCCAGCTTCTCCAATTGGGACTGTGACAGCACTGCACTGAATCCATTCAAGGCATGGTTGTATGTGTAGAGATGGGTCGGATCAATATCGTCAGGGGACGACGATAGGGACGACAGAAGCGATGTGTACCAGTCATGGTGACGTGAGAACGAAGCGGGCAATGCCGATTCGTCCATGTAGATTATGTAGGGTTTTCGGTAGCCTTTGGCCGAAGCGGACACTATGGTCGAGATGACAAGGAAGAGCTTACAAAGCATATCATATTCCATTGTCATTCCGCATAGATATCTGATACTGAACAGTGTTTATGTTACAATTATAAAGGAAGATTAACCTGGGGTTATATAGGGGACCATATCTTGTGCAAAAATATGTCAAGAGGCGATTATTGCGATCAAGTCAATGAAATCAAAATTAAAGATGCATTTTTAGCCGGCGAAGCAAGACAAGTGCAGATAGTTGACTTTGAAATATCGTTTTCAAGGATAGTTGACTTCGAAATATCGTTTTCAAGGAACGTACGCACTGCGTAGTTAATTTTATGATACAGATTACGATATGCCAAATGAACATTGTTCATTGAATCATCGAATGCGATCTTAGATTCTATTGGCCCACCGTACATTCCATCGGCCGAGAAGGGCAATAAGCTAAAAAGGATCTGAAATTGCCAACCTCCTAGCAGGTTGAATCGAAAGAATCTCTCCGGGGAGAGACATTCAAAAGGTATGGTTTATTCAAGATTTCGGTCGACATGGGAATCAATCTAATGAAAAGAAGGAAGAAAGACGGTTCTCAACCTTCTATCTTGTTATCAGACGGCATAATTACCCCCGCAAACTTAGCAATCTATCTTGCCGGTGAAGTCGGCGATCACGCAATTGTTCGTATTTTCCAAATGGAATCAATTTGCCCAGCTAGTATCGGACTGGAATAAGATTCAATTCAAAGAGCAGAACATCAAAGAACATTGACATCAACAACATAAAAAGCTGCCGAAAGAATTTTTGGAGTTTGAAGGTGTCCAGCGCAGAGATGCGAAAAGCAAAAAGTAACGATTTTAAGGACGTGAAGCCAAACGGGCATTGGACTCCCGATCAATATACTATCCGGCTCGCCAAGATTTACTGCTACCCTCTCTAGATGAAGAAATGCATATCCTATCTGAAAGGTTCCCAATGCAAGAGCTAAAAGGAGCACTTCTTAGAATTTCATGACACCATGAAAGCACATGCAATTCTTTGTCACCTCTCTTTAACAAAATTTTCGGCAAACTTGTGACACTAGCCTTACAATTAGCAAACTTTCCCCGCTCATTGAGGCTAGCTGAAAAACCTCAAGGGGTGGACATCCACTTTAAGGGTACCTATCATATTTTGTTGGTTCACCCATGACGGGATGTGTACAAGGGGCACGGTTAGCCCTAATGAGATGTGTGTTCAACAGGCACCAATTGCCTATGATGAGGTGTGTCTTGAGAGATACCTCTTGAAGAAGTATGAGTGATTATTTTTAAGGGAAGTTACAAATAACTTCTATAGATAACCATCATATTATGAGATAGAAAAAGAACTTATGAAGAGAACGAACATTCTTTTCTCTCTCTCTCTCTCTCTCTCTCTCTCTCTCACAATGAATAACATACAAAAGACTTCCATTATCTAAGCAACACCGACACAGACATGCGACATGACATAACACGATACGCTAACACATTAGGACACATTGTATATTAAATATACATAACTATTTCAATCAAATTAACAAATAAATAAATAAAATAATAAAAAGAGCTTAGAATGAATTTATAATAAAAATATTAATTCACCATTTGTTAATATCATTCGTTATTTCAATTTGACAAATTCAATTACATTCTAATATTTTATAAAACTTGAAGGGAAAAAAAAATCCACATTTTGAACTCGCAAGTCAAAATATGTCAAAAGAGAAGAAGAAAAAAAAACTTGGGGGATAAATTACATGTCACAGGAAGTGAGAATCGGAAGAGAAGAAAATACTAAATTTTTCTTCCTTTCCCTTTATTTATTTTTATTTATTTTTATTTTTTTACATATTTACATTTTGACCCACTATTTATTGAAAACTTTTAAAATTGACTTCGTGTATGTCGGAATTCTAGACTCGAGTGTCGGAGAGTATTGGGAGAGTTGACCAGGTGTTGGATTTTCTAACACATGTTGACTAAGTGTCGGACTCTGACTCGACATGAAGGCTTTTGAAAAGTGTCAGTGCTTCCTAATCCATTACTACTTTGAAAAGTCAATTGGCATTAACGCTATGGAATGAGAATACTTTTATTGTGATTGTATTAGAACCATTGTGAAGTTGTAGATTCATTTATTGTATGTTGATGATTCAACGTATATTCATAGGTAATCATTTTTATTGTATATCAAGAGGTTAACATTGGTACCGGAGCTTATGTTTATGATCTCTATTTTTTTTTTTCTATTGAATTTTTTCGCTTGTTATTTTGATATTGAGATTGAAAGGTTAAACTTCATATTTCCGACATGTTTATTGCTCGGAAATTGCAATATGAATGATGAAGATGAGCCGATGTGAAGATTGGGTTTGGAGGATGTAGACGATTGCTCTTTTTTGGTCGATTCACGAAATACTTTTTTGGCGAAAATCGAATTCTAATCATACAAGGTTAAAGATCTCATCAAGACGAGCAGAACAGCGGGTCACACTCTTCCGGAAGACACAATACGCACCTTCACGCTCAGCTGTGAACTACAATGTCGTCAATGATGCGCCCCATGTTCGGCCACATGTTGAGCGCGTGAGGGCCACACACACGTCGCTCAATGCCATGGTTGACATGATCAATGACGTCATCCACTCGACCTGATGATTCGACCTAGTTGACTAGTCAACTAATTAGACTCAAGTAGTAGGCGTGGTCTGGGCTAAGCGCATGCATCACACGTGCTATGCGTGTGGATGTGTGGAAGCTCCGATCGAGGTTGGTTTTTTTTTTTGTTAGTCTTACTCTATTCCTACTCTGCACTCACTCTTAGACTTTTGCCTTGCCTCTTGCAGGGCGTGGGAGTCGAAACCCACTCCTGAAACTTACGCGTCCCCATCCCATCCCCTCCTGAGAAGATGAGGATTTAAACCCCTCACATTCCTCTTCCATGTTGGAAGGGTGGCCACTGGGGCGAATCCCAGTGGTTCAATCGAGGTTGGTTTTGTTGTGATTGTATTGAAGTATTCTACACTGTGGTAAAATTATTTTACATGTTCAAGCTTTTAAAGGTATAAAATGCATACGAAATATGTGTATTTTTTGGGTATAAATATATTATTTATTTCTTATTTTTTGTACATGCTTAAGGTTTTGGAAATATAGAAGCTAGCCCACATGTAAATGGTCACATATAGGTTGTGTGGAGCTTTGTTCAATGATAGTATGTATATATTCTGATGTGCTTGCAATTTCTTGGTTTTGAGCAAACTTGAACAATGGCTAGAGCTTGGGAAAGATTCAACCTAAGTTTCCTACCTATCGGATTAATCTTAAAGTTGCATAAGTCCAGATGCAATTGTGACCTTTACAATGCTTTCTTCCGGTTCGTCTCTTCCTTGATCATCTCTATCATAAACATTGCGAGCTCGCCTTTGAGATTGACATATCTAAATGTCCACTTATGTTATTTGATGTTATATTACTCTTACTCTTAAGGCTAGGTGAGTCCTGCCCTAAAAACCTATGAAGCATGGACACATTTTAGGAGCTTCTATGTTGTGTCGAACATCCCGACATGTGTCCAACATGCTTGGATATGCTAAAAATCCAACACGTGGTCAATTCTTTCTGACACGCTCTGACACACGTGTTTGGAATTGTGAGAGGCGTGGTGGTTTCAGGGGTGGGTCTATAAGTTCGAAGGGAGAGAAAATTGTTGAAGAAGGTGACGAAAGGTGGAGGCAAGGGTGAGGGAGCGGAGTCGAGGTTGCGAGTGACGGTGAGGTCGCGAGTGCAAGGAGGAGAGCCACGACTACGATGCTACGTGGAGGACCGGAGGCGAGGTTGCGGCTACAAAGGAGGAAGGGCCGGAGGTAAGACGGTGAGCAATTGCGATGAGACAATCGAAAGAGAGCAAAGATCAAGATGAAGAGAATCAGGCAATGAGGAGGAAGAGGAAGCTGTGGAGAAGGGTTTTAGCAAGAAGAGTAGATAAATTTTAAAATGGGGATTGGAGGGTGGAGTGTGGGGGATGATTTCAATTTTTAAGGAAAATGACAGCCTTTATAGGTGATGGGAGGGAAGAAACGAGGAAAGAAACTAGGGGTGGAAGGGGGGTGGTTTAAAATGGGACTTCTGATGTGGAGGGTGGAAGGGATGACTTCAATTTTGAAGGGAAATGACAGCCTTACAAGTGATGGGAGGGGAGAAATGAGGAAAGAAACCGGGGGTGGAAGGGGGTGGTCTAAAATGGGGATTCTGATGTGAACGGTGGAGGGGATGACTTCAATTTTTAAGCGAAATGACAGCCTTGACAGGTGATGGGAGGGAAGAAACAAGGAAAAAACCGGGGGTGGAAGGGGGTGGTTTAAAATGAGGATTCTGATGTGGAGGGTGAAGTGTGAGGGATGACTTCAATTATTATTTTTTTTCAATTTTTAAGGGAAATGACAGCCTTGATGGGTGATGGGAGGGAAGAAACGAGGAAAGAAACCGCAGGCGGAAGGGGGGTGGTTTGGTGGTGTGGCAGAGAAAGAAATGCAAGAGGGAAATATTTTTGGGGGGTTGGGTTTTGGGGGAAGGTTTTCGTGGTGTGGTGGGGTTGCGGAGAAAGAAACGCGGGAGGGAAATATTTTTTGGGGGATGGCGATTTTTGTTTTGATGGTTTTGGTGGGGGTGGGAGAAGGGGAGGAGAAACGAAGGAGAATATTGGGCCGCAAGGTTTTTTTTTAGAAAATAAATAAGTAGGGCTAAAAGTGATTTCAAAAAAATTAAATACTTAATGTTAAATAATGATAAATTTTTGTCATTATAGAAAATCATAGATTTATATAAATAAGTTGATTCTAATCTTTTGTTAGTTATTAGTTTCATCAATAATTTTTATTAAAATTAGAAATATATTCTCAATAACTATAAATATGTCTTTTGAATTTCCTATAGATTTATTAATATTATTAGTGTAAATTCATTGTAAGCTCTTTTTTTATTGTTTATTTATTTGTGAATTTGAATCAAATTAATTAAAAATATATTCATTTAATATATAACGTGTCTCAACGTGTCGGAATTCTCTATTTTTGAAAAATGACGTGTTGATATATTGTGTTGTGTCATGTCACGTGTTTTGTGTCACGTGTCAGTGCTACTTAGCTAAAAACCAAGGCGGATGGCATCCATATAGACGTGTGTGCATATTGCCCTCAACTTTCTCCTGGATAGGTCATAACCTCAGCACCATCTTTCCTGAGAAAAACACAGCTTTTGTATTTAAGCCGATACAATACCAAGCTTAGAGCTACCTATACTTAACCTTGGAATCTCAACTCAATGTCAATCAAGTACTAAAATTTCTGTTTGAGCTTTGACTCGACTAGAAAATCGAGATATTCAAGTTCAGTTTGACTTTACTCAGCTAAAATTAATTTATGAAGGAACTCGAGCTTGAGCCTGATATTCACCAAAGCTCACATAATAAGTGCTTATTATATAATTTTGAGGACATCCATGTCTATTTTTAACCAACAAGCATCTTTTGAGGAAATTGAGTCAAGGTTGATTAGGGTCGCAAGCCCGTCGAGCTGAGAATTGGCGAAATGTGAGGTTGACGTGACAAGATACTCCAATAGCTCGAGCTTGACGCAAAAATCAAATCAGTCGATCTTGAGCGATTATCAAGCTATTCCGAGCTAGTCGCAAGTTGACCTGGTTTGTTCATTAGGACAAGCTGTATAAATTGGCTCCCGCACCTTTTTGACTTTAAATCAACTCCAAACGTTGACAAAATGAAGAGACAACGCCAACCGTATATTGACCTTTTCTTCATTTGTGGATATTCCCAACTTACACTGGACCTGGTCCTCTAACATGGCAAGGCATGGACTTAAATTAGTAATGGTGCATGGAAAAAGAATGATATTTGGCTAACTAATTGGAGAAGTTTTTCGGAGGTAAATTGATTCTCTCTCTCTCTCTCTTTTGTTACCGCAAGAATTAATTTGATTCACTGTTTATTTTATTGAGGTAAGGTCGAATAATGAGAAAATACTAGTTGAAATCTCGTGCATGGCACGGGTTTGAAAATGTACTTATTGTTAACTTAGTTGGATAGTATCCATTTCAGTATTTACCTAAGGTGTACAAAAATTGTACATAAATTTACATTTTATGGCATTTACGCATAAAAATACATTTATTGACAATGAAGGTTCTTAGGTAATGTGTCTCTAAAAATAGCATCTAATAAATTGGGACCCCCTTCTGCATATCCATATAAGATGAGACTTTTTTTAATTTTTTTTTTGCGTATAAATAAACTAAAGTATTGCGACATTGCGATTATATTAACTTTTTTTTTTTTTGTCGGTCATACTCTATTTATACTTTAACTCTCACTTTTAAACTTTTGCCCTGTAGGGTGTAGGAGTTGAAACCCATACTTGAAACTAAATCGACTCTTCCTAATCCCCTTGAGAAGATGGAGATTCGAACCCCTCACTTTCCATTTTTCATATGGGAAGGGTTGACCCTAGTGGTTGATTATATTGATTTAACTTTGCAGTATAATTGATGTAAGATACTAATGACATCCTTGTGTTAATTTTGAAGTCATAGTATTAAATATATAATTGCCCATGTGAGTATGATATTTAAATACTAATTATATGAATAAGGACTTCTTTTCATAAAGTTTTTCTTAATGATATATGATTTTCTATATTTTAAGATTTCCCGTATGTTACAATTTTGGGAAAGTTGTCCAAAAGTCTTAAACTTATTATACGTTCGTCAATTCAATTATAAATCTTTTAATTATACTAATTTAATCTTAAACAATTTCATGTTTTGCCAATTTACTTCATTTGCCCAATTTTAGCCGAAAATCGTTAATGTGAATGCCAGCTATCATAAGTGGCACAATCAATATTGATATGGACAATATTTAATGATAAATTAATATTCTATCAATTTTTTTTTATTTTCTTTATTGTATTTTCTTCTCTTTTCCTTCTTTATTTTTGTTTTTTTTCCCTTTTCTCTACTCTTCTTTTCTTCTTTTTCCCTTTTTGCCTTTTCGTGACCAAACAATTATTTGGTAATTTATGAGCTCTTTACATGTCACGCTGGTTCACTGATTTCCTAAATTTTTGGCAATGTATACTTTCTTTTTTCTTTTTTTTTTTGGAAGCACAGAGCAGAAACTCGATACCTTCAACTGGGAGGCCGTCAAGAGGAAGCCAAAGTCCGAGTCTTTCAATATATCCAATTAGATCCACCTTCACTCAAAAGCTTAAGTAAATAACTTATGAGTAAATTAACAGCTCAATATCATACTTCTTTAACGTAAAACTTTTTTAGTACAACTCACATGTACATGTTAACAATTTCCTTCTCACGTGTGAGCTCAAGTGTTAGATTTGCTTTCTCTTAATTAATGTATCTTTTTGTATCAATCTATCTCAATCAAAATCTCCAATGCCAAACTTCATTCCTTGTCTCTTTCTCCATGAGCCTTTGTTCTACGGTAAAAAATCATAATTGCTTTTTCATGGTAGAAAAGCAGCCCAAGTGCCAAAACTTGGCACGGGGAGACACTTAAATGCCAAAACTTTGAAAATGTACACTTAAGTGCTAGTTTCAAAGTTAAATGGAATACTTAGGCTGCGCATGACAACGCTTCTATTTTGGGGAAGAGTTTTTTTTTTTTTAATAGAAATAGTTCTTTTCTATTTCTGTTATGGGGAATAATTTCTGAGTAAAAGAACCCGTTTGGTAACAACACAAAATTTCTACTCTTGGAATAAAAAAAGAATAGAAATGCGTTTGATAATGCAACAATTTCTTTTTTCTATTTATTCAATTTTTATTCTTGCTCACAGATTGCCGCTGTCGCTACTGCACGACTGTCGGCCGTTGACTATCATCGCGGACCACCGCTAGAAGCCCGTCGGCTACCGATGACTGCGGGCTGCCTCCGGCAGCCAGAGGCGGCTATCAATCGTCAGCGGCCAATGGGCTTGTGGCGGCTGTCCGACAATCGGCGGTGGCGGCAGCGGAGACTAGCAATGGGTGGTGGCTTCGAGCGGTTAACGGTGGCCGCAGCAATAAAGAGAAATAAAAGAAAAATAAAAAAATTAGCTTATTTCTAAAAATTGTTCCCAGGAACAATAAGCAATTTTCTTTTGCGTCTCGCTTCTGCTCCAAATTTATTCTTGGGCCAACTTTCTATTCTGGGGAATAAAAAAACAACTTGGCATTACCAAACGGGTTTCTGTCATTTTTTTTTCCCAGAAACAAAAGAACAAAAACTATGAGAAACATAAATGTTCTTATGTGCTACCTTAGGTGTCACTCTGGCCAAATGGTTGATGTGGCAATTTTCTGGCGATTTTGGTCCAAAATGACGTCGTTTTGCACGTTGACGTGGCAAGAAAATGCAAAAACGACGCCGTTTCGTGTCTGATGTGTAAGTAATAATATAAAAATTAATTAAATTAAATTAAAACTTAATTTTATTTAACATATTCTAAAAATTATAAAAAAAGGGGGGGAGGTCGAAGGGGACGGCTAAGGGCTGAGCCCTCGCCGTCGCCGGGAAGGGCCGGTGGTAGAGGGGGGAGGGTTGGTCGAGGTCGCTGGCCCTCGATTGACCGGCAGCGAGGGCTGTGAGCCCTCGCCCCAGATCTGGGCGAGGGCTTGCGGGCCCTCGCCGCCAGTCTTTGGCCAAGGCTTGACGACCTCGGCCAACCCTCCCCCCTCCGTCACCGGCCTTTCTCGGCGGCGATCTGGGCGAGGGCTCACGGGCCCTCGCTGCTTCCCCGCTGTCGCCCAGATCTAAGGTGAGGGTAATGGCCCTTGCCGCGATTCGGCGAGGGCTCACGGCCCTCACCGGCAGTCAACCGGGGGCCAACAACCCCGGCCGACCCTCCACTGTCCGTCATTGGCCCTTTTGGTGGCGGCGGCGAGGGCTCAGCCCTCAGCCACCCCCTTCGGTCTCCCCCCCCCCCCCCTTTTTTTTAATTTTCAATTTTTTAATTTTTAGAATATTTTAAATAAAATTAAGTTTAAATTTAATTTAATTAATTTTTATATTATTATCTGCACATCAGATACGAATTGGTGTCGTTTTTGCATTTTAATGCCAAACTCGCCGGAAAATTGCCACGTCAGTCATTTTGCTGGATTTTTGCTGGAGCAACACCTAATTGTTCCATTTAATTTCGAAACTGGCACTTAAGTGTATCTTTTCAAAGTTTTGGCACTTAAGTGTTCTCTTGTGCCAAGTTTTGGAACTCCAGGTATCCTAAACTCGTTTTTTCATTATTGAGGTCTTGACCGTTAAGTCTTTCCCAATAATCAACTCTGGAGGTTCTCTTCTTTTTACGCATTGGGGTTTCAAAGATTCAACCTCCATCGAAGGAAGGACGGAGGCAACCCCTCTTTCATCCTTTTTTGCTCTCCCCCCTTTTCGGTTTTAAAGAAGTCGAAACAAGAACCCACCTGCAGTTATAGTAGCTGTAAAGCCCAAGTTCAATCGCCAGCAAATGAGTCAGCAAAGTTCTCTAGGAAGTCAGCCTATTACTTTGACCACATAAGAGGATGTAATAAGAAAGTCTAAGATCTCGGCGAGCTTGAAACAATGAACTTCATGTTATCTAAAATATACATTTTTTAGGGATATAATTTTTAAAATAAAAATTTATCCTTAGACATATTGACCCACTTTTCTCTATTAAGTAATAGTTATTCCACCACACGGTTTTCCATATTTGTACATTTTTGTTGACAATCATCCATTTGGAAACCACCTTAGTTTATAAAACACGATTGTTCGTTTACATAAGGGCATGCCAAGGTTCAAGCCAAATCCTCTCTTTCGAAAATACACCATCAGTATATGAGGTGATTGGGTTAGTAGAGTGCGCCCGTAATTGCTATCGAATGTTTATAGGTTTCCATTCCATGCAAACTTGAATAATGACTAGAGGTCATATTTATTTTACTTGTGCATTCCACGTATGATTCTAATTGATGCTTGAATTCCTTTCTTTAATGCATGATTCGAACCATTCATTTTATCTTACACTTCATCCACTCCATCCCTAGTCTTTTTCTCCGTACTTAACCAAGAAGTTTGCCATGAGGCCCACACTCCTATACTAGTACCCCCTACCATTCGGAAACCGGAGATTGGTGGCTCACCAATCGACTACCGACTTTGATACCATTTATTGGGAAGCATGTAACAAAAATTTGATACCTTAAGCCGGGGAGATCACCAAGAGAGAGTTCAAGTATGAGCCTATTAACATATATAGTTGAACTATGACAAAAGAAAAAAAAAACACATATCTAGTTGAACTCACCCTCATTCAAAAGTTTAAGTTAATGAATTATAGGCTCAAAAGTTTAAGTTAATGAATTATGTGACAACCTAAATTTTCAGATTTCGTTTTCGATTAAATAAATCGGGTCTTTCATTGACATGCCTATAGTGCTATTCTCTGAGTTGATCACTCATGAGATAACTAGACTATTTGGGGAAGCCATTAAGGAATCTAAATGCAATAGACTTGAGAATTCGATTCAGAATCGACTGCTTGACCGTGTTGATCTACATGGGTCATTACGACATTGTCAAAAATCGATCAGAGACCGGAGATAGGTCGATTCGATGGAGATATGTGATTAATGCGTGGGTGATTCCACTTAATTGCAAAATTCTCATCGATTGGTACTAGACCGATTTTTCTGTCATTTCTATACCCGGTGTCCATATTTGAAACTTCGAGATTTTCACGACAACCGAGAGTCACTAATGATTCGAAGATGTACACTGTGACTCAAGATAAATCGATCACGGGTCAATTGCACAAAAAATTTCTAAAAGCTACGCGGTAGACTAGGTCATGCTAAAATCGCATCATATTGAAATTAACCACGAATTGGAACCCGATTATAGAAATTGAAAGTTCTATGGTGTCACGATTCATTTCAGGAACGTCGACTCATCCTCCGAAGATTTTTCAGAGATCCTGAGATTTTTACGGAAAATTGTTTCGAACGTTGCGGAAAAATAATGGAAATTCATATGGGCTAAGTCGAAGGAAGTTTGGACTTCAAAACTGAGCCTTTGGATGTTAGGGACTTACCGATAACTGTATGGGATTTTTCTTTAACAAAATCGAACGTCGAATTGGAAAGAATTGCGAAGAAATTGAAACCCCAAAGTTATGAAATTCGGATTTAGGGTTGGATAGCAATTTTGACATCAAAATTGGATTATTTTGGTGGAAATTTGGTTGGAAAGAAATAGGGGACATGCAATTAATTTAAGGGATTGGGTTGCTTGACTATGGCGCCCTCATCTCTAGCTTCTTCAGCATGCTGACCAGCTGCCCTCCACCTTCGTCGCCAACCTCCCACACGTTCCTTTCCCCTATGCCAGTTACTCTTGTTCAGCTTTCATTTCTTTTTCTCCATTGGAAGCTTAGCTGCCTCAAAATCACGTCCACTGAAGCCGTCTTCAACGCCAGCACCTGTTACCACTTCCCTTCTTTGAGTCCCCCTCCAGTTACCTCGAAGATCGTTGTTTTTCACCGAAGTCAAGACTAGCGGTCGATTGACCGCATGCCACAACACCTCGCGATCCAGCTGTCGTGTACCCCTCCCCTTCTTCGCCTTCTGCTCTGCTGCAAGCCAACGCCACTTAAGCCCCCACCATTGGTTGTCCCCCCCCCCCCCCACACCTGTAATTGTTAGCTCCATCTCCACCAAATCTCTCCTTCGTTCGTGTCTCTCATTGCCATGAAGTCGTCGCCAGCTTCCTTGTGTCTCCACCGAGTTCAACGCCAGCAATTTCAGTTGCCCATCCCACCGAAGCAGCACCTTCAGCGAAGCCTGAAGTTGAGCCCCACATCTTCGCACGTTCAACCCAACCTCTAGTCGTGGACTAGTCCATTATGAGTCTAGTCTGCAGCCCAGTCCAGCCCTTAGTCTTCTTTTCCAGCCTATTGATTGGAGTTCAGCCCATCTCCAGCGAAGCCCAGCCTAGTTCATTATTTTCCCAAGCTCAACAGCCCAGTTTGTGTAATTCTAGCCCGTTCGAAGACAAGTCCACGTGAAGCTCAGCCTAAGCGCTGCCTAGTCCAGCGAAATCAGTCCAGTTCAGTTTTTTCAGCCCAATTCCGAGCCCAAGCCTGCGATCAGCAACCTTGCAAAAGCCCAAGGCCGAAGCTCAGCCTTGCTGAGCTATGTTAGGCTGATTCTAGGCCTTGTCCGAGCTCCGTCGACACCATCGCAAACTCAAGTTTCGGCCACCATCGCCCTGTTGTTGCGGTGAACCGGTTTTCACGATACACCGGTGAGTTTATGCACTAAAATTTTCTTAATAGGCTAATAACGTTTAAGAGATGTTTAGATTTATTTAAGTTTAAATTAGTGTAGTTTTAATTTATTTAATTAATTTAGGTTAGTTAGATTAGTGAATTAAATGGTTAGAGCTTAAATTTATTTAGCTCGTTAGGTAGCTTTAAAGTTAGAATGTTTAGGATAATTTAATTAGTTCAATAGGTGGTTAGATTATAATTATTTAGCCTAAGTTAGCATTTTTAATATTTAATGCATTTATTTAATTAATGTTAGAAATAAATAAATTATTAAATATTTTCCGAAAATTAGGCCGGAATAACCGGTGACTGAAATTTCGTGCTGATTGCAATGATGTGGTTAATTTCTACAATTGAGTGTTAAATTGTGAAAATTAAGTGCTAATTGGAAATTGGGTCAATTATTCCAAAATTTGTAAATTTTGATATTTATTCAAAAAATCCCATGTGTCGGGTTTTAAACACCAAAAATGGTTTTATATACTATATAAACCAGTAAGATTTTGAAAAGAAGGTTATGAACTTTCCGAGTCCAATCTAACCGTGTACCCACATACAACTATTTTCACTAGGTTTTTATAATACGAAGAAAATAGATGAGGATCACTATTTTAATTGAGGCATTTGAGTGCAATGCACAGTGTCCCGAGCCAAGATTGACTGATCGTGTGTTGGTTAAGAGAACCCGTCCTCAAAGCATGTCAGATGGACGTTACCTTATATGGGATACCCATTTATTGGGTTTTGGGTCGCAATAGAGGTTGGGCCTATGCTCCTTTAGGAAAGTCATCTTTAAGAGACGTAACTGTGCTCAATGGGGTGGGACGATGCCTGGCTACGCCAGTAGACTGTCGATCTTCAAGTAGGCCGTACGTTAGAGGGGCGTAATTATCAATTGTAACACATGTCGAGTGGAGTAGATGTGCGGATTATGGGACAAAATTGTGTGACATGGTATGGGACGTGTCATAATAATTTAGCCCTATAATCAGGACCCCTGTGATTTGTTGAGTTGAGTAATGCGTTTCAATTGTTATGTGCATCGATTTTATGCGTAATATGTATAGACTATGCTAACCTGCAGGGTGGAACTAAGGCGAGGTAAGTCCTCTATGCTAAATGTGTGATTGTGTGGTTAGGACACCTCCTGACGTATTACCCTCCTAATCGGGGTTTAGAGCGTGAACTTGCTGAGATTTATATCTCACCCCGTCGTGGACTAAATTTTCAGGGTCGTTGAGTGGAGGACTTGGCTTTGAGAGGAGGTGATCAAAAGTGTAGGTCAATTAGGACCGTTTCTTTTTGGAAAGCCATTCTTTATATACTTTCGGTCATAGACCTTGTACATGACTCTATGCGAATATAAAAGCATGTTGGTCTATGAAATTGTTGTCCTTCTTTTCTATCCCGAAATGATTACTGTGAGGAGATTTATTTTCGTAATTGTATTTGCAATAAAACGAAAAGGGTTGGCGACTCATCCCGAGAAGTCGCAAAATTTTATTGACTAAAGAGGGATGGACAAACGCTTAGGGTTCGAGGTGTGACATCCCCGTTTAGTAGTATCGAAGTGAAGTTTGTGTTTGGAGTGATAAGATATGATGAGTTCATGGGATAGTTAGTAGGAATGATCTCTATTTTATGCTGATGCATGTGAGTGATAGCTGTTTAATAGATTGGTTGTGGGATCACTTAGTTTGTAATCCTATATGGAATTGGAAATAGATTTTGTGGAGCGTCTACAACATGAGTGATCAGGAGTCGAGAACTCTTAGACAAAAGAACCTTATCTTCAGTGACTCAGGCTAGGACAACAGCAAGGGTTGGTGCCAGAGGTGACCAAGGTAAAGCACAGGCTGAGGCCAGCGCAAGTAGAGTAGCACCACCTCCAGTTGGTGTTGAAGTAGCACCCATGGTGATCCAAAAGTGGATGAGATCATGCATGTGCTAGAGACTGGGTAACCGTATGGAGCAGCAAACTCAAAATCAAGCTACCATCACCACTGCTTTAGCCACCCCTACAGCCGCCGCCATCGCAACCACTAATACTACCGCTAATGTTGCTCCTGATGCTGCTACTACTGTTGCTTCTGCCGCTGCAGCCGCTGTCGTACCTATTGAGGTTCCACCTGAGAACAAGGCCGCTATGAGGCTAATGCAAAAATTAGTAGAATAGTTTTTGAAGTTGAACTTGCCGAGATTCACTAGTTTAGGAGATCCTGAGGCTATAGTACTTTGAATCCATGAATTGAAAAATGCCTTAGCACTGCTGATGTGCACCGAGGCAGAGAAGGTTGCCCTCATAGTCTATCAACTGAAGGGGATTGTAGGCACATGGTGGAGAGCCACCAAAGGAATAGTGTTTCCTAAAGGTGCGATTCCGGAGTGGAATGCCCTTGTTGAGATTTTCAACAACAAGTACTTCTCTGACAACGCCAGAGAATTGAAGATGGCAAAATTTTAGCGCCGTCCTTTGCCAAGGTTCGATGACGGTAGATTAGTATGAGGCGAAATTCACTAAAGTATCGTAGTATGCTCCTGAATTGGTCAAAAATTCGATGAACCGAGCCAGATGATTTAGGGAAGTGAAAAGTCTGCTGGTGCCATTCAATTTGAAGGACTACAATAATATGTATGAATGGGCCTAGCTGATCGAAAGAGACCAGAATAAATGAGCCGCCGCATTTGGGTCATGGTTTGGATCAAATTGAGATGGTAATAGGTTTGGGAAAAGACCTATGTCTGGAGGGAGATATCATGTTCCACCCAATAGGAAAGGTGGGATAGGGAAGTTGTCAAGCTAGAATGGAATGTGTCATGCCTGCGGGAGACGGCATGAATCAGCCCCGTGTCCTGCTAGAACGGGTGCTTGTTTTGTGTATGGCCAGTAGGGTCACATGGCCAAATATTATCCCAGGAGATAAATGGGATTGCAGTTGCCGCCATCGCCGCGGATGGATATGAACTGAGGACTGTCACGCCCCGAACCCCGAGCGCGAGCACATCCCACTGCGATCGATCAAATGCGACATTCCCAGGTAGTGTCACCGACCCCATTGATTTATTATTGCGCAAGCGGAACGTATTATAAAACCCCTGACAATAAAATATGGGATAGAAAAGCAGGAAACAATTTCACAACCAATCACTTACACAAACCAACGGAGTTACAGATGAAGGCCTACAGCCAAAAGTCTACAAAATACCGGCTTAAAAAATGAATCGTCCTACGACCTACAAGTCGGACACGCTCTCCAATTCTTATGACTTCACCTCTGCAACTCCTCAAGGCCAACCAAAGCTATCTGGCCGCTCCGTCCACCGGGGACCTGAAATTTCAATCCCACAACCGGGATGAGACGATGTCTTAGCAAGTTCAACCCCCTAAACCCCTATTAGAAAGAAAATACGCCCCGGGTGGCCTAGCCACATCACACAGAAGACTTATCTCGCCTCAGCCTTTATCTGCAAGTTAACACAATTTATATAAACCAACCACGCGCAATCATGATAACCAAACAACTGCGGCACAATCCCATCATCAGAACACTTCAACTACTTGGATCGTCTCAGCGATCAATCGATTCCATCGATTACATGTCATTCTAGCAAATCGATTGCTCTCAATCACGGTCCCACTCGGCAAAATTAGAATTAGTGGCATCACGGCCCCACTCGGCACGACCTTTAAAAAGGTGGTGGATTACGGCCTGGTTGGGCGCGACCTCTAATAGGTGGCATATCACGGCCCCACTGGGCGCGACTTTTATCAGGTGACATATCACGGCCCAACTGGGCGCGACCTTTATCAGGTGGCATATCACGGCCTCACTGGGCGCGACCTTTATCAGGTGGCATATCACGGCCCCACTAGGCCCGACCTCTAATAGGTGGCATATCATGGCCAATCGCCCATTCATTTCCACACTTAGGATTTTATAAAGAGTCCCTATATATCGTAATCACACTTAATTTGCCACAACCAATCATCAATATCAAATTCTAAATGCACAGCAACGATCAGCATGAAATTCTGAGAGTTTTGGGTCCTGACAAAATTTTTGGAATTTATTAAATAATTAAATTTATTCCGAAAATAATTAAATAATAATATTCATATTTTTTCACGATCCACACTCAATTTATAATATCCAATCATCAATTTCAAAATCTAACTACACAGCAGCGATCGGCACGAAATTCTGAGCAACCGGGATCAAAAATAATTTTTCCGTTTTTTTTAAATAATAATATTTTAATAATTTTGGAATTAATATATTATTATAAATTTCCAGAATTTCGAAGCAATTAAATAATTCAAAATTAAAACCCTATTATGTCACATCAAGGCTTTATATTAAAAATAAACATACTTAACTTTAAACTAAACACACTTTAACTTAATTAAATGCTATAATCTAATCATCAACCAAATAAACTAATTTAACCACCTAAGCTTACTTAACTTAGGCTAAGCACACTTAGGCATCATTAATCCTCTAATCAAGGTTTAGTGAGTTAAACTCATCGGATTAGCGAGCCGAGTGGACCAAAACGACGGGGACACCGAGGAGAACAACTTTCCTCAAAGCGGGCCAAGCATCTGAGCTCGGGAAGGCGGCCAAAACGGGCGAAAACTCCGCTGCAATACCCATTTTCTACAACTGCTACTTGGGGCCGATGGAGGGCTGCACGACAGTGGATCGGGCGGAGGAACAGCTGAGGAGGACTGCCAGTGACTCGGATGGATGAGGCGGCGGCCAAGCGAGGCCTCACAGTGGTCGGAGGGAGCTCCGGTAGCTCCTACGCGAGCTGAACAGCAGCTCGGGACGACGAGCTGGGCGAGAGGAAGGCTGGAACGACGGCCAGGACGGCGATGACGCGCTGGAGGCACGTGAGAGGCGGACGACATGCGAGGGGTGTGTGACGGCGGTCCGGCTGGACTATGGGTTGCTTTGGCGTCTTCAGATCTGTTGGTGCGTCGAGCTGCAGCAGAGATGGAGGAGAGAGGGCAACAGTCGCGCGGGTGATGGTGCGGGCGGACGGCGAGCAGCTCGGCGGCTTGAGGCGGCGGCGGATCTTGCTCCGGCGCTGGCTGCGACGGTTGCTGCTGCTTCGGTGACATCTGAAGAAGAAGAAGATGGAGATGGAGGAATCGCACGGGAGAAAGGAAGAAGAGAGGGAGGAGAGAGAAGGAGGGGGGCAATTTCTTTTCTTTTTCCTTTTCTCTAATCCAACCAAATGGTCCACCACCATGACATCATCCCATGTCATCTTCCACTCACTCAATTCCTCCACAACTTCTCCAATGGTTGCCTTTTCATTTTCCGCCGGGGTCCAATTCTTGTACATCCAATCTCTTCAATTCCCATCAATTCTCTTCCAATTGAGTCCAAATTAAAGTCTATAAAATTAATCCAATGTCACCACACTTCAAGTCACATCTTCACTTGTCCGTAGAACTAACTTAAGTCCCAAAAGTACGACTAAGGCGGGCTTACTAATTTCTTGAGCCAAATTAGCCATATCTTGATTATTTTACTGAAAAGCTCGGCTTGCATAAAAATCTTCCAAAGATGAGTCAATCTCCTAAAATGATTTATAACATACCCATACTTCCAATTTCTGAATTCGATCTCAATTTCACGGTTAATTTCACTTTGGCACGATACTAGCGCGGCCCAACCTACCTGATAACCTTTAGAAATTTTCATGCATTTGACCTGTGGTTGATCATCTCAAGCCACAACGTACATCTTTGAAACATTGGCGACTTTCAGTTGTCAGGGTAATCTCAAGGTTTCAAATACGAACACAGGGTACCCAATCGACAAAAAAGTCGGTCTAGTGCCGATCGACAAGAATTGTGCGATCTGGTGGAATCACCCACACCTGATCACATGCCTCTGTCGAGTCGACCTATCTTCGATCTCTAATCGATTTTTAATTGTGCCGTAATGACCCTTGAAGATTAGTTCGGTCGAAAGATCACTTCCTGGCCAAATTCTCGAGTCGAATGCATTAGAAACTCTTAACGGCTTCACCCGATAGACTAGTTTTCACATGAGTGGCTGACTCAAGGAAAAGAACTATATGTGTGCCAACAAAATGCCCGTCTCAATTTATTGAAAATAGAATCGGAAAATCGGGATGTCACAAGGACTTTCGCCCCCGATTGCATAGTAAGGTGGACTACTCAAGTCTCCAACTCAAGGAAGGACTTACATGATCACAAGAGGACAGGCGGAGGATGTGCCTAATGTGATTACAAGTACTATTTCACTGAACAACTACGTTGCTTATGCTTTATTTGACCTTGAAGCTATTCATTCATTCATAGCCGAGCATTATGTTAAGTTGGTAGGATTAATTTATGAATTGTTGGAGTTAATGATTAGTGTATCGACACCATTAAAGGGTAAGGTGTTACCTACAGTGGGTTGTCCTGGTTGCACGTAAGCAATTGGTGAGCGAGAGGGGAAGATAGCTTAATAATCTTAGCCATGTATGATTTTGACCTGATAATTGGTATGGACTGGCTCACAAGCAATGAACTAAGCTGGACTGCTATCGCAAGTCGATTCAATTTAACCTGTTAGAGGGTGAGAGTTTTGAGTTTATTGAAAGTCGATGAGGACCCTTGATTTCTCTAATCTCGTCACTAGAGGCAACCCGGTTGTTAGCCGAGAGTTGTCAAGGTTATTTGGTGACTGTTGAGGATATAACAGTTGAGGAACTGAAGATTAGAAGACATTGCAGTAGTTCAAGAATTTCCAAATGTATTTCCAAAAGAATTGTCAGGTCTACCTCCAGAAAGGGAAATTGAGTTCGTGATTGAGATAGCCCCTGGGATAGAGCCAATTTCTAAGACTCATTACCGGATCACTTTATCAGAGTTGAAAGAACTGAAAGTGCATATGCAAGAATTATTGGATAATGGATTCATATGTCCCAGTGCATCACCTTGGGGAGCACCAATTCTATTCGTAAAGAAGAAATATGGTTTGTTGCTCCTATGCATCAACTATTGTTAACTCAATCAGGTGACGATCAAGAACAAGTATCCACTACTGATGATCGATGACTTATTTGATCAGTTGCAAGGAGTGTCAATATTTTCTAAAATTGACCTAAGGACGGGATATCATCAACTGAGGATTAGGAAGGAGGACATTCCTAAGTCAATGTTTTGTACTCGATACGGCCATTATGAATTCACTTTAATGCCATTCGGACTGACGGACACCCTAGTTGCTTTTATGGATTTAATTAACCGAGTTTTCAAGGAATCCCTAGATCAATTCATGATTGTATTCATCGACGATATCCTGGTGTACTCGAGAAGTCCAGAGGAGCATGAAGGGCATTTGAGATTGGTACCGTAGACTCTAAGGACTCATGAGCTATATGCTAAATTTAGCAAGTGCAAGTTTTGACCGACTCGTGTTGCTTTCCTAGGTCACGTGATTTCAGGAAAAGGAATCTCTGTGGACTAAAGCAAGATTGAAGTAGTAATAAGCTGGCCAAGATCGACTACAGTGACATAGATCATAAGTTTTCTAGGTCTAGCAAGGAATTACAAAAGGTTCGTGGAAGGGTTTTCAGCGTTAGCGTTGCCTTTGACTCAACTATTGAAGATGGAAGAGAAATTCGTATAGACAGATAAGTGTGAGTGTAGTTTCCAAGAGCTTAAGCAAAAGCTGACTACTACACCTGTACTGACCATACCATCTGGTCCTAGAAGATATGTGATCTATAGTGATGCATCGTTTAGAGGACTGGGTTGCGTACTGATGCAACATGGTAGAGTTGTTACATACGCCTCTCATCAATTGAGACCTCATGAGATGAATTACCCAACGCATGACTTAGAAATCACAGTAATCATTTTCGTTCCGAAGATTTGGAGACATCATTTGTGCGGAGAAAGATTCCAAATCTTCACTAACCATCAAAATCTTAAGTATCCATTCTCTTAGAATGAGTTGAATATGAGACAGTGTTGCTGGATAGAACTCCTGAATGACTATGATTATGATATTCTATATCACCCTGAAAAAGCGAACAAGGTCGCTAATGCACTTAATCGAAAATCTTCAATAGCACAGATGGTGCTCAAGGAATGAACTTTGATTGAGAAGGCTAGAGATTCGGTTTCCAAGTTTGAGGTAGGCCACCTTTCGAATCTTATGGCCACCCTTAGAATTGAGCCGGAAGTGCAGATTAGAATCAAGATGCTTCTGTCGACAGATCTAGAGATTCATAAGATCTTGCAAGAGGATACTGAGGAGAGAAATGCTGACTTTCAAATTTCTAAAGATGGAACACTGAGGTTCCGAGGACAATTGTGTATATTGACGATGCAGCGCTTCAAGAAGAGATCTTATCAGAAACTCATCATAGCAGTCACAGCATTCATCTTGATAGTACAAAAATGTATCATAATCTGCGTCAACACTATTGGTGGTCCGGTATGAAGGCAGACATCGCCAAGCATGTCATTAAGTGTCTGACGTGTCAACAAGTGAAAGCACATTACTATAAGCTAGGAGGATTTCTACAACCTCTCTAAATCCTAGAGTGAAACTGGGAACATATCATGATGGACTTCATGATGGGCTGACCGATGAGTCAGAGGGAAAATGACTCTATTTGGGTAGTGGTCGATAGACTGACGAAATCAACTCACTTCATTGCAATATAAAAGGACCTTGATTTGGATAGGCATGCACAGCTATGCGTGCGTCAGATAATTTGTTTGCATGGAGTGCCAGTGACGATTACTTTCGACCGAGACCTGAGATTTACTGCTGCTTTTTGGAAAAGTCTACAGTTTGCCTTAGGAACAAAGTTACAGTACAGTACGGCCTATCATCCTTAGACGGATGGCCAATTTAATAGGACGATTCAAACCCTCGAAGACATGCTGCGAGCTTGCGTATTGGATTTCAAGGGAAGCTGAAGGAACAGCTTCACCTTGTTAAGTTCGCCTACAACAATAGCTACCAGCAGAGCATTCGAAAGGCTCATTTCAAAGCGTTGTATGGCAGAGCGTGTAGAACGCTAGTATGTTGGGATGAAGTCGGGGAAAAAAAGGTCATAGGCCAAGAGTTAGTTCAGCAGTCAGTGGATGCAGTTGTCGTCATCATGGACAGATTAAAAACTACTTAGAACTGCCAGAAAAGCTATGCCGATAAGCGTCAAAGGCCATTGGAATTCCAAGTTGATGATCACGTCTTTCTGAAGGTGTCGCCAATGAGGGGTACTTCATGCTTTGGCAAGAAAGGAAAACTGAGTCCGAGGTACGTAGGTCCATTTGAGATTCTTGAAAGAATTGGAATCCTAGTGTATTGTTTTGCATTACTATCAAGATTGGCACAAGTGCATGACGTTTTTCATGTGTCGATGTTCATGAAATATGAGCCCGACCCAACTCACATGCTCAATTTTGAGGAATTGGACGTGTACGACAGAGTGTCGTACGTGGAAAGCCCGATTCAGATTGTGGATCACAAGGAGCAAATCCTACGTACTAAGACCATCTCATTGGTCAAAGTAGTTTAGCAACACCACGGCACAAAATGAGCAACATGGGAAACTGAGGAGTCGATGAGACGATTGTACTTTCACATTTTTGTTTAAATATTGTAAGAGGTTTAAATTTCGAGTGAAATTTTTATAAGAGGGGAAGAGTTGTGACAACCTGAATTTTTAGATTTCATTTTCGATTAAATAAATCGGGCCTTTCATCGATGCGCCAATAGTGCTATTCTTTGAGCTGATCACTCATGAGATAACTAGATTATCTGGGGAAGTTATTAAGGAATCTAAATGCAATATACATGAGAATTCTACTCAAAATCGATTGCTTGACCGTGTTGATCTGCAATGGTCATTATGGTATCGTCAAAAATTGATCAAAGACCGAAGATATGACGATTCGGTGGAAATATGTGATTAGTGCGTGGATGATAAATTCTCGTCGATCGGCACTAAACCGATTTTTCTGTCATTTTTGTATTCGGTGTCCGTATTTGAAATCTTGAGATTTTCACAACAACCGAGAGTCGCCAATGAGTCGAAGATGTACGTTGTGACTCGAGATAAATCGATCACGAGTCAATTGCACCAAAAATTCCTAAAAGATACCCGATAGACTAGGTCACGCTAAAATTGCATCAGATTGAAATTAATCGCAAATTTCAACCCGATTCATAAATTGAAAGTTCTATCGTGTCATGATTCATTTTAGGAACGTCGACTCATCATCCAAAGATTTTTCAAAGATCCCAAGATTTTTACAAAAAATCGTTTAGAACGTTACGGAAAAATAACGGAAATTTAGATGGGCTAAGTTAAAGGAAGTTTAGACTTCCAAATCGAGTCTTTGAGTGTTGAGGACTTACAGATAATTGTACGGGATTTTTCTTCAACAAAATAGGATGTCAAATTGGAAAGAATTGCAAAGAAATTGAAACCCCAAAGTTATGAAATTCAAATTTAGGGTTGGATAACAATTTTGACATTAAAGTTGGATTATTTTAGTGGAAATTTGGTTGGAAAGAAATAGGGGACATGCAATTAATTTAAGAGATTGGGTTGCTTGACTATGAGGCCCTCATCTCTAGTTGCCCTCCACCTTCGTCGCCAACCTCCCGCATGTTCCTTTCCCCTACACCAGATGCTCTTGTTTAGCTTTCATTTCTTTTTCTCCCTTGGAAGCTCAGTTGCCCCGAAATCACGTCCACTGAAGTCATCTTCAACGCTAGCACCTGTTACCATTTCCCTTCATCGAGTCCCACTCCAATTGCCTCGAAGATTGCTGCTTTTCACCGAAGTCAAGACTAGTGGTCAGTTGACCGCATGCCTCAACACCTCACAATCCAGCTACCACGTATCCCTCCCCTTCTTCGCCTTTTGCTTTGCCGCAAGCCAACGCCACTTAAGCCCCCACCATCAGTTGTCCCCCCCCCTCACGCCTGTAACCGTTAGCACCATCTCCACCAAATCTCTCCCTCGTCCGTGGCTCTCACTACCACAAAGTCGTCGCCAGCTTCCTTGCGTCTCCACCGAGTTTAACGCTAGCAATTTCAGTTGTCCATCCCACCGAAGCAGCACCTTCAGCGAAGCCTAAAGTTGAGCCCAGCATCTTTGCACATTCGACCTAACCTCCAACCATGGACTAGTCCATTCCGAGTCCAGTTGCAACCAAGTCCAGTCCTCAATTTTCTTTTTCTAGCCTGTTGATTGGAGTTCAGCCCATCTCTAGTGAAGCCTAGCCCAGTTCGTTATTTTCCCAAGTTCAGTAGCCCAATTCGTGTAATTCCAGCTCGTCCGCAGATAAGTCCACGTGAAGTTCAGCCCAAGTGCGGCCCAGTCCAGCGAAATCAGTCCAGTTCAATTTTTTCAGCCCAATTCCGAGTTGAAGCCTGCGACCAACAACCCTACAAAAGCCCAAGGCCGAAGTTGAGCCTTGTTGAGCTGTGTTAGGCCGATTCTAGGCCCAATCCGAGCTCTGTCGATGCCGTTGCAAACTCAAGTTTTGACTGCTGTCACCCCATCGTCGCGGTGAACCGGTTTTCGCAATACACCGGTGAGTTTATGCACTAAACTCTTCTTAGTAGGCTAATGATGTTTAAAGGGTGTTTAGATTTATTTAAGTTTAGATTAGTGTAGTTTTAATTGATTTAATTAATTTAGGTTAGCTAGATTAGTGAATTAGGTGGTTAGAGCTTAAATTTATTTAGCCCGTTAGGTAGCTTTATAGTTAGAATGGTTAGGATAATTTAATTAATCAATAAGTGGTTAGATTAGAATTATTTAGCCCAAGTTAGCATTTTAATATTTAATGCATTTATTTAATTAATTTTAGAAATAATTAATTATTAAATATTTTCCTAAAATTAGGTCGAGATAGTCAGTGACTGGAATTTCGTGCTGATTGCAATGATGTGGTTAATTTCTGCAATCAAGTGTTAAATCGTGAAAATTGAGTATTGATTGGAAATTGGATCAATTATTCCAAAATTGTGAATTTTAATATTTATTAAAAAAATCCCGAGTGTCGAGTTTTAAACACCAAAAATGGTTTTATATATTATAGGGTTAATACCCTGAAAAACCCCAAACTGGTACACTTGTGACAAATTTACCCCAAACTATTTTTTTGACCATAAAAAACCCCAAACTAGTAAACCTGTGACAAATTTACCCCGACTGACTATAAAACCCTAAACTGATATATTTATGACAAATTTACCCCAAACTAATTTATTCGACTGCAAAAAACCCTAAACTAGTAAATTTGTGACAAATATACCCTATGTTAAATTGGATTAATACCACAAAAAAATCACAAAAATTGTAAACTGTGACAAACGGAGTGTAAAATCCTAAATTGGTATACCGGTTAACTGTTACGTGTCATTTAACTTAATAATTTGAGAACAAAATTTAACGAAAACTAACATAGGGTAAATTTGTCACAAGTGTACCAGTTTGGGAGTAAATTTGTCAAAGGTATACCAGTTTGGGGTTTTTGGTGGTCAAAAAAATAGTTTGGGTAAATTTGTCACAAGTGTACCAGTTTGGGGTTTTTCAGGGTATTAACCCTATATTATATAAACCAGTGGGATTTTGAAAAGAATGTTATGAACTTTCGGAGTCCAATCTGACCGTGTACGTACACACGACTATTTTTACCCAATGTTTTTAATACGAAGAAAATAGGCTAGGATCACTATTTTAATTGAAGTATTTGAGTGCAATGCACAGTGTCCTGAGCCGAGATTGAGTAATCGTGTGTTGGTTAAGAGAACCCATTCTCGAATTGTGTCGGATGAACGTTACCCTAGCAACACAAAAGGATACTTGCAACAACCAGGTATCGATTATATTGAAGCTTTTTCCCTTGTTGCTCGCCTTGATACTATTCAAGCACTTATAGCCTTAGCAACACAAAAAGAATGGAAGATCCATCAACTAGATGTGAAGTCCACATTTTTAAATGGATATCTTCAAGAAGAAATATATGTGGAACAACCACAAGGCTTTACTGTAATAGGCCAAGAAGAAAAAGTTCTCCAACTCAAAAAAGCCTTATATGGGTTAAAACAAGCACCATGTGCGTGGTATAGTAGAATTGATGAGTACTTCATCAAGCAAGGATTCAGGAGGAGTATGAGTGAGCCAACACTCTACATCAAGACCCAAGGTAAGTCTGACACTCTCATTGTCTCTCTATATGTAGATGATCTCATATATACAGGAAATAATGAGACAATGATCCAAGAATTTAAAAAAGAAATGATGAAGACTTTTGAGATGACAGACTTGGGCTTGATGCATTACTTCCTTGGCATCGAGATTGACCAAAATGAAGGAGTGTTTATCTCGCAGAAGAAATATACCGAGAACCTCTTGAAGAAATTCAACATGAACTATTGCAAAGCAATTTCAACTCCGCTCATGACAAATGAGAAACTATTGAAGGAAGATGGAGCAAAAAAAAGCAAACGCTTCACTTTACAGAAGCCTAATTGGGAGTCTACTATATCTTACTGCTACAAGGCCAGATATTATGTACGTGACAAGTTTATTATCACGGTTTATGCAGAGCCCAAGCCAAATTCATTTTGGAGCAGCCAAGAGAATTCTAAGATACTTACGAGGAACCACTGATTACGGCATTTGGTATCGGCCAAGTGCAAATGCCAAGCTCATTGGCTACACTGATAGTGACTGGGTAGGTTCAGCTGATGATATTAGAAGTACTACTGGATATGCCTTCACACTGGGTTCTGGAATATTCTCATGGGCATCCAAAAAACAAGACTCAGTGGCATAGTCTACTGCAGAAGCTAAATACATCGCAGCTGCAACGACCGCTAGTCAAGCAATATGGTTTCGAAGAATTCTAGAAGACATTGGAGAAGCACATATGGAAGTAACTCCGATACTTTGCGACAATAAATCCGCAATCGCTATATCAAAGAATCCAGTATTCCATGGAAAAACCAACATCAAATATCACTTCATATGAGAGGCGTAGAATAACGAAGAGATCGAGCTAAAATATTGCAAAATTGAGGAACAAATAGCGGACATCTTCACTAAAGCATTATCGAGAGCCAAGTTCGAGACATTGCGGGAATTGCTTTGAGTAACACGAAAATTGGATCAAGGAGGAGTGTTAAATTATTGATCCAATTTCTAGAAGCTTCAAGATTGATATTAGCTAGAAAAGTCAAGAAAAATCCTTAAGAAAATCTAGCTTAGGTGGCAAAGAAAAATGTAGAAGCATAGAAGTCTCTAAAAGAACTACAATCTAGAATTTCCTAGATAAAGACTACATGGCAACATTCTATAGAAATCTAGAATGTTGTACTAAGGCGGTGACTCACGCCTCTACATAGGAGTTAGTGGATGCTTGTGTTGTAGAAGAAAACTAGAATTACTCCTTCCTTTGTAATACAAACTATCATAATAAAAATTCTGTTTTTTTTTTTTTTTAAACCCATACTCCCTTGCTGTTGTAGTCCACTTATATCCATCCATACTTCACACATACACACTTGCACACACACGCACTTCCGCAAATACCAACAGGTTACTTTTTCATCTCTGGCTTTCTTGGCTTGGGGGAATGGTTTGAATTCTCTTCTATTAACAGTAGTGGTGCCACCTTCTTTCTGTCTTCAATTTCACATAGACAAGTGGTTCTCTCTCGTCAGATTCAATTTGTTGCTTGGATTAATGAAATGGTCAAGTTGCGGATACGCAAAAATTGCACTGTTTGCTTCCTTCTCAATAGAGTTCATATACAAAGTTAGGGATGATAAGGAGAAAGAGGCTACGTCGGCTACTGTGGCTTTGTAGAATCAATTATAGATCAATCTTATCAATTGTATCCCCTTTGTGTAGTCATCTCTCCATCTACGGTAAGATTTGCTCATATTACGTTATGTTCTCCACAATGGCATGCTCTTTTGAGGAAAGATTCGGCTAAGTTTCCTACCCATCCTATTAATCCTCCAAGTCCCTTTCACATGAGTCCATATGCAATGGCGACCTCTACAGTGCTCTCTTCTAGTTCGCCTCTTCCCCAGTCATCTCTGTCGTGAACACTGCGAGCTTGCCTCTGAGATTGAAGTATCTAAACGTCCACTTATGTTATCCGATGTTATATTGCTCTTACTCTTAAGACTAGGTGAGTCCTGCCCTGCAAGCCGAGGTCAATGGCATCCACATATAGAGGCATGTACATATTGCCTTCAACTCTCTCCTGTATGGATGGTCGATTGTCAGCTTCGTATACCGTTAATTTTGAAAGGCACATAGGATAAACTAAGCGCATAGTTGAGCTGATACGGTCCAAAGCTAGATTTCGACTTGACTCGCATACCTTTATCCACATGAAGTTCTGCCATGAACGTATTTTATTTTATTGGACAAATATAGGTTCAATTGAGATTTGCCCTTCCGGATTATGGAAAGCAAGCTTGACATTGTTATGAACATAAAGCTGTAAAGTGTGGAACCTCAAAGAGGTTGGCCCAATTATGGGACACGATAGCTTATCTATGGTCTAACGTTTTTGCCATTACTCTATCCTAATTCTGTTCTGGATTGTACTATCTATTGGAATATATAGTCCCCTGAGCAAAAACTCCTGTCATGATGAATCCAATGATGTATTGATGATGAGTATATAAATCCTGCATTGTATTAGCGATGAGTATATAATGCAGCTTGAGTTCAATACTCGTTTGGAACTCGATCAGAACTCAATCATGCAATTTTTATTCAAGGTTGGCTTGATTAGAAAATGGAAAAACTCTGGCTTAGCTTGACTTGACTCAACTCAACTCAATTACAGAATTTATTTTTGGATAAGCCCACCAATAGTTTAAAACTTGTCATGAAAGTGCCATTGAGTCCTAAATTTTTAGAAAGTACAGTCAAGTCATAAAATTTCCAAATTTATGCAATTAAATCCTTCCATTAACTCTATTCAATTTGGCTAATGGAAAATATTGATGTTTTTTCTCTAATATGTAACGTCATAAGTGACATTAAGGTTAACTAATGCACTGAAACGGCATTGTTTTGGTCAAAATTCTAATAATTTTTATACCAAATCCTAATTAAATTTAGTTAAAATGTCCAAAGTTTTTTCACAGAATAATAAAATGACTATAAAAAAAAATAGGCTAACAGTTATAAAAAAACACACACACACACAAAAGAAAACCACTGCCTGCGGGCCACCACCCCATCGCTGGGGCTCGTCCTCATGGCCTTGCTGGCTCTTTTTGGCAATGGACCGAAGGCCCGCTGGTAGAGGACCTAGCCCTTCCTCTTGTAATCTTTTTTTTTTTTTAATAAATAATTTTGAAGTTTTTAAGTTTTTTTTTAAATCTAATTTAATTAAAATTTGGGATTAAAATTGAGGTTTTGACCAAAAGTACTTCATATTAATGCTTTAGTTAATCTTAACACCACATAGGAGCAAGAAAATAATAATAAAAAAGTCATGTTAGTTTTTTTGTTACCCAAATTAAGTAGTGTTAACAAAAAACTTGATTTATTAATATGAGAAGTTTTAGGATTTAATTATATTTTTGAAAATTTTACAACTCAATTGCATTTTTAACTTTTAGCACACTTACACTTTTTATTTATGAAGGAATTCCGGTTTGAGCTTGATCTAAATAGAGCTCGAATAGTATGGCATATTATATAATATTGAGGACATCTATGTCTATCTTTAACCCAAAAATACCTTTTGAAGAATAAAAGAAACTGGATTAGACTTTATTAGCCAGTCCAGCGAATAATTAGTGAGCACGAGCTCAACTTAAAATCAAACTATCCTATCTCGAGTAATTGTTAAGCCGTTCAGAGCTCATTATGGGTACACTCGGTTTTGCCACTAAGATAAGTTGTATGGAATTGCCTCATGCACCTTTTTAATAGGAAAATTGTCCAAAAATATTTTTTTTGTGTGACAGCTAATTTAATTCTATCAATTCAATTGTGTAAATTTAGCTGTAACTATTCATAAAAAAAAATAGCTATAACTATTTTAATGATTTGTCAATTTTGTCTTAAACCTTTTAATTGTGTTAATTTAATTTTTAATCTTTTGACGATTTGTCAATTTGATCCTTTTAACCAACTTTGGCTGAAAAGTATTGATGTAGACATTAGCTATCGTATGTGGCACAATTGATATTAATATGGAAAAAAAATTCTTAATTTTTTATAACATTTTCCTTGTTCCTCTTTTTTTGTCCTTCTTACTTTGTGAGTCACCGGGTCTAGGTGAGGGATTGCAATTGGCCGAAAACAAGGGCTGGTGAAGTCGACCTCGTTGGACTAGGTAGGCTTCAAGCCTTGTTGACCACTGGCAAGGCTTGACCCTCACCCGTGGCTTGTCGTTGGCCATCGCTAAGAAAGGAGGGGGAAAAAAAGAAAAGGAAAATAAATAAATAAAAGAAAAAAAAGTTGAAAAATTCTAAAAAAATCGGTCACAATAACATTAGTGATGCCATGTAAGATGGCTAGTGTCCACATTAGTCATTTCTGATTGAAATTGATTGTAGAAACTAAATTGATACATCGTTAAAAGGTTTAGAACTAAATTAGTATAGTCCAAAAGTTTAAAACTAAATGGCAAAATTCAAAGATTTATGATTGAATAGGCCACCATTTTAAAGGTTGAGGATTTTTTTTTTTTTTTTTACAATTTCCGCCTTTTTTTAACCATAAATTAACTCCGAACGAGATGAAAATGAAGCCCCGCACTCGAGTATCGTTCCTTCAAAGATGAAGGCTTGTTTAGTCCTTTTGCGAAGTTCCATAATCTCGTGGGAGATTGACAATTTCGTCCCTGGCCTTCTAGTATGGCAAGGCGTGGACGTTGATTAGTAATGATGTAAGGAAAAAGAATGATACGTGACCGACTAATATGAGAAGTTCTTCAGAGCTAAGTCGATTCTCTCTTCTTTTTTTTTTTTCTATTTTTGTTACAATGGGAATTGATTTGATTCTTTTTTCTGTTTTTTTTTTTTGGAATTAAAGTTGACTAATCAGAAAAAACTTTTGTAAAGATGTACTTATTGCAACTTAGCTGGATAGTATAATTTTCAAAAATTATATAAATTGCGCAAATTTTTGCATTTTATGACATTTACGAGAATGAAAATAAAATTTTAACAATGAATGTTCTAAAGTAAGGTATCTCTAAATAGTTTTAAATAAATTGGTGGTCCTTTTGCATGTTTGCATACTTTAAGATCTTTTTGTGAATATATTATGATATTTTGTGGGATCATTGTCAATTGTTCAAGTAGTATCAATATTGACACGTGACACGCGATACGACACGACACGACACACCAATACATTGTTTATAAAAGAATAAAGAATTCCAAAACGTTGAAACATAATGTATATTAAATATATAAGGTTAATATCCTAAAAAACCCCCAAATTTTACCCTAAACTATTTTTATTACAAAAAAACTCTATACTAGTACACATTTGACAATTTTACTCCAAACTGGTATACTTGTGACAAATTTACTCCCTATTAGTTTTCGTTAAATTATTAAGTTAAACAACACGTAACAATTGATTGGTATACCGGTTTGGGATATTACTCTCTGTTTATCACAGTTATACAATTTTTATAATTTTTTTGTATTAATCAAATTTAACAGAGGGCATATTTATTACAAATGTACCACTTGAGGGCTTTTGGCAGTCGAATCAATTAGTTTGGGATAAATTTGTCACAAGCAAATCAGTTTAGGATTTTTTATGGTCAGTTGTAGTAAATTTGTCACATGTACCAGTTTGGGACTTTTCATGGTCAAAAAATTAGTTTTTTGTAAATTTGTCACACATGTACTAATTTGAGGTTTTTCAATATATTAATCCTAAATATATATTTTTATATATGATACATTATCGTTTTTATTATTATTTTAATCAAATTAATTTGATTCAAATTTACAAATAAATAAATAATATAAGAGAGCCCATAATAAATTTACATTGAAAATATTAATCCACCAGCTATTAATATCATTAATTATTTCAATTTAACAAATCCAACTACATTCCAATAATCCTAAAACTTTGAAAAAAAAAAAAAACAAGCAACCTACAATCTAGACTCGCATGTCAGAGAGTGTCAAAAGAGAAGATAAATTTTTATTATTTTTTATTTTTTTACATATTTGCATTTTGATCCCTCATTTATTGAAAATTTTTCAAAATTGACCCAATATATGTCGAAATTACATGTCACAATTCCAAACTCGTATGTTAGAATTTCAGACTCACATGTTGGAGACTGTTGAAAGAGTTGGACATGTGTCAGATCTTCCATCACTTGTTGACTGAGTGTTAGAAAATGTCGATGGGTGTTAGAGAGTAGCAGATACGTGTCGAAATATCCGGCACAACACGAATCTATTAGAAAGTGTCGGTACTTCCTTGTTAACTGTTTGAAAAGTTTGAGTTGTTAAATGAAAATGTGATTAAATATTTAATTATTCTAATATTACCCTTTATCTTTTGTCTAGTCTTTTTATCTAGTATTAAACGTGGACATATTTAATTGAGGTGGCAAACGGGGCCTGGAAAAAATTTTACTCAGAACTTTTAGGCCTAAAAACATGTGAGATTTTATGGGATCACTATCAATTGTTCTAAACGTTTATGCGGTTAGATGAACGCATGGTTAAATATTTAATCATTCTAACATACATAAATAGAAGGATTGCAACATAGCGATTATATTGATTTAACTTTGTGGTATAATTGAGTGTTGGATACTAGTGACTTTTTTGTATTTATTTTGATGTCAGAATTTTTAATACCCAACTGCCTATGTGAGTATGATATTTAAGTACTAATAGATGAATAAGGACTTCTTCTCATGAAGTTTTTATCAAGGGTAACTAATTTTCTAGAAATTGCAATATATGTTAGGTTATTTCTTTTAATATTTTAAGATTTTCAGTATGTTACAATTTTCATAGTCGCCAAATAATTAATTGTTAATTTATAAGCACTTGTGATATCGCGTGGATTAATCATGTATCTCCAGATAGGTGGGGAAAAAAAAAAACTCCTGAGTTATGAATGAAAGTGAACATTTAGATTTTTATCTTATTAGCAAAGTGATTAATGCATTAAAGAAATACCATTCAATTTTTCATCATGCTTCATTTTCTTAAATAAAATGTTTTGGTAATTTTTGTTTTTGGTCAGTTCTACTCTATTCTTATACTACATTTACTTCTCTTGCAAAGCGTGGGAGTCGAAACTCACTCATGAAACTTACGCATCCCCATCCCATCCCCCCTTAAGAATGTGGGGATTTGAACCTCTCACATCCCCCTTCCATGTTGGAAAAGTGGCCACTGGGGCGAATCCCAGTGGTTAATATTTTGGTAATTAAGTAAATATCTATGTGCTCTTTGCATGCCACATTGGTCCACTAATTTCCTATAAAATTTGGGAACGCATAATATTTTGACACGTGGCACAATCATTGAAGCCTATTCTACCTAGCTTTCTAATTATATATAAGCTTATGGTTTTTTTTTATTTATTTATTGAAAGCTTATGGTTCATTTATTTCACAGAAAATAAATAATTTGAAAATTAATTTCCTAAAAATGACGTTTACATTGCTTCCAAAGATGAATGAATAAATGAAAAATATTTTCATCATTTATGAAAATGTTTAAACATAAACTATTATCGATAATGAAAATAGTTTCCGTTGACTAATTATTTCAAGTTATATGAGCTGTCATCTTTAGGAAAAAAAAAATTCAAATCCTTTAGCTTTCTGCTAAACAAACGCCCTCTTAATAACACTTACATTCTTTTTAGCTACCATCGGACCTTTGCAAGGTTAGATTGGAAACTCAGACAAAAGATAAAGCAGCCAAGAGATATTGCACAACATATTATGCATAGACAAACGCAGAGTTTTATTGGGAGCTTCTGTATGTTCGATAAACTGAATAAGGAACACCAGAACGTGCTGAAAAAAACTTGTCTTCTCTAGAGAGCGTAAGCTGAGACGATGGGACTTCTCACAACGCGGTTTCCATTGATCTCCTTCCAACTGATGTACCCGTAGTTACCTATGTAATTGCGCCGTGGAGTCGACCCTTCCAGAGAGATCTCTACCGTCAAGTTGAACTCGGCTCTGTCGTACTTGCTAGTGAACCACAGCTCCGAGGGTTTTGCTGTGGCCTTCATGCTCGACGAAGTTGTCACTGTGGCCTGGTAACTTGCAGGCCCGTCGGCCACGTTGGTTAGGACTCTTTTGAAAGTGACGCTCGTGGTGTTGGTTTTGTTGAGGATGACCATGAATGAAGGGTAGTTGATGTCAAGAGTCGCGGACGCGCAAGAGAAGTTCGATCTCCCGCTTATGATCTTTATCTGATTGGCGGAATAGTTCATTCCGCAGAGGAAATTGACGTAATCCTCGGGTTCGATGTCGTAGATCAGACCGGGATCTGAAGCCTTTTCCGGATCTATATGTCCTGCTCCGAAATCAAGAGGCGTCCCTGAAGCTTGAGTGGTCATGTCGATGATGGGCTCATTGGTGTTATCGAGAATGTAAGCCGTCGTCATCATTGCTGATCGGATAGCAGCGGGGCTCCAATCTGGATGGGCTGATTTTAGCAGCGCAGCGACTCCAGCGACATGAGGAGCCGACATGGAAGTTCCCGATTCGAGATTGTAGTCACCAAGCAAGGAGCTCTGACCTATCTGTGCTATTTCTTGGTTCGGCGCCCATGCCGCCAAGATATTGACTCCAGGAGCTAACATATCCGGCTTCAAGATCCACGGGGCCTGACGGTACGGTCCTCGAGACGAAAACGATGCTACCTGAGGAGCTGGTTTGGTCCCGAAAATGGTTATCAAGAACTTGATGCTGACCGTCGGATTCTCCGACTTCAGCAAGTAGTCCTTGATTCTGTCTCCATCTTCGGGTACGACGGCCACGAACGGAATATAGAAGTCTTCGGGTTTGAGAAAAGCCCCAGATTCGGTACTGAAGATGGCACCTGCAGCTCCCGCTCGGGTGATTTCGTAGGGATTGACTTCGTAGTCTTCACTAACAAAGTCGCAGAAAACTATCTTTCCAGCGACATCCTTTGGGTCGAGAGAGTAACTGTCGCAGATTTCCTTGCTTCTGTTGCCGTGGCCAAAGTATAGAGGAACTCTTGAGATAAGCAGATCTTCTGGGAAGATGGATTTTCCTCTAACAGTTAGGGTTCCGTTGCCGAGGACTATATTGGCCGCAAAGTCCCTTGATATGGTTCCAGCGCCGACAGTCGTTAGCCACGGAGCTCCATTTCGCATCGTGTAGTATCCTTGACGGCCATCGTTACCTGCTGAACAAGCAACGAAGATTCCTCTCTGCATGGCTGCAAAAGCTCCCACAGCGATCGGATTATGGTCGAATGGTGTCTCGTCAAATCCAAGTGATAGGGACAATATATCGACGCCGTCCGCTATGGCTTGGTCCATGCCTGCTAGGGTGTCTGTCGCAGCCAAGTAGTCATAATCGTCGGTCTGGAACATCACCTTATACATCGCGAGCCTAGCAGCGGGTGCTATACCCGTTGCCGTGCCCTTGGCATAGCCGAAGTAGCTAGCATCCATGACTGGGCTTCCGGCCGCTGTGCACGACGTGTGGGTCCCGTGGCCCAAGTAGTCCCTCGGGGAATCGTAGTCATCGGTCGTCGATATGTTCAAGCCGCGCTGCTTCATTCCTTTGCTGAACGATCGGGCTCCAATGAGCTTCCGGTTGCAGTTGGACGAGTTGAACTCCACCCCAGACTCGCAAGAGCCGCGCCATCTCTCTGGCACGGGGGACATGCCCTCGTCCTTGAAGCTCTCACTCTCGGGCCATATCCCAGTGTCTACGACGCCGACGATCACGCCGTCACCGAATTTGGCTCTTGGCCAGAGGCCTGTCTGTCTGTTCAGGCCAAGGAACTTAGGAGTATATGTTGTGTGAGCGTTTCCGAATGTGTCCGGATACGACGCAACATGACCAGGAACCTGCTCCAGCTTCTCCAATTGGGACTGTGACAGCACTGCACTGAATCCATTCAAGGCATGGTTGTATGTGTAGAGATGGGTCGGATCAATTTCGTCGGGGGACGACGATAGGGACGGCAGAAGTGACGTGTACCAGTCATGGTGACGCGAGAACGAAGTGGGCAATGCCGATTCGTCCATGTAGATTATGTAGGGTTTTCGGTAGTTTTTGGCCGAAGCGGACACTATGGTCGAGATGAGAAGAAAGAGCTTATACAGCATATTACATTTCATTGTCATTCCGTATAGATATCTGAAACTGAACGGCTTTTGCGATACAATTATAAAGGAAGATTAACTCGGGCTTATATAGAGGACCATATCTCGTGCAAAAATACGTCAAGAGGCGATGATCGACCAGACCGAGTCCAAAATAAAAAAACTTTTGGTCGGCTAGACCAGTGTGGATAGTCTACTTCGAACACCATTTTCAAGGTGATGATTGCGGCATCCTCAGTGATGCGCCCCACTTGCGGCCACGTGCATGCTACTTGGCACAGAGCTGACGTCTTCGATGACATCATCAACATGACCCCATAGCCGACCCCCACCCAATGATCCGACCCGATTGACCAATCAATCAGGGGACTGGTCAGCTAGTGGGACCGGTCGGGCTAGCTAGACTGGAGCAATAGCTTGATTTGGGTTAGGCATGTGTGCCACGTGCGCCGTGCACATGGAAGCGCTGATTAAAGCGTGATAGGTGTCGTTACGTGTGTCTGTGGTAAAGTTATTTTACACGTCTAAAGTATCCAAAGGTATAAAGATGCTCATGAAAAAGTACATTGTTTATTCCTTATTACTTATATTTTATTATGGTTTTGGAAATATAAAAACCAGCCTACATCTAAACAATTACATACGGGTTAGGTAGAACTTGGTTCAATGATAACATGTGCAATATTCTAATGTGCTTGTAATTTATTGATTCTGAGCAAACTCAAATAATGATTGGAGATTGGGAAAGATTTGGGCTGAGTTTCCTACCCATCGTAATAATCTTAAGTCGCATAAGTCCAAATGCAATTGTGACCTTTACAATGCTTTATTTTGGTTCGCCTCTTCCCCGGTCATCTCTATAATAAACATTGCGAGCTCGTTGCTGAGATGGAAGCATCTAAATGTCCATTTATGTTATTCGATATTTTATTGCTCTTACTTTTAAAGACTAGGTGAGTCCAGCCCTGGAAACTAAGGTTGATGGCGTCCACACAGACAGGCGTGTGTATATTTCCTTCAACTTTCTCCTGTATAGGTCGTAACCTCAGTACCATCATTCCTCGGAAATACACAACATTTGTATGGTTGGTTATCACATTTATATCCAGTTAATTTCAAGAGCCATATGGGAAAAGCTAGGCATGTAATTAAACCAATACAGTACCAAGCTTGAGCTACCCATACTTAACGTTCAAAACTTGACTCGAGGTCAATCAAGTACTAAAATTTCTGCTTGAGCTCGACTCAACAGAATAGTCGAGATATTCGTGCTCACCTTGACTTGACTTTACTCAACCAAAATTAATTTATGAAGCAACTCTAGCTTGAGCTTGATATCAACAGAAGCTCGCATAGTATGTACTTATTATATGATTTTGGGGATATCTATTTCTATTTTTAACTAACAAGAATCTTTTGAAGAAATTGAGTTAGGCTTGATTAGGGTCACAAGCCTGTCGAACTGAGAATTGATGAGATTATGAGCTTGACGTGACAAAATACTCAAATGGCTCAAGCTCGACTCGACAACAAATTAGTCGATCTCAAGCGATTATCAAGCTGTTCCGAGCTACTCGCGGGTAGGTTGACCTGGTTTCTTCACTAGGATAAGCTGTACAAATTGCCTCTTGCACCTTTCTGACTATAAATTAACTCCAAACGATGAAGAAATGAAGAGACGACACCAACCATATATTGTCCTTCTCTTCATTTGTGGATATTCCCAACCTACGCTGGAAGATTGCCATTATCGTCGCCAGTCCTCTAATATGACAAGGCATGGACTTTAATTAGTAATGGTGCATGGAAAAAGAATGATATTTAGCTCACTAATTTAAGAAGTTTTTCAGAGCTACGATTCTCTCTCTCTCTCTCTCTCTCTCTCTCTCTCTTTTGTCACCGTGAGAATAAATTTGATTCACTATTTATTTTATTGAGATAAGATCCAATAATGAGAAAATACTAGTTGAAATCTCGTGCACCGCGCGGGTTTGAAAATGTACTTATTATTAACTTAGTTGGATAGTATAATTTCAGTATTTACACGAGGTGTACAAAAATTTATATTTTGTGGCATTAACGCAACTAAAATATATTTATTGATAATGAATGTTCTTAGGTATTGTATCTCTAAATAGCTTCAAATAAATTGGTGTTCTCCTTTTGCATATTCATATAATATGAGACTTTTTTTTTTTTTGCATATAAATAAACTAAAGTATTGCAACATTGCAATTATATTGATTCAACTTTGCAGTATAATTGATGTTGGATACTAATCACATCTTTGTGTTAATTTTGATGTCGTAGTAGTAAGTATATAACTGCCTATGCGAGTATGATATTTGAATAATTATTATATGAATAAGGACTTCTTTTCAAAATGTTTTTCTTAGGGATAACTAATTTATTGGAAATTTCACCATATGTTATATGGTTCCCTATATTTTAGGATTTCTAGCATGTTACAATTTTAAGAAAATTATCCAAAAAGTCCTGAATTTATTACATTATTGTTGATTCATTCCTAAATCTTTTAATTATGCCAATTCAAACATAAACATTTTCACATGTTGCTAATAAACTTTATCTGGCCAATTTTAGTCAAAAATCGTTAACGTGGATGCTAGTTGTCCTATGTGGCACAACTAGCATTACTGAGTAATAGTTAATAATATTTTAATATTGTATCAAATTTGTTTACTAAATTTATTTATTTATTTTTTCATTCTCTTTTCCATCTTTACCACTTCTTCTTTTTCCTTTTCTCTGCTCTTGTTTTCTTCTTTTTTCTTTTTTTCTTTTTCCTTTTCACGACCAATTTATGAGCTCTTTTGATATCACATGGATTGATCATGTTTCTGCAGATAGGTGGAAATTTTTTTTTGAGTAATGAATGAAAAGGGGACTTTTGTATTTATCTCATTAGCGAATTGGTTGGTTACTTATTCTTTTCAGTTAATAAATTTAAATAACACATTTGAATTTTTCTTCATGCTTTATCTTATTGAATAAAATGTTTTGGTGATTAGGTAAACGTTTTTTTAGCTCTTTACATGTCACATTGGTCCACTGATTTTCTAAAAATTTTGAGAATGCATAATATTTTTAGTGGAAAGCACATAGCAGAAACCCGATACCTTCAACTGGGGAAGCCATCAAAAGGAATCCGAAATCTGAGGTCTCAATATATCCAATTAAATCCATCTTCACTCAAATGAATTATAAGCTAATTATGATATATTAACCACTCAACGCTACACCAATTCTCTAATATGTCACTTTTTTTTTTAACACAAGTCACATGTCCATGCTAACAAGTTCCTTCTCATTGTGAGCTCAAGTTTGTTCCCTCTTAATTAAGGTATCCTTTTGCATCAATCTATCTCAATCTAAATCTCCAATGCCAAACTTTAACCCTTGTCTCTTTCTCCACAAGCCTCTGTTCTACAGCAAAAAATAGTAACTGTTTTTTTTTTTTTTTCATTATTGAGGTCTTGACCTCAGGCCTTTCCTAATAATCAACTCTTAAAGTTCTCTTCTTTTTGTACACAAGGGTCTTGAAGATTCAACCTCCATTGAAGGAAGGACGAAGGCAACTCCGTCATAAAATTTCTAAATTTGTGCAATTAAATCCTTCCATTAACTCTATTCAATTTGGCTAATGGAAAATATTGATGTTTTTTTCTCTAATATGTAACGTCATAAGTGACATTAAGGTTAACTAATGCACTGAAACGGCATTGTTTTGGTCAAAATTCTAATAATTTTTATACCAATCTTAATTAAATTTAGTTAAAACGTCCAAATTTTTTTCACAGAATAATAAAATGACTACTTTAAAAAAAAAAAATAGGCTAACAGTTATAAAAACACACACACCACAAAAGAAAACCACTGACTACGGGCCACCACCCCAGCGCTGGGGCTCGTCCTCATGGCCTCGCTGGCTCTTTTTGGCAATGGACCAAAGGCCCGCTGGTAGAGGACCTAGCCCTCCCTCTTGTAATCTTTTTTTTTAAAAAAAAAATAAGTTTTAAGTTTTTAAGTTTTTTTTAAATCTAATTTAATTAAAATTTGGGTTTAGAATTGAGGTTTTTACCAAAAGTACTTCATATTAATGCTTTAGTTAATCTTAACAGCACAAAGAAGCAAGAAAATAATAATAAAAAAGTCATGTTAGTATTTTTGTTACCCAAATTAAGTAGTGTTAACAAAAAAACTTGATTTATTAATATGATAAGTTTTAGGATTTAATTATATTTTTGAAAATTTTACAACTCAATTGTATTTTTAACTTTTAGCATACTTACACTTTTTATTTATGAAGGAATTCCAGTTTGAGCTTGATCTAAATAGAGCTCGAATAGTATGGCATATTATATAATATTGAGGACATCTATGTCTTTCACCCAAAAATACCTTTTGAAGAATAATAGAAACTAGATTAGACTTTATTAGCCAGTCCAGCTAATAATTAGTGAGCACGAGCTCAACTTAAAATCAAAGTATCCTATCTCGAGTAATTATTAAGCCGTTCAGAGCTCATTATGGGTACACTCGGTTTTGCCACTAAGATAAGTTATATGGAATTGCCTCATGCACCTTTTTGATAGGAAAATTGTCCAAAAATCTTCTTTTTGTGTGATAGCTAATTTAATTCTAAATATTTCAATTGTGTAAATTTGGCTGTAACTATTTTAATGATTTGTCAAGTTTGTCTTAAACCTTTCAATTGTATTAATTTAGTTTTTAATCTTTTGACGATTTGTCAATTTAATCCTTCCAACCAACTTTGGCCGAAAAGTATTGATGTAGACATTAGCTATTGTATGTCACACAATTGGTATTAATATGAATTTTTTTAAAAAAAATTTATAACATTTTCCTTGTTCCTCTTTTTTTGTCCTTCTTACTTTGTGGGTCACTCGGTCTAGGCAAGGGATTGCGATTGGCCAAAAACAAGGGCTGGTGAAGTCGACCTCGTTCGACTAGGTAGGCTTTGAGCCTTGTTGACCACTAGCAAGGCTTGACCCTCACTCGTGGCTTGTCGCCGGCCATCGCTGAGAAAGGAGGGAAAAAGAAAAAGAAAAGTTGAAAAATTCTAAAAAAATCATTCACATTAACATTAGTGATGCCATGTAGGATGACTAGTGTCCACATTAATCATTTCTGATTAAAATTGATTGTAGAAACTAAATTGACACATCGTTAAAAAGGTATAGAACTAAATTAGTATAGTCCAAAAATTTAAAACTAAATTGGTAAAATTCAAATATTTATGATTGAATAGGCCACTGTTTTATAGCTTGAGGATTTTTTTCTTTTTCTTTTTTACAATTTCTGCCTTTTTTTTTAACCATAAATTATCTCCGAACGAGATCAAAATGAAGCCCCGCAATCTCGAGTATCGTCCCTTCAAAGATGAAGGCTTGTTTAGTCCTTTTGCGACGTTCCATAATCTCGTGGAAGATTGACAATTTCGTCCTTGGCCCTCTAAAATGGCAAGGCGTGGACGTTGATTAGTAATGGTGTAAGGAAAAAGAATGATACGTGGCCGACTAATATGAGAAGTTCTTCAGAGTTAAGTCGATTCCCTCTCTCTCTCTCTTTTTTCTATTTCTGTTACAATGGGAATTGATTTGATTCTTTTTTTTTTTTGAATTAAAGTTGACTAATCAGAAAAAACTTGTTGTAAAGATGTACTTACTGTAACATAGCTGGATAGTATAATTTTCAAAAATTATATAAATCGTGCAAATTTTTACATTTTATGACATTTACGAGAATGAAAATAAAATTTTAACGATGAATGTTCTAAAGTAAGGCATCTCTAAATATTTTTAAATAAATTGGTTGTCCTTTTGCATGTTTATATACTTTAAGATTATTTTTGTGTATACATTATAATATTTTGTGGAATCATTGCCAACTGTTCAAGTAGAATCAATATTGACACGTGATACGCAATACGTCACGACACACCAACACATTGTTTATAAAAGAATAAAGAATTCCAACACGTTGAAACATAATGTATATTAATTATATAAGGTTAATGTCCTAAAAAACCCAAAACTTTACCTTAAACTAATTTTTTTATCACGAAAAACTCTATGCTGGTATACCTTTGACAATTTTACCTCAAACTGGTATACTTGTGATAAATTTACTCTCTATTAGTTTCCGTTAAATTTTACTGTCAAATTATTAAGTTAAATGACACGTGACAATTGATTGGTATACTGGTTTGTGATTTTACTCTCTATTTATCACAGTTATACAATTTTTATAATTTTTTTGTATTAATCCAACTTAACAGAGGGTATATTTATCACAAATGTACCACCTTAAGGTTTTTGGCAGTCGAATCAATTAGTTTTTGGAGAATTTCTTACAAGCAAATCAATTTAGGATTTTTGATGGTCAATTGTGGTAAATTTCTCACATGTGTACCAGTTTGAGGTTTTTCATATTCAAAAAATTAGTTTGTGGTAAATTTGTCATACGTGTACCAATTTGGGGTTTTCAAGATATTAATCCTAGATATATATATATTTACATATACATGATAAATTATCATTTTTATTATTATTTGAATCAAATTAATTTGATTCAAATTTACAAATAAATAAATAATAAAAGAGAGCGCAGAATAAATTTACATTGAAAATATTAATCCACCAACTTTTTTTTTTTTTTGTAAACCAGGGAAGCTTCATGCGCCACTTCGTGGCGGAGTAATCCTTGGAGGAGCAGTAGAGTCATCACCACCCTTGCTACCCCGGGTAAGTCATGGGTTTCTTTCTTGCAAGGCAGAGAGTCGCAGATGCGCAAGAGAAGTTTGATCTCCCGCTTATGATCTTAATCTGGTTGGCGGAATAGTTCATTCCGCAGAGGAACTTGATGTAATCCTCGGGTTCAATGTCATAGATCAAACAAGATTTGAAGCCTTTTCCGGGTCTATATGTCCTGCTCCGAAATCAAGAGACGTTCTTGAAGCTCGAGTGGTCATGTCGATGATGGTTTCATCGATGTTATGGAGAGTGTAAGCTGGGGTCATCATTGCCGATCGAATAGCGGCGGGGCTCCAATCTGGATGGGCCGATTTTAGCAATGCATCGACTCCAGCAACATAAGGAGCTGACATGGAAGTTCCCGATGAGAGCGTGTAGTTGCTAAGCAAGTAGCTCTAACCTATCTGTGCTATTCCTCAGTTCGGCACCCATGCTGCCAAAACATCAACTCCAGGAGCTAACAAATCTGGCTTCAAGATGCACAAGGCTTGGCGGCCTGGTCCTCGAGCCAAAAACCAAACAACTTGAGGTGCTGGTTTGGTCCCGAAAATGGTTATCAAGAACTCGATATTGACTGTCAGATTTTTTTGTTGAGAAAACTCTTATCAAGTTTTGAAGTTGACAAAACTTTCATTCTCTTTGAGGAATATTAGACTTTTGTATGAAATGCCATCAAAGTCTACGCCAGAAATCTTTCCCACTGACGAAGATACAAATTGAACCCAAGTCAAGAACGGAGATATAATACGTGCATGACATACTTGGCTTTCGAGCAAAGAATATCACTTACATTTTCTAAATTTATTGATGAAATCAATCATCTAAATATATTGATGAAACAATCACGGATTTGTGAAATCAATTTTGAAGACAAGTTTCTTTTTGGGAAATATCTACTTATAGAAACTTAGATTCTGATTGTATGGACGACCAGAATCATTGGATTTTTACCTCAATCTTCAAACAACTACAAGATTTCCTTAATTGATTCTATCCAACAGGTTGATTGTAAGAAATGCATTTGGAAAGTGCCAACAGTTAGAAATGCATGGAGGAGTATTTGAGGAGGTCATTCGATCCATTTGAGAGAGCGCATGAGAATTAAAATTCCGCAATTTGAAACCTTTCCAATCGCTTGTTCTTCCTCAATAGTGCTTACAATTGTACTAGAGAGAGAGAGAGAGAGAGAGAGAGAGAGGGAGGGAGGGAGGGAGGGAGGGAGGGAGGGAGGGAGAGAGAGAGAGAGAGAGAGAGAGAGAGAGAGAGAGAGAGAGAGAGAGAGAGAGAGAGAGAGAGAGAGAGAGAGAGAGAGAGAAGAGGAGTGACTTAGTGAAAGAGAAAGAAACTCTTCACATAGTGATCATAATCAAATCACTGTAATTCTCTTTTGATTCCATAGTGAAATCTAGCTAGAAAGCTATTAGTGTGGGAGAGTGGACGTAGGCTTGATCTAAACAGAACTACTATAAATCTTGTGTCTAATTTTCTCTCCTTTAGCTCTTTCAAATTGCTTGTTACAATATTTTTTTGAGTTCTACCAATTTTCTTAAGTTTCCTAACGCACGACTTTTGTACGGATGGTTGGTTGTCATCCTCATGTGTGGTTAATTTGGAAAGCCATATAGGATAAGCTAGGCGCGTAGTCGCGCTGATACAGTCCAAAGCAAGATTTCGACTTGACTCGCATACCTTTACATGAAGTTTTACCAGGAAAATATTTTATCCATTGGACAAATATAGGTTCAATTGAGATTTGCCTTTCCCGATTACCGAAAGCAAGCTTGACATTGTTATGAACTTAAAGCTCTACAGTGTGGAACCTCAAAGAGGTTGGCCCAATTATGAGATACGATAGCTTGTCTATGATCCTAATGTTTTTGCCATTACTCTATCCTAATTCTGTTCCGGATTGTACTCTCTATTGGAAAATATAGTACCCTTAGGAAAAGCTCCTATCATGATGAATCCTGCGATGTATTGGTGATGAGTATATAATGCAATTTGAGTTCAAAACTCAATTGGAACTCAATCATGCAATTTTTGCTCAAGATTGGCTCAATTAGAAAATAGAAATACTCTAGTTTAGCTTGACTCGACTCAACTCAACCCAATTACATAATTTATTTTTAGATAAGCTCACCAAAAGTCTAAAACTGATCGTGAAAGTGCAATCGAATTCTAAACTTTTAAAAAGTATAATCAAGTTATAAAATTTTCAAATTTGTGCAATTGAATTATTCCATTAACTCTGCTTAATTTGGCTGATGAAAAATTTTGAAGTTTTCTCTCTAATAATGACGTCATAAGTGACATTAAGGGTTGTTTAGTAATACACCCTGAAACAATTGATTATGTTATTTTGTTTTTGAGAGCAAAAAAAGAACAGAAATTCATTTGGTAAATTTTTTGTTCCTAGGAACAAAAATCAATTTTTTTTTTTTTGTTCTTGAGAATAGATTTGGAATAAAATCAAGAAGTAGAAAAAAAGTTTGGGCCTGTTTGTTTGGGTTTCTTTTTTCTGTTTTTGAACATTTTTTCTGTTTTTTTGTTCCTGGGAACAAAAAAGGAACAGAAACGCGTTTGGGTGCGTTTCTGTTCCTTTTTTGTTCTTTTGTTCCCAGGAACAAAAAAGAAACACAAATAAGAAACACAAATTTTGTGTTTCTTATTTCTGAAACAAAACTTAGAAACACTTTTTTTTTTTAATTTCTTCTTCTTTTTCTTCTTATTTTCTTCTTCTTATTTTCTTTCTTTTTTCTTTCGCGGGTCGCCGGCCTCGGCCATGGCCGGCGATCGGCCGATGAGGGCCGGCGGCCTCGCCCAGCCACGGCGAGGCTTGCCGGCCCCCGGCGAGGCTGAGCTCGCCCAGCTGCCGGTGAGGCTCGGCCTCGCCGGGCCACTGCCAAGCGACGCCGACCTGGCGGTGGCTCGGCGAGGCCGACCTCGCGCTGGGTTGGGCGAGGCCGAGCTCGCCCAGCGGTCGGCGAGGCTCGGCCTCGCCAGATCTGGGCGAGTCGGCGTCGCCTGGCGGTGGCCCGTGTGGCATCCCAAAATTCAAGTCATCCTCTAGAGAAATTAAAGCCTATAATTAGGTAATGAAATTACCTATGGTCTATGTGTTAGCCATTAGTTTTCTTGAGGTTATGTGTTATTGTGCTTGTGTTTATGAATTTTGAAATTAGGACTATAGGATAAATTAATAATCTATGCTTGGCTAGGCACCTCATTAATTAAATTCCTATAAGTAAAGTGTCACAAGACTTTGGCCATGTGGAATTTAGTAATTTAATTCTTAAAAGAAAGAATAAGAAAGGGGTAAAATTGATTTTTAATTGGGTTGGGTCTTAGGCCCAATAGCTTAAGCCTTTGATGGGCCAAGTTAGTCGGCCCAATAAGGCCCACTAAAGGGGGCTGTCGACCAGCCAAGGGGAGGCCCAAGAGTGGCCGGCCCAAGCCCATTTGCCAGCCCAATCCAAGCCCACAAGCCTTGCATGCGAGCTGCCAAGTGGCATGGGGGTTGTGCAAGGTGTGACTGCCCCCATTGGCCATCTTGGGCGGCCACATGCAATATAAAAGCCACTAAAAAGAAAAAAAAAAAGAGAGAGAAAGAGAGAGAGAGAGAGGGAGTGGCAGCCGTCCAAGAGAGAGTTGAGCGAGAGAGAGTTGTGCGAGAGAGAAGGGGGAGAGGCCGAGAGAGGAGGAGAAGGAACTGTCGCCGCCTGCACGCCGTTCGTCCGTCGCCGGTGTGCTGTCTCTTTTGCTGCTGTCCGTCCGGTCTAGAGGCAAGTGGAGTCCGTAACTTCTCTTGCATGTTTGTTTTGGTGGTTGCATGTTCGGTTTTAGGTGTGATTTGTGCGAAAAACCGAGGTAAGGGTTGGTTACTTTCAAACCGTGTGACTGTTCTTGCTCGGATTGTGTGAGTCAGTAGCTTGTTCGAGCTTGCACGTGTATTTGGAGTCCGATTTTGGCTTCGGTGTCTTCATGAAAGTTTTAGCTAACATCTTGTAGTATAACATACTGAAATTTCGTGAAAAATTATGGAGATTTGAGGGGTTAAAGCCTCGTTATACGGAGACCCCAGATCTGTGATGTTTTCACTGACCTCTTGTTGGATTCTTGGTTGCATGTTGGTTTGTGATGAAAATCTGACTTCGATGTCTTCATGAAAGTCGTAGTTAACACCTTAAAATACAACATATTCAAATTTTAAGAGAAATGAACAAGTATAGCCTAGTAAATCGGCTAGATCTTGGAGATGATGATTCTGGTGATGTGTTTCGAGACACCCGAGACTTCATGGACTTAAATGGTGACCATACTTTGGTTATTTTACCTAGATCCCTTCATGAAACTTGTAAAGGACACCTTGATACATAACATATCCAAATTCCAGAGAAAACGAAAGAGAATAGGTAGGTTAAATCTCAGTATTTCGGAGATGTGTATTCTGGACGATGCGGTAAGGGTTCCAGAAGCTTCGTGAGGTTCAATAAAATAATCTATAAGGAATCTGACTTGGAGTTCTTCATGAAAGTTGTACGAAAATGTCTTGGCTATAACCCAGTAAAATTTCATAATTTTTGGAGGCCATATGGATATTTTAATTGAATTTATTCGGAAACCGTGCATTCTGGTTCATCCGAGAATCATAGGATGTTTTTGGGAAAATTGTGAGATTTAGTAAAAATTCAATTTGGCCATGAATTTTGCAAGTAATTAACATCCTATGAGTTTGTTTAATAATTTCTTGAATTTTGGAAATTTTGGGAATTTATTGATATTAAAATAATAATAATAATAATAATAATAATAATAATAATAATAATAAATAAATAAATAAATAAATAAATAAATAAAATAGATTTTTACTTGGCCACAGATTCAATTTAATTTATGTGGTATGTGTGATAAAGTCTTGGCACATGTATGATATTGGATTGAGATGTATGTGTGATAAAGTCTTGGTACATGTATGATATTGGATTGAGATGTATGTGTGATAAAGTCTTGGTACATGTATGACATTGAATTGAGATGTATGTGTAAACCCTATGCCAAGTATGACTTGTGTGATGTCACGCCATATGCCATGTTAAATTGAGATCAAAATATTGGTGAACATGAATAATGTTAAATGAGGAGATTGTTGTGGCGGATGATAATGCCCCGGGAGTCGGGATGCCCAAAGGTTCGAATGAGTCGATGCCCTTTGGATGTTTGGTTGTATTATGAATACATGCCCAGAGATTCCCCGAGAGTGTCGGGATGCCCGGTGGTATACGGTACGTAATTCTAGGGGAGGCCTGGTGGTATGTCAGTACATAATTCCGGAAGCCCTGTCGAAGGTCTTTGCCCGAAGGGAATGCCTCTCGATGCCAGGATTTGGATGCGAGATGCCTGGCTAGAAGCGTAAAGGCCAGATGTCCGGTTGTATCTTGGATACATGCCCGGAGGTTCCTCGTGATGCTAGTTGAGATGCGAGATGCCCGGAATGTGGGGGGCCAGATGCTCGGTTGTATCTTGGATACATGCCCGGAGGTTTTTCTCACATGGGATGCGAGTGTAAAATATGAGATGAAATTGATGAATCGAGGAAGGGTGATGTGGTGATCAAATTTAAAGATAAAGATGAAAATTAACTCATGGCATGATATGCATGATGATATGCATGATGATGGTGATGATATGTGATATGATATGATGATCACCCATGGTATGATATGCATGATGATATGCATGATGATGATGATGATGATATGTGATGTGATATGATGATCACCCATGGTATGATATGCATGATGATATGCATGATGATGGTGATGATATGTGATATGATATGATGATCACCCATGGTATGATATGCAGGATGATATGCATGATGATGGTGATGATATGTGATGTGATATGATGATCACCCATGGTATGATATGCATGATGATATGCATGATGATGATGATAATGATGATATGTGATGTGATATGATGATCACCCATGGTATGATATGCATGATGATGATGATGATATGTGATGTGATGATGTCATGATAAGGATGACATGTATGATATAATGATGCCATGATGATGATTATGATGATGACATATGATGATATGATATGCATCATGATAAGGCATGATGATGCATGATAGTATTACGCATGGCTGTAAGGTAAGTTACGTCTGCAATGCATGTATGATTTGTATGATGCATTGAGTTGTTATTGGATTTCCTTTACCTGCTGAGTGGTTGTACTCACCCCTTTTGGAGACCAACATTTCAGATTAGTAGATGGTTTGAACGGTTGGATGTGACCGTGAGGAGGAGGATAGCAAGGGAAGAAGCTTTTGGACGCCGACACTGATCGATGGAAGTGTATGACTGTTTGAGGAAACATCGGTCATCTTTTGGAGTGTAGCCGAATATAGAAGACTGGCATTTTGATGTACCGATGAATGATGTCCATCTGATTTAAGTAAATAAAAAGTGTATGGCTTTTACCGATAAATGATTAGTAAGTGTGCATCGTTCTCTGAATATAGGGAAGGGAGTTGTTGGATGTGCTTCCGCATATAAATTGCGCAAGGGATCGATCGAAAAAAAAGAAGAAAAAAATGTAAACCCTCAAGTTGTATGGACCCGCTGCACTTGAAATGATATCAGAGTGATATGTTAATAAGCAAAGTGAATGGTAAGCGAACTGTGGCGACCCTAATTGGATCGGGGGCTGTCGAGGGGTGTCACAGCCTGGCGAGCCTCGCCGTGCGTGGGCGAGGCCGCCGGCCCTCGTCGGCCGGTTGCCGGCCATGGCCGAGGCCGGCGACCAGCCAAAAGAAGAAAAAAGGAAAAAGGAAAAAGAAAAAAGAAAAAAAAGGAAAAAATAGAAAAAAATAGAAAAAATAAAAGAAATAAAAAATTATACAAATTTACCAAACGTGTTTCTATTTATTTTTTATTCCAAGAACAAGTTTACCAAATGCGTTTTTTTGTTCAAAAATTGTTCTCCGGAACAGCAACACTTTTTTCTATTTCTGTTCCCCGGAATAATTTTTAAACAGAAACACAAACAAACGCACCATTTATTTTTGTTTTCAGGAACAATTCCTAGAATTAATTCCATTTTTTTCTTCTCTTTCCTTTTCTTCTTCTTCTTCTTTTGACTGGTTGTCGACCTCGGCCATGGCCAGTGATGCCAAGCCATAGTGAGGCTTGTCAACCCAAGCTTTACCGTGGCTAGGCGAGGCTCGACCTCGCTAGTCCACCTCCAAGTTGGCGTCGCCTGGCAAGTGGCTGGGTGAGCTCGGCCTTGCTAGATTTGGGTGAGGTCGACCTCACTAGGCTAAGGTGAGGCTCGCTTGGCCATTGGCAAGGCTTGGCTTTGCCTAGATCTAGTGAGCTAGTGAAGCCGAGGCTCGCCTTAGCCAGGCGAGACTCCAACGAGCTCGTCGAACCTTGCCCAACTGGTAATGGCTAGCAATCGACTACAAAGAAGAAGGAAGACAAGAAAAAGAAAAAGAAAAAAGAGAAAAATATAATAAAAGTATTAAAAATTAAAAGAAACAAAAAAAATTCAAGAATCCAACCAAACGCATTTCTATCATAAGAATAGAAATTTTAAATAGTTATCAAGTGTGTTCTTTTGCTCAGAAATTGTTTCCAAAAATAAAATTAGAAAAAAATTATTTCTAAAAAAAAATTATTCTCAGGAACACAATCGTTATCAAATGCGCTTTAAGATTAACTAATGCGCTGAAACGATGTCTTTTTGGTCAAAATTCTAATAATTTTTATACCAAATCTTAATTAAATTTAGTTAAGACGTCAAAAAAATTTTCATAGAAAAATAAAATGACTAACTAAAAGAAATAGGGTAAAAGTTATAAAAAAGAAAACACTCTTGGGCGTGCGCACGCATAAGAAAACCATTGCCTACGGGCTACCACCCCATCGCTACACGCTAGCGCTCGTCCTCGTGGCCTCCTCAGCTCTTTTCGGCAATGGCCCATTGGCTGAGGAGTGAGGGCCTAGCCCTTCCTCTTGTAATCTTTTTATTTTATTTGATCTTTTTTTGTGTTTTTTAGCATTTTATTTTTAAAATCTAATTTAATTAAAATATAGGTTTAAAATTTAAGGTTTTGACCAAAATTATGTTGTTTTAGTGCTTTAGTTAATTTTTACATCACATAGGAACAAGAAAATAATTTTAAACAAATTACGTCGGTATTTTTGTTACCCAAATTTAGTGGAGTTAATGGAAAAATTATATTTATCAATATGAAAAGTTTTAGGATTTAATTATATTTTTGAAAATTTTAGAATTCAATTGTATTTTTCTGATAAGTTTCAAAACTTTTAGTGTACTTGCACAGTTAATTTATGGAGGAATTCCAATTTGAGCTTGATCTAAATAAAGGTCGAATAATATGGCATATTATATTATCTTGAAGACACTTATGTCTATCTTTAACTAAAAAATACCTTTTGAAGAATAATAGAAACTGGGTTGGACTTAATTAGCCTGTTGAGCTAATAATTAGTGAGCATGAGGTAACTCAAAATCAAACTATTCTATCTCAAGTAATTATTAAGCCGTTTTGAGCTCATAGTACACTCAGTTTTTTTTTTTTTTTGGGTGTAAATATGTTAATATCATTAATCATATGAGGTACAAAAGCTTAGGAGAATCCCTAGCATTTCATAAAAACTACTTGTGTGAGGAGATGGAGGAAGGAAGCCTCCATATAGTAGCCAATAAAAAATTTGTCTGGGAAGGCATGCACTTTTAGTAGAGTGATGCTCTACATCTTACAACCTTTTGAATCCTAGCCAACAAAAGATAAAGCTTAATTGACATGTTTTGAAACCGTCCGTGATTACATTCCCTTCAGATACAATAGATTATCTCTAAGAAAGACAGCTTGAGAAATTTCGATTTTCCCCCTAAAATAAGTTATACATAATTGCCTCAAGCACCCTTTTGATAGGAAAATTGTCCAAAAATCTTCCTTTTGTGTGACAGCTAATTCAGTTCTAAGCATTTCAGTTTGCAAATTTAGTCATAACCATTTTAATGATTTGTTAATTTTATTTCAAAACCTTTCAATTGTGCCACTTTAGTCTTTAACCTTTTGATGATTTACCAATTTAGTCATTCCAACAACCTTTGGTTGGAAATCGTTGATGTAGACGTTTACTGTTATACATGGCACAATTGGTATTAATATGGACATTTTTTTCCTCAATTTTTTTTTTTTATAACTTTTTCCTTTTTCCTCATATTTTTGTCCTTATTCCTCTATCAATCACTAGGTCTAGGCAAGGGATTGCAATTAGCCACAAACAAGGGCCGGCAAAGTCAACCTTGTTGGACTAGGTGAATGTCGAGCCTTGTTGGCCATTGGTGAGGCTTGACCCTCGCCTATGGCTTGTCACCGGCTGTCGCTGAGGAATGAGGAAAAAAAAGAAAAGGAAAGGAAAAAAAGAAGAAGAAGTTGAAATATTCTAAAAAAAATGTTTTTGTTAACGTTGGTCGTGTTATGTAAGATGACCAGTATCCATATTAGTAATTTTCAACTAAAATTAATTGTAAAAACCAAATTGTCACACCACCAAAAGGTTTGGAATTGAATTAGCATAATTAAAAGTCTAGAACTAAATTGATAAAATTCAAAGATTTATGATTAAATTAGAAACTATTTCATAGGTTTAGAATTTTTTTTGACAATTTCCACTTCTGTTTTTACCATAAATTAACTCCAAACGAGGACAAAATGAAGCCACGCAATCTCGAGTATCGTTCCTTCAAAGATAAAGGCTTCTTTAGTCCTTTTGCGACGTTCCATGATCTGTGGAAGATTGACATTTTCATCCCCGGCCCTCTAATATGGCAAGGCGTGGACCTTTATTAGTAATGGTGTAAGGAAAAAGAATGATACTTGGCTGACTAATATGAGAAGTTCTTCAGAATTTTTTTTTTTTTTGATAATAAGTTCTTCAGAGTTAAGTCGATTCTTTATTTTTTTTTCTATTTTTGTTACGACGAGAATTGATTTGATTCACTATTTTTTTTATTGATTTATAGTCGACTAATTAGAAAATACTAGTTGTAAAAATGTACTTATTGTACTCAATTGGATAGTAATTTTCAAAAATTATATAAGTTGTACAAATTTTTACATTTGATGATATTCATGAGAATGAAAATATAATTTGTAACGATGAAAGTTCTAAAGTAAGGTATCTATAAATAGTTTTAAATAAATTGGTGCTCCTTTTGCATGTTTATGTACTTTGAGATTCTTTTTGTATATACATAATAACATTTTGTGAAATTAGTGCAAACTATTCTAAAAACTTAAACTATTAGATGAAGACGTGGTTAAATATTTAATTATTCTAATACTTTCCTTTATACTTCTTCCGGTCTTTTTGTCTAGTATTGACAAAGACATATTTAATTTATGAGGCAAATGGGGTCTAGAAAAATTTAAACGCAGGATCTTTAGTTCTAAAATTATGTGAGATTTTGTGAGACTACTGCTAATATAAATGGAAGGATTGTGACATGGTGATTATATTGATTTAACTTTGCGGTATAATTGAGTGTTGGATACTACTGACATTTTTGTATTTATTTTGATGTAATAATATTTAATACACAACTGCCTATGCGAGTATGATATTTAAATACTAACTAGAAGAATAAGGACTTCTTCTTATGAAGATTTTCTCAAGGGTAACTAATTCACTGGAAATTGCAGTATATGTTACATGATTTCTTTTAATATTTTAGGATTTTCAATATGTTACAATTTTCATAGTCACCAAATAATTATTTGTTAATCTATAATCTTTTTTGATATAGCATGGGTATATCATCTATCAGTAGATAGGTTGAAAAAAAAAGACTTTTGAGTAATGAATGAAAGAGGATATTTGGGTTTTTATCTTATTAGCAAATTGATTAATTAATTATTATTTTCAATTAATACATTAAACAAATACCATTCAATTTTTCATCATGCTTCATTTTCTTAAATATAATGTTTTGGTAATTAAGTAAACATCTGTGTGCTCTTTGCATGTCACATTTTTTTTGTTGGTTTGAAACGATGATGCCTTTCATTCAAGGAGGACGGAAATTACAACCCATAGAAAGGGCGTTGATACATAGTAAATTCATTAACGCTTGAGGAGGGGATAAAGCCCAAGTAGGTGAAAGTGAGTTACGGGCGTGGGCCTTGGTAGCCCAATCAGTTGTAGCATTGGCTTCTCTTCGGCAATGTTGAATTTGCAGATAGGGAAAGGAAAGACGCAAAGCTATGGCGTTGGCAAGCTCTCCCATGGCGGCAGACTACGATCGTTGAAGATCTCCACAAGATTTAGACAATCAGACTCGATGATGAGGTGAGTTTCTTCTTGTCCCTGCTCTACAAATAAGTAAGAGTGGAGATGAAGGCTTGGATCTCACATTGCAAGGGAGAAGATGTGCGAACTGTACTGGTGAAATCGGCGAGTAAGATACTGGTGTGATCCCTACAGACACACGCGATTGCACTCATAGCAGTAGTTGTGTGAAAAGCCCCATCAATGTTGGCCTTGATGCTGCCCCGATCAGGTGGAGTCCATACTCGATTAGGGTTTAGTAGAACGTTTCCTTCTTTTATTGATTGCTGCACCGTGCTATTGTACAGTTTTGCTTCAGCAAGTGCCAGATCTACCAGGTGGGCAGGAGTGGTCTGTTGATGCCAAAAAGTGAAGTGGTTCCGCACCTTCCATAGCTGCCAAAGGATTGATGTAATGATCTCTCTAGAAGGTAAGCCTGATCGATTTTCAAATATATCCTCAAGCCATGCATCTATCCGATGTCTTCTGTAAGCTAAATGATCAATTTGTACACTAGAGTGAGACCAGATCTTCTTCGTCCATGGGCAAAATAAAAGGATATGTTCAGTAGTTTCAGGTGTGTGCGATGAACAAAACTGACATGCTGGGTCTTAAATGATATGTCACCAGAAGAGGTTAGCTTTTGTAGGGAGAGCATTATGACATAATGACCAAATAAAAACATGAATTCTTGGGGGCATCTTTAGATTCCAGATATGACGCAAGAGACGGGCCGATGGCTGGTACGAGGATGAGGCAAGATTATTGATTTTGGTGTGATCTGATTGTTTGAAAATGTGATAGGCAGTTTTGACTGAGTATTTACCTGTTTGTGTGCCTGTCCATATGATGTGGTCCATGATAGAAGCATGACTTAACGGAATAGTGATTATCTCCTCAACTATTTACTGATCAAAGTTGTCTCGTAGAATAGGGGTATTCTAGATATGCTCATTTGGGACTATAAAATCAGCTACCTGTGTTGGCTCTCCTCTAGGCGTTGGTTCGCTGATGATTCCATTGTCGAGCCATTTATCTTCACGAATATTAATCTGCTGTCCGTCACCAACATACCATTGTAGTTTGTTAAGGATAGCATTGCGACCTAAGAGTAAGCTCTTCCATCCCCAAGAGGAATTAGTCCCATTCCTAGCATGCCAAAAACTGCCCGAATGGAAATATAGACCCTTAAAAACTCTACCTCATAAGGATGAGGGATTTTGGAAAAGCCTCCAGGCTTGCTTTCTTAAAAGGCCTCTATTAAAGGTTAGTAAATCTCGAAAGCCAAGGCCCCCTTCCATCTTCCTATCTTTGAGTAGATCCCATACCCTCCAATGTATACCAGATCTAGTGCTGCTGGTCTGCCACCGGAATTTGGCTATTTTGCGCTCAATAGACTGATAGATAGAAACAGGAAGTTTGAATATGGACATGGTGTATTGTGGGAGTGCCTGCACTACCATTTTTAATAGTATTTCCTTGCCTCCTTTAGAGATAAAATGCTCTTTCCAACCTTCAAGTTTGGCATTAACATGACCCAAAATCCAAGCAAACATGTCTTTCTTGGACACACCCCAATCAGATGGAATACCTAGATACTTCCCTATCTTGTCTATAACAGGAACTCTTAATTCTGCGGCAAGATTTTGTTGTAAAAGAAAGGGACAGCCTCTACTACAGAATATACCAGATTTATTTCTATTTACAGCTTGCCCCGTTGCAACACAATACTGCTGTAAAATATTGGCTAGATTTTGGCTTTCTAGGGTACTTCCATGCAAGAAAAATATGGCATCGTTTGCAAAAAATAAATGGGAAATGGTAGGGCAGTACCGATTTAGTTTAATTCCTTTGAGAGTTCCAGAGTAGACAGCTTGGTGGATGAGAGTAGATAACAGGTTGGCTAAAAGGATGAACAAATATGGAGATAGTGGATCCCCTTGTTGTAGACCCCTTGTAGGATGGAAAGATTGCAATGGTTCCCCATTAAACTTAACGCTTAATATTGCGGTGGTGACACATTGCATCACCCATTTAACCCATTGATCATGAAACCTGAGTTGTTTAAGATAAGCCTCTAAAAAATTCCACTCAACCCGATCATAAGCTTTCTGCATGTCCAATTTTAATACCGCCTAAAAGTGTCTCTTCCTTTTTCTGATTTTTAAGTGATGGAGAACCTCCTGCACAACTAAAATATTGTCTTGGATCTGTCTACCTGTGAAATAAGCACTCTGTTCTGTTGAAATCAGTCCTGGTAGCCACTGCTTTAGTCAGTTTGCCAACACTTTGAAATGATTTTGTATATGAAATTGCAAAGACTAATGGGTCTATACTGTTCTAACCTTTCTGGGTGCAGAACCTTTGGGATAAGAGTAATAAGAGTTCCATTGAAGTTAGAGGGCATCACTCCTTAAATGAAAATTTTTGTATTGATGTGGATATATCCTCTTGTATTATATCCCAATGGTTGTGATAGAATAACCCATTAAAGCCATTGGGTCTTGGGGCCTTGGTGGCATCGAGTTGGAAAACAACTTGTTTTACTTCCTCCCTAGAAACAATTGCTATTAAGCTTGTAGTTATTTCTGTTGTGATTACCTAGGGACATTGCATGAGAACATGCTTATAATTTCGGTAGCCAGTCGAGCAATGAAGATTTTGGAAGTATGTTTGTGTTGTGTTCTTGAGCTGATAAGAGTCGTGGATCCAGCCAAGATGCTCATCTTTTAACATGCTGATGCGATTACGTTGTCTACGTTGTATTGTCGTCACATGAAAGAACTTTGTGTTCTTGTCTCCCCCCCTTAGCCATTGAATCCTTGAACGCATAGCCTAATATGTTCCCTCACGCTGCCATATATTGTGAATTTCTTCTTTCGGGCTAGTTACAAGGGCTTTATTGTAGTCATGACCTGGTTGATTGAGATGATGCTGAATCTGTTGTTGTAACAAGTTGATTTGTTCCCATCCATTGCTGAAGTGTGATTTACTCCACTTGGCGAGTGCAAAGGAAGTGCGTCAAAGCTTGCTGGTCAAAGATTGAGCCGGCGTCAATGATGAATCCCAAGCATTACCGATAATTAATCAATATGCCTTATCTTGAAGCCAGAAAGCTTCAAAGATGAAAGTTTCCTTCTGTCTTAAAGAGTTGGGTTCGGTGAGTAAAAGAAGAGGACTGTGATCTAAGGCTAAAGCAGGATAAGCAAAAACCTCCGCTGTCGGGTAAGTTAATCTCCAATCAACTGTGCATAGGGCCCTATCGAGTCTTTCCTTTATAGCTTCATCACCATCTCTGTTGTTCACCCATGTATAGAAGCAACCCTTGCTTTCGATATCCATAAGCATGCAATCATTTACAAATTCGCTGAAGGAATGCAATCTATATGGCTCCGCTATTTTTTTGCTCGCATTTTCCCAATGATATAGTATGTCATTAAAATCGCCTAGACACACCCATGGTAACGTATTTGAAGAACTGATTTGTCTGACATCTGCCCATGCTTGCTGTCGTTGTTGGTATGTCGATGGTGCATGAAGACATGTGAGTCTCGTGGTTATAGCACTTTGATTCTCTGTACAAATAGGGTCAATAAAGTGGCTGGAAGAGTGATCGACAGTTAAAGACACTTCCTGATCATTCCAAAAAATTACCAACCCTTCGACCAAACCCATAGTATTCACCACAAAACAACTTGAAAGTTTCAGCTTCCTCCTCAGATTATGGATCACCATTTCTTGATTTTTCGTTTCCATCAAAAAAACAACATCGGGCCTTTCATAGGCCACAAGGGCCTTTAATGCTTGAATTGTCAGGGGGTTGCCCAGCCCCTGACAATTCCAACTGATGATCCTCATTTGTCATGTGGTGGCTTTTTTGGGCAAGCCACCACGGCCCATTTTCCAACCCCTTCAGTGGTAAAGATAGGGGTATCCATAAGGTTTGAGTTGTCTAGCACTTCGTTTACATTAGAACACATCTCGTAAGGATTATATCTTTTGGTTGTTTTTTTTTTTTTTTTCAGTGGACTAGACTTTGTGGTCGACCTTGGAGTTTTGAGCTTTTTACTGATCGAGGAATCCCCGGCTGCATTGTTGAATAAAGTTAACTGGTTCATCACAGGGGATTTCTATTTTGGATCAACAAGAGAAGAAAGTTGTTGCGTACTTGTGGCATTGCAATGCGGGGGCTGTTTTGCGCTAGTCTCCGCAGTGGCTGGTTGCTGAATATTAATCTGAGGTGCTTCAAGGAGTAAGGGAGGTGGCTACGGTTGAGTTTCTAGTATGATTTCTTCAACATCTTCTTGATCCAGGTGCTGCTTATAAAATACAAACCAGAATGGGCTATGTTGTTTGACCTCTGCCTTCAACCATTGACCATAAGACAAGTTGTCATTTCCATCTATTTTTGCTGCATCATAAGGAATGTCTTTGCAATACATGTCATAATGGCCTAGGATTCCGCATGAATAACAATAATGTGATAGGCGTTCATACCGAAAGTCGATCCATATGTGTTTCCCATTGAATCTGATAAGTTTACCAGATTTCAGAGGTTCCTTTAAATTAAGTTCAACTTTTGCCCTCACTGATCTAACTGAAGTACTGTCTTTGCTATCAATTCTCACCTCCTGCACTGTGCCAAGTTGTCTAACAGCTTTAATGATCATATTTTCAGTACATCATTCGAGAGGAAGTCCATAAATTTGCACCCAGAATGCACAAGTTGTAAAGTCATAGCAATGCAAAGGAGTATTGGGCAACCAAGGTTTCATAGTAATAAGATGATTTCCGAACAACCAATGGCCATTATCTAAGATTCGCTGCCTCTCCCCTTCGGAAGTGAATTTAAATACATAGAGCCCCTCTTCCTGTTGTGAAATTTCGACTTGATCATTGTGCCATGCTCTTTTTAAGGTATTATGAAAAGCTAGAAAGTTGATAGTAGGATTGGACAGAATTTTACCTATTAATGTGAGTTTACATTCTTGCAGCTTCGCTGATGGTACTTCATCTTCCCAGATTTCCACTTCCTGTTCAGGCCAGAGTCGTCCAAGTCTGTGGCAGAGTGCAGCAACCCGGGCATCTTCTTGTTGATGAGATTGTTCCATTAAAACTATCGATAGGAGGTGAATTGGTGCAACATGCAAACATCGATGGAGATGGCATCAAAAAAAGTTCAGACGTTGGGACTACCCAAAGACACAGGGGAAGAAAAATGGAAGTGCGATGATGGTAAAAGTGAAGATTGAAGGGAATTCGCTCTAGTGGATGATGAGGTAGAGATGGGTAGCGAAAGGAACCTTGCATGAAAGGAGTACGGACAGAAAGAGGGAGGCAGAGTTTGCAAGGATGGAATGGAAGATACAATTAGTGGAATTCCATATTGAATTGGCTGTAATTGTATGGGTAATGTGATGAAAGGAAGAAGATGGAGGAAAAGCCACCGATTCAAAACAGGAAATAGTTCATCTAACTGTAATTGGAATAGGAAGATTTGCGATGGGTGGAAATGCAGTTTGACGAGAAGGGTAGATACTAAGGGAAATTGCCATTAAGAAGGCAAGAGGTAGAGAAGCAGTGGAATTAGGGTTCAAAGAAGACTTAACAGATTACCATGACGGTAGAGGAAGACTCGACAAGATGAGAGAGAAAATCTAAGAGCTTTTTACTATCTTTGCATGTCACATTGGTCCACGCATTTCCTATAAAAATTTGGGAATGGATAATATTTTGACACATGGCGCAATCATTGAAGCCTGTTCTACCTAACTTTCTAATTATGTATAAGTTTATAGTTTTTTTTTTAATTTATCGGAAGCTTATGATTCATTTATTTTGCGGAAAATAAATAGTTTCATAAAAATAACGTTTATATTGCTTACAAAAATGAATGAATGAAAATATTGTTATCATTTATGAAAATTTTTAGATATACTGTTATGAGTAACGAAAACAGTTTTTGTTAACTAATTATTTCAAACTATATAAACTATCATTTTTAGGAAAATTTCTTTCCAAATATTTTAGCTTTCTGCTAAACAAACTCACTCTTAACAACACTTCAATTCTTTTTAGCTACCATCGGATCTTTGCAAGGTTAGATTGGCGACACAGACAAAAGACAGAGCAGCAAGAGATACTGCACAACATATCATACATAGAAAGACAAACGCGGATTTTTATTGAGAGCTTCTGTATGTTCGATAAACTGAATAAGGAACACCAGAACGTGCTGAAAAAACTTGTCTTCGCTAGAGAGCGTAAGCTGAGACGATGGGACTTCTCACAACGTGAGTTCCATTGATCTCCTTCCAAGTGATGTAACCATAGTTACCTATGTAATTGCTCCGCGGAATCGACCCTTCCAAAGAGATCTCTACCGTCAAGTTGAACTCGGCTCTGTCGTACTTGCTAGTGAACCACAGCTCCGAGGGTTTTGCTATGGCCTTCATGCTCGACGGAGTTGTCACTGTGGCCTGGTAACTTGCAGGCCCATCGGCCACGTTGGTTAGGATTCTTTTGAAAGTGGCGCTCGTGGTGTTGGTGTTGTTGAGGATGACTATGAATGAAGGGTAGTTGATGTCGAGAGTCGCGGATGCGCAAGAGAGGTTCAATCTCCTGCTTATGATCTTTATCTGATTGGCGGAATAGTTCATTCCGCAGAGGAAATTGACGTAATCCTCGGGTTCGATGTTGTAGATCAGACCCGGATCTGAAGCCTTTTCGGGATCTATATGTCCTGCTCCGAAATCAAGAGGCGTTCCTGAAGCTCGGGTGGTCATGTCGATGATGGTTTCATTGGTGTTATCGAGAATGTAAGCCGTGGTCATCATTGCCGATCGGATAGCAGCGGGGCTCCAATCTGGATGGGCCGATTTTAGCAGCGCAGCGACTCCAGCGACATGAGGAGCCGACATGGAAGTTCCCGATAAGAGCGCGTAGTTGCTAAGCAAGGAGCTCTGACCTACCCGCACTATTTCTCGGTTCGGTGCCCATGCCGCCAAGATATCAACTCCAGGAGCTAATATATCTGGCTTTAAGATCCACGGGGCCTGACGGTCCGGTCCTCGAGACGAAAACGATGCTACCTGAGGAGCTGGTTTGGTCCCGAAAATGGTTATCAAGAACTTGATGCTGACCATCGGATTCTCCGACTTCAGCAAGTAGTCCTTGATTCTGTCTCCATCTTCGCGTACGACGGCCACGAACGGAATATTGAAGTCTTCGGGTTGGAGAAAAGCCCCAGATTCGGTACTGAAGATGGCACCTGCAGCTCCAGCTCGGGTGATTTCGTAGGGATTGATTCCGTCGCAGAAAACTATCTTGCCAACGACATCCTTCGGGTCAAGAGAGGAACTGTTGCAGATTTCCTTGCTTCTGTTGCCGCGGCCAAAGTATAGAGGAACTCTTGAGATAAGCAGATCTTCTGGGAAGATGGATTTTCCTCTAACAGTTAGGGTTCCGTTCCCGAGGAATATATTGGCCTCAAAGTCCCTCGATATGGTTCCAGCGCCAACAGTCGTTAGCCACGGAGCTCCATTTAGCATCGTGTATCCTCGAGGGCCGTGGTTACCTGCTGAACAAGCAACGAAGATTCCTCTCTCCATTGCTGCGAAAGCTCCCACGGCGATCACATTCTGGTCGAACGGTTTCTCGGTAAATCCAAGCGATAGAGACAATATATCGACACCGTCCGCTATGGCTTGGTCCATGCCTGCTAGGGTGTCCGTCGCAGCGAAGTCGTTGTCGTCGTTCTGGAATATCACCTTGTACATCGCGAGCCTAGCAGCGGGTGCCATACCTGTTGCCGTGCCCTTGGCATAGCCGAAGTAGCTAGCGTCCCTCACGAGGCTCCCGGCCGCTGTGGACGACGTGTGGGTCCCATGCCCGAAGGAATCCCTCGGGGAATCATAGTCATCAGTCGTCGATATGTTCAAGCCATGCTGCTTCATTCCTTTGCTGAACGATCGGGCTCCAATGAGCTTCCGGTTGCAGTTGGACGAGTTGAAGTCCACCCCGGACTCGCAAGAGCCTCGCCATCTCTCCGGCACGGGGGACATGCCCTTGTCCTTGAAGCTCTCGCTCTCGGGCCATATCCCAGTGTCTACTATGCCGACGATCACGCCGTCGCCGAATTTGGCTCTTGGCCAGAGGCCTGTCTTTCTGTTCAGGCCAAGGAACTTAGGAGTATATGTTGTGTGAGCGTTTCCGAATGTGTCCGGATACGATGCAACATGACCAGGAACCTGTTCCAGCTTCTCCAATTGGGACTGTGACAGCACTGCACTAAATCCATTCAAGGCATGGTTGTATGTGTAGAGATGGGTCGGATCAATTTCGTCGGGGGACGACGATAGGGACGACAGAAGCGATGTGTACCAGTCATGGTGACGTGAGAACGAAGCGGGCAATGCCGATTCGTCCATGTAGATTATGTAGGGTTTTCGGTAGCCTTTGGCCGAAGCGGACACTATGGTTGAGATGACAAGGAAGAGCTTACAAAGCATATCATATTCCATTGTCATTCCGTATAGATATCTGAAACTGAACTGTGTTTATGTTACAATTATAAAGGAAGATTAACCTGGGGTTATATAGAGGACCATATCTCGTGCAAAAATATGTCAAGAGGCGATTATTGCGATCAAGTCAATGAAATCAAAATTAAAGATGCATTTTTAGCCGGCGAAGCAAGACAAGTGCAGATAGTTGACTTCGAAATATCGTTTTCAAGGATAGTTGACTTCGAAATATCGTTTTCAAGGAACGTACGCACTGCGTACTTAATTTTATGATACAGATTACGATATGCCAAATGAACATTGTTCATTGAATCATCGAATGCGATCTTAGATTCTATTGGCCCACCGTACATTCCATCGGCCGAGAAGGGCAATAAGCTAAAAAGGATCTGAAATTGCCAACCTCCTAGCAGGTTGAATCGAAAGAATCTCTCCGGGGAGAGACATTCAAAAGGTATGGTTTATTCAAGATTTCGGTCGACATGGGAATCAATCTAATGAAAAGAAGGAAGAAAGACGGTTCTCAACCTTCTATCTTGTTATCAGACGGCATAATTACCCCCGCAAACTTAGCAATCTATCTTGCCGGTGAAGTCGGCGATCAGGCAATTGTTCGTATTTTCCAAATGGAATCAATTTGCCCAGCTAGTATCGGACTGGAATAAGATTCAATTCAAAGAGCAGAACATCAAAGAACATTGACATCAACAACATAAAAAGCTGCCGAAAGAATTTTTGGAGTTTGAAGGTGTCCAGCGCAGAGATGCGAAAAGCAAAAAGTAACGATTTTAAGGACGTGAAGCCAAACGGGCATTGGACTCCCGATCAATATACTATCCGGCTCGCCAAGATTTACTGCTACCCTCTCTAGATGAAGAAATGCATATCCTATCTGAAAGGTTCCCAATGCAAGAGCTAAAAGGAGCACTTCTTAGAATTTCATGACACCATGAAAGCACATGCAATTCTTTGTCAACTCTCTTTAACAAAATTTTCGGCAAACTTGTGACACTAGCCTTACAATTAGCAAACTTTCCCCGCTCATTGAGGCTAGCTGAAAAACCTCAAGGGGTGGACATCCACTTTAAGGGTACCTATCATATTTTGTTGGTTCACCCATGACGGGATGTGTACAAGGGGCACGGTTAGCCCTAATGAGATGTGTGTTCAACAGGCACCAATTGCCTATGATGAGGTGTGTCTTGAGAGATACCTCTTGAAGAAGTTTGAGTGATTATTTTTAAGGGAAGTTACAAATAACTTCTATAGATAACCATCATATTATGAGATAGAAAAAGAACTTATGAAGAGAACGAACATTCTTCTCTCTCTCTCTCTCTCTCTCTCTCTCTCTCTCTCTCTCTCTCTCTCTCTCTCACAATGAATAACATACAAAAGACTTCCATTATCTAAGCAACACCGACACAGACATGCGACATGACATAACACGATACGCTAACACATTAGGACACATTGTATATTAAATATACATAACTATTTCAATCAAATTAACAAATAAATAAATAAAATAATAAAAAGAGCTTAGAATGAATTTATAATAAAAATATTAATTCACCATTTGTTAATATCATTCGTTATTTCAATTTGACAAATTCAATTACATTCTAATATTTTATAAAACTTGAAGGGAAAAAAAAATCCACATTTTGAACTCGCAAGTCAAAATATGTCAAAAGAGAAGAAGAAAAAAAAACTTGGGGGATAAATTACATGTCACAGGAAGTGAGAATCGGAAGAGAAGAAAATACTAAATTTTTCTTCCTTTCCCTTTATTTATTTTTATTTATTTTTATTTTTTTACATATTTACATTTTGACCCACTATTTATTGAAAACTTTTAAAATTGACTTCGTGTATGTCGGAATTCTAGACTCGAGTGTCGGAGAGTATTGGGAGAGTTGACCAGGTGTTGGATTTTCTAACACATGTTGACTAAGTGTCGGACTCTGACTCGACATGAAGGCTTTTGAAAAGTGTCAGTGCTTCCTAATCCATTACTACTTTGAAAAGTCAATTGGCATTAACGCTATGGAATGAGAATACTTTTATTGTGATTGTATTAGAACCATTGTGAAGTTGTAGATTCATTTATTGTATGTTGATGATTCAACGTATATTCATAGGTAATCATTTTTATTGTATATCAAGAGGTTAACATTGGTACCGGAGCTTATGTTTATGATCTCTATTTTTTTTTCTATTGAATTTTTTCGCTTGTTATTTTGATATTGAGATTGAAAGGTTAAACTTCATATTTCCGACATGTTTATTGCTCGGAAATTGCAATATGAATGATGAAGATGAGCCGATGTGAAGATTGGGTTTGGAGGATGTAGACGATTGCTCTTTTTTGGTCGATTCACGAAATACTTTTTTGGCGAAAATCGAATTCTAATCATACAAGGTTAAAGATCTCATCAAGACGAGCAGAACAGCGGGTCACACTCTTCCGGAAGACACAATACGCACCTTCACGCTCAGCTGTGAACTACAATGTCGTCAATGATGCGCCCCATGTTCGGCCACATGTTGAGCGCGTGAGGGCCACACACACGTCGCTCAATGCCATGGTTGACATGATCAATGACGTCATCCACTCGACCTGATGATTCGACCTAGTTGACTAGTCAACTAATTAGACTCAAGTAGTAGGCGTGGTCTGGGCTAAGCGCATGCATCACACGTGCTATGCGTGTGGATGTGTGGAAGCTCCGATCGAGGTTGGTTTTTTTTTTTTTTTTGGTTAATCTTACTCTATTCCTACTCTGCACTCACTCTTAGACTTTTGCCTTACCTCTTGCAGAGCGTGGGAGTCGAAACCCACTCCTGAAACTTACGCGTCCCCATCCCATCCCCTCCTGAGAAGATGATGATTTAAACCCCTCACCTTCCTCTTCCATGTTGGAAGGGTGGCCACTGGGGCGAATCCCAGTGGTTCAATCGAGGTTGGTTTTGTTGTGATTGTATTGAAGTATTCTACACTGTGGTAAAATTATTTTACATGTTCAAGCTTTTAAAGGTATAAAATGCATACGAAATATGTGTATTTTTTGGGTATAAATATTTATTTATTTCTTATTTTTTGTATATGCTTAAGGTTTTGGAAATATAGAAGCTAGCCCACATGTAAATGGTCACATATAGGTTGTGTGGAGCTTTGTTCAATGATAGTATGTATATATTCTGATGTGCTTGCAATTTCTTGGTTTTGAGCAAACTTGAACAATGGCTAGAGCTTGGGAAAGATTCAACCTAAGTTTCCTACCTATCGGATTAATCTTAAAGTTGCATAAGTCCAGATGCAATTGTGACCTTTACAATGCTTTCTTCCGGTTCGTCTCTTCCTTGATCATCTCTATCATAAACATTGCGAGCTCGCCTTTGAGATTGACATATCTAAATGTCCACTTATGTTATTTGATGTTATATTACTCTTACTCTTAAGGCTAGGTGAGTCCTGCCCTAAAAACCTATGAAGCATGGACACATTTTAGGAGCTTCTATGTTGTGTCGAACATCCCGACATGTGTCCAACATGCTTGGATACGCTAAAAATCCAACACGTGGTCAATTCTTTCTGACACGCTCTGACACACGTGTTTGGAATTGTGAGAGGCCTGGTGGTTTCAGGGGTGGGTCTATAAGTTCGAAGGGAGAGAAAATTGTTGAAGAAGGTGACGAAAGGTGGAGGCAAGGGTGAGGGAGCGGAGTCGAGGTTGCGAGTGACGGTGAGGTCGCGACTGCAAGGAGGAGAGCCACGACTATGATGCTGCGTGGAGGACCGGAGGCGAGGTTGCGGCTACAAAGGAGGAAGGGCCGGAGGTAAGACGGTGAGCAATTGCGATGAGACAATCGAAAGAGAGCAAAGATCAAGATGAAGAGAATCAGGCAATGAGGAGGAAGAGGAAGCTGTGGAGAAGGGTTTTAGCAAGAAGAGTAGATAAATTTTAAAATGGGGATTGGAGGGTGGAGTGTGGGGGATGATTTCAATTTTTAAGGAAAATGACAGCCTTTATAGGTGATGGGAGGGAAGAAACGAGGAAAGAAACTAGGGGTGGAAGGGGGGTGGTTTAAAATGGGGCTTCTGATGTGGAGGGTGGAAGGGATGACTTCAATTTTGAAGGGAAATGACAGCCTTACAAGTGATGGGAGGGGAGAAATGAGGAAAGAAACCGGGGGTGGAAGGGGGTGGTCTAAAATGGGGATTCTGATGTGAATGGTGGAGGGGATGACTTCAATTTTTAAGCGAAATGACAGCCTTGACAGGTGATGGGAGGGAAGAAACAAGGAAAAAACCGGGGGTGGAAGGGGGTGGTTTAAAATGAGGATTCTGATGTGGAGGGTGAAGTGTGAGGGATGACTTCAATTATTTTTTTTTTTCAATTTTTAAGGGAAATGACAGCCTTGATGGGTGATGGGACTGAAGAAACGAGGAAAGAAACCGAAGGCGGAAGGGGGGTGGTTTGGTGGTGTGGCGGAGAAAGAAATGCAAGAGGGAAATATTTTTGGGGGGTTGGGTTTTGGGGGAAGGTTTTCGTGGTGTGGTGGGGTTGCGGAGAAAGAAACGCGGGAGGGAAATATTTTTTGGGGGATGGCGATTTTTGTTTTGATGGTTTTGGTGGGGGTGGGAGAAGGGGAGGAGAAACGAAGGAGAATATTGGGCCGCAAGGTTTTTTTTTAGAAAATAAATAAGTAGGGCTAAAAGTGATTTCAAAAAAATTAAATACTTAATGTTAAATAATGACAAATTTTTGTCATTATAGAAAATCATAGATTTATATAGATAAGTTGATTCTAATCTTTTGTTAGTTATTAGTTTCATCAATAATTTTTATTAAAATTAGAAATATATTCTCAATAACTATAAATATGTCTTTTGAATTTCCTATGAATAGATTTATTAAATTATTAATGTAAATTCATTGTAAGCTCTTTTTTTTATTGTTTATTTATTTGTGAATTCGAATCAAATTAATTAAAAATATATTCATTTAATATATAACGTGTCTCAACGTGTCGGAATTCTCTATTTTTGAAAAATGATGTGTTGATATATTGTGTTGTGTCATGTCACGTGTTTTGTGTTACGTGTCAGTGCTACTTAGCTAAAAACCAAGGCGGATGGCATCCATATACACGTGTGTGTGCATATTGCCCTCAACTTTCTCCTGGATAGGTCATAACCTCAGCACCATCTTTCCTGAGAAAAACACAGCTTTTGTATTTAAGCCGATACAATACCAAGCTTAGAGCTACCTATACTTAACCTTCGAATCTCAACTCAATGTCAATCAAGTACTAAAATTTCTGTTTGAGCTTTGACTCGACTAGAAAATCGAGATATTCAAGTTCAGTTGACTTTACTCAGCTAAAATTAATTTATAAAGGAACTCGAGCTTGAGCCTGATATCCACCAAAGCTCACATAATAAGTGCTTATTATATAATTTTGAGGACATCCATGTCTATTTTTAACCAACAAGCATCTTTTGAGGAAATTGAGTCAAGGTTGATTAGGGTCGCAAGCCCGTCGAGCTGAGAATTGGTGAATGTGAGCTTGACGTGACAAGATACTCCAATAGCTCGAGCTTGACGCAAAAATCAAATCAGTCGATCTTGAGCGATTATCAAGCTATTCCGAGCTAGTCGCAAGTTGACCTGGTTTGTTCATTAGGACAAGCTGTACAAATTGCCTCCCGCACCTTTTTGACTTTAAATCAACTCCAAACGTTGACAAAATGAAGAGACAACACCAACCGTATATTGACATTTTCTTCATTTGTGGATATTCCCAACTTACACTGGACCTGGTCCTCTAATATGGCAAGGCATGGACTTAAATTAGTAATGGTGCATGGAAAAAGAATGATATTTGGCTAACTAATTGGAGAAGTTTTTCGGAGGTAAATTGATTCTCTCTCTCTCTCTCTTTTGTTACCGCAAGAATTAATTTGATTCACTGTTTATTTTATTGAGGTAAGGTCGAATAATGAGAAAATACTAGTTGAAATCTCGTGCATGGCACGGGTTTGAAAATGTACTTATTGTTAACTTAGTTGGATAGTATCCATTTCAGTATTTACCTAAGGTGTACAAAAATTGTACAAAAATTTACATTTTATGGCATTTACGCATAAAAATATATTTATTGACAATGAAGGTTCTTAGGTAATGTGTCTCTAAAAATAGCATCTAATTAATTGGGACCCCCTTCTGCATATCCATATAAGATGAGACTTTTTTTATTTTTTTTTGCGTATAAATAAACTAAAGTATTGCGACATTGCGATTATATTAACTTTTTTTTTTTTGGTCGGTCATACTCTATTTATACTTTAACTCTCACTCTTAAACTTTTGCCCTGTAGGGTGTAGGAGTTGAAACCCATATTTGAAACTAAATCGACTCTTCCCAATCCCCTTGAGAAGATGGAGATTCGAACCCCTCACTTTCCATTTTTCATATGGGAAGGGTTGACCCTAGTGGTTGATTATATTGATTTAACTTTGAAGTATAATTAATGTAAGATACTAATGACATCCTTGTGTTAATTTTGAAGTCATAGTATTAAATATATAATTGCCCATGTGAGTATGATATTTAAATACTAATTATATGAATAAGGACTTCTTTTCATAAAGCTTTTCTTTATGATATATGATTTTCTATATTTTAAGATTTCCCGTATGTTACAATTTTGGGAAAGTTGTCCAAAAGTTTTAAACTTATTATACGTTTGTTAATTCAATTATAAATCTTTTAATTATACTAATTTAATCTTAAACAATTTCATGTTTTGCCAATTTACTTCATTTGCCCAATTTTAGCCGAAAATCGTTAATGTGAATGCCAGCTATCATAATTGGCACAATCAATATTGATATGGACAATATTTAATGATAAATTAATATTCTATCAATTTTTTTTTATTTTCTTTGTTGTATTTTCTTCTCTTTTCCTTCTTTATTTTTGTTTTTTCCCTTTTCTCTACTCTTCTTTTCTTCTTTTTCCCTTTTTGCCTTTTTGTGACCAAACAATTATTTGTTAATTTATGAGCTCTTTACATGTCACGCTGGTTCACTGATTTCCTAAATTTTTGGCAATGTATACTTTCTTTTTTCTTTTTTTTTTTGGAAGCACAGAGCAGAAACTCGATACCTTCAACTGGGAGGCCGTCAAGAGGAAGCCAAAGTCCGAGTCTTTCAATATATCCAATTAGATCCACCTTCACTCAAAAGCTTAAGTAAATAACTTATGAGTAAATTAACAGCTCAATATCATACTTCTTTAATGTAAAAATTTTTTAGCACAACTCACATGTACATGTTAACAATTTCCTTCTCACGTGTGAGCTCAAGTGTTAGATTTGCTTTCTCTTAATTAATGTATCTTTTTGTATCAATCTATCTCAATCAAAATCTCCAATGCCAAACTTCATTCCTTGTCTCTTTCTCCATGAGCCTTTGTTCCACGGTAAAAAATCATAATTGCTTTTTCATGGTAGAAAAGCAGCCCAAGTGCCAAAAATTGGCACTGGGAGACACTTAAATACCAAAACTTCGAAAATGTACACTTAAGTGCTAGTTATGGAATACTTAGGCTGCACATGACAACGCTTCTATTTCGGGGAAGAGTTTTTTTTTTTTTAATAGAAATAGTTCTTTTCTATTTTTGTTATGGGGAATAATTTATGAGTAAAAGAACCCGTTTGGTAACAACACAAAATTTCTACTCTTGGAATAGAAAAAGAATAGAAATGCGTTTGGTAATGCAACAATTTCTTTTTTCTATTTATTCAATTTTTATTCTTGCTCACAGATTGCCGCCGTCGCTTCTGCATGACTATCGGCCGTTGACTATCATCGCGGACCACCGCCAGAAGCCCGTCGGCTACCGATGACTGCGGGTTGCCTCCGGCAGCCAGAGGCGGCTATCGATCGTCGGCGGCCAATGGACTTGTGGCGGCTGTCCGACAACCGGCGGCGGCAGCGGCAGAGACTAGCAATGGGCGGTGGCTCCGAGCGGTTGACGGTGGCCGCAGCAATAAAGAGAAATAAAAGAAAAAAAAATTAGCTTATTTCTAAAAATTGTTCCCAGGAACAATAAGCAATTTTCTTTTGCGTCTCGTTTCTGCTCCAAATTTATTCTTGGGCCAACTTTCTATTCCGGGGAATAAAAAAACAACTTGGCATTACCAAACGGGTTTCTGTCATTTTTTTGTTCCCAGAAACAAAAGAACAAATACTATGAGAAACATAAATGTTCTTATGTGCTACCTTAGGTGTCACTCTGGCCAAATGGTTGATGTGGCAATTTTCCGGCGATTTTGGTCCAAAATGGCATCGTTTTGCACGCTGACGTGGCAAGAAAATGCAAAAACGACACTGTTTCGTGTTTGATGTGTAAGTAATAATATAAAAATTAATTAAATTAAATTAAAACTTAATTTTATTTAACATATTCTAAAAATTAAAAAAAAAGGGGGGAGGTCGAAGGGGGCGGCTAAAGGCTGAGCCCTCACCGTTGCTGGGAAGGGCCGGTGGTAGAGGGGGGAGGGTCGGCCGGGGTTGCTGGCCCTCGGTCGACCGGCAATCAGGGCTGTGAGCCCTCGCCCCAAATCTGGGCGAGGGCTTGTGGGCCCTCGCCGCCGGTCTTTGGCCAAGGCTTGACAACCTCGGCCAACCCTCCCCCCTCCGTCACCGGCCTTTCCCGGCGGCGATCTAGGCGAGGGCTAACGGGCCCTCGCTGCCTCCCCGCTGCCGCCCAGATCTAGGGCGAGGGTAATGGCCCTTGCCGCGATCCGGTGAGGGCTCACGGCCCTCACCGCCAGTCAACCGGGGGCCAACAACCCCGGCCAACCCTCCACTGTCCGTCATTGGCCCTTTCGGCGGTGGGGCGAGGGCTCAGCCCTCAGCCACCCCATTCGGTCTCCCCCCCCCCCCCCTTTTTTTTTTTAATTTTCAGTTTTTTAATTTTTAGAATATTTTAAATAAAATTAAGTTTAAATTTAATTTAATTAATTTTTATATTATTATTTGCACATCAGATACGAATTGGCGTTGTTTTTGCATTTTAATGCCAAACTCGCCGGAAAATTGCCACGTCAGTTATTTGGCCAGATTTTCGCCGGAGCGACACCTAATTGTTCCATTTAATTTCGAAACTGGCACTTAAGTGTATCTTTTCAAAGTTTTGGCACTTAAGTGTTCTCTTGTGCCAAGTTTTGGAACTCCAGGTATCCTAAACTCGCTTTTTCATTATTGAGGTCTTGACCTTTAAGTCTTTCCCAATAATCAACTCTGGAGGTTCTCTTCTTTTTACGCATTGGGGTTTCAAAGATTCAACCTCCATCGAAGGAAGGCCGGAGGCAACCCCTCTTTCATCCTTTTTTGCTCTCCCCCCTTTTTGGTTTTAAAGAAGTCGAAACAAGAACCCACCTGCAGTTATAGTAGCTGTAAAGCCCAAGTTCAATCGCCAGCAAATGAGTCAGTAAAGTTCTCTAGGAAGTCAGCCTATTACTTTGACCACATAAGAGGATGCAATAAGAAAGTCTAAGATCTCGGCGAGCTTGAAACAACGAACTTCATGTTATCTAAAATATACATTTTTTAGGGATATAATTTTTAAAATAAAAATTTATCCTTAGACATATTGACCCACTTTTCTCTATTAAGTAACAGTTATTCCACCACACGGTTTTCCATATTTGTACATTTTTGTTGACAATCATCCATTTGGAAACCACCTTAGTTTATAAAACACGATTGTTCGTTTACATAAGGGCATGCCAAGGTTCAAGCCAAATCCTCTCTTTCGAAAATACACCATCAATATATGAGGCGATTGGGTTAGTAGAGTGCGCCCGTAATTGCTATCGAATGTTTATAGGTTTCCATTGCATGCAAACTTGAATAATGACTAGAGGTCATATTTATTTTACTTGTGCATTCCACGTATGATTCTAATTGATGCTTGAATTCCTTTCTTTAATGCATGATTCGAACCATTCATTTTATCTTACACTTCATCCACTCCATCCCTAGTCTTTTTCTCCGTACTTAACCAAGAAGTTTGCCATGAGGCCCACACTCCTATACTAGTACCCCCCACCATTCGGAAACCAGAGATTGGCGGCTCACCAATCGACTATCGACTTTGATACAATTTATTGGGAAGCATGTAACAAAAATTTGATACCTTCAGCCGGGGAGATCACCAAGAGAGAGTTCAAGTACGAGCCTATTAACATATATAGTTGAACTATGACAAAAGAGAAAAAAAACACATATCTAGTTGAACTCACCCTCATCCAAAAGTTTAAGTTAATGAATTATGTGACAACCTGAATTTTCAGATTTCGTTTTCGATTAAATAAATCGGGTCTTTCATTGACATGCCTATAGTGCTATTCTCTGAGCTGATCACTCATGAGATAACTAAACTATTTGGGGAAGCCATTAAGGAATCTAAACGCAATAGACTTGAGAATTCGATTCAGAGTCGACTACTTGACCGTGTTGATCTACAAGGGTCATTACGACATCGTCAAAAATCGATTAGAGACTGGAGATAGGTCGATTCGATGGAGATATGTGATTAATGCGTGGGTGATTCCACTTAATTGCAAAATTCTCGTCGATTGGTACTAGACCGATTTTTCTGTCATTTCTATACCCGGTGTCCATATTTGAAACTTCGAGATTTTCACAACAACCAAGAGTCACTAATGATTCGAAGATGTACACTGTGACTTGAGATAAATCGATCATGGGTTAATTACACAAAAAATTTCTAAAAGCTACCCGGTAGACTAGGTCATGCTAAAATCGCATCATATTGAAATTAATCACGAATTGGAACCCGATTATAGAAATTGAAAGTTCTATCATGTCACGATTCATTACAAGAACGTCGACTCATCCTCCGAAGATTTTTCGGAGATCCTGAGATTTTTACGGAAAATTGTTTCGAACGTTGCGGAAAAATAATGAAAATTCATATGGGCTAAGTCGAAGGAAGTTTGGACTTCAAAACTGAGCCTTTGGATGTTAGGGACTTACCGATAATTGTATGGGATTTTTCTTTAACAAAATCAGACGTCGAATTGGAAAGAATTGCGAAGAAATTGAAACCCCAAAGTTATGAAATTCGGATTTAGGGTTGGATAGCAATTTTGACATCAAAATTGGATTATTTTGGTGGAAATTTGGTTGGAAAGAAATAGGGGACATGCAATTAATTTAAGGGATTGGGTTGCTTGACTATGGCGCCCTCATCCCTAGCTTCTTCAGCATGCTGACCAGCTGCCCTCCACCTTCGTCGCCAACCTCCCACACGTTCCTTTCCCCTATGCCAGCTACTCTTGTTTAGCTTTCATTTCTTTTTCTCCATTGGAAGCTTAGCTGCCTCGAAATCACATCCACTGAAGCCGTCTTCAACGCCAGCACCTGTTACCACTTCCCTTCTTTGAGTCCCCCTCCAGTTGCCTCGAAGATCGTTGTTTTTCACCGAAGTCAAGACTAGTGGTCGATTGACCGCATGCCACAACACCTCGCGATCCAGCTGTTGTGTACCCCTCCCCTTCTTCACCTTCTGCTCTGCTGCAAGCCAACGCCACTTAAGCCCCCACCATTGGTTGTCCCCCCCCCCCCCACACCTGTAATCGTTAGCTCCATCTCCACCAAATCTCTCCTTCGTTCGTGTCTCTCATTGCCATGAAGTCGTCGCCAGCTTCCTTGTGTCTCCACCGTGTTCAACGCCAGCAATTTCAGTTGCCCATCCCACCGAAGCAGCACCTTCAGCGAAGCCTGAAGTTGAGCCCCACATCTTCGCACGTTCGACCCAACCTCCAGTCGTGGACTAGTCCATTCTGAGTCCAGCTGCAGCCCAGTCCAGCCCTTAGTCTTCTTTTCCAGCCTATTGATTGGAGTTTAGCCCATCTCCAACGAAGCCCAGCCCAGTTCATTATTTTCCCAAGCTCAACAGCCCAGTTTGTGTAATTCTAGCCCGTTCAAAGACAAGTCCACGTGAAGCTCAGCCTAAGCGCTGCCTAGTCCAACGAAATCAATCCAGTTCAGTTTTTTCAGCCCAATTCCGAGCCCAAGCCCGCGACCAGCAGCCTTGCAAAAGCCCAAGGCCGAAGCTCAGCCTTGCTGAGCTATGTTAGGCTGATTCTAGGCCTTGTCTGAGCTCCGTCGACACCATCGCAAACTCAAGTTTCGGCCACCATCGCCCTGTTGTTGCGGTGAACCGGTTTTCACGATACACCGGTGAGTTTATGCACTAAACTCTTATTAATAGGCTAATAACGTTTAAGAGATGTTTAGATTTATTTAAGTTTAAATTAGTGTAGTTTTAATTTATTTAATTAATTTAGGTTAGTTAGATTAGTGAATTAAGTGGTTAGAGCTTAAATTTATTTAGCTTGTTAGGTAGCTTTAAAGTTAGAATGTTTAGGATAATTTAATTAGTTCAATAGGTGGTTAGATTATAATTATTTAGCCTAAGTTAGCATTTTTAATATTTAATGCATTTATTTAATTAATGTTAGAAATAAATAAATTATTAAATATTTTCTGAAGATTAGGCCGGAATAACCGGTGACTGAAATTTCGTGCTGATTGCAATGATGTGGTTAATTTCTACAATTGAGTGTTAAATTGTGAAAATTAAGTGCTAATTGGAAATTGGGTCAATTATTCCAAAATTTGTGAATTTTGATATTTATTCAAAAAATCCCATGTGTCGGGTTTTAAACACCAAAAATGGTTTTATATACTATATAAACCAATAAGATTTTGAAAAGAAGGTTATGAACTTTCCGAGTCCAATCTAACCGTGTACCCACATACAACTATTTTCACTAGGTTTTTATAATACGAAGAAAATAGACGAGGATCACTATTTTAATTGAGGCATTTGAGTGCATTGCACAGTGTCCCGAGCCAAGATTGACTGATTGTGTGTTGGTTAAGAGAACCCGTCCTCAAAGCATGTCAGATGGACGTTACCTTATATGGGATACCCATTTATTGGGTTTTGGGTCGCAATAGAGGTTGGACCTATGCTCCTTCAGGAAAGTTGTCTTTAAGAGATGTAACTGTGCTCAATGGGGTGGGACGATGCCTGGCTACGCCAGTAGACTGTCGATCTTCAAGTAGGCCGTGCGTTAGAGGGGCGTAATTATCAATTGTAACACATGTTGAGTGGAGTAGATGTGCGGATTATGGGACAAAATTGTGTGACATGGTATGGGACGTGTCATAATAATTTAGCCCTATAATCAAGACCCCTGTGATTTGTTGAGTTGAGTAATGCGTTTCAATTGTTATGTGCATCGATTTTATGCGTAATATGTATAGACTATGCTAACCTGCAGGGTGGAACTAAGGCGAGGTAAGTCCTCTATGCTAAATGTGTGATTGTGTGGTTAGGACACCTCTTGACGTATTACCCTCCTAATCGGGGTTTAGAGCGTGAACTTGCTGAGATTTATATCTCACCCCGTCGTGGACTAAATTTTTAGGGTTGTTGAGTGGAGGACCTGGCGCTGAGAGGAGGTGATCAAAAGTGTAGGTCAATTAGGACCGTTTCTTTTTGTAAAGCCATTCTTTATATACTTTCCTTCATAGACCTTGTACATGACTCTGTGCGAATATAAAAGCATGTTGGTCTATGAAATTGTTGTCCTTCTTTTCTATCCCGAGATGATTACTGTGAGGAGATTTATTTTCATTTTTGTATTTGCAATAAAACGAAAAGGGTTGGCAACTCATCCCGAGAAGTCGCAAAATTTTATTGACTAAAGAGGGATGGACAAACGCTTAGGGTTCGAGGTGTGACATCCCCGTTTAGTAGTATCGAAGTGAAGTTTGTGTTTGGAGTGATTAGATACAATGAGTTCATGGGATAGTTAGTAGGAATGATCTCTATTTTATGCTAATGCATGTGAGTGATAGCTGTTTAATAGATTGGTTGTGGGATCACTTAGTTTGTAATTCTATATGAAATTGGAAATAGATTTTGTGGAGCGTCTACAACATGAGTGATCATCAGTCGAGAACTCTTAGACAAAAGAACCTTATCTTCAGTGACTCAGGCTAGGACGCCAGTAAGGGTTGGTGCCGGAGGTGACCAAGGTAAAGCACAGGCTGAGGCCAGCGCAAATAGAGTAGCACCACCTCCAGTTGGTGTTGAAGTAGCACCCATGGTGATCCAAAAGTGGATGAGATCATGCATGTGCTAGAGACTGGGTAACCGTATGGAGCAGCAAACTCAAAATCAAGCTGCCATCACCACTGCTTTAGCCACCCCTACAGCCGCCGCCACCGCAACCACTAATACTACCACTAATGCCGCTCCTGATGCTGCTACTACTGTTGCTTCTGCCGCTGCAGCCGCTGCCGCACCTGCTGTCGTACTTGTTGAGGTTCCACCTGAGAACAAGGCCGCTATGAGGCTAATGCAAAAATTAGTAGAACAGTTTTTGAAGTTGAACTTGCCGAGATTCACTAGTTTAGGAGATCTTGAGGCTGCAGTACTTTGAATCCATGAATTGAAAAATGCCTTTGCACTGCTGATGTGCACCGAGGCAGAGAAGGTTGCCCTCATAGTCTATCAACTGAAGGGGATTGTAGGCACATGGTGGAGAGCCACCAAAGGAATGGTGTTTCCTAAAGGTGTGATTCCGGAGTGGAATGCCCTTGTTGAGATTTTCAACAACAAGTACTTCTCTGACAATGCCAGAGAATTGAAGATGGCGGAATTTTAGCGCCGTCCTTTGCCAAGGTTCGATGACGGTAGATTAGTATGAGGCGAAATTCACTAAAGTATCGTAGTATGCTCCTAAATTGGTTAAAAATTCGATGAACCGAGCCAGACGATTTAGGGAAGTGAAAAGTCTGCTGGTGCCATTCAATTTGAAGGACTACAATAATATGTATGAACGGGCCCAGCTAATCGAAAGAGACCAGAATAAATGAGCTGCCGCATTTGGGTCATGGTTTGGATCAAATTGAGATGGTAATAGGTTTGGGAAAAGACCTATGTCTGGAGGGAGATATCATGTTCCACCCAATAGGAAAGGTGGGATAGGGAAGTTGTCAAGCTAGAATGGAATGTGTCATGCCTACGGGAGACGGCATGAATCAGCCTCGTGTCTTGCTAGGACGGGTGATTGTTTTGTGTATGGCCAGCAGGGTCACATGGCCAAATATTATCCCAGGAGATAAATGGGATTGCTGTTGCCGCCATCGCCGCGGATGGATATGAACTGAGGACTGTCACACCCCGAACCCCGAGCGCGAGCACATCCCACTGCGGTCGATCAAATGCGACATTCTTAGGTAGTGTCGCCGACCCAATTGATTTATTATTGCACAAGCGGAATGTATTATAAAACCCCTGACAATAAAATATGGGATAGAAAAGCAGGAAACAATTTCACAACCAATCACTTACACAAACCAACGGAGTTATAGATGAAGGCTTACAGCCAAAAGTCTACAAAAGACCGGCTTAAAAAATGAACCGTCCTACGACCTACAAGTCGGACATGCTCTCCAATCCTTATGAATTCACCTCTGCAACTCCTCAAGGCCAACCAAAGCTATCTGGCCGCTCCGTCCACTGGTGACCTGAAATTTCAATCCCACAACCGGGATGAGACGATGTCTCAGCAAGTTCAACCTCCTAAACCCCTATTAGAAAGAAAATACGCCCCGGGTGGCCTAGCCACATCACACAGAAGACTTATCTCGCCTCAGCCTTTATATGCAAGTTAGCACAATTTATATAAACCAACCACGCGCAATCATGATAACTAAACAACTGCGGCACAATCCCATCATCAGAACAATTCAACTACTTGGATCGTCTCAGCGATCAATCAATTCCGTCGATTACATGTCATTCTAGCAAATCGATTACTCTCAATCACGGCTCCACTCGGCAAAATTAGAATTAGTGGCATCACGGTCCCACTCGGCATGACCTTTAAAAAGGTGGTGGATTACGGCCTGGTTGGGCGCGACCTCAAATATGTGGCATATCACTGCCCCATTGGGTGCGACTTCTAATAGGTGGCATATCACGGCCCCACTGGACGCGACTTTTATCAGGTGTCATATCACGGCCCCACTGGGTGCGACCTCTAATAGGTGGCATATCACGGCCCCACTAGGCGCGACCTTTATCAGGTGGCATATCACGGCCCCACTGGGCGCGACCTTTATTAGGTGGCATATCACGGCCCCACTGGGCCCGACCTCTAATAGGTGGCATATCACGGCCAATCGCCCATTCATTTCCACACTTAGGATTTTATAAAGAGTCCCTATATATCGCAATCACACTTAATTTGCCACAACCAATCATCAATATCAAATTCTAAATGCATAGCAACGATCGGCACGAAATTTTGAGAGTTTTGGGTCCTGACAAAATTTTCGGAATTTATTAAATAATTAAATTTATTTCGAAAATAATTAAATAATAATATTCATATTTTTTTCACGATCCACACTCAATTTATAATATCCAATCATCAATTTCAAAATCCAACTACACAGCAGCGATCGGCACGAAATTCTGAGCAACCGGGATCAAAAATAATTTTTCCGTATTTTTTAAATAATAATATTTTAATAATTTCGGAATTAATATAATATTATAAATTTCCAGAATTTCGAAGCAATTAAATAATTCAAAATTAAAACCCTATTATGTCACATCAAGGCTTTATATTAAAAATAAACATACTTAACTTTAAACTAAACACACTTTAACTTAATTAAACACCATAATCTAATCATCAACCAAATAAACTAATTTAACCACCTAAGCTTACTTAACTTAGGCTAAGCACACTTAGGCATCATTAACCCTCTAATCAAGGTTTAGTGAGTTAAACTCACCGGATTAGCGAGCTGAGTGGACCAAAACGACGGGGACACCGAGGAGAACAACTTTCCTCAAAGCGGGCCAAGCATTCGAGCTCAGGAAGGCGGCTAAAACGGGCCAAAACTCCGCTGCAATACCCATTTTCTACAACTGCTACTTGGGGCCAATGGAGGGTTGCACGGTAGTGGATCGGGCGGAGGAACGGCTGAGGAGGACTGCCGGTGGCTCGGATGGACGAGGCGGCGGCCAAGCGAGGCCTCACGGTGGCCGGAGGGAGCTCCGGTAGCTCCTACGCGAGTTGAACAGCAGCTCGGGACGACAAGCTGGGCGAGAGGAAGGCTGCAACGACGGCCAGGACGGCGATGACGCGCTGGAGGCGCGCGAGAGGCGGACGACGCGCGAGGGGTGAGCGACGGCGGTCCGGCTGGACTATGGGTTGCTCTGGCATCTTCAGATCTGCTGGTGCGTCGAGCTACAGCAGAGATGGAGGAGAGAGGGCGACAGTTGTGCGGGTGATGGTGCGGGCAGAAGGCGAGCAGCTCGGCGGCGTGAGGCGGCGGCAGATCTTGCTCCAGCGTTGGCTGCGACGGTTGTTGCTGCTCCGATGACGTCCGAAGAAGAAGAAGATGGAGATGGAGGAATCGCACGGGAGAAAGGAAGAAGAGAGGGAGGAGAGAGAAGGAGGGGGGCAATTTCTTTTCTTTTTCCTTTTCTCTAATCCAACCAAATGGTCCACCCCCATGACATCATCCCATGTCATCTTCCACTCGCTCAATTCCTCCACAACTTCTCCAATAGTTGCACTTTCATTTTCCGCTGGGGTCCAATTCTTGTACATCCAATCTCTTCAATTCCCCTCAATTCTCTTCCAATTGAGTCCAAATTAAAGTCTATAAAATTAATCCAATGTCACCACACTTCAAGTCACATCTTCACTTGTCCGTAGAACTAACTTAAGTCCCAAAAGTACGACTAAGGCGGGCTTACTAATTTCTTGAGTCAAATTAGCCATATCTTGATTATTTTACTGAAAAGCTCGGCTTGCATAAAAATCTTCCAAAGATGAGTTAATCTCCTAAAATGATTTATAACATACCCAGACTTCCAATTTCTGAATTCGATCTCAATTTCAAGATTAATTTCACTTTGGCACGATACTAGCGCGGCCCAACCTACTGGATAGCCTTTAGAAATTTTCATGCATTTGACCTGTGGTTGATCATCTCAAGCCACAATGTACATCTTTGAAACATTGGCGACTTTCAGTTGTCGGGGTAATCTCAAGGTTTCAAATACAAACACAGGGTACCCAATCAACAAAAAAGTCGGTCTAATGCCGATCAACAAGAATTGTGCGATTTGGTGGAATCACCCACACCTGATCACATGCCTCTGTCGAGTCGACCTATCTTCGATCTCTAATCGATTTTTAATTGTGTTGTAATGACCCTTGCAGATTAGCTTGGTCGAAATATCGCTTCCTAGCCAAATTCTCGAGTCGAATGCATTAGAAACTCTTAACAGCTTCACCCGATAGACTAGTTTTCACATGAGTGGCCGACTCAAGGAAAAGAACTATATGCGTGCCAAAGAAATGCCCGTCTCAATTTATTGAAAATAGAATCGGAAAATAGGGATGTCACAAGGACTTTCGCCCTCGATTGCATAGTAAGGTGGACTACTCAGGTCTCCAAATCAAGGAAGGACTTACATGATCACAAGAGGACAGGCGGAGGATGTGCCTAATGTGATTACAAGTACTATTTCACTGAACAACTATGTTGCTTATGCTTTATTTGACCTTGAAGCTATTCATTCATTCATAGCCGAGCATTATGTTAAGTTGGTAGGATTAATTTATGAATTGTTGGAGTTAATGATTAGTATATCGACACCATTAAAGGGTAAGGTGTTACCTACAGTGGGTTGTCCTGGTTGCACGTAAGCAATTGGTGAGCGAGAGGGGAAGATAGCTTAATAATCTTAGCCATGTATGATTTTGACCTGATAATTGGTATGGACTGGCTCACAAGCAACGAACTAAGCTGGACTGCTATCGCAAGTCGATTCAATTTAACCTGTTAGAGGGTGAGAGTTTTGAGTTTATTGAAAGTCGATGAGGACCCTTGATTTCTCTAATCTCGTCACTAGAGGCAACCTGGTTGTTAGCCGAGAGTTGTCAAGGTTATTTGGTGACTATTGAGGATACAACAGTTGAGGAACTGAAGATTAGAAGACATTGCAGTAGTTCAAGAATTTCCAAATGTATTTCCAAAAGAATTGTCAGGTCTACCTCCAGAAAGGGAAATTGAGTTCGTGATTGAGATAGCCCCTGGGACAGAGCCAATTTCTAAGACTCCTTATCGGATGACTTTATTAGAGTTGAAAGAACTGAAAGTGTAGATGCAAGAATTATTGGATAATGGATTCATATGTCCTAGTGCATCACCTTGGGGAGCACCAATTCTATTCGTAAAGAAGAAATATGGTTTGTTGCTCCTGTGCATCAACCATTGTTAACTCAATCAGGTGACAATCAAGAACAAGTATCCACTACTGATGATCGATGACTTATTTGATCAGTTGCAAGGAGTGTCAATATTTTCTAAAATTGACCTAAGGACGGGATATCATCAACTGAGGATTAGGAAGGAGGACATTCCTAAGTCAATGTTTTGTACTCGATACGGCCATTATGAATTCACTTTAATGCCATTCGGACTGACGGACACCCTAGTTGCTTTTATGGATTTAATTAACCGAGTTTTCAAGGAATCCCTAGATCAATTCATGATTGTATTCATCGACGATATCTTGGTGTACTCGAGAAGTCCAGAGGAGCATGAAGGGCATTTGAGATTGGTACTGTAGACTCTAAGGACTCATGAGCTATATGCTAAATTTAGCAAGTGCGAGTTTTGACTGACTCGTGTTGCTTTCCTAGGTCACGTGATTTCAGGAAAAGAAATCTTTGTGGACCAAAGCAAGATTGAAGTAGTAATAAGCTGGCCAAGACCGACTACAGTGACATAGATCATAAGTTTTCTAGGTCTAGCAGGGAATTACAAAAGGTTCGTGGAAGGGTTTTCAGCGTTAGCGTTGCCTTTGACTCAACTATTGAAAAAGGAAGAGAAATTCGTATAGACAGATAAGTGTGAGTGTAGTTTCCAAGAGCTTAAGCAAAAGCTGACTACTACACCTGTACTGACCATACCATCTGGTCCTAGAAGATATGTGATCTATAGTGATGCATCGTTTAGAGGACTAAGTTGCGTACTGATGCAACATGGTAGAGTTGTTACATAAGCCTCCCATCAGTTGAGACCTCATGAGATGAATTACCCAACGCATGACTTAGAAATCACAGTAATCATTTTCGTCCCGAAGATTTGGAGACATCATTTGTGCGGAGAAAGATTCCAAATCTTCACTAACCATCAAAATCTTAAGTATCCATTCTCTTAGAATGAGTTGAATATGAGACAGCGTCGTTGGATATAACTCCTGAATGACTATGATTATAATATTCTATATCACCCTGAAAAAGTGAACAAGGTCGCTAATGCACTTAATTGAAAATCTTCAATAGCACAGATGGTGCTCAAGGAATGAACTTTGATTGAGAAGGCTAGAGATTCAGTTTCCAAGTTTGAGGTAGGCCATCTTTCGAATCTTATGGCCACCCTTAGAATTGAGCCGGAAGTACAGATTAGAATCAAGATGCTTCTGTCGACAGATCTAGAGATTCATAAGATCTTGCAAGAGGATACTGAGGAGAGAAATGCTGACTTTCAAATTTCAAAAGATGGAACATTGAGGTTCCGAGGACGATTATGTATATTGACGATGCAGCGCTTCAAGAAGAGATCTTATCAGAAACTCATCATAGCAGTCACAACATTCATCTTGATAGTACAAAAATGTATCATAATATGCGACAACACTATTGGTGGTCCGGTATGAAGGCAGACATCGCCAAGCATGTCATTAAGTGTCTGACGTGTCAACAAGTGAAAGCACATTACTGTAAGCTAGGAGGATTTCTACAACCTCTCTAAATCCTAGAGTGAAACTGGGAACATATCACGATGGACTTCATGATGGGCTTACCGAAGAGTCAGAGGGAAAATGACTCTATTTGGGTAGTGGTCGACAGACTGACAAAATCGGCTCACTTCATTGCAATATAAAAGGACCTTGATTTGGATAGGCATGCACAGCTATGCGTGCGTCAGATAATTTGTCTGCATGGAGTGCCAGTGATGATTACTTCAGACCGAGACCCGAGATTCACTGCTGCTTTTTGAAAAGGTCTACAGTTTGCCTTAGGAACAAAGTTACAGTACAGTACGGCCTATCATCCTTAGACGGATGGCCAATTTAAGAGGACGATTCAAACCCTCGAAGATATGCTGCGAGCTTGCGTATTGGATTTCAAGGGAAGCTGGGAGGAACAGCTTCACCTTGTTAAGTTCGCCTACAACAATAGCTACCAGCAGAGCATTCGAAAGGCTCATTTCAAAGCGTTGTATGGCAGAGCGTGTAGAACGCTAGTATGTTGGGATGAAATCGGGGAAAAAAAGGTCATAGGCCAAGAGTTAGTTCAACAGTCAGTGGATGCAGTTGTCGTTATCATGGACAGATTAAAAACTACTCAGAACTGCCAGAAAAGCTATGCCGATAAGCGTCAAAGGCCATTTGAATTCCAAGTTGATGATCACGTCTTTCTGAAGGTGTCTCCAATGAGGGGTACTTCATGCTTTGGCAAGAAAGGAAAACTGAGTCCGAGCTACGTAGGTCCATTTGAGATTCTTGAAAGAATTGGAATCCTAGTACATTGTTTTGCATTACTGTCAAGATTGGCGCAAGTGCATGACGTCTTTCATGTGTCGATGTTCATGAAATATGAGCCCGACCCAACTCACATGCTCAATTTTGAGGAATTGGACGTGGACGACAGAGTGTCGTATGTGGAAAGCCCGATTCAGATTGTGGATCACAAGGAGCAAATCCTACGCACTAAGACCATCTCATTGGTCAAAGTAGTTTAGCAACACCACGGCACAAAATGAGCAACATGGGAAACTGAGGAGTCGATGAGACGATTGTACTTTCACATTTTTGTTTAAATATTGTAAGAGGTTTAAATTTCGATTGAAATTTTTATAAGAGGGGAAGAGTTGTGACAACCTGAATTTTTAGATTTCGTTTTCGATTAAATAAATCGGGCCTTTCATCGATGCGCATATAGTGCTATTCTTTGAGCTGATCACTCATGAGATAACTAGATTATCTGGGGAAGTTATTAAGGAATCTAAACGCAATAGACATGAGAATTCTACTCGGAATCGATTGCTTGACCGTGTTGATCTACAAGGGTCATTATGGTATCGTCAAAAATTGATCAAAGACCGGAGATATGACGATTCGGTGGAAATATGTGATTAGTGCGTGGATGATAAATTCTCGTCGATCGACACAAAACCGTTTTTTCTGTCATTTTTGTATCTGGTGTCCGTATTTGAAATCTTGAGATTTTCACGACAATCGAGAGTCGCCAATGAGTCGAAGATGTACGTTGTGACTCGAGATAAATCGATCACGAGTCAATTGTACCAAAAATTCCTAAAAGATACCCGGTAGACTAGGTCACGCTAAAATTGCATCAGATTGAAATTAATCGCAAATTTCAACCCGATTCATAAATTGAAAGTTCTATCGTGTCATGATTCATTTTAGGAACGTCGACTTATCATCCAAAGATTTTTCAAAGATCCCAAGATTTTTACAAAAAATTGTTTAGAATGTTGCCGAAAAATAACGGAAATTTAGATGGGCTAAGTTAAAGGAAGTTTGGACTTCCAAATCGAGTCTTTGAGTGTTGAGGACTTACAGATAATTGTACGGGATTTTTCTTCAACAAAATAGGATGTCAAATTGGAAAGAATTGCAAAGAAATTGAAACCCCAAAGTTATGAAATTCGAATTTAGGGTTGGATAACAATTTTGACATTAAAGTTGGATTATTTTAGTGGAAATTTGGTTGGAAAGAAATAAGGGACATGCAATTAATTTAAGAGATTGGGTTGCTTGACTATGGGGCCCTCATCTCTAGTTGCCCTCCACCTTCGTCGCCAACCTCTCGCATGTTCCTTTCCCCTACACCAGATGCTCTTGTTTAGCTTTCATTTCTTTTTCTCCCTTGGAAGCTCAGTTGCCCCGAAATCACGTCCACTGAAGTCATCTTCAACGCTAGCACCTGTTACCATTTCCCTTCATCGAGTCCCACTCCAATTGCCTCGAAGACTGCTGCTTTTCACTGAAGTCAAGACTAGTGGTCGGTTGACCGCATGCCTCAACACCTCACGATCCAGCTGCCACGTACCCCTCCCCTTCTTCGCCTTTTGCTTTGCCGCAAGCCAACGCCACTTAAGCCCCCACCATCAGTTGTCCCCCCCCTCACACCTGTAACCGTTAGCACCATCTCCACCAAATCTCTCCCTCGTTCGTGGCTCTCACTACCACGAAGTCGTTGCCAGCTTCCTTGCGTCTCCACCAAGTTTAACGCTAGCAATTTCAGTTGTTCATCCCACCGAAGCAGCACCTTCAGAGAAGCCTAAAGTTGAGCCCAGCATCTTCGCACGTTCGACCTAACCTCCAACCGTGAACTAGTCCATTCCAAGTCCAGCTGCAACCAAGTCCAGTCCTCAATTTTCTTTTCCAGCCTGTTGATTGGAGTTCAGCCCATCTCTAGCGAAGCCCAGCCCAATTCGTTATTTTCCCAAGTTCAGTAGCCCAATTCGTGTAATTCCAGCCTGTCCGCAGATAAGTCCACGTGAAGCTCAGCCCAAGTGTGGCCTAGTCCAACGAAATCAGTCCAGTTCAATTTTTTCAGCCCAATTCCGAGTTGAAGCCTGCGACCAACAACCCTACAAAAGCCCAAGGCCGAAGCTGACCCTTGCTGAGCTGTGTTAGGCTGATTCTAGGCCTAATCCGAGCTCCGTCGACGCCGTTGCAAACTCAAGTTTCGGCTGCTGTCACCCCATCGTCGAGGTGAACCGGTTTTCGCAATACACCGGTGAGTTTATGCACTAAACTCTTCTTAGTAGGCTAATGATGTTTAAGGGGTGTTTAGATTTATTTAAGTTTAGATTAGTGTAGTTTTAATTATTTAATTAATTTAGGTTAGCTAGATTAGTGAATTAGGTGGTTAGAGCTTAAATTTGTTTAGCCCGTTAGGTAGCTTTATAGTTAGAATGGTTAGGATAATTTAATTAATTCAATAGGTGGTTAGATTAGAATTATTTAGCCCAAGTTAGCATTTTAATATTTAATGCATTTATTTAATTAATTTTAGAAATAATTAATTATTAAATATTTTTTGAAAATTAGGTCGAGATAGTCGATGACTGGAATTTCGTGCTGATTGCAATGATGTGGTTAATTTATGCAATCAAGTGTTAAATCGTGAAAATTGAGTATTGATTGGAAATTGGGTCAATTATTCCAAAATTGTGAATTTTAATGTTTATTAAAAAAAATCCCGAGTGTCGAGTTTTAAACACCAAAAATGGTTTTATATATTATAGGATTAATACTCTGAAAAGCCTCAAACTGGTACACTTGTGACAAATTTACCCAAAACTATTTTTTTGACCATAAAAAACCCCAAACTAGTAAACTTGTGACAAATTTACCCGGACTGGCTATAAAAAACCCTAAACTGATACATTTATGACAAATTTACCCCAAACTAATTTATTCGACTGCAAAAAACTCTAAACTGGTAAATTTGTGACAAATATACCCTATGTTAAATTGGATTAATACCACAAAAAAATCACAAAAATTGTAAACTGTGACAAACAGTGTGTAAAATCCTAAATTGGTATACCGGTTAACTGTTACGTGTCATTTAACTTAATAATTTGATAACAAATTTAACGAAAACTAACATAGGGTAAATTTGTCACAAGTGTACTAGTTTGGGAGTAAATTTGTCAAAGGTATACCAATTTGGGGTTTTTGGTGGTCAAAAAAATAGTTTGGGGTAAATTTGTCACAAGTGTACCAGTTTGAGGTTTTTCAAGGTATTAACCCTATATTATATAAACCAGTGGGATTTTGAAAAGAATGTTATGAACTTTCGGAGTCCAATCTGACCGTGTACGTACACACGACTATTTTCACCGGGTGTTTTTAATACGAAGAAAATAGGCTAGGATCACTATTTTAATTGAAGTATTTGAGTGCAATGCACAGTGTCCTGAGTCGAGATTGAGTAATCGTGTGTTGGTTAAGAGAACCCATTCTCGAATTGTGTCGGATGAACGTTACCCTATATGAGATACCCATTTATTGGGTTTTGGGTCGCAGTAGAGGCTGGACCTATACTCCTTCAGGAAAGTCTTCTTTGAGAGACATAATCGTGCTCAATAGGGTGAGATGATACCTGGCTACACTAGTAGACCATTGATCTTCAAATAGGCCATATCCTAGAGGGGCGTAATTATCAATTGGAACGCATGTTGAGTGGAGTAGATGCGCCGGATTATGGGATAGAATTGTTTGACATGGTATGGAACGTGTCATAACAATTTGGCCCTATAATTAGGACCCCCGTAATTTGTTAAGTTGAGTAATGCGTTCCAATTGTTGTGTGCATCGATTTTATGCGTAATATGTATATACCGTGCTGACTTGCAGGGTGGAATTGAGGCGAGGTGAGTCCTCTATGCTCAATGCGTGATTGTGTGGTTAGGACACCTCTTGGCATATTACCCTCCTAATCGGGGTTTAGAGCGTGAACTCGCTGAGATTTATATCTCACTCCGTCGTGGGCTAAATTTTCAGGGTCGTTGAGTGGAGGACTTGGAACCGAGAGAAGGTGATCGGAAGTGTAGGTCAGTTATGACTGTTTCTTTTTTGAAAGCCAATCTTTGTAGACTTTTGGTCATAGACCTTGTACATGACTCTATGCGAATATAAAAGCATGTTGGTTTGTGAAATTGTCGTCCTACTTTTCTATCTCGAGATGATTACTGTCAGGGGATTTATTTTCGCTTCCGTATGTGCAATAAAATGAAAAAGGTCGGCGACTCGTCCTGAAAAGTCACAAAATTTTATCGACCAGAGAGGGATGGGCACGCGCTCGGGATTTGGGGCATGACATATTAATTGCTCAACACTAAATCAATTTTTCAATATTGGATTTCTCTAACACAATTCACATATGCATCCTAACAATTTGCCATGTGGCGCAACCATTGAAGCCTATTTTACCTAGCTTTCTAATTGTATATAAGCTTAAAAAGACTTAATTTTTTATAGCTACCATCGGATCTTTGCAAGGTTAGGTTGGCAACACAGACAAAAGATGGAGCAGCACGAGAAATTGCACAACCATCAGATATGGAAAGTGACGCTCGTGGTGTTGGTGCTGTTGAGGATGACTATGAATGAAGGGTAGTTGATGTCGAGAGTCGCGGATGCGCAAGAGAAGTTTGATCTCCCGCTTATGATCTTAATCTGGTTGGCGGAATAGTTCATTCCGCAGAGGAATTTGATGTAATCTGCGGGTTCAATGTCGGAGATCAGACCAGGATCTGAAGCCTTTTCTGGGTCTATATGTCCTGCTCCGAAATCAAGAGGCGTTCCTGAAGCTCGAGTGGTCATGTCGATGATGGTTTCGTCGATGTTATCGAGAGTGTAAGCTGTGGTCATCATTGCCGATCGGATAGTGGCGGGGCTCCAATCTGGATGGGCCAATTTTAGCAGCGCAGCGACTCCAGCGACATGAGGAGCCGACATGGAAGTTCCCGATAAGAGCGCGTAGTTGCTAAGCAAGTAGCTCTGACCTATCTCCGCTATTCCTTGGTTCGGCGTCCATGCTGCCAAAACATCAACTCCAGGAGCTAACATATCCGGCTTCAAGATCCACGGGGCTTGGTGGCCCGGTCCTCGAGCTGAAAACCAAACAACTCGAGGTGCTGGTTTGGTCCCGAAAATGGTTATCAAGAACTCGATATTGACTGTCGGATTCTCTGACTTCAGCAAGTAGTCCTTGACTCTATCTCCATCTTCCGGTACGATGGCCACGAACAGAATATTGAAGTCTTCGGGTTTGAGGAAAACCCTGAGTTCAGTACTGAAGACGGGCACCTGCAGCTCTGGCTCCAGTGATTTCATTGGTATCAACTCCATCGTCTTCACTAACAAAGTTGCGGAAGACTATCTTTCCGGCGACATCCTTTGGGTTGAGAGAGTAACTGTCGCAGATTTCCTTGCTTCTGTTGCCACGGCCGAAGTATAGAGGAACTCCTGAGATCAGCAGATTTTCTGGGAAGATGGATTTTCATCTGTCATAATTTCGTTGCCAAGAGCTATGTTAGCCACGAAGTCCCTTGATATGGTTCCCGCACCGGCAGTCGTTAGCCATGGAGCTCCATTTTGTATTGTGTATCCATGAGGGCCGCCGTTACCTGCTGAAGAAGCAACGGAGATTCCTCTCTCCATTGCTGCGAAAGCTCCTACAGTGATCGGATTTTTGTTGAACTGTGTCTCAAAAAATCCAAGCGATTGAGACAATATATCAACGCAGTCATCTATGGCTTGGTCCATGCCTGCGAGAGTGTCCACTGGAGCCGAATTGTATGTGCCATTCAGGAATAGCACCTTGTACATGCGAGCTTAGCAGCGGGTGCCATACCCATTGCCCTGCCCTTGGCGTAGCCAAAGTAGCTAGCATCTATCACAGGGCTCCCGGCTGCTGTCGACAATGTGTGGGTCCTGTGGCCCCAGTAGTCCCTTGGGGAATCAGTCATCGGTCGTCAATATGTTCAAGCCGTGCTGCTTCATTCCTTTGCCGAACGACCAGGCTCCGATGAGCTTCCGGTTGCAGTTGGACTAGTTGAACTCCACCCTGGACTTGCAAGAGCCTCGCCATCTCTCCAGCACAGGGTACATGCCTTTGTCCTTGAAGCTCTCACTCTTTGGTCATATCCTGCTGTCCAAGACCATCGTCAAATTCAGCTCTTGGCCAAAGCCCTTTCTGTTTGTTCAGGCAAAGAAACTTAGGAGTATATGTTGTGTGAGCGTTTCCGAATGTGTCCGGATACGAGGCAATATGACCAGGAACCTGTTCCAGCTTGTCTAATTGGGACTGTGACAGCACTGCACTGAATCCATTCAAGATATGGATGTAAGTATAGATATGGGTTGGATCAATTTCGTCTGGGCACAATAATAAGGATGACAGAAAAGATGTGTACCGGTCATGGTGATGCGAGAACGAAGTGGGCAATGCCGATTCATCCATGGTGACAAGGAAGATCTTACAAAGCCTTTCATATTCCATTATCATTTCGTACAGGTCTCCGAAACTGAATGGTTTTTGTCTCACAACTATAAGGAAAGATTAGCTTGGATTTATATAGAGGACCAAACTCTTTCTATGTATAACCATATCCCGTGCAAAAATATATTGAGAGGTGATGGACGTGACCGAGTCAATGAAACCAAAATGTAAGATGCACTTTTAACCGGCGAATTCTATGCTAGTTGGTGCAGACCATGCAGAATGGTCCACCGGATCATACACGAGATTGCAGAATAGTATGCTGGGAAGATTAGATGTTTTCTACTCAACACAGACAATGACCTGGATATTGCTGAAGACTATGATATCAAGGCTGTTCCGGTGGTCTTCTTGCTTTTCAATGACGGACAGAGGCGTGAGTCTGTTGTCGGTACCATGCCAAAGGATTTCTTTGTTGCCGCAATACAGAGGGAAATAGACCTCTAAGAACATTTACAGAGAAAATTAGCTGAGGATGGTATATTTGACCGTCATCCCTCTCAGTATGATAAATTCTGCTCACCTTCAAGCATCAAGTGCATGATGATGTAGAATGTACATCCTTTAGATGTTGTAACAACTAAAAAGCTCAACCTCCTAGTTTTGGGTACGGTTATGTTAAATTATTGATCCAATTTCTAGAAGCTTCAAGATTGATATTAGCTAGAAAAGTCAAGAAAAATCCTTAAGAAAATCTAGCTTAGGTGGCAAAGAAAAATGTAGAAGCATAGAAGTCTCTAGAAGAACTACAATCTAGAATTTCCTAGATAAAGACTACATGGCAACATTCTATAGAAATCTAGAATGTTGTACTAAGGCGGTGACTCACGCCTATAAATAGGAGTTAGTGGATGCTTGTGTTGTAGAAGAAAACTAGAATTACTCCTTCCCTTGTAATACAAACTATCATAGTAAAAATTCTGTTTTTTTTAACCCATACTCTCTTGCCATTGTAGTGCACTTATATCCATCCATACTTCACACATACACACTTGCACACACACACGCTTCTGCAAATACCAACAGTGGTATTAGAGCAGCGTCTTTGGTTGGTATTGGGCGTTTGTCCTACCTACCCACTCCTAAAACTACCATTTCCAAATACCCACTAATAAACCATGGCCAACTCTACCTCATCCTCATTTCCCATCCCCATTTTTGATGGGAATAACTATGATTTTTGGAGCATAAAAATGACTACATTCTTGATGGCCCAAGACTTATGGGACATCGTGGAGAAAGGTTGCGAGGCTCCGCATGAAGGTGCAAGTGTTTAGAAGGATCAACTACAAAAGGATGCAAGGGTGCTATATTTTATCTAGCAAGCACTCTCGGAAATAGTATTTTCAAGAATAATTGGACCAAGGACTGCAAAAGGGGCTTGGGATATACTACGAGAAGAGTTTTAAGGATCGGAAAAGGTACGCACAATTCGCCTTCAAATTCTGAGAAGAGATTTTGAGAATTCCAAAATGAAAAATTATGAGACTGTATAAGAATATTGTGGAAAATTAAAGGAACTAGTTAATCAAATGAGAGCCTATGGAGATGGGATAACTGATCAAAGGGTTGTTGAGAAAATATTGGTGTCACTTACCAAAAAATACAACTCCATAGTTACAACTATAGAGGGAACTAAGGACTTGACGACCCTATCAGTGAGTGAATTAATTGGCTCTCTAGAAGCACATGAGAAAAGACTAATGGCACAAGATGAAGATTCAGTTGAAAGTGCCTTTCAATCTAAAGTAAATATACGGTCTCATCAATCTAAAAATGGTGGAAGGAGCTCATGGAAAAATAAAAAATGAGGAGAAACTATAAGAAAGGAAAATTATCCATCTTGTGATATTTGCAAGAAAAAAATCATTTGGAGAAGGATTGTTGGTTTAAAAATAAAAAAAACAATGCCCCTTTTGTAAAAGATATGGCCACGTAGAAAAAGGTTGTTGCTCGAAAAAAAATAATCGAGCAAACTATGTAGAAAAAAAAAGAAAGTGAAGAGAATACATTCTATGTAGGCCAAGCGAGAAATGATAATAAAAATGAAACATGGTACATTGATAGTGGGTGTAGCAATCACATGATAGGAGACGAATCTATATTCACTGATATTGATAAGTTGGTGAAATCCCAAGTAAAGTTGGGCAACGGTGCATTTGTAGTTGTCAAGGGAAAAGGCACCATCACCGTGGAAACGAATAAAGGCCTAAAATATATACATAATATATATCTAGTCCCTCGTCTTGCATAAAATCTCTTAAGTGTGGGCCAAATGATACAAAGTGGGTATTCTCTATATTTTAATAGAGATACTTGCATTATCTATGATAAATATAAAAATGTCATTGCCTCTGTTAAGATGAAAAATAACAATTTTCCTATTCAATGGAAATATGTCAAAGATATAGCCATGAAAGCTCAACTTGATGATTCATGGTTATGGCATTGAAGATTTGGCCACTTCAACTTTGCTGGGCTAAAAATTCTCCATCAGAAAAATATGACGAGAGATTTTCTAGCCATTACAGAAATTTCAGATGTTTGTGAAGGCTGTCTTCTTGGAAAACAACAGAGACAGTCCTTCCCATGGAAGTGCATGGAAAGCTAAGAAGCCATTAGAACTTGTCCACACGGACATGTGCAGCCCGATGAGGACACCTACACCTAGTCAAAATAAATATTTCATCCTATTCATTGACGATTGCACAAGAATGATGTGGGTATACTTTCTTCGAGAAAGATCGAAGGTATTCTATATCTTCAAAAAATTCAAGAGCCACATCGAGAATCAAAGTGGCCAAAGAATCAAAGTCCTAAGGAGTGACAGAGGCACATAATGCAATTCAAAGGAGTTTAATAAATTTTGTGAAGATGAAGGAGTCCATCATCAACTAACTGTTGGCTACGCCCCAGAACAAAATGGAGTAGTTGAAAGAAAAAATAGAACCGTCATGGAGATGGCAAGGTCAATGCTAAAGGAGAAAGGCATTCCCAACACTTTTTGGGCAGAAGCAGTTTATACTACAACATGCCTGTTAAACAGGTGTTCAACTAAAGCCGTTCAAAATAAAACACCAGTCAAAGTATGGAGTGGACGGAAGCCTTCAGCAAAGCATCTCAAAGTGTTTGGATGCATTTGCTACGTACACATCCCTGCTCAAAAAAGGAGTAAGCTAGATGAAAAGACAGAAAAAAGGGAATATTCCTTGGCTACAGTGACCAATCAAAAGGCTATCGGGTTTACAACCTAAGAACTAAAAGGCTTATGATTAGTCGAGCCATCGAGTTCGACGAGAATGCTGCCTGGAATTGGGAGGACGAGAAGATTGAGAAGAAGTACATCACCTTGCCAGATATACCACATGCTCAAGAGGAGTCAACGTCATAAGAAGACGGAGAAGTACCAGATTCCACCACTCTTGACATAACTCCACCAAGCTCTCCAAGAGTGATACAAGAAGAATCTACTCCAGAGTTTCCAGTACTAAGGGTAAAAGCCCTTAGAAGAATTTATGACACATGCAACTTTGCTATCTTGGAACTAGAAAACTACGAACAAGCATCCAAAGAAGAAGTCTGGATAAAAGCCATGGAGGAAGAGATCAAGATGATCGAGAAAATTGAAACTTGGGAGCTTGTCGATAGACCTGAAGACAAAGAGATCATTGGCGTCAAGTGGGTCTACAAGACGAAGCTCAACGCAGATGGATCAATCCAGAAGCATAAAGCAAGGCTTGTGGCAAAAGGATACTTGCAACAACCAGGTATCGATTATATTGAAGCTTTTTCCATTGTTGCTCGCCTTGATACTATTCAAGCACTCATAGCCTTAGCAGCACAAAAAGAATGGAAGATCCATCAACTAGATGTGAAGTCCACATTTTTAAATGGATATCTTCAAGAAGAAATATATGTGGAACAACCACAAGGCTTTACTGTAATAGGCCAAGAAGAAAAAGTTCTCAAACTCAAAAAAGCCTTGTATGGGTTAAAACAAGCACCACGTGCGTGGTATAGTAGAATTGATGAGTACTTCATCAAGCAAGGATTCAGGAGGAGTATGAGTGAGCCAACACTCTACATCAAGACCCAAGGTAAGTCCGACACTCTCATTGTCTCTCTATATGTAGATGATCTCATATATACAGGAAATAATGAGACAATGATCCAAGAATTTAAAAAAGAAATGATGAAGACTTTTGAGATGACAGACTTGGGCTTGATGCATTACTTCCTTGGCATCGAGATTGACCAAAATGAAGAAGTGTTTATCTCGCAGAAGATATACTGAGAACCTCTTGAAGAAATTCAACATGAACTATTGCAAAGCAATTTCAACTCCGCTCATGACAAATGAGAAACTATTGAAGGAAGATGGAGCAAAAAAAGCAAATGCTTCACTCTACAGAAGCCTAATTGGGAGTCTACTATATCTTACTGCTACAAGGCCAACTATTATGTACGCGACAAGTTTATTATCACGGTTTATGCAGAGCCCAAGCCAAATTCATTTTGGAGTAGCCAAGAGAATTCTAAGATACTTACGAGGAACCACTGATTACGGCATTTGGTATCGGCCAAGTGCAAATGCCAAGCTCATTGGCTACACTGATAGTGACTGGGCAGGTTCAGCTGATGATATTAGAAGTACTACTGGATATGCCTTCACACTGGGTTCTGGAATATTCTCATGGGCATCCAAACAACAAGACTCAGTGGCATAGTCTATTGCAGAAGCTAAATACATCGCAGCTGCAATGACCGCTAGTCAAGCAATATGGCTTCGAAGAATTCTAGAAGACATTGGAGAAGCACATATGGAAGTAACTCCGATACTTTGCGACAATAAGTCCGCAATCGCTATATCAAAGAATCCAGTATTCCATGGAAAAACCAACATCAAATATCACTTCATATGAGAGGCGCAGAATAACGAAGAAATCGAGCTAAAATATTGCAAAATTGAGGAACAAATAGCGGACATCTTCACTGAAGCATTATCGCGAGCCAAGTTCGAGACATTGCGGGAATTGCTTTGAGTAACACGAAATTGGATCAAGGAGGAGTGTTAAATTATTGATCCAATTTCTAGAAGCTTCAAGATTGATATTAGCTAGAAAAGTCGAGAAAAATCCTTAAGAAAATCTAGCTTAGGTGGCAAAGAAAAATATAGAAGCATAGAAGTCTCTAAAAGAACTACAATCTAGAATTTCCTAGATAAAGACTACATGGCAACATTCTATAGAAATCTAGAATGTTGTACTAAGGCGGTGACTCACGCCTCTACATAGGAGTTAGTGGATGCTTGTGTTGTAGAAGAAAACTAGAATTACTCCTTCCTTTGTAATACAAACTATCATAATAAAAATTCTGTTTTTTTTTTTTTTAACCCATACTCCCTTGCTGTTGTAGTCCACTTATATCCATCCACACTTCACACATACACACTTGCACACACACGCGCTTCCGCAAATACCAACAGGTTACTTTTTCATCTCTGGCTTTCTTGGCTTGGGGGAATGGTTTGAATTCTCTTCTATTAACAGTAGTGGTGCCACCTTCTTTCTATCTTCAATTTCACATAGATAAGTGGTTCTCTCTCGTCAGATTCAATTTGTTGCTTGGATTAATGAAATGGTCAAGTTGCAGATACGCAAAAATTGCACTGTTTGCTTCCTTCTCAATAGAGTTCATATACAAAGTTAGGGATGATAAGGAGAAAGAGGCTACGTCGGCTACTGTGGCTTTGTAGAATCAATTATAGATCAATCTTCAATTGTATCCCCTTTGTGTAGTCATCTCTCCATTTACGGTAAGATTTGCTCATATTACGTTATGTTCTCTACAATGGCATGCTCTTTTGAGGAAAGATTCGGCTAAGTTTTCTACCCATCCTATTAATCCTCCAAGTCCCTTTCACATGAGTCCATATGCAATGGTGACCTCTACAGTGCTCTCTTCTAGTTCGCCTCTTCCCCAGTCATCTCTGTCGTGAACACTGCGAGCTTGCCTCTGAGATTGAAGTATCTAAATGTCCACTTATGTTATCCGATGTTATATTGCTCTTACTCTTAAGACTAGGTGAGTCCTGCCCTGCAAGCCGAGGTCAATGGCATCCACATATAGAGGCATGTACATATTGCCTTCAACTCTCTCCTGTATGGATGGTCGGTTGTCAGCTTCGTATACCGTTAATTTTGAAAGGCACATAGGATAAACTAAGCGCATAGTTGAGCTGATACGGTCCAAAGCTAGATTTCGACTTGACTCGCATACCTTTATACACATGAAGTTCTGCAATGAACGTATTTTATTTTATTGGACAAATATAGGTTCAATTGAGATTTGCCCTTCCGGATTACGGAAAGCAAGCTTGACATTGTTATGAACATAAAGCTGTAAAGTGTGGAACCTCAAAGAGGTTGGCCCAATTATGGGACACGATAGCTTATCTATGGTCTAACGTTTTTGCCATTACTCTATCCTAATTCTGTTCTGGATTGTACTATCTATTGGAATATATAGTCCCCTGAGCAAAAACTCCTGTCATGATGAATCCAACGATGTATTGATGATGAGTATATAAATCCTGCATTGTATTAGTGATGAGTATATAATGCAGCTTGAGTTCAATACTCGTTTGGAACTCGATCAGAACTCAATCATGCAATTTTTATTTAAGGTTGGCTTGATTAGAAAATGGAAAAACTCTGGCTTAGCTTGACTTGACTCAACTCAACTCAATTACAGAATTTATTTTTGGATAAGCCCACCAATAGTTTAAAACTTGTCATGAAAGTGCCATTGAGTCCTAAATTTTTAGAAAGTACAGTCAAGTCATAAAATTTCCAAATTTATGCAATTAAATCCTTCCATTAACTCTATTCAATTTGCCTAATGGAAAATATTGATGTTTTTTCTCTAATATGTAACGTCATAAGTGACATTAAGGTTAACTAATGCACTGAAACGGCATTGTTTTGGTCAAAATTCTAATAATTTTTATACCAAATCCTAATTAAATTTAGTTAAAATGTCCAAAGTTTTTTCACAGAATAATAAAATGACTATAAAAAAAAATAGGCTAACAGTTATAAAAAAACACACACACACACAAAAGAAAACCACTGCCTGCGGGCCACCACCCCATCGCTGGGGCTCGTCCTCATGGCCTTGCTGGCTCTTTTTGGCAATGGACCGAAGGCCCGCTGGTAGAGGACCTAGCCCTTCCTCTTGTAATCTTTTTTTTTTTTTTAATAAATAATTTTGAAGTTTTTAAGTTTTTTTTTAAATCTAATTTAATTAAAATTTGGGATTAAAATTGAGGTTTTGACCAAAAGTACTTCATATTAATGCTTTAGTTAATCTTAACACCACATAGGAGCAAGAAAATAATAATAAAAAAGTCATGTTAGTTTTTTTGTTACCCAAATTAAGTAGTGTTAACAAAAAACTTGATTTATTAATATGAGAAGTTTTAGGATTTAATTATATTTTTGAAAATTTTACAACTCAATTGCATTTTTAACTTTTAGCACACTTACACTTTTTATTTATGAAGGAATTCCGGTTTGAGCTTGATCTAAATAGAGCTCGAATAGTATGGCATATTATATAATATTGAGGACATCTATGTCTATCTTTAACCCAAAAATACCTTTTGAAGAATAAAAGAAACTGGATTAGACTTTATTAGCCAGTCCAGCGAATAATTAGTGAGCACGAGCTCAACTTAAAATCAAACTATCCTATCTCGAGTAATTGTTAAGCCGTTCAGAGCTCATTATGGGTACACTCGGTTTTGCCACTAAGATAAGTTGTATGGAATTGCCTCATGCACCTTTTTAATAGGAAAATTGTCCAAAAATATTTTTTTTTGTGTGACAGCTAATTTAATTCTATCAATTCAATTGTGTAAATTTAGCTGTAACTATTCATAAAAAAAATAGCTATAACTATTTTAATGATTTGTCAATTTTGTCTTAAACCTTTTAATTGTGTTAATTTAATTTTTAATCTTTTGACGATTTGTCAATTTGATCCTTTTAACCAACTTTGGCTGAAAAGTATTGATGTAGACATTAGCTATCGTATGTGGCACAATTGATATTAATATGGAAAAAAAAATTCTTAATTTTTTATAAAATTTTCCTTGTTCCTCTTTTTTTGTCCTTCTTACTTTGTGAGTCACTGGGTCTAGGTGAGGGATTGCAATTGGCCGAAAACAAGGGCTGGTGAAGTCGACCTCGTTGGACTAGGTAGGCTTCAAGCCTTGTTGACCACTGGCAAGGCTTGACCCTCACCCGTGGCTTGTCGTTGGCCATCGCTAAGAAAGGAGGGGAAAAAAAAGAAAAGGAAAATAAATAAATAAAAGAAAAAAAAGTTGAAAAATTCTAAAAAAATCGGTCACAATAACATTAGTGATGCCATGTAAGATGGCTAGTGTCCACATTAGTCATTTCTGATTGAAATTGATTGTAGAAACTAAATTGATACATCGTTAAAAGGTTTAGAACTAAATTAGTATAGTCCAAAAGTTTAAAATTAAATGGCAAAATTCAAAGATTTATGATTGAATAGGCCACCATTTTAAAGGTTGAGGATTTTTTTTTTTTTTTTTACAATTTCCGCCTTTTTTTAACCATAAATTAACTCCGAACGAGATGAAAATGAAGCCCCGCACTCGAGTATTGTTCCTTCAAAGATGAAGGCTTGTTTAGTCCTTTTGCGAAGTTCCATAATCTCGTGGGAGATTGACAATTTCGTCCCTGGCCTTCTAGTATGGCAAGGCGTGGACGTTGATTAGTAATGATGTAAGGAAAAAGAATGATACGTGACCGACTAATATGAGAAGTTCTTCAGAGCTAAGTCGATTCTCTCTTTTTTTTTTTTTTTTTTCTATTTTTGTTACAATGGGAATTGATTTGATTCTTTTTTCTGTTTTTTTTTTTTTTTTGGAATTAAAGTTGACTAATCAGAAAAAACTTTTGTAAAGATGTACTTATTGCAACTTAGCTGGATAGTATAATTTTCAAAAATTATATAAATTGCGCAAATTTTTACATTTTATGACATTTACGAGAATGAAAATAAAATTTTAACAATGAATGTTCTAAAGTAAGGTATCTCTAAATAGTTTTAAATAAATTGGTGGTCCTTTTGCATGTTTGCATACTTTAAGATTCTTTTTGTGAATATATTATGATATTTTGTGGGATCATTGTTAATTGTTCAAGTAGTATCAACATTGACACGTGACACGCGATACGACACGACACGACACACCAATACATTGTTTATAAAAGAATAAAGAATTCCAAAACGTTGAAACATAATGTATATTAAATATATAAGGTTAATATCCTAAAAAACCCCCAAATTTTACCCTAAACTATTTTTATTACAAAAAAACTCTATACTAGTACACATTTGACAATTTTACTCCAAACTGGTATACTTGTGACAAATTTACTCTCTATTAGTTTTCGTTAAATTATTAAGTTAAACAACACGTAACAATTGATTGGTATACCGGTTTGGGATATTACTCTCTGTTTATCACAGTTATACAATTTTTATAATTTTTTTGTATTAATCCAATTTAATAGAGGGCATATTTATTACAAATGTACCACTTGAGGGCTTTTGGCAGTCGAATCAATTAGTTTGAGATAAATTTGTCACAAGTAAATCAGTTTAGGATTTTTTATGGTCAGTTGTAGTAAATTTGTCACATGTACCAGTTTGGGACTTTTCATGGTCAAAAAATTAGTTTTTTGTAAATTTGTCACACGTGTATTAATTTGAGGTTTTTCAATATATTAATCCTAAATATATATTTATATATATGATACATTATCGTTTTTATTATTATTTTAATCAAATTAATTTGATTCAAATTTACAAATAAATAAATAATATAAGAGAGCCCATAATAAATTTACATTGAAAATATTAATCCACCAGCTATTAATATCATTAATTATTTCAATTTAACAAATCCAACTACATTCCAATAATCCTAAAACTTTGAAAAAAAAAAAAAAAAAGCAACCTACAATCTAGACTCGCATGTCAGAGAGTGTCAAAAGAGAAGATAAATTTTTATTAATTTTTATTTTTTTACATATTTGCATTTTGATCCCTCATTTATTGAAAATTTTTCAAAATTGACCCAATATATGTCGAAATTACATGTCACAATTCCAAACTCGTATGTTAGAATTTCAGACTCACATGTTGGAGACTGTTGAAAGAGTTGGACATGTGTCAGATCTTCCATCACTTGTTGACTGAGTGTTAGAAAATGTCGATGGGTGTTAGAGAGTAGCAGATATGTGTCGAAATATCCGGCACAACACGAATCTATTAGAAAGTGTCGGTACTTCCTTGTTAACTGTTTGAAAAGTTTGAGTTGTTAAATGAAAATGTGATTAAATATTTAATTATTCTAATATTACCCTTTATCTTTTGTCTAGTCTTTTTATCTAGTATTAAACGTGGACATATTTAATTGAGGTGGCAAACGGGGCCTGGAAAAAATTTTACTCAGAACTTTTAGGCCTAAAAACATGTGAGATTTTATGGGATCACTATCAATTGTTCTAAACGTTTATGCGGTTAGATGAACGCATGGTTAAATATTTAATCATTCTAACATACATAAATAGAAGGATTGCAACATAGCGATTATATTGATTTAACTTTGTGGTATAATTGAGTGTTGGATACTAGTGACTTTTTTGTATTTATTTTGATGTCAGAATTTTTAATACCCAACTGCCTATGTGAGTATGATATTTAAGTACTAATAGATGAATAAGGACTTCTTCTCATGAAGTTTTTATCAAGGGTAACTAATTTTCTAGAAATTGCAATATATGTTAGGTTATTTCTTTTAATATTTTAAGATTTTCAGTATGTTACAATTTTCATAGTCGCCAAATAATTAATTGTTAATTTATAAGCTCTTGTGATATCGCGTGGATTAATCATGTATCTCCAGATAGGTGGGAAAAAAAAAAAACTCCTGAGTTATGAATGAAAGTGAACATTTAGATTTTTATCTTATTAGCAAAGTGATTAATGCATTAAACAAATACCATTCAATTTTTCATCATGCTTCATTTTCTTAAATAAAATGTTTTGGTAATTTTTGTTTTTGGTTAGTTCTACTCTATTCTTATACTACATTTACTTCTCTTGCAGAGCGTGGGAGTCGAAACCCACTCATGAAACTTACGCATCCCCATCTCATCCCCCCCTAAGAATGTGGGGATTTGAACTTCTCACATCCCCCTTCCATGTTGGAAAAGTGGCCACTGGGGCGAATCCCAGTGGTTAATATTTTGGTAATTAAGTAAATATCTATGTGCTCTTTGCATGCCACATTGGTCCACTAATTTCCTATAAAATTTGGGAACGCATAATATTTTGACACGTGGCACAATCATTGAAGCCTATTCTACCTAGCTTTCTAATTATATATAAGCTTATGGTTTTTTTTTTTTTTTATTGAAAGCTTATGGTTCATTTATTTCACAGAAAATAAATAATTTGAAAATTAATTTCCTAAAAATGACGTTTACATTGCTTCCAAAGATGAATGAATAAATGAAAAATATTTTCATCATTTATGAAAATGTTTAAACATAAACTGTTATCGATAATGAAAATAGTTTCCGTTGACTAATTATTTCAAGTTATATGAGCTGTCATCTTTAGGAAAAAAAAAAATTCAAATCCTTTAGCTTTCTGCTAAACAAACGCCCTCTTAATAACACTTACATTCTTTTTAGCTACCATCGGACCTTTGCAAGGTTAGATTGGAAACTCAGACAAAAGATAAAGCAGCCAAGAGATATTGCACAACATATTATGCGTAGACAAACGCAGAGTTTTATTGGGAGCTTCTGTATGTTCGATAAACTGAATAAGGAACACCAGAACGTGCTGAAAAAAACTTGTCTTCTCTAAAGAGCGTAAGCTGAGACGATGGGACTTCTCACAACGCGGTTTCCATTGATCTCCTTCCAACTGATGTACCCGTAGTTACCTATGTAATTGCGCCGTGGAGTCGACCCTTCCAGAGAGATCTCTACCGTCAAGTTGAACTCGGCTCTGTCGTACTTGCTAGTGAACCACAGCTCCGAGGGTTTTGCTGTGGCCTTCATGCTCGACGGAGTTGTCACTGTGGCCTGGTAACTTGCAGGCCCGTCGGCCACGTTAGTTAGGACTCTTTTGAAAGTGACGCTCGTGGTGTTGGTTTTGTTGAGGATGACCATGAATGAAGGGTAGTTGATGTCAAGAGTCGCGGACGCGCAAGAGAAGTTCGATCTCCCGCTTATGATCTTTATCTTCTTGGCGGAATAGTTCATTCCGCAGAGGAAATTGACGTAATCCTCGGGTTCGATGTTGTAGATCAGACCGGGATCTGAAGCCTTTTCCGGATCTATATGTCCTGCTCCGAAATCAAGAGGCGTTCCTGAAGCTTGGGTGGTCATGTCGATGATGGTTTCGTTGGTGTTATCGAGAATGTAAGCCGTGGTCATCATTGCCGATCGGATAGCGGCGGGGCTCCAATCTGGATGGGCTGATTTTAGCAGCGCAGCGACTCCGGCGACATGAGGAGCCGACATGGAAGTTCCCGATTCGAGCGTGTAGTCACCAAGCAAGGAGCTCTGACCTATCTGTGCTATTTCTCGGTTCGGCGCCCATGCCGCCAAGATATTGACTCCAGGAGCCAACATATCCGGTTTCAAGATCCACGGGGCCTGACGGTCCGGTCCTCGAGACGAAAACGATGCTACCTGAGGAGCTGGTTTGGTCCCGAAAATGGTTATCAAGAACTTGATGCTGACCGTTGGATTCTCCGACTTCAGCAAGTAGTCCTTGATTCTGTCTCCATCTTCGGGTACGACGGCCACGAACGGAATATCGAAGTCTTTGGGGTCGAGAGAAGCCCCAGATTCGGTACTGAAGATGGCACCTGCAGCTCCGGCTCGGGTGATTTCGTAGGAATTGATTCCGTCGCAGAAAACTATCTTCCCAGCGACATCCTTCGGGTCGAGAGAGTAACTGTTGCAGATTTCCTTGCTTTTGTTGCCGCGGCCAAAGTATAGAGGAACTCTTGAGATAAGCAGATCTTCTGGGAAGATGGATTTTCCTCTAACAGTGAAGGTTCCGTTGCCGAGGACTATATTGGCCGCAAAGTCCCTTGATATGGTTCCAGCGCCGACACTCGTTAGCCACGGAGCTCCATTTAGCAACGTGTAGTATCCTCGATCGCCGTCGTTACCTGCTGAACAAGCAACGAAGATTCCTCTCTGCATGGCTGCAAAAGCTCCCACAGCGATCGGATCATGGTCGAACGGTGTCTCGTCAAATCCAAGTGATAGAGACAATATATCGACGCCGTCCGCTATGGCTTGGTCCATGCCTGCTAGGATGTCCGTCGCAGCCGAGTTGTACGTGTCGTATGTGTTGGTCAGGAATATCACCTTATACATCGCGAGCCTAGCAGCGGGTGCCATACCTGTTGCCGTGCCCTTGGCATAGCCGAAGTAGCTAGCGTCCCTCACGGGGCTCCCGGCCGCCGTGGACGACGTGTGGGTCCCGTGTCCCATAAAATCCCTCGGGGAATCGTAGTCATCGGTCGTCGATATGTTCAAGCCGTACTGCTTCATTCCTTTGCTGAACGACCGAGCCCCAATGAGCTTCCGGTTGCAGTTGGACGAGTTGAAGTCCACCCCGGACTCGCAAGAGCCTCGCCATCTCTTCGGCACGGGGGACATGCCCTTGTCCTTGAAGCTCTCGCTCTCCGGCCATATCCCAGAGTCTACGACGCCGACGATCACGCCGTCGCCGAATTTGGCTCTTGGCCAGAGGCCTGTCTTTCTGTTCAGGCTAAGAAACTTAGGAGTATATGTTGTGTGAGCGTTTCCAAATGTGTCCGAATACGAGGCAACATGACCAGGAACCTGTTCCAGCTTCTCCAATTGGGACTGTGACAGCACTGCACTGAATCCATTCAAGGCATGGTTGTATGTGTAGAGATGGGTCGGATCAATTTCGTCGGGAGACGATGATAGGGATGACAGAAGCGATGTGTACCAATCATGGTGACGTGAGAACGAAGCGGGCAATGCCGATTCGTCCATGTGGATTATGTAGGGTTTTCGGTAGTCTTTGGTCGAAGCGGACACTATGATCGAGATGAGAAAAAAGAGCTTACAAAGTAAATGACATTTCATTGTCATTCCGTCTAAACGGTTTTTGCGATACAATTATAAAGGAAGATTAACTCGGGCTGATATAGAGGATCATGCCACGTGCAAAAATACGTCAAGAGGCGATGATTGTGACCGAGTCGATGAAACCAAAATAAAAAAAAAAAAAACTTTTGGCCGGCCAAGCTAGACCAGTGCAGATAGTTTACTTCAAACAACATTTTCAAGGTGATGATTACGGCATTGTCAGTTATGCGCCCCACTTGCGGCCACGTGCATGCCATTTGGCACAGAGCTGACGTCTTCGATGACATCATCAACATGACCCCATAGCCGACCCCACCCAGTGATCCGACCGGATTGACCAGTCAATCAGGGGACTGGTCAGCTAGTGGGACCGGTCGGGCTAGCTAGACTGGAGCAATAGCTTGATTTGGGCTAGGCACGTGCGCCACGTGCGCCGTGCACATGGAAGCTCCGACAAAGCGTGGTAGGTGTACCGTTCGTTTGTGGTAAAGTTATTTTACGGTGCACGTGGCGCACGTGCACATGGAAGCTCCGACAAAGCGTGGTAGGTGTCACGTTCGTTTGTGGTAAAGTAATTTTACATGTTTAAAGTATCCAAGGGTATAAAAATGCTCATGAAACAGTACATTGTTTATTCCTTAGTACTTATATTTTCTTCTGGTTTTGGAAATATAAAAACTAGCCTACATGTAAATGACCACATACGGATCATGTAGAGCTTGGTTTAATGATAGCATGTGCAACATTTTGACGTGCTTGTAATTTATTGATTTTGAGCAAACTCGAACAATGGCCGGAGATTGGGAAAGATTCGGGCTGAGTTTCCGTCCCATCGTAATAATCTTTAAGTCGCATAAGTCCAAATGCAATTGTGACATTTACAATGCTTTCTTCCGATTCGCCTATTCCATGGTCATCTTTGTAATAAACATTGCGAGCTCACTGCAGAGATGGAAGCATCTAAATGTCCACTTATGTTATTTGATGTTTTATTGCTCTTACTCTTAAAGACTAAGTGAATCCTACCCTGGAAACTAAGGTCGATGGCGTCCACACAAACAAGCGTGTGCATATTGCCTTCAACTTTCTCCTGTATAGGTCGTAACCTTAGCACCATCATTCCTTGGAAATACACAACATTTGTATGGTTGGTTATCACATTCATATCCAGTTAATTTCGAGAGCCATATGGGAAAAGCTAGGCGTGTAATTAAGCCGATACAGTACTAAGCTTGAGCTACCCATACTTAACGTTCAAAACTTGACTCGAGGTCGATCAAGTACTAAAATTTCTGCTTGAGCTCGACTCAACTAAATAGTCGAGATATTCGAGCTCATCTTGACTTGACTTTACTCAACCAAAATTAATTTAAGGAACTCCAGCTTGAGCTTGATATCAACAGAAGCTTGCATAGTATGTACTTATTATATGATTTTGGGGATATCTATTTCTATTTTTAACTAACAAGTATCTTTTGAAGAAATTGAGTTAGGCTTGATTAGGGTCACAAGCCTGTCGAACTGAGAATTGATGAGATTATGAGCTTGACGTGACAAAATACTCGAATGGCTCAAGCTCGACTCGACAACAAATTAGTCGATCTCAAGCGATTATCAAGCTGTTCCGAGCTACTCGCGGGTAGGTTGACCTGGTTTCTTCACTAGGATAAGCTGTACAAATTGCCTCTTGCACCTTTCTGACTATAAATTAACACCAAACGATGAAGAAATGAAGAGACAACACCAATCATATATTGACCTTCTCTTCATTTGTGGATATTCCCAACTTACGCTGGAAGATTGCCATTATCGTCGCTAGTCCTCTAATATGGCAACGCATGGAGTTTAATTAGTAATGGTGCATGGAAAAAGAATGATATTTAGCTCACTAATTTAAGAAGCTTTTCAGAGCTAAGTTGATTCTCTCTCTCTTTCTCTCTCTCTATCTGTCCTTTTTTTTTTTTTTATTGTGTCACCGTGAGAATTAATTTGATTCACTATTTATTGTATTGAGATAAGGTCGAACAATGAGAAAATACTAGTTGAAATCTCGTGCACCACACGGGTTTGAAAATGTACTTATTATTAACTTAGTTGGATAGTATAATTTCAGTATTTACACAAGGTGTACAAAAATTTGTATTTTGTGGCATTTACGCAACTAAAATATATTCATTGATAATGAATGCTCTTAGGTATTGTATCTCTAAATAGCTTCAAATAAATTGGTGTTCTCCTTTTGCATATTCATATAATATGAGACTTTTTTTTTTTTTTTGCATATAAATAAACTAAAGTATTGCAACATTGCAATTATATTGATTTAACTACGCAGTATAATTGATGTTGGATACTAATCACATCTTTGTGTTAATTTTGATGTCATAGTATTAAGTATGCAACTGCCTATGAGAGTATGATATTTGAATACTTATTATATGAATAAGGACTTCATTTCAAAATGTTTTTCATAGGGATAACTAATTTATTGGAAATTTCATTATATGTTATATGGTTTTCTATATTTTAGGATTTCTAGCATGTTACAATTTTAAGAAAATTATCCAAAAAGTCCTCAATCTATTACATTATTATTGATTCATTCCTAAATCTTTTAATTATGCCAATTCAAACGTAAATATTTTCACTTTTTGCTAATAAACTTTATCCAGCCAATTTTAGTCAAAAATTATTAACTTGGATGCTAGCTGTCCTATGTGGCACAACTAGCATTAATGAGTAATAATTAATAATATTTTAATGTTGTATCAAATTTGTTTACTAAATTTATTTATTTTTCTTCTTTTTTTTCCTTCTCTTTTCCATCTTTACCCCCTTCTTCTTTTTCCTTTTATCTGCTCTTGTCTTCTTCTTCTTCTTTTCCATTTCACGACCAATTTATGAGCTCTTTTGATATCACGTGGATTGATCATGTTTCTGCAGATAGGTGGAAAAAAAATTTTGAGTAATGAACGAAAGGGGACTTTTGTATTTATCTCATTAGCAAATTGGTTACTTACTCATTATTTTCAATTAATACATTAAAATAACACATTTGAATTTTTCTTCATGCTTTATCTTATTGATAAAATGTCTTGGTAATTAGGTAAACGTTTTTTAGCTCTTCACATGTCACATTGGTCCACTGATTTCCTAAAAAATTTGAGAATGCATAATATTTTTAGTGGAAAGCACAAAGCAGAAACCCAATACCTTCAATTGGGGAGGCCATCAAAAGGAAGCCGAAATCCGAGGTCTCAATATATCTAGTTAAATACATCTTCACTTAAATAAGTTATAACCTAATTATGATATATTAACCACTCAACGCTACACCAATTCTCTAATATGTCACCTTTTTTAACACAACTTACATGTCCATGCTAACAAGTTCCTTCTCATTGTGAGCTCAAATTTGCTTACTCTTAATTAAGTTATCCTTCTGCATCAATCTATCTCAATCTAAATCTCCAATGCCAAACTTTATCCCTTGTCTCTTTCTCCACAAGCCTCTGTTCTACATTAAAAAATAGTAACTGTTTTTTCATTATTGAGGTCTTGACCTCAAGCCTTTCCTAATAATCAACTCTTGAAGTTCTCTTCTTTTTGCACACAAGGGTCTTGAAGATTCAACCTCCATTGAAGGAAGGACGAAGGCAACTCCTCTTTCATCCTTTTTCTCTCCCTCGTTTCCGGTTTTAAAGAAGTCAAGAGAAGAGCCCACCTATGATTATAGTAGTTATAAGCCCAACTTCAATCATTAGCAAGTGAATCAGTAAAGTTCTCTAAGAAGTTAGCCCATTGCTTTGACCACATAGGAGTATGAAATAAGAAAGTCTTGGACCCTGGCGAGCTTGAAACGATGAACTTTATGTTATCTATAATATGATCCCATATTTTTTAGGGACATGATTTTTAAAATAAAAATTTGTCCTTAAACACCGACTCACTTTTCTCTTTTAAGTAAGAGTTTTTCCACCATATGATTTTCCACATTCGTACATTTTTGCTGCCAACCACCCGCTGCCTTGATGAAAGGTAATTTATAAAAGACGATTGTTCTTTTATGTAAGCACATGACAAGGTCTAAGCCAAATCCTCTCTTTCAAAAATACACCACTGGTATGTGAAGGGATTGGGCTAGTAGAGTGCACTCATAATTACTGTCGAGTCTCCATGGATTTCTGTTGCATACAAACTCGAATAATGGCTAGAGGTCAGATTTATTGTACGTTGTATGTTCAGCATATGATTTTAATTGATGCTTGAATTATGTTCTTCAATGCATAATTCGAATTGTTCATTTTGTCTTACACTTCATCCACTCCATTCCTAGTATTTTTCTCCATACTTAAATCATGAAATATGCCATGAGGCCCCATGGGGCCCACTCTGCTACACTAGTACCCCCACCGCCCAGAAATCGCAAATCGATAGCTCACCAATCTACTATTGGCTCTGATATCATTTTTTGGAAGTGCGTGGCTGTTTTGATACCATTTGTTGGGAAGCATGTAATAGAAGTTCAATTCCTTCATCTAGGGAGATCACCAAGAGAGAGTCCAAGTCCATCAATATATCTAGTTGACCTATGACAAAAAGAAAAAAAAAATCATAACAAATTAAACTCACATTTACTTAAAAGTTTAAATTAATGAATTATGAGCCAACTATGATGTATTAATTGCTCGACACTAGCCAATTCTCTAATGTTGAATTTTTCTAACACAACTCACACATGCATCATAACAATTTGGCACATGATGCAACCATTGAAGCCTATTCTACCTAGCTTTCTAATTATATATAAGTTCAATATCTTTCTAATTATATATAAGCTTAAAGCACTTTTGTTTTTTTTAATAGCTACCATTGGATCTTCGCAAGGTTAGATTGGCAACATAGACAAACGATGGAGCAGCAAGAGATATTGCACAACATATCAGATATGGAAAGACAAACGCAGTCTTATTGAGAGCTTCTGCAGGTTTGATAAAACTGAAGAAGGAACACCGCAGTCTTATTGAGAGCTTCTGCAGGTTTGATAAAACTGAAGAAGGAACACCAGAACATGCTGAAAAAACTTGTCTTCGCTAGGGAGCGTAAGCTGAGACAATGGGACTTCTCACAACGTGAGTTCCATTGATCTCTTTCCAACTGATGTACCCGAAGTTAACTATGTAATCGCTCTGCGGAATTGACTCTTCCAAAGAGATCTCCACTGTCATGTTGAACTCGGCTGTGTCGTACTTACTCGCGAACCATAGCTCCGAGGGTTTCACCATGGCCTTCATGCTCGACGGAGTTGTCACCATGGCCCTGTAACTTGAAGGTCCATCGGCCACGTTGGTTAGGACTCTTTTGAAAGTGACGCTCGTGGTGTTGGTGTTGTTGAGGATGACTATGAATGAAGGGTAGTTGATGTCGAGAGTCGCAGATGCGCAAGAGAAGTTTGATCTCCCGCTTATGATCTTAATCTGGTTGGCGGAATAGTTCATTCCGCAGAGGAATTTGATGTAATCCTCGGGTTCAATGTCGTAGATCAGACCGGGATCTGAAGCTTTTTCTGGGTCTATATGTCCTGCTCCGAAATCAAGAGGCGTTCCTGAAGCTCGAGTGGTCATGTCGATGATGGTTTCGTCGGTGTTATCGAGGGTGTAAGCTGTGGTCATCATTGCCGATCGGATAGTGGCGGGGCTCCAATCTGGATGGGCCGATTTTAGCAGCGCAGCGACTCCGGCGACATGAGGAGCTGACATGGAAGTTCCCGATAAAAGTGCGTAGTTGCTAAGCAAGTAGCTCTGACCTATCTCCGCTATTCCTCGGTTCGGCGCCCATGCTGCCAAAACATCAACTCCAGGGGCTAACATATCGGGCTTCAAGATCCACGGGGCTTGGCGGCCTGGTCCTCGAGCTGAAAACCAAACTACTTGAGGTGCTGGTTTGGTCCCGAAAATGGTTATCAAGAACTCGATACTGACTGTTGGATTTTCCGACTTCAGCAAGTAGTCCTTGATTCTATCTCCATCTTCCGGTACGACGGCCACAAACGGAATATTGAAGTCTCTGGGTTCGAGGAAAACCCCGAATTCAGTACTGAAGATGGCACCTGCAGCTCCGGCTCGGGTGATTTCATCAGTATCAACTCCGTCATCTTCGCTAACAAAGTCACAGAAGACTATCTTTCCGGCGACATCCTTCGGGTCGAGAGAGTAACTGTTGCAGATTTCCTTGCTTCTGTTGCCACGGCCGAAGTATAGAGGAACTCTTGATATCAGGAGATTCTCTGGGAAGATGGATTTTCCTCTGACTGTTACGGTTCCGTTGCCGAGGGCTATGTTAGCCGCGAAATCCCTTGACAAGGTTCCCGCACCGACAGTTGTTAGCCATGGAGCTCCATTTTGTATCGTGTATCCATGAGGGCCGCCGTTACCTGCTGAACAAGCAACGAAGATTCCTCTCTCCATTGCTGCGAAAGCTCCTACAGCGATCGGATTCTGGTCGAACGGTGTCTCGAAAAATCCTAATGATAGAGACAATATATCGACGCCGTCTGCTATGGCTTGGTCCATGCCTGCTAGGGTGTCCGTTGCAGCTGAATCATACGTGTCGTTCAGGAATAGCACCTTGTACATCGCGAGCCTAGCAGCGGGTGCCATACCCGTCGCCGTGCCCTTGGCGTAGCCGAAGTAGCTAGCGTCTATCACGGGGCTCCCGGCTGCTGTGGACGACGTGTGGGTCCCGTGGCCCCAGTAGTCCCTCGGGGAATCGTAGTCATCGGTCGTCGATATGTTCAAGCCGCGCTGCTTCATTCCTTTGCTGAAGGACCGGGCTCCGATGAGCTTCCGGTTGCAGTTGGACGAGTTGAACTCCACCCCAGACTCGCAAGAGCCTCGCCATCTCTCCGGCACGGGGGACATGCCTTTGTCCTTGAAGCTCTCACTCTCAGGCCATATCCCGCTGTCTAAGACGCCGACGATCATGCCATCACCAAATTTGGCTCTCGGCCAAAGCCCTTTCTGTTTGTTCAGGCCCAGAAACTTAGGAGTATATGTTGTGTGAGCGTTTCCGAATGTGTCCGGATACGATGCAACATGACCGGCAACCTGTTCCAGCTTGTCTAATTGGGACTCTGACAGCACTGCGCTAAATCCATTCAAGACATGGTTGTATGTATAGAGATGGGTCGGATCAATTTCATCGGAGGACGATGATAGGGATGACAGAAGCGACGTGTACCAATCATGGTGACGCGAGAACGAAGAGGGCAATGCTGATTTGTCCATGTGGATTATGAAGGGTTTTCGGTAGTCTGTGGCCAAAGCGCATACTACAGTCGAGATGACAAGGAAGAGCTTACAAAGCATCTCATATTTCATTGTCATTTCGCATAGGTCTCTGTAACTGAACGTTTTTGTCTCACAACTACAAGAAAAGATTAGCTTGGATTATATAGAGGACCAAACTCTTTCTATGTATAATCATATCTCGTGCAAAAATATGTTGAGAGGTGAGGGACGTGACCAAGTCGATGAAACCAAAATGTAAGATGCACTTTTAGCCGGCCAAGCTAGATAAGTGCAGATGGTTGACGCTAAACGATAGTTTTCAAGGATCGTGCATGTGTCGAAGTTTACGATCGACATACCCAATGAAAATGGAGTAGAATATTATTGTTCATTGGATCATCGAATGCGATCTCAGATTCTATCGGCCCATCATAGATTCAATCGGCCAAGAAGGGCAACAAGGAGAAGGATATGGAATGGCCAACCTCCCAGCTAGTTGAATCATTAGAATCTCCAAAGGTAGAGACGTTCAAAAGTTTCGGTTTATTCGAGATTTCAGTCAACATGAAAACCAATCTAATGAAAAGAAGGAAGAAGGATTAGGGCTTTTTTCATAACAAGTTTTGACAGATCTCAACCCTCTAGCTTGTCATCAGACAGTATAATTACCCCTGCAAATTTAGCAATCTATTTTGCCATTGGAGTCAGCGATCATTTTGACGAGATGACAATTGTTCGCATTTTCTTAATGGAATCATTTGCCCGGCTAGTGTCAGACAGGAATAAGATTCAATTCAAAGAGCAGAACATTGAAGAACATTTACATCGACAACTTATAAAAAGCTGCCCAAAAGAATTTAGAGTTTGAAGGTCCCCAGCACAGAGGTGCGAAAAGCAAAAAGTAACAATTTTAAGGACATGAAGCCGCTGCTGAAAAATATAAAAAGGACATGAAGCCAAACAGGCATTGGACTTCTGATAGATATACTATCCGGTTCATCTGCTAGCCTGTCTAGATGAAGGAATGCATATCCAGTCTAAAAGGTTCCTAATACAAGAACAAAAAGGAGCAGATACACTAGCAATACTGCTTCTTATTGAGAATGATCTACAGAGCACTTTTCAGAATTTCATGATATCATAAAAGCACATGCAACTCTTTGTAACCTCTTTAAAAAAATCCTGAGCAAACTTGTGACACTAACCTTACAATTATTCAACTTTACCCGCTCACCGAGGCTAGCTGAAAAACCTCAAGGGGTGGACATCCTCTTTAAGGCTACACACAACAAAAATTGAAAGCATATATGGAAAATCTCAAGAGAAATTATGAAAGAAAATCCCTTCCCTTTGCTGGCTTAGATTGCCCTGTACTTTGCTTTCTAACTCCCTAAAAACTCAGAGAAAACAGAGGCCTCATAGTGAAAGCATATTAGGAGGAGATTGTGGTGACCCAGATTCAAGCAAAAAGCTTCTACTGCCATGTGACCTAGATGTACTGGAAGAAGAGGCTAGATATCTTACATCACTACTGTTAAAAACGGCATCATTCTTATGCATTTTCCCTTTACTCGCTCTTCCCCGACCTGCACATCCACCAAACTCTCCCTCTTCATCGGTTTGCAGGAACCCGCTATGGACGGGATCTGAAGTCTCGTATAGAAGCCTAAGAATCTGTTTAACCGAAGGCCTAGCCCGTCCTTCTGGCTGAGTGCACCATTGCACGATACTCAATATGGTTTGAAGCTGGTCGAAATCGAAGGCATCCTTAATTCTGGGGTCCACAAGCTCAGGTATTCTAGGAGTAGATGTCAGATATGTTTGAGACCATTCCACTAAATTCTTGCCATCTTGTATGGCCCGTCTTGCTGTTACCATCTCTAACAATAGCACACCATAGCTGTAGACATCGCTCTTCTCCGTGAGCTCCTGAGTGATTACATACTCAGGATCCATGTAACCTGGGGAAAAAAGTAAGGCTTAGATATTGATTAAAACACTGTAGATAATTAACCAAAGGGCAGCTTTTTCGACCTGGAGTTCCTCGTACATCAGTATTTACTGGTTCAAAGCAAATTGAGCCATCTTTTGAAGCATGTGCAAGACCGAAATCAGCAACCTAGACTCAAAGATGACAAGAAATGAGAAAAGTCACCCGAAGCAATCAATTCAATACATCAAGGAAGTCTCTGGCTTCCTGCTACTTAGCATCTTGCAAAGATTACATCAGGGATATCCAATTTTACAAGTGAACTTGGATTAATGTATATTGGGAGCTAAGATCTAATCAAAGAGTCACTTTTGCAGAACTATCCTACCTTGGCAACAAAATTCTCATCGAGTAAAATGTTGCTTGACTTGATGTCTCTGTGACACAAGGGAGGATCACAATAGAAATGGAGATACTCCTGCATTGATAATGTAAAAGTCCAAAGACTAAGACGTTGATAAGAAATAGTTAAATCACTCCAAATGACCACGGAAGTTCAAAATTACCAAAGCATTAGCCACATCAATGGCTATTTGGATCCTCGTCCGCCAACTCAGAGGATTTCTGTTAGGTGCTGCACACAACGGATAAGTCAACAACATGATGACTAAGGAACCCTAAAACAGAAAAGTCTAGTGGTTTTATGAACATGTTCATATAGCAGTGTAAGAACAACTTCAATGTAAGCATCACTTAAATATTCAATACATGGTAATAAATGTTAAGTGATTGGCTCATGATTTCGCTCAACAAGTATGCACTTATGAGTCTGCGTACATCTTAGCACGTACACATGGGTGCAGCAGATTGTGCCTATGCTCTGTGTGTGTGTGTGTGTGTGTGAGAGAGAGAGAGAGAGAGAGAGAGAGAGAGAGAGAGATCCATAAAATCGGTGCAAGAAAAACATGTGTACCATGAAGATGATCTTTCAAGCTTCCATTTGCCATGTATTCATACATAAGAAACCTGCAGAGAGCTGAAATCAATTAATTACTCCAGTTCAAATCAGTCACGTGAATGCAGAAGCACTCACCCACTCATTGTGTAGATGTGTACATGTGTGCATGCAAGCAGAAGATGACCCACAGAAATTGAATCATCAGCTTGCGAGCCATGAGTGCATGTGTGGTGTTGTGTGTGTGGGCGTTGGTATGGGGAGTCTAGACTTTGGTGTGGATAAAACTAATTTGCTTCTCACCTTTCACGCTTCTCAATACAAAATCCTCTAAGAGCAACCAGATGACGATGATGAAGCCTAGCAAGAAGCTCTATTTCCCTGCAGAAGTCGTCCTCCCCTTGTTCTGAGACTTTGTTCATTCGCTTTACTGCAACCACTAAACCATCACTAAATTGCGCTTTGTAAACAGTTCCAAATCCCCCTTGTCCAATGGCAGTGTTAAAATTATCCGTTGCCTTCTTGGTCTCCTTATAACTGAATTTCCGAAACATCAATGACTGACCTGCAAGCCCATAATTTATCAGTAATTTATCAGAAGCAACATATGGTGGGCATTTCAGTAAATATATTTTTGGGTTTTTTTTTTTTTTTGTTGGGGGAGGGGGGGGGGGGGAGAGAGAGAGAGAGAGAGAGAGAGAGGAGTACCATCCTGAAACTTTTTCACTGAATGAGGAGGAGGGAAGACCTTTGAAGACCTCATATCCATATCCTCAGAGTCCTCTAGCTCTCTGTTCTTCCTACGAATCAGAAATACCAACACAACCAGCATCAAAACAGCCACCACTGTAACAGCAATGCCAACACCTGGAACTAGTGACAGGTGGTAGGAGTGGTGGGTCTCATTCGAAGGCACACCGAGTATCAGTTGATTCGGGCTAGCAGCAACCACAGGACTTGGAGAAGCTTTAGGAGAGTCTGCCGGTTGGGATGAATTGGAAACTAGCATCACGTGCACAAAATATACCAATAAGTTTAAAGCTCAAGTACAGGATCTGATGCGTTCATGGAAAATTCCATCATTCAATGCATTAAAGATCAAAGGCGATGTTTCACTCAAACTATAAGTCTCAAACGTGCTCCATCAAATTAGAACTCACGAGACAACTAAGAGCCAAAAAGGATAAAGATGCAGCCATAAAGGCAAAAGCAAATCAATCTGCAACTTTGTCGAAACATCCCAATCTATCGAAGCAGTGTCTACAGGAGAGAAGATAATAAATTAACCATCTTTACATTAAAAGAAAAACAAGGAGAGAGCAAGAATGCTTTTTCAGAACAATCATCAAGATTGCTTAGACATCCTAGTAACATACTTGAATGGAGTATTAGGCAATCCTATATAAACAGTCATAGTACATCTGTGGTAGGCTATATCTATAAAAGAAGATAAAGAAGGCAGAAGGATTGGCATTTGAGAAGAGCAGGCATTTAGAGGTACCATGATATCTTTAATGGAAGTCAAAGCACATCCTTTTATTTATTATTATTGTTGTTGTCTTGAAGTCCTAAGCATAGGCAATTTTGAATACCCAGACACATCCTCCTTTTCATCGTAATGCTTCCATCATGTTTGAATTTCTTCAGAGCTTGAACTTTAACCCAATTAAGCTAGCCACCAATCACGATCAAGCACATGAAGAGAGGGAAGTTAAGGAAAAGAAATTCAAACAGTAGCAACATAACAAGCTTAAAAATCATGTAAACTAGATTTGATCATTGGGAGGGCCGAGCAAGGGTTTGGGCCTTAAAACCCTTGCCAAAGTCTGCGCATGATTTACAAAAGCGTCATTTATTCTTTACAAAATGATCAGCATGCCCCGATCAAAGAAGAGAGCAACTTGCCAGAGCCAATGATAATGACAAATAATTAACTGGGCCTGGCCTCACAGGCCTTAGAATATGTCCAGGCCAATCACATCTAGATGGCACAACCTTTTTGGTAAGTAGTGAAAACCAAACCCAGATTCCCACTTAGTGGAACTTAAGGATGCTTCTAGCGGTCTGTCACAATAACTGGATAATAATTTATATTCTCTCACTAGATTAGTGCTATAAACAAAAAGGAAATGGGGAAACTTGGTTACCTACACGGTACCCTCATAAGAACAATTGATCAACATTACCATGGTATTACTATATCTCTTTTTGGACAACATCTTGCTCACCTGTTAACCATTTGGATATTCTGTAAAATGCATAACATGCAAGGCTTCAGGAAAAGAGTGAGTGATAATTAATTCCATTACAAATGTGACATCCCCACCCAAAATTATCTTGCTTTGTCCGGTCATGCCACTATTAAAAACAAGGGTGGAAATTGGCAGTTCACATAAAGTTAAACACAGCATGGTTGGATAAATAGATTTAAAAACAACGGTATATAATTCATGCAAACCAAGTAGGAGCAAATGCTTCTGGAGATGCTATGTAGCTGTCTCCTGATTTCGCATAGCTGCACATACCTGGTAGAGTACTTAGCCCTTCAACACCAAAGAAGCAAGTGGCGATGTTGACCGAAGATATATAATCAAGTTGGCTTGCAAGGGCAGCGAACGTTGCATCTCGGCAAGTGCTGAATGTAACATTGTCATCCATTCCTACCACATGATGAAGATACACGATGCCAGCATTTACACACTTTCTGCAATCGCTCTCTGCTGAAAGCGGTGCTCTGCAATTCATGACCACATCCCCAAACCCCGGGGACTGCAGCATTTGCATCACGTTCGTCCGGCCCACGCACTCAAAGTAGACAGGGATCTTCGTTCCGAAGCCGCAGAACGCCGTCGCGTTCTTCGACACCCCATACAGCCCCAAGGTCTCCGATATCGAACGCAGGCAGACCTCACCCACATCGGCAGTGACCCCCAAATCGCTCGTCGCGTTTGCGTACCGAGCGACGGAAACCGCCACGCACGCATTTATGTAGCGGCAGCACTTAGCCCTGTCGTCCTTGTTGGAGCACAGAGAAGCCACCAACGTGAAATTCGACCCGCTCAAGTCCAGAGGGCACTCTGCACAAGCACAGCAGCAGCAATCGCCACTAACCCAGGTTCAGTTCAGCAGGGAGAAAGGAAATCGACGGCACAGTCCAAACATCGAACGCTTGCATCACACTTCAGGCACTAGCGCAATGACCCTCGATGGAACAAGAGCCCCATTCCGGGAAACAGCTATCAAGAACGGCAAAATAAAGCAAAAGAGAGCAACCCACTAAATCAACTCAAGCAAACACAAGCGAACGCAGCACAACAAGGTCCTAACGGTCACGAATTTCACTCGCGAGAAAAGAACAAAAAAACCCAGAGAGACAACGCGTTCAGGCGAAGCGGAACTGACCCGACGCCGCCGCCGCCGCCGGGGGCAGCCGCGAGAAGAGGACAAGAGCGAGGGAGCCGAGCAGGAGGGGAGCGAGGTGCGGCGGCGCCATTGTCGGGGCGGCCCGGGAGCGGAGGCAAGCGTGGAAGGGGAAGCGAGTAGGGGGAGGGAGGGAGGCGCGTGGAGGTGACGGCGGGAGCGGCGGCGCGTGAGGAGGCGGGGGGTGGTCTGGCGAAGCTTCTGCGGAGCACAATGGAGTGGAGTGGAGAAGGGGGTCTGCTGCACTATGGAAATGAGTGACCTGTCTCTCTCTCTCTCTCTCTCTCTCTCTCTCTAACATGACTTGTTATTTCGTCCACGTACATTAAGAATTGATAAATTTTATATGTGCGAGACAAAGAATTTTAATGGGGAATTCTTTTTTGGAGCGCTAGTCGAATCAATGAGTAATCTTGGAGAGTAAGCATACTAATAATAATAACAATATTTACTACCATCGTGATAATGATTGATCCAATTCTATCAAATTTGGTTTCAATGGTAATCATTAATGAATCTTCTTAAATCGAGTGCTTTCCTTTTCATGACACACTAATTACTCTTTTAATGAAAAATTATTCAATGTTTTTTAATGTATTGCGATATCACTTATTTAGTTGTTTATCAAGTATCTCTAGATAGTTTTTAACGAAATCTTTCTTGATTTACCGATTGGTCAATATTAGTCATGTCGAATGACTTGAATTTGGGCATATTTGCATCAAGGTTAAGAACTAGTTCATTGCTACTTGGCTTAGATAATAAATTTGGATTGTCGAAATTTGGTTCCCATAGCAAAATTTGAAGTAGTTACTTTCATTGCAACTTTCGCTATTGTGACAAACATACAATTGCACAAATGCGAACGTCAAATAAGTGCATGTGGTATTCCAACATTTTGTAGCACTACATCGATACCTTGTCATCACTGTCAAACGAGTCATCCAATGTATTAACTATCCATGAAAAAACAATTAAAAAAGAAGCAACCAATGTTATCATAAAGCTAATAAGCATTTATTACTTTCTATAATTGAAAGCAAATTTCAGAGTACAATACTCATGGATGAAATCTTACCGAGAGAGTCGGTTCATTAAATTGACAAGAAGATTTTCAGATGAAAGTAATCAAATACATGCAAATTCAAAAGAAAAAGCAGTCAACCCGCGAAATCACCAACGTTGACTCAATTTATAGCTTCAACATTTCGAATGGGAACTCGAACCATGAAATTGATTGTGGAGTGGGACCCAGTGGGGGGCCATGCATTTCACAAATTTTTCCAGCCGTTGCAGCAACCAAAACCGAGACGCGCGCGCGCGCGGCGCGTGAGCGATTCGGTCTTCTCTTCTTGTCTGCGGCCTCCATGTGAATCGTGGGCTATTTTCCTATTCGACCAGAGGGGGAGGGGGGAATCTTAATGTAGTCCGACCCGGGGGGTTTTACTTCCTGAGCCGCTCGCGGGAACGCCGCGTGGGCCGCACGCTCCAATCACGGAGCGCCATTTTCCCAGCGAGCGGCAAGGGCTCGAGGGGCACGCGGCGGAAGAGCGCGTGGATAGGGGGGGTGATGGGGGCATTGATTACGATGCGAGTTCACAACCCCGCACGTATTCGGGCACGGGCGGACCTAACAGTTTGTCTTAATCGCCACAGGCGAACTCCAGGGTTTCGAAGATAGTGACGCCTTGGGAAACTGCATTATTATCATTATGTCCTAAAACTCATTAAGAAATTACAATTAAATCTCAAAATTTTCGAAAAATGCAATAAAATCTTTCAACTTATCAAATATGTGTGTTTGAGTCCTTCTATCAATTTTTCGAACTTGACAAATAAAAAGTACAAAGAAATTTTCAGACCTAATTACACTTTCTTTTAAATTTGTTGACTCAATTGTGATTTCGCAACATGTTTTAGGATTTTTAGTATTTTTGGTGCATTCATCCCTTATTATTATGGTTGTTATTGTTATTGTTATGTTGACCGACAACGTAAGAAATGATTTATGAAATGTGCGAAACGATTCAATCAAAAATTAACTCGAGACACATTTATAATTCGTTCAAGATGAATGCATAAGTAATTTGTTACACTAGCAATAGAACTAATAATAATCCGTATTATTATTGAGCGGTATTATTTCTGAGCCATTTTGGCCAAAACACACACTTTTTTTAATTTAATTGACCAGATTATTCATCATCACAAGATTTTGTCCTGGTCCAATAATTAGCTTTATCTCCCCCCCCCCCCGGGTCTCTTAATTATTTTTCCTTTTTTTGCAATCACGAATTCATTTAGTTGTTGAAAATACAATGTTGTTGGATTTGAGTTGTTTGAAACTCGTTTGCTTGTTCTTTTGTCTAAACATTATGTGATAATGATTTTGATGGAGGTCAAAATCTAGCTAGTTACGGCTTCTTCATATTCATAACTTTTTAGTTATTATAGAAAAAAATTGAGGGCATGATTCACGATAAGCATAAATAACTTTCTTCTTAATCAAGCAATAAAAAATATTCCATTCTTGATCTTTCCCTTTTTTCTTTTTAATTGTTGATTTTTTATTGCTTACGCCATTTTTACTCCTTTATTGGCTCATGATGCTATCTCATTCACATTGATTTGACTACATTATCTGTTGTGGATTTCATTCTTAATTTAATAAATTTTCTTCATTTTTCCTTGTTCTTTTTTTTGTTTTTGTTTCAATTTCACTAAAGGCAAAATTTTCAAGGTTAATTGTAGGGCCCCTTTTAATTTAAATTTATTTCTTGCATTCTTTTTCTTCTTCTTATTTTTTTTATCCTTTTCTTTCTCCATTTGGAATAAAATTGGTTTTCAAAGAATAGTCTGTTTGTAGATAGCTAACAAATTATTGTGTCAATGAATTGATATTTCTCTTTTTTTGTACTAGGTAACTATTATTCAAAAAATAGCCTAAACATAAGTAAGAGTAAAAGAACCATCTACCAATTTTTGTATGGATTTCATTTAATTATAACATTAATATGTGTCATTATGTTGTAGTCCATATACTTTACTTGCTTAGCTTTCATTCTATTTGGTGAATCTAGTAGTCAAAAAATCATTTTTTTTTTCATGTCATCGTTGCATGAGGTTTTTTAAAAGATATTTTCAAAAATGAATTAAAAATATGACAAAGTTAAGCACATAAACATGTAGGTTGAACCCACCAGTAGGCAGCTGTGATGGTTCAAGGCTTGCTTCTCATTGCCGAGGTCACAAGTTCGAATCTCCAGGTGCTAATGTCTTAAGTGCGGAGTCATGATGGTGGGGTCATGTGTTAGTCTCCCCTGAGGTATAGGGGCCTGGTCTTTCGGTGCTGTTCGGGCACGAGAGGCCTGTGGTGGAGTCCTCGGTTACCAAAAAAAAAATGTAGGTTGAAGTCTTTCCAAGTAGGCACAAAAAGGATCTTGAAGTCGAATGTGTCCCTTTAGTTCTTGTAGATATGATTTTAAAGTCGAATGACTTCCTTACAATGATCTTCAAATCCCCATTGAGACTTGTAGATATGCATTCAAAGTCGAATGTGCTCCTAGAGCTTGTAAAGTAACACAGCTCCCCAAATGCATGTGTAGATCTGTCTAAGTAGAGGCACAAAAAGTTATTTGAAAGGAAGTCATATATTTTTAATGTAATTAAGAACCAATGGATTTTCCTTACAATCTTTGAGTAAGTTCTTGTAAATTTATATTGAAAATTGAGATCTAAAATTCACGATCATGAAGATAATCTATGGAAATAAAGTAAACAATTTGCAAACAAAACAAACATTTCTATATTCTGATATATGATTGGTGCTTGCTTAGATCACGAAAATGGAGAATAAGTTTTTTTTTTTAAAAAAAAAAAACATAAAGGAAGCATTGAAATATAATGAATATGAGAGAAGCAGCTAAGGTGAAAAAAGTTGTTCGAAAGGGATGTTAGCATTTTATTTTTTAGTAAATTGACAAAAGAAAAGGAGAAAAAATGTAGGAAATAATTTTAAATTAAAAGTGAAATCCACCAGGGATAATGTAGTCAAATCAATATAATAAGAGTCGTTAGGAGCTAATAACAGGGTAGATATAGTGCAAGCTTTTTTCTATGTCTTTACGGTTTTAATTTGTTTTTTCCTTGCCATTATAGAGGAAAAAGTAAATTGTTCTCTCCAAGTCAGTTGCAAAAAAGAAAAAAACAAGAAATTTTGGATTAAACCAAGATAGAAAGAATAAAACAAGAAATTTTGGCTATACTCATCTTCTTATTTTGAAGAAATTTTTTTTTGGTCGAAATATGTATATATACTTTTTGGAGTTGAAAGCTAATTTTATCGGTTAACATAAGAAGATGGGTGTAGCCCCCCCCCCCCCCCCCCCCCCCAAAAAAAGATGTGGAGACAGAATTAGGGGTGTGCATGGTCCGGGTGGGTGGTTCCTGACCTAGAACCGAGAACCACTCGCTAAGGACCAATTTCAAAAAATTGGAACCGGAATCCACCCGTTTGTTGCATGGATCCACCCGGGAACCAGTCTCAAAGCTAGCATTTTCCTAAAAATAGACTCGTTCCCCCATCAACCAATCCATTCGAATCAACACAACCACATCGCCGACGTGCGATGCTAAGGCAAATCGTTCGATTCTACCCCCTAAACCGAACCAAGGAACGAAATTCCACACAAGCGAAGCTACGGCCGATTGATTTTGACCGTGGATTTCATAGCTGCGAAGAGGGAGAGGAAACCCCTCTCCCCCCGCAATGCCGAGAAAGACCTTGAGCCGACAAACAGCCACGCTGCCTCCATCTACTTGCTGATCATACGCGTTGCATAGTGCAATATTTTTGTGTGTTTGCCCCTCTTCTTCTCCGACCTCATGCACCCGTCGACGAACATCAAGCAGTCCATCAAGCTCTCTCTGCTCAACCCTTTCATATCATAAGCCTGCGATCTTCTCCACAAGCTCTTGCAGTGATTGTTCGCTGGACTTGACAAGCAAAGAGCTCTTGTTGTGTCTCTAATGGCAAAATCGAGGGTTTGTTAATTAGTAATTTTAATTTTTTTAATATTAAAAATTAATCGGTCTGGTCTGGGTGGGCGGGTGGACGGATCTGTCCATGGAACCAGGAACCGGATTGGTACGCACCGGTTCCCATAAATTGGAACCGGGAACCGGACCGGTTCCCTCAAGAACCACCAGTTCCAGGAGGTTCCAGTCCAGTTCTAGGCGGTCCGAGCAGATCCCGGTTCCTTTGCACACCCCTAGACAGCATCGCCCTTAATATTTAGGCCCAAAAAGAAAAATGATGTGAAGACAGCACCGCCCTTAATATTTAGGGGAAATCACACAAAACCATTACCTTGCTACCTGCATTTCTTGGCAGGATCCTTTAACTTGTATTCATCCTGACCAGTTTCGTAAAATCTTTTCGATCAATCTATTCTGACTATCTTTCAGGCATTTTGCTTGGTGGCGGACAAGGAGTTATTAAGGAACTGCGCATTGTCAGGGTTGGGCTTATCCAAAACTTCATAGTTCTTGTCACAACTGCTCCCTTTCTGGATAGCAAAGTAAAACCGACGATAGATGTTGCAGGTGCTTCAGGAGTGAACGTATTATGCTTGCAGGTTAGTCATGCCGTGAAGCTTGAGCTAGCATTTTTGGTTTCTCCTTTTGGACCTGAAAGACCGAAGTGCAGCTACTGAACCTAAATAATCCTAATCTAGGAAGCACAGATGATGCCTTTTGCCTTGAGCTATACGTTTTTGGTTTCTCATTTTCAGACTTGAACAACTGAAGTTCAGATATTCAACAAGGTTTCTTCAGGATAAGCAAAAAAATGACATATGACCATGCTTGAGAGGGATATAAACCGTGGGGAGACTATCTGGGATACTGCTGTTATTGTAGGCAATCATGGCAATATTATAAGCAAGCATCGAAAGGTAAGTGTTGATGTTTGATGTATCCCCTCACTTATGATGATGGCATTTGGCAGAACCATATCCCCAGGGCTGGAGATTTCAATCAAAGTGCCTACTATATGGAAGTGCCTACTATTATCACTTCTTGATTCATTTTGATATTCACACATGTTAATCACCTCTTTCAGATCACTCTTGCACTGAAATGAATTGGATGGTAACTGGATCATTCAAAGTCACTTGTTTTCAACATATCTATCTACCTACTGCATGAACTATCTTACTAAGTTCTGTTATCCTGAAAATCATTTGCCAAACCAGTAAGGACAACCCAAAGAGTTTAACTCCCTGAGTCCCTAATGTCAATGTCGATTCAAAGCTTGAGAGGCTTCTATGTTACAAATTGCAAAACAGGTTTTGTCGAGAAATTGGTGTCTGGCACTTGTAATTTATTGAATAAGGAGAGAGATTAGGGTTCGAATTATTTTCCTCGTAGTACATATTTCAAAAACTAAATCTTTCTTTACGGAATGATTCGGAACACCTCTCTTCTTCTTTCTGTTTTAAAATGATCTGAATACACTTATGGCTAGCAGTGTTCATACTATCAATTGTAGCCCAGTACCTGGCAATCTCTTCTGATACTGTATTACTGATATTCCTTCTTCGAATGTGTACATTGCTATATTACCAACTCAAACAAATTGGTAAAATCTAATGACCACTTAACTTCATGAACCTCTTGGCGATCCTAGATGAAAGGGCTGTCTTGACGACCTTGCTTTAGACTAATTACTAAAGCAAGCTTAGCAAACAGTGCCTTTTGTTGTAGGGAGGGAAACACACTGTTTTTCTTCTTGAAAATGTAATGCAAAATTTAATGGTTTACATACTTGACATGATTATGCAGTCGAAGAATATGAGCAATTGAATGAGCTCTGCTTCAAGAAGAAAGTTAACCATGGACGTACAAACATGCATTGTTCTGTTCGGATAGGGAGTTACGCCATCGTTGATAATATTAGCTGGTAAATCTTTGAAAAGATTGGGTCTAACGAGTAAACCTCCACATAAGCTCATAAACAAGTATAATTACACAAAAATCACTCTTTGAATCATTCATCAAAACATGACATGAATATAAAAGAGAAAACAATTTCACTTCAATAAAGTCAAATCCAATATGGTGGAAAGGATAATTTCTTTCGGCTTTTCGACAAGAACTATATTTTCCACCCAAGTTCATACAATAAATGTAGGACAGATTTGTACATATGAATACAAAAGGTTTAGAACTGATCGTGCGATTGTCTCAATGAAATCACTTGTCTACCCAAGTCCACGAACGATGAATTTCATAATCAGAAAATGGATTGAGCTGGATTTGACTTAAACCCTCAAGCATGTCAATTGCCAGTCTCTTGGGCCTCTTCAGAGATTAGACATGATCACCCAAGAGACTTGCATATTTCTAAGGCCCAGAGTCAATCAGGATCAAATTGGCTTATTCATGGGCAAAAAACAAGCTCTCATTTCCCATTGCACTGTTCTCATTTTAGCCCACCTCATTTCGGTCTTGCTCTTTCCTTTCGTGCACCTTTTGGGCCAGACAGCCATTGCCTTCTTTCATTATTCTCCCTCTTCGTTTCTCATTCAGTTATATGGCAGTGAAGATGAAGATTAGGACAGTGACGAAATTGCCAAGATGAACAAATTGAGCTCAACTTACTTAGGTCCGAAGTGCAGAACCATGGTCGATTTGCTATCATCTCGATCTCAATTTAAGGTGCGCAATCGCCAGAGGAAACGGCGCGGCTTGTAATAGAAGAAGAAGAAGAAGAAGAACGAGTGTGTGGTTTGCTCGTCAATAAGCGAACTGAAACGACCTCGTTAGAGAGAGTCTCGACTTGTTAATGATAACCCGATGTTTAACGGCCGATTTGGACAGAAGCATAACGAGGGGCAAACGCGTCCGAGCGGCGGTACCGCTTTGAATATTTCTATGGATCAGAAGATATTTTTGCCGAAAATTTATTTTAACAGCTGGCAATCTTGGGTATAGGGCCCTTGATTAGAGAGTAATGTCAGACCTTAATGTGCCTAAATCAAAGGGCTGATCTTCGAGATTAAAGAATGATGGAGTCGGTTAGTGCACGGCTCAAGGCACCGTGCGTGCATAGTTATATATGCTGCATTTTCAGCAGTTCAAGATCAAGACACCTAAAGATGAAGCAAACTTTCCTTTAATAAATATTCATATAGAACTGACTGGAGATGCTGTCATTGTAATTGGAAAATCCGACATGTAGGTTGGTAGGAGGAATTTGGCACAAGCGTTCGGATTCTGACAAGAAAGACTATCTCAGCTGTCTCGTGAATAGAGATCCTATCTAATGTAAGTGGGCGTTCAACAATCTAAGTGTGCTCGTAGAGATTGGTTGAGTCAAAATCACCTGAAATGTTACTAAATCCGCAATCTAAGCATGCTAACTAATTATGCATGTCACAATAACATGATATTTGTTGCGACATTTTGTGATGTAATGTGATTGTAATATGAGTGACATTAGTGGACTAGTTCGATTTGATTGATAAACAATTGATAATATCTTGTGTGAGAGCATACGATAGGGAAATATGATTAAAGGAAAAATGAACATAATGGACGAATATCTGAATGAAGGTATAGTAAAATCAAATTTATAAATGTACGACGTCAAATGACCTAATTAACTCACAAGGTTTAAGTTTGTGAACCTAAATGAAGTACAATAAATATATTGTTTGGAATCTTAGAAATAACACCAATAAACAATCTTATTTTAATCCAGATTCTTTTCTTTTTTGAAGTAGCTAGGCTGCCACTTTACCATCTTAAGACTTCCAGAATAAATCATCACATGACCCAAGTCATCCCCTAGGGCCAATTTAAATACTCTTTTTTCTTGTAATTAGGGCAATATATATATTGAATTTAATTTGCACCATAAACGACGTTAGCCGTGACTTCTTGACATTCAAACTCTTTGTATTAATTAATTATTTCTCCTGCCCCCCGGAAAAAAAAAATATATCAATTTAAAATGGAAAGTTCACGCTTACGTTAGTATCAATGTATCATCCCTTATCCACTGCCTTGACCGGGGACACAGCCGTGCATGGCACGGGATTTCCATATATTAATATTAATAGAAAATCAATTGAGGAAGAAAAAACTCAGTGAACTATATCGGATTGAAAAACAAGTACATAATGAAATATTTGAAAAAATCAAATTATACGCGGCGGTGTCCTAATAATGTTTGACCAAAGAGAATGTTTAATGATGTTCTTCACCATGATTCAGTTGATACTGTGAAGTCGGAATCCTCTTGTTTATGTGGGTCACATTCATTTGGGGGCAATTCTTGCAAAAACCAATCATGACCTACCAGTCCTTCCGAATTTTTTTGCAAACAAGCTATACCTATTGTTGTTCAAGATTCACCCATCCATGGCGAGGTCGAGCCTCACCATATTTGGCGACCTTGCCATCGCTGGGCGAGGCTTGCCTTCACTAGTGGTCGGCTGGGGGGACCTCGCTAGTGGCCGATGATGCTGACCTTGCTAGCTCTCACCTCTGGCTGGCGCCAGTTAGCTAGAGGAAAGAGAAGGTTGGAAAAAAAAAAAGAAATTCAAAAAAAGATTAAAAAATTAAAAAATTGCTACATCGGCATTCGCCGGCCAACTGTCCCCAGCCGGCATCCACGTAAGTGCCGGCTGGCCAATTTTGGTCGAATGAACCGAATTGACACAATTGTAATAGGTTTAGAACTTTTTTGGTAATTCTCCCGACAATTGGTATCTCATGAGCCATGGTGGAAAAATCTGAATTAGTGGCTCTCCTCTTCCACCAATTTAGATGGTCGACATTGTTCTCACCAACATTATCAATGTATTTGGAGTAGTCTGCTCCAAAGCACGTCTCAAACTACAAACTACAACGATTTGTAGCTTATGGTGTTTTGTTGTTTGTGAAAGAAGCTTGAATTGAGATAGCAAATCTATATGCATGGAGAGGACTGGTAGGGATCTTTGGCTCGCCAAAGGGCTTCTCGGAGGCAAAGACAAAGCAATATGCAAGTTCCTACTAATTTCTCGCCTCATCAAATTTGAACAGGCTTCTGGTATGCGGTGTGGTACTTAAAGAGCCTTCATCTGTCATAACTATCTCTTCCTCATATTGACGTCGGTGCCTCTTCCAGTGGCCCATCCCATTTGACGATTTGTAGCCGCATATAATGCAAATAGCCATTGGTCTTTATCTCCAGACAGAATGTATTCTAGACACCCTACGTTCTTGTCCATGAAGTCGGTACGGCAGTTGCTCATCCAGGGAAGTGTCTGGGTAGGGACTACCTATTCGACATTCACCACTGCAATTCCTCTCTATCACCAGGTCATTGTATCTCTTCACTGTCGGTTTGGCTTGTTTCAGAACTCACTGAATCAGTCTGACGTCAATCGCACGATAAAGTCCGGATTCAATTGGGATGATCAGACGCTATTGTCGTAGTTCTCCACTGTGATATTTAAAATGCAATTAAATCTGTATAGGGAGAAAAGTACATGGACTTGACAAACGGTTTTAGAGAATAAGAGTGCTTGAAAGTGATATGTGAGTGGAGATTGAGAAATGATAATTAAAAGAGAGAGAGAGGGGGGAACGGGACCAATTTATATAATTAAAAAAAAATTTGTTCCCAATTTATATAATTGAAAAAAAAATTGGCCCCAACAATTATTGATCACTGATCAATGACCATTGGGGCAATAATCAAGTGACCCGACGATTACTTTTACATTTTATTTTATTAAATGAAGAAATCCGGTGATCAATTTTCTCTCAAAATATTTGTCTTCTTTCTCAACGGCGCAGTAGTGTAAATGATGCTGAAACACACCCAAAGAAAAAAAAAAGCAATAAAAATGGAGAAAAATTCCAAATAATGGCTTGAGATGCCTAGATTTTCTCAAATAAAGGTTTAAAGTAGATATTGTTTCAAATAATAGTCTAAAGTGACTAAATCGTCTTAAATAGTGGTCTAAAGTAGCCAAATCATCTCAAGTAAAGACTTTTGGCCAGTCGGTGAGTATTCCGGCCATTGAAGAAGGAATATTTTAGTCAAAAAAAAAATTTCTAAGCGTATTTTTAAATTTTTGGATTTGTTTTCTTTTTTCTTTTTTTTTCTTCTCTTCTTCCCTCTACTAACTATGGTGGAGGGAAGTCTTGCTCAAGTGAGAGCCACCTTTGTTGGCATCGGGCAAGGCTTGCCCTTGTCATATTTGGCCCTCACCAAATCTAGCGACGGGCAACCCTCATCGGCGTTGGGCAAGGGCAATGGTTGCCCTCGCCGGCATCAAGTAAGGGTTGCCTTCGCTAGATCAAGCAAGGGCAACTCTCGCCTGATTTGGTCCTCGCCTGACTTGGCGAGGGTGTTTCCTCGCCAGATCCAGCGCGGGGTGACACTTGCCAATGTCAAGCAAGGGTTGGTCTCGCTTGCCTAGCTCAAGTGAGGTGACCCTCCCCGATGCCGATGAGGGTTGCCCTTGCCTGACGTCGGCAAGGGCGATGGTAGCCCTTGCTTGAGGCTAGCAGACTCCGCCATGGCAAGTAGAGGGAAGAAGAGAAAAGAAAAAAGAAAAAAAAAGGGGAAAAGTGAAACAAATTTAAACAAAGAGAAGACTAAAATGCCCTTTGGCTAACAATGTTAGGCCATTTTTTAAGACTAATATGATCACTTAATACCTGCATTTGAAGACAAGTTCCACTTTGGGTCTTTATTTAATATGATTTGACCATTTCAACTCATTATTTGAAATAATATTCATTTTACACCCTTATTTAAAAAAATGAGAGCATCTCGTATTCTTATTTGGAAATTTCCATAAAAATGTTGAAATGGGAAATAAAGAAAAGCCGTAATCCTCGTCGTATGATCATGATCTCCCGCACCCTGACCACAAAATAGACAAGAAAAGCCAGATTCTCATTTAGTACTTTCTGCAAAGAATAGGGTTCTTCAAACCATTAATTAACTCCCGATTAAATGAGAATATTGTAAAAGCTCATGATCGGATTCTACACTATTTAAAAATAAAATCAAATCTAGGGGAAAAAACTTGAATTGATAGCATACACAACTTTTCTGAAAGGGACATTTTTCGTCAATGGACCACATCAGCATTTTGGGACACGTGTTCGATAACCGGACAAGCGACATGTAAAGCGCGCTGCCATTATTTGATTATTAGGACCACATGGAGAGTTGAAAAATCCGACACACGAGCAATAGGGGCAAGAGAATCGACAAGGCCAAGTAGCTCTTTGATTTCCCCTTCTATTTCGGCACTCGATTGGCCGGAAGTGTGTTATGAAATGACATGGAATGATTCGCATGACGAGAAAAGTAGAGAGAGGGCTCAGAGGCTTGCCATGCCCCTGGAATCCACTTAAAAACACCAAGTTGAAAGTCGTGTGGTCGGGCATTGGTGGGTATAGATCTGGAGGATTGATTGATTCGGGCACAATGGAAAATTAGTGAGGTTGAATGATCCTTCCTTCGTCCTTCCTTCTTCCTTTGGAATTTGATTGCAATCTATTGCCTATGGATGAAAATACATCCCGTGATGCGATGCTCGCATAGTGGTGCCTTTTCGTTCTTACTGCAGTGTGCCTAATTAGAATCCCCTTGTGAACACCTTTTTGAATGTACCCTAGTGCTCGAATGGGGATGTGGATCATCTACCTCGCACGGTGTCTTCCTCGGTACCTTAGTAAATCTTAACGCATGATTTAAGAAAATAATGGAGTCAAATTTGGGAAAGGGGTGGATCTTCATGCCTCACATGGGGCTCCTCTCATGGCCCTGCAGAGCTGTTTTCCGCAGGAATCAATTGCAAAGAGAGGAGGACGATGAGGGTTTTCCCTTTCGATTATGAGATTACCTTATGGATGTAATTCCTTTTAATTCAAAGAATGTACATTGACTCTTTTGCTCTCTTGGGATCAAGATATTGTATAATGGCCATGCAGACCAAGGGATCCCAGTGGTCGCCATTGTGACCTCAGATCGACCATCTCGTACTTAGGATTTCTCGTATCTAAGATTAGATCTTCTATAGTTTACAAGCTTTGGTCAGTGCGGCGGCTGCTCACAAGTTGCGATTACTTGAACAAGGTGGTGGCAGTGCTTATGCCTTCCGATGCGGAGAGCAAGATAATCTTTTTTTTTTAAATTATCACCTTGGTGTAAATTAAAAAAAAAAAAAAACCATCAACTAGTAATTAGTAGGAGGAAATTTTTTCTCCAACTAAAAATGCCGGAAAATATAGCCCTCTATGCCGCAAGCTTATCATCAAGTTAATTCTTTTTCTAAACTTTTTAGTAAGTATCAAATTCTTTTTCTTTTTAATTTCTTATCTTCTTAATCAAATAGATGAACTTCTATCACGAGTGAGATCTGTCTCGGCATATGCCAGATCCGTTCACATGCCCAGCAACTCGATTACTCTGATGGAAGTCCTCAGGGAAGTGATGAAATTTCAAGGGGAAGATTCTCCACCGGTGGTGGAGGCAAGAGCATCAATGTCCCCCAATTGCTTTGCTAGTTTTTATTCCTTTGTTGATTTTTCATTTGCGAGTTTTCTATATAATATTTACGAAGTGTGCAAGTAGTATTTAAAAATCGAATTTACGAAGTGGGTAAGTAATGTTTAAAAATCGATTTTTATTATATAATATGCTTAACAGGCATTCCGACGCACTAGTCCATTTCTTTTATTAGACGGTTTGTCTTTTTTCAATAAAGGGAAATTCCAATGCCACCATCATCAACTCCCATGATGGCCCTTTAGAATAAATTGTCATTATATAGCGTTGAAAAATTAACAGGATCATCACCTTATCTCTATTGCGAAATTCTGTGGAACTCCATTTTTCTGACATGACTCTTTAAAGATCTATCTAAAATTGTTTATGATTAATTATGCAATAAAAATGCTTCATGTGTTATGTTATCAACCACTCGAGCAGAAAAGCAAAAAGCTCAGTTGCTGACTTTTCCGGATATTTTCAGTACATGTGAAATTCGCCATGAAATGACCTTGCAACTCTGGATTTTTAACACTTCCGTCGACATTCGCAGGGTCGGAATGTTATTCAGTGTTTGTGCTTCATTCCCTCTTCAATAGAACATTCGAGATGATAAAGATGACTTTAAATTAAAAACTAGTAGATGTAATGTCTTGATGTCTCCTTGGATTAGGGCACTTAATTTAAGTGCTATAGGAAAATATGCGTTTCAAATTAGTTTTTTCGATGGAAAAATATAAAGGGGATGGTTATTTTATGAGTTTTGAACGGCTATGTACCCGAGTTGCCCATAATAAACTCAAAGGGTTCTGTTATGGCATTTATCAGTATTGTATTCAGAGCATTTCAATTTTCAAGATTTGATTATGCAGAACACGAGTATACTCATGAATTTAATGCTCGATTGATGTAAGATCGTTGAAATATACATTTGTTAACAAGTGCCCGGGACACTTGTTGGTGGTCCGATAAGAAGTTGGCTAGATAGAAATCATCACATCCGATGTTTGGGAGAGTAGTTCTGACGAAGTACCTCGGATGCCGCATGTAAGCTATCTTGCCTCTAGAGGGTGAGATGAATATATCACACTTGGATAGGATAGTGAAATTGAAGAAATAAAGAAAAGAAAAGAAAAGAGCGAAGCTCATTTGTTCTCGCTCGCAAGCTTGTTGCAATGGCGCTGGCGAAAATCCCGCAACAGTCGACGACCTCGTGACTGTGGTCATGATTGAGGCGAACCCCCCTCACAGATTAAAAAAAAAAAAAAACGTGATCACTAAGGTATCTCTCTAGTTGCGGTGGTGGCGGGGGCGGCGGCGGCTTTCGACAACCATGGCAATAGAGGCGACCACCATCGAACTTCCCCTTGATTAAGAACTACCATGACGTTGGCCATCACGAATTCTATCCCACCGGAGATCAGATTTCAGTGGGATCTAATGTGTTTGTGTCGTGGTGATACCAATCATCGCGATTAAGACAGCAACCACGAGACTTGCTGTGGACGGACAACCATGACCACACCCCGCCTAGGGAAATTTCTCCTTGTAGTGGTCACTTTCTAATTACTTTTTATCCAGGGGCGTGAGTGCAAAGATATAACTACTCAGAAATTTATGAACTACCATGCAAGTTCTTTACATGCTGTCCTAACTTGAGGCAGTCAATGCGTAATTGATGAGATCTAAATGAACGATCTTCAATTCTCAAGCTCGGAAATTCTCTAATGTCCCAGATAACAACCCAAAATTGAAAAGTACACATTTCTACTTTGGTGCCTAAATGATGTGATTTGTTACCGACCGGTGAACTATCACATAAAAAAAAGTTTAGTATGACGAGAAAAATGAAGGAAAGAAACGAAAATGCTAATGGGTGAAGATACAATGAACCTTCCTAGCATGCAACCTCCACTAGAAACCACGGCATTGTAATGGCTGCTTTTATTCTCCACATCAAGTTACTTTTGGTCAAATCCACATTAAGTTACTTGAATCTGCAAAAAGTGATTCTCGTGGTTACAAAATTCAAAACCCTAGTTTCAACCCCCTACAAATCTACTGGCCTACAAAAGCATGGCATCATTTTACATTTTGGTAGGCATGAGCTGTTTAGTCCGGCCTAAGAAAGATTCTAAAGTGACATAATATTGTCTAATGATGTTTGATTACTCCAACTTGAGAAACCCTCTTGATTCCGAAGCTCATACAACACAAATTAATCCACACCGAAAAGAAAGTTATTGGTCTGCCATCGATTTCGATCTATGTAGTCTTAGGATAAAAATCACATATGTACCTCTATCAGCAACCCTAGATGTAATAAGTCGATGTTGCTTTATTGTTGTTGTTTTTATTTTTATTTTTTTGAGACAAGAGAAACCAGCTTGCAGCCGACAACCGCACCGTAAACCTTCTGGTGACGTTAGCGCATGACCCACCACAACGACATCACTCTTAATACACTTAGCATCTCCTGCTAGCTCCTTTGTGTTGCAAGGGCTTCGAACCTCTCCCCTCCTACGCAAAGGGTCACTGAAGTCTACCCAGCAAAGCCACCACGACCGGTGGTAAAACAGGAAGATGTGTTGCCATTGTGTCATCATCACGTGGAACATGCATTGGTCTTATTGAGTGACGTGCATAGGTTTTAAGAAATCGTTTGTTAGATGGGCATATTGATATAGTAAATATCAACATCATTTCTTTCGGCTAGAATATTATAAAAAGGAATTATGTGGGAAAATCGAGAATTTAGTCAATATATTCGCAATATCATTTTTTTTCCTAGAACAATAAAAAAAGAAAATAATGTGGGAAAATGGAGATCTTAGTCAACATATTCCGAGGACCCAAAAAGAAAATGTCGCCAAAATCAATGTGGTATGCATGTGGGTGTGGCTCTCTTATCAACTGGATGTTGCTGTGGGAGAGGGGAGAAAACTTTGGAATTTGTCTCCCTGGTCACAAGCTCGAAGACGCTCGTGCGACCATACAAAACCCAAAACCTCAAAATAAATAAACAAATAAAAAAATTAAAGGGAAAAAGGGAGAAAATATTTGACAGTGATCCGACAAAGTTTTAGATGTTATTAGAGCAGAATGCGCAATGTTCAAATCTTTCCTAGCCCAAACTCTCAAATTATATTTTTTTCTGTTTCAATCTTAGGCCAATATCCAACCTATGAATAAAAAGAATGTTAGATATGTTAAACCAAGTATTTTACATAAATTTTGAGCCTGCATTTGCACACAACTTACTCCAAGTTCATTCGAATTAGCTAGCTCATGTAATTTGTGCATCAGATGTAATGTAAAAAATAGATAACACACGGATCGCAAGTGAGAACTTTTAAATTCCAAAGACAAGACAAATTGATATACTTATTCTCGAAATCAATGTGATCGAAAGGTTAAGTAAGGTGTATTTTTCTAAAGACATGATTAGAATTTTCAAACTTTCAATCTTAGTCTAAAGACATCACTTTAAACTTAAACCATCAACACAAATTTAAAATGTTGCCCAAAACAAAACTAATCTGAATGTTGTTGAAACACTGCCTCGCCCTCATTTATTTAATCTCTTCTAATAATTAATTAAAAAATTAACCTAAATTAGATACAAACTCAAGTAATCTAAAAATACTACAATATAATTATTTAATAGAATGGTGAAAAGTAAAAGAAAATTACATCTTATTACAATATATAAATGAACTCAATATACATAAGTGAATTAAGTGGACAAATCGTAGTTTGTATTTACATCAATTTGACTATATGTTCGAACAAAACTTGCTAAAACACTCCTTCATGTTTCATTGATTTAATTCACTTCGCTTTTGTTCAATAGAAATTTTACGTATGTTATTCTTGCTAATACATATTTATTTATCAAATTAATTGCGTCAAGGAGTGATATTATTCATATGCAAAATTATGATTCTGCTCAAATTCATTGCATAAATTCTAGAACTAAGAAAAATATAATTGTTACTAGTCCTGAGCGGAGTTCGGCTCAAATTGCCAAACCGAATTGAAACTGTGAGACCAATTCAATTTGGGAGGTTATTACAAAAGCTCAAACGATAAACCAAACCGGACTGAAATTTGGATGTTTGGTTCAGTCTGATTTTTTTTTTTTTTCCTGAACCGAACCAAACGGCCAATTGAACTATTTTTATAAGAGTTAAGTCGTCAAGTTTTCAAATTCGAGACGTAAATGTAAGTTGGAGTAACAATGTGCTTACATTGAAATTTCAGTATACGATGCAATGTTATCCTTTGATAATTGCTTGAGCTCTTGACCAATTCAAAGCATATAAAGTTCCACTTTGGAGGAGAACCAAGAGCATTAGGTTAGAGAAGTAGAAAGAAACCGATGTGATTCAGTTCAATTGAATTCGGTTTTGAACCCTTATTCACCTAAATTCGTTTTATATTTTTCCAACCTGAATTATTTCGATTTAGTTTGGTTTGGTTTGGTTCGATTCAGTTTTCCATCCAAACTAGCCTGAACAAAACTATGCTCACTCCCACTTATCGTCAATTCCACTATCCTTAATGCTTAAATTCATAATGATTAGACTTTAAATTAAATCTTGCTAAAACACTACCAACAATCTCCCTTTCTATTCACATTTAGCTTATCAAACTCACTTCCACTTTCGACCAGTAGATATTTCGCATCGTGCTCTTATCACTAAAATATTACCACTCAAATTAGATTTAGGATAAATGCTATTTCAGAAAAATAAAAGTTTGGAATTGGCGTAAATAGTCGGGGCACAAGGGATCTCTAGTTTGTAAACAAAAATGTCACCCCTGAAAGTGCCACCGATTGCATGTAGATCGCACTTGATTGGGCCATCTTTACAAGAAAAGTTTAGAGTTGGCAAAAATGTTCATGAAATTTGTAAGGTTTTACATGGGTTTTCAAATGACCAGATCTTTACACAGGGATCTACAGCTGAATAGCTAAATGACATCCGTGAAAAGTATCACCAACTATATGTAAACTGCAATAGATCGGGCCATTCCTACAAGCGAAAGGTCTCAGTTCTACAGGTTCATAGGGTTTTTAGGGTTTTACATGAGCCTCTTTACACTCTTGCCCTTGAATTATCAGGAACGAAATAACGGAAAAAAAGAAAGTTACTAGAGAATAGGAAGGGGCATAGCTGTAAGCACGTGTGATCGGGGGACCGGGCACGTGCACGGGAGGAGCAGGCTTTTGGCCTTTGTTTCGGCCTGGTTCGAGTGGTATTATATTCGATCCCTTTTTTTCCTGTTGCTGGTGTGCTTGTGACTTGTGCTTGTGTGGGCTGTATCAGCAAAATGCTGCCCGGTTGACTGGGGACAGTGGCGTTGCGATGGGGCGTGGCTCGTGGGACGCACTGTCCCAACATTATTCCTCACGCGTGTGTGCTTCCACCGCTAAACGCCACCGTCTCCCTCCCCCCCTCTCCTCTCCTCTCTCTCTCTCTCTCCCTCTGTTGAAGAACACTTGGGTGGTTGTTGCTGGGTTCTATTCCAAAAGTTGAGCCTGATGTTGCTCTCTCTCTGTCTCTCAATTACCCTGATGCCAAGGGGATTGCATGTGAGAGATTCTCTCTTTCACCATCACATAAATTGAGAGAGAGAGAGAGAGAGAGAGAGAGAGAGAGAGAGAGAGGAGACACCCTCTCTGTTTTGTTCCTTTCCCTCCTCAAATATCTGCCACTTCCTAGGCAAGATTGAATTGCATTTCATGTAATTGGACAAGTCCAGTTAGAGTCAGTGCTCAGAGAAAGAAGAGACACCCCCTTTGATCTGTTCCTTTCACCCCCCCCCTCAAATATCTCCCACTTCCTAGCCAAGACTGATTGCATTTCATGTAGTTGGACAAGTCTAGTTAGGTTTAATAGCTAGCGCTGCTGCTAGCTTAAATGTTAGATCACGCATTCTCTAATGGGCTTAAAATTTTCAATTGAATTAACACGGCAGGACACTGAGTGTTCGAATTTTGTCCCGTGATCCTTGTTGGTATCTCTCCATTGTGCATGCAAACCCTAGCTCGAAAATAGTCTGATGTTGGAGCATAAGCTCCATTTGCAAGTCTTTATCTTTTAGCGGAGTGAGAGAGAAATCGACGTGATGAAATCAATTGCATAAACTGAACTGTTCACAAAGGATATCGAGAAAAAAGAACAACCCTCAACTGTTTTTTTCCTCATCAAATATCTCCTTCTTTTAAGCCCTAAATTGAGTGACGATGATGAAAGAAAAAGAAATTACGGTCCATCAAAGCAATGACGCGACTTCTTGGCCACAGCCCGCCTAATAGATGCTTTTCTAAAATAATTTTATAATATGTCCAAGCAATTTAGGTGGGGTTTGATTAGATATTGGAGTGACCCATTTTCCGATTTTGATGGGAGAAGCTTCTCCTTTTTGATTCGATTCATCATCTTCTCGCTCACGAGCCACGATTGCGCATCCGATATTGGACATTTCGTTCCATGCTCGGCACTCATTGCTCATGCACTAGAGACCATAGTGGATGTTCTAGAGCTATTTTGGACTAATCATTTTGTCAATTGACCAATGAGGATGTGGACCCATTTGGCTATCTCTCTCTCTCTCCACTAGAATTTACATCAAGCAGCTGTAGAATTCATGATTTACAATATATAATAGAGATTTAGATTTCTAATTACAATGAAAAATAAATAAAGCTCAAATATATAGGATAAGGTTTCTTTTTCTTCTTCTTCTTTTTCCATCTTTTTCTTGGTTTATGATGAAATGTAGATTTTCACGTGATCCGGTTCTATTTTCACATTTGCTTTCTTTTATTGTTCCACTCCTTTTATCTAAAAGCTCTAGGTAATCAATCATATTATAACAATAATTTCTTATGAGAAAAGAATAATTTAAAAATATGTGGACTTTTAGAGCTAAACATACACGTAAAATTTAATTTAAAAAATTCTTGGCGGATCTACGAAATAAGACAATCTAACTTTTAGACATTTTTACTTTCGTGATTTCATACGATAAATTGCTAAGTGTTAATGAGCCTAGATTTTATATAATTTTTTTTTTTTGTATAAGTCTATTTTATGATTTGACTAATATAATCATCACAAATCATAACTGCAAAAAATGTGGAAGTATCCAAAGTAGCATGCGGATAAAATATATTTTCTTAATCAGTTTTCAATTTTAAGAAGATAACCAAATTCCAAATACGGGATAAAACTTCACATTGAAATGATTATTATTTTAGTTAATTGAGTCTTTATGCTCATCATATTAAATTACAAATATATATATATTGAAGAGCCGGGCACATAGACCACAGTCGGTGTGACATAAAATCAGTCTAACTCACATCAACTCGATAAACCCACTTAATCTGCTTAATTATCCGCTTTATTTAATTAATTAATTTTTTTTGTGGTTGAGTGGATTTAGTAGTTCAGATAATTTGGGAAGAAAATAACAAATGACCAAAAAACTTTCTTTTGTCGGATTGAATCCTGTGGGCCCCCACCGTCACTCCACTGTTCAACGTTATCCACGAGAGAAGGTGTGCGCAGATAAAGAGGCGGAGAGACACCCTGGACCCGCCAACACCCCCCGCCCCTTTGACCGTTGACCGGCATCACTCCCACCCACCATGCACCACCCCCTTCCACACCCCAAAAAAAACCTAATTACAATGATTGCCCCCCCTCCCTCAACTCTATTTTGCTCTTGGGCCCCTTGTTTTCTCCATATTTCCTTTTTGACCCCCTAAATGTCCTCAACTTCTTCTCCCCTCGCCTAAAGAAAATAAAAGAAAAGAAAAAGAAGAGGATTTTTGGCTTGACCATTTCGGTTCTTCGGTCAAATCCTCCAATCACATCGAATCCGAGAGGAGATTGCATGCCTCAATAATTTAACATTATGTTGACTAGAGAAATGGAAACAGCACATCGAATGAATGCTTACAAAAGTGATGTAAACAAAAGGAGAAAAGTCCTAATGAAATAATACTGTTGACAAGAAATTATATGCAAATATTTATTTATCAATTACTATTTTTTTAATGTGATTTAAACCGGAATGAATATTGAATCTTCCAAATGAAACATGACGAGAGTGAACCCGTCACTTAGAATTACAAATAATCTAAATGAGTCTTTTCTCATTGCAATAAAAGGTTTTGATGCTTTCTTCATGAAGTAATTGCTACCTAGATATACATCGCATTACATCCATGCCATTAATGTTCATATAGAATTAGTTCATTAGTTTCACATAGATATCTATGATGGACATTAAAACTTTAGATTCCCCAACATCAAATATGGGATATTTTAGTTGTTCCTTTTCCCTACAATCTCTAAGTACATGTTGTTTTAGCAGTTTAATTGGTATGTTTTTGGTGATTATGCTATAATTATCTGGGCATGTTTGAAGAGTAGGACAATTGAAACCTCAATTTTCTTTTTCAATTCAATTGAGCCATTTAGAGATGTATTATAGTGACTCGAAATTCATTTTCTTTCTTTGCTGGAGATATTGTCAATTTTATCTTACAATGTGGAAAGAGGATAAAGATTTATACCAGTACAATTCTGATCGATGGGTTTCACCGCTCATCCAATTCTCGTATTCTCTGTTTAGACTTTCTCTAGATATTTTTTTCTCGGTCCTCCTTTGTATTAAAGTTTGCATATAGCAGTTTGTAACTTTACAATCTTTTGCATATTTACTCGGTGAAGAAGATTGGTTTTTCAAATAGACCTAGCTTTATCATGCATAGGGCAACTTTACAACCCTAAGAGGTTAACATGGGTAATCTTTTTCTACTTTCCCCCCTCTGGTTGGGAAATTAAATAATCGGGCTAACTTGCAAAGAAGGGAAAGTGGCATCTCCCCACCTTTCTAGCTTGCATGTGAGGCATTCTCAAAAGCACTATTCTTTTTCTCTTTGACCATGTTGTAAAAGCGAAGACCGATGGATATCGTAATCAAGATGACATAACCTTAGCCTTTTCACTTGCTTTTTCGTGAACTAACCTTTTATCAAACGGGCGATCCGTCAGAGCCAATGACAGAGCTGTTCGCCAAATGACTTTGTTTTTGGAAGGTTTCACTATACTAAAAAGCGATGTTTCATGTTATCTTTTAGACACTTGTATATTCATAAGGATTAGCATGGCCATCACATGCAAGAGCTGGGTTAGACGCTTTGCCACTTCTTTTGGGTGCAAAACCGTTAAAGTGAGGGTGCTTTACAGGCTGAGACAACTGGTCTTCTGCTCCCCCCAACTTTGGTTAGTGGATTGGGTGTGTTTTGATCACGAGCCAAGATTTAGAGAAGGAAGCTCCATTGGCCCCTCAAGCATAAATTAATGCTCCCAGCTTTTACTCGAACGTGGTTTTGATTATCTTTAGCAGATCAATAAAAGCGGCGTTTCTTTTTCTAAAGGGTTTTGTTAATGGGTGGTCTTTTGTAGTGCTTGTCAAGTTAAGTAATTATGTTAGAGAAGATTTCGATTTTTTGAGATACCAATTTCTATATAATGTGTTATCAATATCTTAAAAGTTGAAATGCCTTATAGGTCAATCACGGAGCACCGTATGACCACATGATAATTCCACTCGTACAGAGGAAGTCAAAAAGAATGAGAAACAGAACCATGTGATTTGTCTAAGTGGGTACATTGGCAAAGGGCTCCCTATCGAAAAGACCTAACTGAGTAAATCCCAACTCTAGGGTTTTCCCTTTGGCTAGATGATGCTTCTCTGCCTAGATGGTGCATGGAAGAAGGGTTGTCCATCCAAACAACATATGATATGTACATTTTTCCATGCCAAGAGAGAGTTTGTAAACTTAGCAGGATTTCACTTAAGTGAGCAAAGTATGCTTAGGCATACAGTGCCATATAGTAAATTATACAATCGGCCAATCAGCTACTTAAATTATATCAGGAAATTATCATCTATGCTGAATCGAAATGGACCAAACTAGGAAATATCGAACACATCATAAATCCGATACAAAGAAACCTTTGAAAGGGCCACAAATGAGAATGAGAATGTATATATGGAGTCAAAAAAACAACACCAACGATGGCATGACCGTGCTAATTATAGCGCTCGGATGCACAATAATTCAAGTTCGTGGACTATCGTGAGACGAATCGTGGCGAGCCCGAGGCAAATGGAGGAATACCCAAAACTCCGGGGGCGGGGTGCAAAAAGATACACTTAAGATAGTAATAACAAAAAAAAAAAGAGCAAATAATCAGCGACAATCACTGCCCGTCTTGATGTAAACAGGAGTCCGGTTTTTTTAATAAATGAAAAAAGAAAGAAAAAACATAAACACTGTGGGGCCCCGCCTGGTCGCACATTTACCTTTGACCAAACCACGACACGCCAACCTCATCGACGGGACCGGACTAGGGGGGGCCTAAACTAACCATGGTTAGGTTAAAGGCCAGAGATAGAGAGAGAAAGAGGGGGGGGGGGCTACTGCCCCCACAGTCCACACGTGTGGCGGAGGAGTCAGAAGCACAAAAACCAGCTGTTTGTCCGGAGAAAGCATGTCGATCGTCCTCTCTTTCTCTCTCTTCTGCTCCCGATTTTGTATAAAGAAGAAACCAAGCGTCCTCTCACGAACGGAGAAGGAATTTCGGCAGTGCCCATCTGCGCGCTCTGCAAGTGTCGATCCTTCACTTCATCCAGTGCCAACATTCTAGAGAGAGAGAGAGAGAGAGAGAGGGAGGGAGTTGCAGTAACGAACAAAAGGGAGCTTTTTCGCGCCGTTCCTAGAGAGAGAAAATGCGTGGGGGGCTGAGCCTGGAGCCGCTGGACATGGTGGGCGTCCAGATCCCGCACCACTTCCGGTGCCCCATCTCGCTGGAGCTGATGCGGGACCCGGTGACGGTGTCGACGGGGCAGACGTACGACCGGTCCAGCATCGAGCCCTGGATCGCCGCCGGCAACACCACCTGCCCCGTCACCCGCGCCCCGCTCCTCGACTCCGCCCTCATCCCCAACCACACCCTCCGCCGCCTCATCCAGTCCTGGTGCGTCGCCAACCGCCACTCCGGCGTGGAGCGCATCCCCACCCCGAAGCAGCCCGCCGACCCCTCCCGCGTCCGCGCCCTCCTCTCCCAGGCCGCCTCCACGTCGTCCTCCGCCGCCGCCCCCCGGCTCTCCGCGCTCCGGCGCCTGCGCGCCCTCGCCCGCGACTCCGACAAGAACCGCGCCCTCATCGCCTCCCTCGACGCCCGCCCCCTCCTCCTCGATGTCCTCTTCGCGGACCCCCGCGCCGAGTCGTCCGAGCTGGAACACGAGGCGCTCGCCCTGCTGGCGATGCTCCAGCTCGCCGAGCCCGAGTGCGCTTCCGTGGCCTCCGACCCCGACCGCGTCGCCTTCCTCACCGGCCTCCTCTTCCACCCCTGCGTCGAGGTGAGGATCAACGCCGCCGCGCTCATCGAGGCCGCCGTTGCCGGCGTCCGCTCGCCGGAGCTCCGCGCCCGGGTCAGCGGCGCCGCCGGGGTCTTCGAGGGCGTCGTCGGCCTGCTGCACGACTGCGCGGGGTGCCCCCGCGCGCTCAAGGCCGGGGCCCGGGCGGCCTTCGCGCTCTGCCTCGTGAAGCCGACGCGGCACCGGGCGGTTGCCGCCGGGGCAGCCGCGGCACTGGTGGACCGGCTGGGCGACCTGGAGCGCGGCGACGCGGAGCGGGGGCTGGCCACGATCGAGCTGCTCTGCCGGGTCCCCGCGGGGTGCACGGCGCTGGCGGGGCACGCCCTGAGCGCGCCGCTGCTGGTGCGGATGATCCTGAAGGTGTCGGACCGGGCGACGGAGTACGCGGCCGGGGCGCTGCTGGCGCTGTGCTCGGCGTCGGAGCAGTGCCGGAGGGAGGCGGTCGCCGCCGGCGTGTTGACGCAGCTGCTGCTGCTGGTGCAGAGCGACTGCACGGAGAGGGCGAAGAGGAAGGCGCAGCTCCTGCTGAAGCTGCTCCGGGACTCGTGGCCGGAGGATTCGATCGGGAACTCCGACGACTACGGCTGCAGCGAGGTGGTCGTTCCGTTTTGACGGCGGTCCGTTACGACGTCACATAATAGCTTTTTGAAAAAATTTTGTTGCTTTTTTTGGGGGGGAGGGGGGTCGATTTATGGTATTATTTCTTGTTTACGTCAATTAGTGAAATTTCGAATTGGTAGAGAGAAATGAAGGGGGAAGAAAGGAATGGTGGAAAGGGAAGGTTTCTAAATTTAGATTTTGATGTATAGAGAGAGATTTGTAATTTTTGTACGTAATTTTGAATGTAAGAATTTTTGGTTGAAAAAAAAATAGAACCCATCAGATTCAGAAGTTGAAGAGTACAACAGTCGATCTATCTTGTTCTTTATATTCTTAATTAATAATTGATTAATGTATGCTTTATTGTATTCTTAGAGCTTGATGGATAGACAACGAATGTTTAGTGAGACTCGTTTTTTTTTTTTTTTTTTCTTTTGTGAGATTTGTTTATATTTGGTGTGATGGTTAATTGATGTTTTAAACAAATTTTGCGTATTGGCCTAAATAAAATTTTGAAGGCAAGTTATCTATATTGAGAGCAGTCTCCTAAAGTGTGATTTCCCAACTTGATCTTGAGATTGCATTGTTAAGGATTGGATTTAGGACTTTGTGTTCTAATCACTTAACCACATAATCGATTTGCGATTTAAAGTAGCATTTAGCGTCAGTCTCATGGTTTCTTCAACTTGAAATATCTAACTCTGTATTTGTTGTTAGGATGACTTTTCTTTCAATGTAGAACATGTACAATGGTATTTTGATCGATTGTTAAGGACCACAATACTTGTCTATCTAGCTCGGGCCATCTCAAAATTAGGGTAGAACTTCTATGGTAATGTTTAGGCATCGGCTACCTAGGGGTGGTTGATTTGCCTCTTCCAAAACTTTATCTTTAGCAAAATAAAAGAATAGAAAAAAGTCTTTGCTCATGTTAGTTCAAAGTTCACATCACACAAACATGATGTAGACTAGCCACAAAATTAACTATAGTAAGTTATATGATAGAATATATGAAGGTTGTGATGTTGATTTAAGTGGACTGGATTCATCACTTAATAGTAGGTTGTGATGTTATTTGGGAGTGAATTTCACCAAGTGTCATTGAACTTAGAGAGTTACTATATTGAATTGAACTTCAATGTCAATCACCTAAGACATTGACCTTTCGATTTTTTTTTGCAATTGATGCATTTTCATCAAATGCTAACAAGGCAAACAAATAGGGCCGACATGGCATGAGGTTGGATGCCTTTGTCTACAAACATGTGGCCATCATATCAACATTTGGGTCAGAAAAGGAGTTGGCGATTGAAGAGTCGAAGACCATAAGAACGGCAATGAAAATAGCGATGACTTTCGGTCCTTAGAAGCCTTACATAAATGTGGATTTAAAAACCTTCTTTGTGAATTTTGGATTTCGATTTCTCGAATCTAATTACTAATTGCCTTTAATTTCATAAAAGTAAACATACATATATTTTTATTTATACACACGCATATGAGAGAGAGAGAGAGTATCAAGAGTCACATGCTTGTAAAAACAAAGCCAGGGAGTCACATGGCAAAGGCCAATGACCTTTGTTCACTTCTTGTGTGATGGGCAGTAGTGCTCACATGCCCAACTGGAGCTCTCTCGATTTGTCTAGTCTTCCTAGTTAGTAAAGAGCACAAGGGAGGGCATCCATTTTGTCTTTGAAGGAATGATATGGAGCAGCAGGGACCCACCGTTGATTAATGAAGTGTCCCTCACCTTTTGTCCAAACTATACTTGGAAAAGCTGTTGATTCCTTCATCGAAATTTTATTTTCTTTCCAATTTTTTTGCAATAATTTTAAGGCCATAAAGTGGTATGGAGATCTAGCATTTTCCAGAGCACGAATTTGGGTTTTGAATGAATATGAGCATTCATATCAACGAATCAACGTCGTCGGACTATACGATAGGAATCAATTGTCATGCATTCCACTCATATTTATTGACCTCTGAGAACTAAGATACCTTAGTTTCCCTTAGTCATTATCTAGCCGAGTCAATGCTCCCTTAAACATATGCACGGAAAAATTGTTGATGGCCTTATAAGCCGTTTCATGCAAGCGATTTTTAATTTTGGTCAACCGTTCAATCATGTGTTTTGTTGGTCACTTGATATACATGCTTGTCAACATCAACTATCAAATTTGAGTAAGATAAATTTATTGTGCTGTAGCCCATGATAGCTTTGACTCATATAAAATTATCATATATTAAAGTTCAGACCATTGGAATCGTGAGTGTAAGAAACTACTATTTCACCTTTGCTTTCATTGATGGATTGATAAACTTAGGAATTCCTGTATTCTTCGCAAATAATAGAGGCAAATTCAGAGCTAAACATAGGTGAAGTAAATCAAATAAGCTGGAGCTACAAAGGAGAAAAGAGTATTTGATAGTTTCATTTAGTGAGGAAGGTATTTAGTAGGGCTATGAACAGTATGTTATATATTATGCCACGTGTCGAGCATAGATTGACTGTCCAGCCTATTATCTTGCCCTAATTAGACACACATAAACTGCCTATAATGACAAATGATGTGCCAACTTCCATATGCTAGAGTTGCGAGTCCAACCTTCTTTCTGAAAAAGCAAACAAAGAGTTTCTCTTTTCCTTTTATTCTCAAACGAACATCATATTTTGTATAACTTACTTTTTCCCTTTCTTTCCGCTTTGTTTTATTGTGTTATAAATCTGATTAATGATTTTTTTGGGTGATTTTCAACTTATCTTTTAAGCATAGAACCGAACTTTTTATTATTATATATATATTTATTTTTCAAATCAATCCATTGATGTACCGTTTATCAGTTTATTGAATGAATATCAAATTTAGGATGGGATATTGGAATAATATGATATTTTCATTGTGATAAGAAGAAACAGAGAAAAAATGCAATGCTAGAAATAAATCATTCATTATACTTGTTTTCTCAAGGAAAATTTGCACAGAAAGTCTTAAACCTTACGTACAAAATCCAATTAGGTTCTAAAACTTTCAATGGTTCAATCAAGTTTTAATTTTTTTCTTAAAAAGTACAAACAAGTCATTTCAAAGAATGATACCTAAAATGGCCTACATATTGCTCAAAAAGCACTTAGATATCATCCTTAACTTGCACTCTTTAACATGATTTTATAACTTGACTGCATCTTTCATTAAAATTTGAGGGCTTAATTGCATCAATATAAAGGTTTAGAATTAAATTGTACCTTTTTATAAATGTTAGGACTTGATTATACCAATTTTCCATTTTTTTTTATAGAGCTGTCATTATATACAGCTCAAAGATTGAGACAAGTGAGGAGCAAAATCAATTTGTTTTGAGTCGTGGTGTGCTTTTTCATAAAGACAAATATCACAAAAAACCTCGAATTATGCTCACTATGACATAAGTACTCAAAACTTTATTTTGTGTCACCAAAAATCCTAAATTTGTCAACTGTGTTATAAAAAGGACCAAACTTATACATGTGTGACATATATATCATTTATTTCAATATCACCAAGGTTATATTTGTCATACTAATAAAAATTTGGACTTTTTTATTATGACATAGAAAAATTTTGGGGTATTTTTGTCTCAACAATTTTAGGATTTTTAGTGATACAAAAAAATTTAGGAATAAATGTGTCATAATAGGTATAATTTGAGATTTTTGTGGTATTATTAACCCATTTCATAAGTCACCTAGCATTAGGCTTCATTGGAGAAATTGCAACTTTTTTTCTGCTGAGAACCAATGGCCCAAGGGCCAGGCACGTGAAGCCCATGTGCAAAGACTTCAAGTTTTGGACGTGACTTGTCTCTATCATGATTTTTTTTTATGCCGAACTCTACAGTGAATTGAAAAAAAAAATCAAAACCTAGGAGAGAGGATTCTGTCTGTCTCAATTTTGGTGTTTATGATGAACGTATTCTTAGTTAGTACATAAAAATCCCAAGCCTGTTCCAAAATATATTTACCTCAAACTAGTTTCCGACCCACAAAAAATCTTAAACCATTGCCCTATGACTTATTTACCAATTAATTTTCCGTCTAATGTGGATCATCACCTTCTAATAATCCAGAAACATGCGAAGACCCATCCCGAGACCCATTGACAGTACCCCATCCTTCGCCATCTGGTCCTAAGTGTTCATCATTTAATCCTAAAAGATCACCGTTGGCAAATACTGCCTCAGGCAGACCACAACCATTTCATTGGCCATGCCCATCAACATGGCGAACACGTCTTTATCACACTCACTTCCTGTGTCTTTGTCTATGTTAATTGCGCGTGGAACAACACCTAGGATTTCTTGAACAACCCTTTTTTTCCTATACGAAAAAAGGGCTAAAACCAATTATAAACTACTTTCAAGAATCTATTATACCTATATTATCACCTAATGAAACATGAAATAACACTTTAGGAGGCAGTGAAAATGACCCAGCATCCAAGCGCTTATTGATTCCGACGCCTTTATCCTTGTCAACCGGGTGGACTGGATACTAATTGGGCTTGGCCTAGACTCAGTGCGTTCTGATGAGCCGAGTCCTCCTAGGGTTTCTAGGCTTTGATCTCCTGAAGAACGATGCTCTTTAAGAAGAGCTCCCATCTTCATCCTTCTCAGATGTAGGTCTAGGATCCCTGTTCGGCCCAACCATCCTCTGAACCTATTAACATCTTTGCTTCCTGGGCTCTTCACCACCTATTCCCCATCTCACTTGACCAAATCGTCTCTTGTATCCGTCACCGGGCGAACCGTTGAGAATTCCTTGTGCTCCTTACGACCCTTTCTCGAAGATAAAAGCAAACATGTCTCAATTTCTGCATGCAATGAAACTAATCTTCCTCAATTGATTCGAATTGCTTTACTTAAAGAGGCTTTTTCAGCGAAATCCAAACCACAAGATCTTGCATAACGACCCCTCTCCCTACACATGCATCATCTTGCTAATAAAGACAATAGCATGGTTTAACGATAGATTGTTGGAAAATACCAAACATCTCGGGAAAATAATGATAGAAATATGAATGCTTTGGTTATTAGCTATTGTCTACTTTTTAGATGTTTCTTAGGAGGTTATTCCTGATAAAATTTCATTTAATCTTAAGAAAAAAAAACAGCTGAAATAATTACATATATCGATATGCTCTTCGCACCGAAGGCACATGTTTAGTACCAATACATAAAAAAGTGAGAGTAAGCCTTCCAACCGTACTCCAAGACATAAGGGGTCGAACTTGATCACAATTTTCATAAACTTTCATTTATGTGCTTGTCGAGTGCAAATATTATTATTTGAAGTTAAAAGATGAAAATGCTAGAATATACATGATCATATCATTCCATAGACATCAGAGTTATACAAAAATATCTATTGACAATTGAAAATTGATGATATGTGAAAAAAGAGTGAGCCCAACCTCCTCTACTTGTTCATATCTTGAGGGTGAGGATATGTAACCACAATCTTGACTATATTAATTGATATTGTAATTTACCATTTTACGGGATTGATCTAATGTAAGATATAAATTTTCTTAATTAGTCTAATATAGGGCTGACTAGTGTGAACCGAGTTGAACCGGACTCATAATGAAAGGATGTAACATCCTAATTTTTCACTTGACAATATAGTGAGCTCTCCATCGGACTATGCCGTTCACATCCTCATCGCAACATCATTGAGTCAACGTACCTCATCGTCAATAAACTACGTTGATCCAATCATCCCAATCCCAAGAACTTCCCAAGTCATTGGCCTTTAAAGAAATAGCTTAAAAGAAAAGGAAATAAAAAATACCAATACTCTTCAATCTTCTCCAAGGTGCTTCACGTTCGTCGACAAGTGGTGCCCAAATTGACCAAGTATGGCAGTAGAGAAAAGAAATAAATGAGAGAGAGAGCTCTTCCTTTCACTGCTGGCATGAGTCGACAAGTCACTGAACCCCCACACCCACCTTCTGCCCTTCATTTCACCATCCATTTCAGCCTGCAAAGTGCAGAGAAGCCAGCAACGTAGGGCCTCTCCTCAGCACATGAAGGTTGAGTTTTTCTCTCTTTTCGGCCCTTGCGTCGTCGCCACTAGCTTGTCTCCGTTCTGCCAAGCTGCCACCGCAACTCAAAGGATCCAAGGCAAGTAGATATCTTCCGTTCTATCCTATATTGATCATTTGTTGTGTAATGAGAATAGTTCGTAGAAACCCAAGAACGTTGTCGAGATTTTCGTTTAATCGAAGTTTCGACTATGTTGTTCGTTTAGTCGGAAGTTCCGACTACGTTACTTAGCTATGTTGTCAAGTTCGAAGTAGTCGAACTTGTAGTTAGGTCATAGAGGCATGGATAGTTGATATTTGGCACGTGCGAAGGCCGGAACGGCAGAAATTTTGAAGAAAATTTGTGACTGGGTTGAGGTTAGGTTCGGATCTAGCCTGACCTAGAAGCTTGCTAATTTTGTACCAACTTATGTGGTACAAATTTCATGGGGTGTTCTTCACGAGAGTTGTTCCTTATTAACTTTTTTACAACATAATTTAATTTCAGAATTTTTGGATTTCATATGACAAAAATTATATTTGAAAAATTTCAGGATTCAAAATCTGTTTTTGGGTCGCTGGACCGACCTCTTTATGCTTTTCATTTTCTACAGATTTCTCGGCCCAGAATTCTAAAATATGTTCTTCACAAAAGTTGTAGAGCACATACCAAGCTACCATATACTAAATTTTCATAATTTTTTTTGTCTCAATAGGTTAGTGAAATATTTATTTTTCTACTCAATTTCGTCCTGGAAATTTTGACTGTTTTGAGCCCGGATTGCAAAAATTATTTAGAATTGTATGAACTGAACTGGATTTTGAGTTCTTCAAAAAAGATATTTCTTTAGATCTTATCCACCTCGTACGAAATTTTCGTAATTTTGGTGATTGATTACCTAGACAGTAGCCATTAACTTTAGAGGCGTGCAAGACGCCTTATGAGGCTAGTTTAGGCCTAGAATGTGAGACCTTTCCCACAATTCACTTAATATCTATATGGATGAGTTTGTGTTAGTCTAAGGGATGAAAATGAATGATGATTCATTAGATGCATGCTTGAATCCTTGAATGGTAGTGTTGTTAGTGTACTTTTAATTGAATTATGGAATTGTTGCATCATGGTTTGAATGTGTGATTGAGAATGTCGTCGGTCCTTGGGACGACGATGCCCTGGGTTGTAGTAGGGATGCCTGGAGGGGTAACTAGGTTCCTCCAGATGCGCAGGGGGTGTAACACGGTTCCCCCAGATGCCTCACAACGCCGGATGGGTGCGAGATGCCCGGGGGGTAACGGGGTTCCCCATAAGATGATGACATCATGAAATTGTATTGATTATGGCTTTGGTATTCCTAAATCAAACTGTTGGTCATTTGCCAGGAAAGGTTATTACTTATATTGATCAACCGTGTATCTTGAAAAGGGTTTTCGATAAGCTGTTGTGTATGTGATTTATGAAACTTTCTATTGAGACTTTCTTTGTCATACGGTGATCGATTTGTGTGGTATAGGCCGGTGGACTTTCTACTTGCTGGGTTGTGACTCACTAGTTGTTGATTTCATCTTTTTAGATCATCAGATTATCAATCCCACCTACCTCCTCAATGATTTGCTACGGGGTGCTGGTGAACTTCACTTGGGAGGAGGGAACAAGATTTTTGGAGCTTGGAGGATTTTGAAAACATCAGGGGCTTATGTTAGACGACACTTGTATAGCTAGGTGGGAAGGGGTGACCGACCTAGAGTATAGTATAGTCAATCTAGTGTTGACCTTTTGTACCTCTCCATGGGAACCCACTTGTCGTCTGGTGTACATGTATGAATAAATAAGAAATGAAGTTGCCCCGTTTACAGAAAATCGTGTGTACCTTGGAATTTTCTATTGTTCCTTATGCTTCTGCATGCTAATAAAAATAAAAATAAAATGAAGAAGATATTGGCGATAGTAGTTCTACAATAGCCATGACGTGATAGGATCGTCACAGAGGATATAGTTGGAAACTCTATAAATAGTGCTCAAGTTTCTCCTCTAACCCTAATTCTCACAAACATTCTCACAAAATGAGCGTTTACCTAGCATAAAAGGGTGAGGAGGCTGTCTCATTAAGCTAGTAATATAGAGGGCAATAGAGGAGAAGAACTTGCGCATGGACCATCACTTTTCTGCTTTCGAACGATGGATTCCAAAACAAGTATGTAATCTTTCTACTCGATTATCTATATTCTTGTTTTGGTTATGGAGATCATGGGATTGCACGTTTTACATCTTACACTTGAATCCCACCTTAGATTAGGGTTGCTTAACACCGTCGACCCTCTCATGATGTCGCCGTAATATCGAGATGGAATTCCCAATTGAAAACTAAAATTGTAATCCTAAAATTGAGCTATCAAGTCACTAAATTTAATCGTATACATTTACTTAGTTTGTTTTTCATTATCTCTTATTTTGGTTTTGCTTCTGTAGACAAACACTTGTGCATGTATATATATTGCACAACAATTTAATGAAACTTTTTTTTTGACTAAAAATTCATCTCTATTTAATGGAATCAAAGCAGGAAGTTCCGAGTTAAAAATTTTCCAAATCTCTTATTTGCCTCCCTTTCTATTTACTTTTACACTTAGTTTTATGCCAAAGTCTAACTTACTTGAATGTATTCAAATATGCTTTCATTGATTAGCTTAAACTTTTAGAATAATTAGTAACGATCTCATTAAACTTTTAAAATAGTTAATAACGATCTCATAAAAGTTTACATGGTATCAGAGTCATATCATCCCATACATGAGCTAATTGAACTTCTATTTTTTTTTTTTTTAATTTAACAATATGCTACTTGAATTTAATTCTTTTCCCTTTGTTATCAAGCATCGACGCACAGAGAACTATTCTATTGTAGCGGCCAAATGATAACGGTGTTTATCTACCCTCAACTAAACTATGATTCCCTCCTACCCCTTCGGCCCTTGTTGGTGAACAAGCTCCTATGGTGAATTTGCTCTCAGCTAGGCTTCCTTTTATAGAAAATTTCTTTACTAATGTCCTTTTATCAAGTCAAGTTTCCTACATATGAGTTGAGTCAATGCAATAAAATTCATCGTCTTCCTTTCAAGTTTTTTAGTCAGTCAATCGTCAACCCTCCAACGTGTTATCTACTGATTTTTGGTGCCTTACTCCCATCGCTTCTATTGATGGTCATCACTTCTATGTTATTTTCGGTAATCATTTCACAAAATAAATGTCCATGCTATTTTTGTCAAATTCAAATTGCTTCTTGAAAATCTCTTAAATAAAAAAAATTATCGTAGTTTATTGCGATGGTAGAGATGAATTCACCAAATTTGACTCTTTTTTCTCTCATCACTGCATTACCCATCTCATTACAATACCTTATACTCCCCAATACAAAGGAATCGCCAAACGCCACCATTGACTCTTTGAAACCAGCTTCAACCTCTCTCTCGCGCTTTTTTTTTTCATTAACATTTGGGTCATATGCCTTTCTCACTGCCATGTATCTAAAAAATTGAAAATCATCACATCAACTTTGGATTTTTGTTCTCCTTCTAAGGTACTTTTTTATGGAACTCCTAATTATTAAAAGCTTTGCTTCTTTGTATTTTGAGCTAAGTGCTATAGAAGTCCTAAAATTTGTTACGAAAATGCAATTGAATTCTAAAACTTGCAAAAAATGCAATAAAATTTTAAAACTTGTCAAAATGGTTCGATTGAGTCATAAAGTTAACACCATCAGTTTTATTGACAGAAATGCTGACGTGGCATTTTAAATGATTTTTTACTTTCCATCTGGCTTTTTAAAATAATTTTTTATTCATTTTTTTAAAAAATTATATTTAAAAACTAAAATTCTTTTTTTAAAACTGTTAAAAAAACTAAAATTCATTTTTCTTTAAAGACTGTTAAAAAAAGAAAAAAAAACTAAAATTCATTTTTAATTTCCACCACCATTGCCCATTGCTGGAGGGGCCGGCATTTTTAAATATAATTTTCTAAAAAAATGAATTAAAAATTATTTTTAAAAGCCAGGTGGAAAATAAAAAATAATTTAAAATGCTATGTTGGCACCACGTCAACATATTCCGTCAATAAGACTAACGGTGTTAACTTTAAGACTCAATTGAACTATTTTGACAAATTTTAAGACTTGATTGCACTTTTTGCAAGTTTTATAACTCAATTGTATTTTCGTGACAAAATTTATGACTTCTACAGCACTTATCCATTGTATTTTCCATGGTCAATAGCTTATGCTCACAATAAACTTGCCCCGGAATCTCGTCCTTGTGTCTTTCTCAAGTAGTCAACTCAACATAAGGTGTATGAGTGCTTTAACCTGACTTCAAACAAAAAAATTTCTCTCAAGAAATGTCGTTTTCGATCGAGCTCAATTTCCTTTCGTATCCTTCGTCTAGTAGCACCAAGTCACTTATTACTAGTAGGGTCCCTGTTAGTATTTATTCTTCTATAATCACCCCCTCCAGCCAATTGCTACTCATCCATGGAGTTGTCACTTCTTCCCAAGAGCAAAGAGGAATCATCCCTGCCTCACTAGCCCCACCTCCATCTTTATTACCTATCCCACCCAATATCTCGCTCTTGATCCCTGAAACTCAAGCTCCGTTACCACTGCCACCTCAAAAGACTCGCACACACCCCATGTGCACCTATTCCCGTAATACTATCGTCTAACCAAAACAAATTTACTGCATCACCAAACATGCTATTTCCCTATCCTTGGAGCCCATCTGGGGTATGCATGCCTTGAAACATCCCAAGTGGCGACAAGCCATGTCGAACGAGTTTCTCGTTTTTGTTCATTAAAACGCGTGGCAGCTGATCCCTTTCAATTTATGTGGACGGTTGAAGTGGTTTTTTTGCTCAAGTGGAAACTAGATGGAAGCATTGCCGCGACTATTCTAAGATGAGTTGATAACTCTATAAAAATAGAGTTATTTTTATTTATTTTAGCCAACAAATAATGCAATGATTATAAGAAAATATTTGGATTTCTTTTTATTATTCGAATTTTCCTCTTTTATACAACAAAATGAGATATGGAGAAGATAATGAAAAAAAATGACAAAAATCAGGCATTTCTTGATTTTGTTCCCTAATTTTATCTGCAAGTATTGGAAGATAGATATTAAATAAAAAATCCTTTGATTTACTCCTTAATGTTATGCGAAAAATAAGCAATTGCCTAGAGATAAGAGTCTTGGATGAATCCTATATATAGTAGAAATTGATAGACCAGGGGGACAACTAGGTTTTTATTTTTAGATCGTTTTTCATTGTTCTGGAATTTTCTGAAGTATTTTGACGATAAGACAAAAGTGGCAACAAAATCGTTGTTCTTTGATTCAAGATGCTAGATTTAATTTATATTTTCATATTTTCTTATATTATGTTCTAATTTTCTTTTGTTAGGGCTATGATGTGGCCTAACCATGATGATATGAATTTCATAATTGGTATACATGCAAATGATTTCATTATTTGGGTTATATATTATTGTGCTTAATGTTTATAAGTGACTAGCCACCATTTGAATGATATGATATGTATGATATGCATGTTTGAGATCGAGAAGTGATTACATGCAATTGCTTCTTATAATATATAACCATGAATTAAACTTAGATAGAGATATGCCACGTTATTTGTATAGTTTTCGGTGATAATGTAATTCAAAAAACTCATTGTAAGTTGGGAATACTCATAGATTTTAATGCACTTATATTTATTTAAATTAACATAGAGATATAGTAAATTAATAAATTGAATAGATTTGCTATACTTAGAGATATAATAATGAATAGATTAAAAAAAAAATTCTGCTACCACTTGTTTGATATCGTTGTTGTATGCGTAACAATATGAAATTCATATCTAATGATTAGGTGAAATCGGATACACTAACATATTGATTTGATTAATTTACTATATTTAGTTTCCAATTTTGTAGTTTTCATTTATTCTCAATTTTATTTTGATTTATCAGATAAATTTTAGAATTAATCTATTTTTAATATTTAATTGTTTTGTTATTCATCAATCTCCATAGGATGATATTATTTTATTATTATTATATTACTTGTTCGGCACGTTCACTTACATTTAAAATTTTACGAACATGAATCCTAAAGGGATTTGACGGATTGGCAAGTGGGCGCAAATTGATTGTAAAACGGGAACTCGTCTTTATAAAGCTCAATTAGTTACTGGGGTTTCCATTAATGCCCTGAAGTTGATTATAAGGACACCTTTAGTCCAATGGTGAAGTCAAGAACTATTCTTGTTTTTCTCACTCTTGCTATTACCAGTTGTTGGAAATATCAACAATTAGACGTTAATAATGGCTTTCTTCATGGTACAGTTGAGGTGGAAGTTTCTATGTTTTAACTATAGGGTTTGTCAATCATGAATTCCCGCATCACGTTTGTCGCTTGAAAAATTCTATTCAATGTCTTAAACAAGCACCACTTACTTGGCATAGGAAAGCCTAGTTGTTCTCATAGATCTCAAGTTTACTTAATCGAAATATGAGGCATTAATATTCATCTATTGCAACAACAATGTTTGAGCTTCCTTTCTTGTATATATTGACGATCTCCTTATTAATGACAATTAGTCCATGCCAGTCCATGCCAGTTAACACAATACTTGTCACTCTCACATTTTGATTATTGAGTGCCAGACACTTCGGCTGCGCATGGTAACCTTCCCCAGCCCAAGAATTTCTATTCTTTTCTTCCTCAGAACAAAAAAAGAATAGAAACCTGTTTGATAATGGCAAGTTAGTTTTTTGTTCCCGGGAACAAAAAGTTAGCCCGGGAATGGTTTTGGAATAGAAACGAGAAGTAAAAAAAAGTTGCTTCTTGTTTTCGGGAACAAGTTTAAGAAATAAGTGATTTTTTTTTTTATTCTTCTCTTGCTGACTGCCATTGACCGCCGTTGACCGCCGCCCGCCACCGCCGCCACGGCCGTCGGCCGTCCGTCGCCACGGCCGGTTGCCGCCGCCGGAGGCTAACCAACCATCGCCGCCACCGGAGGCCAACCGACTGTCGCACCGCCAATCGCCACTAGACGACCGTTGCCACCGCCGCCGCACGTTGCCGCCGGCCGACTGCCGGATGCCGCCGTCGGCGGCGGCGACGTGCAGCGGCGGCGGCATCCAGCGGTGGCGGCGGTCTACCGGCAAAAATAAAAAACAAATAAATATAAAAAAAAACTGTTTTTTACCAAACGCATTTCTATTCTTTTTCTATTTCTAGAATAAAAATTTTGTGTAGTTACCAAACGGGTTTTTTTACATAGAAATTGTTCCCCAGAATAGAAATAGAAAAAAACTATTTCTGAAAAAAAATATTATTCCCCCAACCAAGAAATGTTGCCATGCGCAACTTTCAAGTGCCAAAATTTGGAACAGATTGACACTTAAGTGTCAAAACTTCCAAAATATATATTTACGTGCTAATATTGGAGAAGAATGAATACTTATGTGCTAACGACGATAATTTTCAGTCAAACTATTGACATGACATTTTCCGGTGACATTTTTTACCGACATGGCAATTATTTTTTAAAAAAATTACCATGTGACGCTAACGTGGGTAGATAAGCCCAAAACGATATGTTTTGGTCCGAAATTTGATTTTTAAATTAAACATTAATTAAATTGAATTAAATGATGTCACATTTCTTTAAAAAAAAATTATCCGTGGGGCGCTACATAGCTTAAAATGACACCGTTTTGGTCCAAATTTGATTTAATGACTGAGTATTGGGCTATTGTCGGGGCTGAACTTGTTTGGGTGTAGTTTATTCTGAGTGATCTCGGTTTTTCGTCCCCCATGCCATCGGCAACCTATTGCGACAACATCGGAGCTATTTATCTCAGTGCTAATCCGGTCTTTCACTCTTGCATCAAGTATATATCCATTTATTTCCACTTTGCGTGAGATCAAATTGCTAACGGTCTCTTACGAGTCTCTCATGTCTCCACGAAAGATCAATTGGTAGACCTCCTAGGAAAGGCCTAGTTAAAACAGCAGCTCGTCATTTTTGGGTCCAAGATCGGTGTATCTAATGGATCCTCCATCTTGCGAGGGCATAAGAGAGATTGTGATCCCTAAGATTGAGCTAACAACTCATTAAACTCAACTGTATATGATTAGTTTGCTTGTCTCATTATTATCTTGTATTTCATTTTTGAATTTTGCAAACAAACAGTTGCGTGTCTAGAAGTGCTCGTGATGGTTCGAAACCGGCGACAAGTGAGAGATAAAGCAGCGCCCGACACGACGGGGGTTGAAAGATGAGAGAGAGAGAGAGAGAGAGAGATATGATAAAGAACACCATACGAACCAACCCCCACTAACAGCTAATTCAAATTCTAGTTACAGGCTTCTTGAAATGTGGCTCCTTCCTCAAATTTTCGTGCACTCTAGAGATATGAGATGAGGTCTCAAATATAATAAATGACCAAATTCGATTTATTGACTCGATGCATTTTATGCAGACATCACATCATGCATGTGCTCATTGAATTTCCTTATAATAATAAGTCTTACCTAAACATCAGAATGAGCGAATGATCATGCTCAAGGAGAGGCCAATAAACAAGTTGGCTCATTAGATTAACAAAATTTCTTAGAAATTTTACTTGAAATCGAAATCGAACTCCTTAGAACTTTATTTATTTTTTACATTCCTACCATGTTTTTTCTGTATGGAGTCAAATAAAATATAATACAATAAAAACATCGAGCGCGTCTGCGAGGAGGTGGCCACCAACTCCAGCACAACGCGACGCCCCAAAGTCTCGTCTTCACCAACCCCTCACCAACTTTGCCTTCGCAGGAGCCGGGGACCAAAAGAGGAAAAATAAATAATATATATATACATACTAATCTCACCAACTTATTTTCCACATGCAACCACAAGTGGTGGGTCCCAACTACTATCTAAAATTTTTAATTTTGATGCAAAGATAAACCACCATGTAATTCACATGAAAAGGGAAATAAGAAAAAAAAAAAGAGTGATTCACAATTTTTGAGCAAAAAAGCCAAATTAGAACCATTGAATTTTGTCATGCCCAAACCAAGTTACCCAATGCCATAGCAGCAAAAAAATTGGATGCCGCGATGGAATTTAAAAAATCGTGTTGATTCTTAGGGGGGTTAGTATTGACCCATACTTGCTTGAACTAGTTGAATTAGGCAAAGAAGACTCGGTTGGGTGGGCAAAAGAAATCGCATAGAAAACTGAAATTGGTATGAATCGAAACAATCGATCTCGTACTTTTTCAAAGTTTTCGAGATTGATAATCCATAATCCATTTCAATTCTTTTATAGAGGTTGAAGATTTGTCTCGATTAATTTTTACTTTTTACTTAATAAAATGTAGTAATTTGACTGATTTTACTTTTTCTTTCAAATTCAAGAAACACTTCAATTTTTGACAAAATACAAATGTTAATGCGTAAATTTCGTACTTTTTTTTTTCACAAATTTCGATGATATTGAAATTTTTGGCCTTTACATAAATTTCTTTCAAGCCCACCAACGACATCTAACTTCCCCATTTTCAGCCAATGCGACGACTTGTCATATGATTGCATGGCCAATAAAAAAATAAAAAACAAAAAGGAATAAGAATATTTATTTATTTATTACGCAAGTATCAGAATTTTGGGTCAATGGCCCCACCGGTCGGTGTGCCCACGTGGCGACGCGCGATTGGCTCGTTCGAGCACCTCACCAACCCCCGACCGGCAATTTCTCGGTGGGCGGTCTAACCACCACCTAACCGGTTCGAACCGGCTCGGCCTCTTCTCCCCCTTATATCTTCCCCCCTGCCTCCTGCAGAACAACAAGAGAAAGACACAGGAAGAAGCCGAGCAAACGAAGTTGCAGACGCCATTGGAAAAAAAGACACGAAAGAGATCAAGAAGGAGCTTAAGAAGCATCATCAATGGCAGCCAACGCAGAGCCTCAGCAGACCCAACCAGCGAAGCATTCGGAAGTCGGCCACAAGAGCCTCTTGCAGAGCGATGCTCTCTACCAGGTTGGCAGATCGTTCCTGTCCATGATTGGATCGGCCTTGGCAGTTGATCTTGGCTTGATATCCTGACTTGGGATTTGCCTGTTTGCAGTACATATTGGAGACCAGCGTCTACCCAAGAGAGCCAGAGTCCATGAAGGAGCTCAGGGAAATAACAGCCAAACATCCATGGTGGGTCTCTTCCCAGGATTTTGTGTCATCAATGATGATGCCCGAAAGTCCTGTCTTTGATGCTTTTCGTTAGCGGTTTTGATCTTGGGAATGGTGTGATTTAAGTGTGTGGAATTTTGGGACAGGAACCTGATGACCACATCGGCTGATGAAGGGCAGTTCCTGAACATGCTCCTCAAGCTCATCAACGCCAAGAACACCATGGAGATCGGCGTCTACACCGGCTACTCTCTCCTCGCCACCGCCCTTGCTCTTCCTGATGACGGAAAGGTCAGATCGAACGTTTGGCTTGAGTAATGAAACAGATGTAGATTGTGATCAATAGAGAATGATCGGCAAGTTCAGATGTTTTTAGCATTTTAGAAGAATGTTGAAAGTTCAACAAAATATGGTTTGGTCACCAACTTTGCCTAACAATGCCTTGTTTTCCACTGAACCGTAAGGATGGTGAAAAGAAGAGGCTAAAACTACGATTCTGGCCAGGCAAAAACTAGAAATTCAGGAAAATCTTAATGACAATTTGGCAGGCGCTGAGATTTCTATATAAATTGCTATTGCCACAGATCTTGGCCATGGACATCAATAGGGAGAACTTCGAGATCGGGCTGCCCGTCATCCAGAAGGCCGGCCTTGCCCACAAGATCGATTTCAGAGAAGGCCCTGCCCTGCCGCTCCTTGATCAGCTCGTGCAAGATGTAAGTACCGAAAAGGGCTCGACAAATCGCGTTTGGTTTCGCTCTGTTAAATTCTATGCTGCAGAACTAGCAAAATTCATGCATTCTTAATCCTAAAAACATGTCTACATGTCTAGTCCTTTCCCTAGAAGTGGCCCAAATTTAGCAATATTTCCAAAAATGCTCCAGGCAAAATGGAATGACCATGGGTCATTGAAGACAGCTTTGTCAAATACGGACCACCAAGCACGTTTTATCTGGCAAGCTTAGAATCTACATAAAGCAAACCAATTTAATGTAGCAAACGTAGAGTCTAAGCTTGCCAGATAGTTGAATTTAAGTTGACTCTCCCACGAATTTAATTTATATACGTCTCTTACAATGATTAAGCCCGTTTCCGTGTGAGACGGAACGATTTTGACGGGTCAATTGCGTCGAAGAGAGGAGAAAGGTTGGCACAATGTCTATCTAGCTGAGTGCTCAGTGGCCCCACTGCACATTAACCCAACGCATCGCAGCCTTTGATTCAAGCAGAATCAATGTTGGGTCCACATTACCTGACGGCTAAGAGCAAGCACCGAATATTAAATGTCTCTCTTAATGTGAAACGCAGGAGAAGAACCATGGAACGTACGACTTCATATTCGTGGACGCCGACAAGGACAACTACATCAACTACCACAAGAGGCTGATCGACCTGGTCAAGGTTGGCGGCCTGATCGGATACGACAACACCCTGTGGAACGGCTCCGTGGTCGCGCCCGCCGACGCGCCCCTCCGCAAGTACGTCCGGTACTACCGGGACTTCGTGCTGGAGCTCAACAAGGCCCTCGCCGTGGACCCGAGGATCGAGATCTGCATGCTTCCCGTCGGGGATGGCATCACCCTGTGCCGCCGGGTCAGCTGATCGCACCAGAAAGGAGATCTCAAAATCAAGCATTGATGAAATGAGGAACTACCCTTGATAATTTCCTTCCTTTCTATTTTTTCCATCTTCTGTCTTATATTGTCTTTGAACCGTTGAGCATGTATTTGTATTCAAATGAACGATTAAGGAGTGAGAAGAAGTTGCTAATTTGGCTTACAATGGAGCTACATTCAAATTGTATAATAAAAGTTCATTTATGCTACGAAATGTCACGGGCCGTAATCTGCAAACCCGGGATCGTTTCGGCTTGATCTTACTGACTATGATGACAAAAGTCTTGAAGTTACTAAAAATTCAAGATGGACAAAACGTGGGATGGTTGGAAAAAAATAGACCATACTTGGCGCCAATCAAGATTGTAGGAAAACACAACCCTTTGAATATTTTGTACAAGATTTGGGATCTTCATTGGGTGCTTGAGGAACATTGCTCTGGACACATCTTAGTTGTTGCACGTGTGCGACAATTGTGTCATCATGTCTTCCCTATAGTCTTGGTTACTGCATAAAGTCGCCTTTTCTGTGGGCTAAAATGGACTGAGTAAACTCAATAATGGAGTTGGTAGCATGCAGACTTGCCGGGTCCACAAGGCGTAAACATTAAGTAGAAAAGAATTGAGCAACTTGTTTCGTTCTTTACCCAATTTCTAAGTTAGGTCTATCTTGACACGTTTAATTTTATAATTTTAGTCGATCGGTTATGATTGGACCTAAAGTAAAGATATCTAATCCCTACTTTCGACCACGTCCGCCCATTGATAAGGTCCCTTACCAACCCACTTTGGCTTCTCTTATGGATTTAAAGCTGAAATATGATGCTGCATTTCTTTCTGACCCTTAGGATTGTCTTCTGGCCAAACACGTCCAGATATAAACCGGACATAACTCGGATCTATCTACCGAAGTCAAACAAAAATTAAGAAAACCTGAAGATCAGTGAATTGAATTTAGAGAATATTAAGAAAAGGGCGGTTGAGGAGGCGGGAAGCTACGCTGATCAACGATCAAACCACCCGAGGCGATCACCATCTCTCGGCTAAGCAATCAACTTAAGGTGGTCCCGAGCTCCTGGCACAGGGACTGCGGTTTGTGGCAACAGTCATCTCCTCACGCTTTCTCTCACTTGCTCTCGTTCCAATATGAATCTCCGACCATAACCATCGACTTAGAGCGACCATCTCAAGCGACCATCCTGGTGCGGGGCAACCCAAGGCAGCGAAGAAGCACCCGGAATTGAGAAAAATTTTCAAAAAAGTTCACCAAATGAGTCCTAAACATTTTTATTTTTTGTCAGTTGAGTTAATCTCCGACCAATTTTGACCGGAATTTGCCAACGTAGATAAATTTTTAATTTTTTTTCGAATTTTAAAATTATTTTTTTATGATTTAAATTTCTTTTTTCTCCTTTTTAATTTTTTTTTTTTTCCTTTGGTCACCCAGGTGACCCACCAGAGGCCACAATTGGCGAGGGTCAACCTCGCCAGCCTTAGGCAAGGTTGCCCTCATCGGGATTTGGCAAGGGGCGACCTCGTGGGCCTCAAGCGAGGCTTGCCGTCACCAAGTCCAATGAGGTTGAGCCTTGCCAAAGGCCCGCGAGGGTCAGGCTCGCAAGCCTTAAGGTGAGGTGGCCCCCGCTGGGATCTTTGCAGGCGAGGCTCACCCTCGCCGAATCCCAACAAGGGCCACCTTGCCCGAGGTCAAGGAGGTCAACCCTTGCCAGTCGTGGTCTCTGAATAGTCGCCGGAGACTGGGCAACGGAGACTGAACGACCGAGCAGAGGAAGAAAAGAAAAAAAAAAGAGAAAAAAGAAATTAAAAATACAAAAAAAAATCGAAAAATATTTTAAAAATAATAAATTTTATCAACGTTCGGCAATGTCACGTAGAATGTCCACGTTAGAAAATTCCCGCAAAAATTGACTGATTATACTCGATTGATAAAATGTTGAAAGGCGTATGACTTAATTGACAAAGTTAAAAGGTTTATGACTCAATTAGTAAAAATACAATAGACTTAGAATTTTTTGGACAATTTTCCCCCAGAACTGAATAGATGATTGTGTTTCTGTCCTTCCATCGTCTAAACAATGTGAATGGGCATTTAGCCATTGAGAAGACGAGAACAGTCGAGAGATAAACCATCTACTCGATAAAGTGATTCTCATTTCAGAAAGAAGTGATCTGGCAGATTTTGACTAGGTATCGACGTTTATCCACATCAGTCGATATTCCAATTCGTAGCATAATCTCTTCCCATATGAGCCCGGTCATGTTAGATTTCAATATTCAGGGCAATGGGCTAAGTAACAAGTTACAAACACCAGACAAGGCATAATGAGGATTAAGCAAGCACTGGAGACTGATAGAGTTCACAATGTTAAAATAAGACGCTTCAAAACAAGAAACGCGAGTAAATAGCAAAACATGACGCAGGATCAAAACACGCAACTAGAACCCTATGACCCATCCAAGCATTATCGTTCGATAAATAGAGGGAAACCTTTCTGGAAATAGGCTGCATTTGGGAAATGATTGCCTTGGGCTTTCAGCTTTCTCAGTATGCAAGATGGCTAGGGCTAGTATAAAAATTTTCTTCCAAAACCATCCTTTAATCATTTGCGGAGACGAAAAGCTAGAACATAGGTATGGACAGAATAATTTTTTTTTGACAGAAGTGTGTCCATCATCGACTGCTTCAATGTCTAATGCTAAACTACCCCAGTACAAAGTACAAACTACTTCAACTGCTAAACTAGGAGCTTCATATCATAGCCTTAACGAACAGCTTTAATGGATACCACAAGTTTCCAGATATCCTACCCCAATCATGAAACATGACCTAGAGTTTATATAACCTTACAAAGGAAAAACCTCCAACCTTTCATCACTGATGAACGAATTTGCAGCAGAAAAAACTAACGAAGCACCTTTTAGACAAGCATATGCATATCCCACCTCTGAATGAATTAGGATTCACTTCAAAGGGGAAAATAATTAACACCCAGAACCTAGTGCGAGATCTCAAACTACTAAGATTGGCAAGATCACAAGCATGACAATGTCCCTGATTTCAATAAAAACCTACTCAATCAACCTTGAAATGCACATGGACAAGGAACTTCACAAACGAATTCCTTTGTTCTGGTGTGCTCCAAGAGGGTTCAAACTTTTGGCAGTATTCCCCCAACTTCTCCACCCAAAGTATATTGGGAACCTCTGGATTTAAACATTGAATTAAAACCAACTAAACAGCATTATCACGCCCAATACGATATTCAAAGGAAAACCAGGATAGACTTGAAGCTACTGAGACAAAAACAGCACAACCGGTTAAGCACAGCTGTAGGGTATTGACTTCCCATCTAAATGCAAGGGTGCAGCTGAATAATTAAAAGCTTGAAGACCTAAATAAAGGGTAATGCTCTTTCTTAAACTTCTACAGTAAGGGAAAACCATAAATTATGTTCCATAATCCAACACCTAACAAACCCAAACATCAACTGACCCGACTCAAGTAGGAACCATAACTTACAGACATTGCAAACTCAATGTCACTGCACTGCCCACTAAAGAGACTATAATCAGAGAGTTGCATAGAAAAGAACATTCATTAGACAACTATAAAGAAGCAGCTGCCAAAGCACAACTAAAGTTTGCAAACACATTGAGCGCATATAGAAAATGTAATAGCACTTGATCCAACCCGAAACAATTAAACCTACAACCAAAAGTCAAAATTGCACTACAATTTCTATCAGCATAAAGCGCAAAAGCATCAAAACTAAGGTAAAACCTCGAGTTTTGCAGTTCCTTAATACTAAAACCAATAATGCACGAGAAACACCCGCCCGATTCCGGTTCGAATTCCCCATCAACGGTAACTCTTCTGGAACCTGGCGCGGGCACCGCGACCACCGAACTTCTTGGGCTCGCACCGCCTGGGATCGGCCACGAGCAGAGTCCTGTCGTACCTGCATCAAAAACCGACCACAAATCAACCCCAAAATCAATCCCACGATTCACCAGAAAGATCGCATCTTTTTCGATCGCGAAAGCCGCTACTGAGCTCGGGCCGCTTTCTTTCTCGCACCTGACCAAGATGTCCTTGATCTCCTTCTTGCTCTGCTCGTCCACGAACTTCTGGTAGAACGCGACGAGGGCCTTGGCGATGCTCTGGCGGATGGCGTAGATCTGGGAGGTGTGGCCGCCGCCCTTGACCCGGATCCTCATGTCGACGCCGGCGAAGCGGTGGCGGCCGAGGAGGAGGATGGGCTCGTAGGCCTTGAAGCGGAGGATCTCGGGCTCCACGAGCTCGATGGGGACGCCGTTGATCTTGATTAGGCCGCGGCCCCGCTTGCAGTAGGTGACGGCGACGGCCGTCTTCTTGCGCCCGAAGCACTGCACCGACTCGATCGGAGCCGCCATGGCTAGGGTTTCTGCTCGGAGGTTTGAGAGGGAGGGCTGCGTTCAGGGGCGAGGAAGGAAGACGAAGCTGTGACGGTGGAGAGTAGTTTATACGAGGATGAACTAGGGTTTTGGCACCGTGAATAAAATGCCATCGGATATCTCGATTATTTACAATATTGCCCCTGAAATTGATTGTATCTTCATTACTCCGTTATGTAGTTGTTGTTAAATAAATTAAATCCGTAAAAGTTGCATTTTCGTTAGGATATAGTGCAGATCACATATTTTATTTTGCTTGGCAATTGGCATAATTAGTGCATAAAGCTTTATATATGTATATATATTGAAATTGAATTATTTTCATTAGACTATGTATCAAACACTTACAAAGAAATTAACGCCAAATGACTCAATGATAGCCATCTAGAAGAAAAAAGAGGCCTTACTAGATCTTGACACATGGCGCTACATACACAAATTATTTAAACATACAAACTGGGGAAATGGCATTAGAATTATCATAATTTTCTTAAAATACTTACTTCAGTGTCAAAACTTTTTAACAAATCATTTAAGTGCTACTTTGATAAAAGAAAAAAAAAATCATCACTTAAATATCATTGCTGATTTGGAACGAAGTAAATTTGACATGATAGTATTTTATCATTTTTTTCCCAAAAAAAAAAAAGACGTCTTCAGAGATGAGGAGAGCCGCATTGATTATAAAGCAGGCCGAAGGGCTTCTCTTAAATGATGTGGGACAGCTAAGATCCACCCGGATCCACCTTAACCTAGCTTTGATGCCAATCTGGGCGCCTCAACCTCAAAAGATGTATTGAAAAAAAAGACGTATTGTGAGGTGAGGGAAGCCGCATCAGTTATAAAACAGGCCAGAAGACTTCTCCCAAGTGATGTGGGATAGCTAAGATCTCTTTAGCATGCACCACATCAGGAGCACAGCACCAACTATACATTGGGAGAGACTGACCCAGCAACCCACCGTCAGGGCCCTTCACTTAAATTACAAAACTATTCTAAGAGTCATGATCCTAAACGATGTTGTTGAGCATGTTTACCCCAAACTTTAATCTTAAACAAATCAAGCAATCGAAAGTTTTATGGTGTATCTGCCCTGCCCTCCACTGTGATTGATCTCGTGCCTAGTGCCCCTTTCTTAAGATTTGGACTGTTTACCTCACGGACGGCCGCATTCTTCGGGAGCGAATGGTAACGTTTCTGTTCTTTTTTTGTTCCAGGGAACAGAAACAAAAAAAAGTGTTTCTGTTCCGGGGAACAATTTTTGAACAAAAAAACGCGTTTGGTAACGTTTGGTCCGGGAATAAAAAATGAACAGAAACACATTTGGTAAATTTTATTCTTTTTTTATTTCTTTTAATTTTTTAAACATTTTTATTTTATTTTTTATTTTTTCCTTTCTTTTTATTTTTTCTTTTTTCCGGCCGGTCACCGGCCTCCGGCGACCGGCCGACGGGGCCGGCAGCCTCGCCCAGCCACGGCGAGGCTCGCCGGCCCTCGGCGAGGCCGATCCTCACCGTGGTTGGGCGAGGCCGAGCCTCGCCGTGGTTGGGCGAGGCTCGGCCTTGCCGGATCTGGGCGAGCCCGAGCTCGCCCAGCCAAGGCGAGGCCGAGCCTCGCCATGGCGAGCTTGCCCAGCCATGGCGAGGCTCGCCTCGGCGTCGCCGGCCCGGGCCATGGCCGAGGCCGGCGACCGGCGAAAGAAAAAAGAAGGAAAAAAAATAAGAAGAAAAGAAAAAGAGAAGAAGAAGAGAGAGAGAAACGTTTCTTCAAGAAACGTTTCTGGAGCGAGAAACAACTTTTTTTTGTTTCTTTTTTCTGTTCTTATTTCGTTCCAAAAACAAAAAACAAAAAAGGAACAAAAACGCAACCAAACGCGTTTTTGTTCCTTTTTTGTTCCGGGGAACACTTTCCGTACAGAAGTGTACCGGAAACATTTTTTAGAAACGTTTCCATGCACACCCTTCGTATCCAGCAAGGGCCACTTCCTAGGTACACCCTGCTTCCTAAATAGCGCTGGATTCATCGATCAATCCTTGCAAGCTCTGCTGCTGGAGATCCTAAATATCCAAACCTTTAGATTTCAATGAAGCTCTCATTCGCCAGTCGATGATAGTGATAGGGATGCTTCCTCTGAACCGATGATGGAATTAGGGTTTGCGTACATCCTACGAACAAGATGATCCATAAATCTCCTCGTGAATATCTACTTTGCTAAGCATACTGCCAAAGTTGAAACAATGGATGATTATGTCATGTGCCTAGCTAATATGTAGGCATTAACATTTTATTAAAAAAGCTAAGTACTAGAGTAATCCGATTACAAGTTTTAGAATTAAAGGGAGTGTCATACACAAAAATTACGATACTTTCAATATCCTTTTTTCAATAAACATGCTTCACCGACTCCTACTGCAACAGTAGCTTAAATTTCCTCGCATTATCAAATGAGTAGATTCAACCCGCATGAATTAGAACTTGTGCGATCCCCATCATCCTCGTCCACTCTGCGTTTGATCTTCGACTCAAGCGCGCCATTAGACAATAATCCATTCATGAGGCCGGCGATCCTTCGAAGCACTGCTGCTTCACAGGATCAGATACGTTCAGCAGCCCTGAGAGAGCTCTGATGGCCTTTACTTCAGTTCTGCGTCGGACATAACAGCCTCTCTCATCACTTGCCTTTCTCGCCGATTCCTTCGTTCTGTCTAGCTTTGGCTGTGTACTTTTCCATCGCTCAAATGGCGGGGTCGATCATCCGTGGTAGATTTTTGTTTTTTGGTTACACGTCGAAGAAGCGAGTGATGATGAATTGCCCGACTTCGACGGTGGTTGTAGGGGAAGTAGGGAGGGGACATCCATGCTATTGATGAGGTCCAATGGTTAGGTAGTACACCACTTCAATGTCCGACGGGGACTTATTGATCACTCGATTATTTTTGTCCATAATTTTGAAACGTATACTTTAGGAATTTGATTGTACAAAAAAAAAAATCAGAGACCTAATTGAATAATTCCAAAAAGTGCATAAGGACCTCCAATTTCTTTATAAGTGACTTTTATTCTTTGTTCTCTTAATCAAACCCTAGTCTTACCATATATGGTACTTCATATTAAAAAATCTACCTATAGAGACGAAATGCATGTCTCTATACTAAAATTTCTTGCTACTAGCCTTCGTTAGACTTTGAGCATGATTGACAACATAGAAGTTGAAAAGGAAAATAGAAAAATTAAGAAAGAATATAGTTAATGACAATTTAAAGCAATTTAAATTGAAGATTTAATTCGAGAAAGAAAAAGAAGTAAAGTCAATATTCAACATAAATGATTAATTTTCCTTGAGGTGGCGGCTAATCTTGTGTAGAACGCAGTAACTTTTTCTTGCAATGAGGAGAAGGCCATTAGAATATTTTTAAAAAATATACTATTCTATTCCTATTTCTCAATGATATTCCATGATCAAGACAATTGACTAAATCTCATGAAATCCAAGACTTTTGGTCTCTACCTGGACTCGATGAAAAAAAGAAGAAGAAAACTCGTACTCCATAAAGAAAAAAGAATAATATATTATCTATTCTAGAATATATATATTTAATTTAATATTTATATTTATTATATAGTAATTATATTTTCCAGATTTTAGGTATGTTACTAAGAAAGAATTCATTTGGATATATTATCTAAATTGTTAAATCCATCTAGTCAAATTGAATTTCCAATGGGGAATTTGAATGATATTCAAAACTTCATTTCAAAATTAAATTTTTTAGAATCATTGACAGTAATCATATTAAAATCCCAAATGGTTTCGTTCTCGTGGAAACTTGAGTGCACCAGATGCATTTCACATCCTATGCACCCGATGCATCTTGGTACACATCTAAACAAATCCATCCCCATCATCGCTGCTCAATAGTGTTCACTTCATGTGCACAAATATCATCTAAGGAGGCACTTAATTGAGCCCTTCCCATGATAGTCATGTTTCGAAGCTAATTGCATTGATCGCGTCATCTGGTTGAGCCATTTTCATGGAGGTAGCTTTCTTTTAAAGTTAGCAGCATAGGTCGCATTCCAATAACTATTTTCCAAGCTAATCATATAGGTCACTTGATGCTATGATGTTAATCGTATAGGCTGCGTCTATTTTGCAAGCTGGCCGCACTGGCCACTTGCCGTTTCCCTTCCAATTCTCAACCTTTCCCACATCGTTTCAAGAAGCCCACACTTTCGCCAGACTCACCACTCTCAAATGAGCTAGATTTGGAAGGCGTTGTCTCACACATCACCCCACCATGGATCAAAAAGCTTGATGCCCTGTGGTTTTGTTAGAGAAACAAGTTTTCATGGCACTATTCGAATTAGTTCAAATAGTTAACTACTTTGACATCGCATTGAATTTGAGGGGATGATCGTGATATTATATTAGAGATTCTTAAAATTTTCTAGAATATTATCTTATGTTATAGACAATTATGATATTAATATTGATTGTGTATATCAATCAAGATTGCACAAATATCTTATTTGTGCATATCTTGATATATATTATTTTAGATAGTTGTCTCATAAAACTTATATATAGGTTAATGCAATGTTCAATATGATGTATTGAAATATACATAATTACTTTCTTCGGCATATCTTTCTTATTTCTCAATTCTATCAATATACAATCCCAAGGGTCAATTTTAGAATCAATATTAAAAAATAGCTTGTTATAATATATTTATATAAATAGATGTATATTTAAATTTTTTTAAAGGTAAGAGGTATATTGACTTTTAACCAAAAAGCTATACAGCTATACAACAAGGGCTCGACATCAAGAACTTACACTCATAAAAATGAAATAAGTCATAGCAAGTGAAAGGGTGTCCAGAAAAAAGAACCGCAGCCAGCGAAAGAGCAGTAAGAAAACAGCCAAAACAGCGGCAGGAAAGTAGCCAAAAGAACGGTCACCAACGAAAAAGGAAAAAGGAGCTCCTAAAATCTTGGTGTGGGCAATCGATTTTTTTTTTTAAGGGGTCAGCTACTTTTATATGAAGCAACAAAACTTTTTCTTCCAATGAAGAGGCTGCCATTCTAGCAAAATGTTCAATATTCCTATGCGTATCTTAGAAGCAAACTTTAGAGGAGCTTATCATAATATAATTATGGATTGATATTATTAAAAATCTCAAATTGGTTCACTCATAATACATTTATCTCAAACTAATTTTTGTCTCATAAAAAATCTCAAATAAGTATTCCATGACACATTTATCCAAATTAACATTCATCTCATAAAAAAATTCCAAAATAGTACCCCTAATGCAAATCTACCCTTAGTATTCCTTCCAATATCCCGTTAAAATGTATATACGTCAACACACATGCCAGAAGATTGCAAGACGGATTTGATGAAGAGAATAACAGATCCAACGTGGAATTCCCACGTGTCTTGACACACATCATCATTCAAATCATAAGGAAAGAAAATGGGTAAATATGAGCCAAATAGGTTGAGTGCAAACCCGGTTTGGGGACATATATAATATGACGCTTCCAAACCCGGTTCGACCGTTTACCAAACATAACGGGTTGAGTGCACACATATCAGATGAACAAAATTATCATGAATTCTTTCCTATCATCGTAGAGAACATTGAGGGCAACACGATAAGCATTATGCAGTGAATTTTTTGGCATTTTATTCGGACGCTACCGATTTGGCGCACTGCTACGATGTCATTTTCAGTGGCCCGACCGTTTTCTTGTAGATCAAAACCCTGCTCAAGTGGTGGTACGTATGACTTTGCAAAATCCTAACAGGGATTTGAGGAGAACCGAAACAAAATAAGTTTTTCCATAGAACTAGGTTATGTACACAGAAATCAAACCGTGCGCAAACTAGCAATCAGCAGGACTTCATTATTCAAGCAGAACAACCGAAAGGTCTCATGTCCAGATGGAACGGTAACAATGGTCAAGGCTGTTGATCTCCAGCTAGTGCCCAATCCTCCATATTCTTGCCAATGTCATATCTTGGACATAGATTGGGACCTTGTCCTGCTCCTTCTCTTCCTCCTGAGCAGCAGTCTCCCCAGGAAACTGATCCCGCCTTGCCTCTTGGTGGGAACGACAGCGAGCGCCCCCGCGAAGCTGTTGCCAGATCTGTTGTGTAGCCCGAGATATGCCTCTGGAGTTCGGGCGGGAACGTTAGCAACAACCAAGGCATTTAGTTTCGACGCATTGGGTTCGCTTGCTATTTCTTGATCCTTGGCAGTCTCAGGATTGTCCTCGGCCAGCATCCGGTCGCGTAGAGAGAGGCGCTTGTTCAAGCTCTTGTTGTTTTTGGAAGTATTTGTGGAGTCAGAGCCCGGTAAAGCATTGTTTGATAATGCCGGTTCCCGCAGTGGATCCAGAGCCTTCAGTTGTCTGCTGAGGTTCAGAATAGTTTCTCGGCATTCAGCCAACTTGACCGAAGCTGCAGTGATCTCCAATCCCTGAAGTTTTAATTGACATGAAACAATTAATTTGATTCAATCCTCTATTGTCCGAAGATAAATTTACTGTTTCAGTTCCTAATTTTTATTCAAGTAGTGGTGTAATGATACAGAAAGTCTATGAAAAGATGTGAATGACTTACACTCTGTGATAGCATTTGATCTTGATTGGTTGCATACTCTGGAGTCTCCTTTGCGGTACTGCACTCAAGGTGTTTGAAAATCAGCTTTCAATTCAGAAAACTGCCTCAAAAAGATAAATGTTAAGCGGTAATCATCACCTTTCTAGCTGAAGTTGAAGTTCAAGACACGTAGACTCTAGTTCGTCGCAACAGTTATTCTTATCCTCTAGCTCGACTTCCAATGATGAAAACTTCTGGAAGACCTCGTTGAGTTTGGCTTTGGCCACGGTAAGCTGGGTGTCAAGATCTTCATTCATTGATTTCTGGTTTTCCATCTGATCCTCAACAATTCTCTTCGCCTCCTTCAGATTCTCCAGTTCCAGGTTCAGGCTTCTGATGCTTTCCTCGGCTTGCTGAAGCTTGGTTGTCAAGACTATTATGTTGTTATTCGCCATCTGTAGCTTGGTTTCCAAACCTTCCTTAGCAGTTTCCATGTTCTGTAACTCGTGTTTCAGTCTCTGGTTCTCTTCTTGCAGATTGCGCGAACACGATGATTCCCTCTTAGCCACACTAGTTGACTTGGACACCAAGGGTAGAACATCCTCATAAACTTCAGGTTCCTTCGAATTCAGTGGCGATTCGGTCCAACCACTATGCATTTTGATCTTATGTCTGACACTGGAAGCATGTTTCGGGGTGCTATGTTTGTCCAGGATCCAATCCAAAGTACAAGCAAGTTCTTCAGCAAATGGTTCTACACCAGCCTTATGATCCAGGAGATCGTTACAGGTATTAATGAACTTTTGTAGGATGACGCACAGTTCTGTGCTCTTCCACTGAAACACGTGGATTTCGCAGTCTTTTGGCGTGGCCCGGTTGAGTGCTGAGGGAATCTGATTCTTTCCAAGGTCTCCGGAAGGAAGGGTAGACATTGGGTTGAATTTTTTAACCAGATGAACAATTTTTTCAATAGAATTCGTCAGCTTTGATGGAATTTGTCCTCCCATTTCATCTTGAATGTTTGCTTTACCCAAGGAGCCAATGACCGGAGATGCGATTGGAGACTTCCAGGTTAGGTAACCAGAAATTGGAGGACTGTCAGATTCTCCAGTGCACATAGGAGTCATTGTTGCTTGTGCTTCTTCGGGAGCTCTGGAATTCGTTAACCCTAAAGCAATTCTAATGTCCTTTAGAATCTCGACCGTGCTTCTTTTTGAAGCCCGCTGTTGCTCCATGATTGCGCTCAATACAACTTGAAGCCAGTCGAAAGACATTGGAGTTTGTGTGTTTTCTGATTGGATCATCTTCTTAGTGTCACCAAAACTCAGGTCACCTCTGACCATCTCTTTACAGGTTGAACAACACAAACTTTCGCTTCCTGATGGCGATTCTACAGAAACCATAGCCAACTTCTCCATCTCAGAAAAATCGCTCATTAAGCTTGTATGCTTGTACTCCAAGGCATTTTTTACTTTACCATTCCTGAAATGCTCTAGTTCTGACATCAGTGCATTTGCCCATGATCCGGAACTAGCACTGTCGTCTAAATCAGATACTTGGAAGAGATCGTTCAACAAAGGTTCACACCTCACCAAACCCTTGCATTGACCATTCGAGAGGTCAGCGACCTGAGCCTCAACCTGCAACAACCGTGAAGTTGTCCCGGCATGTGAGATCCTCGAAGAATGAAGTTCTGCATCTTTGATTGATATAATTTCTTTGAGATTCTTGTTCTCCTCTTCTACATCGTGCAGTTGCTCGATCAGGTACTTCATCCTATTGCTTGGGATTTCATGAGAATTCTTTTCTCTGACAATAAGTTCAGTTGTTAAGCCTGGCTTTATTTTTCTTCCCTCGGTTTGATCGCTGCCCAGCATTTTCAGTTCACCCTTCATCCTTGTCAAAGCAAGGGGACCTTGCAACCTTTTCTGTGTAAGGAGACGAAGTCTCTGACATTCTCCTTCCAATTTTGAGATTTTTTTCAGGTTGTGCTGGTGCTTCTTGTTCGACACTTCGGCAGAACGCCGGCTATATTCCAACTCCTCATTGCGAATCACGAGTTCCTTCTCAAGCAAGCAGAACTCATACTTTAAAAAAGCATTTTCTTTCTCAGTACAATCCAATCTGGCCATTAGCGCGTCGGACTCTGATTCTGCCAGTGATTTACGTCTATAGAGATCTTCAATCTGTTTCTCTTTTGCTGTGATTTCGGCATTGAGGCGAGTGTTCTCAAGAGATAAACTCGCAAGCTTCTTACTAGCATCACGTAGTTTCTCATCGGATTTCTTCTGTGCTTTTATAAATTCCCTTGATGCCTTGGCAATGGCATCAAGTGTTGCCAGCTCTGATTCTTCCTGAAGAGCATTCAGTTGCTCAGTGCATTCTTTCAGTTCTGTGTCTAAATGAGTCAATCTCTCGTTTGCAGCCACTCCTTGCCTTAGAGCTTGGTCTAGTTCTTGCTGTAGGAGAATTGCCCTTGCCTCGGCTCTGTCTCTGTCTACAAGTACATAAATGGTGATTGAGTAAAAAAATGCACTTATGGCAGGACAATAATCTTTCGAAAAATATTAGCAACTCGCAGAGAGTAAATTGAAAAGTGATGGAGAATGCTCCAACAGAGATATACATAAATTACCTGCAATAGCTTCTTCTGTTGCCTTTTCATGTTTCAGAATAAGCTCATCTTTTGCTTGACAGTCAATGAGGATCGAAGCAAATTTGTCCGAGCGGTCTTTGAAAGATCCGTGGCCTTCTATTTCTTTCTCCGAAAAAGTCATTCGCACCTGTTACGATTGCAAATGGCAATTAATGACATCCTTCTTCATGTAATTGACAGTTCGATTATAGCAAGAGAAGAAACTAGAGAGTTTGGATGATGCAGACGAAATGGGGCTTTTCTTTTCTTCTGGCGAACAAGTTTGGTGTTCTCAGGAAACTTGCAGCTACCTTTTCTTCCGTTCTGTTGATCGTGTCATCCACTTTATCATTCGTAACAATGGTTTTCTCAGATGATCTTTTCTTCCAGCGCCAAGTCTTGTGATCCATGTTCTTTCCTTGTTCTAATATAGAAGGTGAAAATCCAATGTCAACTAAATTTAGATCACACTCTCATAAAGAAGATGTACAATTCAAAACAAGAGACATCTCTTCTTCTCTGGAGTCTAGACCTCCTACATGACTAAATCTCTTCAAATCACATGCTTATGAATCGCCCAAAAAGAGAACTAGTCAGGTTAAAATAATGCTATGCCAAAGAATGACACAGAACAAGACAATTTCAGTCCAAAGTAGCTTGACATTGTGAATACCACGCGAGCAAAGCAGTGGTGAATTCATGCACCGCTTCCTTGAAGGTCATGATCCGAACTGCATCCTGTAGTAGGCTCATTTCGTATCATGATAAGCACAGATTAAAGCCAAACGATTCAAACAGATGATGATGCTACACGAATTAAAAGCTAAATTCCATCCCATAAAGCGATGCCTCGTACTAAAAGGACTTGTAAGATAAACAGACAGTACCTAAACACAATTCAAATTCAAGCAACACGACCAATTACTGCGAATAAACTGATAGCCCGACAAACTTTTGACCCCAGAATCCAACTATTCATGGCTATGATTCACTGGGAAGCTTCTCAATCCCCAATTAGTCACTCAATCTAAGAAATATCTAACATATTCCATTTTTTTAACTGCTGTCTCACACAAAGGAAACGCCAGACGACTGCGAAATGACTTGACATCAAAATCAACAACCAAGAAAAAGAACCACTCTAAGTTGATCACAGCGCGAGAAAAGCAGACATGGGTTTGGCTAAATTACATTCAGACATGGACAAAACAAAACCAGAGTACGTTCTTGAACGAACCCATCAGCAGAAAACTCAAGCTCCGATCATGCAGAAACGAAAAAGAGCGGCACAAAACGACTCCAAGAAGCAGTCGCTCTGCGTTCGTTCTTACTCTTTCACTACTACTCCACCACCGAGAGTAGAGCCTAAGGACGTCAACGCTTCACGGACGGCCCGCCATTTTCCGGCGATCGGAGGAGGAAGCGAGCGTTGGTGAAGAGGCCGGGTGCTGAGCAGCCGTCGGAGCTCGAGCGAGACGTCACTTCGAAAGCGAAGGAGGAGAGAGACAAAACTCCAGGAAAAAGCAGTGAAGATGGCATTTTTAAACGAAAAGAAAAAAATGGTATCATTGGATGCTGTCGGTCCACCGACAACAACCTCCTTGGACGCTAATAATAATACTAGAGAGAGAAAAATATAAATAATATTATAAAAAAAGAACAGAGATTTTCACTTTCAGCAACGATGGACTCCCCAGGAAAAAAAAATTATTGAGAAAAAAAGGGGAAAAAAAGGGAAAGGGAAAAAGAAAAATAAAGCAAGAACAGCGACACTGACCTACCCTGTACAAAGAGCCATTAAGAGACGTTCCGTGGGGGGATGATACAAAAGAGAACATTACACATGAACCGTCTTGAGGACACGTGTAAGAAGCCCGCGTCAAGTATTTGGAGTTGTTGGCCCTTGATTCAATAATTTTAGCTTTCCCATAGAATGAAATCCAAAATATATTTACCAATAAGCACTTTCGGCTCTTTATTCCGGCTGTATTGGGCTTCTGTCGTGACTTGGTTCATCATAGTATATTGGAGTTTGTGCTTGGGAGGATAAGTCACTTTTGAGCCGAGGCAAGATAACAATTGGTAGTATTCCCTATCCTTAATGATTAGAAAAGATATGTTAACCGGAGGCGAGGGTGAAAGTACTCCCTGATAATTAGAAATTATTATTTTTGGTCATACCCATTGAGTCCATTTCTTTTTAGATTTTTTTTAAAATTTTTTTATCAGTCCCACTTTATTCCTACTCTAATTCTTCCTCGGACTTTTGTCATGTCTCTTTATAAGACGTGAAAGTCAAAATCCACATCTAAAATTTAATCGTTCTTATCTCAATCTCTCCCTAAGAATGTGGGGATTCAAACCCCTCACCCCTCCTTTCCATATTGGAAGTGTGGAATTTCTTTTAATTGATTCAAACACTTTTATATGGCGAGTTTTGTTGTTCGAGTTAAGACTTTTATCTTTTACTTTTTATTTTTCCTTTTCTTGCAACTCTCGTTGAATCGCATGGAACCTTCGAAAACATGTAAGTATCGTCTTATGTTCATACTAATCTTGTATGATTATTACCAAAAAAAAACTTTATTGAGCTTATTTTTTTAAAAAAAAGTTTTTATTCAAACAGGCTCTTATAAATTATGACAAAAGAAATGTTTTCAACTTTAAGTTATGCTCAATGGATAGAGTATGGTAGCTAGATGTGACAAAGTAAATATTCCACAAAAAGAATATATATATGATAATAATTTTACAATTATTTGAAAAAAAATAGAAAAGAGTTACTGAAACTTGGTGAGACCTTTTCATCAAATTCTTATAATTGATGAGCATGAGCTTCTACGGTCACTCCAAAAAAGAAACTTCCCTATTTTGTCTTAAACTATTTTCTTTCACTAATTGAAATGTACTATGTGTTGAATAACGGGCCAAGAGAAGAGAAGCAGAGTGGGAAGTGACTAATAAAACGTACGGGCGGCAGTCAAAGTCAAACAAGTGGACGGAGGAGAGGGCGGAGGAGAGGGCGGAGGAGCGGCGAGGGGAGGAGGAATGTAGCGGATTTCGCGGCGGAGATGGAGCAAATTGCGTGGGACCCGCCGGGGGACGCGTGGTGGTGTCAACTTCAATCCTCGTATCATCATGGTGCCCCCAAAAAGCAAGAAAAGGGCAAGAAAAAGAATCATCTTACCATCATCATCATTTGTTCATCAGAAAAAAGCAAGAAACCCACTTATCACATGTCATGAGTGCCTTGCTTAACGTTAAGATTCGCACAAATTATCAAGGAAAGTCTTTATTCCGCCTAGACAAGTTAATTTCAGAATGTGACATGTGTAATTTCAGAATGTGACATGTGTAAATGCGAATTAATTTATGAAAAAAAATGTACGTTTTGTGAATATAATATATCATGTCGTCTTTGCCTTTCGGCTTTTGTGAGGCCCTTTCTGATTACCGTGTTTCTTCGAGATTATGCTCAGGTCAAGGACCGAGTACAGCTTAAGGATTGGATCCCCTTTTGGCTTGGCGTGCGGGTCTCTAAAATTCTCTAGCAGCATCGAACGGAGTAAAAAATTAAAAAAATAGAGTGCAAGTTACGAAGAATAATTCTTTTGGCTATTCATAACTTAAAAGAAATGCACTTATCATATCATTAGTTTTTTGTTTATGTTAAAATTGCATAAAATAAAAGAAATCTTTATTCTATCTAGACAAGTATTCTATTCATAGGTGATTTCAAAATGTGACTATGTGATATGATTAGTACTTTGTATAAACGTAGACAATATATATGCATATATGTTACATTTAATTTAGCCATTAAGCTCTTTCGAGGCCTTTATAGGTTACCATATTTCACTGAGTTTGTGCACAAGTCGAAGACTGAGTTGAATCAAAGGATCAAATCCCCTTGTACTTGGCGTGCTGGTTTCTATAAATTCTTTAGCGGCTCCCTTTCATCGGTTGTGCTTCTCCCTTTACTAAATTAACATGTGACATTTAGTGTGATTGGTGAAAAAAAACAATCGAGGGAAAGTTACAAAAAATGGTCCCTTCTGTTCTGGCTACTTGAGCAAGTGTATTATTGATAACTCAAAACAAGCAGACAAGCTGCCACTAGATAGACAGAGGCAGGGCACCACCTCAACATTAGTCCCCAATCCCTTCCATATCTTCAAATCTTTGTGGGGGTGTTCTTGGAGTTAATGATCACTCAGGTCTATATTGTACATCTTCAAGAAAACCACCTCAGGCACAACCGGTGCAGAGCTGGAAAAACGACAGACAGCAGGCTTGTTCTTGCTAGGGTAAATAGTGCAGGTGCTCCTCCTTTGCACTTCGATGTCTCTTTCATTCACCGACCCTTTACTGTCAATCATGTGAAAATCAATTCCATTCCAAGCCTCCATGACGGTTTCAGCTGAGAATGTATAGAAGTGCAACTGCAATGGATATGAAATGTCATGTCTTGGAAATCCACCCTTATCTCATTGGATTTGGAGAATTAGAGAGAGTTCACTTCCACTAAATTTGAAAGTACATAGGGATCGCTGAGTAAGAGGAATTGCCCCAATAATCCTAAATAAAAGCCCTAAATAAAAGCTTGAATTTATACAATGAAATCTTCTAAAAAAATTATTATCGAGTACAATTTAATCATTCTGACAAGCTCATTAATAAATTTACTGACATGCGGCGTATTTTTAGTATTTACTATGATGCGTGGTGTTGGCATAGTGCCACGTCCTAGAAAAGTTAAAAGTTAAAAAATAAAAATAAAAATCTTAGAAAAAATGGAGAAAAACCAAACCCAAAAGCCAATTCCAAAATATAAAAATCAAAGATTGAGAGAGGTGCTATCAAGTGAGTGTGCTTGTGGGTTCGCCAGCTCCTGCGACAACCCTCTCACCAACCAAGGTCGTTGGGACATCGGCCAGGGCTCGTTGCTCGCGTCCCTTTTGTGATGAGGCGTAGGGCAACAGTTGTTTGGAACCATACTCTCTCTCCTAGGGTAAGTCCACTTCTTGTTATTTCAAGGCTTTTTGCAAATTTTTAAATTTTTTTGGCTATTTTATGTTCCTTCTTACAATAAATGTCACAACTCAGATACTACATGAATAGGGATAATGATATGGCCGTCCTTCTCTTCACTTGAAGGATGCAATGTCAACATTAACAAGAGATAGAGTTTCTATAATCTAACAAAAGTTTATATGTACTTTCAACTTGACTAAACTCAACAAATGTCATTTTAGGTATATATCAAACTATCTCAACTCACCCACGAAACTCAACTATCAAAATTGCTAGTTCATATCGCTCTCGCTCTATTAATAACTAAGCAAGGAACTTGAAAAGATTGGAAAGGAAAGGGGTGGGCAACCATATCTTAGTAAGTAATGCATATCTCTTCCAAACAGATCAAGCACCAATCACGCATATTTATAAAGCAATACAAAAACTCAATAATTCCAAACCTACTATATGACAAAATTACAATATCAAAATGAGTTTAACATAACTATCTCCATAGTAGAAATACCCATTTTCATCAATAATATCATAATAAATAATTAATGGTCTAGCCCACTGATCAATTTCACTGCATCATACTTCAATGGTCAATTTCATTGACTAATCTTCTCAAATCATATGTCAATGGTCTATTCCATTGATTAATCTCATCAAATCATATGTCAATAGTCTATTTCATTGACTAATCTCAAATCACATAATATCTTAAGGTACTAGAGGTGACTCTCACAAGACTCGTATCAACATGTAACACGTAATCATTGATCAACATATATCAATGATGCAAGGCCCTAGAAATGGTTCGCACGAGACTCATGTTTCCGTATAACACTTAGCCCTTGGTTAACATATATTAATGGCATAAGGCTCTAGAGGTGGCTCTCACGAGACTCACATCTCTATGTAGCACTTAGCCCTTAGCTAGCATAAATAAAAGGCACAAAGCCCTAAAGGTGGCTTCAATGAGACTCGTGTAATTGTGGAGCACTTAGCTCTTAGCTAATCCACATCATAATTGTTTGCACAAACCCAAACATAGCTTTTTACAAGTCAATTCTTTCGACCAAACCAAATCCATAATGCGTATCATAAATTGATTTCACAAATTGAATCAAATAACCTTTCACAACTCAGTTTATTAAGTAGAATGTATATCATAAAGTATTTCACAAATTGATATATATATATATATATATATATATATATATATGTATATATATAACTTTTTCTTAACCATAATCAAAGTCAACATAATTCTATAACAAAAAAGTTTCGCAAACTCAAAATATATCATTTTTCCCTCTATTCATTAGACATAATATACTTACATCATTTCAGCATTCATTTCATAAACTAGTTTGTAACACAATACATATATGTATCCTTTTACAATACATTTCCTAAAACGATTCTCAAATTATTCATAGATACTAAAAGGTAGTAAATGCTTGATCTAAATGTTTATGCAATAAAAATTTCATTTCATAACTCATACTATAGATAATCCACATCACTTTTGAAATATGAGTTTATAAACTCAAAGAAGAGATAGCACAATTCACCAGAGCATACTCCAAACCAAATAACGTGACTAAACATGCAACGATCTCGTAATCTATCAATTAATCGAAAATCGACCTCAAAATCAAGTAAAATGCTACTTTAACTAAGGGCTTGACTAGACTACACTTAATTGCCGATAAAACAACTCTTACATGTTAACAAATCACTCACTAAAAACAATTATTCAAACCTAAGTGCACGCGAAACCCCAAAAATTTGCTCTAACTAAACTGTTGCTTTAAATAGACTCTCATGAAAACTCACAGTTCTACAACACCATAATCTACCATTTTCATAAAATTCCATAGCTCAACAACTCAAAAATTGGACTTTACAGCTCGATTTTTACAAAACTTGAAATCTACACTCTAATTCTGAAAATTTATCTCTTTGGATGAACAAAGGGCACAAGCACTTATTGGGCGTTGTGAAATGAAGTTGAATTGACTTGGTGAGGTCCCCGTTATATGTACATGCAAAACCCCTTTCCTTTCTTCCTTCTCCTTCTTCTTTCTTTCTTTCCCTCTATCTCTCTTTTCTTTGCCCTTTTTCCCCTCTTCTTTCTCCACGAACGAGCTCTCCCCCTTTTTTCTTGTTTTGATCGCCGCTTGCTGCTGCTTCTTTTCTTTCTTTAGCTTCCAATGCACAAATACGTTGAAGGAAGAAAGAAATTAGGCTGAGCTTTAAGAACATGGGTTGGGCTAGGCCCATATGTTAATACTAATTGTCTTATCTAACATGATGATCGTGCAACGTCATGGTCAAATATGCTCATAGATAAATGATAGCCACTTTACATTTCGGCATATTACATCAACGAACTTATGTGAGAGATTATCCAATATATTTGATCGATAAAGAATGTTTTATACTTGATTGTACAAATTCAAACCTTTAGGACTTGATTACACGTTGAGCTAAATGTTTAGGACTATTTGTGTAATTTTTCTTTGATTAATAATACCGAATTTCAAAATGCCTTTGGAGGATGTATCCTCCTGGTCATATACAGGGAGGCATTAACTTAGGACGCGCATGGTTTCATTTCTGTTCCTTTTCTGTTCCTAGGAACAGAAACAAAACAAAGTGTTTCTGTTCCGGGGAACAGTTTTTGAACAAAAGAACACGTTTGGTAAGTGTAAAAAAAAAACTGTTCTTGGAATAAAAAAAGAACAGAAACATGTTTAATAACTGTAGTCAATTTATGTTCCTAGAATAGAAAAAGAACAGAAACACGTTTGGTAAACGACAAAAAAATTCTTTGTTTTAAAATTTTTTTTTCTAAGCTTAATCTAGATTTGAATCAAATCATGTAAATCTCTCATATCTTTTGATTGTTCTTCGTTTATTTCCTTGGTTATTTCGTGCTAATTTAATCATGTAAATCTCTCATATCTTTTGATGAACAAGGATCAATTTAAAGTAAAAATATAACCGAATAGGCTCCTTATTAATGACGTGATAGATAGAACTAATAATAATAACACAAAAAATTAACTTTGTGCAAGGTTTTTTGAAGAACTTTTGTTTCTAGGTGACACCAAATAGGGATCCCGATATATGTTAGTATACATGTAAATCTCACTTCTGATCTCTTTCATTCTGCTCAGCCCAATCCTCCATGTCTATGGCCCCATACAAACAAATTTCATGAAATGGGGGGAAGAAAAGCAGAGCAAGAGCTAAAGCTAAAGCTAATCTGTTATATGGCAAAGGGAAACGAAAAAGATAATGATTCAAGTGATCAGACAAAGTACAAATGAGCTAAAGCTAATCTGTTATACAATAGGACAAGATTACTCTGTTAATTCTTCAGGGATCATCATACATCGTTGCACTGTCACCGCTGAGCTTGATAGCTCATTGAGTTAAATTGGTGCTTCCATGGATGCAACTTCGGACAATTCGCTATGTACAATCATTGACATTTGACGCACCAATCATTTAGTTCCTCAATCACTCAGAAAATAGTGGGTCTATTATCGGGCAATTCACTGGTGCAACATAATGCGATCTTCCCAAGAATAGCCGCCTCAGGTTCAGTGAAATTTCCTTTCAGATTGCTATCGATAAAGTTCTCGAAACCGCAACACTCTGCTGCTGACCGCATTGAGCTGGAAAGTAGTCGCTTACCCAAGAGGATCTGGAAGATGATTACTCCATATGCGAAAACATCACTTTTCTCGGTAAAACGACTTGTTGTAATGTACTTTGGTGCCATATAACCCATGGCGGCACTAGTCTTGAGAGCTGAGTATATGACATCATCGGTGAGAAGCTTTGGAAGCCCGGAATCCATTATGAGTGGGTTGAGCTGCTGGTCAATGAGAATCTTCTCAACGAAAATGTTTTGGTGAACAACTGCAGGCTTGCTGCCTTCACCGTTATCCAAGTATCCAATGCCTGCTCGAATAAAAATTAATGAATAATAATTAGAGTAGACAGAACTAATCTAAATGGGAACTCTTGTTTTAGAGAAACGAAAGTACTGCATCTCAAGCTTAGAGAAACGAAAGTACTACATCTTCGAACATCATTTTCATGCCAAACACCCATGTCTTTGTGATTAAAAAGAGTCCGAATCTATCACATACAAAATCAAAACTAACTAAAGCAACTACTTGTCCGAGGATGACAAGAAAATCTTGAGTAATCTCTAGTAACAGAAAAGGCTACCTTTTACAATTGTTTAAGTAACATTTGTTATAAATAACAGATATTCAAAGGCTGAACATCCAATTCAGGGAATTACAAGACACTCTGAGGGTAAAACTTAGAGCACAGTGACATGCAGAAACTGGTTGTTTCCAATGCAGTCAAGAAAAAAAATCCAATTAGAACAGACCAAAAATGGGATGTGAAAAAACTTTCTCAGCACTCTCTGGCAACACCACATCTGCAGATAGTGTGGCACACAAATTTACCAGGTTTGAAGCAGTAGAATCTGCAAAGTGACAATGATGAACTTAGAAAGAAAATAACGAAAGGGACCTTACGGTGTCATCTCCAGAAAACAGAAGGCCATTCAACATTAGATGTTCAATCAGAGTTAAAACGGCCTGTCGGGCAACTGTGACACACTCTCATCACTCTAATTGGGCTGCACTTGTTAATCAGTTTGAAGTGTTCATAATCTGTAAATTACAAATGTCATGGACAATTAAATCAAAGCTAATTTTGCTGCAAATGCACTACACTCTACATTTCTAATTTCTATCCAGGTTAATTTTTGAGGAAGAGTACACTCACAAGCACAAAACAATGATGTTCAAGCAATATACTATGCAAATGCCAGTAAAACTGGTTCTATGAAAATGAAACTAGCGGAACCTATCTGTATTCAGCATCAAGCTCAAAGGAAGTTCAAACTGTAAAGCACAGGCATTTCGAAAATGAGCACAGGAAACGAATTCAAGAAGAGAGTTCTTTGCCCAGAAATGGCGAAACATTTCATCCCACTGATGTTTCAAGAACTTTTCCTGCTGTAGAATTATAAACCAAGTGCAAATTATAGGCTTCAGAAGAACTTAAGCTACCCATGAAGCTAGAAGGCCAGAAGTAAATGTTCAAAACTTAAAGTGCACTTGATGAACTGCGTGAATGCACTTGATAATTGGTACTTCTCAAATTTAAAGACTTAGAAGCATTAAGCTAGAGAAAAAAGTTCCAACAACTAATTCAGAAAGTAAGGGAAAACCAGAAATATCTCTTTTAAGATCTGAAAGAAAGTAAGACTTACCCTCAGCAATTCCTTTGATGATGGAAACCCTTGTGGACCAATCAAGAACCTGGAAGCTTCCATCTTCTAAATCAAGATATTGCGATAAGGTACCCTTGGGAACGAAATCATACACAAGAAAGCGAGCTGCTGCTACAGCTGCTGGAGGAGCTGCTGGAGTCGAGCTGCAGCTACTGGAGCTGCAGCTCGAGCTGCTGCTACTCACTGGAGCTGCAGCTCGAGCAGCTGCAGATCGAGCTGCAGCTCGAGCTCGCAGGAGCTCTCGCTCGAGCTCGAGCGAGCTCGCAGCAGCTCGAGCTCCCAGCAGCTGGAGCTCGAGCTCGAGCGAGCGAAGGGGGAGCTCGACGAGCTGCAGATCGAGCTGCAGCTCGAGCGAGCGTTGCTCCCCTTCGGCGCGGCAGATCTGGGCGAGCAACGCTCGCTCGAGGGACGGCTCGCCGCGCCGAAGGGGGAGCAGTGCCGACCGGAGAAGGAGCGCCGAAGGGGGAGCGACGCTGACCGGAGGAGGAGGGCCGAACGGGAAGCGACACTGACCGGAGGAGGAGGGCCGAACGGGGAGCAACGCTTACCGGAAATGTACCTGGAGTCGCCGGAGTGAGGAGTCGCCGGAGAGTCAGCCGAGTGGGAGCTGCCGGAGAGATGGGAGAGACGCCGGAAAAGGAAGAACGAAGCTTCAGCCGACGAGAGGAGCGACGAGCACGCACGAAGGAGAAGAGTTCTTCGCCTTTGTTCCGATTTTGTTCTTTTGTTTCTTTGGTTTTTGTTCTTTTGTTCCGTCGAAGAAGCGTTTCGTTTTAAAAGAAACAACTTTTTTATGTTTCTTTTTTTGTTCTTATTTCGTTTCAGAAACAAAAAAACAAAAAAGGAACAGAAACGCAACCAATTGCGTTTCTGTTCCTTTTTTGTTTCCGGGCACACTTTCCATATAGAAGTGTGCCGAAAACGTTTCTAAGAAACGTTTCCATGCACGCCCTTAACATTTTTATGGGCCTTTGTCCATGTAAAAGTGTTGCAAAGGGGAGGCACATCTTTGACACCCAAGCGTTGAACATCCTCATGGAATACCCTGCATTTTAGCTTGAGTGCAGTCAAGTTCAAAGTACGTCGAATTTCTTATAGAGTCGAGCTTCGACAGGAAATTTCAATTCGATCGATCTTAACCCAAGTTTCAAGCATGAATTATTTAAGTTGAGCCGAACTAGAACTCATCACTCTATCATCTCATCCTTCTTCTGTCTTGTTTCGATGTGCTTCCTTCTCGCTAATTTGGAGAAATTTCCGAGTTATAAATGTATTTGGGACCAAACATTCATGTTTGCTACCAGTTTCTGGATGTAGAACCGTGCATGAATTCACTTTGCAATCTGGAACATCGCTTTCGTTATCCATAGTCTAGAATCATCCCAAAATATAAAATAAGCTCTTGGCGGTGACAGGATTTGGCTGACATTTGGCTGTTCCTGACAAGCATTCAACGTGTTCATCTTCTAGCAACTACGACCACAAGCGTGATCTATGGAGGAAGAATCTGAAAGTTTCTCCTCTTTTCCTGAACTCTCTCTCTCTCTCTCTCTCAGAGGCAGACACCAATGTATATAAGTATATATGGAAGCAACCTATGAGTAAGCACAAAACGAGCTGAAGTGACGAGATTGGCTCTTTGACCTCTCTTCTGCTTGAATTTTAGGGAACTCTTGTCGCTATTGCAGGGTCATGGGAAGCGACAATGTACGTCAGCTTCGCATCTTCTTCTTTCCCTTCATGGCTTATGGCCACATCTTGCCAACCATAGACATGGCCAAACTCTTTGCATCTAGAGGCCTCAAAGCAACCATCATCACCACCCCACTGAATGCACCGATTTTTGCTCAAACCATCCAGAGGACCCAGAAGCTCGGCGCCAAGATTGATGTCAAGACGGTCGATTTCCCATCCGTAGAGGCCGGGTTGCCTCCGGGATGCGAAAGTCTAGATTCGGTCGCGTCCCAAGAAATGTTCCTCAAATTCATTAAGGCCACAGAAATGCTGAAGCAGCCACTGGAGGACCTTCTAAGTGAGGACCCCCCTGATTGTCTGGTGGCTGACATGTTCTTTCCGTGGGCAACTGATGTGGCCCAGAGGTTAGGAGTCCCTAGGATGGTGTTCCACGGAACGAGCTTCTTCGCGCTATGCGCGACGGAGTGTGTCAGGCTTCATGAGCCACACAAGAATGTGCCATCTGATTTAGACCCTTTTGCGATCCCCAACTTCCCTCACGAGATCAAATTGACCAGAAAGCAGCTTCCAGAGCATCTCCGCTCCGGTGTCGAAAACGATTTCACAAGGTTCAACCGTGAAGCCAAGGAATCCGAGGTTCGAAGCTTCGGGGTCATAGTCAACAGCTTCTACGAGCTAGAGCCTGACTATGCTGATTACTACAGGAATGTGCTAGGAAGGAGAGCCTGGCACATTGGTCCAGTCTCATTGTGCAATAGGGACATTGAAGACAAGGCTACGAGAGGAAAGAAGGCCACAATCGACGAACATGAGTGCTTAAAATGGCTCGACTCGAAAGATCCTAATTCAGTTATCTATATATGTTTCGGGAGCGTGGCTAAATTCTCTCCCAATCAGCTCAGGGAGATCGCGCTGGCGCTCGAGGCCTCAGGGCACCAGTTCATCTGGGTCGTCCGGAAAGCTGACGAGGGTGGCAGGGACAAGGATGAGGCCGGTGGTGACGAGGAGTGGCTCCCGAGAGGATTCGAGGAGAGGATGAAATCGGAAAACAAGGGACTGATAATTCGGGACTGGGCACCTCAGGTGTTGATCCTCGATCACAAGGCGATCGGGGCATTCGTGACGCACTGCGGATGGAACTCAACCCTCGAAGGGATATGCACCGGGGTGCCAATGGTGACGTGGCCGGTCTTCGCAGAGCAGTTCTATAACGAGAAGCTGGTGACCCAAGTGCTGAGAGTTGGTGTAGGAGTTGGGGCTCAACAGTGGGTGGGCATAGTTGCGGACAAAGAGATAGTGAGCAAGGACAGGATAGAGAAGGCTTTGAGGCAAGTCATGGTGGGGGATGAAGCAGAGGCGATGAGAGACAGAGCCAAGTTACTAGCCGACAAGGCGAGGAGGGCTATCGAGGACGGAGGGTCCTCGTACTCGGATATGAATGCTTTGATCAGAGAGCTTGCTTTGCACCGCATTGCTCGTGATGCAAAGAACTAGATCCTTGCAAGTGTGAATAGCTACTTTGTATGTTGACCTTCAGGTTTCATGTGTGGGGATTCCTTGCAAGTAATCTTGTAAAGCGTGATAGGAATGCCCTTAGCTTGTGTTAGGCACTCTAATTCGCTCTTGTAACTTTGAGGAGCGAGGGGCGTGTGCTGTGACAAGGAAAACTTATGAAGAATAAAGCTGTTACCGTAAACACCATCTTTACTATGCTTGTTCCTCTGTTCTTCATATGATACAGGATGTGTGTGTAAGGGTTTCTCTTGTTGTGGGTTCAAAGGGTTCAGTTAAGACATTTAAGAACCATTCCGATGTCGAAGTTGACACCAAAAAAATGACCAAGTCTTTTTAATCAACATGACGCTGATTTGCATGAATATAGCGCTTGGTATTGAGTATAATTTGACTATCGTCGCTATATGATGGCCATTGGTCAACGATTATGGCTTAGTAAAGCAAATTTGTGTATGTGTCAGAATGTAGGGGAACTAAAGAAAGAAGATGAAGTGAAAATGCTAATGGAAGATAAATATATATATATATATATATATATATATATGTATATTGATTGCGGTTAAATAAATGGCAACTGAAAAGTTGTAACTGCCTGTAGATAAGGTTGACTTGCCATCATGGAGCCTAAAGTTGTGGAGATGCGGTTGCAACCACATCAATTTGACTATTAATAATTTACCGGCAATTACACTTTGTAGTAGACTATATAAAGCCGTGTTAAATTGTGGAGGCTCATCAGCACCCAACTTATGTATTTTATCAGTTTCAATTTATCAGTTTCCTATACTTGTATTTCCTTTTCCTTTAGATTTAGTTTTTCTTGATCCTTGTTGCGCAATTTACTTCCTTTCCAATTCAATTAAAACCAAAGATCAGACTTTGGTGAAAATCTATCTCGCTGCTTAGGTCAATTCCCGGCGAGACAGAATCTAAGAGGAACTAGGACTACTTTTGCCTCAGAAATCAAAGCTAGACATGATTGAGTAACTCCATGAAGAATGATGCGAAATGGTCCTCTCGTCAGGCGCGGACTCTAGAGAACCAAGCAGTATCGTAAGCTAACCAGGCCTCGGAAGTGAGTAACGTGACCGAGGTCAAATGCTTGACCGAGAAGACTCGTATGGCGCTTTGTGCACCCACAGAGTAAAGTACTAAGCTAATACCATGGTCATATTCTGACGGTGAACATTGAGAGATCGAAATTTGGGCTTAGGCATGCTGACGATGAACAGTGAAAGCACGGTTGTCTGCAGTCCCGAAGGCCACGCTCTAACCAGTAATCAATATTCACTTAGTCCGATGACTGCTTAGATTAGCAGATCCTAACAGATACCAGAAAATCGACCAATGATGCACGGGTTGATGCATTCTTGGTAGTATGGTTCACACTCGCGTTCGGGATACAACTTCTTTTCGTTTCAGATTGCTGCAGATTTCACATGATGCAGACACATGATTACCAAATGCGCAAATGCCTATACTTTAAGCTAATGAGACAGAAAACGTGAGCTCGGATGTGAAAGTTCAACTGAAATCGTACCTCAGGAGTTAATATTGGACAATGAGCACAAGGAAAGAGAAGTCTTCGACAGCAAGTCTGTCCTAAAAGCCAGCTTCCTCAATTTTACCGATCGTGAAGAGGGAGACAATTGTGGATTTTGTAAAAGAATGTAAATAAGTACAGGTGAATCTACTTTCGAGTGTATGAAATTACATTAGTGATCTTTGAGAGTGCTAGTATGAACAAAATAAATGAGTTAGGGAAGAGAATAAGAACACAAGATTTATAGTGGTTCGGCTTAATCCAAGCCTACGTCCACTCTCCCACGCTAACAGCCTTCTTGGCTGGATTCCACTATGTAATCAACAAGAGATTACAACTTCGAGTGCAAACACTTAGTAGATCACACTATCTCACTAAGTCACTCTCTTGGTATTTCTCTCACGATTACAAACGTTTAAGCTCTCAAAAGACAAGTATATGATCGAAGGTCGCTCAGACTTTGGAATTATAAATTTTACGCTCCGTCTCTTACTTGCTCATTGGTTCATAATCTCCTTAAATACTCCTCCACTTCCAAACTAGCCGTTGGACAGCATCCCGGAGAATCGTCTTCCAATATACCCATTGGACAGCTCTGTATCTAGAAGATTTGGTAGCCGTTGAGTGACAAAGGTAAAATCCCAAATTGATTCCGATCGCCCATACAAACGAAATCTTGGTTTCCATAAGTAAAGCTTCTTCGTATAGAATTCTTGTCTTCAAGATCCAATCGTCAATCAATTAGATTGAATCAATCAAATCAATCTTGATGTGGAATCCAAACCAAATCACTAGCCGTTGTATGATTGGGCTTGAGTTACGATTCATCGAATCTGGATGTAAAGTCTGAGTCTGTAGACTTTACAATATGAGTCTGTAGACTTTACAATCTGGGTCTGTAGACTTTACAATCTGAGTCTGTAGACTTTACAATCTGGGTCTGTACCCAGTTCAGCTTCAGCATAAAGTCTGTCTTCTGGTTCACCATTCACGTTCAGTCTGGAATTTGTCAGAATGAGCAGACTTCTGATGTAGAACAGACTTTGACACTAAAGTCTGGCAGTCTTCAAACTTTGAGTCTTGAGTCTGGCAGTCTTCAGACTTTGAGTCTCGAGTCTGGCAGTCTTCAGACTTTGACACAGAAATCTGGAAATCTTCAAAATATACTTTGGACATATGTTACGTTCAGTCTTCTGGTCGTCTTCTGACTTTGATAATATTATTTACATGTTCTATCATCTGCATGGTCTATTACTCAACCATCAAACATGTTAGTAGCCTTTGATTTATTTTGTCATCTTCAAAACATCATAAGGGATTTCCCTAACAATCTCCCCATTTTTTATGATGACAAAACAATCTCTGAATGTGCAGATTTGTAAACATATTTTTAAATCAAAGGATATCACAAGATAACAAATAGATTGAGCATAAGAATATATAGAAAAATAATCACAGCTCAATATTATGCCATAGATAATATAATATCAACCAATCAGCACATATGCATATTCATCTTTTTGTCATAATCAAAAAGCGATAATAATGGAAAAAAGTATCACGTAGAGAATTATAACAAATATCTCGCATGAATCACAATTTCCAAAAACCAGCTTTTATAAAGCAAGTCGAATATTAAAGATATACAATATAGCTCACTTCGATCATATACATCAGCAAATATCCAATAAAAATCACAGATGCATCATGAAATTCACGTACACTTTTTGTCATAATAAAATGATAATATCAGTAAGAGATTTGTTAATGACAAAAGGTAATAAAAGATGCACTAACCGGATTTTTTTTTGAACAAATTCTGATACATTTACCTTTCATTCCATTCATAATATGATCACGATCAATTCAAAAAGATTTTTCCATAATTGATCAAAGCTCCCCCTCAATTTGTTGTCTTTTTGAGATGATCACGATTCTTTTCCTTTTCTTTTGGATTTGCTTTCTCCCCCTGTGATCATGACAATATTTGCGAATAGAAACAATTGTTGCAATTGTCGCGGGAGATATTTTCTTATTGCACCAAAATCTGCGTAGATTCGCAATCATCCTTGCCTTATTGAATTTCCTGCAATAAACTCATTTCCCTTTTTGGTATCCATCAATTTGGATCCTTCCTTGACGTTAGAGTAAAATATATAATCTCTATAAACAAATATTCTTTCTTAATTCATCATAACAAAGTATTCAAAGAAAGAATATTATGCACAATGATATTTTGAAAAATAAATTCTCACTTAGTCATAGTACAATAAAATCAAAGAGAATAAAATCCTTGAATATCTCAGAAAAAATATCTTGCAAAATTAGTATAACGTAGAATCGGATTTTTACTTTGCAAAATATGATAATTTGAGAACATAAAATTAAACCAAATAATCTGAATTATCTCAAATAATTACACGTATTAAGTCAAATCTCAACTCACAAATCACAAAAACAAATCATACGATTCTTTCTTCCATAAAGCAAAATATGATCATTATAAAATCTCAATCAACCAAGGATATATCGAATATCAAGCATAATGAGAAATTGAGAATAAAAAATTCCTTACCAAATCCTCTTTCTTCTTTCTTCTTTATATCCTGCAAAAATAACTTATCTTTTCTTTGGTACCCATTTTTTCTTGGGTCCATGAGAGTTAGCAGAATATGTTGCTTTTATCCAATTTTTCTTAATAGGTCTCCAGACTTGAGAAAGATCTTGTTGCCTAAGTCGAGAATTCTCATTTTTAAGTTCGAAAATCCTTTTAAGAGAAGATTTGAGATTTGAACAAAGCTCATTTATATACTTTGAAACTTTGAGAGGAATTTTTGAATTGTTTACCTCGATTTCCTCATCGGATTCTGAGTCTGTGTCCGAGTCAGACTTTGATTCTGAGTCTGTGTCTGAATCAGACTTTGATTCTGAGTCTGTGTCTGAATCAGACTCAGATTTTGAATGTGTCATCAAGCATATATTTTCTTGATCATCATCTTCTTTCATGATTCTTTTATGACCATTATGCTTGTATTGACTTCTTCCATCGAAGTTCCTTCCTTTTCTACTCAGTTTTTTGAATTTCTTGACCATAAAGGCAAGTTCTTCGTCGTCCATGTCATTTTCTGAATCTGTTTCATCAAAAACAGCATTAGATATTAAAGCGATGGACTTCTTACCTTCGGGATCTTCGTCATTAAGTTGTTCCACTTCATAGGATTGAAGAGTGCCGATCAATTCATCAACGGAGAGTGGCATAATCCTCTGAGTCTCCCGGATTGAGGTCTTGACATGATTCCAATCTTTTGAGAGACCTCGCAAGAGTTTGTTGACCTTCATCAGGGTAGAAATTGGATGACCTTGATATGCCAAACCGTTTACAATTTCTGTAAAACGATCGAACATATCTCCAATCGACTCTCCTTGCTTCATCTTGAAGGATTCGTACTTGCCGAGTAGGAAGTTTACTTTTGTCTCTTTTACACGATCGGTCCCTTCATATGTAACATGAAGTTTATCCCAAACTTCTTTTGCTGTTTCACATGAAGAGATTCTGTTATATTCAGCAGGAGACAAAGCGCAATATAAAGAATAAATTGCTTTCGCATCAAGCGCTTCTCTTTTGGACATCTCCATCCGAGACATAGGAGCGATGGGGTTGATTCCTCTTTCCACAACATCCCATTGTAAGAGATCTCTGGATCTTATGAATGCTTTCATTTTGTTCTTCCACACGTCGTATTCATTTCCATCAAAATATGGTGGCCTTGTGTTGCTTTGCCCTTCCATAAGTCCTGGAGCCAACATACTAGCCATGGATCCTTTTACTCTGAAGTAAAACACTTCAAACAAAGTGAGTACACGAGCTCTGATACCAATTGAGAGTGCTAGTATGAACAAAATAAATGAATTAGGGAAGAGAATAAGAACACAAGATTTATAGTGGTTCGGCTTAATCCAAGCCTACGTCCACTCTCCCACGCTAACAGCCTTCTTGGCTGGATTCCACTATGTAATCAACAAGAGATTACAACTTCGAGTGCAAACACTTAGTAGATCACACTATCTCACTAAGTCACTCTCTTGGTATTTCTCTCACGATTACAAACGTTTAAGCTCTCAAAAGACAAGTATATGATCGAAGGTCGCTCAGACTTTGGAATTATAAATTCTACGCTCCGTCTCTTACTTGCTCATCGGTCCATAATCTCCTTAAATACTCCTCCACTTCCAAACTAGCCGTTGGACAGCATCCCGGAGAATCGTCTTCCAATATACCCATTGGACAGCTCTGTATCTAGAAGATTTGGTAGCCGTTGAGTGACAAAGGTAAAATCCCAAATTGATTCCGATCGCCCATACAAACGAAATCTTGGTTTCCATAAGTAAAGCTTCTTCGTATAGAATTCTTGTCTTCAAGATCCAATCGTCAATCAATTAGATTGAATCAATCAAATCAATCTTGATGTGGAATCCAAACCAAATCACTAGCCGTTGTATGATTGGGCTTGAGTTACGATTCATCGAATCTGGATGTAAAGTCTGAGTCTGTAGACTTTACAATATGAGTCTGTAGACTTTACAATCTGGGTCTGTAGACTTTACAATCTGAGTCTGTAGACTTTACAATCTGGGTCTGTACCCAGTTCAGCTTCAGCATAAAGTCTGTCTTCTGGTTCACCATTCACGTTCAGTCTGGAATTTGTCAGAATGAGCAGACTTCTGATGTAGAACAGACTTTGACACTAAAGTCTGGCAGTCTTCAAACTTTGAGTCTTGAGTCTGGCAGTCTTCAGACTTTGAGTCTCGAGTCTGGCAGTCTTCAGACTTTGACACAGAAATCTGGAAATCTTCAAAATATACTTTGGACATATGTTACGTTCAGTCTTCTGGTCGTCTTCTGACTTTGATAATATTATTTACATGTTCTATCATCTGCATGGTCTATTACTCAACCATCAAACATGTGAGTAACCTTTGATTTATTTTGTCATCTTCAAAACATCATAAGGGATTTCCCTAACAATCTTACATTCTTTAAAGGAGATAATATTTTAGCAAAGTAACTCTTCTTACCTCAAGTGTCAAATTTAGATAAATTCTAAACTCATTCCAGATTGTACTTCGTTTGTAAATGGTGCAATGAGCTCATCCAGTAACCCTAAACACTTAATTACAAATCTTTTAGTTTTTTTAAGGAGTTTTAAAGGCCCAAAACTCTTTAAAAAAACTGAACCAAACGTAACCTAAATCCTATTATAACATGGGAAAGGTTGAATGCCCCATTAGGCCTAACCACCGTCATCTCTCGAAAACATCTCTCGAAAAGGGGTCAAAGATAAAGATATCCCTTGAGTCTGCACCTACCAAGCATGATGTAAAAGCGTTCAAGAACATGCTTCATAGTAAGTCCGATCGGAGTGAATCGTGAATTCTACTTTTAACTTGATTTTTTAGTGAATGTTACGAAGCTTACATTTTGACTTTTATATAATATGAATTGTAAAATACTACAAACCTTTTTCAAAATTTTCAAATATCAATATGTAAAATTTTAGATGATATTTCAAGATTTTCTTTTCAAATAAAACTAGTAATAGAACAGATGTCGATTATTGCGTAACTCACATAAATCACCATTAAAATAAGGGGACCTTTGGGTGGGCCCGGACCTACCTTTCGCCTAAATGCCCATCATAAGTTTTTGGGATAAACCTCCAAACTTTCGAATTGTTGCACAATAGCCTCTGAACATTGAAAAGTATCAAATTACCGTCCTTAAGTTTAGCATCTTTTCACAATAATAGTCCCCACGCTTTTATTAAGTAACATGTTTTACCTATCCGCACTTTACTTTTATTGTTGCTACCGTTAAGTTTTTGGAAAAAAGTACCAAAAAAATCATAAACCTATTATATTAATATCAATTCAATCTTAAATCCTTTAATTGGATCAATAGTCATAAACCTTTTTTATATTGGTACCAATTCAATCTATTCGAAAATTTTAGATCTGACATTGTTGACATAGGCATCAACGGTCCTACATGGCATTACTAGTGCTAACATGGACAAATTTTATAATTTTTTAATATTTTTTTATTTTTTTATTTCTCCTTTTTTTCTTCTTTTCTTTTTTCTTTACCCCTTGGTTGGTGATGGTCGGCTGCAACCATTGCTAGCTAGAGGCTAGTTTGCATGAGCCCTCACCAACCACTAGCGAGGGTTCCTGCGCCCTTGTAAGCCATAGGCGAGTGTGTCGGCCCTTGCCCAAATCCAAGTGAGGGTCAAAACTCTTACCTGTTAGCCGAGGTCAGCCTTTGTGCCCTCATTGGCCATAGGTGAGGGCGTAGCAGTCCTCACTTGTGGTGGGTGAGGGCCGCAATGCTCTTGCCCAAATTTAGGCAAGGGCCACGATGGCCTCACTTGAGATGTTGTGACCCTAACTCGTCATGAGCAAGGGTCTTTGTGCCCTCGCTAGTTGCCAACAAAGGCATGGAGGCCCTCGCTCATAGTCGATGAAGGTCACGATGCCCTCGCTTGGTCTGGGCGAGGGCGTAGATGCCCTTGTTGGCCAACGGGCAACAGTTTCAACCCTTGCCTAGATTTGTGTGGGGGCCGACGTCCTCATGAGTGTCCAACGAGGGCATGGGGGCCCTTGCCCAAATTAGCCTCTAGCTAGCGATGGTTGGCCAGCAACCTTGCCGACCAAGGGATAAAGAGAAAAGAAAAGAAGAAAAAAATCTGAAAAAAAAAATTATAAAATTATAAAATTTATTCACGTTAGTGCTAGTTGTGTCACGTAGGACTACCGATGTTCATGTCAGTAATTTTTTACCTAGATTGGCCAAATGGATTGGACTAGTATCCATGTTAAAATGTTTATGATTTAATTGGTCTAATTAAAACGTTTATGATTGAATTAGTGTCAATGTAATAGATTTAGGACTTTTTTGATACTTTTCTCTTAAGTTTTTTGTGTCTGCATGGCCGTCAAACGTTAACAAAATATGGACCTTTTCATTTTATTAAACAAAAAAAATTTTGTCACATGGCTAACGAAGCCAAAAAAAAAAAACAGAAGAAAAAACAGAGAGAATGCATGGACAATGGAATTAAGAAAATTCGGCAAAGATCACTTTGGTAAAAAGATTTGAGTTTTTTCATTTTCATACGACACGTAACTACTATGTAGACATAGAACTGGAAACTACAGTAGAAATCTAAGTTCTCGTGAGAGGATGCTACTGTGCATTTGTCAAAGTTGAGGAGGGGTTATCTCGAACTTTCCAAAGTCCTAGGGCTTTTGTACAACTGCCGCAAGGCACTCAAGTGTTTTAGAAGTTAACCTTAAATTTTTTTGTCCAAATCTTCAAGTCAAACCGCACCTTCTCACCAAAATTTCTTCGCTCAACCCTACCCGAAAATCCTTCAGGACCTTGCGATTCGGTCCGAGCCTCAACGGAATGCACATGCCATGATTATGTCTACGTCGATATGGGGAATTAGGATACGAGAAACTGACCAACTGTCTAGATCAGTGACAATGAATATGTGGTGTCCAAGGAGAATTTTTTCTCGCGCCGTGCATTTAGAATTAATCCAATTCTTGGTAGAAAGAAAGGAAAAAGAGCAAGTTATTCTTGTGGCACCAACCCCCCCCCCCCCCCCCCCCGGGCCGAAGATTCCCACTGAGGAATGCCGATTGGCGTATAATGTAGTTGTACTTTCCAGTTGACGAAGTGAATTGAGGATGCATTAGTGGTGGGGGTGAAGGAGGCTACCAGCTTTTTTCCAGTTGACGAAGTGAATTGAGGATGCATTAGTGGTGGGGGTGAAGGAGGCTACCAGCTTTTTAATACTTGACAGCTCCATTTCAACCATTCACTTTGAATTTTGACAGAAATTTTCTGAAAGTTGGAGTTTTACTAGTGTGCTTCCTCATAATTGGAATGACTTTTGTGTGGACTTTCCATGATGAAATGGTGAAAGGGATCTATTGCAAACTGCAACCCAATAAATACACACAAAATATGAGCTTTTTCATATGAACTGAATTTGATGTCACTCGGGTTATGATATGTAATGAATTCGATTGAATTACATAAGTATTAAACTATAAAATATTGGGTTGTCTGTGTTATCCACGTCCATTTTGAACTTCTTTTCTTGTTAGTATTTGAGTTCATTGTTTTGAATTTTGTCATAATCTTGAACCATATGTATAGCTTTATGCAAAAGCAACAAGCCTCGGATGTAATTACTCACCAGTGCATTAAATTTAAGGGCTAAACACACCAAGCCATAATAGCTTTGTTTATCTCATCTAAATGTATTTGACAAATGAGACTGTCCTTGTCACTTAATGAACCTGGTATATAGTGTTTGACATTAATTGGTAGCCAATTAGTTCCTTATAGTCATTGGATTTGCATTTCTCTACTCCCGCACGTATTATCTCCCGAGATAGACAGATTCATGCTTCATGGATTGCTCATGGTCCTTTGCTGAATGAAACTTAGGCTAGATTATCTCCTTTCTATACTAACCGATAAATTTTCCATTAACACTCCATCTCTTTTCACCAAAAAGAAACTCACTTCACGCTTTTAGCTCTTTTGGAACTAGCGTGCTAGACTCTATCAATGCATTTTATGTGCTTGAGTGAGCTATTGCCTTTGTCTTCTCTCATCGCTGCTTTACTTACCCCCACAAAAAAAAAAAAAAAATCCTTTTCACGATTGTATTGTGATTCCTTGCAGCTAGTCAAGAGGAATTATTGCCTACTTTGGGAGTATACCCTATCCTTTCACATGTACATGCGGGTTTCATTTAAGGGAGATTCGCATCGTTCACGCTTCAAGCGCACTGAATAACATCTTGCTAGTCAAATGAGGAATATGCAAAGTTTTTCAAAGCTGTGAAATGCACGAACTACGAATTTAAGGCGATAAAAGGCCATAAACGATTGCAAATCAGGAGTGATTTCTCAACCAAACTCCAAATTCCGAGATCGAAACATCATTGTACCAAAGGGAAGGCCAGCCAGCATATGAAAGTAGAGTACCGATACGTCATCATCTTCAAGATAGAGATGAGAGACACGACCATATCATTCGGTGCACAGGAAAACTACACAAATACTAAATGACGTGGATACTCAGTAGAGTTCCAAACACGGCACACTAAAGTGGTCCCCGACGACGACCTTTAAGTCGGCAGTCCCTTAAAATAAAAATCTTGGAAGAGCACAAAGCATATGACAAGATTCCCAATCTCTCCTTCCTACCATCACTCGGCACTTTCTTGAACCTCCATAACCTCCTCCTCCTCCTCCTCTTCATCTTCTTCGTCATCGTCGCCATGGAACAGGAATCCGATCGAGGAGTCCATGTCCTGTTCTTCCCTCTAATGGCGCACGGCCACATGTTGCCGACCCTGGACATGGCCAGGCTCTTCACGGCCAGGGGAGCCAGAGCCACCATAATCACCACCCCACACAACGCACCTGTCTTCCAGAATTCTTTACAGATCGACGCAGGATCGCGGATCGACCTCCGAACCATCGAGTTCCCGACCCAAGAAGTCGGTCTCCCAGAAGGCCTCGAGAATCTCGATATGGTCACCACGCAGGACATCCAGCTGAAGTTCTTCAGGGCCATCTCGATGCTGTCTCGGCCCCTGGAAGCTCTCGTAGAGGAATTGGTCCCCGACGCGCTGGTTGCCGACATATTCTTTCCCTTCGCGAATGACATAGCGGCCGGGCATGGCATCCCGAGGCTGGCCTTCCACGGGACGAGCTTCTTCTCCATGTGTGCGGCCGAGAGCGTGCAGAGGCACAGGCCTCACGAGAAGGTCTCGTCTGACGACGAGCTGTTTCGCTTGCCCGGTCAGCCGGACGAGATCATGATGACGAGGTCTCAGCTCCCGGATGAGCTGAAGATCAGCGTCGAGACTGATTTCACCAGGTTGCTGAAGAGATCTCATCAAGCTGCGGGTCGATGTTTCGGGATGATAGTGAACAGCTTCCATGAGCTTGAGCCGAGTTATGTGGATCACTACAGGAATGCTCTCGGCAAGAGAGCTTGGCACATAGGACCTGTTTCGTTGTGCAATAGGAATTTGCAGGATAAGGCCCAGAGAGGAGGGAAGGGAGCATCTATCGACGGGCACGAGTGCCTCAAGTGGCTCGACTCGAGAGAGCCCAGCTCGGTCGTCTACGTCTGCTTCGGCACAACGTCCAAGTTCTCGGATGCGCAATTGCAAGAGATCGCCACGGGATTGGAGGTCTCTGGCCAGGACTTCGTCTGGGTTGTGAGCAGGGACAGAAAAGAAGAGAAAGGAAATGAGGGTGAAGGGCAGGACGATTGGCTGCCCGAAGGGTTCGAAAAGAGGATCCAAGGCAGAGGGCTGATCATCCGGGGATGGGCTCCGCAAGTCCTGATCCTCGATCACCGGAGCGTCGGGGGCTTCGTGACGCACTGCGGGTGGAACTCGGTGCTCGAGGGGATCAGCGCGGGGCTCCCGATGGTGACTTGGCCCATCTTCGCGGAGCAGTTCTACAACGAGAAGCTGGTGACCGAGGTCCTGAGAATCGGGGTCGGGGTCGGGGCCCGGCGGTGGGCAAGGTTAGTGGGGGATTTCGTGAGGAAGGAGGCGGTCGAGAGGGCGGTGAAAGAGATAATGGTGGGGGAGAGGGCAGGAGAGATGAGAGGCAGAGCAAGGAGCTTTGGGGTTATGGCCAAAAGGGCAGTTGAAGAAGGGGGTTCTTCGTACAATGATTTGGGGGCTTTGATAGAAGAATTGAGGACATATGGCTCGGGTTGAAGAACTATGGTTTTGTGAGGAATAAGTAAGGTGGTGACATTCGTGGTGTGTTTTAAGGAACCAGAGATTCAGATTTAAGTGCGAAGTATAAGGCTGTGGTGACGATTTCAATGCCCATTTTAGATATTATTGATTTGATAGCTATATGTTTCAATCCCCCGATTCTTCTTTTTGTCCCCCTCGAACAAGAACATGGTTGATTTAGTTCTCAAGGCACGAATTTATGAACAAGACGGCAAAACCAGAGGGTTGATTGGTAAGAATTGAGGAAAAGGATCGAATCAAGAACATATAACTTGAGAGATGCCAAATTCACATAGAAGTTTACATAAACCATGTATCTTGTACTATTTACCAAATGGACTTTATTGCACTTTCTAAAGAATGTTTAGCACCCGATTATAATTCTGAGAAGTTTAGAATTTCATAAAGTACACAAGATTTGGGACCTCTGCTGAGTTTTCTCCTCTTAAATATATAGGATTAAAGACTTTTACCAAACTTTTTTGCACAATGTCTTTCAATCAAGGGTATTGGCCCAACAAGTTAGTTGAAAGACACTTTGTGAAGCACAAGTCGATTTTGTAGGAATTCTTGCGAGTTCCACTACCTCACTCTAGGCATGGAAAGCTACTATACCTGTCTATCTAGTAGTAACTTTTCTTTTGGGAGAAAGATGGGGAGTCTACTATCCCCCACGGCCCCTATGTTCCTCAATGAATCTTTATCTTCTTTGCTTAAGCGAGAATCCCTCCGAATTTTATGTTTCAAAGTTCAGATGGAACAATTTAAGAACATACTCAGGTCCATTCTCTTCTTAATTATACAAGTTTGAGGACTTTTACCAAAACTTCTTCCTTAAAAAAAAAATCTAAGAATTAACTATATAAATTTGCACTAATTGGTAAGGACGATAGTAAACTCTCACGGGTTGTAGCCATAAGAGGATAACATTGTCAAGAGGATTCTCGAATTGAACGATAGATGATTCACCATATCAACATCAAAGGTTAGGTCAACATGAACGTTGGTCAATGACTTTTTCTACCTTAACGACTCCAACACAACCCAATCCACAAGAAGACATTTGACATTCGACAGTTGATTAGCGACGGTCATGTTGTGCTGAGGTTGATGCACTAAGAAAAAGAAAAAGCATACTATAGCCCAAGCTTAGAGATCAAGTTAGGGACGGTGCATCGTTAGTTATGCTAAGTGGGGACAACCATCTATTATATGTCCCCATGCTGTGCACATGCAAGACAAACAGAAAATAAATCAAGAAAATTGTTCAAAAAATCTTAAACCTATTATATTTTTACTGATTCAATCATAAAATTTTCAATTTTATCAATTAAGTTTTAAATCGTTTTACTTTTTTGTTCACTTGAGTTAATCTAGTCAATTTTGGCCGAAATTTTTTTATATGAATGCTGGCCGTTCTACGTGGCACACGATGGTTGCTAATGAAGACAATTTTTTATAATATTTTCATATTTTTAAAAATTATTTATTTATTCCTTTTCTTTTGTTTTTCCATTTCTTCTTTCGTTTTCCTTTCATTTTCCTCTGCCAGCCATCAATGAGGGAAGCCTGGGCCAGGTTGGTGAGGGCCGCTCTGTCACATTGAGTGGGGGCCAGGACCGGCCCGCCCCACAGGGGGCTTCGGTTTCCATGGCTACCGTCCATGAGAACTGAAGCATCGCAACCCCTGATGAAGCAATCGTGGAAGAGGAGACGGAGAAGCGCGGGGGCAACTTCGGGGCGTTGGGAGTAGACTCTGGACATGGATGACCTCACGATTTCTTTAGTAGCAGGGCACGTGTGGCGGTAGAAGTCGTCCTGGAGCTCGAGCGCGGGCTCTTCTCGGTCGATGACCCCATCATCGTTCCTCTGAAGCAGGACGGGCGAGAGGGAATCCAAAGAAAAATAGAGGGCGAAGGGCCGTCCATGCTGATCTGCACTTGAGCCCTTGCGATTCCTGAGCGAGACGAGGAAGGAGACGAAGAGAACGAAGATGACGATCCACTTGTTCAGGGAGTTGGCAATGGCTTCAAAGTCCAAACCTTCTGATCTTGTTTAATTTTGGAGATGTTTTCTGCAAGCGAGGGACCCTCGCCCTCGCCCTCGCCCTCGCCCTCGCCCAGGTGAACGCTGTCCTCACCGACGTCCACCGAACATTGTCAAAGGGGAAAAGGGCAACAAAAGAAGAAAAGTATAATTAAAAAAAGGAAAAGAGAATAAAAGATAAAATAAAAATAAAAAGTAAATAAAAATTCCAAAAAATGTTAAATATTATTAAAAATTGTTTACGTCAGCACCAACTGTTCTATGTTAGCATGACCGGCATCCACATTAGCGATTTCTAATCAAAATTAACCTAATTGACTTAATTGGCAAAAAAGTGAAAACATTTGCAAAATTCTGTTTAGGACTTTTTGGATCCCAAAATAAATCAATGTACATCGGAAAATGATATTTCGCAATACAATGAAAGTGATTCGATGGTCAAGGGATGTATCAATATGGGTGATTTGGGCACACAACATACATTCGAGATACGTTTGATAGTAGGGATATTGAGGGTGCTAAAGAAGATAAGTTTGCCTTTATTAATATGAATGATTTATATAGAAGAAATTCAAGAAATGAGGGTGCCAACAGTGATGGTTCAATAGAGGGAAATTGAGATGTTGGAGACGGTGGTGAGTATAACCAAAATAGGTACACATCCCAAGTTCAATGCTGAAGTAGATACCAGGAATCTTGTCTTCAAGTTAGGGATGTTTTTTTGGTAATGCTAAGAAATTTAAAAAGTCAATTAAGAACTATGTCGTAAAAAATAGGAGATGGGAAAGGTCAATTAAGAATGAACCAAATAATTTGAGAATAGTGTGTCCTGAAGGCTTATGCTTCCAAAGTGCAGAAGAGGTGCGCAATACAAGTCAAAACCTTTAAACTTGTACATACATGCAATTGAGCTTTGTATGTTCCTTAAGTAAGCAATTAAATAGCTGGTGATCAAATCTTGTGATAAGTTGAGAAACTACATGCCAGGTGCTTTAATGAAAGATAATAATGGAGTCCAAGAATGTTTTATAGCTATCAAGGGCAATGGTCGGGGCAACACCAATAGAAATGATCACATGGAAGGAGGAGGAGCAATTTTGGTTGCTTATGAGCTACTGCCAAGAACTTTTTGATGCCAACTTAAGATCCTCATGTGTAATCAAGACCGAGGCATGTCAAAGACCAATTTAAGTGTAGAGGAGTCTTGCTTTGCCGATGTACTAAGGGGTTTTTTAGAAGAATAATGCGAGTGGTTTGTGTGGTTTGATGGTTGACACTTGTCATTAAGATACAAGGCATGCTTCTAGTAGCTATGAGCGTAGATGGCAACAATCAAATATATCCCCTTGCATGGATAGTAGTGGGACAAGAAGTGTACAAGCTTATTAATATGATTGTAGAACCTATGAATTACAGACTCTAAGAATTTAAAGGGGAGAATTGTCCAAAAAGTCCTAAACCTATTGCAGTTTTGCCAATTCAGTCCTAAACCTTTTAATTTTGCCAATTGAGTCCTAAACCTTTTCACTTCTTGCCAATTAAGTCCATCCGGCCAATTTTGGCCGGACAATGTTGACGTGGATGCCGACGATGCCACGTAGGACTGCCGGCGCTGATGTGAATAATTTTTACTAATATTGAAATTTTTTTAAATTGTTTTTTGAATTTTTTTGAATTTTTTTATTTTCTGTTTTTTATTTTTTTTATTTTTTTTATTTTTGGCCTTTTCCGGTGGCCGACCACCGGCCACAAACGACAGCCGGCCACCGGCCACAGCCAGTCGGTCGGCCGGGCCTCGCCTGTGGCGGGCGAGGCCGGCCGGCGACGACGACGCCGGGCGAGGTTGAAGCTTGCCCCGGCGAGGTCGAGCCCCGGCGAGGGCTCCTCTCGCCAGATCTGGCGAGGCCGACCCTCGCCCGGCGTCGCCGTCTCCCGGCAGGGCCTCGCTTGTGGCGGGCAAGGCCGGGCGAGGCCGATGCTTGCCTAGGCGGGGGCAAGCCCCGGCGAGGGCTCCCCTCGCCAGATCTGGCGAGGCCGGCCCTCGCCGAGGCCAAGGCGGCCTCGCCCGGCATTGCCGTCGCCCGGCTGGGCCTCGCCTGTGGCGGGCAAGGCCGGCCACCGGAAAAGGCCAAAAAAAAAATAAAAAAATGAAAAAAACAGAAAATAAAAAAATTCAAAAAAAATGAAAAAAAAATTCAAAAAATTTCAATATTATTAAAAATTATCCACATCAGCGCCAGCAGTCCTACATGGCATCGTCGGCGTCCACGTCAGCATTTTCCGGCCAAAATTGACCTGATGGACTTAATTGGCAAGAAGTGAAAAGGTTTATGACTCAATTGACAAAATTAAAAGGTTTATGACTGAATTGGCAAAACTGCAATAAGTTTAAGACTTTTTGGACAATTCTCCCGAATTTAAAGTAATGGGTTTTTTTTTTTTCGCATGACAAGCAGAAGGGATTGATGCAAGCAATGCTTGAAGCAAAATATAGATTTTGCTTGAAGCATTTTTGTGAGAACTTTAGGCTGCATCACAAAAGGTTGGAATTCAAAAAGTTTATTTGAAAGGCTGCAATGATAACTAATGCATTTAATTATGAAATGGCAATGGAGGAACTGAAGAAAGTTAATGAGAAGGCTTATGATTGGTTGCCCTATAAGCCTCCAGTACAATGGAGCGAGTTCGACTTTGAGACAAGCTCAATATGTAATCTTTCCTTGAGCAATTAAACTGAAAGCTTCTGCAAGAGTATACATTGAGCCAAGGACAAGTCTATTATCACAATGCTTGAAGCTATAGTGGTGCTTCTCATGGAGAGATTCATACGCACTAACTAAATTGGTGTGGTCTGTCCTAGGATCTACGAGATATTGGAGCTTTAAAAGTAATTTTCAGCAGATTCTTAGCTGGAATGGGAAGGATCAATTTGAATTGAGTGGACCATTTGGAAATAAGAGAATTGTTAATATTAGAGTCGAAATTGGTCACTTAATCCTTTGCTATCATGCTATCATGTTGCAGTAGCTCTTATATACACAAGGGAAGAGCTTGAAAAATGAGTTCCTGTAATGACACTTTTTATAGTCTATCCACCACAATTCCCATGTAGGATTGTGGTATTTTGCCTCTTCAACTTTGTTCTTGCAAACTCTCACACAACTTTCTTCTTTCGTTTTCTCAATTTATTATTAGTCGTTTCATTCACTTTGCTCTCTTTATTCTTTCTATCAACTTGCTTGGACACATTTTATGTGAGTAATGGTTCTCTAGAAGGCGATGTTTACTTGGAATCTAAAGTATGCACAACATGGCTATAGGTCTGCATGAACGTTTCCTTATTCAAATATGTGGGAACTCATTTTTCAGGCTCTTCCCTTGTGTACATGACCACCACAACACAATAGCAAGGGATTTCGCTAATATCCCATCTTCAATAATATTAACAACCATATTATCTTCAAATGGCTCACTCAACTCAAAAATTTCCTCCACATTCCAGCTAGGAATCAATGACGTTGAAAACCTGCTTTTGAAGCTCTAATATCCTGATTTCTAGGAAAGATAACACAATTGTTGTTCGCCATTTCATCCATTTACTTATGAATCTTCTCTATGAGCTGTACTATTATAGCTGCAAGCATTGTGGGGACAGGCCAATCCATAACACCAATGATGCTCTTGTTAACTTTCACACTAGTTGTTCAGAAAAATGTTAAAGTTTGAGCTTGTCCTAAAATTGGACTTGCTCTATTACACTGGAAGCCTTTGGGACATCCAATGAAAAACTCTCATCAACTGCCTTACGCTTTTCCATTACTAATTCAAAATTACATATCCAAATTGTCTTTGTGGCCTTAGAAACCAATTTTTTCTTTTTTTCCTCCTTTATGATGCAGCTTGAAATTCTCATGGAGATGCCTCAAGCAAACTGTATATTCGGCTTGAGGCGTTAGATTTGTTAGTACTTGGAGCAATCTCTTTTGCTTATCACAAAAAAAAGTTCAGTACTTAAATTTTTTTCCAAGGTCTGTAATCCCTAGGTTTTGTTATGATACTCATAAGCTAATGACATGTCTTGTATGTTTCTTGTCCCACTACTACTCATTCCAAGTATACCCACAACTACCAGACCCATGATGTTATATACTGATGATAATGGTAACCATCAAAACCCACAAAACTCCTACATCCTTCTTGGAGAACCTCTCAATGCATCTAAACGAACATAGACTCCTTTACACTTAAATTGATTTTGATATTTCTCAGTCTTGATTACACATGTAAATCCCTGATCAGCATCAAAAAGTGCTTGGCAATAGCCAAAATCCCTCCTTCGTTATGATCATACCCATTGGTCTAGCCCTAGTTTTGTAGACCGTAGCCCTTGACAGTTTGAAAACATTATTTTATTCCAAAATTATCTTCATTGAAGCACATTGCCTGCCATGTAGGATTGTTCCTCAACCTATCACAATCCTTGCTTATAAGTCATTTACTACTTGAGGAACATTCAAAGCTCTATTACAAGTATGTAGATGCATGAAAGTTTTGATTTATGAAGTATGCTCTTTTTGCACTTTAGAAGTATATATGAGCCAATCATACCCCTCTGAACATATTGCCCTCGACTTATGTTCATTTAATGAAGCATTCCCGTCTTCCATTTTTTTTAAAATTTATTTATGACAGTTCATAATAGACTCTTTATACTTCTTAGCATCACTAAAGCACATTCCCAACCCAAAGATAGGATTCTTAATATCAACTGTAGCATCAAACTTAGGATGTGTATGCTAATTTGGGCTTCTCATACTCAAGATATCTACATTGTTAGCTAAAACATATACATACTCATCACTCCCTCTAGATTCCCAATCTCCATCCCTCTCCACTGAACCATCACCATTGACACCCTCATTTTAAAAAATTTATCTAAGTCATCCAAATCAATAATGGCAAACTCATCTTCTTCAACACCTTCAGCTCCCCTATTATTAAACATAAAATAATTTACCTCTTCACATCTCTCATTTGATACAACATGGAATTAAAAATAGTATGAATATGTTTCTGAACAACACATGCCAAAACACACCCCGGAAAAAATAAAACAAAAACAGCAAAAAACTACAAAATAGAGACCATCGTAGTGCTAGGGTATCACAATGACACCATTTGCAATTACAAAATTGACACGTAGATACCACTTGCAATTAGAAAATGCAACTCACATGCATCAACTTGCACAAAAGAAGAAACGATGCAAAGACAAATCTAACCAAACAAACCAAAGTAACACTAAAATAACAACATAATTCTCATAACATCACTGTCATCAATCCATGCGACATGTGCCCGAGTTGTCGAAATGTAGCTTCAACTAGTTGCAATCGCTTTCTTTCTAGGTGAAGGTGCAACTAGTTGAAGGTAGGACTTGCCACACTCCTAATTGGAATATTACGAGGATTTGGAGATTTGAGTCTACTTAAGGGAATCAAACAATTTTAGGTTCAAATTTGGGATTCAGTTTAGATTTAGAAGATTTCAAACGAAGATGCCCTTCCAATGATGGGGAAAATGGCAGGTGAGATGCACATGGTTGTCCGATGAAAATTTGTGCTGCCAGTGATCTAAGAGGTCAATTGAGGCGAAGTCACCAACTTCAGTGACTTCTATGAGACAAACACCATTTTGGAGGTTACTTCGCAAAAATTGCCTTCAGGGGCTCTTTTTGAAATCTTTCCCTAGCTCTGTAAAAAAGAACACTTTCGATCCTAGCGCTTTTCATGGCTGTGTGTTCCTTACCTAACAAGAAAACACCTAAGACCAAGTGTTTTTCTGTTTGGAACGAGAAACAAAAATTGCACTTATCCGGACCAGATCTGGGAAACCAACTGATTTTCTACTTGAAATTGGCCTGAAATTGAACAGACTAGACCAGCCTGGTTTGTCCTCGTTTCTAGATTAGTCCTCGGTGTCCTCGGTTCTACCCTAGACCGTTGCCCAACCATACTCATACACCAAGCAACCGTGTCCATGAACGATGCTGGCTAAGCAATTTTCATCAAGTTTCCAATTGTCAAAAACTTAAATTATTGCCGAAGAAAAGCACAGGAACTAAGTTTATAACAAAAAGAAGCTTAGGGATCAAACTGAACTCCCCAACTATTGAGTTCTGTTCATGAATATTGAGGTTGCCACCATGCAAACTATAACTGATATGCATCCTGCCTTTTCGTGCTAAATTCTGCACAGAAGGTTTCAGCATACAAAATTTTATAGCTTGAGAGAGACTTAAGGTACATAAAGGAGAAACTATAGCTCGAGCCTCAACAGAGACAAAGGTACAAAAAAGGATTACAAGAAGTTTAGGTTCTCCCAGGGTAACAAATGGTTCACTAGAAAAGTTGGGTCGACCAACAACTATTTCAATTTTTGTGGAATTCGGTATACAGTGAAGTAGAAAGTTGGTTAATGATGCTAGTATGTTTACTCAGAAAGTCATGAAAATGTAATATATTGTGTGGTCTGTGGTCAGGTTGAACATCTGCCAAAGAAAATCCTATTAACAACATCGACCGGCAAGGCATAGGCTGGGTCTGTGGCTTTAAGTCCTGGATATTCAAGAAGGGAAATACCTGAAATCACCATCAAGAAAGAAAAACCTTAAGAATTCAATGAGCACCATATGTCACCAGTTACCATTTACATTCTTCACCAATAAAGACAACCTCATATCCTTCAGGGATGACTTTGAAATTAATTAAATATAATTCAGATAATATATTTTGTCAGGTACCAATTTAAAATCAATGGATGAACAGACATCCGTTTCCGCTTTCAGCATGATATTACGAACTCCTATCCTGAATTCACTGCTAATTTAATTTGATAAAGCCAATTCAACAAGGAGGAGAAGGCAAAGGAACACAGCAAAATCCCACTATTACTTACCAGCCACTCCAAAATATGTATGGAAAATGTCCACGGCATCATCTGGTTGATCAGAAATTCCACCATTTTCAGTGTCCTGAAAGAGAAGGTCATAAATGAACATTGTTCCCCCAAACTCCACATTCAGGTAGTAACTCAAATCCTAGAAGTTTTCAATTCAATCATAGAGGATGCAGTTAAAGAACCTGACAGTCCAAGATGAATTTGATAAGCTTTTCTTTGTCAATCCAGTGAACTCTGTCAATCATAATCAAGCTAGAAAGCACCCACCAGGAGTAGCAGACCTGAAACCATGCAACTAGTTCAGTACATAATTTGACAAAATGATCCGCATATAATAGCTTAATCTCATTTGATACTCACGTCAGCAAGTTTTTCAGGGCGGCCATTTAAACCTCCAGATTTGACTTGTCGTTCGCATAACCACCAGCCAAGAAGGTCCTTGTCAATGTGATGTAGTGACCCCGTGATAGCCAGAGCACCCACACAACAAGATACTGCAAATGTAACCAAGTAAATCTCCACTGCAGATTGTACTCTAGTTCATGAACTCAAATCATTGAAACAAAGAAGGAAGCCACTTCAATGTTGGGCTTTCTAAGGAAGGGAAGGATTGGGGCGGGCTTGCCTCTAACTTGTGCTTCTACCTTTAGAGTCTTCAACCATTTTGTCATTTGGCATCAAGAAGTCAAAATCCAATTTTTCAAAGCTAGAAGTAGACATAGAAGTTCATTCCTCTAGTTTTCAGCTTGTAACATTGAGGACAATGAAAGTTGAATATGATAAGAGAGTAGCCTACCAAGGCTATTTTCCTTTTAAATCCATTAAGACTTCTCTCTTCCCTTCATTTTTCATACTCCATATCCTCTCATCTTTCTCATATTTCAATCATCTCTCCCTAACAGTGAAGATGCACATACTTTGATGAAGAAAATCGGGAATAACCAAACTTTTGGAAAGGAGAAACCTACTGCTTTTAATGGTGGAATAAAATCCTTATGGAATAAAGTCCAAGCCAGCTCATTCGTTATGAATAAAATCCTTGAAAAGATATCCAGCTTTGCAACCATTTTGCAGTGCATATTTAATTATCAAAGGCCCAGGTTTCCTTCTCACTCTATAACAGTATGCAATATTGGTTAGATAGGACCTAGAATGGAATCCTTCACCAACACAATTAGGAGACGACCTCTTATATAAGCAAATACATAACTTAATAAGCACCAATCAGAAATTAGAAACCAACGGAAGAGCTTGTGCGTAAGGTTATGACATACTTTGGCCTGCATGAGACTCTGCACCAGGAGTGCAACCAAACCCGCCATCCAAAGTTTTGCAACTCACTATATATCTGACAGCCTTCTCCACATTTATTGAATCCAACCGTTTTAGTATTGCAAGACAACATATGGCACAATAAGAGAACCTTCGAAGGGAAAAAAGGGGTGAAAGGGATGTCAATTATTTAAGAAACATCCTCAAGAAGAATATAAATTTAATTGATCAAAGACAAGGACAAGACACCGAGTATCAACTTCTCCCCATATATCCCCAGAGAAAGATCCATCTTCATTCTGCAGTGCTCTGATGTCTGAATCATAGTTCAGGCATAACAATGTAGAGCATTTAATACTGCAGATTATCTAAAAATAGCAACTTGGATCTCCATAGAGAGAACCCCCTCATCAATGTTTGACTAGCAATACACACACAATATAGTAACTGTAATCAAAATTTTATAACATATGAATAGTTAACATAATCTGACCTCTTAGGGCCTGCATGGTTGCACCCTATTTCTGTTCCCAGGAACAGAAACGCGTTTGTGTGCGTTTCTGTTCCTTTTTTGTTCTTTTGTTCCCAGGAACAAAAAAGAAACAGAAACAAGAAACACAAATCAGAAACACTTTTTTTTCTTTTTCTTTTTTCTCTTATTTTTTGTTCTTCTTTCTTTTGGCCGGTCGCCGGCCTCGGCCATGGCCGGCGACCGGCCGACGAGGGCCGGCGGCCTCGCCCAGCCACGGCGAGGCTCGCCGGCCCCCGGCGAGGCCGACGCTCGCCGTCCCCCGGCGAGGCCGAGGGTCGGCCTCGCCATGGCTGGGCGAGCTCGAGCTCGCCCAGATCCGGCGAGGCCGACCTCGCCCAGCGGCCGGCGAGCCTCGGCCTCGCCGGCGAGGCCGAGGCTCGCCGGCCGCTGGGCGAGGTCGGCCTCGCCGGATCTGGGCGAGCTCGAGCTCGATGGCTAGGCCGACCTCGCGCCGGCCTGGGCGAGCTCGATCTCGCCCAGATCCGGCGAGGCCGACCTCGCCCAGCGGCCGGCGAGCCTCGGCCTCGCCTGGCGGTGGCTCGGCGAGGCCGCGCCTCGCCCGCCGCTGGGCGAGCTCGGCCTCGCCGGATCAAGGCGAGGCCGACCTCGCGCCGGCCTGGGTGAGCTCGATCTCGCCCAGATCCGGCCTCGAGCTCGCCCAGGCCGGCGAGGCCGAGCTCGCCCAGCGCCTCGCCGGCCGCTGGGCGAGCTCGGCCCTCGCCGGCCTTGGCCGGCGACCGGCCAAAAGAAGAAAAAAAAAATGAAAAAGAAAAAAGAAAAAAAGGAAAAATAAGAAAAAAATAGAAAAAATAAAAGAAATAAAAAAATTATCCAAATTTACCAAACATGTTTCTGTTTATTTTTTATTCCCGGAACAAGTTTACCAAACGCGTATTTTTGTTCAAAAATTGTTCCCCGGAACAGAAATACTTTTTTCTATTTCTGTTCCCAGAAATAATTTTTAAACAGAAACGTTACCAAACGCGCCCTTACATGCAAAACAGAGCCTAAGATAAGTTTATTAATCTCATGCAAAAACTTAAAATCATAAAATAACACCGAGGAACTTGCATCTATGGTAAGAGTTTGTTAAACTAGGACACTTCATTCCAAAGGATACAATCTGTCACTTTGTTGATGTCAAGAACATCTAACTTGTCAAAGAGGGCCAACACTTGCACGGCACTGAGTGTATACAGCAGATGCGGATCATGTCCAATGTTTCCACCAAAGCCACCTGAAAAAGCAGCCTAGGTGACATTCGCACTTTGCCATTTAGAGTGAAGTTATCAAAAAATGAATGAAGCAACACTAATGACCCCTAAGATATGGTCATTATTGTAATAGAGAAGATCTGTTAATTACAAGACAAAATGTTGATCATTCTTTCAAAAAAGAATTATTTGATTGGAAAATGTGGAGCAGAGGTTCTGTTAACTGCATGTTTTTCAGGGGTAATCAAGAAAAGAAGCCAAGAGACAAATAACTACAAACCAGACTCGTGCTGGCATTGCAAGATCCACGAAACTACTTCATTTGAATCCACTGTGCCAAGTTTTCCAAGAAGATCTAGAGTGGTCAATCCCCAATATGCTCCATTCAATTTCAAGTGCTCCATAACCACTGACTCAAAACTATCCTTTTTCTGAGTGCAAGATCAACCCAAAAACTCAAATCAGTAAACTCCAACATGCTTAATGGCAGGTCCAAATAAACCAAGTCATCCTCAAAAAACTGGCAGGAAGTGGACAAGAGAACAAGAAGAGCATTGTAAAAATTTCATACCTACCTTTTCAACAGACAATATGTACTTGACATGTTTATCGCCAGCCAGCTCCCCCATCTGTCAATAGGAGACAACATATCTATGAACGTGGAATCAAACCTTACACATGCCACATAAGATCTCAGAAACTAAAGCGCAAAAAGTATACAATTACAAAATTTTGTGAGGTCATCAAGGATCATCACGATCCTATAATTTAACAACAGATTATGTTCAACTTTGTTGATCGACCGCCCGCATATTAAAAATGAAAAGTGGGAACGAAGCTCATCTCCATTTCTAATAGGAGAAATTGTGTCCATGCTCAAATTACTCGCATTCCCAATATCCGACTCAAGCGTAAGATAATCTCCAGTTCAAAGAAAGCAGGCCATTTAGACCAACACGCAAGTTCAACAGAAGTAATTCAACGGACACCCATCAGCAATTACGACTCGAAACCAACGACGACATAACATTTCTGAAATCTCAACTTCACCTTCTTATACTACTATCTATCTTGATTACCACAAGAGATCTCCCTTATTTTCTTGCCACCCGAGCTAGATACCGCACAACTCCAGGTTAAAGACGATCTAATCAGCAAAAACAGTCGCAACATCGACGAAAATCAATGCAAATTAACTTAAACGGAACAAAAAGAATCAAATTGAAGGACAGAAACATCCGGCGCGACGATTCAAGCCGGAAAAGCACGTAGAAGTTCCCAGAAGAACTTACCGGTCGATCGAAAAAGATGAAGTTGAGTGAAAATGAAGATGTGGGTTCGATTCAGAAACCCGGAAACGCTCTTCGCTCGACCGAAGATTCCGATTCTTCCAACTCGCCTGGACCGCTGGCTTCCTTTCGCGACAGGCTTCGATCTTCTTGAGGAACGGAGGGCTTCTTTTGTTTCGGAAATCAAAAGCGTAAGAGGCTTTGGGGCCTACAGAATTTGGGCCCATTTTATTGGCTGGATTTTACGGTCTATATTTTTTTGGGTCCACTCAACTAAGTATCTTTCGCCCGAAGCGTGGAAACCGCCGGAAAGCACTGGCTTCAAACTCAACATCGATTGTTCCTAGGTGAAGGGGGAAGAGAAGAACTCTGTCGCCGGGGTCGTGCGCGACTCCAGAGTCTGCTCATCGATGGATTTGCTGCTGAGATTCAAGCGGAGAATGCTCTGTGCACTGAAGCCCTAGCTCTCTCGCACGGTCTGCGTTTTCTCACCCACCGAACAGCAACTCACGTGGGAACAGTTCAAGCTCAGAACAGGGGAAGTGGTTGGGAAGTACAAAGCGACAGCAAAACTCTTGTTGAAGCAACACTGGGCCGGGCCGAAGTTCCATGGGCTGTGAGCAGCTTGATCAATGAAAGCAGAATTATGCTACAAAATCTACCTTTCGTTAAGCTGACTTATTGCCCGAGAGAAGCCACTAAGCCGCCGACTGGGTAGCGAAATCGCATCGTCTTAATTCCCTTCCCACAAATTGGTTATATGCACCTCCCTATCCTCTTTTTAGTATTTTATGCTCTAAATCCACCTTATCGTCTTCTTGTAATCCTTGCTTATGAATAAATGAATTACCTATCTTAGACCCAAAAAAAAAACTAAGTATTTTTCTTAAGAGAGGCTAGTATTGGTTGCATCGAATTTTAATTGAGTTGATCGAGTTTCGGTATAATTTCCCCAGTTCCATGTACCCACATAGTATAGTACAAGCATGACACTAATTTAACCTGACATTATAACTATAAAAGTGCCCTTTGATATCACTTTGTATTGGAAAGTGACGCTAAGGGTCCCATTATGTTGCGGAGAACATTTTCTTCATTTTTGCAATCTTGGAAATTGACACTAAGGGTCCCATTATTTCGCAGAGAACATTTTCTTCATTTTTGCAATCTTAGCTTGCTTAGGAAAAATGAGTCAATAAAGAAGATATACATACCAAAGCTTTAATTCAGAAATATTATTTCCTTTTTGAAAGAATCGAAAGATGTTTTCCAAAGTATGATTAGGTATCGGCGTTTGAACCCGAAACCATATGTTTGGGCATAGAAACCCAAATATTGGTTCTAATGTCTCGATTTTGAGGACCATCTCCTGACGGCCAAGCTCAAGACCCTAGTGCTTTGACTTGGGCCCTTAGCCCCCACACCAAGGTCCATCAAAGCGGGGCCCAAAATCTTAGTGATTGTACTTGATACTCCAATATCCAAACTCTGGTCCATAAAGGCCGTACTCAGGTCCTTCATGCTCAAGCTCTAGTCTTAACCCTTAGGGCCTACTCCACAAAGACCATGTGTGGGTCCTTGAGCTCGAGTTTTTGGTTAACGAAACATTTGTTTTTATACAAATATTTATTAAAAAAAATATTTTAAAAAAATTTCGTAAGATTTGATTTTTTATTATTTGATTTTTTTTTCTTCTCTCTCCTTCTTTCGCTGGTGCTTGCCTCGGCAACTATTGGCAACCCAGCAATCGGCCTCAACATGGCCCAATGAGCTCGAGGCTCGGCTGAGGGTGACAAGCTTCGGGTTTAGCAGATCTAGGTGAACTTACAGCTCACCCGATCCTAGTAAGCTTGAGCTCAACCCAAGTTAGTAAGCTTGCAGCTCACCCAATCCCAATGAGCTCAAGGTAGCTTATGGCTGTCACTAGCTATTGTTGAGGTTCAATAATTAGTGGAGGAATAAGGAAAAAGAAAATTAAAGAAAATTAAAAATAAAGAACTTAAAAAAATTGATTTTTTTTTTTTTGCCAAGATAAAGGTATGAGATTGAAATCATTTTTTGAATGAGATCCAAACACCAAACAATGTTTTCAATCACATCAAACAAAAGAAAACTAAGTATTTTTCTTGAAAGATAATTTTCCAGAAAGTATTTTTTCTTTATCATGAAGTTTTTTCACAAACAAACGCACCTTAAGAGTCCCTAAACTTTGGGTCAATGTATAATGTCATCTTTGGACTTTTAGTTTGTTCAATTTGGTTCTTGAACTATTCCTAAGTATTTAATGTAGTCTCTAAAATTTCAATTTGTTCAATTTAGTCTCTCAATTTTCTATAGCAAATTCAAGTAAGTCCTTTGGTACTATTCACAAGTTTTCATAATTACACAATTGCTAAGATTTTAAGATATCTTATCATTTCAATCATTTAAAAAAAAAACATCATTATTCTTTTACCTTTTTAGTCTTTGTAAATATCATAATGATTTCATTTAAGTAAATTTTAGCTCATGATCTCTATAATAGTAAAAATCTAAGTGTTTTATCGGGTTGTTGTTCCTACTGTTTTAATTCTAAATGTTTTAATAAGGATATGCACAAACAATATTAATTTATATATAGATATTCATAATTATAACAATCAAATTTTGTTCCTTAATTTGTAGATTGATAAAATTTTCAAAGTTTTGTGTTTTCTAAACAATAAGGATCAATATAAGTACAAATATCTATAAATTAATTATTTTTTTTTAGATATTCTTATGAGAATGCCTAAATGTCAAACGTTAGAAATATCAACTTGATACAACACTCTATGAAGATCTACTTGTATACTATGGGGATCACAAGCTAAAATTTACTTAAATTGAGCTATCACAATGGTTATAAAGACAATCAAAAGATGGCATACTTGTTGTTATAGGGGAATGATCAAAATGAAAAGATATTCTATAATCTGAATAATAATGTAATTATGAAAAATTATGAATAGCATTAAAGGACTGCTTTGATATTGTTAGAAACTTGAGGAACTTGATTAAATAAGTCAAAAGTTTAGGGATTACATTGAGTATTTAGAAATAATTCAATGACCAATCAAAAGTCCAAATATGACGTTGCATATTTGGCCAAAATTTAGGAATTACTAGCATCATTTCCCCCTTTTAACATCTTTCAAACAAAAGCTGTAAAAAAAAAAAAAAATCTTTCGAACAATGCCCTATCAAAATCAAATGATTAGATAATAAAATAGATAAAACAATAAACACGCATAGGGAAATCGACTTCTCCATTGAACAAGTTGAGAAATAAGAAAGATGTGCAGAAGAGCGTAATTGGGTATATTTTGATATATCATAATGAAAATTACATCAACTTATTTATAGGTTTTATGAAATGGCTAAATAAGATAACATATCAATCAAGATATGCACAATTAAAAAACTATCTTTGTACAGTCTTGAGACATATAGAAAACCATAAAAAATTATCCCAAAAATCTCTAGCATCCCCCTCAAAGTCAAGATGCATTAAAGATGTCAATTTCAATTTAAATACAGATTAGAACAATATTCAATGGCTAAGATGTGGTAGATGAGGTGGTGTCTGGTAGCTGTTCATCGCGAAACTTCCAAATTTAATTAGTCTAAGAGTGACAAGTTTAGTGACAGTGTTGCTTCTCGAAACCCCACATAAAACGTCAAGAATCGAAGGAGAATAGGATGTGGCCTATGTGGCTAGCTTGCAACTCAAGGTCCACCCTGGCCACTAGCTTGGAAAACCATGATGGCCGCAAGTTTCAAGGTCGAGCTCAAGTGATCATGGTGGTTATGAGCTTTGAAGTAGATCTAGCAGCAAATCGCAAGCTTCGAGCTCAAATAGTTATGGGCCATGAGCTTCAAAGCCAAATTTGGTTGTAGAGGCTGCAAGCTTTGATCTCAAACGGACATGGCCATGAGTTTGGAGCTCGAGCGGCCATGGTGGCCAAATTTGGCCATGGCAGCCACAACCTTCGATGCCATGTTTGGTCATAGCAGCCGCAAGCTTCAAGCTCAAGCTATGACTGCTGTGAACTTCGAATCCAGATTTGGCAATAGTCGTCACAAGGTTCGAGCTCAAATGACCATGGCCACTAGCTTTGAGCTCAAGCTCAAGCAACCATGGTGGTGGCAAGCTTCAAGCTCAAATGACCATGGTTGTGAGTTTAATGCTTGAGCGGCCATGGCTGCCATATGACTTCTACTCAATGTTCCGATTATCCATATTAGTATAAATCAATGGAAAAAAGTAGTGACATAATAGGAGGACGATCAATGACCCTTTTAAAGAGTATAGGGATGATTTTGGACAAAAAAACAGATACAAGGACGTTCTTGAATTTTCGGCAAGAATAAGCGGACAATTGGTGCCATTTCACTTAATATTTATACAAATAAAATGCTTATGTGTGAAATGGACTTAATTAAACAATCAAGAGAGAATGAATAGGTCATTGTAGGATTTTTTTGACAATTTTTTCTTGCAAAACAATGCGTAGAGGATGAAACAATATTTGTGGACAAAATATGCTACGTATAGAAAATTTCTTCCATCATCAGAAATGTAAAGAGTGATAGAAAGAAGAGACTACAAATCAATTTATAGGTGGATTCACAAGGCAAGCGCCTCATACTTCAATTCTATTTGGATGAAGGAAAAGAAAAAGAAGAAAAATATTAAAAAATTTAAAAAATAGTTTACATCAACCGTCGATAGTCTGGCCATTACACATAGAATGGCTAGTGCTTATTGGACTGTCGTATTAACGATTTCCAACCAAAATTGACCGGATGATCTACATTATAAAATCGTTAAAGAGTTGAAGACTAAATTTGTCAAATTGAAAAGTTTAGGACTAAATTGACTGCCACACAATAGGTTTATGACTTTTTGAATGATTTTCTTATCTAACAACAAGATTGAATCCACTAATTATGAACAGAATTGCCTCTCTAAGAGGAACTGAAGCTCACTCGATGAGTACCTTGACTTTACTTTACACGCAAAGCACTCTAAACAATAATGACATCGACACTCTCTTAGAGAATTAAGAGTAGAATTGCGATAATATATATATATATATATATATATATATATATATATATATATATATATATATATATATATATATATATGATCGTTTTGATCTTCTCGGCCAACTTTCAACAATCATTTTGATGAAATAAAGCCTTCAAAAATCACTTTCTCGGCCAACCCTCCAACAATTACGTTGGAGTCTTCATATAGGTCATGTCGCGCCTTGCCCAACGGTCTTGAGATCAAAGGTTTTACTCGGCAAGGAGCAAATATGTGGTTGGAAAAGGAGTTTTGGAAGTTTTGGGCCAACTCCAAAGTTTTCTTTAAAGTATGAGATGGAGTAATTGCCAATCGATTTAAAAAATTAGGCTGATTTGAAACTAGGTCCACGTGTGATATTGATCATTTGCGAAAGCCAATGAAACTTGTTGTCGAAGGATTCATTTATGTGCGGGGAGGGGTTAGACTTCCCACAACGCTCTTTCAGTACCACATTTTCCAATTTCGTCCTCTAAATTCAATTCTCAAATAATTCCTAACATTACTTATGCAACTTATGATATTTTTAGAGATGTCATCAAGAAAATTCCTTTGTCATTTTATGCCCCAGCATGACTTCATGTGCCATGTCCGTTTGTGTTTGAAAGTATGCAATGATGTGTAAAAAATATTCTTGAAAGTATGATCTTTTTGAAAGTATTCTAGAAAATCATGATATCCATGAAGCTTCAGTTCACTATCAGGGGGCCTTCGTCTCAACCAGTATGCCTGGATCGATTCTCGCGGCATTTGGATCTCTGGGTTGATAGCATTGCTTACCCTATCCATCTTGATGGAGGCAGCCTTGCCTTAATCCAAGCTCCACGATGTTGCTGGCAACCAAAACACCTTCCCTTCGAGCTCGAGGGTCCCTCGTAACAATATCCATGTCGTCCATGAAACAAATCGTCTTTTGTGGTTTGGCTTGGTTTCAACTTTTTTGAAACCAAACCAAAACCGCGACACTGCATTGTATAAATGATTGATATTGCTAATTATTTTTACCAATTATACATGAAATAGCTATTTAAATAGGTTTGATTTTCACTTTGTGTGAATTTATGAATCGTTGTCAACGCACAACGCAGAATGCTAATACCTAAATTTTTTTAGATTGTACATTTTTTTGCATCCTCATTTACGGCATTTAGATAGTACCAACATTTTGTTAGAAATAATGCATTCGCACCAAAGAAAACGCGAAACCTGACTACGAATTTCATTTAAATTAGTCCGCTTCTGAATTGAATTTGAGTGGATCCCAACACGCAAAATGTGCCATGAATTCATCTGAACTTCCGAGTCCAAGCCCGCACGACCCTGGCTCCCTTTCGTGGGCTCGACCAAGAGGGAAATATGCGACAGACTTATCCGACCAGCACAAGTCAAAAGGAATTATGCTGCACGTGTGAAAAGAAAGACGAAAGAAGAAAGGAAATAAAATCAAGAACCTTCGTGGATTTTTGTGTTAGTTCATGTTGATTGTTCCTCGTGTCTCAGCAAGCATAAACATGGAAATATAAATAATCTACATGATGTGATTCAATTTGAACACTTCAGACCTGTAACAGCGTAGAATTTTATTTTTTTAATAAATATTTAATTTCGGCAATTAGTATAGATGTACTCATCCACCCTTGATTTTGCATATTGTGGAATGGTTTTGCTTTAATTCATAGCATTATATCGCTTTAGTTCTCTTTATTTTCTGGTGTTTATTAACTCGTTCCCACAAGAAGTTTAGGTTGAAATTCCAACGCAACATAGTGCAAATTTTCACGAAAATCTGGGTTTATATAACATATTATTTTGGTATCTAGTTTCTAGTTCAAATTTATCTCAGCACTTAGTTACTTTTTAGTTTAATTTCGTTTAGCTATAATATATATAGAAGGGGTTAATGTGAAAAAGAAAAAAAACAGATATATTTTATTAAAAAAATATACATCTAGGAGGATAATTTAGGAATCATGCATAATCATAAATAGATTTTGTTTTCTTAACATTGCATTGCACTTTATATAGCATTAAGTAGATTTTATTTCTTGATGTAATACTTCATTTTAGGAAAGTAGTTTATATATATTCATGAAGTATCAGTTATTTACTTTCTGGTTATAAGCCACAGTTTATTTTGGAGATTCTACGCTGAGTTTCTATCAATAGCTCAAGGGGCATGTCCCAGAACCTTATAACAAGGCTTTTATTGATTTTTTTCCCTGATACGGGTTGGGTCCTTTATTTTCCTACCTTTTATTTGCTCTATTTGTCTCAGTATTAGTGGATTTTATACGTGTTTGCTTGAGTGAATTTATGCATGATCGCCCGCCTTTCTCAACATTGAGAATAAAATGGGTAACTAAGATTGGGAAGACCATATGAATAATTGTTTTAATAGAAAGAGAAAATATACAGCATTGGGCTTGAGATATATCTTGCCTAATCAAGTCTCCTGACCCACAAATCTCATGTTTGCAGAAGTAAGACGGACTCCCGCATTTTACTTGACTCCTAATTGGTTCATAAAAAGTTAATGGTGACTCTCAATCAAACGAAATAATTAATTGAAACAAGTTGAGATTGATCGTGCCAAGAGCAAGCATCACCTCCGAAGAGGGGCCATTTGTGCTTGCTTGGTGATCCGGCAACTTCCTCGGGGATCTCGCTTTGGAAGTTTCGTGACATGGAATTTGGTTTTTTTCTCATAAAATTACAAATGATGAAGAGGAAAACTAAAGAAGAAAGAACGATTAAGCCAAATCAAACCCCCCCCCCTCCCCCACCAAAAAAATGGTCTGGCTGGGTTTGATCTTTAACTATAATACAGTCTAGCTTGGTTCCTCTTTTCCTCTAACCGTATTTATTATTGAAAATAAAACAAGTGATTAAATAAAATATACAAAATAAGAAAATAATTCGGATATCAAATTTATGTGATTTGGTTGTGTGATTTACGTCCACGAGGAAATGAGCACGCAATTACGTATAGATAAAATTACAATGCAACGAAGATTATAATTTTATTCAAGTCATTCAGATACCCTTGGTGTTTTTATCCCTTAAGTACAACTAATAACTTTATGTTTTTTATCCTCATAATTTCTTTCGAAATAATATCTCAATTTGCATATTAACACAAGATTTAATCAGCTTTAATTTTGACTAACTTCACGAAGAAAACTTTTTTGAATCAAACCCTTAAGAGGAAATTTTCAATCTCCTCTGTGCAGTCCTCGGAGCTCTCATTAAGAGCCTTCCTCTTCGAATTTAAAGAGAAAATTCACTAGAAGAAAATAAAGAAGAAGAAAGGAAACAATGACCGGCCATCGTTAAAAGACACCATTACTGCAACTTTCTTCGTCGTTTTCGTTTCCCTTCTGTACTGTCCGATGTCGGCAGTGGCCATTATCAGTCTGTCTTTTTCCCTTTCTTCGGCCAAGCAAAGTCGTCCTCTTATGGTCAAGACGAGCACGGCCTCTCTTTCTTTCCACGCCCAAAATCAGATTTTTTGTTTTTTTATTTTAATTCAAAAGTTCAAAGGCACCAAGAAGAAATGCGAAAGGGCGTGTGAAATGTTACATCTCCATAATTGCATTCAACCGACCAAAAAACTGGTACATCTCCATAATTGTCCTCCATCTGATTTTTCATGAAGCCATCAACTTTATTCACTATTAATCAAAAGGTATGGCTGTTGTCAAGTTGCCTGTCTGTAACTTTCAATCAAATCTCATGAGTCACGCAATACAAAAGTCCAAAATGATGTCTATCACTACCAAAAGTGGCATCGGATTTTGGGTGTTCAAATCAAGAATTTTGTCATCATATCTCACAATAAACAGCCTTTTCTCCTTTAATAATGTAACGCGCTTGCTCTTCTTTAGTAAATTTCTGAAGGAGGATGATATGGTGGAGAAGCTCTTGCCATTAATGAAATGTAATGTTATTATTGTTAAAATGTCCAAAACAAAAAAACAGCGGAAATTTGACTAACAATGAATCACTCACTTGAAATAAACGCATTTAACTTAAACTTTTCTTTAGGAATATTTTTTTATTATGCATTTATATGGATAAATTCCTTTTTTATCTATATAAATATGTTTAACCATAGATATAGCTATAAACTAATTATAAATGATTTAAACGTTTGAAAATCAGATTTTTTAATTAAAAAATTGTTCATAAATTCAAAAGTTCAAATGCACTAAGAAGAAACTCCAAAGAAATTGGGCTTGTGAAAAGGTAGACCTCCATAATTGTCCTTCATCTCATTTTCTCTGAAGCCAGCCACTTTATTGACCATAAATTGAAAGCTGCAACTGCTGTGAAGTTGTCTGTTCGTAAGTTTCAATTGAATTACGTTAGTCACACGGTACAAATGTCCAAAATGATGTCTCTCACCAAAGAAAGTGGCACCGGACTTCGGGCATTCAAATCAAGAATTTCATCATTTATTTCTCATAATAAACATCCTTTTCTCCTTTTCTAATGTTATGCGTTGGTTCTTCTTTTGTAAATTTTTCAAGAAGGATGATCCGGTGGAGAAGCTTTTCACGTTAAGAATGTAACAATAGCTCTTCCCATTAATGAATGTAAGTCATTATTGTTTCTGAAATGTGCAATCTAAGAGAAATATAAGAGCTGCGCATTCAAAATGAATTGAGGCTGATTCAAGTTCTGATATATGTAAATAGTTTGTCAACATGGAAATTTGTCACCTTTTCTCAATTAATATTGTTTGTCATTGTGGCAGCTATGGGAATCTTATCATGTCGGTTATTAATGAGATTGTGGTCAGGGTGAAGACAAGACAAAGGAAAGTGACCAAAGATTTAGTTGGAGTGGAGGATCGAATAGCAACGATAGACAATTTATCAGACATCGCTTTTGACGGTATGCGGTTCATTGGAATCTATGGGTTGGGTAGCATCGGCAAAACAACACTCGCCAAGGTTATCTTCAACTAGCTATATCCTCGCTTTGGGAAAAACTACAACTTTCTTGTTGACACAAGGGAAATGCTAAAAACCAAGGGCCTAGTCATGTCACAAGAAAAATTATTGTTCGATATATGTTATTCTAGTGTGACTCATGGCATTGATAGATGCTAATTGTATTGGATGATGTCGATGAGGACAACCATATCCAAAAATTAATCGGAGTGAATTCTTTGTATCTTGGTACTAGAATACTCGATGCCTCTAGGGGACAAGAGCGTATATGAGGGAACTTAAGTATATATGCAAGGATTAAGAATTGGTGGGTTGGGTTGAGCAACGAAGACGCACTTAACTTTTATGTAGGCATGCCTCTAGTTGAAATGTGGAAAAGGCTTGGCTGACCGTCACTCCTTCAAATGATGGAGTGACGGTCAGTTGAGAACTACAACACATTTCGGATGGAAACCGGTTGAAATCCATCTTTTACCCTCTTTTTTTTTTTTTTTTATGTTTTGTTATTGTAAGCTTAAATTAGGAGATAAAATCGTAAGAGGACCCACACAATCAATTTTCATGAATATGATGAAAGAAAAAATAAATTAGATACCAAAATATAATCGGTAATTTGGATGATGAGTTACCATAACTATTCTTGAAATTTGATTTGCAATCAGGAAAGAATCGAGAGTTTTCAATAGTTGTTGATATATATTATTATTTTATTTAAAATACCTTCCTATAAATTGACTTTTTATCTATATAAAATGATATATGGCCATATCTCGTGGTTATGTAAATCTTCTCAATGAACCAAACATTGAAGCTATATTAGGTAAAATATTTATAAAAATTGATCAAAAATCATTTTGGCTTAGTTTTCACTCGTGTGATCCTAAGATTGATTTTGTAATATTTTAGGTCCCAACTCATCTTCATCTACGAGATTTGGATCAATGGGGTAAATTTTCTTCTCTACTAATTCATTATTCTTATTTTATTCTTTTCTTTACTTCATTTGTTTTATGTGTAATTAACATTACTCGTCTTAATTTTAGGTCATCGGAGAGTCCTTCCAGAGCAATTTGATTTTGGCAATAGGATTGAGAAGCCAATTCATTGCACAATAATTTTGTTATTAGTTGCAAAGCCAACAATTCAAGTGTTTTTTCATCTTTTAAATTTAATAAATCTACATAATGAAATGAACGATTTTTTTTAGTGGATGACAATATTTTTTACTTCTAATTATTTATATTTCGATATCTAATTTATTTTTTCTTTCATAATATTCATGAAAATTGATTGTATGGGCCCTCTTATGATTTTATCTCTCAATTTAAGCTTGCAATAAGAAAACATAAAATTAAAAAAAAAAAGTAAAAGTTGGAATCCATGTGAATTGTGTGGTCATTAATGGTTTGTTTGTTAATGTTTTTTGTTTCTATTTATGAACAAAAATTTTGTTTTTTTGTTCCAAGGAACAAAAAAAGAACAGAAACGCGTTTGTTTACGTTTTTGTTCCAAATCTATTTTTTTTGTTCTTAGGAACACATTTGGAACAGAAACAAGAAACAATAAAAACGTCTTTCTTGTTTCTGGAATAATTTTTAAGAACAAATTTTCTCTCTCCTCTCTTTTTCTTCTCTTTTTTTTTTCTTTTCTTTTTCTTTTTTCTTTGGCCAGTTGCCACCCTCGGCCATGGCCGGCGGCCGGCTGTCGAGGACCGACGACCTCGCCGGAGCGTCGCCAGCCCTCGGCGAGGCCAAGCGTCACTAGCCCTTGGCGAGGCTCGGCCTCGCCTTGGCTGGGCGAGCTCGGGCTCACCCAGATCCGGCAAGCCCGAGCTCGCCCAGCCACCGACGAGGCTCACCGGCCTGGCGGTGGCCCGATGAGGCTCGGGCTAGCGAGGCCGTCGGCCCTCGTCAGCTGGTCACCGACATGGCCGAACCGGCCAAAAGAAGAAAAAAAGAAAAAAGAAAAAAGAAAGAAAAAAATTAAAATATTAAAAAATTAAAAGAAACAAAAAAAGAACACAAATTTACCAAACGTGTTTCTGTTCATTTTTTATTCCCGGAATAAGTTCACCAAACGTGTTTTTTTATTCAAAAATTGTTCCCTGGAACAGAAACACTTTTTTTCTATTTATATTCCCTAGAACAATTTTAAACAGAAATGTTACCAAACGCGCTCTAAGTTGACTGTCACTCCATCATTTGACAGAGGACGGTTAGCTAAACTGCACCCTAAAAAACGCGGTAGAGAGAAAATTGGTTATTCATATAGATTTATTCATCCACTGTTGATTTTCGCATAGTGTAGATTATTTGGCTCTAATTCACAGCATTATGTCACTTTAGTTTTCTTTATTTTCTCGTGTGCACTAAGTCGTTCTTGATGCAATTTTAAGGTTGAAATTCCAAATGAGCGTTTCCAAAGAAAAAAAAAATCCAAGTGAACGTAGTGCAAATTTTCATGAAAATCCGGATTTATATTACATATTATTTTGGCATATAGATTCTGGTTCATATTTATTTCAACACGTAGCCAAATTTTGTTTCACTTATATGTGTGTATATATAAAGAAGGGGGAAATGCAAAAAAAAAAGAAAAGAAAAAAAGATAAAGTGGAAAGATAAACTGCATATTCATAAAATAAAATAAAATAAAAACATCTAGGAGTGTATTTTACCAATAATGCATATTCATAAATAAATTTTGTTTTCTTAACATTGCATTGAGTAGATTTTACGTTTTGAAGTAATAGCTCATTTTAGGAAAGTAGTTTATATAGTGGATATTCATGAAGTATCATATATTTACTTTCCGGTTTGGAGCCATAGTTGGAGATCTAACATCGAGTTTCTATTTATAGCTCAAGGGGTCCTATCTTGGAACTTAAGAACAAAGCTTTGTAATGATTTTTTTTTTTTTTTTTGCAATACAGCTTAATTTCTTTATTTTCGTACCTTTTATTTGCTCTATTTGTTTCAGTATTATTGGATTTTATTTGTGTTTGCTTGAGTGAATTCATGCATGATCGCCTGCTTCCCTCGATATTGAGAACAATGGGTAACTAAGATTGGGAAGACTGCATGAATAATTGCACATTACATATCCAGCTTAATCAAGTCGTTAGACCCACAAATCTCTGGTTTGTAGAAGTAAAACGGGCTCTTGTGTTTTACTTGACTCCTTCCTAATCGGTTTATAAAAAATTAATGGCGACTCTTGAGCAAATGAAATAATTAATAGAAATCAAGTTGAGATTGATCCTGCCAAGAGCAAGCGTCACCTTGCAAAAGGGACCATTCATGCTTACTTGGTAATTCGGTAACTTCCTCAGGGATCTCACCTCGGAAGGATAGAATTTGTTTTGTTTTGTTTTTTTTTTCTTTAATCATGAAATTACATATGATGAAGAGGTAAAATAAAAGCAGAAAGAACCATTAAGCCGAATCAGGCCGCATAAAATGGTTTGGCTTGGTTTGATCTTGACTATAATATGGTTTAATTTGGTTTCACTTTTCTTCAAACCATATTTATTGTTGGAAATAAAACAAGTGCTTGAATAAAAATGCAAAATAAGAAAATGAATCAAACACTAAATTTACGTGGTTCGGTTATTTGACCTACGTCCACGAGGAAATGAAAACCATGAAATTACAATACAATGGAGATTATAATAATACTTGAGTTACTAAAATATTATTTGCGTTTTTATCCCTCAAATACGACTAATAAATCTATATTTAACCCTCGTAATTTCTCTCAAAATAATATTTCAATCTCATAAAAGATTGACATGAACATTAACACAAGATTTAATTGACTTCATTTTGTGTAATTTCACAAAGAAAAAATTTTTGAATCAAAACTTTTAAGAGGAAATTTTCAATCTCGTTGTGCAGTCCTCGGAGCTCTCATTAAGAGCTCTTCCTCTTCGTATTCACAGAGAAAATTCACTAGAAGCAAATAAAGAAGAAAGGAAACAATGAGCGGCCATCATTAAATGACCCCATTATTGCAACTTTCTTCGTCGTTTTCCTTCCCCTTTTGTCTCGTATCAGCGGTGGCCATCATCATTCTCTCTTTTCCCTTTCTTCAGCTGAGCAAAGTCGTCTCTTATGGTCAAGACCAGGGCGGTCTCTCTTTCTATCGACGCTCAAAGCAACACCATGATGGGATGGCACCATGGCCATGGACAGGCCATCATTGCATTTTCTCTCACCACTCTTGATTAGAGGACGAGTGTCGATAAGTCCCTTTCGATCCGGTTTTAATTCGGCTTTGACTTGAGATATATTTCAATGTTTATATAATCAGGTTTGGCTGATGTCCAAACCACACTAATTATATCATGCTCACACTCTAATAGTTTTCAATAAGACAATAAGTGTTGTAAAAGATTTGCTTTTCAATATAAAGGCACATATATAGCAATATTTGTGGAGTTGAAGGTAATTAATTATGATAAAAAGTAAGTCTTTAAGGGGAAGAGATCAAAACAAATACGTCATAGTGAGTAATAAGCATACTGTTAGGTAGTGCTTAGGTGGAGCATTTTTATGGTGAATGTAGCAAATCCAATCTCAATAGTTTGAAGGAAAATCTTCTAATTGTCCAAAGTCTCATATGTCATAATGAGAGATATTCTTTAGGAATATTTTGTTATTATACATTTATATAGATTGTGATTTTATCTATATAAATATGTTTAATTATAGATATAGCTATAGAATAATTATAAATGATTTAAACATTTGAAAAATGGAGTTTTTTTTTTAATTCAAAAGTTCAAAGGCATTAAGAAGAAAGGCGAAAGATATTGGGCGTGTGAAATGGTACATCTCCATAATTGTACATCTCGACCTACCAAAAAAAGTCGTACATCTCCATAATTGTCCTTCATCTGGTTTTTTCTAAAGCCATCAACTTCATTCACTATTAATTAAAAGCTGCAGCTTCTGGAAGTTGCCTGTTCGTCACTTTCAATTAAATGTCGTGAGTCACGCGATACAAATGTCAAAAATGATGTCTCTCATTAACGAAAGTGGCATCGGACTTCGGGTGTTCAAATCAAGAATTTTGTGGTCATATCTTACAATAAACAGCCTTTTCTCCTTTTTTTTTTTAATGTAATGGGCTTGTTCTTCTTTTGTAAATTTCTAAAGGAGGATGATATGGTGGAGAAGCTTTTCACATTAAGAATGTAATAAAAGCTCTTCCCATTAATGAATGTAATGTTATTATTGCTAAAATGTCCAATCCAAAAAAAACAGTTGAAATTTGACGAACAACGAACTTCTCACTTGAAATAAATGTACTTAAACTTTTCTATAGGACTATTTTCTTATTATGCATTTATATAGATAAATTCCATTTGTATCTATATAAATATGTTTAACCATTGCTATAGAATAATTATAAATGATTTAAACATTTGAAAATCAGATTTTCTTTTAAACATTAGAATCTTTTTAATCTTGAAAGAAATTAATGCGTGCTTTAATATGTTAGAAGCATATCTTCTAACTGGCAAAATTAATCCGCAAATTGAAGGAAGGAAAGTACGTGATATTCTCTATATTTTGCAAATTGTTATCTCTTTTACAAAAAATTGCAGGTGGCAAATAATCTTTCCATCTAAAATTTGGAAAATTTGATCCGAAAAATCGCGAAGATTCCACACCATTTTCGAAGGATCGAAAATTCTCCTCTAGGTGCAAAATTTGTTAAATTTATTAAAGAAGGAGAAAGTGGATGCACTGTAAAAGAGAAGAACCATGATCATCTCATAAAGGCATTAAATTGAAAGGGAGTTATATAATGGAGATTACGACTATATTCAAGTCACTCAAATATTCTTAATATTTCACAGTCCTCAATTATACTAATAACTCACACAATACAGTATTTAGTGCTCGTGATTTCTCTAGAAATAATCTTTCAATCTCACAAAAAAATGATAAAAATCTTAACATAAGATTTAGTCGGCCTCAACACAATAACATTTTGTGTAATTTCACTTAGAAAACTCTCTGAATCAAACCTCTCTAGAAGAACTCTTGGCACACTTTTCAATATCTGTGCAGCCTTCATAGCTTTATTTGACATGAGGAGCTCTTCCTTTTCGTATTTAGAAAGGAAATTCAGCAGAAGCAAATAAACAAGAAGAAAGGAAATGATGAGGGGCCAACGTGAAAAGACACCACCATTGCAACTGTCTTTGTCTTTCGGCAATGGCCATAATTAATCTCTTCTTCCCTTTTTTCACCTAAGTAAAGTCGTCTCTCACGGTCATGACCATTGACAGGCCTTCATTGTATTTCCTCTCCCCACTCTTGAACAGTGGTCGAGCGCCCATAATTCTCATCTGGTCCAATTTCATCAAACGGGCTCAAACTCGAGATTTATCATAGCATTTATATGGATTGATTTGGTTTGATGTCTGCACGCACTAATTATGCTCGCTTTCTAAAAGTTGTCAGTAGAGAAATAAGTGTTGTAAAAGATTTGCACAATCATTTGCTTTTTGATATAAAGGCACATTTTATGAGAATATTTGAGTTTTAAAGGTGATTACTTATAATAAAAGGTAACTCCTTGAGGCGAAGACATCAAATCAAATCTCATATATGCCTAGGTAGTGCTTAGGTGTGGCGTTTGTTGTTGAGAATGCAACAAATCCAATCTCTGTAGTATGGAGGAAATTTTTCCAATTATCCGATAAATTGAATGCAGCAAAACTTGCTTTAATTCTTTAGGAATATTTTCCTACTTTATACAGATAACTTGTGATTTTACGATACTGGATTGGGATTTTAAATATGTCTAACTATAGATATAGCTTTAGAATAATCATACATGACTTAAATGTTTGAGAATCAAATATTTTTTTAATCCCAAAGTTCAAAAGCACAGAGGGAAAAGCACGAAGGAGAAACTCAACCTCATCTTTTCTAAAGTTGATCAACTTTATTGACTATAAATTGAAAGCTGTAGGTGCTACGAAGTTGCCGATCTGCAACCTTCAATTATTTAAACATCCTTTTCTCCTTCTTTTTTTTTTTTTTAACGTAACACACTGGTTCTCCTTTTGTAAACTCCTGAGGGAGGAGGATCTGGTGGAGAAAGCATTAAGAATGTAATAAAAGCTTTTCACATTCAGAGAACCACAAGGCTTTGTCCGAATTTGCATAGGGAAGTAGTTCAACAGTGTCAATCAGAGAGAGAGAGAGAGCGAGACGGCTGACCCTGCAGAGAACGAAGTGAGCTCCTATGGCAAGCCCAGAGACCAGAGCAAGCACCAGCAATACGTGTGGAGGTTTGTATGAGGTGTCCTTGAATTTTACAGGGCTTGATACTTGTCATACATTCACCAATAGCCTCTATCATGCCTTGTTACATGCTGGGTTTCGTGTTTTCATTGATGATGAGGAACTGCAATTTGGTGAAAAAATTAGTGACAACCTTCCACAAGCAATCGACAACTCCAAGATCTACATGCCCATCTTCTCTGTACGCTACGCTTCAAGTCACCGGTGTCTCAACGAGCTCGCGAGGATGGTGGAGAACACCTCTAAATCTAAAGAAGAGGGGAAGAAGGTCATATTGCCCATCTTTTACGACGTGAAACCCAATGACGTGAAGTTAAAAACTGAATTGTACAAGAAGGACATATCGAATTTGGAGCAACAGTTGGAGGGTCAAAAGAATAAGTTCAGCTCCGAGAATATAAAGACCTGGCGGCAGGCTCTCAAAGCAGTTGGTGGCATCAGGGGATGGGAGTTGACAAAATATAGAAGGTAACAATCTAACCATGACTGTGAAAATTATTTTGTACGATTGGGCCATAATTCTTATGAAAGTTCTTTAATTATATTACAACTCTAATTTTCGCAAATTTAAACAAAAAGTTTCAAATTCTTCTTTTATTTATAGGTTTATCATAATTTCATTTTTCTCCTATTTTCCATTGTATGAAAAATTTGGCTTTGCTTTGTCTTTGATCCATGTATGTATTAAGATTCCCATTGTATGCAAGAGAACTTGACCAAGGAACTGTTGCATTTGCAAAGTTCTTTTACACGTCCAAAGAAAAAAGTAAATATTCTATTACAGTTCATTAGATGTTTATATTTTGATTCTTCTACCCTTCTTGCTAGAAATTTTGATTCTATTACTTGATATAAAGATCAAATATTTCTCATCCTCTATTCCTTAAACATGTAATGGATGTTCAAGTTTGTAATTCATCATGTTCCCAAAGCTTTGGGGGTTAACGTTGAATTGTGGATATATCCTAAACTTGATGAGTTCCCACCCGGTTGCTTAGTAGACGGCTGGTCAATACGCAAATTTGTCACCTTTTCTCAATTGAAACTGTTCAACTTTGTGGCAGCTACACAGAAGTTATCGAAAAGATTGTTGATGAGGTTGAGGCCCTGCTTCAGACAAGAGAAATAAAAGTACCCAAAGATTTAGTTGGAATGGAGGATCAAATAGTAGCCATAGAAAAATTATTAGACATTGATTCTGATGGTGTGCGGCTCATTGGAATCTATGGGATGGGTGGCATTGGTAAAACAACACTCGCCAAGCGTATCTTCAACAAACTATGTCACTACTTTGGGAGAAATTGCAGCTTTCTTGATAACGTGAGGGAAACGGCAAAAAACAACTTTGTCAAGCTGCAAGAAAAATTGTTGTCCAATATCTCTTATATTAGAGTGGCTCCTGACATTCCTAACATTGGTCGTGGAATCAGGTTGATTGAAGAAGCAATTTGCAACAAGAAGGTGCTAATTGTATTGGATGATGTTGATGAAGCCAACCAGATCCAAAACCTAATCGGAGAGAATTTGTTGTATTCAGGTACTAGGATACTTGTTACTACTAGGGACAAAAGTATTCTGAATAATATAAGGGGATTAAAGTATACATTTGAGGAATATGAAATGGTGCGATTGAGCAAGGAAAATGCACTTAAACTTTTTAGTAGGCATGCCTTCGAAGACGACTCTCCTCCACCCCATTACTACACTCTTTCAGAAAAGATTGTCTCTACTGCATATGGACTACCTTTAGCTCTTGCAGCAATAGGTTCATCGCTTTTTGGTGAGAAAGATAGAGAAATATGGGAAGAGTGGCTAGAGAAGCTAAAGAAAACACCTCATGATGACATCTGGAAAAAGCTAAAGATTAGCTATGATGCCTTAGATAAGTATCAACAACAAATATTCCTTGATATTGCATGCTTTTTCGTTGGACGGGAAAAGACTAATGCAATGTATGTGTGGAAAGATTGTGGGTTTTCCCCGAGGATTGCCATCAAGGTCCTCACTAGGAGGTGCATGATGTTTTTAGACGATGATAGATTTGGGATGCATGATGAGTTTAGAGATCTTGGAAGGGCAATTGCCAAAGAAGAGCGTACCAGATTGTGGGATAAAGATGACATCATTTGTGAATTAAGATCAATAGAGGTAAAGTATAGCCAAATTTGAATAGAAATTGTTTATACCCTCTTCTTAATCGAGGATTCCCGTTTTTTATTTGGTAGCTACTCTTTTGTTTCGGTTTTTCTTCTCTTCTAAAAAATAAAATAGTGGGATATTGACAAATTCCTGCTTCTGCTCCCCAATGTCATTGGCAGATCAAGGGAAGCGTTCAAGCTCTCCGTTTGGGGGCAAATGATGAAACCATCAATTCGGAGCAAATTAAGCGATTCCCACGTATACAGTTTCTCTGGTTGAGTGGGGTAATCTGCCAAGGTGACTTTACGGGCTGTCTTTCCAAGTTGAAGTGGATCAGTTTGGATTATGGTTATTGTGTTCCTGACGATGACCTACCCCGCCGTAATCAATGTTTGGAGGCAACCAATTTGTTGCATCTAGAAAATGCTGTTGTGGTGAATCTTCGTGGGATTGATATCATAGAAGATGTGTTCGAGAGCCTAATCAAGGTATGGCGGTTTCCCTCTTAGTCTAATTTTCTCATTCAATGAAGGACAAGATTTGATGGACTTACAATCTAATTTTCTCATTGGTAGCCTCCGTCCGTATTTATTTTTTGTCAGTCCTGATATTTCCTTGACTTTTGTAGGGGGCAAGGATGAAGGTTCTTACTATTGAGTACAATAAGTCGATACGTAAGTTATCGACCTTTCCTGAGTACTCGGTTTTAGAGAAGTTGGATATTAATAAATCGCGTTTGATGAAAATTGACTGTTCTATTGGGAAACTGAAGTGTCTGACTGACTTGAGCATTCAAAGCATTAAACTTAGAAAATTGCCTAAACAAATTGGAGAGTTAGAGAATTTGCAGTACCTCTCTCTTAGATCGTGTATTAACTTGATTAAACTTCCTGACTCAGTTTTGAAATTAAAGTTGTTAACGAGGCTGGATGTGTCATTGACGAAAATTACAAGATTACCGGATTCCATTGGTAGACTATCAAGCCTATCATTTGCCGATGTAACATTCACTCCAATTAAAAAATTGCCCAGTACAATGAGCAAGTTTCGTCAACTCAAAACACTGAACTTGAGGCTTTGTGATCGGATACAAGAGTTGCCGAAACTCCCCAGAAGTTTGACCACTCTACAAGTGACATCTACTTCATTACTGACTGTCCCTAACCTCTCATACCTTTCTGAACTAGTTGAGCTGTACCTATCCGATGGCTCTGAACATAGACGCAGATCAGATATAATTCCAACTTGCGACTTGGGATGGATTGGGAAATTATCCAAACTGAGCAAGCTGCGCTTTTGCTTTCCAAGTGTCTGCGCACCAACTATAGAGTTGGGTTCCCTTTCTCAGCTGAAAGAACTTACTCTACATGGACTAGACTTGCCAACTTTCGAACAGCTTCCGTCAAACTTGATAGTTTTAAAGCTCTACGAAACTCGAGAGAAACAAGAACACCTTGATGGGCTTCCTCCATTGAGAAAATCGAGAGAAAACAAGGTGTGCGAGCAACATGATGTTCAATTTCCTGATGTCTTAGAATCGTCGGAGAGATCAAGCATTCAGGACTGCAGATCTTCCAAGAGGTTGGTTTGTCGGCCGGAGGAGCCGAGGTGCAACGAACAACAAGCTCCCAAGTTAATTGATCATCAGAGGGAAGCCTTCCTTTTCCCCAGCTCCCTTAACATGCTCATAGAATGCTGTCTGTCGGGGTTCCCAGAGGTACAGGATATTCGATTTGTTTCTCCGTTAGAATCATTGGAAAAATTTTCTGTTAAAGAGTGCTCTTCATTAAAAAGCTTAGGCGGTTTGTCAAGCTTGAAGAACTTGAAGCAGTTAGAGATTGACCAGTGCCCGAGCCTGAAGGTTGTTGAGGGCATTGACGAACTGGAGTTTTTGTGTTGGTTGGAAATTGGGGGGTGCAGATCATTGGAAAGGATTTTTGATGCTTCGAGCTCAAAAATCCGCAAATCTTCCAAGAGTATGGTTTGTCACCCGGAGGAGCCGGGGAAAAGTGAACTACAAGCTCCCGAGTTGACTGACCATTGGAGGGAAGCGATCCTTTTCCCAAGCTCCCAAAAGATGCTTAGAAGGTTCACTCTGTCAGGGTCCCATGAGGTACAGGATATTCAATTTGATTCTACGTTCGTATCATTGGAAGAAATTTCCATTCGTGAGTGCTCTTCGTTAAAAAGGTTAGGCGGTTTGTCAAACTTGAAGAACTTGAAGCAGTTAGACATTGACCAGTGCTCTTCGTTAGAAAGGCTAGGCAGTTTGTCAAACTTGAAGAACTTGCAGATAAAGATTGACCAGTGCCCCAGCCTGCAGGATATTGAGGGCATTTACGAACTAAAGTCTTCATGTTCCTTGGAAATTAGTGGGTGCATATTCGAAAGGATTTTTGATGTATTGAGCTCAAAAGAACCAGATAATTGCGAGATACACATACCACGCGAGAAGTCATCCGACGATAGTGAAGACGATAGTGAACTTGGCTACACTGAATATTTCGACACTTGGGAGTCTTACAGAGAGAAGATTTTGAGCAGAACAAAGCAAGTGCCGGGCTCTGAAATTGAAACAACGAACTCTGAAACAGAAACAGGGGATCCTCTACAGAAAACGGTGCGCCTTCTTTCTGTTCATTAATCATTGTTGTTTCTTCTGCTTTGCTTGCTTTCTATTTCTGCTTTATTCTAGTGAAGAGAGACAATGAACTGATTATAAAACGTGCAACCATTAAATATATGGAACCATGCTAAGTGGACGAATCACCTGCGGATTAAGATCAACAGGGGTAAAAGTATGGCCATATTTAAATAGAAAATTGCTTACCCTCTTCTTAATTGAGGATTCACGTTTCTGAATTGGGAGCTACTCTTCTGTTCCATTTTTTCTTCTCTTCTGCGAATTAAAATGAGTGAAAGAAATGGGACCAAATTGAAGAATCGGGAAAAACAGATGGAGCAAAACTATGTGTCCCCCCAAAGAGATTCCTACTTTTTCAACTTAGCAGCAAGTTTTACCTCATTCCGTTAGTCATCTTTTATTCCTCCAAAGGTGGGTGCCAATCACTCGCCCACATACCAATCATTTTCCATTCTTTCTCACATGTTGATTTTTGTCAATTTGTGGATATCTCATAAAAAAATATATGAGTACCAACGTAAAGAGGCAACGCATGAATTGAACAGGAAATTTGCAAAATCTTGGCGAAGACGATATTCTTAAATGATAATTGATATTCAATTTAAGGATAGGATTGCATGTAGAAGTAACAAAGTGACCCGAGTAAACTAATCAAGAAATGCGCAGTACCTGTAAACGAGAGTGAAGTATCGGAACATACTTGTATTTGGAATTCAGTCAGAATATTTGAGCATTGCTTTCACTTAGTACAAGATCAATATCGCCAAAAACTGAACGTAGTCGATTCAACTTGGAAATAGCAACACAAGAAAATGTGAGGAGAGATGATGCAGAAGAACAAAAGAAAATTGTATGTATTCGAACATAATATGGACTTGATATGAACGTAGCTCATTTGCCGTTTGGAACTTATTTACACTTCCGAGATAAGAACATAATTAGTTTAATTACAGTGACCATTGTTGTGATGTGCATATCACGTTTTTTTTTTTTTTTTTTTAAATTGGAATATTTGGTCAGCAAATAAGTAGATCCGACTTCCAAGATAGGAACGTCACTGAATTAGATTAAATTACTAGCTAAGCTTCCTTGTTAATAGTGTATTAGATCAGATATTAGATGAGAAAAGTATACCTCAAGTGCCATAACTTTGCGCAAATGGACACTTAAGTGCCATAACTTACGAAAGGTACACTTAAGTACTACATTCGAAAAAAAACGAATCATTTAAGTGCCACTCCGGCTAAATTCTGGCCAAAGCGCTGGTGTGGCATTTTTCTGGTGAAGCAAGCCTAAAACGACGTCGTATTGAATGTTGACATAGCCAAATAATGCAAAAACAGCGTCGTTTTGGGGCTGACGTGGTAAAAAAATAATATAAAATTAATTAAATTAAATTTAAAATTAAATTTAGTTAAAATATTAAAAATAATACTTTCAAAATTAAATTTAGTTAAAATATTAAAAAATAATAATTGAGCCCTTAGCCACCACCCCCACTTTTTTTTTTAATTTTTTTAATTTTTTTAATTTTAAAATTGTTATTTTTAATATTAACTAAATTTAATTTTAAAATTATTTTTTAATATTTTAACTAAATTTAATTTTTTAATATTTTAACTAAATTTAATTTTAAAATTATTATTTTTTTAATATTGAACTAAATTGAATTTTGAAATTGTTATTTTTTAATATTTGAACTAAATTTAATTTTGAAATTATTTTTTAAATATTTTAACTAAATTTAATTTTGAAAGTATTATTTTTAATATTTTAACTAAATTTAATTTTAAATTTAATTTAATTAATTTTTATATTATTTTTTCACCATGTCAGCCCCAAAACAACGCCGTTTTTACATTATTTGGTTATGTCAACGTGCAAAATGGCATCGTTTTGGGCTTGTTTCGCCGGAAAAATGCCACGTCACTACTTTGGCCGAAGTGGCACTTAAGTGATCTGTTTTTTTTCGGATGTGGCACTTAAGTGTATATTTCGTAAGTTATAACACTTAAGTGTATCTTTCGTAAGTTATGGCACTTAAGTGTCCCTTCATGCAAAGTTATGGCACTTGAGGGGTCTGCAGCTCGATATTAGATTATGTATTAGAGTATGCTACAATAATTTTCTGCATAGTTCTGCTTCAACAAAAAAAGAAAAAATTAATGGCAAATATCTTGTATCTATATGTGGAAGTGAAGGAATGTTACAAGAGAGACCGATCAGGTGATGTTTGTTCTTTCTCAGCCTACGATAATACTTTGGTGAAAAATTCTGTTTTTCTCGCAGAGCATGAAGAAAACGAAAGATGAAGTTAGACAGCAAGCAGCAGACATGGAAACCTCAGATAGGAATTATGCAATTGCAGCTGTTCAAAATGTAGTTGGAATCGATGATCCTGTAAAACAAATCACCGACTTACTGGATATGGAAGTCAATGATGAGGTGTGCTTTATTGGAATCTATGGAACTGATGGAATTGGCAAGACAACTCTGGCCAAGGCTGTATACAACCGCATCTCTTCTTGTTTCGACAGTTGTAGCTTTCTCACAGAGGTTGAAGAAACCACACAAAATCCTAATGGTATTCAGGTTTTGCAAACTAAGTTGATACGTAATATCCTTGAACGAGATCGGGAAGATCCTACTTTTGATGAAAGAATAGAAGATTTCCTGGATATATTTCGTGAATTGAAAGTTCTAATTGTTATCGATGACGTGGAAAAGCAATCCCATCTTCATGCTATTGTAGGAGACCAGCCCCGGTTTGGTCTAGGTAGTCGAATAATTGTGACTTCTCAAAATGAGGAAATTCTCGAAGGGTATGATCCCGAGAAGGCTCGCACCTACATGGTTGGTAAGTTGGATGATGATCAAGCCCTTGAACTTTTTTGCCAGCATGCATTCGGGAAGAAATCCCCCATGCCTGGTTATCGTGGACACGCAAACTGCTTTGTCAATTCTACAGAGAAACTTCCATTAGCGATTGAAGTCATCGGTTCATTTTTGCGGGGTAAATCAATAGGAGAATGGAAAAAGATGGAGGAGTCAATAAAAAAATTAATGAGTAGTTCTGAAAAGACCACGGCTTGCTTTGCGGAGATATTAAATATATGTTATGAAGGATTAGATCCAAAGCAAAAACATATATTTCTTGACATAGCATGTTTTATCTCTGGTGTGGATGCCCGAATTGCTTCATATATGTGGCCCAGTTCTAATCTTCCATCTTCTCATTGCATTCTGATGCCCCTGGCAAAAATTGGAGAAAACAATGAATTGCAGATGCACAGATTGCTAAGATGTGCTGGTCAAAGAATTTTAAATCAAAAGGGATTTGGAGATCCAACTCGGAGAAAATTTTACACACCAGATATGGTTTCAAAGGCAATAAGCAAGGAGAAGGTAAAAGCCTTTTGGTTCAGTTTGTTTTCAGAAAATAAACACCTTGACATATGGGCTGCGATTTTGTTTTTGATCATATTTTCTGAAGGAATCATATTGTATATGTACTCTTTAGAATATAGGGCAAAGAAAGCATCCTTACTGTGATGGGTATTTGTGTTACATCTTCTGATGATTTTGGTGCTTATGTCAAATGTAGGGAATGGAAAATGTTGAAGCTGTCTGCATTGACCTAGATGATAATGACTCATGCGAATTCACAGCTGGAGATTTTGAGAGCTTGCCAGACAAAACTTTTCTCAAGTTGGATAATGCAAAAGTTTTCGGAGATTTTACAGGTGCATTTCCAAGTGTAAAGTGGCTCCGTTGGCAAAGGTGTCCCCCGGATTTTGATGCAGAAAATTTTGTATTAAGAGAGTTGGTTATTCTTGATCTGTCTTGGAGCAAAGTCACAGAAGACTGGCGAGGTTGGAGTGAAATCAAGGTGGTTTGGTATTTGGTTGTTTTACATTTGCTTAGTCGAAGTTCCTATCTCCGAATTGACCATGTGTGGGTTTCTGTTTTGGCTTTACAGATGGAGAAACTGAAAGTCTTGAATCTTACCGGTTGTTCTGACTTACTGTTCACTCCCGACTTCTCTGGTTACAAATATCTGGAAATCCTGATTCTTGAACGATGTTCTCATTTGGTGAAGCTAGATCCTTCAATTAGCCATTTGAAACGTTTAGTCTCCCTGAATTTGAAGTTCTGCTCCCAATTGAACGGGTTGCCAGTGGAACTAGGTTGTATGACAGCTCTGAAAGAGCTTTCTATTGACGGTACTTCTGTGCGGCAGATCCCCATCTCCATAGGCAATTTGAAGGACCTTGAAATTCTCAGTGGCTTCAAGTGCTTCCAATTGACTTATCTGCCCAGTTCAATTAGTTACTTGGCCGCTCTCTCCAAACTCTCATTAGATGGTGCCAAAATTAATGAGCTCCCAAGCTCACTGGGGGAGCTGCTTAATCTAAGACTATTATCATTGAGGGATTGCCGTTACGTGGAGGAACTTCCGGATTCTATCGGTAAAATGAGGTCATTAGAGGAGTTGGATATATCAGTTACTAGTATCTCTAATTTTCCCGATTCAATAAGAAATCTGCAAAGCTTGAAAGTGCTGAGAATGGATTCTACTTTCATTCGAGCATTTCCTGGGGAGATTGGGAATCTGACCAAGCTCGAAGAACTTCATGCTTCCTGGTGTCGGAGTTTGAAGGGGGCCATTCCCAGTGATATCAGGGGACTACGTCATTTGAGATCATTGACGCTGGGGCATTCCAGTATATCTAGCCTACCCCCTGAAATCTCCACCATATATGGTCTTCACATCCTGGATTTACTTCATTGTAATGAAATTGAAGAGTTGCCGAAGCTTCCCCCTTCTCTAGTTTGTCTGCATGTGAGTTCTGAAAGGATGAAAGCGATACCCCTTCTTGAAGATTTGAAGGAATTGGAGGAGCTGTGCCTAAGTGATGGGGACCCAAAGGCACGCCGATCTCCCTCAAAACAGCCAATGCCAGAATCCAACATCAATCGAATGATTGACAGTCAATCCTTCTCAATATCGTTTCCTAAACTGAGGAAACTAGAACTGTCTCTTTCGCAAGTTATCAAGCTGAAGTTTGAGGTGACAGATATGCCTCCGTTCAAAAGGCTTAAAACGCTTTCCCTTCCTGGTTCAAGCCGTAAAGAAGTATCTGAGCTTCCCGAGACGTTGTCAGTGTTCAAGCTCTGCCACTCTGCGATAGAAGAGATTGAAGGGCTTGAAGGGCTTGAAGCCCTGAAGAGGCTAGATATATCTAACTGCAAAATACAAAATCTTAATGGGCTTGGCCGGTTAACCTCACTGAGAAGTTTGATTCTATCTGACTGTGATTACCTCAGTTTACCTGATCTTTCAAAGTTGAAGTCGCTGAAAGTTTTAGAGATCAGACGATGCAAAATGATCCGTCAAATTAAAGGCCTAGAAAAATTAACATCTTTGGAAAAGCTGGATATCAGTGAATGTCCAGCCGAGAACTCGGTGCAAGTACAGAAAGCGTTAAAGCATGAATTTGAATCAACAGACTCTGAAACAGAAACAAGGGATCCTCTGCAGAAAACGGTGCGCCTTCTTTCTAATAATAGAATATCGCTGTTTCTTCTGCTTTACTTGCTTTCTATTTCTGCTTTATTCTTGTGAAGAGAGACAAAGAACTGATTCTAAAACATGCAACCAAGGACAATCTTATTATAATTCCCCAACTTACTAGGAATCTCCATATGCTGTGTGTGTTCACTTCGGTGGCGAGGTTAGGGATCTTACATCCCTCACCATCCATAGCAAAAGGGCCTTTCTTAAGATAAATTTAGGCCCAAGAGACCTCATCTCAACACACTTTATCTTTTCCTTCTGCAGACAGTCGGCAAAACAGAAAGGAAAAAGAAAGTTGGATGATTATTCGTGAACGATGGATTGAATTGGGATTAGGGTTCTTTTTCATGTTTTCTTCTTCCTCTCTCCCGCTGCTCAAGCAAGTTGCTGTCCCCCGATCCACATTGCTACTCACTCACTACTTGCAAGCTTCAGTCCGTCGTTCGCCATGTCGGTCGCCATCATCTCTTCTTTCCCAGGTTCTGTCGTCCGCAAGCTTCAAGTCCTTCTCCGCAAGCTTCAAGTCCCAGCTCCATGAGGTTCAAGTCCTTCTCCAGTGCAACTGTTCACTCTAGTGCACAGTTTTCTTCTTCAGTGCCACTCAGCGGGAGGAATTTGGTGCATTGATTAACACCAGTAGTGGCAGGAGTAACGGGCCTGAACTCAAGCTCTGGATCACCAGCTAATCGCTGAAGAACAGGTAAGAGTGGTGTGGCAGTTGGTGTTTAGTTGAATGAAATCGGGCGATTTATCTATGCGTAGTTAAGCATGAGCTTGAGCTCTAGCTCTAGCTTCATATGGTAATAGTTGTACGAGTGTTCTTGCAATTGGTTGGACTATTTGAATGCCTAGTCTAGTGAGGTTGCTATGCTTTTGTGGACTGCTCGATGGAGTGTAATCATGTGGACAGGATGTTGAGCATCTTTTCGAGAAGAGTTTATCTGTAAGTATATTCTAAGGTTGGATAATGGTCACTTCGATTTTTTGAAAAAAATTAAATTAAAAAAGAGAAAAATACAATAATTAAAAATTTCAATTTTTCTAAAAATTAAAAAATTTTATTTTTTTTTGTCTAAAATAAAGTAATGAGATTGAAATCATTTTGCAATAATATCCAAACATTGAAAAATATTTTTGATTATATATTACTGAACAAAGAAAAACTAACCATAGTCCTAAAAAAAGTTTTACTAAAAAGCCTTTTTCTATATTATTAAGTTTTTGTGAAACAAACATATCCTAAAGCAAATTAAATCTGAAAATCACTGATCCAAATATAACTAGAACTAGACCCGAACTTAATGAACTCTAGTTGATCCCAAAACCAACAGACTTTTTTACTCCCATGAAAATAGAAATGAACCTAAACCCACTAAACTAACTTAAGCCCATGCTAATTAAACCTAATTAAGCATTCTAACCTAATTACTTCTGACCTCCCGCTGCCACCGTCTTCTCCAAATGGCCGTGAGCCGACGACGTTGTCGCCCTCAGCCTGACCACGCTCTAACTCCGACGGCTCTGGACTCATGGCGACGGCCAGCATGGCCGAACCACGGTAACGAGCCTCCATCATCGTCAGCCACAAAGCCCGAAATACTAAACAAAGTAAACAACGGCAGTGGCGGGGGCAGCGAAGCGACCAAACGGCCGTGCCCGTAACGCCAAACATCACAGGGACATAGCAATAGAACACAACAGTGCGGACGACTCGACTTTGGCAAAAAAAGGAGGAGACGAAAATTAGATCTCGTTGAGGCGTTTCATCGAGCGGATGGCGCGCGACACTGAACGAGGGGCTCCCGGCTGAGCCGGGACTCAAACTCGCGCAGTCCCCTTGACATACGACCCACCAGACCGACAATATCAAAACACGGGGGCGAAGGGGCCGGAGTTCGCGTGAGCCGGACGGCCGTGAGCTCCGGCCCGGCGCGCCCGAAATAGGGCAAAAACAGAGCAGTAAAGAAAGGACAAAAAAGGGGCGCCAGAGCGCTCAACCGGGGGGCCCCTACCCGGCTTGGCGACGACGCCCGGAAGCCGGTCTCAATGCGAATCGAACTATAGCCAGCCATCTCAATTTCGCTAAGCTGGGAACCACGGGAAAACGGCGGATCGAAACCGACACTCAACTCACCAAAAATCAGACGCCGTGACAGAGGGGGGCCGCAGGCTTGGTGGTACCGGCTAGGGGGCGCTGGTTTGTGTCGAAGATGGCCGAACGGCGCTCAGCCGGGGCGAATTTTCTGCTCTCTGACTCGCGGTCTCCCTCTCGGCCGGATCCCCTCTCTCTCCCCCTTTCTCTCTCCGTCCATTTCTCCCTCTGTCCGAGCCCCCAGAATCCCCCCCCCCCCCTCTACGCCCGGCAGGCGCGTATCCCCTCTGCCACCGCCAGCTCGCCGTGCCGACCTGCTTCCGACCCAAAAGGCGCGCTCCTCACTCCCCGTCCCGCCTCTGCTTCCGTCCTTCGTCCTCTTTATTTTTTTTGCGGAACGCGTGACAGCGTGTGCGAGTGGGAGTGCGTGAGGGAGAATACGAAGGAACAGGCTGGGCTTGGGGAAAAGAAAAGGAAAAGTGGGCCGGGCTGGGCCTAGGCAAAAAGAAAAGGTAGAAAAGAGGCCTGACCCTGGCCCGATCTCGCTTTTTTTTAAATAATAATTTTTTAATCAATTAGTTAATTTTTTATTTTTATTTTTTCCATTTTTTAAATTTTTTCTTATAAATTATATACATTGTAATGTAAATGCTCATAATGTTTATATACTATGCAATTCTAGTGAAAATTATTTTTGTTTAGGGGTTAAAAATTAATTCCTAATTTTTTATACAATTAAATCCTATATGAACAAGAAAAATTTAGGAGTCAACATTACGATTTGTATTATTTTATCTTAATTGATGAGGACTATCACAAAGGCACAAATTTCAATTACTAGATTTTTAAGTAGATGAATGCTAAGTGACTTGGTGCATTAGTATATTTTTCTTCAAGCGGGAGATTGTTGGCGAGTGAATTAGGGGCTTTCTTTGTCTTTTCTATTAGTTTTGCTTTTAGGTTAAAAGTTACACTTTACATCAGCCATAGTCAAATGCTAGCTGTCAATGGGCTGAAAAAGAAAATAGAGAGAAAAGAAAAAAGAGAGAAAAAAAGTGAGTTTTTTCTTTGAGAACTCTATTTGTGCTTTGAAATAGACTGGTCTTACGAAAGATCATGTTGTATTTCAACTTTATTCAAAGTCTGGTAGATTTGCAAAGTGTCTCTGTGCGAAAACATAGTCCAGGTTTGAATGAACTTCAATAATAAATTTTCTGTCGTGTTCTTTTGATTATTTTATTTTATTATTATATTTAGTCTTGGTGGACTATTTTTTTGCATTATTTTTTTTTGAAATCGACACGTGATTTCCTAACATAGTGTTGGCAAAGAGCAGCCAAGAGGAGTAACCCATGGAACGTGGGGTGACGCAACGAGCACGCTGCTAATGGAAGGCGAGGATTTATTTGGACAGGTGGGGAAGCGATGAGCTCATCAAGTGATGGCTCAGTCCAAAGATTCGAGAGGAGATGATTGTTCCGGCCGTGTAGGGTCAAAACGACTATTGTGAAGGGGGGTTTCAAAAACGAATTGGCTTTGGCCTCGTTTGGTTCAGCATTCCCAAGGAGCTTTCAACCCCGAAAGCCCCTTGGGAAAAATTTTAGGTGTTTGGTTCAGCATTTGGAGGTGTCCTTAGCCAAATGCTAGCATTTGGAATGCTGTGGAATGCTAAAAGCCCAAAGTAGGTTCAGACCTGCTTTGGGCTTTCAGCATTTTCGGAATGCTATTATGAGCTTTAATGAGTTTCTTTCTTTCCAATATTGCCCTTATTAATAGTCATTAATTCCCCTTTTTCCCTCAAAACATTGTTCATCTCCTTCCTCGGACTTCCACCGCGAAACTGCCGGTGCTCAGCTGGCGGGCGGCGCTCAGCTATAGGCGGCCGGATCTGACCGCCGGAGGGTCGGATCTGGCCGCTGGGAAGCCTCACCTGAGGTCGAGCGACCTCGGGCGTCGCCTGGGCAGCTCAACCTCAAGCAATGTCACCTGAGGCCGCGTGACCTTAGGCGGCATCGCCTGAGGCTACGCGCGTTGCCTGAGGCCGCGCGCGTTGCCTTAGGCCGCACGACCTCAGGCGACCGGGTTGCGTGGCCTCAAGCGCGACCCAGGCAGCGTCGCCTAAGGTCGCACAGCGCAAGCAGTGCCGCTTGAGGTCGCGCAGCCGCCTCCACCCACCGCCACCGCCACCGCCACTGCCACCGCCAGCTACCGCCTCCCCACCACTACCGAGCTACTCCAACCACCATTTTCCCCTCCACGCAATTGCTGCATCTCCCCTTCCCTTTTCTTTTCTTTTCTTTTCTTTTTTCTTTTCACTTGAAAGGGGCTTTGCAAAATATACACAAAAATGAGTTTCCAAACACACTAGCATTCACAAAATGCCCATTCAGTCAAAAATACTTGGGGAAATGGCTTTGCATTTCTCCAAAGTTGAACCAAACGGGCTCTTTGACGGCAGCAATGATTGGTTAGTATGTAAGATTAACGGAGAAACAGGCGAGAAAATGATAAACATTCCTTGCATGTTGTCCTCTCCTATCCTTGGGCTGTTCATCTAATAATTCACTTTCAATATGAAGCGAGATAAACTGCCTAAACAGGTCATACTCTTGCTATTTCCTCGTATTGCCAAGACTGCCCTCTGCTCTGCTTTCTTTTCTTTTCTGTTTCGCATGCTCTCACTCTCTGGTCCCAAGTGAAACTCTTGGTCGATTGTTGACTAGATGGCCCATATGTTGACTTAGTTTCATGTCCCCAGTAAGGCTAGAGCGATGAGGTTAGTTGAGGTTTAATGGTACGCACAAAAATGGATCAACTTAGAAGGAGAAAATCAATCGAGTAATGTTGAGTGGCCTTGAAAATTTCTTTAGAGATTGGAGGGACTCAAAAGTGCCTGTCATCTTCATCGGTCCAAGATTGTTTTGATCCAGGCCCTAGGTATCGAAATCAACATGCCTCTAATCATGAATGTGAGGAACGAATGCAAAAATCGTGCAGGCTAGGTGTTCTTGGTTAGGGATTGAATTATAGTGTTAGTGGCAAATTTGGTCCCTAATTTTTTTTATAAAAAAAACGCACAATCTTACCACCAAAATTTAGATGTCAACAACCATGTTCACATTCTAGTAGTTATCAATGAGGAAATAAGTGTTGAAAAAGATTTGCACAATCATTTGCTATTTAATATAAAGGCACATTTAATGAGAGTACTTGAATGGTCACAGGCAATTAATTATAATAAAAGGTAAGTCTTTAAGATGAAGAGATCAAATTAAATATTTCATAGTAAGTAGTAAGTGTATGCTTGGGTAGCTCCTAGGTGGAGCACTTTTTCAAATGAGAGGTGATTCTTTGGAAATATTTTGTTATTATGCATTTATATAGATAAATTGTTATTTTACAATATTGAATTGGGATTTTAAATATGTGAAACTATAGAAAAGGTACACATTAATTATTTTCCTCCACCTTATTTTTTTTATAAAGCCATCGACTTTAGTAACTATGAATTGGAAGTTGCACCCGCTGTGAAGTTGCCTTGACATGTTTTTTTGGTGTCGAATGAAATTAAGAGTTTTTGTCCGTGAATTTTTCAATTAAACTCCGTGAGCCACGCAATACAAACCTCCAAAATGGTATCTCTAACTAACGAAAGTGGCATCGGGTTTCATCGTTTATATCATATAATTAAATATCCATTTTTCCTTTTTCTAATGTAATGCACAGGTTCTCCTTTCGTAAATTTTTGAGGGAGGATGATTTGGTGGAGAAACTTTTCACATTAATAATGTAATAAAAGCTCTTCCCATCACTGAATGTATTATTATTACTGCCAAAAGGTCCGATTGAAAGCCCTCTAATTGCAATCGAGAGCCGCAAGGCTTTATCCGAAATTGCCTTGAAGTATTTCAACAGGGTCAGCGGCGTTGACTTTGCTAAGTGCGAGTGCGGATTGAGTTCCTATGGCAAGCTCAGAGATAGGCTCAAGCACCAGCAATATTACAGGAAGTGAGTTTCAAGTATTCCTGAGTTTTAGAGGGCTAGATACTCATCATGGGTTCACTAGCAGCCTCTATCATGCCTTGGTAGATGCCGGGATTCGTGTTTTCATCGATGATGAAGAGCTTCGACTGGGTGAAAGAATTAGTGACAACCTTCTACAAGTGATCAACGATTCCAAGCTCTACATACCTATTTTTTCGAAAAACTACGCTTCAAGTCAGTGGTGCCTCCGCGAGCTTGCGAAGATGGTGGAGAACACCTCTAAATCTAAAGAAGATGAGAAGAAGGTCATATTGCCCATCTTCTATGATGTGAATCCATATGACGTGAAGCTGAAAACCATGTTGTATGGAAAGGCCATATCGAAATTAAAGCAAGAGATGGAGGATCAGAAGAAGTTCAGCTCCAAGGACGTAGAGACGTGGTGCCAAGCTCTTAAAGAAGTTGGCGGCACCAAGGGGTGGGAACTAGAGAAATATTCAGGGTAACAATCTAACCATAATTTTTAAAATTATTTTGTACAATCAAGCCACGGTTCTCATAAAAATTCACCAATTATAGTCCGACTCTAATTTCCCTAAATTTAAACAAAAAGTTTCAAAATTTTATTTTTTTTATTTTAAGTCATGAGATTTCCAAATTTTTCTGACCTAATGGGGTCGTTATGATTTTGTTTTTCACCTAATATTCCTCATATAAAAATTTGGCTTTGCTTCTTTCTTTATACTAATTTGATCCATGTATGTCTTAAGATTTTTATTGCATACTAATTTGGCTTTGATTAGGAACTTTGCCTTCGCGAAGTTCTTTTCCACGTCGAAAGAAGTGAGCAAATTTGCTATCACAATAGTTCGTCAAACGTTTACATTTTTATTCTTCCACTTTTTTTTGCCAGCAATTTTGATTTTCCTACTTGATATAAAGATCAAACATATCTCTTGTTCTATTCCTTTAACTTAAACTTGTAATGGATGTTGAAGTTTGTAATTCATCATGTTCCCAAAGCTTTTAGGGGTAATGTTGTGTGACATCCCAAATTTTCAGTCATGTTTTCTACTGAATAAATCGGGCATTTCATTGATGCGCTTATAGGGCTGTTCTCAGAGCTGATCACTCTCAAGATAACTAGACTATCTGGGGAAAACCATTAAGGAATTTGAAGACAATAGACTTGAGAATTCGACCAGGAATCGGCTATTCGACCGTGCTTATCTTTAAAGGCCATTACGGCACAGTTAAAAAAATTGATTTGAGATCAGAGATAGGTTGGTTCGACTAAGATGTGTGGCTAATCGCGAGTGACACCACTAAATTGGAAAATTCTCAGCTGCCGACACTAGACTGATTTTCTTATTATTTTGGTACCCTGTGTCCGTATTTGAATCATCGAGATTTTCACGACAATCGAGAGTTGCCAATGTGTCGAGTAGGTTCATTGTGACTCGAAGAAAATCGACTACGGGTCATTTGCACTGAAAAGTTTTTGAAAGTTACTTGGTAGCCTAGGTCACGCTAAAAACGCGCCGAATGAAAATTAACCGCAAATTCGAGTTCGATTTTAGAAATTGAAGATTCTGTCATGTCACAATAAATTTTAGGAGCGTCGACTCAGTCTCAAAAGATTTTTTTAAAACCTGAGACTTTTTGGGAAAAAGTCGTCCTATGGCCGTTTTTGTCTAGAAAAAGGCAGTGATCGTTTTCAATTGTGCAATTGGGAAGCAAGAGTGATCAATTGGTGAGGAAAAATACCAATTTGATAATTGAGGTGTTAACGAAATTTATTAGGGCCAAATTGGCTTGATTTAAGCAAGATCAAGTGTCCAATTGAGCCAAAAGGCAGTGATTTTGGACCATTTCAAGGTTGAAAGGGGGAGCATTGGTGGCTCATTGAGGGCCAAGAAAGCCATACTTGGCCATGGATGAGTGAAGGGAACAAGATAGAAGAAAAACAAGGCAAATGGAGCCCTTGTCCCCCTTGTTCTCTCTCTCTCCTTCCTCTCTCCCACACCAGCTGGCCAAGCATCCCTCAGCCCCTTTACTCTGCCATTTTCGCACATCAACAGCTGAGGAAGAACCAGCAAGTTGCCGGAAGCAACCACGCCACCGCCGAACTGCTCGCCGCCGCCATTCACCGCTCGCGCACGCACTTTGCACCCTCCGCCTCCACCGAGTGACCCTGACAGCATTCTTGTCTCGCTGTCCTAGCTACTAGTTTGTGCGTGGTGAAGCTCAACCGGAGCTGTCCAACTCGCCTCCGACCGCCGTGAGTGCCCGCCATGGCCTGGTTTGGCCCTTTCACCCTTTCCCGATCAATTCCCGCTCTAAACCAACCTTGTTCCCCTCTGTTTCAGCCAAGAATAGAATAGAAACCAGTGGGTTTTCAGTGGTGCTTTAGGCCCATTTTGAGGTGGTTCCGAGCCTCGGTTGTTAGGCCCGCCTTGAGGAAAGTCGAGCGCCACAACGTTTCTATCGTTTTGCACCGAACTGCTCATTAAACAAGTGAGTTTTACTCACTAAACCTCACTTAGTAGGTTAATGATGCTTATGGGTTGGTTATATTTAATTAAAAACAATTAGGTGGATAGATTAGAGTAGAGTAATTAAATTAGTGATTTACCTATGCATGTTAGACAAATGGTTAATGTAATTAACGAGTAAATAGGTTCTATTATTTATTGAATGAACCTCGGAATTTTTCCGAGTCCGTTTCGACTTCCCATTAGGCATTACGAGCCTAAGTTGGATTTTTGGCATTTATTTAATAATTTTCGTAATTATTTAATTAATTAATTTTCAGAAATTAGACTGGGATAGTCGGTGACCAGAATTTTATGTTGATTGCAATGGTGCTCTCTATTTATTTAATTGAGTACCTGTTTGTGCAATTTGTGTGAAATTGTGTGGGTGGGTATTTTATTCCAAAAATTGGATAATTTTGGTAATTAATGGGAAAAATTACCGGGCGTCGGTTTATAGCGCCAAAAGTCTATTTTGGGGACTGCTGAAAATAGTGGGAGGTTCAAAAGTGAAAACCTTGTATTTTGGCTAAGGCCAACCATGTACCCACACACGTGTACTTTTATTGGGTATGATAAAAATGGAAAATTGATTATGCAATATATCACGCTGGCTCAATGACTAAAGATGTCGTCTCGGAGAAAGGCGTTATATTATGTCGGCTCGATGACTAAGCATGTCGTCTCGGAGAAAGCGTTATATTATGTCGGCTCGATGACTAAGCATGTCATCTCGGAGAAAGACATTATATTTTCTCGGCTCGGTGACTCGGTATGTTGCCTCGGAGAGAGATATTGTGTTATATCGGCTCGGTGACTTGATATGTCATCTTGGAGAATAAATAATATACTTTGTCGGCTCGATGATTCAGTATGTCATCTCGGAGAAAGACATTGTATCGCTTTAGCTTGGTGACTTGATATGTCATCTCGGAGAATAAGTAATATTGAATGTACCGACCAGGAGAATGTCGTGGTGACATGTAACTGACTAGGACGATTGATCGATGTTTCGATCTGTACTGTTTGATAGGGTGCCTATTCGAACTGCATTGAATTGCAGGTGAAATCTGAGACCAAGGTAAGTGCTCTAACCCGTGTTGTGCATAGGCAGCCCTTATGGCGTATTGACCTTCTAATTGGGTCTTAGGGGGTAGAACTCATTGAGACGTTATCTCATCCCGTTGTGGGATAATATTTCAAGCCCCTAGATGGCAACACCTCCACCTCCTCGTCCTCCCATGCATTTTGATATACCCAAAGAGATCACCGAGATAAGATATCACTTTCCGATGCACCCCCACCCTGAAGGATTGGAATATGTATTGGTGGAATCCATTGTCTGGGTTGACGTGAATGAACCCAATAAGGTGCCCCATAAGTACCGATCGTGGTATCGCCACTACCATGATGGGTGAAGAGAGGGTCCTATATCGGAGGACGATGTACCTTTGTATGTCTTAGAGGTAGCATTTGGTAAGGGGACTGCAGATCCTAAGGATGGATTAGTGGTGGATGCAAAGGATCCCAAGCTCGGCAATCCTGAATCTTAGGTATACTCTGACGTGAGTTCCAACTGGAGTGTCGAAGGAGGAGTAATCGAGGAAAAGGAGGAGGAACCTGAAGAGGACCCTGAAGAAGAACCTGAGGAGGAGTCAAAAGAGGACCCCGAGGAGGATCCGGAGTATGATCCGAATGAGAATTGGGACCCCATCCTATTTTGTAAATCCTGAGATGTGAACTGATGTATGACAGATCAGACTTTTGTGAATAGTATTGTAATATATACCATGTGGTTTGCATTGTATAAAAGTGTGGTTGTGATTTTTCATGGGTGAAAAAAATAACCCTACTTTTTTTATCCCATTGTTTTATTGTCTGGGGATTTTATATTTGCCTCCGCATGCGTATTATAAATGAAAGGGTCGGCGATGCATCCTGAGACGTCGCTATTAAACGACCAGGTGAAGGATGAGCGCGCATTCGAGGATCGGGGCGTAACATCCCCCTTTTGTGGTATTAGAGCAAAGGTTAAGATTGGAGTGATAAGGAGCAATGGTTCATGGGATAGTAGTAGGAAGGCCTTTAAATTCATGCTGGTGCATGTTTGCGTTAGCTTAGTGCTAGAATTGCTTGTTGTTTGGATCGCTCTGTTTCTAATTCGATGTGGAATTGGAAGCAGGTTTCAGTAGATAAAGCTGAGCCATGAGCGATCAGGAGCAAAGAACTCCTAACAAGAGGATCATTCGTGCCACGACTCGGGGTAGAACACCAACCAGGGTCAGTACCCGAGGAGGCCGAGGTCGAGTGCCAACTCAAGCTAGCGCGAGTGGAATGGCACCACCTATGGTGGATGCCGGGGTAGCAGCCCTTGGTGATCCCAGAATTTAGGGGATTATGTAGGCGCTAAAGGCCTTGAGAGATGTCATGGCACAACAGACCCTGAATCAAGCTACTGCTACTGCTGCACCTGTCGCCGCACCTGTTGTCGTGCCTGCAAAAGTTCAACTTGAAAATATTTTGGCACAAAGAGAAATGCCAATCCATAAGCTAGTGGAGCAATTTCTGAAGTTGAGTCCACCGAGATTCACGGGCACTGGAGACCCCGAGGCTGCCTCACTATGGATACAGGATTTGGAGAAAACCTTTGCACTCCTGATGTGCACCGAAGCTGAGAAGGTAACCATGGCCGTCTACCAGTTACAGGGCAGTGCCAATATCTAGTGGAGATCCGCCAAAGACACAATATTTCCTGAAGGTGTGATCCCACTGTGGGATGCCTTCCTCAGAGCTTTCAACGATCAATATTTTTCGGGCATGGCCTGAGAACAAAAGATGGAGGAGTTCAAGCACCTTCGTCAAGGATCTATGTTGGTGGACCAATATGGGGTCAAATTTACTGAGCTTTCACAGTATGCCTCAAGATTGGTCGAGGACCTAGAAAAGAAAGCTTGAAGATTCAAAAATGGTCTTCGTTCGGAGTTGAAATAACCTCTGCTGCCGTTAGACCTGACAAATTATCGAGAAGTCTATCATTGAGCTTAGATGATAGAAAGAGGTTTGAATAAACAAGCTGCCTCATCTGGATTGAGGTTCAGCTCTCACAGAGAAAGTATTCGTCATGGGAAGAGGCCCATGCCTGGAGGCAAATTCCAAGTCCCACCAAATAGGAGAGGTGGAGTTGGCAACCTGTGCCAAATAGGAATGAAGTGTGTCATTTTTGTGGAAGACGACATGGGTTAGCCCCATGCCAAGCTAGGCCGGGAGCATATTTTGAATGTGGCCAACAGGGCCACATAGCCATAAATTGTCCTAGAAGGCCAAGAGGACAACCACAGTTATCGCCGCCGCTGCAAATGGGATAGATAAGAGGGTATTGACCCTCAGAACATGTCACAAAGAGGACAGTTGAGACCTCCAGTTCAGGGGTATAGTTTATGCTATCACATAAGGTCAGACAGAAGCTGCGCCTATGGTTTTGCTGAATGACCATCCTGCTTATACTTTGTTTGATCCGGGAGCAACCCATTCCTTCATTGCCGAGCAATATGTTAAGTTGTTAGGATTGAGTCTTATATTGTTTGAGTCGGCAGTTTGCATATCTACACCATTGAAGGATAAAGTTATTGCTAATTTGGGTTGTTCTTGTTGCAAGTTAGAGATTGGTGAGTGAGAGGGGAAAATAGATTTATTAGTCCTAGCCATGTATGATTTCGATTTAATTATTGACATGGACTTGCTCACCAAGCAACGAGCTAAAATGGACTGCTATCGCAAGGCGATTCAATTTAACCTGTTAGAGGGTGAGAGCTTTGAGTTTATCAGAAGTCGAGGAGGTCCCTCGATTGTCTTGATCTCATCACCAGAGGAAACTCGTTTGTTAGACGAGGGTTGTCAAGGGTACTTGGCAACTGTCGTGGATACGACAGTTAATGAGCTAAAAATGGAAGACATTGTTGTAGTGCAAGAATTTCCTGATGTCTTTCCAAAGGAATTGCTAGGACTTCCATCAAAGAGAGAGAGAGAGAGAGAGAGTAATCGAGCTAGCACCCAGGACAGAGCCAATCTCTAAGGCTCCTTACCGAATGGCGTTATATGAGTTGAAGGAACTGAAATTGCAGATGCAAGAGTTATTGGATAATGGATTTATGAGATAGCTAGTATAAACACCTAGAGGGGGGGTGAATAGGCGCACAAACAATTTGTCGAAATACGGAAGCAATTCTTAACAAAATGAAGTACGATCGAGGTAGAGAGAAAGAGAATTGAACACAGGATTTATAGTGGTTCGGCTTATTCCAAGCCTACGTCCACTCTTCCGCACTGACAGCCCACCGGCTGGATTTCACTATGATCAAAAGAGAAGTTACAGCACAGCTTTGCCTTGATTCCACAGTGTAGAAGTTCTACTACACCTTCTCAAGGTTCCTCACAAATATAGACTCTCTTTTGTATACAAGTATTCGCTCAAAGGATTTGTCTAAACAAAAAGGAGCTTCAGACTTTGGAATTCATCTATCGCGCACTCCTCGAACAACCAAGACCGTCTTCCTTATATACTCCTTTATGTCATCATACCCGTTGGCACTTACCAAAGGAATTCCTCCAATCTACCCGTTGGACGGAATCAATTAGGAAGATTGTTCGAGCTATTAAAGGAACGTGCTGATAGCTCATCAATCATGTTCGCCCATACAATCAGGATCTCGGTTTCCATAAGTAGAACCTTCCAATAATATTTAGACAATCATCGAATCTTCAATCATTGAATCAATCTTGATCAATCAAAGGATTCTGATACGTCTTCTCCAGCCACGAGATCTTCTCCAGATGATAAGGTTAAATCCTTAATGGAACATCCAGTTCTGGATAACATTTTTTCAACAGATTAGAGACTGCCAATGAGGATAGACTTTGAGTCTTGAGTCTGGCTGTCCGGAAGTCTTCAGACTTTAAATATCAGAGTCTGCAAGCCTTCAGACTAGACTGATAGAAAAGTTTTTGTCAGCTTCAAAATACTTCAAGAGGATTTCTCCAACAATTTATTCGTCCTAGTGCATCACCTTGGGGAGCACCATTTCTGTTTGTAAAGAAGAAAGATGGTTCGTTGCGTCTATGCATTGACTATCGATAACTCAATCAGGTAATGATCAAAAATAAGTATCCACTCTCAAGGATCGATGATTTGTTCGATCAGTTGCAAGGAGCGTCAATATTCTCAAAGATTGACTTGATGACAAGATATCATCAGCTGAGAATTAGGAAGGAGTACATTCCTAAGTCATCATTTCGTACTCGGTATGGTCATTACGAGTTCACAGTGATGCCATTTGGGTTGCGAATGCTCCAGCTGCCTTCATGGATTTGATGAACAGAGTATTCAAGGAATATCTGGATCAGTTTGTGATTGTGTTCATTGATAATATTCTGATATATTTGAGAAGTGACGAAGAGCACAAGAATCATCTGAGATTAGTGCTACAAAAGCTTAGAGTCCATCAATTGTACACTAAGTTTAGCAAGTGCGAGTTTTAGTTGACTCGTGTTGCTTTCTTAGGGCATGTGATTTCAGGTGAAGGAATTTCTGTGGACCCGAGCAAGATAGAAGCCGTGATCAATTGTCCAAGACCGACTATTGTGACAGAAATCAGAAGTTTTCTGGGTTTGGCAGGTTATTACCAATGGTTTGTGGAAGGGTTCTCATCTTTAACATCGCCTTTGACAAGACTCCTAAAGAAGGAAGAAAAGTTTGTGTAGACAGACAAGTGCAAGCGTGGTTTTCAAGAGCTAAAGGAAAAGCTGACTACCACACCTGTGCTGATTATTCCATCTAGTCCTGGAGGATTTGAGATCTACAGTAATGCGTCATTCATAGGATTGGGTTGTGTGCTGATACAACATGGTAGAGTTGTTGCATACGCCTCCTGTCAATTGAAACCTCATGAATAGAACTATTCGACGCATGACTTAGAGCTCGCAGCAATTATTTTTGTCCTAAAGATTTGGAGACATTATCTGAGTGGAGAAAGATTCCAAATCTTCACGGACCATCAAAACCTCAAGTACCTGTTCTCTCATAAAGAGTTGAACATGAGACAATGCAGATGGATGGAATTGCTGAAGGACTACAACTGTGATATCTTATATCACCCGGGAAAGGCGAATCAAGTTGTAGATGTTTTGAGTCGAAAGTCTTCAGTCACTCATATACTGATTAAGGAGTGGAACCTAATCAAGAGAGCTCGAGATTCGGTATTCAAATTTGAGGTAGGCCACCTTTCAAGTCTTATGGCCACCCTTAGAATTGAACCGAATGTCCAGATCAGGATCAAGTTACTCCAACCGACATATCCAGATGTACAGAAGATTCTTCAGGAGGTCACTGAGAAAAGAAATGCTAACTTTCAAATTTTTAATAATGGAACACTAAGGTTCCGAGGACGTTTGGTTGTACCTAACAATGTGGAGCTTAGAGAGGATATTTTATCTGATGTGCATCGTAGCAGTTACAGCATTCATTCCGGAAGTAATAAGATGTATCATAATCTATGTTAACACTATTAGTGGTTAGGTATGAAGGCGGACAGCGCCAAACATGTCACCAAGTGTTTGACATGTCAGCAAGTAAAAGCTCAACATTGTAAGCTGGGAGGACTTCTGCAATCTCTCGCGATCCCGTAATGGAAATGGGAGCATATCACAATGGATTTCGTGACCAGACTACCAAGGAGTCAAATAGGAAATGATTCGATTTGGGTGGTAGTCAACAGACTAACGAAGTCGGCTCACTTCATTGCAGTACGAAAGGACCTCAGTTTGGATAGTTATGCAGACCTGTATGTGCGTCAAGTAATTCGAATGCATAGAGTGCCGGTTACGATAACCTTAGATCGAGATCCCAGGTTTACCGCCACCTTTTGGAAAAGCTTGCAAAGTGCTCTAGGTACAAACTTCAGTACAGTACGGCTTATTATCCTCAAATGGATGGCCAGTCTGAGAGGACAATTCAGACCCTCAAGGACATGCTGAAAGCTTGTGTACTAGACTTCAAAGGAAGTTAGGAAGATCAGCTTTACCTAGTGGAATTTGCCTGCAACAGTAGTTATCAATAGAGCATCCAAATGGTTCCATTTAAAGCGTTGTATGGTAGAGTGTGCAAAACACCGGTGTGTTGGGATGAAGTTGGGGAGAGGAAGATCACAGGCCCAGAGTTGGTCCAGCTGTTAGTGGATGCCGTGGCAATAATCAGAGGCAAATTAAAGACGGCACAAAGCAGACAGAAAAGTTATGTAGATAAGCACCGGAGATTATTGGAATTCCAAGTTGGTGATCACGTTTTTCTAAAGGTGTCACCAATGAGGGGAACTTCGCGCTTTGGAAAGAAAAGAAAACTGAGTCCGAGGTACGTAAGTCTATTTGAGATTCTTGAAAGAATTGGGACTTTAGCGTATTGTCTTGTGTTGCCGCCGAGATTGGTGCAAGTGCATGACATCTTTCACGTATCGATGTTAAGGAAATATGAGCCTGACTCAACCCACGTGCTCAATTTTGAAGAATTGGACATGGATGACCGAATGTCATACATTGAAAGCTCGGTTCAGATCATGGACATAAAAGAACAAGTACTGCGTACAAAGACCATTCAATTGGTCAAAGTGGTCTGGCAACACCACGGTACTGAAGGAGCAACGTGGGAGACTAAAGAGTCGATAAGACAATTGTAACCCCACATCTTGGCTTAAGTATTGTAATGGTTTAAATTTCGATAACAAAATTTTTATAAGAGGGGAAGAGTTGTGATATCCCAAATTTTCAGTCCTATTTTCTACTAAATAAATCGGGCATTTCATTGACGCGCCTATAGGGCTGTTCTTAGAGCTGATCACTCTCAAGATAACTAGACTATCTGAGGAAAACCATTAAGGAATTTGAAGGCAATAGACTTGAGAATTCGACCAAGAACTGGCTATTCGATCATGCTTATCTTTAAAGGTCATTACAACATAGTTAAAAAAATCGATTTGAGATCAAAAATAGGTTGGTCTGACTAAGATGTGTGGCTAATCGTAGGTAACACCACTAAATTGGAAAATTCTCATCGGCCGACACTAAACTGATTTTCTTATTGTTTTGGTACATTGTGTTCGTATTTGAATCATCGAGATTTTCACGACAACCGAGAGTCGCCAATGTGTTGAGTAGGTTCATTGTGGCTCGAAGAAAATCGACCACGGGTCATTTGCATTGAGAAGTTTCTGAAAGTTACCCGGTAACCTAGGTTACGCTAAAAACGCGCCGAATGGAAATTAACCGCGAATTCGAGTCTGATTTCAGAAATTGAAGATTCTATCATGTCGCAATAAATTTTAGGAGCATCGACTCAGTCTCAGAAGATTTTTCTGAAACCCGAGACTTTTTAGAAAAAAGTTGTCCTATGACCGTTTTTGTCCAAAAAAAAGGCAGGGATCGTTTTCAATTGCATAATTGGGATGCAAGAGGGATCAATTGGTGAGGGAAAATACCAATTTGATAATTGAGGTGTTAACGGAATTTATTAGGGCCAAATTGGCTTGATTTAAGCAAGATCAAGTGTCCAATTGGGGAAGAAATGTTGCAAATTCGTATGCCCCCTATTCCCTATGGTTTTGGACCATTTCAAGGTTGCAACGGGGAGTATCGGTGACTCATTGAGGGCGAAGGAAGCCATACTTGGCCATGGATGAGTCAAGGGAAAAAGATAGAAAAAAAAAACAAGGCAAGTGGAGCCCTTGTCCTCCTTGTTCTCTCTCTCTCTCTCTCTCTCTCTCTCTCTCTCTCTCCTTCCTCTCTCCCACACCAGCCGGCCAAGCATCCCTCAGCCCCTCTACTCTGCCATTTTCACACATTAGCAGCTGAGGAAGAACCAGAAAGCCATCGGAAGCAGCCACGCCACTGCCGGACTGCTCGCCACCACCGTTCACCGCCCGGAATTTTATGCTGATTGAAATGGTGCTCTCTATTTATTTAATTAAGTACCTGATTGTACAAATTGAGTGAACTTGTGTGGATGGGTATTTTATTCCAAAAATTAGATAATTTTGGTAATTAATGGGAAAAATTACCAAGCATCGGTGTACAGCGCCAAAAATCTATTTTGGGGACTGCTAAAAATAGTGAGAAGTTCAAAAGTGAAAACCTTATATTTTAGCTAAGACCGGTCGTGTACCCACACGTGTATTTTTATTGGGCATGATAAAAATGGGAAATTGATTATGCAATATATCATGCTGGCTTGATGACTAAGGATGTCGTCTTGGAGAAATGCGTTATATTATGTCAGCTTGATGACTAAGCATGTCATCTCGGAGAAAGACATTATATTTTCTTGGCTCGATGACTCGGTATGTCGCATCGGAGAGATATATTGTGTTATACCGGCTCGATGACTTGATATGTTATCTTGGAGAATAAATAATATACTTTGTCGGCTCGATGATTCGGTATGTCATCTCGGAGATAGACATTGTATTGCTTTAGCTTGGTGACTTGATATGTCATCTCGGAGAATAAGTAATATTGAATGTATCAACCGGGAGAAGGTCGTGGTGACATGTAATCGACTAGGTCAATTGATCGATATTTCGATCTGTGGTGTTTGATTGGGTGCCTATTCGAACTGTATTGAATAGTAGGTGGAATCTGAGGCCAAGATAAGTCCTCTGACTCGTGTTGTGCATATACAGCCCTTATGGTGTATTGGTCTTCTAATCGGGTCTCAAGGGGTAGAACTCATTGAGACGTTGTCTCACCCCTTTGTGGGATAATATTTTCAAGCCCCTAGATGACAGCACCTCCACCTCCTCGTCCTCCCATGCATATTGATATACCCAAAGAGATCACCGAGATAAGATATCACTTTTCGATACAGCCCCACCCTGAAGGATTGGAATATGTACTAGTGGAATCCACTGTCTAGGTTGACGTGAATGAAACCAGTAAGGTGCCCCATAATTACTGATCATGGTATCGCACTACCATGACGGGCGAAGAGAGGGTCCCATATCGGAGGGCGATGTACCTTTGTATGTCTTAGAGGTAGCATTCGGTAAGAGAACTGCAGATCCTAAGGTTGAATCGGTGGTGGATGAAAAGGATTCCAAGCTCGGCGATCTTGAATCCCCGGTATACTCTTACGTGAGTTCCAGCTGGAGTGTCGAAGAAGGAGTAATCGAGGAAGAGGAGGAGGAACCTGAAGAGGACCCTGAAGAAGAACCTGAGGAGGAGTCAAAAGAGGACCCCGATAAGGATTCGGAGTATGATCCGGATGAGGACTGAGACCCCATCCTGTTTTGCAAACCCTGAGATGTGAATTGATGTGTGATAAATCAAACTTTTGTGAATAGTATTGTAATATATACTATGTGGTTTGCATTGTATAAAAGTGTGGCTATGATTTTTTAGGTGTGAAAAAAAATGGCCCTACTTTTCTATCCCATTATTTTATTGTTTTTGGATTTTATATCTACCTCTGCATGTGTATTATAAATGAAAGGGTCGGCTATGTGTCCTGGGACGTTACTATTAATCGACTAGATGAAGGATGGGGACGCGTTCGAGGATCGGGGTGTGACATTTTGAATTTGTATATATTCTAAACTTGGTCATGCTTCTAGTTGGTCAACATGCAAATTTTTTGCCTTTTTGCAATTCAAACTGTTCAACTTTGTGGCAACCATGGGGATCTTATAAAGTCCATTGTTAAGGAGGTGGTGACCAGGCTCAAGACAAGACAAAGACAAGTGACCAAAGATTCAGTTGGAATGGAGGATCAAATAATAGTCATAAATAATTTATTAAACATCGATTCCGGTGGCATTCGGCTCATTGGAATTTACGGGATGGGTGGCATCAGTAAAACAACATTTGCCAATATTATCTTCAACCAACTATGTCCTCGCTTTGGGAAAAACTACAGCTTTCTTGAAGACGTGAGGGAAATGGCAAAAGCCAAGGGCCCGTTAGTCAAGTTGCAAAGAAAATTATTGTCCGACATCTCCCATTCTGGATTGGATCTTAACATTGATAACTTGGATTGGGGGATCACTATGATTGGACAAATAATTTGCAACAAGAATATGCTAATTGTATTGGATGATGTCGATGAGGACAACCAAATCCAAAAACTAATTGAAGTGAACTCTTTGTGTTCTGGTACTAGGATACTTGTTACCATTAGGGACAAAAGTGTTATAAAAATCAAGGGATTTAAGTATAAAATCTTGTGTTACGAAATGGAGGGGTTGAACAAAAAAGATGCACTCCAACTTTTTATTAGGCATGTTTTTTTATGATAGCTCTCCTCCTACCAATTATTACACTCTTTCCGAAGGCATTGTCTCAACTACAGGTCGACTACCTTTAGCTCTTACAGCTATATGGGAAGAGATGCTAGAGAAGCTAAGGGAAACACCTCATAGGGATGTGTTGGGAAAGCTAAGGATTAGTTATGATGCCTTAGAGCTGGATCAACAACACATATTTTTCGATGTTGCATGCTTTTTCATTAGTTGGAAAAAGGCTTATCTGATCTACCAGTGGAAATATTGTGGGTTTAAGGCAGAGTATGCTATTCACGTCGTTATTAATAGGTGCAAGATAAAGGTTTCAGAAAAAGATGAAATTTGATGCATGATCAATATAGAGATCTCGGAAGGGCAATTGTTGTACAAGACTGTACTAGGTTGTGGAATGAAGATGGCATAATTTGCGAATTAAGATCAATAGAGGTGAAGTATGACCAAATTCGAATAGAAAATTACTTACCATGTTCTTAATTGAGGATTTAATCACGTTTTTGAATTGGGAGCTTCTTTGGGTGTGTTTGTTTGTGTTTCTATTCAAAAATTGTTCCGAGAAACAGAAATAGAAAAAACTATTTCTATTCTGGGGAACAATTTTTGACCAGAAAAACGCATTTGGTAAACTTGTTCCGGGAATAAAAAATGAATAGAAACACGTTTGGTAAATGTGTGTTCTTTTTTTGTTTCTTTTAATTTTTTAATATTTTTATTTTATTTTCCTTTTTTTCTTTCTTTTTTCTTTATTTCTTTATTTTCTTCTTTTGGCCAGTTGCCGACCTCGGCCACGGCCGGCGATCGGCTGACGAGGGCCGGCGGCCTCACCCAGCCACGGCGAGGCTCGCCGGCCCCCAGCGAGGCTGAGGTCGCCTAGCCACCGACGAGGCTTGGCCTCACCGAGGGGCCGGTGATGCTTCGGCAAGGTCGCCGACCCTCGACAACCGGTCGCCAGCCACGGCCGAGGCCGGTGATTGGCCAAAGAAAAAAGAAAAAAAAAAGAGAAAGTGTTTCTTGTGTTTTTGTTCTTTCAATTCTTCAAAAAGTGTTTTTGGAACAAAAAAATAACTTTTTTTTTCTTATTTCTGTTCTTTTTTTTGTTCCTAGGAACAAAAAAACAGAATTTTTGTTCATAAACAAAAAAAAGAAAAAAAAAAAAAGAACACAACCATGCAGGCCCTTTACTGTTCAATTTTTTTCTTCCCTTGGACAAATTAAATTATGGGATTATTGACAAATTCCTGCTCCTGCTCCTCAATGTCATTAGCAGATGAAGGAAAGCGTCCATGCACTCTGTTTGCGAACGACCTCTAGCAATCCTGCAACTATCACATCAGAGCAACTTAGGCGGTTCCCATATCTCAAGTTTCTTTGGTTGAGTGACGTAGTCTACGAAGGTGACTTCACGGGCTATCTTCCCAATTTGAAATGGATCATTTTGACGGGCAAAATAGGTTATTCTGGAGAACTTGATTCGCAAACCAATTTGGGTCTAGAAAACGTGGTTGTCATGAACATTCGTTCCTCTGATCTCAGCAAAGATGAGATCAGTTACCTAATCAAGGTACATGACTTTCTCTCTTGCTCTAATTTTCTCATTCAATGAAGGACATAATTTGATGGATTTGTAGTATAATTTTCTTAGTTAGTGAGAGGAATGGATGACATATGATCCCAGTTGGGAGCCTAATTTCATATTTATTTCTTGTATAGACATCTAATTGTTTGTCCTAATGTTTGATTTGCTTTTGTAGGGGGTAAAAAAATTGAAGGTTCTCACTCTTGAAAGTAATTACTCGATACATGGGACACCAACCTTTCTTGAGTACTTAGTTTTAGAGAAGTTGACTATTTGTCATTGTCCATCTTTGAAGGGAATTGACCGCTCTATTGGAAAACTAAGGCAGCTAACTGACTTGAGTATTAAGTCATGTCCGAAACTTAAAAAATTGCCTGAAGAAATTGGAGAGTTACAGAATCTTCAGCACCTCTCTATTTGTAAATGCATCACTTGAGTGAGCTCCTGGATTCAATTTCGAAATTAGAGTCGTCGACGAAGTTAGATATATCATGCACGACAAGATTACTAGGTTTCATTGGTAGACAATGGAGACTGTCCTTTGCCAAAGTATCACACACACACCAATTGTAGAACTGCCCAGTATAATGAGCAAATTGCTTCACCTTCAAACATTGAACTTGCAATATTGTCATAGGATATGAGAGTGGTTGGAGCTCCCCAGAAATTTGACCACTCTACGACTGATATCTAAATCATTGCTGACTATCCCTAGCCTCTCAAACCTTACTAATCTAGTTGAATTGTTCTTATCTTATGGCTCTGACAATGGGTTGTCCACATAAAATGAAATTCCAACAGGTGACTTGAGGTGGACTGGGAGGTTACCAAATTGAGCAAGTTGCACTTTGTGCTTATGGTATGTCCGTGCACCAACTACGAATTTGGGTTCCCTTTATCTGCTGAAAGAACTTACTCTATTTGGACTAAACTTCAAATCCCTCTTACAACTTCTGTCAACCTTGATAGTTTCAAAGCTCTCCTGCCCTGGAGTGAAACTTGTACATCTTAGTGGGCTACCTCCGTCGGAAGAATTAAGAAAAAAAGAGGTGTACGAGCGACTTGATGGTTGCCCTCTCGATAAAAGAACTCCTTGTCCTAAGCTCCCTGAAGATGCTTCGAGAGTTCCATATAGGGAGTTGCAAGGAGGTAAGAGCTATCGATTTTGTGTCTTCGTTGGAATCATTGGAAGTATTTACTGTGGAAAGGTGCGGTTCATTAAGAATGATGAAAGGTTTGTCAAACTTGAAGAAATTGAAGTGGTTACATATTAACCACTGCGAGAAGCTGCGCCATGTGGAGGGCATCCACAAATTAGAGTTTCTACAAGTGTTGAGATTTTGTGGGGAGTTATACGATGTGGGGATTTTTTATGCATTTTGCTCAAAACTACCAAAAAAGATCTGGTTGGAGCCCACACGGCAATTGGTTTGCTTATCGCAGCAATTGGGAGTCTTTAAGAGAGAAGATTCGGAATGAATTCATATTCTGTGAAACCAGTGACTCCGAAACATAAAGAGGGGATCCTTGGTGCGCCTTTCTTTCTATTGATAGATCATGACCGTTCTGCTTTATTTGCTTTCCATTTATGCTCTACTCTAGTTAAAAGAGACAACAAACATATTCTAAAACGTGCACCAGCGATTAGGCTTATCCTTCACGTTTTCTTCTTTCTTCTCTTTTCCCGCTGCTTAAGCAAATCTCTATCACCCAATCCTCACCAATGCTCGCTCGCTCCTTGCAAGCTTCAATCCAGCATGCGGAAGTGAAACAAATCTCCTGACAACACATAGCATTGAGATAGGAAAGCAGGAAACCATTCACAACCAAAACAAGCCTTTTATAAACATACAGGTTTATATACAATACTAGGCTGTCTACAAAAGACCGGCTCAATAAAAAGGGAATTGTCATATGACCAGCTAGTCAGACACGTTCGCCAATCCTTCGAACTCCACAAGCTTCGGGGGCATCGGGTCCTGCACCACACCATCGGGAGGGTTAGCTGCACTCTCACCTAGAATGGCATCAACTACCATAAGGCAATATCAAAACCCCTAAGGGGACCCTCCTTGAATCCATTGGGTCCGTAGCGAAACCACGCTCTCAATCGATGAGCACCCTATGAAGTATGTCCTCTTCGACCTAGACAGTGGTCAACACAAGTTCATAGACCCAATGACTTCCAGGATCGGGGTAACTAAAAACCCACTTGGTAACCCTCATCGGTCGACCAAAACGTTCTAGAGGAATCGCCATGTACAGACCTGAAAATGTTAAGCCCACGACAAGGTGAGACAATGTCTCAGCTAGTTCACCCTCTAAACTCTTATTAGGAAGGAAATACACCCAAGGGTGGCCTAGTACACAATATAGAAGGCTTACCTTGCCACAGTTCCTTCCTACACGTCAATATAAATCATATTCCAACAATTCAATTCAATCGATTCGATACAATCAATATCATCTAACAATCGATATTATCTATCAATTCAATACCATCTATCAATCGATACTATCTATCCATCAATACCATCTATCAATTCAATTGATACCAATACTACTCACCCAAGCTAAAATAGATGGTATAACTCACTAAAGCTGATAGATAGTATAGCTCACCAAAGCTGATATATATAATTGCTCACCAATGCTGATGTGGTACTTAAAAATCACTTTCGGTGTCAACACCTGACACCCAGTACTTTCTGATTAAAATACCTATGTTTCACAACCATCACTCAATTTCACAAAACAGCATTCAATTACAGAAACTAACCACACCACTGCAATCAGTACAAATTTCTAACGATCAGAAACAGGCCATAAAGTCCCAAAGCCTTGTTGGTTTCTCGGCTTCTACTTACTAGACCGAGAAAGAGAACCACCGGCTGAAATAGTGAGGAGGTGAGGTTGATCGGAGCTCCGGCGAGGGGTTGGCCGGCAACCAGTGGCACCTGGGGGTCAAGGGAGACTTGCTGGTGATTGGGATGGGCGGAGGAAGGGTCGGAATCAGAGCAAAATGGCGAAAATCACGAAATAGTGCAAGCGGGCAAGCAGACCGATAGACCGACGAGCAGCGGCTTCCGGCCAGTAAGCAGGTCGGCCAGCGGCTCCGTTCGACGAGCAGCGGCCACCATTCGTACAAACTGGGTCTCCTGGTCACGGTGGTGGGTGGCATGGAGGCTAATTCTCATGGGAAGGTAACTTTTAACTCGGGTTTTTGGAGAAAGATCAGCTGGAGCAGAAACTGGAAGAAGGAGAAAAGAGAGGAAAAAGAGGTTGATAGGAAGGGGGAAGGGGCTAGCTCGGTTTCCTGGTTCTCTTGAGCTCTCCAAGGACCACAATAATGGAGAAAAGAGGGGGATAGAGGAGGGAGAAGGCTGCTGAAGAGGGGGGGACCCCAAATGGCCTCCTAAGCTTCCAACACTTGGCCAAAACACTCATTTCTTGCCCACACCATGTCAGCCCTGTCTTCAGCCACTCTCTCTCTCCTCAATCTTCCTTAGGAAGCCATTAAAGTAGTCCAAATGTTCCTCCCCCCATGGCATACGAATTTGTAAAATTTGCTCTTCAAATCTATCAATTCCACTTTAATTCTCCCTCAATTGGATCCAATTTGATGTTCATGAATCCAACCACGGTGCCATCATCCTCATCAACCTTTTTCCTCATCAATTAGTCCAACTTGAATCCAAAAAACGAAATCAAAACGGTCCCTCAAACTTCCCGATCCAAAATAACCTTACTTTTGAATTTTTTGCCAAAAATCTCGATTTGTAGAAAAATCTTCGGAAGATGAGTCAACATTCCTAAAATGATTTGTGACATGACAGAACTTCCAATTTCTGAAATCGGGTTCAATTTCGCGGTTAATTTCAGTCTGACGCGATTTTAGCGCGTACTAACCTACCGAGTAGCTTCTATGAACTTTTAACGCTTTTGACATGTGGTCAATCCTTTTCGTATCACAAAGTGTACCTTCAACACATTGACGACTCTCGATTGTCATGAAAATCTCAAGGTTTCAATATGGACACAGAGTACCAAAATGATAGAGAAATCGGTCTAGCGCCGATCGACAAAAATTGTACAATTAGATGGAATTACCTACAATTAATCACATACCTTTGTCAAGCCGACCTATCTCCAGTCTCTAATCGGTCTATGCCGTAAAGACTTTTGCAAATTAGCACGGTCGAGCAGTCGATTCCTGGTCGAATTCTTGAGTTTATTGCGTTTAGATTCCTTAACAACTTCATCTGATAGACTAGTTATCTCGTGAGTGGCCAACTCAGAGAAAAGAGCTATAGGCGCATCGATGAAAAGCCCGACTCAATCAATTGAAAACAGAATTGGAAAATTAGGATGTCACACCAACCGTCAACTAGGTTGTCGTTGTCATCCTCAAGCCACCATTGCAGCCACTGCCGCCTATCTAGTCTCCTCACCACCTCTGCTCGCGCCAATCCAGCCCAGCCCAAAGCAGAACCGAAACTCGTAGCTTTGGTTGGGAGCTTCGTGGGTCGTTTTCGGGCCCTTCCGGACCTCCTTTGGCATCGTCGTAGGCCCGAGTCTCACTCGCCTCCACGTCGTCGTCATTGTGAACTCATCGGCTCGCTAAACCGGTGAGTTTACTTTCTAAACCTTAATTATGAAATTAATTATGCTTAGGGGAGGTTTAAATTAGTCTAAGTGAGGTTAGTGTATTTATTAAGTTTGTTTAGTGATTAGATTAATTAGTTATGTCAATTAGGTGGTTAGATTAGTTTAATTAAAGGTTAATTAGACTATGTGTTTTAGGTTAATTAGAGGTTAAGTCCAATTATGTGGTTAGATTAGTGTGTATAGCTTAATTAGTGATTTATTTAATTATTTTGTATTTATTTAATTATTTATTATTTTCTGGAAATTATACTGGGATAGCTGGTTGTTAGAATTTCGTGCTGATTGTCGTGGCATAATTAGTTTGTGCAATTGATTATTAATTTGTGCAATTTGATACTGAGTGTTGATTTTTGATTTATTATTTCAAAAATATGAAATTTTGGTATTTAATTAGAAAAATACCGGGTGTCATGGAATTTTAGTACTATATAAAATGTTTTTAGTACTATATAAAATCATGGAATTTTAAAATGGGAGAATAACACGCTTTATGGTTCGATTTGACCGTGTGTCCATGCACACCTATTTTGCCGGGTGTTTTTAATATAAAGAAAATAGGCCAAGCATGTTTTTTTAAATTAAGGCATTTTAGTGCAAAGCATGATGTCCTTGGCCGAGGTTGGTTGTGCGTGTGATCATTATGAGAACCCGTCACGAGCTTTTACACTGAATGATGCTCCTATATGGAATGCTCCACTTCAATGGATGCCGGATCGCGGTAGAAGCTGGACCGGTACTTTTTCGGGAATGCCTTCTAGAGGTAGACGTTGCCGTGCTCGATAGGGCGAGACAATGCCCGGTTATGCCGGAAGATCACCGAACGTCGAGTAGGCCATGCCCGTTGGGCCGTAATTAATTGGAATGCTTGACTGAGTAAGATAACCGCGCTTGATTATAGGACAAAATTGTGTAGCACGGAATGGGACGTGTCATAATGATTTGGCCTTATAATCGAGACCCCTGTGATTGATTGGTTTATTAAAGTGAAGCGTTTCAATTATCGCGTGCATTTATTGTATGCATCTGTTATATGAGCTGTGCTAACGTGCAGGAATGTGCTGAGGCGAGATAAGTCTTATATGATGTGTGCATAGGCTACCTTTAAGTGTATTACCTTCCTAATCGAGGTTTAGGGTGTAGATTCGCTGAGATTTTTATCTCACCCCGTTGTGGGTTACCTTTTTCAGGGTCGTAGTGTGGAGGACTCGGAGCTGATGTCTGCAGAGTCCAGAGTTTAGATGGCTCAGTAGTCCTTTTTGAGTTTAGCCTCTTGTATATCTAAGCTGTAGGACTGACCTAGTTTGTTTATAAAAGTGTGTTGTGAAATTTGGTTGTCTTGCTTTACTATCTCATGTTTATTTGTTGTCTAGGGATTGTTTTAATTCACTTTCGCATGCGCAATAAAATGAATGGGTCAGCGACACATCCTAGGAACATTGCAATTTGATCGACTACTAAGGAATGTGCATGCGCTCGAGGTTCGGGGCGTGATAGATTTGAAAGCCCATCAAAGCTCGAAGAGACTCAAAGAGAAGAGACTCGGAATATGATGGAGAGCATGGAGTGCGAGGTGAATGGAGAGGCCAAGGAAATCTAGGAGATCATAGTGAACGTGGGGCCGACGCAACTGAGGTCGAAGCGAACATGGAGGTAGCGACAAATGCGAAAGCCGATGGCACTTCCCTTACAATGGTCTTGAAGCCATTCTTGACCAAAGGACAAGCTCCTTCAAATCTGATTGGCAAGGCGAAACTCTCTCTCTCTATCTCAAAGTGAGATTGTGTGGAATAAGAGATAAGGTTGAGAACTTTCGTCTCTCCTTTGCAAAGCTTACAGTGCTTCCCTTACAACGGTCTTCTTTCCTTCATTTTTGGCCGCTGGATCTCCGTCTAATCTGACGGTGGTGGATTGGTCTGTGGTGTTATAGCCGTGGAATAAAGAGGGCTAAAGTTATTGTTTCCGTCAAATAAAATTTTTAAAAAATCCTAATTTATTTAGGCTGTCAATGTCATCGTAGACGTAGGGAGGGTCCATGTACCACTCTTTCAGAATTCTCCACATGGCCACAGAGGACATTGGCAGTGTGCTTTTAAAGATAGGGACAAGGCAAACTAGGAAAAATAAAATGTTGCAAAATCACTATGGTGTTAATGAAGAATTTGGAAAAAAAAAAAAAAAGATCTTATCAAATATGACCAATCTGTTCGCGTTAAACAAAAATGAGCTAAATCAAGGCAAATTTGTGATTACATCATAGAGAGATTGAAGCAAAGAAGAATATGATGAGATACGCAAGTGATAAAGAAAAGCAAAAGGTGCTCAATTGTACAACTGCTGCATTTTTGTTCGATCATTCTTTCATAGTTTCACAATGCCTTTCAATTTTAGCTTCAACTTTTGAACATTATTTATTTATAATTTTAAATCCATTTTCAATTCCAATGTTATGTATATCTCAAGCACGCTAGTTTCAAGTCTCCCATTTCATTTACCTTTAGGTTCTGAACCACTTTGATCTCCTTTAGTTTTCTTGCCCAGAGCTCTTGCTTTCCATCTAATTTCCCCCTCTCCCACTTTTATTTCTAATTAACTTTATTCCTCTTGATGTTTAAATCAATTTCCATCCATTCCATTCACGCTTTATTCAAAAATATATGGGGCACCTCAAGATTGAAGGTATCTTACCACATCACTTTTTCTTTTCTCTTTTCATAATTCTTCATAGCAATTCAATTTTACTAAGCATTACTCGAAACAACTAGCTAATCTCCAATGTCCTAGTCACAAGACCTAAGCGATCAACTCTTGGTTTGTGTAGTCCCAACAATCGCCTAATTTTGACATTATGATGTCACAGCCAACAAAGACTCAATGGCCCTTGTCGCCGCATGAGTGGCGCACCGGCAGTGCCACCTGCCCTTGCAGCCTTCCCTTTCTTCTCTCTCCCTTTTTTTTTTATTTGTTTTTTCTCTCATGGAATTACACAAAATACCAACTTGTCCAATCAATATCAGTGTGGCACCAATGTGTCAATCCATGCCAGCATTCTAGTTTTCATTTTAACGAAAAGATGAACTTGAATAAAAATAAAACATATACTTTAAGGATCCAGTTGCAAGGAAAAATTCAGAAACCCAATTAAACAAGTTGAAAAAGTTTAAGGGCCTACAGTGAAATCAAGAAAGATTGTGGTCATATTCGGGTCCCTTCTTCACCATCGCTTACGATGGGAATCTCTTCATCCTGAGAACTCGCGGATGAAAGAAATCGAAGTCAAAGCTCATTATCAGGCTCGTGAGAAGTCACGATCGGAGGTGAGCTATTATCATCAGAGCTGTCTCTATCCACCTCCAGATCTTACCCCTCATCGTCCGTTCCATCTTCATCCTACAAGAAATGCAAATTTGCTGTAGTGCACCATAATTAATCTAAATCATACTTAATTGTATTATTTGGCTTTCCATATTTTGAGTTTGTCCTGATAGATTCAACGAAGAGCAATAATATTGTGCAAAGGTGGAATAAGTAAACAAGCTAGATCTTTTAGTCTTCAAGACCAGACTAGTTACGTTATTATAGAGGATAACAAAAAAGGGGCAAGGGCTATGCTACCACTTATGAAGAAGAATAAGGATACCTCGTCTGATGTCTCTAACGAAAGTGACTCCGTAGGAGAGTTTGCTTTGTGACAATCATGTCCTTGTAATCCCTGTAGGGAAGGCCCACGGCCTTAGGATAGACACGGGTTTGTAATTTCTGACACTTCCTAATTGTTATTAGGCATTCATAAGCCTACTTCGTGTTTGATTTGTTCATCAAAGCTTCCAGTTTCCGACAGCTAGAAACGTAGAAATCACGTAAAGATTCGGGCTCATCAACGCCATCAATAACTTGTAGCTCATGGCATCTGACGATTGACAGAGACTTTAGGATTTTGATAACTCACATATTTTGCTAATAGGACACTTTTTAATGGTTAAAGTCTCCAATGATTCCAAAGCACCAAGACCTGGAATCCCAATCAGCTTCACACATCCTGAAACCTCCAAATGTATAAGCTTCTCTAAGCTTGATGGAATAATTAGTTTCTCCAGTGAACTGCACTCATAAACAAGTAATGCATTCAAAGATTCTAACCCGCTAAGGGCCTCAACAACACGGAGCTCATAGCAATCTGATATAACCAAAAGCTTCAGCAACTTTAAGTTTGACAGGTCATATAGCCTTTCAATGGAACCACACTACTGTACATTCATTTCTTCCAAGGACTCTAGGGCCTCTAGACCTTCAATCTCAACTAGTTTCGGACATTCTGATACCCACAACTCTTTAAGCTTCTTTAAGCTTGCCGGAATGAATAACCTCTTGAGGAGTTCATAATTAGTCACTGCCAATACTCTCAGTTTTTTTTTTTTGGTAAAAGGTAAGTATTATAGATAGACTTGTGACCCAGGAAGCTATACGTAGTACAGCAAAGAAGAGCCAGCACCAAAAAACTTGCACTCAGAGGGTTAAAGAAATACCAATTGAGTGTAAGGGTGCCAACCTAAGCTACAGAGAAATATACAAGAAACGGAAAAACAAGCAACTAGAAGAAGGCTAACGAACAACGTAGCCAGGGCAGAAAGTAAGACAAGAACAAACGAAAAGGGAGGGCGGAAATACAACCCAACAAAACCATGTTACAACCAAACCGAAGCAGTAGCCAAGTGAACTGGAACCAGCAACATCAGCGACTGAAAGACCCAGGGAAAAACGAGGTAAAGAACCTCCCAAGCAAAGGGAAAGAGGGGGCGACCCACGAGCATCTTCAATGCAAGGAAAACCACAAACGGGGCACAAAAACGAGCGGCCATATGATCACTTTAGTAGTAGGCCAAAACACTTACTCAAAGATAGAAGGGTGGATACCCCAGCTAAGTTGCAGACGTTTGTTGCGGGGGGTATCCGGGACCTTTGAGAATGTAAGGGCCTTGTCTTTAACAGCTTTGATTAGATGGGCTTTCAAAGCTGGGAGGAAAAGCTGTTGGTTGCGGAAGATGATATTGTTTCTCTCCTTCCAGGCACCAAAGGCAAACCGAGCCATCGATTGGTGGAACCTTGGATCAGATAAGTGCTTAATAGCCCACAAAAGGTTCTCTTTCCAAGCCTGGTTTCTCCAAGGAAGATTAAACTTCGCCACCCAAAAGGCCGCAAGGCCGCGCAATACTCTCAGTTGTTCGAGTCCGCTAAGTTCAATTTCTTGAAGCTGAGATCGAGAAAGTTGTAGCATGGACAAGTTTTTCAAGTTGCAAAAGATTGACCAAGATATTGTAGAGTTGAAATTAACAAGTTGCAGCTCCGATAAGGAGGGAGGAAGCTTTGTGATACATCGCAGGTCTAGTCCAGATAAAATAAGCTTAGTTAGACAAGAAAGAGAACCAAACTCAGTCGGTGGTGTAGGGATATTAGAAAGGGACAATTCCAACTTCTTTAGTTTGGACAACGTCCTAATCCACCCTAAGCTGGAACTTGGCAACAGTTCAATGAAGCTTGAAGCATATCTTCAGAGCCATTAGATAAGAGCAAATCCACCAGATTAGTCAAGTTTGAGAAATTCGAAACTATCTGCAATGCCGATGATCGAAAATGCAGATAGATCAGACTTTTTGGAAGCTCTGGCAATTCTTGAACCTCATTGCAACCTGTCAAGTCTAGTCTTTCAAGGTGGGGAATATGATTGATTGCTGTTGGCACTCTAGAAATATGGGCATCTGATAGCTCGAGGACTTTCAAAGAGTACAATGCGACAATTTCCCTCGGAATTTCACCTCTTAATTCTTCACAACCACTACCATGTAGCTCTTCCAAATTCTTTAACATTCCAATAGTACTGGGCAATTTCCTTATTGGAGTATGTTCCATCAATATCACTTTCAATTTCTTCAGATTTCCAGTCAAATCTGGTAACTCAACAATTTTAGTACTGGATAGATTCAACTCTTGCAAAGACTCAAGCATCCCAATTGAGTCTGGTAGTTTTTTCAACTTAACGCACCCAAAGAGAGAGAGAGAGACTCAAGTTTCACAAGCTTCCCAATAGTCTCTGGAAGTATGCTAATTTGTGTGTACCTTAAAATAAGGACAGACAGAAACTTCTTATCACCAATAGAATCAAGAAGGCATTCAATTTGTATGCTTGATAGATCCAACTCCTTCAGTGATGTCAATTTCCCAAATGAATCCGGGAGTTTCTGAAAACATCCACTAGAAGCAAAGTGCTTCGGATTCGTAAGCCTTCCAACTTCTTGGGCAAATCCTTAAGAGAGAGGCACTCTTTAAGATTTAAGAAAATCAGCCGCTTTAGCTTCCCAATGGAGGGGTCAATCTCAACCAAATTTATGCAATTATAGACACTTAAGCCTCTCTAGACTGAAGCATGCAGAGATGTCCGATGTTCTAGTTATGCCTTTGCAACCTCTGAGGTTTAGAACTTTCAAATTCTTTGCCATCTAACAAAAACGATTCACCATCAAGAGAAGAAAATAGTATATATTACATCATATGCCAATCAAAATTAAAGTGAATGCATATCATACCTTGATTAGGCTCCATGCGCTCTAGTCATCTGTGATGCTGCCTGCAATGATCTCAAAGACAACCAAATTCTTCATAGATAGATTGGTTACCTCAAGATCCAATGGCCTAGGAGAATACCAAGAAATCCATCTTAACTTCAAAAAATCATTCCCAAAGTCTTCGACAAAGGTTCCCCTCCTCTAATTCAAGGAACCTTAGATTGGGCAACCTACTAAGCACGTCATGCGTAATTTACAAGTGGTTGATAATGACTTCCAATTAATATGAGTTCCTGAACTTTTTTCTTTCTCTGCCAAAACGAACACAAACGAACAATCATGAATTTGACAAATATATACATTAGTAAGAATTTGACAAATATTCAGATTCTCGTTTGGGTAAAAGAATTGAGAGGCTTCTAAGTGGGTATGCGAACTCTTTTCTACACGTACCCATCTCATGAAAACTGTGAATTTTGTTTACTTGCTTTGTTCTTACAATGTCCTCACAAATCCACACCTTGCTATGCTCTCCCGAATCATGCAAGCACTCCCTCTAAACAATTTGCCTCCTGAGATCTTTGAGCTGGGCATGCATCCATAATGTATCACCATCAACAATCTTTACCAAAGACATTTGCATAAGAACCTGAATCGCAGTCTCGGGAAAAAATTGCAAGCTTCCCACATGTAAGTTCCATTCATCTTTTTTGTGTCGTTGACAAAAAAGCATGCAATGTCAAGAAATATCTCCTTTTCCTTATCTTCCGAAGCTTCGAAATTGATCATCAACTGCCATCGGACATCCTTATGAAGTATTCTTGCTAACCTCTCTACAGTCTCTTTCCATATCTCTTCTAGTTGGCGATAAAGAAACGAGTCTATGACCTCAAGAGCCAAAGGAAGCCCTCCAATTGTGACAACAATCTGATGCAAGAGTATCATATTGATATGGTGGAGAGTCCTTTCTAAAAGCGTTTATACAAAAAAGCTTAAGAGCTTGATCATAATTCAATTCCTTTAATTCATAAATTAAAATACTATCCATTACTTTTAAAGTATTTTCATTCCTGGTTGTAATGATAATCCTACTTCCTGAGCCAAACCAATCTTGTGCCCCTGCTAGTTTCTCCAATTGTTCTTCTTTATCCACATCATCCAGAACGATGAGGACCTTTTTGTTGTGAAATCTTGTCCCAATCTGGTTGATCCCATCATCAATGTCATGAATGTTGTCCACGAATCAAGAGTCGAGAATGTTAGAATATATTTGTTTCTGCAAATTTACTAGGCCTTCTTTTTCTGATGATTCTTGAACATTGCCAAGAAAGCAGCAATCATCAAAGTGTGAACACAGTTGGTTGAACACAACCTTAGCAAGAGTTGTTTTACCAACGCCGCCCATCCCATGAATACCAACAAAACGAACGACTTGATAGTCAACATCCAAGAGCTTCATTATGTCTTCAACTCAATCATCCACTCCAACCAATTGATTTGTCACATTCTTATGTTTTATCTTCAACTTAACCAAAACCTCTTGGATGATCAACTTAATAGCTTCCCCATGTCTGCCACATATATGAGCTACCGCAGTTGAAAAGAGACGGTTACTGGAGATGTGGTCATAACTTTCAGGTTGCACAAATATTTGGATTTGCTCAACATAGATGATAATGTGACAGTGCAAGCAACGAATCATGGACAAAACTTTACAAACTAGATGGAGTTCCAATGTTCCACACCTTTTTCCCAATAAAATTAATTTTTCTTCATGCTTTCTCTATTTGAACTTTTCTATACTATTAATGTGACTCAAGCTTAAAGTTCTTCAAGTATAATGAATGATTTCCAAGCTAGATTGAGCAGATCATAATAATCACCTTACAAATTACAATCGTTAAAGTTATGCTATCTCACCTCAACCAAGAACGCTCTTCCTCCGGCAGTCTATGCATGAGCCAAAAGGGACTCAAAACAGAGTCACTTGGCCATCATCAACGACACATTTTGAAAATGTACACATTGACTTTATGACAATCGTATATTTTAGTCAGATACTTTTCCATTGGTCAATACAGATTATACCCTAAGATGACTAAGTTACATAATGTCACTTCAGTTAGATCAGTCAGAAAGCCAACTACCTCTCGCTAATTCTGTTCTTTATTTAATGCGAGTTGACAATTTGGAAATTGCTAGTTTTGGCTCAAAGGCCTTTGCAATTTTGTTACCAAACACCTCAATATACTGCCATAGGCCTTTATGACCTCAAAGTCTTTTGGCAAAGCTGTGTGAAACGCACTAATAAGCACCTCAAGTTTTTATAGGTTGTACATCAATGGAATCCACACAATGACAGAGGAGGAAGTGTGCAATATCATCTCATTGCCAAGACTTTCTAGATATAATTGCTCATTATGATTTACTCCAGGATGTTTCTTGTTTGTTCTCCTTTTGAAGTTAGAAATTGCATTCTAGATTGGGCAGATGACAGAATTTTTTATTTCAAACTTCTGATGTGGTTGACATATGAGTGAGCATGACCAAAACGAAAGTTAATCAACTCATTAGTTTACTGTTACCCCTGATGAAATGCCGATCGAAGTCAAGAACGGGACAAAGATTATTCAAACCCATTGATCTTGAAAGTTGGTTGTTGACTAAAAATGTGGGGTCTGCCAGATTTTATGTACATCCTAATAAAACAATCAGATTGTGTATGAATTGTTGGAGTAATCTTTCCAGAATATTTTGAAGCTGACAAAACATTTCTATCAGTCTAAGTCTGGATATCGATAGTTAAAGTCTCAAGAATTTATAGTCTCAAGACTTTGTTATCTCAAGACTCAAGACTCAAGACTCAAGACTCAAGACTCAAGACTCAAAATTATTCTCACTGACAGTCTTTCTAATCCAGTGTTGAAGGAAATCCAAAGTCGAGGTTTATGGTTGAGGATTTGATCCTATCCTCTGGAATAGATTCTTTGGTTGGATAATCATTTCGGATTCTTTAATTCTTATCTAAGATCGATTGAAGATCCGATGGTCGACGAAATAATCTTGGATTATTCTATTCTTGGAAACCGAGATCCTGATTGTATGGGCGAACAGGATTGATGGGCTATCATCAGATTCCTTAAATAGCTCGGATGATTTTCTTGATTGATTCCGTCCAACGGGTAGATTGGAGGAATTCCTTTGGTAAGTGCCAACGGCTATGATGGCATGAAGGAGTATAAAAGGAAGACGTTCTAGTTGTTTTAAGTGTGTGATCGATAGAAAAATTCCAGAGTCTGAAGATCCTTGATTGTTAGTTGAGACTGAGCGAAATTGTATACAGAGAGTGTTTATACTTGGTGACGCCTTGAGTGAGTGTGGTAGATCATCTACACCTAGAAATCAAGGAAGATCAACGCTGTAACAACTCTTTGATTATAGTGGAATCCAGCCAATCGGCTGTCAGTGCAGAAGAGTGGACGTAGGCTTGAATCAAGCCGAACCACTATAAACCGAGTGTTCAATTCTCTCTTTCCCTTACTCAGTCTTGCGATTGAATTTTTAACTGTTGCAAATTCTCTAATTGTTTAAATATCGTGCAAGCTTCGAGAAAAAATTTTTGTATACCTATTCACCCCCCCTCTAGGTACTCGTACTAGCTATCTCAATTGGTATCAGAGCCCGTGTTCTTACTTTGTTTGAAGTGTTTTACTTCAGAGTAAAAGATCCATGGCTAATATGCTAGCACCGGGGCTGATGGAGGGGCAAAGCAATACCAGACCTCCCTACTTCGATGGAAAGGATTACAACATCTGGAAGAACAAGATGAAAGCTTTCCTACGATCAAAGGATCCTCTGGAATGGGACGTAGTGGAAAAAGGAATCACTCCTGCTGCTGCATCAATCACTGAAAGAGGGAAAGAAACTGTTGAAACCAGCGGAATGTCTCAAGAAGAAATAAACAAGAGACAAGCACTCGATGCTAAAGCAATTTATTCTTTATATTGTGCTTTGTCACCAACTGAATATAACAGAATATCTTCTTGTGTCACAGCAAAAGAAGTCTGGGACAGGTTACATATCACTTATGAAGGGACAAATCGAGTGAAGGAGACCAGAATTAACATTCTTCTTGGTCAATATGAATCCTTCAAAATGAAACCAGGAGAATCTATAACTGACATGTTTAGTCGTTTAACAGATATTGTCAATGGTCTTGAGAACCAAGGACAAAAAATTTCTGATCCCATGAAGGTGAACAAGCTTCTACGTGGACTCTCCAAGGATTGGAATCATATAAAGACTTCAATAAGAGAGACGCAAAGAATCATGCCATTATCTGTAGACGAACTGATTGGAACTCTTCAGTCTTACGAAGTGGAACGAATTAATGAAGACGAAGATCCAAGAGGTAAGAAATCTATTGCACTAAAATCAAATGATGATTCTAATGATGCAGATTCTGAAGATAATATGGATGATGAGGAGCTCGCCCTCATGATAAGAAGATTCAGAAAACTGAATAGAAAAGGCAGAAGGTTCATCCCAAAGAAACAAAGTTTTCAGAGACAGCAGACCAAGTCTGTTGATGATGAGGAACCAAATAAAGAAGTAGTTTGCTTCGAATGTAAAAAGAAGGGACACATCAGACCCAACTGTCCTCTTCTGAAAAAGAAAAGAGGAAAAGCTGAGAAATTTCGAAAAGCTCTTAAAGCCGAAACCTGGAGCGATACAGAGTGTGAAGAGAGTGATGAGGAATATGCCAACCTGTGTCTAATGGTGCAATCAGACTCAGACTCTGGATCAGACTCAGACAGTGAATTTGAGGTAAGTGATTATAAAATCTCTGTCAAAGTCTCTAAATATATTGATGAGTTATGTTTTAGTCTTAAGACTTCTCTTAAAAGGATTTCCGAACTTAAAAAGGAAAACTCAGTTTTGAAACAAAAGGAAATCATTTTAGAAGAAAAGGTAAAAAATTTAGACTTGAATGTTTCTACTCTTAAAGAAAGTGAAGACAATCTTTCAAAAGAAAATGCTTTCTTAAAAACTGATTTATCAAATATTTCAAAGAAATTTTCAATAGGGTCCGAAAAATTTGAAAAAGTTCTTTCAATCCAAAGACCTTACTTCAATAAGTCGGGTCTAGGAATGACAGTTGAAACAATCCCTTTGATTGATTTTCCGAAAGTAAAAGAAAGAATTAAGAAAAGACCATCGAGAGAGGCTTATAAAAATCATTTCAAAAGAGTTTTTGTAAAGCCTGTAGGTCGAAATGTTTTAAGGTGTTCTAAGTGTAACAGTCAGGATCATTTTGAAAAAGAGTGTCCTATGGTTTGGAAGCCTGTTAAGAGAGTATGGCCTAATAATGCTCATCCTACTAACACGAAAGGACCCAAGAAAATTTGGGTACCAAAGAAAGCTTGAGACTCTTTTTTGAATGCAGGTCTCTGTCAAAAAGAAGGTAAAGTGGTATCTTGACAGCGGATGCTCAAGACACATGACAGGAGACTCAAAATGTTTCATAAAGCTTATTAAAGTAAATGGTGGAAAAGTTTCATTCGGAGGAAATAGCAAAGGAAGTATTGTGGGATTCGGAATTGCGAAAATTGGAAATCTCACAATAAGCAATGTCTCTCTAGTGGAAGGACTCAACTACAATCTACTCAGCATTAGCCAATTGTGTGATACTGGTTACAAGATCTTCTTTCAAGAAGGCATATGTTCTGGAATTAGCAAAGATTCGACTCAGTCTTTCATGGGTCGAAGGCATGGAAACATCTACCTCCTTGATGTAAAGCCAAATGAAGAACAATGCTTAATCTCAATTCAAGATGAAGCAATTCTATGGCACAGAAAACTTGGCCATATCAACAAGAAGCAATTAGCCAAAATCTCTTCAAAGCAGCTTGTTCGAGGTCTACCTAAACTGCCATACCAAAAGTCTGACTTATGCACTCCATGCATTCTGGGAAAGCAGGTAAGAAATTCATTTAAGCAAATAAATCATGTATCTACTAATCATGTAATACAGTTGCTTCATATGGATCTCTTCGGACCAACAAGAACCCAGAGCATTGGAGGTAAGAAATATTGTCTAGTAATTGTAGATGATTACTCTCGTTTTACCTGGGTATATTTTCTTGCAAATAAATCAGAAACCTTTTCGTACTTTGAAAAGTTTGCTAAAAATGTTCAAAATGAAAAAGGATGTGCTATTTCTAGTATAAGAACAGATCATGGAAGTGAATTTGAAAATCAAGATTTTACGAGATTCTGTGATAAATCTGGTGTTAATCACATGTTTTCCTCTCCGTATACTCCAGAGCAAAATGGAGTTGTGGAAAGAAAGAATAGATCTCTTCAAGAAATGGCTAGAACACTTTTAATTGAAAGTAAAATTTCTTCACGATTTTGGGCTGAAGCTGTTTCAACTGCTTGCTATATTATAAATAGAGTCTTTCTAAGACCTATTCTTGATAAAACCCCCTATGAATTGTTCAAAGGTAAGAAGCCTATTGTTTCATACTTTCATGTGTTCGGTTGCAAATGCTTTATTTTGAAAAATGCAAATGATCGAGTTGGTAAGTTTGAAGAAAGATCAGATGAAGGCATCTTCCTTGGATATTCTACATCAAGCAAAGCCTACAGAGTCTACAACAAAAAAAGCCAGTCTGTGGAAGAATCAATGAATGTCAAATTCCAAGACTCAGTGCAAGATGAATCCAACCAGACTCAGTACGAAGAGACTGAATCCGCTCTAGATCTTCAAATGTCTACATCTCAAGAAGCATCTCAGATTCTGGAAGTCCATCATCAAGACGCTCATGGAGAATCAAATAAAGAAAGAGATCATCAACCTGGTAACTGGAAGCACAAATCCAGTCATCCCAAAGATCTTATTATTGGCGAACTTAATGAAGGAATCCGCACCAGATCAAAAAGGCATGAAGAATCTAGTGCTGTGGCTCTCATCTCTGAAATTGAACCAAAAAGCATAGAAGAAGCTTTATCTGATGAAAGCTGGATCGAAGCTATGCAAGAAGAGCTTAGACAGTTCAACATCAATGATGTCTGGGAATTGACATCTAAACCAAAAGGTAAAACTGTTATTGGAACCAAATGGGTATTCAGGAACAAAATGAACGAAAAAGGAAAAGTCGTACGAAACAAAGCAAGACTCGTGGCCAAAGGGTATACGCAAGAAGAAGGAATAGACTATGACGAGACTTACGCACCCGTTGCAAGGTTAGAAGCTATTCGTCTATTACTTGCGTTTGCTTGTTACAAAAATTTCAGGTTATTCCAAATGGACGTCAAAAGTGCTTTCCTAAATGGATTTATCCATGAGGAAGTTTATGTGGAACAACCGCCTGGATTTGAAGACCCAAAGAAGCCAGACTCAGTCTTCAGACTGAAAAAGGCTCTGTATGGTCTAAAGCAAGCACCTCGAGCTTGGTACGACAGACTAAGTAAGTTTTTATTACAAAATGGTTTTGTCAAAGGTAAAGTAGATACTACTTTGTTTATCAAAAAGGAAAACAAAAACTTTTTACTTGTTCAAATATATGTTGATGATATTATTTTTGGATCCTCTAATGAAAGTCTTTGCAAGAAATTTTCTAAGTCTATGCAGGATGAATTTGAAATGAGTATGATGGGAGAGTTAACATTCTTTCTTGGACTCCAAGTGAAACAAATGAAGGAAGGAACTTTCATCCATCAAGAAAATATGCGAATGATCTTGTCAAAAGGTTTGGATTGGAAAAATGCAAAAAGATCGACATACCAATGTCATGTTCTCAGAAGATAGACAAGGATGAAGAAGGGAAGAAAGTAGATCAAAAGCTGTACAGGAGCATGATCGGTTCACTTCTTTATCTTACTGCTTCTAGACCTGATATTTTGTTTAGTGTTTGTATCTGTGCTAGGTTTCAATCAGATCCTAGAGAATCACATCTCATTGCCGTGAAACGAATTATCAAATACGTTGCTTCATCTTCAAGCATCGGTCTTTGGTATCCAAAGAGGGGAGACTTTAATCTTCTAGGATACTCAGATGCAGATCTGGCCGGTTGCAGAGTCGATAGAAAGAGCACTTCTGGAACTTGTCAACTACTTGGAAACAGAACGGTGTCTTGGTTTTCGAGGAAGCAAAGCACTGTAGCTCTTTCAACGACAGAAGCAGAGTATGTAGCTCTTGGAAGCTGCTGTTCGCAAATTCTATGGATAAAACAACAGCTACAAGACTTTGGCATTGAAGACTCATGCACAGAAATCAGATGTGACAACACCAGCGCTATCAATCTCACCAAAAATCCAATCCTTCATTCAAGAGCAAAGCATATTGAGATTCGTCATCACTTTATTAGAGATCATATTCAAAATGGAGAAATCTCGATTCAATTTGTTGATTCAAAAAGTCAACTAGCGGACATATTCACAAAGCCTTTGGAGAAGAATCAGTTCGACTTTATCCGCTCGAGACTCAACATTTTGAAGCTTGAAGAAGTTAAAGTCTAGAGACTCACCAACTCTAAGACTCTGATCTCGTAGACTCTAAGTCCTGAGACTCAGACATTCATGGCTAAAGACTGTAAGTTGTATTTCATCTAAAAGGTACTAATTGTCATTTAGTTATAATTAACTCGAAAAGGTACGATCTTTTGTTTAATAATTTTGGCAGTTATCGATTTTGAAAAGAAGTAATCGTTCACTTTCCTTGCACCGATTGAACTTCCTTTTTCAAAAACTGAGTTATATATATACAGTTTTTTCCTTTCCCCAATTTTCAAAACCCTAAAAAGCACTCTCCTCTCGATACTGTTTCTACTCTTTGTTCATCGTCGAGAAAGTGGTCATTTTTCTTGGGAAAGCAAGTGAAGGAATCTTCCAATAGACAAAGAAAGATGTCGTCTTCGAGGAAATCATCAAGAATCGCAAACAGGGGACCACAAAGAATGAAGAAGGGACCGACTCATTTCGATCTCACTGAGGAAGAAGACTTACCAAGTCAGCGACAAAGTCCGATTCACTCTCCTCCACGTCATTCAGCATCTCCTGCCCCACAAAGTGCAAGTCACAATCTAGAAGAAGAGATAATCGAGGATGCCGACCCAGTAAGAGTTCAAAAGCCCTCCTTTTTGTATAATCTTTATCGTGCATTGAAAAGCACAGGTACTCCATTGAACTATATAGATGACTTCCTTAAGGACAAAAATTATGGGAATGAGTATCTTTTTCTGAAGAAAATGGAGGAATGGGGAATTGCCCCGAAAGGAAAAGCAGAGGAAGCACTTGCGAACATTCCAAGAGATCCTCGTATGCCAGGACAAAATCTGATTGACGGGAACGATGATGACAAAATGTTCCTTGAATTTAAACCTAGAATGGGTGTGGCGGCAAAGGTGAAAGGAAATCGGATGGATTTGTTTAAATCCAAGGATCAGGAAAAAGTGTATTTCAGTCTGTTGAAAAGAGGGGTAATCAACCCTAGAAGTGTCGATTTTGACTTCCTGGATTCCATCAACTTGAACCTAAGAGAGAAGTTGAATTTGCTTCAACTCGAGACTTTATGCTCTGACTCTACAGACGGGTATGATCATCTGACCGCTTATTTCTATTCAAATCTTAGCTTTATGGATGCGAATAGAATTTCATTCAGTGTTCGAGACAAAGTCTATGTGGTAGATGTGAATATGTTGGCGGACATAGTTGGAGTTGAACGGGGACGCTATCTCCCAATCAAAGTCTCACCTGCTCGAACTACTCTGGATCTTGTCAAAGATAGGGATGTAGATAAGAAAATTATCTATTCCAGGATGAATGCCATCAACATTGTGCTTCACAAGATTGTGATCAATTGTCTCAGACCTAAGTCTACTTCAAAGACTTCTGTGTCTCTTTCTGAAGCAAAGTTGATGTATGCGATCAACTCAGGACGGAAGTTCTCTCTCCCGCACACTATTCTTTTCCATATGTACAGAACAGTGTCAAAAGACAAAGGACAATTGCCTTATCCTGGTCTGGTGACCAAGATCTTCAGACATCTGAATATTGAACTGCCACATACTCTTTGTGTTCAACCGTGTGATAAGATGGTGGTAGGTTTGAAGATGTTAACGAAGATGCGTCTGCAAGAACTTTCCAAGGTAATGGAGAAATTCAAAGTGAAATCTCCTGTTCAGTCTGCTTCAAAAGGGAAAGGAAAGAAGGCCATTGGTGCTTCATCGAAAAAGAGGAAAAGAACTCTTATCCTGGAGGATGAGGATGAGGATGAAGATGATGAAGATCCCACTATTCCAGCACTGACAAGAACAAGACGTTCTGTGTCTTATCCGACAGAACTTCAGCAGAACAGAGAAGAAGAAGAATTCAGAGAGAAGGAGAAAGAAGTTGAGGAAGAAGGAGAAGAAGTAAAAGAACAGTTTGCTGATAAATCTGGAGAGAAGGGAAATCAAGAGATTGATCATCACTCTTCCCCTTTCGATGTCCTAGAGACAGGGGGAGTTAGCGAGCAAGAGAGGTCTCCACCTCATACTACTGAAGATCCAAGACAATCTCCAGAAGACCCAGAAGAAGTTCAGGTCTCTCAATTGCCTGAAGAAGATGATACGACGATTCCAAATCTGCCAGACCGTTCAGAAGCGCCATCGTCTGCACACACACCATCTGAGAAAGCCAATGCCAAGAGAGAAGAGGTAGCTCATCTGCGAGAAGATCTGAAGAAGCTCGAAGGAGTAGTCCAGTCCATTGGGGATTTCCAGATCGTGCGCATTCCCAAGCAGACATGACTCCTTTCTCACCCTCTTTTTAATGATGACAAAAAGGGGGGGAACCAATTTGAACAAACATTGTTTTAAAACTTTATTTGACTTTTGTGTTTGAGTATGACTTGAGAACTTGAACTTGAGTGTTAGACTGAATTGGCTGTGGATTTTGATGCTTGACTGGTTGCATTTGGTTGCATTTATATCAAGTATTGTTACATGGTATTACTCATGAAAGACTAACCAATTTGCTGTGGATGCAGAGTCTGGTTGTTTATTAATCTTTATGAGTTAGCCATATTGCTTGAGAAATGTTTTTGCAGGTCAAAGTTGTTCAAATCTTCAAGAAAGTTTTGTCACTATCAAAAAGGGGGAGATTGTTGGAGAAATCTTTCCAGAATATTTTGAAGCTGACAAAACATTTCTATCAGTCTAAGTCTGGATATCGATAGTTAAAGTCTCAAGAATTTATAGTCTCAAGACTTTGTTATCTCAAGACTCAAGACTCAAGACTCAAGACTCAAGACTCAAAATTATTCTCACTGACAGTCTTTCTAATCCAGTGTTGAAGGAAATCCAAAGTCGAGGTTTATGGTTGAGGATTTGATCCTATCCTCTGGAATAGATTCTTTGGTTGGATAATCATTTCGGATTCTTTAATTCTTATCTAAGATCGATTGAAGATCCGATGGTCGACGAAATAATCTTGGATTATTCTATTCTTGGAAACCGAGATCCTGATTGTATGGGCGAACAGGATTGATGGGCTATCATCAGATTCCTTAAATAGCTCGGATGATTTTCTTGATTGATTCCGTCCAACGGGTAGATTGGAGGAATTCCTTTGGTAAGTGCCAACGGCTATGATGGCATGAAGGAGTATAAAAGGAAGACGTTCTAGTTGTTTTAAGTGTGTGATCGATAGAAAAATTCCAGAGTCTGAAGATCCTTGATTGTTAGTTGAGACTGAGCGAAATTGTATACAGAGAGTGTTTATACTTGGTGACGCCTTGAGTGAGTGTGGTAGATCATCTACACCTAGAAATCAAGGAAGATCAACACTGTAACAACTCTTTGATTATAGTGGAATCCAGCCAATCGGCTGTCAGTGCAGAAGAGTGGACGTAGGCTTGAATCAAGCCGAACCACTATAAACCGAGTGTTCAATTCTCTCTTTCCCTTACTCAGTCTTGCGATTGAATTTTTAACTGTTGCAAATTCTCTAATTATTTAAATATCGTGCAAGCTTCGAGAAAAAATTTTTGTATACCTATTCACCCCCCCTCTAGGTACTCGTACTAGCTATCTCATGAATGACACAAAAAAAAAATGGCATAGGAACAAAAAATTGGCTAAGTAGTAATCACCCTCTCACTTTGAGGTCCCATCCCCTCAATTCAGCAACTTTAACAAGAGCATCCCCCCACTGAAAGAGCTAGTATAAACACCTAGAGGGGTTGAATAGGTGTGAAAACAAATTTTGCAAAATGCAGTAAGATTACTTTACTCTAAAACTAAGTCTAATGAACAACAGATTTTGTGAAAGGTTTCAGACTTTAAAACTATTTTGAAAGACAAAAAGATATCTTAGCAAATAAAATAAAGGAATTTAGGGAAGAGAAAATGAACACAGAATTTATAGTGATTCGGCTTAGATTAAGCCTACGTCCACTCTCCCATGCCGACAGCCTTCTGGCTGGTTTCCACTATGAATCGAAAAAGAGTATTACAACCTTATATCAGCAACTTCTCAGTGAAGAGTCTCTACTGCTCTCACAAAGTCACTCTTTTGAGTTTCTCTCTTTTTCGAATACAAGTTTAAGCACTGTATAAGGAAGAACAAGTGATTTAGAAGCTTCAGACTTTGGAATTCTTCTTTCACACTCTCTATTGAATGACTTGAAAAATCTCCTTAAATACTCATCTATGCCTTTTCGACCGTTAACACTTTCCAAAGGAATTCTTCCAATCAACACATTGAACAGAATCAATCAAGGAGATCTCGAGCCGTTTGAAGATTGAGATGAAAGTCTGTCAATCCTGGTTGCCCATACAATCAGGATCTCAATTTCCATAAGTAGATTCCTTCCAAATAAACTTGCCTTCCAAAAAAGATTTTTCCGTTCTGTGATTGATTCCAAAAAAGATAACCAAAATGATAAGTAAGATTTTCAACCAAAAAGCCAGATATATCCAGTTCATACTGAAGGAAGAGAAATAATCTTGAGTCTGATTAAGTCTTCATTCTTCACTTGCGTTTAGTCTAGCTCTTATGAAATGTAGACTTTGATAGAATTTCACAGAAGTCTCGAATTCCTTAGAATAGAAGTAGAGAAGTTTTGTCAGCTTCAAAACCTAATAGGAGTTTTCTCCAACAATCTCCCCATTTTTTATAGTGACAAAACTTTCCTATAAATTTAAGACTTATATCCTGCAAAACACACTTTAGCGGCACATGATAACTTATAATAACAACAGATTGTTATAAGACTGAATGTCATTGATTCTGCAACCACAACAATATATATATATATATATATATATATATATATATATATTAGTCATGACAATTTAAATAGTTTAAGAACTATAAAATTTCAAACCACAACCACATCAATGCATAGCCACAAAAGTTAATTGCTGATCATAAAGGTATCATAAAGGTTCAACACAACCAAGCTCAAAACACAACCAAGTTCAAAACAAACATGAACTTTTAAATCTCAGAGGAACTTTTAAATATACTCTGATTCTCCCCATTTTTGTCAACAGCAAAAAGAAAGAGTCAGTCAAAAAGTGTGAATAAGAATGATATAAAAGTTGGAGTAAATCACGATTGTCTTGGAATGCGGACAAGTCGGAAATCCTCCAGCGATTGCACTACCTCCTCAAGCTTCTCTTGGCACTAATGATGGACATTCTATACTCTAGCTACAGTCTGTGAATCCTGTTGATTACGGGTCTGAACTTGAGTATCAAGGGATTGTACCTTGCCAGTTAGAAAATCTGAGGTAGACCTTAAGGCAGTATGATGCTTATGGATTTCAATCTCCATTGCATATTATTGAGCTTTTATCTCCAAAAGGAGGTCAACTATCCTTGGATAGCTTGCATCTTGTTCTATTTGAGAACCAGCATTAGCAAAGCGAGTCTGTGGAGTATCCAGAAATGGAGGAACATTGACCTGAACACGTGCAGTTTGTTCCTTGTCCTGACTCTGGGTTTCTTCTTCAAAATCAATCTCAGGGAAGTGAGATGCAAAGACATTTTTAGGATCTGTAGGAGATCTGCTAATGCCATCACTAGTAGTAGGTGTTGTTAAAGGAGTTTTCTCATGATCTCCTCCTGATTTGGTGCCTTTAGGTTGAGACGAGACTTCACCTTCTTGTGCCATTTCTTTTTCAGCACTAGATCTCTTTTCTCATTCGTTGTCCTCTTTTTTGGATGCAACATCTTCCCTGTCTTCTTCAAAATCTCTTTTCTCAATTTCATCTTATAGTGGTATTGCACCACTGGCTCCTTTAGAATCTTCATCTTCATTTTCCTTTTCTGCTGATTTTTCAGCATCACCTTCTTCTTCTTCTTCTTCTTCTTCTTCTTCTTCAGAATCAGGATACCCTTGAAGATTTTGCAAGGCAAGCACAGAAATGGTCAGATCATCCTCCTCTTCTTCGTCCATCAGAAGGATAGACTTCTTTTTCTTGGAAGTCTTTTTGACAGTATCTTTTCCTTTTCGCTTCCTTGCAGCAGTAGATCATTCCTTCAGTTTGCTTGATGATTCCTTTTTCAAAAGATGCAAGGCCTTAGACAGATCTTTCAGCCTCATTTTGGAGATCATCTTGATTCCTATCTCCATAGGAGGGAGAGTCCTTGAACGAAGTTGTGAGGGTAATTGGATCTGAAAATGTTTGAATAATCTTGTGATCAAGGCAAAGTAAGGCAATTGTCATTTTTCTTTCATAATAGTCTTATACATATGCAAGAAAATAGTGTGTGGCAAAGAAAAAGGAATTCCATTGCAAATAGCCCACATAATCTTCGCCTCAAATCTCGAGACATCAGTCTTGGAAGTAGCTTGGAAGTAGCCTTGAGCCTAATGCAGTTGATGACAATCTTGTGCAGCAAAATGTGTGAGGCTGGCATTCGAGAGTAAGTGATACTCTCGCTCGGTAATCTATCCTTCACTAGAAATCGAGTTGCTTGATTGATGGAGACATTAATTGGTAGAAAACCACTACGTTCAACTCCCAGAATATCAGCCAGAGTATTCACATCCACAACAAACACTTTGTCACAAACAGTGAATTGAATGTGGGTTTGATCCAGGAAAGACAAATTGGAGTAAAAATAAGCTGCCAACTCAGGATAAGCTTATGCTATTTCAGCACATAATTTTTCAAGTTGAATATTGGCTAACCTTTCCCTCAAGTTAACCTTTATAGAGTCAAGAAAATCAAAATCCACTGTGCAAGGATTTATTGCCCCTCTGTTCAACATTTGAGTATAAACCCTTTTATGCTCTCTTGAACGGAAAAGCTTCATTCTTTCTCTAGGAACTTCAGCAGCCACACCCATCCGGGGTTGGAAATTTGTAAAAAATCTCTCATCATCATCTTTGTTCTTAGGTTGACTTTCATACCCAAAACGAGGATCATAAGTAAAATTTACAAAAGCCTTATATGTTGTTCCTTTTGGTGCCACTCCTAATCTTTCCATAGTTTTCAAGGACAGAGTTTCGTTGACATACCCATTATCTTTCAGAAAATCAATGATGAAGTTCATTGGACTACCACCCTGTTTCTAGAAAAGTGTAATGCTTGAAGAGTACCTTAGGCGTCATTACTCTGATAGGAACTACTTCTTGTTCAACTTCCTCGTCTGCAGATTGACGAGGAGAACTCCGCAGAGAATCTTCACCAGTAAGATTGAAGTGAGTTGGTCCTTCAAGCATGTTCCGAGGACCCTGACTTGCAATGCGAGAGGATTTCCGCTAGTATGACATGGATGTAGACTTGGAAGATTTTGCCAACATGTTCAAGTGAAAGAAAAAAAAAAGAAACTTGCAGAGAGATTTTGAGAGTTAAAAATCGAGGGAGAGAGAGATTCGGTATTAGGGTTTGGAAGAGTTGTGCTCGAAGAAAATTTGCTGGGATATGTAAAGAAAACAAAATGAGGTAAATGAAATGTCATAAAGAAAAATGCATTTTCAGAACAATTTTAAAAAAGTAACTACTAAAATTTGGAATCCGAATTTTAGCAATAAAATAGTAAATTCCAAAAATAAAATAGGCAAGCAACGATTCAAATATAATCATACATGTTCAGTTTTATATACTAAAAATAAAATACCTGGATTTAAGAAATTTTCATACTGAAGTAGCTTCTTCAAGTTGAAGTTCTGAGTTTGATCAACTTCAGACTTTAATCGAGAGCAAAGATAATATTTAGCTTGTTGCGAATCGACTCAAATAAGTTCTTCTTCAAAGGTTTTGTGAAGATGTCTGCCAGCTAATTCTTTTAATCAATAAATTGAACCATAATCTCGCCATTCTAGACACGATCTTTTATAAAATGATGATGAATTTCGATGTGCTTTGCTCTTGAATGAAGAATTGGGTTTCTGGTAAGGTTTATAGTGCTTGTATTGTCGCATCTGGTCTCTGTGCAGGATTCTACTATTCCAAAGTCTCTTAGTTATTGTCTAATCCATAAAATTTGAGAATAATAACTCCCAAGAGCAACATACTCTACTTCTGCTGTTGATAATGCCACAGTACTTAGTTTCCTTGAAAACCAAGATACCAGCATTTGTCCTAACAATTGACAAGTGCTAGATGTTCTCCTTCTATCGACTCGACAATCGGCTAAATTAGCGTCAGAATAGCCAAGTAAAGTGTCATTCTTTTGGATACCATAAACCCATCTCTAGAAAAGTCACAACATATTTAACGATGCGTTTAACAGCACTTAGATGAGATTCTTTTGGATCAGACTAAAATCTAGCACAAATGCACACACTGAATAAAATGTCGAGTCTAGAGGCAGTGAGGTAAAGAAGAGAACCGATCATGCTTCTGTATAGTTTCTAATCTACTTTATTTCCTCCTTCATCCTTGTCCAGTTTTGATGAACTTGACATGGGAGTTTCAGTCCTCTTGCAATTTTTTAATCCAAATTTCTTGATAAGATCTTTGGCATATTTCTCCTGGTGAATGAATATACCATTCTTTGATTGTTTGATTTGCAGTCCCAAAAAGAAAGTCAATTCATCCATCATGCTCATTTCAAACTCTTCCTACATACATCTTGAAAATTTCTTGCAGAGATTTTCATTAGGAGAACCAAAGATTGTATCATCTACATAAATTTGTACAAGTAGAAAATATTTTCCTTCTCTTTTTATAAACAAAGTAGTATCAACTTTTCCTTTCTCAAAGCCATTTTCAGTTAGAAACTTACTCAACCTTTCATACCAAGCTCGAGGTGCCTACTTCAAACCATACAGTGCCTTTTTTAATCTGTAGACAGAGCCTGGTTTTCTTGGATCTTTAAATCCTTATGATTGTTCCACATAGACTTCTTCTTAAATGAATCAATTAAGGAAAGCACTTTTGACATCCATTTAAAATAACCTGAAATTTTGATAACAAGCAAAAGCAAGCAATAATCTAATCGCTTCTAACTTTGCTATTGGTGCATATGACTCGTCATAGTCAATCCCTTCTTCCTGTGTGTATCCTTTAGCCACGAGTCTTGCTTTGTTTTTTATCACTTTTCCTTTCTCATCCATCTTGTTTCTGAAAACCCATTTTGTTCCAATCACAGATTTGCCTTTGGGTTTTGGAATAAGTTCCCATACATCATTGATGCTAAATTGTCCGAGTTCTTCCTGCATGGCTTCTATCCAGCTTTCATCAGACAATGCTTCTTCTACTCCTTTTAGTTCTATCTCAAAAACAAATGCTAATGCACTGGAGTCTTCTTTTCCTTTGGATCTAGTGCGAATTCCTTCATCAATCTTACCAATGATGAGTTCTTTGGGATGATTTAACTTGTGCTTCTAGTTGCTATTTGATTTGGGAATCTATTGATCCTCTGTTTCGTTTAAACCTTCTTTTTCTGCTTATTGATGTACTCTAGAAGACTGAATTTCACTCGGGGAAATAGACTTTGTTAAGTCTGGAACTGGTTCAGACTCTTCAAGTTGAACCTAATCTGGTTGAATCTGCATATTTTTCTGAAATCTGACATTCATAGATTCTTCCACAGATTGAGTCTTTTTGTTAAAGACCCTATAAGCTTTACTTGTCATAGAGTACCCAAGAAAAATTCCTTCGTCTGATTTTTCCTTAAACTTTCCAAATCGATTGTTTGCATTCTTCAAAATAAAGCACTTACAACCAAAAACATGAAAGTAAGAAACATTTGGCTTCTTTCTTTTATATACTTCATAAGAAGTCTTCTCTAGGATAGGCCTTAGAAACACCCTGTTGATAATATAATATGCAGTAGAAACTGCTTCCACCCAAAATCAAGAGGATATTTTGCTTTCTATCAATAGAGTTCTGGCCATCTCCTGTAAAGATCTATTTTTCCTTTCCACAACCCCATTTTGTTCTGAAGTGTATAGAGAAGAAAAAACATGTTGAAAACCAGATTCATCATAGAAGTTTGTAAAATCTTGATTTTCAAACTCACCTCCATGATCTGTTCTTATGCTTGAAATAGCATATCCTTTCTCATTTTGAACTTTCTTGGCAAAGTTTGAGAAGTATGCAAAAGTCTCGGACTTATTTGTCAAAAAGAACACCCAAGAGAGATGTGAATAATTATCCACAATTACAAAACAATATTTCTTTCCGCCAATACTTTGAGTTCTTGTTGGTCCAAAAAGATCCATATGGAGAAGCTGCAAAACTCACCTGGTAGAAACTTGATTTATTGATTTAAAAGAATTTCTGATTTATTTTCCTAAAACATAGGGAGTGCATAACTCAGACTTCTGATAAACCAAATTAAAAAGCCCTCGAACCAGCTTCTTAAAAGAAATTTTGGCAATCTCCTTCATATTTACATGAGTAAGCTTTCGATGCTAGAGACTTGCTTCATCTTAAATAGAAATAAGGCACTAAGAATTTTCTGGATTTACGTCCATAAGGTATATGTTGCCATGCCTTCGCCTAGTAAAGGATTGAGAGAAATTTTAAATTATTCTAGAACAAATGCCTTCTTGAAAGTTTATTCTAAGACCTATATCACAAAGCTGACTTGTACTCAAAATGTTGTAGTTTAAGCCTTTCACCAGGGAAACATTGTTGATGGTTAGACTTCAAATCTTCCCAATTCCATATCCTATAATCTTTCCTTTGTTGTTTCCACCAAAAGAAACTTTTCCTCATTTTAGTCTTTCAAGCTTTATGAAGCAGCTTGAGTCTCCTGTCATATGCCTAAAACAGTCACTATCCAAATACCATTTGATTTTTCTTTTAATAGTACCTGCAATCAAAAGAAAAGCTCAAACTTTCTTTGGTACCTAGATTTTCTTGGGTCCAAGAGAGTATGTTTTGAAAATAGTTTTTGCCCAATCCTTCTTAACTAGTCTCCAAACTTTAGGACATTCATTTTCAAAATGTTTTGAGCTGTTGCACTTAGAACATCTGAGAGCACTTCGACCAACATGTTTTACAAACATTTTTTGAAAATGATTTTTATAAAATGCCTTTGCAGGTTTTTGTTTAAGTCTCTCTTTTACTTTAGGAAAATCAATTAAAGGAATAGTCTCATTGTTCAAACCCAAACCTGATTTGTTAAAAGAGTATTTGAGCTGTAAGAATTTTCTCTAATTTTTCTAATCCTTTTGAAAACCTTTTTGAAATATTTGAAATCTTCATTTTAAAATAACATTTTCTTTTGAAAGAGAAACCGAATTTTCTTTTAAATCGTCAAAATTTGTTTTTAGACTTTCAAACTTTTGTTTCCAAGAGACTTCCTGTTGCCTGAACTTAGAATTCTCATTTTTCAGTTCGAAGATCCTTTTAAGAGAGGATTTAAGATTGAGGCAAAGTTCATCTATGTACATAGAAACTTTAATAGGAATTTCTGAGTGACTAACCTCAATTTCTTTGTCAGAATCTGAATTAGTGTCTGATTCCAATTTTGATTTTGACTCTGAATGAGCCATCGGACATATGTTTGCAAATTCTTTTGCGCTTTCTTCACATTTGGTGTCATTCCAGGTTTCTACTTTAAGAGCTTTCTTGTACTTCTTAGATTTTTCTTTCTTCTTTTTCAACAAAGGACGGTTTGTTCCGATATGCCCCTTTTTTTCTTACACTCAAAGCATATAACATCCTTGTTAGCTTCAATGTTCTCCGTTGGTCTCTTTTGAGAATTCTGCGTGCTTTGCTTCTATCAATTCAATCTTCTTCCATTTCTATTCAGTTTTCTGAATTTCTTTATCATAAGGGCCAGCTCCTCATCATCCATATCATCATCCGAATCTATATCATCATAATCAATGTTAAACTTTAATGCAATTGATTTCTTACCTTTTAGGTCTTCCTCATCGTTGATCAACTCCACTTCATATGATTGAAGCATGCCTATTAGTTCATCAACATATAGAGGCATAATCCTTTGAGTTTCTCTGATTAAAGTCTTCACATGATTCCAGTCCTTTGAAAGTCCACGCAATAGTTTGTTGACTTTCATTGATCCAGAAATTGGTTGACCTTGATAAGCCAGGCCATTCACAATTTCTATAAAGCGACTAAACATATCAGAAATAGATTCTCCAAGCTTCATTCTGAAGGCTTCATATTGTCCAAGCAGAATATTTATTTTTGTTTCCTTTACATGGTTAGTCCCATCATAGGTAACATGTCCCAAACTTCTTTTGCTATTTCACAAGAAGAAATTTGGTTATATTCAATGGGAGATAAAGCACAGTATAAAGAATAAATTGCTTTTGCGTCAAAAGCCTGTCTCTTGGTAATTTCAGCTTGTGTTGATTTATCAGTATCAATCACTTATTTCCCTTTGTCTGAAGCTGATGTAGCTTTAGGATTGATTCCTTTTTCAACAACAGCCCACTCCATGGGATCTCTAGATCTGAGAAAAGCCTTCATCTTGTTTTTCCACACATTATACTCATTTCCATTGAAATAAGGAGGTTTGGTGTTGCTCTGTCCTTCAACCAATCTTAGAGCCAAAATACTAGCCATAGAAAATCTTAAGCTTAGAAGTAAAAAACACTTCAATAAAGTAAGCACACAAGTTCTGATACAAATTGAAAGAGCTAGTATAAATACCTAGAGGGGGTAAATAGGTATGAAAACAAATTTTACGAAATGCAATAAGATTACTTTACTTTAAAACTAAGTTTGATGAACAACGGATTTTGTAGAAGATTTCAGACTTTAAAACTATTTCGAAACATAGAAAACTATCTCAGTAAATAAAATAAATGAGTTCAGGGAAGAGAAAATGAACACATAATTTATAGTAGTTCAGCTTAAATTAAACTTACGTTCACTCCCCCACGCTGACAGTCTTCTGGCTGATTTCCACTATGAATCGAAAAAGAATATTACAGCCTTATATCAACAACTTCTCAATGAAGAGTCTTTACTGCTTTCACAAAGTCACTCTTTTGAGTTTCTCTCTTTTTCGAATACAAGTTTAAGCACTGTATGAGGAAGAACAAGTGATTCGAAAGTTTCAGAATTTGTAATTCTTCTTTCACGCTCTCTATTGAATGACTTGAAAAACCTCATTAAATACTCCTCTATGCCTTTTCAACCGTTGGCACTTTCCAAATGAATTCTTCCAATTAACCCGATGGATAAAATCAATCAAAGAGATCTCGAGCTGTTTGAAGATTGAGATGAAAGTCTGTCAATCCCGGTTGCCAATACAATCAGGATCTTGGTTTCCATAAATAAATTCTTTCCAAATAAACTTGCCTTCCAGAAAAGATTTTTCCGTTCCGTGATTAATTCCAAAAAAGATAACCAATATGGTAAGTAAAATTTTTAACCAGAAAGCTAGATATATCCAGTTCGTACTGAAGGAAGAGAAATAATCTTGAGTCTGATTAGATCTTCATTCTTCACTTGCATTCAGTCTAGGTCTTAGTCAGAGTGGGTAGACTTCTAATGAAAGGTAGACTTTGACAGAATTTCACAGAAGTCTCGAATTCCTTAGAATAGAAATAGAGAAGTTTTGTCAGCTTCAAAACCTAATAGGAGTTTTCTCCAACACCCACCTCTTCACTTCCTCAGCCCCAAACCTCTTGCTGTGCTTGGTCATGGCATTCCTATACCGCTCAGTCCTGAGCTTGACATCCGAAGGCGACACGTCCTAGAACACCGGCAAGATCTCATTATTCCCATTTGACCTTGCAGTGCAGTCCACCATGTGCACAACCTTGCGGAGACACCACAAGCTCGATGCGTAGTCCTTGGAGAAGATGGGCACGTAGATCTTGGACACGTCGAGTGCCTTAGCTCACTACCGATCTCCCTGCCGATGCGGAGCTCCTCGTCGTCTCGGAAGACGCGGATTCCAGCGCGAAGCATGTCATGGTAGAGGCAATCGGTGAACCCGGTGCGAGTGTCCGGCCCCCTGAAGCTCAAGAATACCTCGTACTTCTCGCCAGCTGGCGCCAGCGCGTCGCCGCCGCTTGTCACGACTTCAGGGTTGTTTGTCTCCTCTCTCTTGGGTATCGTTGTGGGCATGCGGAAGAATTTGGACGCTTTTGATTTGATGAACGCGAGCATGGTCGAAGCAAGTAGTCCCAAGGCCCTGACAAGATGCAACGAAGTTTGAAGACTAGATTTTTTATTTCCATCTTTTGTGTTGCTGAGTTTCGAGGTGGAAGAGAAAAAGAAGGGAAGAGAGCGACTTGCGGTCCACCGAGCATCACGGCGGCGAACATGGCGGACACACAGCGAGGCGTGCGGCAGTAGGATGAACACCATGCAAAGGAAGAGCCGCACGTCATCGTGGAACGACATGGGGCGTTGAGGTTGAACATGAACGCCATTGCCACCGCCGGTGAGTTCGCTCTTCGCTTCAGATCGAATGTAGGAGACAATCATACAAGAGAGCTCGTGTGTAGTCTTTGCGTTCGGTCTGGTCAGATATTATTGTTCTTCCTGATGGCGTGTTTGGTTGGCAAGTCGACTCTGGGGGCTATTGATGTGAATGGACGAAGCATGTTGTCCAGCACGAGGGAGGGGGATCTCGGCCTTTCATCTTGTGTGCGATAGGTGGGACCGATAAGATTAACGGTCGTGATTCATTTGTCCCAATGTATTCCAGTACATGCAAATATTTCCGAAATAGGGGGAATGTGGAACGTCAAATCAGCTGTAAGGGTTAAGCAACTAGATCGCTTCGATGCCGAGAAAATATTAGCTACAGCTCTGGCTCCAGTGTGGCTTCCTCCGAGTCCATTCATTGGGCGACACGTGTCGCCCCGGTAGCCACGCTGGAGTCAGACACCCTTCTTTAAATATTGGACGAGTAAGGCCCACCAGAAACCTTTTCCCTCTCGGTCAAATTTGAAAAATTCGGCGCGCTCTCTCTCTCTCCTCCCAAGAAAATATTAGCCGGGTCCCACAACAGATCCTTCTCTCTTACAATTAATTTGAACGGAAGCGTTGGATTCTCTCTCTCCATTTTTTCATTCGACTCTCACCCGGTTGCTCTGCCCTCCGCTTCTTCTCTAATTGGATGACGGAGCCACCGTCCGACGAATCATGCCACCGCCGCCACTTCTGCATCCGCCTCATTGGCCGCCGCTGCATCTGAGCTACAGCTAATATTTTCTCGTTCATTCTGCCCCTTCGTCACGCTGCTCCTCCGGTGAACGACGGAGCCCGTCGTCCGATGAACCACGCCGCAGCACCTCCGCATCCGCCTCTTCCGCCACCTCTGCATCTGCATTCTCCTTCGCCTTCAATGGCAATCGGGCTCTTCCTCTCCCAGTCGCCGTCGAAGAATCCATACTCGGAGTCAACGTCCGAGCTGATGCAGGGGATGCGAGGGAGACGGAAGCAAGACCTCGTGGATGCTCCGGGTCGATGCATCTTGACGTGGAAGACCAGGGTCTTGTCGAACGAGAGGTCGCGCTCCCTGTAGCGGATAGGCATCGAGCTGCGGTAGCTGCAACCGCCACCGATGCTCTTGACGAATCCAGCCACGGTGAGACGAAACTTGACTGTGAGGAGCCGCCTGAACGCCCCGCCTCTCCTCAGCCACAACAGCACAAGGCGGACCACGTCCCAAGCTCTGTGGGTGACGCCGGAGTCCCCGCTTGACATTTTCGGATGCAAAACATGTTATAGAGATGGTGAGGACGGCGAATCGCAAGCGAGCGGAAGCCCAACACCGGAGTCCCCGCTTGCCTTTCTTGCTTTACCCTTCTCTCTCTGTTGGTCGGAGCGAGCTTGAGATGCATAACAATGAAAGTTGCCGACAAGGCCACGGAGAAAGCAATGGCCGATTCCTTCTCGCGTGAAGTGAACCCCATCTTGTATGATGTGAGAGATAGCGGATGCTATGTTGATCGAGGAGGTCGTCGGTGGCAGCATTCAAGAAGGGTTCTCTCGTTACTCATGGAGGTATGCAGACAAGCCCCCGAGAGACGAGAAATCGTCGACCTAGACTTCCTTCTGTTTCATGGAGCACTGTTCGGCTCTCTGCATTCTTCTTTTCTCGTCTGTAACCAAGGTCTGAACTTGATCATGGGGATCTCGATGAAAAAATAAAACTAGGAATTGTTAAGTCCTTTGGATCTGGAAGAGAAAGCGTGTAGCTAAGTCCCTAAGTTCGAAGAAATGTGCTGTTTTCTGAAACAATCATCAATAATAATGTTGCAATTTGTTGATGCTGTTTGTTTACTTTTTGCTGATTTCTAGCTTTATGGTACACAAAGTATAGAATGCCCTTCCGTGTTGGTATATTTTTTAAAAACTTTTGTCACTTGTTGAACCCGTTTATAATGTACCAACATTGTTTGTCTAACTTACCAACTTAACTTTTCTAAAAACTTTTCTAGCTTGATGTTCATTTGCTTGCTTTGAACTTACCGACTTCTCTTATAATTTACCAACATTGTTAGTCTAACTTACTAATCTTTTAGAATTTGGCATATATAGTTGCCCTTTCAATATGTTTTGTTTTTGTTTCATATATTATGGCATTGTTTGCCATTTTGTCGTCTCCAGTGATGAGCTTGCGGGGCTTGTTCAGTTATTCTCACGGCATTATTGACCTAAAAGAATGAAGGCACCATTATGCACAAGCAAAGAACATCGCCGTGGGCAACACCATCATTTGTTCAAACCGTGCTAGTCGGTATTTTCCTATTGCTCGGAGTTCGCACATCAATCTAAGAAAAGCAGCTTCAGTCTACCAAGATACAATAATCAAATCGATATTTTCTGGCCAAATAGAAGTATATTGTAAATCATTATAGCAAAATACAATCCAAGAATCTTTGATATCATAATAAGTAGCAACTTCTGGTATCAAGGCAAGTATTCTCTGGAACAGAGCAAGAACCGTTCACCCACAAAACCTTGATCTTAAAATTGAGCAGAAACAAGGAAGCAATGAGAGAGTTATAATCTCTAATGCCAGCCAAAGCCTGATTCACTGAATGATCACAAATGGGTCAATGGATTTAAGCAATTCATTTACATGCACAGCAGGCCTATTTGAAATTCAGTGATGACAACTGCTTTTGCAGAGAGCTTCGCACGTTTGTTCAACAAGAAAAAAGAAAGAAAAACAAAGAGAAAGATAGGGTTCACTTCCCGCGAGAGGGAATCGGCCATTGCTTTCTCCGTGGCCTTGTCGGCAGCTTCCATTGTTATGCATCTCAAGCTCGCTCCGACCAACAGAGAGAGAAGGGTAAAACAAGAAAGGCAAGCGGGGACTCCGGCGTTGGGCTTCCGCTCGCTTGTGATTCACCGTCCTCACCGTCTCTGTAACATGTTCTACATCCAGAAATGGCAAGCGGGGACTCCGGCGTCACCCGCAGAGCTTGGGACGTGGCTAGCCTTGCACTGCTGTGGCTAAGGAGAGGCGGGGCGTTCAGGCGGCTCCTCGCGGTCAAGTTCCGTCTCGCCGTGGCTGGATTCGTCAAGAGCATCAATGGCGGTTGCGGCTACCGCAGCTCGATGCCTATCCACTACGGGGAGCGTGAGCTCTCGTTCGACAAGACCTTGGTCTTCCACATCAAGATGCATCAATTCGGAGCATTCATGAGGTCCCACTTCCGTCTCCCTCGCATCCCCTGCATCAGCCCAGACGTTGACTTCGAGTACGGATTCTTCGACTGCGACTGGGAGAGAAAGAGCCCAGTCGCCATTGAAGACGGAGGAGAATGCAGAGGTGGAAGAGGCGGATGCGGAGGTGCGGCGGCATGGTTAGTCGGACGGCGGGCTCTATCGTTCGCCGAAGGAGCAACGCGATGAAGGGGTAGAACGAACAAGAAAATATTAGCTATAGCTCAGATGCAGCGGCAGCCGACGAGGCAGATGCGGAAGTGGCGGCGGTGGAGTGATTCGTCGAACGGCGGCTCCGTCGTCTGATCGGAGAAGAAGCGGAGGGCAGAGCAACCGGGCGAGAGTCGAACGAAAAAATGGAGAGAGAGAGGGTCCAACGCTTCCGTTCAAATTAATTGTAAGAGAGAAGGATCAGTTGTGGGACCCAGCTAATATTTTCTTGGGAGGAGAGAGAGAGAGGGCACCGAATTTTTCAAATTTGACCGAGAGGGAAAAGGTTTCTGGTGGGCCCTGCTCGTCCAATATTTAAAGAAGGGTGTCTAACTCCAGCGTGGCTGCCGGGCGACACGTGTCACCCGGTGAATGGACTCGGAGGAAGCCACACTGGAGTCAGAGTTGCATCTAATATTTTCTCGCCATGCCCACAAGTACGGGCTTCAGGAAAATCCGAATTCATGTGACTCTATCAAAACCCAGTTCGGATTCCACTTCAATTGATTAGGCACAAATCAGTAGAAAAGTCTACCAAACTCAGAACACAAAACCTCTCGGCATTAACCACAAAAGCCAAATTTAAAGCCAAAAAGAGAAGGAAATTTTCAAAAATCTACACAACTTTGACATTATCGTCGGCACCACTGAAGGTGAATGTCCCCCCTTCCTCCAAGTACCTTCACGACGCTGTCCTCTGGGAGCAGCGCAAACCGCCGCGACCGCTTCCCAAGCCCCACTGAATTGTCGCTCAGACAAGCTCGCACCCGATTGCCCTCATGATCTCCCCGTTACCGTCCGACAGCAGCATCACCTCGTCGCCAACCCCAGGCTCTCCTTGGGCGCCCGCATCACGAAGGCTTCACTGAGATGGACGCGATGGTATCCATGCCCTTCGCCTCCAGCTCTGCCGCCTTCTCCACGAGTCCTAACAGGTGCATCTGTGAGCACGTCGGGGTGATGCTGGAGATAGGCGGTGGAGGCGGCAGCGACGCCGATCAGTTGGCAGAGAAGCTTGTGAGTCCGGATCGTTCTGGAATAGCGGAACAGAAGAGGGAGAGAGAAGAAAAGGAAGCGCCAAATGGGCCAAAGACCTATTTATCAATTGGGTTGAATTTAGGTTTATATCAGGTCAATATTTCACAATTGAGGTGGCCATATACAACCCACTACAATAAATCTGAGTTAAAATATTGGCTTCTCACTCATGTTGACATTTACCGGTGGAGATGCCATTGCCCGTTATGAGAACAGTACAAATAGAACACCAACAAAACACGCAGCAATTCGAGTGCAGGCGTTACCTTCAGCAATGGTTCTGATGCGAGGTTCTTGATGCCACTACCAATTGCGGGATGCAAAGAGTTTGCCTTCGGTGTTCTATGGCCCTGCACAGATCCAATGCAATATACACGAGGAATTCATGGAAACTGAAAGAAAAATTCAACTTCGTCTCGGGGAAAAGAAAGGAATCCTAAATAGAATTCGAGCATTTACGTTACGAGAGCTCACCCTCCTGCTTCTTAGACCAAAAGGAGATGTACCGTTGAAGACTCGAAGTGCAACAGTGGTCCGTACAGGACAGAAACTATCCAGCCACTGATCGAGAAAAATGCAAGATAAGGATATAGCCTAATAACATACGTCCACTTCAACTTTGGATAATTCTGGTAGGCCAACAAGAGCAGAAGAGAAACCTTGCACCTTCCTGAGACGTCGTAATCTTTTGAGCCCATTAAGGTCTGTTATTCTGCTGCGTTGAAAAATTTTCAGGACTTCTAAAAGCTTTAAATCTTTAAGACCATCAATCTCTGCTAAATCGCAGTCCTCTAGTTCTAGTTCTGACAGATATTTCAGACTAGAAAATTTTGGTTCTTGAATTTTGCAGCATTTGAGACGCAGTGTCAATAAGCTTGAGGAGGGAAGTTGTATGAGGTCTAGCTCCTTTATGTAGGATAAAGAGAGTTCCCGGAGCTGAGTGAGGGCACAAAAATTCCCAGGGAGATTGGTGACATTTGGAACGGACAATTCCAAGGTCTCTAGACTTGTTAATCTCGTGATCCACCCAATAAATGGGGTCTGATTCGATGACCCCGCTTCTGGCAGCTCAACATCGTTCAAGCATAGCTCTTTTAGATATGTCAGATATGACAAGTTGGGGACCGTCATGTTTTTGGATCTCCAGCGGAGACTGAGTAAACTGGAGGGCAACATTGTTAATGCTTGAAGTCGGTTGCACTTAAGTATGTCGAGGGTTTGGAGGCCAGAGAGACAGCAAATGCCCTGAGGCAGCCCAGCCACATTAGATGACGATAATCTCAAAATTCTCAAAGAGGATAATCCTGAAATATCACAACAAACTTGGCCCTTCAAACTTTTGCAGCCAGATAAATCTATCTCTTCCAGTTTCCCTAACTTCACAATATCTTCAGGAAAATTTTGTAGGTGAGTGAATTCCATCTTCAGCGTCTTCAAATTACTCAAATGCTTGACTGATGGTGGCATTTTCGTGATTCCAGTGTATGAAAGGTCCATTACCTCCAGCAGCCCGAGATTCCCGATGGAAGGTGGAAGTTCATCGAACTTCCAACAATTCCTTAGAGAAAGTCTGCGAAGATTCTGAGGAAATTCGAAAGTTTCTGGATACCAATCAATATTAGTATCATCCAGAGCAAGACTTGTGAGATTCTTCAGGCGGCCAATTGTAGATATATCTTTCAACTCTCTGCAGTCACAAGCACTAAGTTTTTCAAGTTTCTGCAAAGAATCTTCCTGGATATGAATTCTTTCGATGCCAGTTCCATCAATCAGAAGTTCCCTCAAATATTCCAGGCAGTGCAGTTCTTGGGGCAACTGTTTGATTCGTCTGCAGTTTTTCAAATTTAAGGAACTCAGGTCTTTTAATCCATCAATGAATGGCCCAATTCGAAATAACTGAGTACAATCTTCCAGTATCAGAATCTTTAAATTCCTGGGAGCTCCAAATGTAAACGATGTATGTAACTTATCACATCCTTGTAGGTTCAAGACTTTCAATTCCTTCACCTTCTGCAATGAATGTGCAAAAGAAGATATCAAACTTCACTCGCTCATATCTATCATCTTAACACGAGAATTAAAAAGCAAACATTGGCCGTACCTCTGCAATTTTCTTCCAGAATTCTGAATCTTTGGTGACCGGACTTCGAGACAGATCGAGAATGACTAACTCCTTCAATTGCATATTACCTAGCTCAGGAATCGAATGGCACTCCCGCCAATCAAGCCACCTCAAATTTGGAGGAAGCTTCGTAATATCTCCCTGGATTTTAGCCTGGTCCAGTCTGAGGTACCTCAAATTCAACATATGGCAAAATTCTTCGCACGTAAAGCCCACGGTGGAACCCTCTTCAACCGTAAGACTAATGCCCTCGACCATTTTAGTACGCTGTCAAATCTCAGTTGGGGAAAAACGTATGGTAAGTTGAGAAACTTTTTTTTCTGTTACTCATTTTAATGAAATGAAACAAATCAAATTTACAAAATCAGTGGGTATCCACTACGTGTTCTAAATCGTGTTAGGAACAAATCCCTTTCTCTTCCCTTCGAGATTGAATAGTTTATGTTATCTACGGATGGTTTATCTGAACGCTTTCGTGACCCCCTGAAAGAAATTTCTAGAGGTTTCGAAGACTTACCTGACCGTCCTTTAGAATGGAAAGTGCGTCACTGTGATTCCAAATCCTGCAGCCCTTGACAAGCTTCCTCCCATAGTCTCTCAACAGATCGTGCATTCTTAATTCATTATTTTCTCCATCTTCCAAGAAATGCATGTCACGAAGGTGTTTTATAATTCTAAGAGGATCGCCATGCCAAGCCTCCTCCCACATGTAAGGGGGAATTCTCTCATCCTTTCCAATAAAAAAGCACGCTATGTCGAGGAATATCTTCTTTGCACAGTCATCTAAAGATTTGTAACTGGCCTCAAAGGCTGCTTCTACCTTTTTTTCTAGTGGGTATTTTTGTAAGGACTTCAAGCTACTCTGCCATAACCTTATTTCCTTATTATTCTTTAAATATTTTGCCTGAAGCTCAATAGCCATAGGAAGCCTTCCAAGAGCTTCGACGATGTCTGGGGACATGGAATCGCACTCGGAGACATCTTGGGGAGCATCCCCTTGAAAAACATGCATACGGAAGAGTCGAAGAGCGTCCTGATATTCCATTGGTTTAACCTCGTATTGTGCAGCTGCTCTATCTTTGTCTTCTTCTCCAAAGTCGAAAACCTTTAAAACATCTCTTCTATGTGTGGTCACAATGATTCTACTTCCTGGACCAAACCAAGTAAGGTCCCCAGCTAATGCTTTAATTTGTTCATCCTCACACACATCATCAAGCACAATGAGAACCTTCATGTTAGTAAAGAGACTTTTTATTTTTTTAACTTTACCAGAAGATCTCAGTGGTTCACGTTTTTCGTTTTGAAGGTCAGCAATCAACAGTTCTTGGGAAAACTCGACTCCTTCCGAATTTACACCTTTAAGGAAGCTACATGCATGAAACAACTTGTGGATCTTGTTGAAGACAATCTTCGCAAGTGTAGTCTTTCCAACACCCGGCATACCGCATATTCCGACGACACGTCTTTCTTCTCCACATACTTTCATCGCTTGTCCACGGCCGTAGACAACACCAAGCTTTGTCATCATCCGTTGAACATGAAGATCGATTCCAACTACTTTGTCGGGTACGTCTTGGTCATCCTCCTTCAACTCCTGCCAGACACGGGTCATAACTTTGTCTAGCAGGTTGGTCACATGCCTGCAAAACATGAGTGATGAAGCACAAGGACGACAACAGAGTTACAAAAAATATTAAACAGTAGACAAAAATCAAGCGGGGATTGAACCGACGAAAAATAAATCAATCAACAAGGGCAGGGGGAATCTTCAATTTAAGTGGAGAGCAAGGTTTAATGCACAGAGCAATTTTGACATGGATATCATCATGCTAGCTGCATGACAAAAGATATAGTCAAGGGGGAACGAACAGAGAGTGGTGGACCAGGTCGGCTGGTCTAACTTGCAGTTACGTCATGATTCGAGTCAATTTTCAATTGGCCATTTACCGGCTACTCGATAGGCATCGAGAACTTCAACCTGTTAAATTATCGATCCATTTCACAAGAATAACCTTTAAGATCTCTCTCGCATGCATGATCATCGATACGACTACATACAACATTTTTTAGAAAAAAGCTCGGGTTCATTTTCACATCATCCTAAACCTTTTTTTAAAATTTTTCTAAGAAGAAAAAAGGAAACCAGAAGCAAAAGATTTACCGCCCATTTATATTATCCCGCTCATATCCGCTTAATCCCCCGACCAGTTGAAGAACCTTCTTCCAATTTTGGATGGTCTTTGGGTCGACTTTGTCATCCTCATGTTTCTTGAAGGACGTTGCAAAATCCCCAGTCTGGTGTTTCACAGCGTCAGGACTAACATCATAGAATATAGGGATAATAGTCTGTCTATCTGATTGTCTGCACTCCCACATTTGTACCAGCTCCATAAGGCAACTTTTACTGGAAGCATAATCTTTGGAAAAGATGGCAATTGAGATCCTCGATCGCTTGATCGCATTTTTCAGCCCCCAATCTATCTCTTCTCCAGCAAGGAGCTTTTTGTCATCTCTAAAGACTTCGATCCCCGCATTTTGCAGATCTCTATGGAGGAGATCCGTGAATCCTTCACGTGTATCTGCACCTCTAAAATTCAAGAATACTTCATGATTGATTCCAGACGATGGTTCCTGTCGAATCAAGGAAATTAAAGTAAACATAGTGTTCCAGACCAAGTCTTCTGCTTCTGGCCAAAAAACAAACAATAAAGAAAGAAAAAGAAAAACAAAGTTTTATGGTTACGATGGAGCCGAGCCTAACGCAGCAAGCTGACTGCAACTGAATCTTGCAATTCGTGCATTTTGGATGTTTTAAGATCCATAAGTTTCAGAACTTTCGTGATACTCAAACGTTGATTAGTGAAATTCACACGTAATCGTTTCACAATTTTCTCAAATTTAAATGAAATCTCAAATTTTAGGGGAAAGCAAATCGATACTTAACAGACCCAGTGTACAACATAATAGTGCTTGGAGTTTTGATACGATCTCGTGATTTTGATTTGATTCAATCGTTCACGTCAAAGGAGATTCGTAACATTTCAGATGATGTTTAGCAATTTGGCGGTTGAACTACAAGCAGAGGATCGATTCCACCATATTCATGTCGAAGAAATAATAATACAAATCCCAAAGATGCAGAGGAAACAAACCGGGCTTTTTCCCTTCCTTCCAGCAGCCACAACTTCAGGAGCCATAACTCGGAGAATTATTAGAAACGCACGGACCAATTCGCTCGCTCTCTCTCTCTCTCTCTCTCTCTCGCTCTCGCTCCCGTTCTCTTGCAGAGGGCACAGGAGGTCTGTAGACATCATTAGACAACACTATAGAGGATTGCATTTTACCCATGACCACTTGTGCGCACCCGCTACGCGCTTGGGCGACGCGAGGGAAAATTGTCGTGTAGTGCCTGTCCCACGCGATTCTACATTATAAAATGTCATTACTAAAGCTCGAGAAAAAAGTGAGACGTAAACGACTTTTCAGCGATTGGAATCGATAAAGCAGATGCCATGAACCGATTGCTAGTCCTCTCAAGTCAGTTCCGTTGAATCGGATCGATAAAGATGATGCAATGAATTGATCTGTTGTCCTGTCAAGTCCTGGTTTTATGTTTTATTTTTACTTTCTTACCTTGGAAAACGAGGATGGATTCCATGCAGGTCTAACAGGACGAGTTCTCCAGTCTAGAGCTAAGCTCGGTCAGTGTCCTCCAGCTGGAACCCAAAGTTAAAATGCACCGTTCGAGTCCGAGTCCAGGTAGATTCTTTAATTATAAAAGTTGTTAGAGCACAGATATCTCGGTAATATTTCAATCTAAAATTAAAACACTTCTTCTCAAGTATATTTAGTAAGTGTCTTGGGACTACTTGGGAGAGACTTGGATTGTGGGTTAAAAAAGAGAGTAATGGAGGAAGCTTAAGGAATCGATGGGCAGTTGAGAAAGAGGGGTTACGGTGTATATACAAATTTTATGATTTGTACACAAGCTCCTAAAGTTTCTCTTGTAAATTTGTTTGTCCGTTGAAATTTATTTTGCCACGTTGCCATCTACAGTGCACTTTAACAGCTTAGGTCAGTTGAGTTTTTTTATTTTTTTTTTTTTTTTGGAGGGGGGGATTGAATGCAATTATGTATTTTTGAGCAAACCCTGAGTCATATGAACATGCTGATAACTATTCAAAAGAACAAAACTCCTGCGACGATCTTTCCCTTCCTTTGTTTGCGGACATGCTTCAGGATCGCTAGAATTTTGGCTAAAAAACATTAAAAATTAAGGATAAGGATTTGTGTCTAATTGATGCAGGTTTTGAAATTGTGAAAAGCGAAGTGAAAATTAACAAACATTGAGGAGCCAACTGATACGGCGGCAGAGCGTGCTTTTTCCCGTCGTTCCTGTTTCTTCTCTTTTTCTTTAAGGTACCGTCTTAGGTCTGATAACATCCAAAAAAAGATCTTGAGGCAAAATTCTTGACGAATGTTGCCTGCAAAATTCTTCAGAAAAATGGCCATGGACCGCGAAACCAGAACGATGCCACGAAACGTAAATATAACTTTCAAAGAAGTCTTTCTCAACCAGATCAGACAAAGTTCAAGTCAAATCGGGGCTGAGTTTTTAGTAAACTACATTAAAACGGCCTAATGATGAAAGATTACCATTCCTTCTTGAAAAAATGACTCACAATTAAAGGTATGCAAGATGAACCGCTTGAATCAAAAATTATCCAAACCGGACGGAACTAATTGATTTTAGTTCAATTCCTGATTTTTAAAAGTGAAACTGTGTCTAGTCGATTTGATTTTCGGTTCGAATGGAGAACCAGATCGGACCGACTATAAACATTTTTTTTATATATAATTTCTTAAAAAATTAAAAGGGAAGAGCTTTTTCTTTTTTTGTATTTCTTCATAATAAAAGGCATTAAGTAGTGGAAAAAAAATGAGTAGTTTCATTAGACCGATTGGGAAACCAATCACCCCTGCTCATGATCTAGTTGACAGCAAAGGCCAAGGACGAGGTGCAGTCGCGAAGGGTGGAGGCGCCGGTGTGATTTGTCAGACGAGAGAGAGCGAAGTTAGGGCTTCTCCATCTCGAGTCCGGAGGGATTAACAGAGCAGGGATGAAGAGAGCATAGCCGAATCGCGAGTCGAGAGGGACAGAGAGAGTGAAGAGTGAAGAGTGAAGAGAGCAGGGGTTGCGTCGTGTGAGACGGGAGGGAGAGAGAGAACGTGGAGTGGAGAGAGAGAACGGGTGGGCCTGTAAGCAATACGCGTCACAGGGTAAGCAGACAGGCCCAACTATTTTCTCGAAAAGGAGGAGAGTTCTGAAAAATCCAACAAAGCGGGACCCATCTATCACATGACCATAAATGAATAGGCCAGTCCAATAGTAACGTGGAACGGTTGGTCTACTCGATATTTTCTCGAATGTCTCCTGCAATACCAACATGCTCACGTGCTTCGATTGACATATGTGATCCCACACGCCTTGACTTGACTTGCAGTTTACGGTGAATAACAAAATAGAAGAGAAAAACAAAGATGCTACAAAACCACCACCCACTTGGGTTGCGCCGCTAGAGCGGGCACCCTTTCTCCCGCAAAAGGTCGAGTGTTCGAATTCAAGACATCGCAGGGTAACTTATCCGATGGCACATGTGTAGTGGCTAACACATGTCGCCCCCAGGGTTTACTCCGCCGCGAAACGGCGTTCGAGGTTCTCTGGATTACTAAAACAAAAAAAAAAACAAAGATGCTCCAAAACCATCGCGTGGCTCAGCTGGATAAGGCTTCGCTGATCCTTTGCGAGAAGGTAAGAAGTTCGAATCCCGCTGGACGCATGGAGTTTTTAGCGCGACGTCGGGGTGATGGGTCCTCCGCTAGCGTCACTCTAGGATTTACCCATCGGCTACTGGCTGTACGGGATTCCCTAGATAACAAAAAAATAAAAAACAAAACAAAGATGCTCCAAATAAAAGAGAACATGTCCTTGGACACAACTCTAGCAGTAGCTGGTAATCATATTCTCCAAACAACTAATTTGATAAAAGCGTATACTCTTTTTGAGGGTGCACGTGCAGGGTCAATGTCCCATCCTTTTTTATAATATCCCAAAGGCAATTGCACAAAAAAATATCTTCAATGACGATATTGTAAAAGCATGTCTAAATGGAAATCGATAACTAAACTAGTGTTATGATCAAAAACATTACATAGTAATTTCGTACCATTAAAAAATGCTACGTACCACATTTTATTACAGGAAAATTATCCAAAAAGTCATACGTTTATTGTGCTTTTACTGATTCATTCATAAATCTAACAATTTTACTAATTGAGTCATAAATCTTTACGCGTTTTACAAATTGAGTCCATCAAATTAATTTTGATAGGAAATTATTGTCATGGATGCTGGCTGTCATAGATGGTGCAACTAGTGTTGATGTGGATGATTTTTAAAAATATTTTATTTTTTTTCCATTTTTTGTTTTCTTTTGTTCCCTTCTTCCTCCCTAGCTGGGGAGGTTGCCCTTATCAACCTTGGACAAGTCTTGCCTTGCCACTGGCGAGGCTTGCCCTCACTGGCCCTAACCTCTAGCCGGTCGCTGAGGTTCGACGATCGACTAGAATAGGAAGAAAGGAAGACAAATAAAGAAAGAAAATTAAAAAAAATTACTAAAAATTATTTACGCTAACGTCAATCATGTCACATAAAACAGCCACCTTCTATGTCAGAAATTTTTTTATCAAAATTGATTGAATGAACTCAATTGATAAAATATGAAAAAATTAAGAATTTAATTGACAAATTTAAAAAGTTTTATGACTAATTTTATAAAAATATGCTAAATTTATCATTTTTTGGATGACTTGCTCGAAACACAACGCACTCTATCGTGCGTGCTTGAACAATGTTGTGCTCTTTTTCGACCAAAAAAAGAACAATGCTGCGTTCTTACCATCCAACAATCCAAGACTCTTCATGCCAATCGAACCGCCACGATGTAAATGATTGTCCGCGTAATTTTCTGCAGTAGTATGCAAGAGGTGCGTGGAAGGAGCCTCTGCAGGTGCCTTTTTGACATGACATGCTTTTCTATTAATAAAGAAAACGGAAAAGACCACCAATGAGCATGTCTTTCCAAAAAACCAAAAAAACCCAAAAACAATGAGAACGCTCCTAATTGGCAATCATAGGTACCTTTGATAATATTTATATTCTTAAGAATAAATTTTTTTTAGAAATAATTATTTCTATTTATACTTCCTAAACTAGTATAAAACGTATTTGGTAACTATACAAAATTAATATTCCCAAAATAGAAAAAAAAAAAGGTTTTGTATAATACTTAAATCTTTTTGACGTAGAATTTCTTTAAATTTTTTTAATGATTTTCTGAGATTTTTTTTTTCTCTTCTTCTTCATCTTCTAGCCGGCTACTGGGCCTTGGCGATGGTTGGCGATTGGCTAGAGACGAAAGCCGACAACCTCATTGGCCCCTAGAGAGGTCGGGCCTCACCATGGCTAGGTGAGATCGGCCTCTCCTGGGCTAGGCGAGGTCAAGCCTCACTGAGAGTTGGTGAGGCTTCGGCAACCGGTCAAAAGAGGAAAAAGAAGAAAATAACTTATTTCAAAAATTATTTCCAAAAACAATTAGCAATTTTTTTTTCTAATTTCTTGTTTCTATTCTAAATTTATTTCCTGACTACTTTTCTATTTTGGGAATAGAAATATTAGTTGACATTTCCAAATGGATTTACAGTTTCAGATAACAAAAGAACATAAATTTTGAAAAATAGAAATTTTAATAAACAAACCCATATTCTCCACTAATTAATTTAATAAAAATATTAGATTCTTTCTTTTTGCCGGATGGCAATGTCTGATTCAATCTCTAGTATCATGAAGGTCCCTTGCTGGCGCATGTTTGCGCCTAATGATGATGGTATTTTTCTTAATTTATTGAATTAATTAAATTAAATTAAATTAAGAAATGGTCTCAAAATTTTCAACCAAAGAAATTAAAACTAATTTCTTTGGGGGACATTACATGAATACGCATTGGTCTTGTAGAAAATATTCAAGCAATGATTACTTTATTGATTAAATTAATTTCTTTGTGTCACAAATAAGTCATACCATCGAAGCATTAGGAACACTTGTAATGAAATGTGACTCTCATGATTATTCGTTTATTTTTTCAGTATTAATTCAAATTTTTAGTGAATCAAATAACATTTTTTTGGTAATTAATGACTTTTTAAAGTTGAGAAATGAAAAGAAAATTCAACATTCCCCTAAAAATGGAAAAAGCTACTTTCATTATTTGAAAAAGCTCCTTTCATTCGCCATTGGATCCTATTTTTTGACTTTTCCTGGACCTAATCTATAAGCGAGTTGAATTTCTAAGAAAATCGCGCGCGTGGGTGTGTTTGCTGCCGTTGGATGCGTGTGCGTATGGATAGCGAGTGAAGAGAGAGAGAGACGGAGAGTGATGTCAGGTCACGAGAAAAAAAAAAATGTCAGGTCACGAGGACTATTATGAAAAAGTGGCAGTGGGTCGCTGACACGATGTGACTCGAATAAAAAGAAGAAAAAGAGAGTGGCCCACGAGAAATAAATATATAAAGAAAAATTAAATAGGACAAAATGTGCTCGATCAAGAGTGTGATCCGCATCATGATAAAGTTTTTTCTTTTTTTTTTGGCTCAATTACATCAGGGTAACTTTATCTTTTTGTTCCCCAATATCATGATAAAGTTGGAGGACAAAAAGAAAATTCAAATTTCAGTGACAGTAGAAAAGTTCCCTCATGAAAATAAAATTCAGATAATTAAGTGACTTTTTTTAATTATTTAAGTAGATATTACTTTTTAAATTTCAGATGGTAGCATTGAAATAAAATTACTGTTAATCACAATCTTATTAAATAGCACAGCTAATTTCATAAATCATATAGTAAAAAATTTAAAAATCCAATCAAATGATTTGATAATTGTTAAATACGATGGTGCAAATAATCAAATATGTAGCATGCACCTAATTCATGCCCAAAGTTTTGTTCATTGACCATTAAGGGCCCTTTTGTTAACTAACTAAATAATAATCGATTCTATTCTTTTGCTTACAAGAGTAAATTTGGAACAAAAATCCGTTTGCAAAATTTTTTGTTTCCATTTGGAACTAAATCGGGAAGTGAAAAAAAAAATTTCTTTGTTTCTGGGAGCAATTATAGGATTAAGCTTAATTTTCTTATTTTCTCTTCTATTTCCTTTTATTCTCTTTCGTTTTTGTCTTCTTCTTCTTCTTCTTCCTTTTGGTCGGTTCATGGCCAGCGATTGACTAGACGAGGGTGGGCGACCTTACTAGAGCATTGCCGCCCCTAATGACCCCAACCACGACAAAGCTCGTTAGGCCGAGCCTTGCCATGAGCTAGGTGAGGCTCAACCTTGTCTTGGCTGGGCGAAGTCGGCCCATAACTGGAGGAAGGAGAAGATGAAAAGGGAAAAAAGAAAAGAAAAAAGAGAAAAATTAAATTAAAATATTAAAATATTAAAAGAAAATGGTTTGGAATGGAAATTTTAAGAGTTTTATGAAACTTAATTCTATTTTGAGAATAAAAATTTTGGACAGTTATCAAACACTTTCAAATACTCATAAATTGTTTCCAATAATATAATAAAAAAGAATCATTTCTGAGTGGAAAGTGTTCTTGAGAACATATTGATTATCAAATCCACTGTAACTACCAGTACTTGAATTTTAGCCAACTAATTCAAGTTTTCATTTTTTAAATGTACCAAAATAAATAAAAATAAATAAATATCAAGAATGCCCAATTGGTCCATTTTCCAATTTGCATGAGTCTAATTCATCGGACCTTAGCCCACAAGGTTAGCCCATAAACCCCACTCTAAGGCCATTATCCAAATTCCATCACTCTTACCAACCGACAAGAACACCCCGGACCCGGATCGTAATGATGTATAGCTAATTCAAAGAGCATGCCGGTAGAACTTTGGATTCTTTTCAAGTTGAACAACGGACGATATGAATTTTGCTGACAAATCGAGAACTCAGCAGGACAGAATGATCTAACCGTGCCTTCAACTTGCAAAAGGCACCTCGACATCCCATTAGGACACTCCATAAGGCCGAGGATGATGTGGGCATTAAAGGTTCTGCAATCTAATACATTTACATTCTGTGATGCTCTCCATTGTGGACATGAGGGGTTAATAGTCCTACATTGGGACATCACACAGAGCGTGCCATCTTGTCTGAGCTGGAACAATGTATTTCCTTCCATTGTCTACGGTAGAGGAACGCAACAGAGAAAGATTGAACCAAGGGGGAGCGGCACCTCGGAGAAGAACTTATCATATAACTTGGACAGAGGATTTCACTGACAATCGGAGACATGAAGATGCTCATGCGTTCAAGAACAACAAGATGAACAGAAGAGTAAACAGGAGGAAGAGGGAAAGAAGATAAACATAGAAATGAAGAAGAAAAAAGTCTTCGGACTAAGATGCTCCTAATTATGATTTGGAAAGTGGCATGTGAGATATACATGCTCACTAGGTCTTTATTGAGATAAAGTCTATTATTTTTTCTTTTTTTTTTGTCGAGAAAATGAGTTCACCTTAAGCTTTTATTTAATTTTTTTCCCCAAAAAAAATGTGCTATGGTGTTCTTTCGTCCAAAAAGATGAGATAAATAATTATTTAATCAGCATATAATCAAATAGCAACATTGTTAAAGCTTACTCAGATGTTAGATTGTTAACTTGTCTGGCGGGTGATGTTGTCTTGCCAAGAAATATCAATAAATGAGTGTGTTTGGACTCAATGAAGGAAATGTAAAGCAATTTCGATGTATTTTGGAACCCACCGAATGCTTACAACAAGACAAGCCACTCGCGAAGTGAAAATTAAAGAAGGCAGAGGGTAAATGCGGTAGATGCATACCAGATGGTAGAAGATAGGTCTTTACCCGACTTAATATATGTCAAAAGACATTCCCCGCATTTAGGCCACAACTCCTGGATACTGCAAGGATAAATCTGAAAATAGAAGACATGATCATGGAGAAAACACTTTAATCGGTCTATTCACTTGTTCTCTTATAACTACTGAACTAAGACAAGCTTGAGATATAAACATCCCACAAGACATAGCTGTTGGAATATAATATGCAGAAACAACAAGATCTTGTAATTTATGTCAACGTAAAATCGCCAGAGAAATAAACGAGAAATAATAAAGACACCAGAAATTTACGCGATTCGCTCCGAGTATCGGTACATACGTCCACGGGAAGAGCCGACAACAAATAATCCACTATAATCAAAGGATCAGAGTTTACATTCGCTCACACGCTCGAGTATTTCCTACACCTAGATTTAATCATAAACCCAAAGTGTTTATAAATCAACAACTCACTTGGACATAAACTCATGACATAAAATTACGATGCATTCAAGCTCAAACGAAACGCTCTACATATGTCAAAAATAAGAACTCCAACGTCTATTTTTTTTTTTTTTTTTACGTACGTATTGCTTGGCATTCTCCATTTCTTGATCACGTGGGTGGCTCCTCTCTCAAGCGGCGTGCTCTCTGGATGTGCTGCACCTTCTTCTTCATAGGCTTCACGTCACTTTTTCTCTCGTCGGGCTGCACGTCTTTTATATGTGTGTGTGCCCAAAGGTCAATAATTTGACCTGGGCCCACCACTTTATCTTCAATGTAAACAAGCTTTTGCAGAGGAAAGAAATTCTTATTTTATCTTTTGTGTAGCTTTAAGGAGTCCAAGAAAGAATGGCTACTTTATCTGATTGCTACACCATTTAGAAAACCTTTCTCAACAAATTCGGTTTAACAAATCGTTATCTGAATTTAAAATCGATACATTAATTTAATAATTCTCCACCTTGACTCGATGTTTAAAGCCAAATTATAGTACTCATCATCCATGCTGCTCTCCTAATGCCTCAACGGGCGCTTACTCTTCACAGACGCCAATAGAGCTTAAGCAGAGCTTGAGCTTCGCTAAAGGAACATGCTTAGCCATTATGTCTGTTGAGCTATCTGCTATAGCAATCTTTTTTACAATAACATTACCCTTAGTTAAGACATCTTGAATGAAGTAGTACTTGATATTGATATACTTCGTTCGCTCGTGATAAATTGAATTATACGCCAAATATATCGTATCTTGGTTATCACGGTGTATATCCACATTTTTCTATTCTAACCCAAAGTTCGAGAGCAAACTTTGTAACCGTATCGCCTCATTCGCTACAAAGGCTAGTATCATGTACTCTGCCTCAGTCGAAAACAAGGCAATGTAATCCTGTAAGTGCCATTGTTGTCTCTCCAGTACACTATACCCATATTTGTTGTCCCCTTCAAATATCCGAGAATCTACTTCATAACTTCTTAATGAGCTTTACCAGGATGCTTCATATAGCGGTTAACCACGCTCACAGCTTATGAAATATAAGGCCTAATGCACACCATAGCATACATAATACTACCCACAGCACTATAATAAGGAACGTAGGACATATGCTCCTCCTGTTCCTTAGTCTATAGTGATAATTTTTCTGAAAGTTTAAAGTATTTCGCTAAAGGTGTACTTACAGATTTTGCTGACTGCATTTTAAAACGTGCCACGATCTTCTCAATATATTTCTTTTGAGATAGGCATAACAATCCTGTAGCCCTGTCACGCAAAATCTTCATTCCCAAAATTTTCTTTACGGCACATAAATCTTTTATCTCAAATTCAGCATTTAACCGCCTCTTTAGCAGATCAATATCAGATATATTTTTAACTGCTATCAGCATATCATCAACATATAAAAGTAGATAAATCAAATAACCATCATCTAATCTCCTAAAGTAAACGCCGTTATCCATCAGACTTTTCGAGTAGTCTTGATTAGCTATGAAAGTATCAAAATGTTTATACCACTGCCTAAGAGACTGTTTCAGCCCATACAAAGATTTCTTCAACAAGCCAACATGATCTTCCTTACTCGGAATAGAAAATCTCTCTAGTTGCCTCATGTAAATCTGCTCCTTCAATTCATCGTGAAGAAACACAGTTTTCACTTCTAATTGCTTTAACTTGAGATCCTGCGAAGCAACTAAAGTAAGTAAAACACAAATTAAAGTATGTCTTACCACATGAGAGAACACCTCATTATAGTCAATGCCCTCACGCTGTGTATATCACTTCGCCACAAGTCTCGCCTTATACCTTGCTGTCTCAACACTGGGAATGCGCTCTTTCCGTTTAAAGACCCATTTACTTCCGACAATTTTTTTGCTCTTGGGTACTTTGATCAGCTCCCATGTCTGATTTTGATGGAGTGATTCCATCTCTTCACTCATAACCCCTAGCCACTGCGATGACTTCGAATTAGCCATCGTCTCAAAGTAAGACGAAGGCTCATCTATCTCCACCTCATCACCTATAAGCAATGCATAAACAAAATATGTATAACCATAACGTACCGGTGATTCAATTTGCCTTCTCTGTCTATCTGCGGCTGTAGTGTGCTGCGGCTTTGCTGATTATTCTCTATCACCAACTTTAGAAACTGCGGCTTCATCTGCAGTCTCAACTTTTGTTACCTTTGAGGTTTTCGGAGTCTCCACCTGAAACTCCACCTCACTAATGATACCATGATCTATTTTCTTTGCTAGTTGTGTCTCAGAACTCTTCTATTAAAGTATTATAGTCTCGTCAAAGATCACATCTCTATTGATTAGAAAATCGGGTGATCTGGGATCAGTGCACCACCCCCATGTGCATAACCTAGAAATATGTATTTCTTCGCCCTTGGCTCAAGCTTACCATCACTTGCATGAGCATATGCAGGACATCTGAATAAACATAATCCGAATAAATCAACGGGTTTCCTCGACCATACTTCCTCAGGAGTCTTCCACTCAAGCTTACCATCACTTGCATGAGCATATGCCATGTTCACTACTTCAGCCCAAAATTCCTTGCCAAGTCTTACATGCGAAAGTATGCATCGAGCTCACTCAAGCAAAGTTCTGTTCTTCCGTTCTATCACATCATTTTGTTGTGGTGTTCCAGGTATTGTGTGGTGTCTCACAATACATTCTTTCTCGCCAAACTCAGTAAAATCTTTACCACAGATTCCATGTCATTATTAGTTCTCAGGCACTTGATTTGTTTATTTGATTGCTTCTTAAATTTCTTGAACCGATCAAACACTTCATATTTGTGCTTCAGAAAGTATACCCATACCTTTCTCAAATAGTCATCGATAAATGTCAACATATATTGGGCACCTCCTTTTGAAGGAACCGAAGACGGGCTACAAATGTCTGAATGAATATATTCAACTAGTTGTTTGGTCGAATGAACAATTGTAGTAAACTTAACTCAGTGCTGCTTTCCAAAGATGCAATTCTCACATAAGTCCAGCTTCTCTGTTTTTTGACCCTTCAACAACCCCCTTTCACTTAGTATCGTCATACCAGCCTTGCTCATGTACCATAAACGCATATGCCATAACTGAATCAAGTTAGATTCTGACTTACCTGATGAAACTACAGTGATTTCGGTCATAGTCTTTCCTAGTAGATGATAAAGAGTATTTACTTTCTTCCATTTCATCATTATCATGGCACCTCGAGAGATCTTCAATACTCCACCTTTAGCGGTGTACCTACACCTAATGTCATTGACACCTAAATTTTGGCGACCCATTTATTCATTTATCGCATTAAAAAATTAGGGATTAATTTGAACCCCTAAAAAATATATTAGTTAATTAATTAATTGCATAGCATATAGATTTAGGTGCATTTGCATTTTTTGCATTTATTGGACAGGTGGCAGATGGGTTTGAATTAGTGGTTCTGAGCTTTAAATTGACGGGTCGGACTAAGCCCATGAAGCGAGCAAATTGGCCCAGGCCCCCTTTTTTTTTTTATGATCGGAAATTATCTTGTGAAAATAAGAATTTGAAATTTTCCGAGATATGATAGAATTTTTCGGATAGAGCAAGTGGAAAAATGAATATTGCGTTCGGCAAAACGAATATTGCATTTGGAAAAAGAATTTTTGTGGATACCGATTTGGAAAGATTAAAAACCCTAATTTGCGGCCTATAAATAGATTAATTTGCGTAGGGTTTCGGGGAGGCCACACAATAGAATACAAGGCCATGAAAGAGTGAGAGAGAGAGAGAAGGCTGTTTTCCTCGGTCAAAGACTTCGTTGGATCCAATTTGAATTACTTGCAGGTTTGTTTGGGTCTTGCCAGAAGTGCAACAGATTCTCTTGCGACACCGTGAGCAATGCCCACCACGGTTTCTTCCGACTTGTCATTGAGGGGCAGTCCCCACCGAGCCGTTTTTTCCTTGGTCAAGACACCATCGGGCCGGCCCCTATCACCACGAGCACTGCTTTGTTGATCCATTGCCGGCCACCGCTTTGTTTGGTCCCCCGACCATGCACCGAGCCAATATTTTGGGTGATTAGATGCTTTCCTTGATTTTGAGTTGATTCTTTCAAATAAAAATCTGTTCTGTTTTGCAGACACCTCAGTCCATTCAAGCCATCTCTGACGTTGAAGTTCCACGGTTAAAACAGCCAAATTTGGTCATCGCAAGTCCCTTGCACCGAGCGACTCCGCTGCTATTGTGGCCTTGCCACAAGACGGGGCTGCTTTTCTGGTATCGCCGTGAGGACAACAAAGCTGCTGTTCCCCCCATCTCGACGCGCCGCCCCTGCTTCATCCTACCATCGGTGGCGCTGCTGGGCTCGTGTCACACCAAAAGCCTCTTGGGCGCTCTTCGCATTAAATATTTTTTTCCCTCTGCAGGTTAAGAGGAGAGCTTCAAACGGGGGTCAAAGGAACTGTATTGGGGGTTATATTAAAATATAGAAAGGTTCTTAAGAGGGGACGATCGGCAAATAAGAAAGTCCACTTTTGGTTGTGTCCGATAATATTGACGCAGCTGTTACTGAGCCGAGAGCCCTCTCCACCGTCGAGTGCCGCTAGCGATTCCCAAGACGCCATCGTGAACTAGCTACCGTGAAGCAAAGTTGATGGTGACTCTTGCGATCTGATACCCGTCCAAACTAGGAAACAACAATCAAGGTAGGTAAAATTCCCATCTAAATTAATTCTCGAATATTTTGTTTGCTCAATTGAGGTATTGCATTCTTGATTGAACCCCCGAATGATGTTATCTTGGCCCATGTTTCCCAAATAGTCTTTCAAATTGGGAAATCTTCATAATTTCGCAACGTGCATATGATTGACGGTCCGATTTCATGCTTGAAATACGACCCGCAATCGCACGAAAAAATCACCAATCTGATCTCACGCTCGAGATACGATTCGTGATTTTATTTAAAAATTGGCCAATCCAATCTCATGCGCGAGATACGATTCGTCAATTTATTTCCAAAATTAAATAGACATGGATGATATCTTGCTTGATTTTGTTGCTGTGCTGTTCTCGATGCCTTTATTTGATTGCTCCCGTAAAGGAAAAACCAAAAAAAAAATAAAATTGAGTTAGGTTAAATGCATGTTAGGATATTACTGGTTTTAAGGTTATGTTGCATGTTTAGGATAGGAAATTTATTTCGAATTTCTTAAATAAAAAGACCAAAAACATTAATTTAGGATATCATATTTTCTTCTCATTATTTTAAATTGCACGTTTAATTATTTGGCAATTTTAAATTTCGAATTTCATAATAAAAAAGAAAAAATTAGAATTAGGGCATTCTTTGCACATCATTGCATATTAGGATAGATTGCATGCTTATTAAGAAAATAAAAAATCACGTGCACATCATATAGCGCTAGGTTCATGAAATGCACGTCATTTAGTGATTGTTGCTAGGTTCATTTAATTAGAAATTGCCCATCATTAAAATTAGGTCATTTTGGTTAATTTAGATAGCATATTTAATTATTGGATGTTCATTAAGAAAACATAAAAAAAATTACTTTACTCATTCATATAGTTCAGACTATACTACTATGTCATTTCATTTCATGTTAGATTAAAAGCATTGCACTGCATATGGATTATATTCTCATTAAATCAGTGAAAACAAAAATTGAATGATTGCGTATTAATTAGAAATCATATCTACGGTTGATGATATGAATTTTGATCTAACAACGCAGATGCTTTCGTTGCTATGAGGTAAGTCTTGCAATTTATTTATTGCTTTTCTTGGATGTTAAATTGGTGGTTTGCGCACTCGCATGATCGCCTCACATGTTAGGGAAATAGCTTAAAATTAATTCAAACTGCTTGCCAAACATTTTTCAAAATAAAAGAGAAAGGTACCGAAAGGGCGTTAGAGAAATCTAGTGTAACCAAATCCCCGAACTCATAAATCTCTGGTTCGTAGGAGTAAAGTAAATCTCCCATTACTTTATTTGGGTTTCTAATCGACCCACCAAAAATAGATTAGTGGCGACTCTTAATTGAAAATCAATTGCATGTTAAGAACTTGAACCTAAGTCACGAATTGGTATGGGCTTAGGAGAGCCCGAGTTAAGTCTAGGCTTAACAATCCATTAGCCAAACCCTAGATAGTTCACATCTGAAAATTTGGTCGCGACAACTGTCCCCAGAGAAATAAGATTATTTTTGAGATTTGGTACATGCCTCACATCTGTCAATATGCACACCACCCCATCATGCATCCAAATTTAAATTGTTCCTATCCCCACAACCTTACAGACTACGTTATTTCTCAAAAGAATTCTACCACCATCTACAGTATGGTAAGTAGTAAACCAGTTCTTATGAGGCGTCATATGAGAAGAACACCTCGAATCTAGCACCCATTCGTCTCTTGATGAAGTAGTAGTCACACATAAAACAACTTATGCATTACTATTTCTCTCATCGGCAATGTTTGCCACATTGTTTGTGGCATTTTGCCTATCAGCTTTATTCCTCCACTTTGGATAATCTCTCTTGATGTGCCCTTCCTCGTGACACTCAAAGCATTTCACGCATTCTTTGGACTTTCTATGGCGTGATTTTGATTGGCTTTTACCTCTGCTGCTACTAGGCCCTCGATGTTGTTCTCTAGCCCGAATCGTAAATGATTGCGCTACTCATTGCGCTAGACCATCATTTCACAACTTTCTCTACCATTTCTTAGAAAATGAGAGTGATTTCTTTGGACTTTTGCGACTTGTTCGCCATATGAGAGATTGTACACTTTGCACATCAATCCCCATCATGCTCCCACTTGGATTAGATAATGACGATATCATCTCATCATGTGGTTGTAAATGAGAGTGAGTTGAATTAAATTCATCACTTCTCATGTTACTCTCACTTGGACAAACTTCATTAAGTTCATTATCTTGATCCAAGGTTCCAAATATGGGGTAATCCTCACATATTTTGTCCTTTTTAGGAAATTCATTATCTAAGAATGTGACATCCCGTGATTCGAATTCAGTTATACTTCCACTTTCCTACTCACTTATGAACACATACCCTTTCGAGTGTTCAGAGTATCTTATAAAATATTTTTCTTTCCTCTAGGACCCAATTTCCCAAACTTGTGAGATGGCTCATGAGTATAGGCAACACAACCCCATGGTTTTAAAAAAATTTAAGTCTGATTTTCTACCTGTCCATAACTTATATGGAGTGGAAGTGACTGATTTGATAGGCACTCGGTTAAGTATATAGATTAGCAGTTAACAATACATCACTCCAAAAAGTGATAGGTAAGTTAGCTTGCGCCATTATGGATCTAACCATTTCCAATAGGATTCTATTCATTCTCTCCGCAACACCATTTTGTTGAAGAGTATATGGAATAGACAACGGTCTTTCTATTCCTTTTTCATCACATAACTCTCTGAACTCATTAGAAAAATATTCTCGACCTTGATCGGATCTCAATACTTTTATTTTCTTATATAATTGATTTTCTACTGAGTTCATAAACCTTTTGAAACAACTCAATGTTTCAGATTTATGATAAATTAAATAGACATATTCGAATCGAGTATAATCATCTATAAATGTGATAAAATAAACAGACTCATGCATTCCTCTCACATTTATCGGACCACAAACGTCAGAATTGATTAAATGTAAAGGAAATTCAGCTCTTTTACATTTTCCAAATAGTTTCCTTGTCGTTTTCCCTACTAGGTAATGCTCACACATGAGCAAATCGATTTTTTCAATGTTGCCCAACAAGCCCTCTTTAGCTAGTCTATTCATACGTTGTTGGCCAATATGACTAAGTCTAGCATGCCATACATTCACATCATTATCATATGAATTAGAATACGTGAAAAGGGAATAACAAACATTGGCAATACTATAGTCAACATTTAATACAATGAAACCATCTAGAAAATAACCACAACCATAGTAATTTGTATCCAAATACAAATCGACACCACTATTATGGAAGTTCATATTAAAACCAAATTTAACCAACACTAAAACAAACACTAAATTCTGACGAATCTCCGAAGCATACAACACATCATGTAGGAACAGAGTGTGTCCACCATGCATATTCAACTAACATATGCCAATTCGTTTTACTTCAGCTCTGAAGTTGTTTCCTACATAGATCCACTTAGTTCCAGTTGGTACTCGTCGGAATTCCACGAATGATTCTCTATCCTTTGCTACATGGTTTGTTGCTCCCGAATCTATAGTCCATAAAGGATTATATTCAGCTAAGAATACAGAACTTGACACATTCGCAAAGTTCTTAAGAGTACAAAGGGTGAATACCTTCTTTGACTCGCAACAGTCGCGAGTGTAGTGACCTTTCTGATCATAGTTATAACACTTCACCTTTAAAATACTCTTCACTCGAGGACGTTTTCCTCTCTTATATTGGTTAGCTCTTGGTTTTTTGCAAGAAGGACTTGATCCCTTGCATTTCCACATATTGAACAAATCAATGCGCTTGCACTTAGAGCTTGAAGCCCCTTATGAGCTGGAAACAACATAACAAATGTCTGTTTCTCGCTCAAATGCCTTGAGGTGGTCCTCTGCTAGCTCAAGGTGGCGCACAACATCCTCAAGTTTTTCCATAACATGGTCAAGAGCTTTTAGTGCTTCTTGCTTTTCAAGAAATAAGTAGGAAAAGTCTCTTCTAATCTATCAGTAAAAATCTCTAAGAAATCTAAAGGCACATTGGCCAACTACGAAAAAACTTTTGGAGAGCTCTCATGCCACCTCAAAGGCACATTCACTCTACACCATGTGGCACTCATCCCAAGAGTTGAAGTTTTAGTTAACTCGATCCTATAGTATTCTCTTACAAAAGCTACTGTAAGCTTCCTATAATCCGAGACCACATTGACCACCCATAGGCGATTTAAAACTGCTTGCCATTCAGGTGGAAGAGTGTTCATTAAAGTTGGCACATTCTCAAAATCTGGCATAGGATAACCATTCTAGATGATTTCTTATATCATCTGATTGACCCTGACCACGTGTGATACTACATCATCGTTGTTCCACTGATAATTAGCTAACTCTGTCATTATCCCTTTAAGTCTTGCATTTTCTTCTTTTGTTCTCGGAAATGCAGGTATGCGTGCATAACGCATCATATTTTCTGGAACAAATGTAGTACAAAAATAGATTACTTATAATCCACAATGAACAAAAAGGAAAATACAGAATTTTTCATGGTTCATACAACAAATGCAGAATAAAAAAAAAAAAAAAGGGATTACTTATAATCCATAGTGAACAAAATTGGAAAATACAAATTTTTTTTTTTTTAGACCGGTCAATGAAGGTCAACGGTGGTCAACTCCAGTCAACGGTCAAAGAATGACCGGGTCGGGTCAACGGGTTAGGTCAATGGCTCAATGGTCAAAGGTGGTCAACGGGTCGAGTCAACGGCCATCGGGTCGGGTTGAATCGAGTCGGACCGGTCGGGCCGGCCGACCGGCACGTGTTGCGCACGTATGCGAGATGACGTCACGCAGACGTTAGCTGGTGCGTGCGTGGCATGTGCCAACTTCCGCGTGTGCGCAGCACGCGCCAACTTCCGCACGTGTGTCGCACGCGCTTGGGGCCGAAACGGCACGTGCGACGCACACGCTCGAGCGCACGAGCCGATGACCCCTCTTTGTTTCGGCCGCGCGTGGAGGCACGTCCGATGGTACCCGACGGCGATCCGCTACTCGGTTTTCTCGTATCGACGAGAGCTTCGACCCTGCGTTATCAAAAACGAATTTTGACTTGCAGAAAATCACAAACACAGGGCGAACAATACACGGGTGTCGGGTTTTTCCGTCCCCGATGGACCGGCAGCGGCTTTTCTCAAATTTCGACCACAACAAATAATTCAATAACATAAAAAAGGGATCGGGAAACATGAACTATGGCTCTAATACCAATGTCGGGAATTATTGATTCCCTAAAACGGATTCGATACTAAATCAAACCCCTAAAACGTATGCAGAAGATGAGCCCAAGAATAAACATGTATCACCGATCAAAGACACACCACGGAATCGAGCGTACCTTATTATCCACAGATTAAACACCAATGTTGAAGATTGAGGAAGGATTCTGATCCCATTCTATCGAGAAGCATGTTGTTGCTATTAGGGGGAGAAAAACCTGAAAATACGTACTTTTTCTTTTCCTTTGGAGCGTTCCTTTTGTCTTACGTTGTCTGGAGGGGGAGAGAGCATCTTCACGTACGTCCTCCAAAAGGTACGTTCTTTTTCCTTTTTACTTTCCCTCAAAGCATCTCCTCCAAAGGACGCAACCCCTCAACATAATACCTATACCAAAAGACGCAACCCCTCGCATTGCAACCGTTCCTCCATGGGCCTTTATCTTGCGGGCCAGGCTTTTAGGCCCAACATGGGCGGACGGGCCCACTTAGGCCCATCAACACATGAATAAAAACGATCACTCCCAATTGAACGGGTTGCTAGCGGAACTAGGTTGTATGACAGCTCTGAAAGAGCTTCTATTGACGGTACTTCTGTACGGTAGATCCCCATCTCCATAGGCAATTTGAAGGACCTTGAAATTCTCAGTGGCTTCAACTTCCAATTGACATATTTGCCCAGTTCAATTTAGTTACTTGGCTGCTCTCTCCAAACTCTCATTAGATGGTGCCAAAATTAATGAGCCCCCAAGCTCACTAGGGGAGCTGCTTAATCTAAGACTATTATCATTGAGGGATTGCCCTTACGTGGAGGAACTTCCAGATTCTATCGGTAAAATGAGGTCATTAGAGGAGTTGGATATATCAACTACTAGTATCTCTAATTTCCCCGATTCAATAAGAAATCTGCAAAGCTTGAGAGTGCTGAGAATGGATTCTACTTTCATTCAAGCATTCCCTAGGGAGATTGGGAATCTAACCAAGCTCGAAGAATTACATGCCTCTTGGTGTCGGAGTTTGAAGGGGGCCATTCCCAGTGATATCGAGGGACTACGTCATCTGAGATCATTGACGCTAGGGCATTCTAGTATATCTAGCCTATTTCCTAAAATCTTCACCATATTTGGTCTTCACATCCTGGATTTACTTCACTGTAATGAAATTGAAGAGTTGCCGAAGCTTCCTCCTTCTCTAGTTTGTCTGCATGTGAGTTCTGAAAGGATGAAACGGATACCCCATCTTGAAGATTTGAAGGAATTGGAGGAGCTGTGCCTAAGTGATGGGGATCCGAAGGCACGTGGACGTCCCTCAAAACAGCCAATGCTAGAATCCTACGTAAATCGAATGATTGACAAACAATCCCTCTCAATATCGTTTCCTAAACTGAGGAAACTAGAATTGTCTCTTTCGCAAGTTATCAAGCTGAAGTTTGACTTGACAGATTTGCCTCGGCTCAAAATGCTTGCCCTTCCCGGTTCGAGTTGTAAAGAAGTATCTGAGCTTCCCAAGACGTTGTCAGTGTTCAAGCTCTACCACTCTGCGATAGAAGAGATTGAAGGGCTTGAAGCCCTGAAGAGGCTAAGGGCGCGCATGACAAAATTTATATTCCAGAAATTGATTTCTGGCCAAAAATTGATTTCTCAATTTTTATTCCCCGGACAAGTTTCTAAGCAAAGAAACCCGTTTGATAACGACTCAAAATTTCTATTTCTAGAACAAAAATCCATTTGATAACAGAATAAAATTTTTATTTTTAGGAATATAAATTGATTAGATAACAACATAGGAAATCCTCAAATACAAAATAATAGTCGAAATAATACTAATACATTACAAAAGTTGAAAATACAATTTCATGGAATTTCCGGCATATTATTATCCCTTGCCATTTTATTGGCAATGGTTTTCCTAAGCGTATTTATTTGGTTTCCCTCCTCGGTCAATGTATCGTTTGCAAGCTCATCCTGCGTAGGTTCAGATAAGTACTGTGAAAGCATGAATATGGGTTCCATCAATAACGCCTATACAATCCTGTCATTTTCTCAAAGACTAGTATTATACAAGATTATCAACAAAATAAAATTGATGGTGTAAAAGAATATATGAGATTTCTACCTTGAAGTAACGTTTATGGTTAGGAACCAATAAGGGGAAGGTCGGTTTATTTTGATTCTTGAATTGAATCAGTCCAGTTGCTCATCTCTAATTTCTTTATTATTGCTCAACGAACCTTTAATGGCCCTTGCATAGCAAAGAGAGAGATTCTCTTGAATCTCTTGCCTTTGAATTAAAATTCAAGATTGTGTAACAATCTAATTATTTTGATTTTGCAAGAATTTTGAATCCGCAAAGTTCAAGGTTAAATTTCTAGGGACGTTTTTTTTTTTTTGGTAAAATGTAAGAATATATATTAAGCTTTGGACAAATGAATAAGAATTCGGCACCGTAACTCACACTTTAGCTGTGGGGGCAGGGAGAGTGTGAGGGTGTCGAATCAAAAAAGTACAGAGAGAAGGAAACATAGCATGCACGTGCTGGTCATGCACGTGCCCTTTCTAGGAGGAAAGAGCCACATTGTTTTTAAGTAAGCATTTAAGAACTTTGGTCGTTTTTGAAAATTAGGGACCCATTCAATTGCCTTTCATCCTAAAGATGAAGTTATCAAAAAAAAAAATGAAAAAAAAAACATGAGCAAAATAAGAAAAAGAAAATTAGCAATAATTTGTGAAGTTGTGGTTATGAGTGAATTAAGTTAGCAAGAAAGCGCAATGTTCTTTTATATGGTTTGATTTCAGCTTTTGATTTCTATTTCAGAAACTGTGAAGTTAAAAATTTCAGTTTCTGATTTCTTCGATTTCTCTATTTCTGGAATAGAAATCTGTTTCAGAAATAGAGAAATCAAATTGCGTTACTAAACGGATTTCTATTCCAAATCTGTTCCGAGGAACAGAGAAACAGAGAAATCGAGAAATATAAATTTTGTCATGCGTGCTCTAAATATATTAAATTGCAAAATACAAAATCTCAATGGGCTCGACCAGTTAACCTCACTGAGAAGTTTGATTCTAACTGACTGTGATTTCCTCAATTTACCTGATCTTTCAAACTTGAAGTCGCTGAAAGTTTTAGAGATTAGACAATGCAACATGATCCATCAAATTGAAGGCCTAGAAAAATTATCTTTGGAAAAGCTGAATATCAATGAATGTCCAATTGAGAACTCGCGCAAGTACATAAAGCGTTGAAGCATGAAATTGAAGCAATGTACTCTGAAACAGAAACAGGGGATCCTTCAAAGAGAACAATATGCCTTCTTTCTATTCATAGCTTTGGATCACCAGCTTATCGCTAAAGAAGAGGTACAAGCGGTGTGGCAGTTGGTGTTTAGTTGAACATAATCGTGTGATTTATTTTTGTGTAGCTAAGCATGAGCTCGAGCTCTAACTCTAACTTCGAGTTTGGGACACCTAGAGTGCCATAACTTAGCACGGGGGACACTTAAGTGCCATAACTTCGAAATGGTACACTTAAGTGCCAATTTCAAAATTAAATGGAACACTTAGGTGCCACTCTGGCGAAATGACGTGTCAATTTTTCGACGAGTTTGATCCAAAATGGCGTCGTTTTGCATGCTGACGTGGTGAGAAAATGCAAAAACGACGCAGTTTCGTGTCTAATGTGTAAATAATAATATAAAAATTAATTAAATTTAATTTAAACTTAATTTTATTTAAAATATTCTTAAAAAAAAGGGAGGCCGAAGGGGGCAGCTGAGGGCTGAGCCCTCACCGCTGTCGCCAGGAAGGGCCGGCGACGGAGGGGGGAAGGGTTGGCCGGGGTCCCCGGCCCCCGGCCAACTGACGGCGAGGGTTGCGAGCCCTCGCTGGATAGCAGCGAGGGCCCGGTAGCCCTCACCCAGATCCGGTGAGGGCTACAGGCCCTCGCCACCTCCCCGCCGCTGCTAGGAAGGGCTGGCGACCCTCGCCCTAGATCTAGGCGAGGGCTTGCGGGCCCTTGCCATCGGTCGGTCGAGGGCCGGCGGCCCCGGCCGACCCTCCCCCTCCGTCGTCGGCCCTTCTCGGCGGTGGCGAGGAGGCGGCGGCGGCGAGGGCTCAGCCCTCAGCCGCCCCCTTTGGCCTCCCCCTTTTTTATTAAAAATAAAATTAAGTTTAAATTTAATTTAATGATTTTTATATTATTATTTACACAACACAAAACGGCGTCGTTTTTGCATTTTCTCGTCGTGTCAGCTTGCAAAACGACTTCATTTTGAACCAAACTCACCGGAAAATTGCCACGTCAGCCATTTGGCCGGATTATCGCCGAAGTGGCACCTAAGTGTTTCATTTAACTTCGAAACTGGCACTTAAGTGTACATTTTCGAAGTTATGGCACTTAAGGGTCCTCCCGTGCCAAGTTATGACATTTGGGCTGTTCTTCTATCCTCTAACTTCATATGGTGATAGTTGTAGAGGGGCCTGCTTTCTTGCACTTGTTTGACTATTTGAGAGCCTGGTCTAGTTATGTTGCTATGCTTTTGTGGACTGCTCTAACTTCATATGGTGATAGTTGTAGAGGGGCTGCCTTCTTGCATTTGTTTGACTATTTGAGAGCCTGGTCTAGTTATGTTGCTATGCTTTTGTGGACTGCTTGATTGAGTGTAATCATGTGCACATGATGTTGAGCATATTCTCGTGAAGAGTTTGTCTGTAGTATATTTTATGGTTTGAATAATTGTCACTTTAACGAGAATCCACTGTCTCTTTATTACAAAAAATAAAAAAAAAAATCAATTTTTTGAAAAAAAAAAGAACATAAAAATAAAAAAGAGAAAAATAAAATAATTAAAAATTTCAATTTTTCTAAAAATAAAAAATTCTATTTTTTTACCTCAACTAACCATAGTCCTAAAAAACATTTTACTATAAAGCTTTTTCTTATATTATTGAGTTTTTGCGAAACAAAATTTCGAAAATCACCTGTCCAAATAGAACAAGGAGTAGACCCGAACTTAATAAATCTAGATGAGCCCAAAACCAATAGACCTTTTTACTCCCGTGAAAACAGAAACGAACCTAAACCCACTAAACTAACTTAAGCCCATGCTAATTAAACCTAATTAAGCCTTCTAACCTAATTGCTTCTAACCTCCCGCTGCCACCGTCCGGTCCAATGGCCGTGAGCCGACGCCCTTGGCCTGACCACGCTCTCACTCCAACGGCTCTGGACTCTTGGCGACGGTCAGCATGGCCGAACCACAGTAACGACCCTCCATTACTGTCGGCCACAAAGCCTGAAACACAAAACAAATTAAACAACGACGGTGGCGGGGGCAGCGAAGCGACCAAACGGCTGCGCCCATAACGCCGAGCGTCACAAGGACATAGCAATAGAACGCAAGAGTGTGGACGACTCGATTTCGGCAAAAGAAGGAGGAGACGAAAATTAGATCTCGTTGAGGCGTTTCATCGAGCGGGTGGCGCGCCACACTGAACGAGGGGCTCCCGGCTCAGCCGGGACTCAAACTCGCACTGTCCGCTAGACATACGACCTACCAAACCCGCAATATCAAAACACGGGGGCGAAGGGGCCGGAGTTCGCGTGAGCCGGACGGCCGCGAGCTCTGGCTCGACGCGCCCGAAATAGGGCAAAGACAGAGCAGTAAAGAAAGGACAAAAAAGGGGCGCCGGAGCGCGCGACCGCGGGGGCGTTACCCGGCTTGGGGACGACGACCAGAAGCCGGTCTCAATGCGAATCGAATTGTAGCCGGCCATCTCAGTTTCGCCAAGCCGGGAACCACGAAAAAACGGCGGATCGGAACCGAAACTCAACTCACCAAAAATCAGACGCCGTGAAAGATGGGGGCCGCAGGCTCGGTGGCATCGGCTAGGGGGCACTGGTTTGTGTCGAGGATGGCCGAACGGCGCTCAGCCGGGGCGAATTTTCTGCTCTCTCACTCTCGGTCTCCCTCTCGGCCGGATCCCCTCTGTCTCCCCTTTTCTCTCTCCGTCCATTTCTCCCTCTGTCCAAGCCCCCAGAATCCCCCTCTAACGCCCCGCAGGCGCGCATGGCCCCTGCCACCGCTGGCTCGCCGTGCCGGCCTGCCCCCGACCCAAAAGGCGCGCTCCTCACTCCCCGTCCCGCCTCTGCTTCCATCCTTCGTCCTCCTTTTTCTGTTTTGCAGAACGCAAGAGCGTGAGGGAAAAGATGAAGGACGAGGTTGGGCTTGGGGAAAAAAGAGAAGGAAAAGTGGGCCGGGCTGGGCCTAGGCAAAAAGAAAAGGCAGAAAAGAAAGGGAAAGAAGGCCGGGCATCACGAAGGCAAGGGTTCTGGAAGGAAATGCAGGGTCGATGGTGATGCGCTCGCTGTGGCCACCGGATTTGTTAAGAGGATGGTGAAGGAGGAGAAGAAGATGCAAAAAGAATTTCAGAAGAAGGCGTCGTTTTACACAATTATCTGTCCGTGTGGGGCTATTTTTTTTTTTAAAGCCATATTAAATTAAAATTTTAATTATAAAATCATGTAACTTCTCTAGATGGAATTGTTGTATATTATTTTTCTATCGGGGCCAACACAATGCAACGAGAGCATCATTAGAGAAGCAAAGGCAGTAAAATTTATTAAAATTTTCACATGCACTTCTTATCCCACCAGAGCTTACTCGATTTTTGATGCATTATTCAATGGAGCACTTCTGGAGTTAACCGTATCACGAAACATTTTTCTTGTCATTTAAACCTAAATTGGGAAAATACAGAGAATTTCTATGTGTATCACTATCAAGAACCCGAATATGTCTGAACAGCTTCTGTTTTCTTTTTTTTTTCTTTTTTCTTTGGTTGGTCAAATATGTCTGAATAGCTAATTTGAAAAGACACTTTAAGCGGACAACGGCCAGAAGAGGCTTCCATTGCATAACAGTAAAGCATGTAAAAATCCACGAGGATGAGGTAAAGAGAGGGAAAGATGAGACAGGGAAACAAAAGTTCGTCTGATGTTGGCCAGTTTACGTGAGGTATAAACCAACGATGGATGTAGCCATCGATCCATCTCGCGATGTCGTTCTCCCGGTGAGCACCCAACCGCCCGCGACAATTGATGGATCTTGGATAGTGGCTGGGCGGCACCACCGCCGCCACTGGTCCGCCCTTCCCCTCTATCCTCTCTCTCTCTCTCTCTCTCTCTCTCTCTCTCTCTCTTTCTCTGGGTTGGAATTTTGGATTTTTTAAATCTTTAGTTCCACCTAAGAAATTCGTTGGAGAAGCAGTCTGACATTGTGGTGACATAGACGGCCATGTCAACTTATGCTCTAACTCTCTGAAGTATCAACTCAAACAAATAAATACATAGTTCGAGGATATGATTACACTAAAAAAAAATGATGAAATTGTACAATAAAAAAAAATCAAAAATCTCTGGTGGCTTTATCCCAAAAGACTAATATGAGTATATACAACGGAGAAAATTTTAAGCATGCACAATCTCATCTGATGTGAGCCAAATTTTATTTAGACTAGAGTCCACATAAACAAGGTTTATTATAGCCGTTGATTATGTGTATTCCATGTATAATTCTCACATGATCGACTGCTATAATTGCTTTGGATCCATAAATCCGGGTTCATGCAAGGTTTCTCCTAAATCGAGGGGTATGATGGAACTTTAAAACTTCACTGGTCACATTTCAATCTTGAAGTCAAGAAATCATTTGCAAATACGTTTACGTATTAATGGCATATTTATTTTGAAAAAAAATTGATGATAAAAGAAAATAATTTTTAAAAATAAAAGTAATTACTCATTTTCAGGTTAGAAAGTTCATTTTCTTAAGTAAACATGTTTTTTCTGACTGTTATGATTTTTCTTAACTAATAATTTTCAACAAATCAAATGCATGAAAGTCCAGAGAACTGACTCACGGGAAATTCTTTCACTTAAACAACCACACCCTAAAGATGCATTTGTTTTACTGGAAACTTTATAATAGAGAAAAATATTTTCCATAAAAAACAATTTCAAGGAAAATAATTAGTTTTCATTTGTTTTGTAATTTATGGAAAGTGATTTTCCTTTTTATAAGAAAGAGAAGTCATTTTCTCCTAATCTAAGCTTGTATTTTTCAGTCATGGAATATGTTTTTCATAAGATCGATTAGTTTTCCGTCATCTAAATATCAAAAAGTTGGAAAACTATTTTTCAAAAACAATTTTCCTTCAAATAAATGGATGATACTATTAATTTAATTATAATACACTTATTCAAATGCCTGCTACATCACATAGCATACCAATTTGTCCCCCAACCAAGGTTAGAGAGACTTTCCTCCAATCCTCTAATTAAAGATGGAGGGAAACACGACTCCATTTCTAAATCGATGAAGGTATCCTTGATTTCGATCAAAGATCATAGTGTTCTCTAGGGAAAAATATTTATATTTATAGAAGATAAAAAAAAAAAAAAGAGGGTTAAACTTACATGATTTTCGCTAATATTTTGTCCCTTTTATTTGTTCAAGACCCCAAGATGAAATTTTTTAGTACGTCCCTATCTTTGGGACGTAATTCTCCATTTATTAGATGGAAACAAGTTGCCAAAATGTCCAAGTTGAGTTTCAGAGAATATCAAACACTTAACCCTCTTTGGCCGAAACGAAACTCCTACACTCCTCAGAAAAAGTTGTTTGCCTCTGTAAATATATAAATAGGAGGACTTCACCCACCACCAATGCCCACAAAACCACCGTCACATCCTCCGACGACCTCCAGCAACTCTGGATGAGCAGGCTCGCCAGACCCGACCCAGTAATCCACCAACATCCCTGCTCCATTTCTCTTCACAGAGATGAGCAGCCATTTCATCACTAGAACCAGGGTCGAAGAACTCATCCTCGTCCTCTCCTTCATGGCGGCTTTCTTGCTTCTCCAACTTCCCTTCGAGGAAGTCGATGGAAACCCAGTTCCAAGAGTTGTATTCTCAAAGAGACCCGCGTGCTTCCATGCCTACCTCCTGGCCCTCAACTTCGCATTCACAGGGGCTGTGATGACCATGTCGTTACGCAAAAAGTGCCCCAAAGCCGCTGCCGCGTGCCGGAGGCTTGCTTGCTTGGCTGCGACAGCGGCTGTTGCAGCTTTGGCTTGGTCTGCAGCAGCAGCGAGCCTAGGACCTGTTAACTTTCCTGTGAGTCAGGTGGCAGAAGCTTCCGGGCTTTGAGTTCACCGGGAATATAGAGGAGAATGAAAGGTGAAAGCTGATGATGTTTGTAGTATTTGCAACGCTAGCCAGTTTTTTCATGATCAGTGACACTATAAATAATCCAAAGTGCAAAAAGGAAATAAATTCACATGTAAGTTAATTTGCCTAGGCATATACATCTATATACACGCACTAATTACGAAGATTGTGACGACACATGCAACCTTCTCCTTTAATATCCAAAGCTGTAGCAAATTAATGGGGATAGTAACAAGATATCAGAGAATGTAGGAGGGAGGAAATATCTGATATACTACACAAATTGCATCAAAATTAAGCACTAATGTATGGGTAACAAGATCAATCAGAGCAAGGGTGAAATCACATGGAGTTTCAGATTTGAGGATGACATCTACTTCGACCGTATGTGTTAAGAGAAGAAAATGCAACTCGAGCTCGATTTAATATTTACGTATCTTGCTTGCACTCAACTAGAAAAGTAATTGAGAAATTCAAACTTGACTAGACAACTCTGCTGGAGTAGCTTGAACTTGAACTTGACTTGGAATCAATCGAGTCAAATTCAAGAACTTGAACTTGACTTGAAATCAATCGAGTCAAATTTAAGTATTTTTGAAGCTGAGCCCAAGTTACTCACGTGTAGTTCAAGTCACTCGCACTCCTAGTTAATGAAACTTTAGAATGAAATATCATTAAATTAGCTTTGAAAAGCTTTAAGAGATGCTCCATGAAAAAATAATTGTCTTAATTTTCAGATAGATGATTACTTATGGTTGTAGTGACGTTGTAATGATGTAATCCAATAGTTATTACGTACGGCATAAGCGGGGATGAAACTTCTACATCATATAACTTGACAGTAAAATAATGAAGAAATAGAGGTCCTTAACATGACCTTAAAAGACTACGCCGAATCGGAGCCCTCCTTGAGGCGTAAAATTGAGGAAAGGGTAAACCGCGGGGGGATTTGAAACCAAAATTTGGGAGCTTCCCCCGGCCTGATTGAGCTCTACTTCCCTGGTTGGGCGAAAACCTGTAAATGAGCCCAAGCGCGCATCTCAGGATGAAGGCTAACTTCTACATCATATAATTTGACAGTAAAATAATGAAGAAATAGAGATAGAAAACCGATAATGCCTTCTCTCTATCAAAGTAATCATAACCATGCGACAACTGTCTAATGCATTAATGTCAGGGTGATAGCTTTTGGAAGTTTTTGCTCTTCGTACGGTTCTAGGCATGGTTCTGATGGACCTCTTGTACTCTTGTTCACATTGATTTGATTAGGAGATTCTGACCCGCATACATCCATCATATCCGCCTCAAATGTATCTGCTTATTGCTGATAAAAGCAAGACGGAAAAAGAAATTTCACCGTTTTTGCTCAAGCATGCAAAAAACCAATCAATCAGCAATGAGTATCGTTATCTATATCCAAAAATAAATAAAGCTTCTTCATTATAAGTGTGATTATACGTATATAGTCCGTCTATGGCTATCGTGTACAAAATACGTGACAGAAAAGTGTCCCAAAACGTGTCCTCGAAGGGCAGGCGTTTTAACTAAATCAAATGCGTTATCATTCGAAATTCTTATCAACCAGTCAAGACTCAAGACTGGGAAAGTGACACAGCAACAGCCATGTTAAATTTGATGGCCAAAAAAAATAAAAAATAAAAAATAAAATAGAGCAACTCTATATTAATATTTCTTTGGAATCAATGCCGTTGTTTTTCATTATTTTTCACCAAAAAGAACGGCTGGTCCAACAGAAGAGGACGGGTGGAAAATTTCTTGAAACTTCTCCACAGTGAGTTGCCGCATATACTTGGAAACTTCATGGTCTTATTTAGATCAGCCATGAGGTCACTCAATCTTAATTCAGACTCAATTCACATATAATTAAAATGTTTATTCCTTTTTTCTTTATATATGTATTGCCAATTCAATGTATATAAAGGACTCTAAAAGATATGATATAAAAGGCAACAGAATAACAAGTATTCCCTAAATATTTACTAATTCTAAGAGATAAGATACAAAAGATAACAAAATAACAATACTCCCTAAATATTTGCTGAACAAGTCATTGGTGTTTTATTTTAATAGGCATACGGCAACTCTTTAGGAGCTCTTTGAGTTCATTTTGAAAAGCATGGAGCAATTCAAATGTCGTGTTTTTGGGGAATGTAATGAGCTTGAAGTGCTAATAGATGATGCTGAAATCATCCATGAAGTAGAGCAAAATAAATCACGAACTGAAACAAACAACAATTCTCGCTTGGATTGAAGGATTACACAAACTAGTTGACACCAAACCAAAACCAAATCCAACAATAGGTCACTTAGAATAAAGTGAAATCTAGTTACAACCACAAGGTAGCTATAGACGACATAATTCTCTTGTTGCAACATAATTTTGCTTAGTTTGAGGAACACCAAATTAATGTTAAGCATTGCTTTCGTCAGCACAAGGGGCACCATCAAGAACCTATCAAGAACCTATAGAGAAGAAAATGAAGCCATATCAAATACTCTAAAGAAGCACTTGTGTATTAAGATTTATTTTGAACAAAAACAGGCTCTCTCTTGCCATCTCTTTAAACAAACCTCTCATGGTCATGGTCAGGGGTGTCATGGTCAGCATCATGGTTAGAGGTATCTGCAATACTTGTATAGAATCTTTGTCTCCGTTCGGCAAATGCATTGTTCGCATTCAATGTCATCGTAATGGTCGATATCACACACCCATCCCCTCCTCTTGCAGTGCTCGGTTTGCATTTCGCAATCATAGCTTTGCTCTTCTCTAAAGATCATCGTGTTTTCCACCACATAGTGCGAAAGGTGTTTAAATACTTACCACAACATTGCACCACTCGTCCGCTCGAGTAGACTTTTCTCAGCAGGCCGACTCATTCATTCTTCTTCAACTCGCCACACTCGCACACAAGGAGGAGTCCAACAATATAAGAAGCCCCAAGTTAGCCAAATTGTGCAGCTCTCTTAAGTAGCTTCATTCCTGACTCCACATTCATGAGACTTACATGTTCATACTACAACATAAACAAATTGTTAATGTTCAATTTCTAACTTTGAAGGAAATTATATTGAAAATATTAGAGGTATAAATAATATAATTAAACACAACACGTACCAGTCCTTGTCCATACAAAGCTTCCAAATTATCGCATTTGATGCACCTCTGAATAAAGGCATTCACCTCTTTCTGGTGCTACTACAATAGATTTGGAATTTTGTCTAGTGATATTTGTCGATATATGCAGTCCTCTTCAGCTAGAGAGAAGAGAAAAGAGAAGAGGTTGGTTCGTGTTTTTAAATGCAAGCAGTGGTAGGACTTTAAGACTGTTGCAGTGGATATGATAGGTGGATAGGGGAAGATCATGTATAGAAAAAAAAAATTTGTCTTCAGCAACACAATTATTACAAATGGGTGTTGATTACAAAACTCTTTTTGGCTTTGCTTTTTTTAATAATTTGTATTTTATTTTATTATTAGAAGACAGAGCCAAAGATGGTTGTATGGTCGTGCATGTGCACCTAATGAAGTGCTCCTTAAGAAAAAATGACTCATGCTGGTGGAAATTCCTTAAGCTATTGCATGTTGACAAGATGTGGGTGAAACGTTATCGTGTGGCGATTGTGCGGTGGTCGTGCGACAATCGTGCGATGATCGTACAACGATCGTGTGACGGCTATAACTATAGAAATATGTGCTTTAACACTATAACTATAACTATGTTATGTGCTTATGTACATCTTATCTCGCCCATGAATTTTAGTATTTCCGCGTCCAATTTAAGATCATGTCGTCAGGGGTATCTGCAATATTTGTGTAGAATCTTTGTCTCCACTCGGCACGACCTTTAAAAATGTGGTAGATTATGGCCCGGTTGGGCGCGACCTTTATCAGGTGGCAATTCACGGCCTCACTGGGCGCGACCTTTATCAGGTGGCATATCACGGCTCCACTGGGCGCGACCTCTAATAAGCGGCAATTCACGGCCCCACTGGGCGCGACCTTTATTAGGTGGCATATCACGGCCCCACTGGGCGCGACCTCTAATAGGTGGCAATTCACAGCCCCACTCTTCCATAAATTTCGACACTTGAGACTTTATAAAAAGAATCCCTATTTATCACAATCACACTCAATTTGCCACAATCAATCATCAAGTTCAAATTCTAAATACACAGCAGCGATCGGCACGAAATTCTGAGAGTTTAGGGTCCCGACGAAATTTTCGAATTTTAATAAATAATTAAATTTATTCCGAAAATTAATTAAATAATAATATCCATATTTTTCGTCATCCACACTCAATTTATAATATCCAACCATCAATTTCAAAATCCGAACACACAGCAGTGATCGACACGAAATTCTGAGCAATCGGGGTCAAAAATAAAATTTCCATTTTTTCTAATAATAATATTTTAATAATTTCAGAATATAATATAATATTATAAATTCCAGAATTTCGAAACAATTAAATAATTCAAAAATAAAACCCTATTATGTCCCATCAAGGCTTAATATTAAATAAACTCTCTTAGCCTTTAATTAAACATACTTTAGATTAAACAAACATCTTAATCTAAATCATAATTAAATAAGCTAAATTAACCACCTAAGATTACTTAACTTAGACTAAGCACACTTAGGGCATCATTAACCGTCTAATCAAGGTTTAGTGAGTTAAACTCATCGGATTAGCGAGCCGAGCGGACCAAAACGATGAGGACGACGCGAGGATCGACTTTCCTCAAAGTGGGCCGAGCATCCGGGCTCCGGAAGGCGGCCAAAAAGGGCCACGAGTGGGCTGCAATACCCTTTTTTTTTTTTTCTGCTCACCGATCGCTGCTGGTTGGGGGCGGATCCGACACCGGTTGAGGCATATAAGGGCCGAGATGGATTGAGGGACTTCCGGCGGGCTAAGGCGGGGGTATACGGCAGTCCACGGCGGCGGAGACGAGCTCCGGTAGCTCCTGGAACGCACGAACAGGGGCAGACGGAGGCGGCTGGGTGTCGGCCAAGCGCGGGCGAGCGCGGGCGGACGGGCAGTGACGGCGACACACGGCAGCGTCGAGCAAGTGGCGAATGGGGACAGGCGGAGGCGTGCGACGGCTCCAAGAGACGTTGGCTACTGCTTTTGCTTGGCGTCCGACCAGATCTGAGATCTCGAGCAGCAAACGGAGGGGAAGAAAAAAGGCGGAGCGGCACACGCGGGCGAGCGGAGCGGTGAATGACGGACGAACGGCGACGGCGTGTGGCGTGAGGCGGTGACGGCTTCGGCTGCAGCTGCGACGGCTGCTGGCTTCCGGTTGCTGGGTTTAAAGCTGGAGAAGAAGATGGAGAGGATGGTGCTGATAGAAGAGGGAGGAAGAAGAGAGGGAGGAGAGAGAAGGAGGATGGGACCATTCCCTTTTCTTTTCCTTTTTCTTTAATCCCACCAAAGTGGCCCACCATGACCTCATGGATGATGTCATACTCCACTCACTCAAAACTCCCACAACCTCATTCCAATGGGTCCATTTTATTTTTCCGCCGGGGCATGAAATATTGTACAACCAATTCTTCAATTCCACTTGATTCTCTTTCAATTGAATCAAATTGAAGTTCATAAAATTAATTTGATATCACCACACTTCAATTCAAATATTTACTTGATCATAGAACTATCTTGATCTCAAAAATACCGCCAAAAGAGGGCCTACCAATTTTCTGAACCAAATTAACCACTCTGATCATTATGTTGAAAAAGCTCGGCTTGCATGAAAAATCTTCCAAAGATGAGTTAGTATTCCTAAAATGATTTGTGACCCACCCAGACTTTCAATTTCTGAATTCGATCTCAATTCCACGGTTAATTTCACTTTGGCACGATACTAGCGCGGCCCAACCTACCGGGTAGCCTTTAGAAATTTTCATGCATTTGACCTGTGGTTGATCATCTCAAGCCACAATGTACATCTTTGAAACATTGGCGATTATCGGTTGTCGGGGTAATCTCAAGGTTTCAAATACAGACACAGGGTACCCAATCGATAGAAAAGTCGGTCCAGTGCCGATCGACCAGAGTTGTGCGATATGGTGGAATCACCCACACTTGATCACATGCCTCTGTCGAGTCGACCTATCTTCGATCTCTAACCGATTTTTAATTGTGTCGTAATGACCCTTGCAGATTAGCTCGGTCGAAAGATCGCTTCTCGGTCAAATTCTCAAATCTGATGCATTAGAATTTCTTAACGGCTTCACCTGATAGACTAGTTTTCACATGAGTGGTCGACTCAAGGAAAGGAACTATGTGCGTGCTAACGAAATGCCCGTCTCAATTTATTGAAAATAGAATTGGAAAATCGGGATGTCACACTTACCAATATATATTGTATTTGATTCTATAAGAACGTGAGCTATATTGCACTTATTTTATGTTCACTGTAGCATCTATAATATGTTTTTGAAAATTTCGTTTCATACTAAATATGTTTTGAAGATTGTGTGTGAAGATAAGCTGAATAGCATATTCTCTGTGTGATACTCCTTCCATCATTATTGTCACTTTTGTAATGCTGACAAAAAGGAGAGAAAATGTTGGCAAAACAAACACTATAGATGAAGATCTTTTGTGATCTTGGTTAGGGGGAGCTATATAAAAATAGGAAGTTTTCTTGAATTTATTCTTATCTTGAACTTCCTTAATCAGAGTAAGGAATTTCTTTACAAATCTTATTCACTCTGATTAGCTTGATATTTTGTAATAAGTTTGTACTTATCTTTACAAACTCAGCAAAGTTCTTATAGAATTCACATTGTGCCTTATCTAAAATCCTGCTTTCAATAGAGCTATTTGATTACTAAATCTTCTTAAAATCTTTTGTTAAGTTTTGTTTGGAAATTTTTGTCATCATAAAAATTGGGGAGATTGTTGAAAAAATTTCTGAAATTGATTTTGAAGATTGACAAAATTTATTTGGTGTAAAAACCTTAATTCTGATGATAAGTATATTTCAGGTGCAAAGTTTGACGGGATATGATTTGGCGATATCAATCAGAACCATAGTCATGTCTTAATTATTTCCTTTCTTATGTACTTTGTCAAACGGCTAGGAAGGAGGCAATATCCTCATGTAACGGTTAGTGACGATTATTTGGGTTTCTCATCTTACATAAAAAGAGTTCCAAAAGAAAGTATCTATCGAAGATTTAGATTTCCTAGAACAATATACTTGAGGTGAAACATTTTTCCAAATTGAAGCACTTAACTTATGAAAACCCAAACTGTTGTATGGCAACAAAATCTATAGGAAGCTTTATTCTCGACGTAATGAAGTGTCACAATATATATATATTTTTTTTATATATGTTGAAATGATGGAAAAGAAATAATATCTTTTACGTATCCCCTAGTTTGTCAACCTTCTTGGAAATGATATAAAGAAAAATCTCTTTGTTGACAAGATAAAAACTAGGGGCCTCAGCGGGAAGAGGAATGTATCATGAGAGAAGAAAGGAGATCAACCTCTTTCTTTCAAATATAAATATATAGAAGATGGATTCTGGCAATGAGTTGGACTCAAATGCACTAGGCACCGATGTGTACCATGCACCTGAATTTACATATAGTAATGTCCATCTTTTACCAAGAACAAGCCATTTATAGATATTATCAGGAGGTTTGTGCAGATCCAGTAGAGTCCCTTAAAATGTGTCCCAAGCAGAAATATCAAAAGTACCGCCTCGTCCCGGATCATCACAAGGAAAACTATAACCGAAATCGATCGGACATTCTTAACGAGATTCAGCCCAACAAGTAGATTGTCTAGATAATTTTTTTGGATTTATGTTCAAGGGTTAGCTTGGTTTAAGAGAAGTATAAAAAGGAGGTCTCGAAGCTAAAAGGAAACACGCAACACGAGAATCGAAGCTTATAATTGAAAAGTCTAAAGAGTGTTTTGTGGTCAAATACATTCGTCTCTATGAGTATCATTGTATAATTATTTAGAAATTGAGAGTGTATGAGAAGTTATACACATGGACTTGAATGTTTAGAGCTCAGATTTCGTAACCTCTGATTAGTTCTTCATAGTGGAATCCAACTAATAAGCTATAGTATGGAAGAGTGAATGTAGGCTTATCATAAGCCAAACCACTATAATTGTTATGTGCAATTTTCTCCATTCTTTAATCTATCATTTATTATGTTTATTCACATAGCAAAGTCTGATTATTCTGTAGTTTTTCATCAGACATTATAGAAAATCTAATCACTACAAAGTTTTTCATCAGATTTTGATCTTTCATGATATTGAACTTGGTTGTTTTAAACTCCGCTTTAATTGTTTATAATCACTTATGCACCCCTTTTTAGGTGATAGTGTTAGCTCTAATAGAAGAAACTCGAAAGAAATTGGGCTGGTAAAAAAGTACACCTCCATTATTGTCCTCCATTTCATTTTTTCTAAAGCCATCAACTTTATTGACTATAAATTGAAAGCCACGACTGCTATGAAGTTGTTGTTCATAAGTTTCAATTAAATCGCGAGTCACATGATACAAACGTCCAAAATGATGTCTCTCGCTAAAGAAAGTGGCATCGGACTTTGGGCATTCAAATCAAGAATTTCAATGTTTTTTTTGGTAAGGAAGAATTTCATTGTTTATTTCTCATAATAGACATTCTTTTCTCCTTTTCTCATGTAACGCCTTGATTCTTCTTCTGTAAATTTCTAAAGGAGGATGACATGGTGGAGAAGCTTTTCGCATTAAGAGTGTAATAAAAGCTCATATTAATGAATGTAATGTTATCATTACTGAATTGTCCAATACAAAAGAATGGCAGAAATTTGACGAAGAATGAGGCACTCAAAATAAACACATCTAAACTTTTTTGTAGGCATGCCTTTGACGACAATTCTCCTCCAGCCAATCACTACACACTCCCAAAGGCATTGTCTATACCACATATTGACTGCCTTTAGCTATTGAAGAAATAGGTCCAAAAACTAATCGTCCGATAACATCAATTTCCACATGCCTAAAACCTTTCGGATTTATTGAAGCTGTATGCAGCATGCATGATTAATTAAAAGGTAAAAACATGATTTCAAAGAATGGCATGTTGGCATCTTTTGGGGATCTTGTAATATGGTACTGCATGACCTTCCGATTTACTAAAAATCAAGCATTAACGTCTTTTATGTATTCCAATCGTTTGAGGCAATGACTTGAAAGCATAAGATGTACATGTTCATAGCATTTTCAAAAGGTGTTGCTGATTTGTAGAAAGTTGCGCATCAAAGATGACCATAGTTATGATCCGATTGCCATATCTTTGGAAGGATTGTTGTTTTATACATAATTTGTGAAATGTTGGGTTCGTAAAAACCGTCATGAATGCATTATGTGTATTTTGAATGCTATTTTTGAAACGACGTTTAGTTCATATTTGATCACAGTGTCCTTTACTCATTACCCCCGGTGTCTCCTTAACAATCTTGTGAATGGAGCTAACCGAATGCACGTGAATGGAGTGATTTGCGTGCATAAATCGGTATTAATTGAGTCGAATGATTGAGATACTAGTGTTATGAGTGAGATAAAATAAATGTGGACAAGTCATCCTCTCCAAGACTTCGTACAGTGCTCCAATTTAGTCAACAAGTCTAAGCAAGTAATAACGCCACGAAAAACAAATATAAATAAAACAAACCAAAATATAGATAATTGCGGCTAGGCTCTATCTGATCTTCACTACTTCTACTACAACGGTTCAAAATCCGAAGAATAATGTTCATAATGATTTTCAATTTCTCAGCAAAAACTTATTTAAGAGATGAAATATGAAAATGATTTATGTTAAATCATGCTAACAAAAAAAAATGTATCGCTAACAAATGTCATGAAAATCTATGTCGAATCATGCAAAACATACATACTTAATATGTTGAGATTGTAGTTGCAAATTTATGATTTTCTTGATATATCGCATTCAAAACTAAATAAATAAAATATATTTGAACATAAAATCATGAAAAATGAAGGAGTCAAAGTGAAACACACGGGCTAGCGCAATTTAACGGAGAAAATGGCAATAAAAGAACATCACCATGCATTGTCAAAGGGACGTTAGAAGAAACGGGTCGTGTAGATTGCATTGAATCTCGTACTCATGATCAGAGTTAATGTTAAGCAGGCGATGGGACAAATTCTATCACTAACCACAAGTTTAAGGTTATAAATATTTATCGATATCTTAAGAAAATAAAAGATACATGTTCATGTATTTGTTCATGAATGCCTAATGCTGGTCATATTGAATATCTTTTACTTTGGTTTCACTTTTCTTCAAACCATATTCCCTTTTGAAAAAAAAGAAAAGAAAAAGCAATTGAATAAAATGCACAAAACAAGAAAATGAATCGGACACTAGATTTATGTGATTCAATCGTGTGGTTTACGTCTACAAGGATAGCAGCACAAGATTCCATTATATATATATATATATATATATATATATATATATATATGAAAGTTATAATCACATTCGAGTTATTTAAATACTCTTGGTGGTTTCCAATTTCTAATTATACTCAATAACTATACAATGTTTAGTTTTTAAAATTTCTCTCAAAATAATTTTTTCAATCTCTTAAAGAAATGATACAAATCTCAACAAAAGATTTAATAGGCTTCAGAAAAGAAATATTTGGCGTGATCAAGAGGAACTTTCAGCACGCTTTTCAATATGCTCTGTGCAGCCTTCGGAGCTCTCTATGACATTAAGAGCTCTTCCTCTTGGCATCTAAAGGGGAAATTCAGCAGAACCAAATAGAGAAGAAAGGAAACAACGAGTGGCCAACATGAAAAGACATCGTCCTCGTCACTTTCTTCGACTTCTTCCCTTTCCGCCCATTATTGGCAATAGCCATCATTGATCCCGTTTTCCCTTTCTTCAGGTGAGCAAAGCCATCTCTTATGGTCAAGACCATCATGGTTTCTTTTTCTTTCTTTCGTGCTCACAGCAACACCAGGATGGAGTGGCATCATGGCCATTGACAGGCCATCACTGCATTTCCTCTCACCAATTTTGAATAGTGGTGGAGCATCCATAAGTCTCATCTGGTCCTATTTCATCCAACAATTTCAAATTCGAAATATATTCTAACATATTTATATAATTTGATTTGGTTTAACGTCCAAAGCACACTAATTGCACCATGCTCACATTCTAATAGTCGTCAGTAGAAAATAAATGATCATTTGCTTTTTAATATAATGGCACATTTTATGAGAATATTTGACTCAAATGACCTATAATAAAAGGGAAGTCTTTAAGGCAAAGAGATCAGAACAAATATTTCCCAGTAAGTAGTACGTATATGCTTAGGTAAAGCTTAGGTAGAGCATTTGTTGTAGAGAATGCAGCAAATCCAATCTCTATAGTAAGAAGGAGATATTTCTAATTATCTACAGTCCCAAGTATTAGAATAAGAGGCGATCCATTAGGAATAATTTGTTTCTCTATATAAATAAAATTTTACAATTTTAGATTGGGATTTTAAATATGCCAAACTATAGATATAAAGAATCAAATATTTTTAATCCAAAAGTTCAAAAACACAAAGGGGAAACTGGAAAGAAATTGGGCGTATAAAAAGGTGCACCTCCATGATTGTCCTCCGCCTTATTTTTCTTTTTTTTAAAGCCATCAACTTTATTGATTGCAAACTGGAAATTGCACCTGCTACGAAGTTTTTTTCTTTTATTTTTGGTCAGAAAAAACGATCTATTAAGGCGTTATAAAATTACAACCGCTTGCAACAGCGTCCAAATACACCGGATCTAAAAGCAAAAAAGGGGGAAAGATATTCCAATTTCAGGCTTGATCTTGACGGCCATGGGCCTTCGCGGCCCAGTCAGCCACCGAGTTGGCCTCCCTCCTGCAGTATCTCAGACGCAAATTAGGGTACGAAAGAAGCAGCTTCTTGACCTCTTCGAAGAGTGGTCTGTCCTGCCATGGCGGCGGTTTGTTCTGGTTCAAGATATCCAGCATGATCCAGCAATCCGATTCAATTTCCAGGCGAGCTGTATGGAATCCGTCTTCAGCAGATAACGAAGGGTGAAAGTGAGCGCTTGCACTTCAGATTGAAGCGCCGAGGTCGCTGGAAATTCTGCAGAATAAACAGCGGTAAGTCTTCCCTGGTAATCCCTACTGATGCACGCCATTGATCCCTTGTGACTTCCCTGTTGGTAAGCCCCATCTATATTACATTTTAGGGTGCCACGATCAGGGGTCGCCATAGAAATTCAGAATGCAGGGCAGTGGATTGTTGTTTCCTCCACCTGGGGTTGGATCGGTCATAGTTGCAAGTTTGTGCTCGAGCGTCAGAAACACCAAGTTGGGGTGTCGGCTGCTGCTGCCTGAAAACGAAATTATCCCGGCCTCGCCAAATCTGCCATAAGACATGCGCGATGAGCTCTATCCCAGGTACTGAACGCTGACTCCTGACTTGATTGGTGATCCAAACTGCAATGCTGTGAACTGGTGTTGTGATATTGAGTGCAATTAAATCAGCATGCTGCCATACCTCCTTTGTCCATGAACAAGAGAAAAACATGTGCTCAATGGTTTCTTGGGTTTGCTGATCGCATAGGTCACAGATAGGGTCCGAAGTAATATGGCGTCTAAATAGATTGGATTCATGTGCTACGAAGTTGCCTATACGCGTTTTGGACGGCAAATTGGATTGGATTCAAATATGTGAAATGTCATATGGCAAACTCAAAGACCAAGTGAGAGGGCTGACCTTGCTAAGTTCGAAGTGAGCTCCTATGGTGAACTCAGAGACAGGAACAAGCACCGGCAATCCATCAGGAGGTGAGTACCAGGTCCTCTTGAATTTTAGAGGGCCTGATACTCGTCGTACATTCACCGATATCCTCCACCAAGCCTTGGTAAATGCCGGGATTAGTGTTTTCATCGATGATGAAGGGCTTCGACCAGGTGAAAGAATTAGTGGCAACCTTCTACAAGCAATTAACAATTGCAAGCTCTACATACCCATCTTCTCCAAAGATTATGCTTCAAGTCACTGGTGCCTCAACGAGCTTGCGAAGATGGTGGAGAACACATCTAAATATAAAGAAGATGGGAAAGAGAAGGTCATATTGCCCATCTTCTACAACGTGAAACCTGATGATGTGAAGTTGAAAACCTTGTTGTACAAAGATGCCATATCGAATTTGGCGCAAGAGATGGAGGATCGGAAGAATAAGTTCAGCTCCGAGGTTATAAAGACATGGCAGCAAGCTCTCAAAGAAGTTGGTCGCATCAAGGGATGGGAGCTGGAGAAATATTCTGGGTAACAATCTAACCATGACTCTGAAAATTATTTTGTACAATCAGGCCATTTTATATTTAAGTAAATCTTCTATTATAGTAACTCATTAGATGTTTATATTTTGATTCTTCTACCCTTTTTGGCCAAAAATTCTGATTCTTCCACTTGATACAAAGATCAAACATTTCTCTTCTATCTGCTAAACTCGATCGAGTTCCCACCTGGTTGGTTAGTAGATGGCTGGTCAACATGCAAATTTGTCACCTTTTCTCAATTGAAACTACTCAACTTGTTGGCAGCTATGCGGAACTTATCCAGGCGGTTGTTCACGAGGTTGTGGTCAGGCTCGAGACAAGACAGAAACATGTAACCGAACATTTAGTTGGAATGGAAGATCGAATAGCAGCCATAAAAGATTTATTAGACATTGATTCTAATGATGTGCGGTTCATTGGAATTTACGGGATGGGAGGCATCGGTAAAACAACACTCGCCAAGATTATCTTCAACCAACTACTTCATCGCTTTGGGAGAAACTGCAGCTTTCTTCATGACGTGAGGGAAATGGCAAAAACCAAGGGCTTAGTTGAGCTACAAAAAAAATTATTGTTCGATGTCTCTTATTGGGGAGTGGCTCCTGACATTACTGACATTGATCGTGGGATCAATATGATTGAAGAAACAATTTGCAACAAGAAGATGCTAATTGTATTGGATGATGTTGATGAGGCCAAGCAGATCCAAAACCTAATTGGAAAGAAATCTTTGCATCCTGGTACTAGAGTACTTGTTACTACTAGGGACAAAAGCATTTTGAATATCAGGGGAATTAAGTATGGATTCAAGGATTATGAAATGGTGGGGTTGAGTGACGAAGATGCACTCAAACTTTTTTGTAGGCATGCATTCGACGACAACTCTCCTCCAGCCAATTACTATACTCTTTCAGAAAGCATTGTCTCTACTACAGATGGACTACCTTTAGCTCTTGAAGCAATAGGTTCATCACTTTTTCAAAGAAAGAGAGAAATATGGGAAGAGAGGCTAGAGAAACTAAAGAAGACACCTCATAAGGATGTTTTGGGAAAGCTAAAGATTAGCTATGATGCCTTAGAGCTAGAACAACAACACATATTCCTCGATGTTGCATGCTTTTTCATTGGTAAGAATAAGACTAATCCGATGTACATGTGGAAAGATTGTGAGTTTTGCCCAGAGGATGCCATCGAGGTCCTTACAAGGAGGTGCATGATTAAGGTTTTAGAAAATGATAAATTTGGGATGCACGATCAGTTTAGAGATCTTGGAAGGGCAATTGCCAGAGGAGAGTGTACCAGATTATGGGACGGAGACAACATCATTTGCAAATTAAGATCAACGGAGGTAAAGTATGGCCTAAATTGAATAGAAAATTGCTTATACCCTCTTCTTAATTCAAGATTCACTTTTTGATTTGAGAGCTACTCTTTTTGTTTCATTTTCTCTTCTCTTCTACGAATTGGCAGATCAAAGAAAGCGTTCAAGCACTCTATTTGCCATGGCAGTTTTCTCATCGTGGTATGACTGTCAGTTCGAAGCAAATCAAACGGTTTCCACGTCTGCGGTTTCTTTGGTTGCATAATGTAACCTTCCAAGGTGACTTTACAGGCTGTCTTTCTGAGTTGAAATGGATCAATTTGGAATACAATCGTGTTCAACGTTTGAAGGCAACCAATTTGTTGCGTCTAGAAAATGTGGTTGTGGCGGATCTTTTTATGCTTGAAATCACAAAAGATGAGTTAGATAGCCTAATCAAGGTATGCCAGTTTCCCTCTTAGTCTAATTTTCTCATTAAATGAAGGACATAATTTGATGAGTTTATTATCTAATTTCTCATTGGTAGCCTAAATCCATATTTATTTCTTGTCTGTCCTACTGTTTTATTGGCTTTTGTAGGGAGCAAGGAAATTGAAGGTTCTCACTATTTGTTGGAATACTTTGATAAGTAAGACACCAACCTTTCCCGAGTACTCAAATTTAGAGAAGTTGACTATTCATGGATTTCAATCTTTAATGAAAATTGATTGTTCTATTGGGAAACTGAGATGGCTGACTGACTTAAGGTTTGAGTATTGTCCGTCAATTAAAAAATTACCTGAACAAATTGGAGAGTTACAAAATTTGCAGTGCCTCTCTCTTAAGTTTTGTTCTCGCTTGATTGAACTCCCTGCCTCAGTTTTGAAAATAAAGTCATTAACAGAGCTGGATGTATCACACACAAAAATTGCGGAAATGCCCAGTACAATGAGCAAGTTTCGTCAACTCCAAACACTGGACTTGAATTGTTGTAATGAGATACAAGAGTTGCCGGAGCTCCCCAGATGTTTGACCACTCTACGGCTAGAATCTACTTCGTTGCTGATAGTCCCTAACCTCTCAAACCTTACGAATCTAGTTGAGCTGGTCCTAGTCAAAAGCTTTAAATTTGGAGACACGTCAAATGAAATTCAAACTAGCGACGTGTCGTGGATTGGGATGTTATCCCAACTGAAGAAGCTGCACTTTTGCTTTCCAAATGTCTGCGCACCTACACAGTTGGGTTCGCTATCTTTGCTGAAAGAACTTACTATATGTGGAATAAACTTGCCAGCTTTCAAGCAACTTCCGTCAAACTTGATAGTTTTAGTGCTCAAAGAATTTCGAGGGAAACATGTACACCTCGATGGGCTTCCTCCATCGGAAAAGAAGACTCCATCCCTTCCAACAAGTTCGGGAAAATCGAAAGAAAACGAGGTGTCCGAGCAACTTGATGTTCAATTTCTCGATGTCTTAGAATCGTCAGAAAGATCACGTATTCAGGACTGCAGATCTTCCGAGAGTTTGGTTTGTCAGCCGGAGGAGCCAGGGTGCAGTGGACTACAAGCTCCCGAGTTGATTGATCATTGGAGGGGAGCGATGCTTTTCCCAAGCTCCCAAAAGATGCTTGTAAAATTTGATCTGTCAGGGTTCCCTGAGGTGCGGGATATTCAATTTGTTACTGTGTTGGAATTGTTGGAAGAATTTTATGTTCGAGAGTGCTTTTCGCTAAAAAGCTTAGGCGGTTTGTCAAACTTGAAGAACTTGAAGCGGTTAAAGATTTGGCAGTGCCCGAGCCTACAGGTTGTTGAGGGCATTGACGAACTAGAGTTTTTGGGTGAGTTGCTAATTCAGGGTTGCAGATCAGTGGGAAGGATTCTTGATCCATCGAGCTCAAAAATACCAGATAATTGCTCGATAATCATCACAGGTAGCGGGGAGTTACCCGACTGCAGGAATGGCGCGTGGGACCGTTGGAAGTCTTACAGAGAGAAGATTCTGAATAGAGCAAAGCTAGCGTGGAGCTCTGAAATTGAAACAGCGGACTCTGAAACTGGAACAGGGGATTAACTGCAGAAAACGGTGCGCCTTCTTTCTATTCATAGATCATCGTTGTTTCTTCTACTTTGCTTGCTTTCTATTTCTGCTTTATTCTAGTGAAGAGAGACAATGAACTGATTCTAAGACACGCAACCAAGAAAAATCTTATTAAAATTCCCCATCTTACTGGGAATCTCCATATGTTGTGTGTGTCCACTTCGGTGGCGACGCTGGGTATCTTACATCCCTCACCATCCACAACGAAGGGGCCTTTCTTAAGAGAAATTTAGGCGCAAGAGACCTCAACTCACTTTATTATTTCTTTCTGCAGAATCAGGAAAATAAAGAGAAGGAAAAGGAAGAGAAAGACAGAGTAGGCAAAACAAGAAGGAAGAAGAAAGAGGAGAGAACTTCAAAAAAAAAAAGCTTGGGTGCGTTTGTTTCACCCTATTATTTTCTTGTGCAGAACCAGGAAAATGAACAGAAGAAGAGAGAGAGCAAGACAGTCGGCAAAAGAACAGGAAAAAAGAAAGAGGGGAAAAAGTGTCTGAAGTGGATTTTAGGACCGAGGTGGTAAGTCAGTCTCAAATTGCGAGTCGAATTGGGATTAGAGTTCTTCCTTTCTCCCGCTGCTCAAGCAAATCGCTGTCGCTCGCTCCACAGTGACTCCACGCCCAATCCTCGCTCGCTCCGTGAAAGCTTAAGTCTGTCGTTCGCTGTCGTCTCTCTTTTCCCAGGTTCCGTCGTCCGCGAGGTTGAAGCTCGCATTCTAGTTCCATGTCCGTGAGCGTCAAGTCCTTCTCCAATGCCACTTTTCACTCTCGTGCACATTTTCTTCTTCAGTGCCGCACAGCTGGAGGAATTTAGTGCATTCATTAACTTCATCAGTGGCGGGAGTCATGGGCTTGAACTCAAGCTCTGGATCACTAGCTAATCGCTAAATAACAGGTAAGAATGGTGTGGCAGTTGGTGTGTTTTTCTTTTTTTCTTTTTTGTTTTTTGGGTCAGAGTGGCAATTGGTGTTTAGTTGAATGTAATCGTGTGATTTATCTTTGCGTAGAGCATGAGCTCGAGCTTCATATGGTAATATTTGTATAAGGGTCTGCTTTCATGCATTTGTCTAACTGTTTGAATACCTAGTCTAGTTATGTTGCTATGCTTTTGTGGACTGCTCGATTGAGTGTAATCATGTGCAGAGGATGTTGTGCATCTTCTCATTAAGAGTTTGTCTATAAGTATATTCTAAGGTTTGGATAATCGTCGCTTTAATGAGTGTCCACTGTCTGTTTATCACCTGTGAGGAGCTCTTGATGATTGAAAATGAAGCAAACAGTGCTTCTCTTCTTGGTTCATCATGCAGAATTAAAATGGGATATCCATTTTTTTCTTTTTTCAAATTTTGGGCAGTTGTGGTTTCCATTGGTTTGAGGTCTGCTGCATATGGTTGGGCATTCCGCATGTCAAATTTGCTATGTGGCCGACTAGACAATTGGCTAGACAAAATACACACGGCTTTCTCATCTATTGAAGCAGGAACACCAAATCTTGTCACTTCAGGATTACTCCCACGTTCCAGTTCTCCGTTTTGCAAATATCTTCTTATTTGAATTGAAAGAAGAGAGAAAAGTGAGTAACTTGTGGCAAGGTGCTTGGTGAGGCTCTTGTGCTTCTTAATTTACTTGTTTGGTGCTTCATTGTTTTATGCCTAATTCTCTACTGGAAATCATCAATTCCTTCCTACTTTCACACCTTTAAGATGAGTCCTAAGGGATGTCTTAAAACTGTGGCGACTCGATTTTATCCTTTGGATGTGCTCATTGGAGCACAATTAGAAGACCCCGCTTATTTAAGCAAATACATGACTTACTATGCACCAATCAGAAAATAGAAACCAGCTAAAGAGCTCAGCATGAGGTTATGACATACTTGCTAGATTTGGTTGGGTTGATAGATTTGCTCTATATTAATCAAGGGTAGGACGGTGGACTGGAGAAACTTTCGTTATTGCTTAGCTAGGAGAGGAAAGAACTGCAATTGAGGCCCTTCGTGGCTGCTTATGATAATGCATTTTTCGATTGTTGCTCATTGCGGGTTTCACGCGTTTGAAGTGTGCTTACTTGCTCAGTTAGCAAAGCATTCTAGGATTTAAGCGGTTCTGTTAATCTCCTGATTACTACTTTACTAAGTCCGGAGGTTTTTCAGATTGGAATACTTGCAATCAATTGTGGACCTGCTGTGTCCCCGAATATAGACTTCTAGAACTGCACATTGTAGGATCCTGGGAATTGGAAAGAAAAATTATTCAAAACTGATGATTTATGAAATTCAGTAACTATGCCTTGAGGTCGAGTTTACATTCTCAAAATATATCGCCAAGATTATACTGTATTAAATTTATAGGAGACTATAGTCTTACTGATCCAAAGGAGATCATTGTCTTGTGAAGATCGTAGCTTAATAATATTTTAGGCAACTCTGAAGTTTCTTTACCTTTTGTGATAGTACGCCGAGATCTGAAATGTTTTAGTTGGCATTTTGGTGACAAATAGTTCCTTGTAGATATAGATAGAGCAGATGGTTTTCTCCAACTGTTAAGTACTACCAGCTAGATTAGTAAAGAGAGCAAGGACATTAGTGCGTTGTCTTAGGATATCTTATATAGACATCAGCGGTGCACACAGTGATTAACCATCAAGATGGAAGCGAAGGCTGTTTGCGATGGTATCATTTCAGGTGAGACCCTGCACCGGGATTGCAACCAAACCTGCCATCCAGACTTTTGCAACTCACTATATATCTGACAGCATTCTCCACATTTATCGAATCAAACCATTTTAGTATCGCAAGACAGCATATAGCACAATAAGAGAACCTTCGAAGGGAAAAAAGGATTGAAGGGATGTCAATAATTTAAGAAACATCCTCAAGAAGCACAAAAATTATAATTGATCCAAGATGAGGACAAGACACCGAGTATAAACTTCTCCCCATGTATCCCCGGAGAAATATCCATCTTCGTTTCGCACTGCTCTGATGCTTGAATCATGATTCAGGCACAACAATGTAGAACATTTCACACCAGGGATTATCCGACAGTAGCAACTTCAATCTCCATATAGAGAGCCCCCCTCATCAATGTCTGGCTAGCCTAAGGTAAGTTTGCCACTCGTGATGTTGAAAACTTAAAAACATAAAACATCACGAAGGAACTTGCATCGATGGTAAGAGTTTGCAAATCTAGGAACCTTTATTCCAAAGGATACAATCTGTCACACAGAAGATGTCTATAATGTCTCCACCAAATCCACCAGCACAAGCAGCCGTAAGTGAAATTCACATTTTGTTCTTTAGAGTGAAGTTTCGAAAATAAATAAAGCAACACTAATCACTTCTAAGGCGCAGTCATTATTGTGACAGATGGAATTGTTAATCCCAAGCTAGAATCTTAATCATACCATCATATAAGAAATATTTGATTGAATGTGGAGTGGAAGTTCTGTAAGCTGCATGTTTTTCATGGGTAATCGCAAAAAAGAAGTTGAGAGACAAATAAATACAAACGAGACCCATGCTGGCATTGCGGGATCCAAGAGACAACTTCATTTGAATCCACACTGCCAAGTTTTCCAAGAAGATCTAGAATGGTCAATCCCCAATATGCTCCATTCAATCTCTAGTGCTCCAAAACCACCTACTCAAAACTATACTTTTTCTGAGTGCAATATCAACCCAAAAGCTCAAATCGGTAAAACTCCAAAATGCTGAATGGTAGATCCAGATAAACCGAGTCATTTTCAGTAACTGGCAGGAAGTGGACAAGAGAACAAGAAGAGAATTGTTAAAATTTCATCCCTATCTTTTCATCAAACAATATGCACTCAACATGTTTATCGCCAGCAAGCTCTCCCATCAATCAATAAGGGACTACATATCAATGAACATGGAATAAAATCTCACACATGCCACATAAGAACTTAGCAACTCAAGCGAAAAAAAAGTATACAATTACGAAATTTCGTGAGGTCATCAAGGATCGTAAAGATCCTATAAATTTAACAAAAGATTGTGTTCAACTTTGTTTTGAACAATCGCATGCATATTAACATGGATAAAAGGGAATGAAGCAATTTATTACCTTTACCAAAAAAAAAAGGGAATGAAGCACATCTCTCTTTCCAATTGGAGAAGATGGGTCCATGCTCAAATTGCTCGCATTCCCAATTTCTGACTCAAGCGCAAAATAATCTCCAGTTCAAAGAAAGCACCGCCATTTAGACAAACAAGCACGTCCAACAGAAGTAATTCCACGGACACCCGTCAGCAATTACGGCTCGAACACAACTACGGCACAACATTTCTTAAATCTTCATCTCACCTTCTTACACTACTATCTATCTCGATCACCACGAGAGATCTCCAACATTTTCTTGCTACCCGAGCTAGAAACCATCCGACCCCAGGTCAAAGACGATCTAATCAGCAAGAAACAGTCGCGACATCAACGAAAACTAGCTTAAAAAGGCAAAATAGATATCAAACTGAAGAACAGAAGCAGCGGCGTAACGATTAGTAGTGAAAAACGTTCACAGAAGCTCCCCGAAGACCTCACCAGTCGATCGATCGATCGAAGATGAATTAGGGCGAAAACGAAGGTTTGAGCTCAATTCAGAACCAAAAATGCTCTCCAGGTCGACTGAAAAATGAGACTTTCTTTCGTTCGGCTGAGGGACGAAGGTTTAATTAAGCCCAAGAATTTTTGGGCCATCGAAAGCTGGGCCCAATTATCCATTTTCTTCGGCTGAATATTATTTCATTGTCCTCCTATTTGAGGGAAATGAATGATTCAAAAAATATTTTTCAAAAAAGATTACTTATAATGCTTGTAATTATTTGTATCTCTTATAAAAATGAATGATAAGAAATTTTTTCACCGTTCACCAAATTGTTTAGGGAAAATGTCACAAATGGTTCTTATATTTTTATTTAATGTGCAATCTTATCCTTGAACTTTTGATTGGCTCAATTTAGTCCCTAAACTATCGATAAATATCCGATCTAATCCCTGACTATTTGAAAATTGACCAATTTCGTCATCTTGTCAATTAAAGTTAACAGAATTTGGCATTTTGGTCTTTTTTAATTTTAATTTTATTTTTTTTCTTCTTCTTCTCTCTTCCCTCTGCCAGCCATGGCGGAGTCGGCAGAAGGAAGCTGGCATCAGGCGAGGGCCACCCTCGCCAGACGCAGGTGAGGGCGGTCCTCTCCAGCGTCGGGCTTCCCTCGCCTGCGTTGAGCAAGGATGGCCCTCGCTTGGGTCGGGTGAGGATGGCCCTCGCTAGATCTGGCGAGGGCACCCCTCGCCCGGCGTCGGCAAGGGCGGCCCTCGCTAGATCTGGCAAGGGCCGCCCCTACCGGCGTCAGGTGCGGGGCTCCCTCGCCTACGTCCAGCAAGGACAGCCCTTGCTCGACGCCGGCGAGGGCGAGGGTTGCCCTAGCCAGCCCAAGTGAGGGCAACCCTTGCCTGATGCCGGCTTCCCTCCGCCGACTCCGTCGGAGCCAGCGGAGGGAAGAAAAAAAGAAAAAGGGAAAAACAGTAACGGAATGACTAAATCGAACATTTATCGATAGTTTAGGAACTAAATTGAACCAATCGAAAATTCAGGGATGAGATTGCACATTAAGTAAAAGTATATGGACTATTTGTGACATTTTCCCAATTGTTTAGACATAAATGATTATTAATAATGAAAACATTGTTCATTGATTAATAATTTTAAGTGACGCAAGGTATTATTTTTTGGAAAATATTTATCAAATAATTTATTTTTCGTGTAACAAATAGAGCATAATTATTATAGAATTCTTCACCAGAATTTGACTGGCTGTATTTGGTCACCAAAAAATAATTTTTAACATAATATGATTTAATGAAAATTTTATATTATCATTAAGCCTACCGTCAGTGTAAAAGAAAAACGGAGAGAGCTTCGGCTAAACTTCTTAATTGACAAGTCTCTCTACCGAGCAGTTTTTCTTAAGAGCCTAGCATTTGGTTGCATTGAACTTTAATTTAGTTAGGTTGATATTTCATTAAATTTCCTCGAAGCTATGTACCAACATAGTCTAGGATAAACACAACACTAATATACCCTAATATTATTGCTGTAAAAGTGCCTTTGATGTCAGTTTTAGTATGTTTCAAAAGATTGCCCCATCAAAACAAAAGGTTACATAGTAAGAGAGACAACACTCTAAACACATAAATTTTTGTGGCTTGAAACTTAGGCTTGTCAGGTTACTCTATTGAACTCAACTTCCACCATTTATGGTTTGCAGGCAAACTAAAGAAGACATAGGGAAACTGATCTCTCCATTTCTAGAGGGTGTTTATCCTTAGAGAGTGAATCATGATACTACTCTAGATATATCAACTCTTTGGTAGTTGTTATTAGTTAGAGATGAGTGGTCTTGCCTTCGACAAGATTAGATCTATTCATGCAAACACAAGGCAGCATTATGCAGGATGCTTTTATCCTTGTCATATTGCTAAAGAATTGCATCTGGTTGCTTTGCCCAAACTGATGCTTTATCCTTGTCATTGGATCTGAGATAAAATAAAAGAGAATTTTTCTTACTTGAGAAAGTCTACACCGATGATCATGATACTATTCTAGGTTTGTGTCGAGGATGGCCGAACGGCGCTCAACCGGGGCGAATTTTCTGCTCTCTGACTCGCGGTCTCCCTCTTGGCCGGATCCCCTCTATCTCCCTGTTTCTCTCTCCGTCCATTTCTCCCTCTGTCCGAGCCCCCAGAATCCCCCTCTAACGCCCGGCAGGCGCGCATCGCCTCAGCCACCGCCAGCTCGCCGTGCCGGCCTGCCTCCGACACAAAAGGCGCGCTCCTCACTTCCCATCCCGCCTCTGCTTCCGTCCTTCGTCCTCCTTTTTGGTTTTTGTAGAACGCGCGAGAGCGTGAGCAAGTGGGAGTTTGTGAGGGAGAAGATGAAGGAAGAGGCTGGGCTTGGGGAAAAGAAAAGGAAAAGTGGGCCGGGCTGGGCCTAGGCAAAAAGAAAAGGTAGAAAAGAAGGGGAAAGAAGGCTGGGCCGGCCTAACCCTGGCCCGATCTCACTTTTTCTTTTCTTCTTCTTTCGTTTTTAAATAATAATTTTTTAATCAATTAGTCAATTTTTTATTTTTCTTTTTTCCATTTTTAAATTTTTTCTTATAAATTATATACATCGTAATGTAAATGCTCATAATGTCTATATACTATGCAATTCTAGTGAAAACTACTTTTGTTTAGGGGTTAAAAATTAATTCTTAATTTTCTATACAATTAAATCCTATATGAACAGGAAAAATTTAGGAGTCAACATTACAATTTGTATTATTTTATCTTAATTGACGAGGACTATCGTAGAGGCACAAATTTCAATTACTAGATTTTTAAGTAGATGAATGCTAAGTTGCTTGGTGCATTGGTGTATTTTTCTTCAAATGGGAGATTGTTGGCAAGTGAAGCCAAATGTTTTTTTAGGGGCTTTTTTTGTCTTTTATATTAGTTTTGCTTTTAGGTTAAAAGCTACACTTTACATCAGCGATAGTCAAACCCTAGCCATCAAGGGGCTGAAAAAGAAAATAGAGAGAAAAGAAAAAAGTGAGAAAAAAAAAGTGAGTTTTTTCTTTGAGAACTCTATTTGTGTTATGATCTTACGAAAGATCAATCGCTGTATTTCAACTTTATTTAACTTTTGTGTTCTTTCGATTATGTTATTTTATTATTATATTTAGTCTTGGTGGACGGTTTGTTTGCGTTACTTTTTTCTGAAATCAACGCGTGATTTCCTAACATAGCGCTGGTAATTTGGGCGGCGTAGACCAGCCAAGAGGGAGGAGTGACCCATGAATCGCGGGGTGGCGCAATGACCACGCTGCTGATGGAAGGCGAGGATTTATCTGGACAGGTGGGGAAGCGATGAGCTCATCAAGCGATGGCTCAGTCCAAAGATTCGAGAGGAGATGATTGTTCAGGCCGTGCAGGGTCAAAACGACTATTGTGAAGGGGGGTTTCAAAACGAATTGACTTTGATGGCAGCAATGAATGGTTAGTACGCGAGATTAACGGAGGAACAGGCGAGAAAATGATAAACATTCCCCGCAATCCTCGGGATGTTCACCTAATAATTCACTTTCAATATGTAGCGAGATAAATTGTCTGAACAGGTCCTACTCTTGCTATTTCCTCCTATCGCCAAGACTGCCCTCTGCTCTGCTTTCTTTTCTTTTCTGTTTCGCACGCTCTCGCTCTCTGGTCCCAGGTGAAACTCTTGGTCGATTGTTGACTAGATGGCACATATGTTGACTTAGTTTCATGTCCCCAGTAAGGCTAAAGCGATGAGGTTAGCTAAGGTTTAATGGTACGCACAAAAAAGGATCAACTTAGAAGGAGAAAATCAATCGAGTAATGTTGAGTGGCCTTGAATATTTCTTCAGAGATTGGAGAGACTCGAAAGTGCCTGTCATCTTCGTCGGTCCTAGATTTGTTTTGATGCCAGGCCTAAGGTATTGAAGTCAACATGCCTCTAGTCATGAATGTGAGGAACGAATGCAAAAAACCGTGTGTTGTAAGTGTTTTTGGTTAGGGATCGAATCATAGCATTGTTGGCAAATTCGGTCCCTAAATGTTTTTTAAGAAATGCAATGATCTAAGGAAATAAGTGTTGAAAAAGTTTTGCACAATCATTTGCTATTTAATATAATGGCAAATTTAATGAGAATACTTAAGTGGTTAAAGGCAATTAATTATAGTAAAAAGGTAAGTTTTTAAGGTGAAGAGATCAAATCAAAGATTTCATATTGAGTAGTAAGTATATGCTTGGGTAGTACTTAGGTGGAGCATTTTTTTTTTCTTTGTAGTAGTAGTAGTAGTGAATGCTGCAAATTCAATCTCTAAGGTATGAAGGAAATTTGTCTAATTTTCCAGAGTCTCATTTGTCATAATGAGAGGCGATTCTTTGGAAATATTTTTTTATTATGCATTTATATAGATAAACTGTTATTTTACAATATTGGATTGGAATTTTAAATATGTCCAACTATAAAAAAGTTACACCTTCTTGATTGTCCTCCACCTTATCTTTTAATAAAGCCATCGGCTTTAGTGACTATAAATTAAAAGTTGCACCTGCTGCGAAGTTGCCTTGACGTGTTTTTGATGTCAAAAGGGACCATAATATATAATGTTTTTTGCACCTGCTAGGAAGTTGGCTGTGCGCGTAATTGATGGCAAATGATTGTGGAAGATGATTTTAAAGTAATATTTTTTCCCCTTTAAATTTGGTCAATTCTGATATTTATTTGAAACCTTTTCGCTTCCACCCAACAAAACCCTGTGTGTTATGCGAATGGAAATAAGAGTCTATCCGTAATTTTCAATAAAACCCCGTGAGTCACGCATTACAAACGTCCAAAATGATGTCTATAATTGACGAAAGTGGCATCGGGCTTCATCGTTTATATCTTATAATTAAATATCCATTTCTGCTTTTTCTAACGTAACGCAGTGGTTCTCCTTTTGTAATTTTTTTAGGGAGGATGATCCGGTGGAAAAGCTTTTCAATTGAATCACGTGAGTTACACGATACAAACGTTCAAAATGATGTCTCTCACTAAAGAAAGTGGCATCGGACTTCAGGCATTCAAATCAAGAATTTCATCATTTATTTCTCATAATAAATATCCTTTTCTCCTTTTCTAATGTAACTCGTTGGTTCTTTTTAAGTAAATTTCTGAAGGAGGATGATCTGGTGGAGAAGTTTTTCACATAATTGTCCTCGATTTGATTTTTTTTTTTTTAAAGCCATCAATTTTATTCACTATAAATTGAAAGCTGCATCTGTTGTGTCAAGTTGCCTAGTCCGTAACTTCCAATTATATCCCGGGAGTCATGAATCACTAACGAAAGTGGCATCGGACTTCAAGCGTTCAAATAAAGAATTTCATTGTATGTCCTTTTCTTCTTTTCTAATGTAACACACTTGTTCTTCTTTTGTAAATTTCCGAAGGAGGATGATATGGTGGAGAAGCTTTTCACATTTAAAATGTAATTAAACTCTTCCCATTAATTAATGTAATGTTATTGTTTCTAAAATGTGCAATGCAAAAGAACGACCGAAATTTGACAAACAACAATTGCGTTCGAAATGAAATTAGGCAGATTTGGGCTGTGATATATGTAAATGGTTTGTCAACTTGCAAATTTGTCACAATTTCTCAATTGAAACTGTTTGACTTTGTGGCAGCTGGGGAATATTATCAAGTTGGATTTTAATGAGACTGGTAAAAGTGCCTGTCATCTTCTCCGGTCCAAGATTTGCTTTGATGCCATGCCCAAGGTATCGAAATCAACATGCCTCTAGTCATGAATGCGAGGAACGAATGCAAAAAAACGTGCATGGTAAGTGTTTTTGGTTAGGGATCAAATCATAGCATTCTTGGCAAATTCGGTCCCTAAATTCTTTTTAAGAAATGCAATGACAATCTAAGGAAATAAGTGTTGAAAAAGTTTTGCACAATCATTTGCTATTTAATATAAAGGCACATTTAATGAGAATACTTCAGTGGTTAAAGGTAATTAATTATAATAAAAAGGTAAGTCTTTAAGGTGAAGAGATCAAATCAAATATTTCACACCGAGTAGTAAGTATATGCTTGGGTAGTGCTTAGGTGGATTTTTTTTTTTTTGGTAGCGAATGCTGCAAATTCAATCTCTAAGGTACGAGGGAAATTTGTCTAATTTTCCAAAGTCTCATGTGTCTAATGAGAGGCGATTCTTTGGAAATATTTTTTTATTATGCATTTATATAGATAAATTGTTATTTTACAATATTGGATTGGAATTTTAAATATGTCCAACTATAAAAAAGTTACACCTTCATTATTGTCCTCCACCTTATTTTTTAATAACGGCATCGACTTTAGTGACTATAAATTGAAAGTTGCACCTGCTGCGAAGTTGCCTTGACGTGTTTTTTATGTGAAAAGGGACCATGATATATAATGTTTTCTGCACCTGTTGGGAAGTTGGCTATGCACGTAATTGATGGCAAATGGTTGTGGAAGATGATTTTAAAGTAATATTTGTTCCCCTTTAAATTTTTGGCAATTTTGATATTTATTTGAAACCTTTTCGCTTCCACCCGACAAAACCCTGTGAGTCACGTGAATGGAATTAAGAGTCTATCCGTAATTTTCAGTAAAACCCTGTGAGTCGCGTGATACAAACGTCCAAAATGATGTCTATAATTGACGAAAGTGGCATCGGGCTTCATCATTTATATCTTATAGTTAAATATCCATTTCTTCTTTTTCTAACGTAATGCAGTGGTTCTCCTTTTGTAATTTTTTTAGGGAGGATAATATGGTGGAAAAGCTTTTCAATTGAATCACGTGAGCTACACGATATAAATGTCCAAAATGATGTCTCTCACTAAAGAAAGTGGCATCGGACTTCGGGCATTCAAATCAAGAGTTTCATTGTTTATTTCTCATAATAAATATCCTTTTCTCTTTTTCTAATGTAACTCGTTGGTTCTTCTTAAGTAAATTTCTAAAGGAGGATTATCTGGTGGAGAAGTTTTTCACATAATTGTCCTCGATTTGATTTTTTCTAAAGCCATCAATTTTATTCACTATAAATTGAAAGCTGCAGCTGTTGTGTTGAGTTGCCTAGTCCGTAACTTCCAATTATATCCCACGGGTCATGCAGTATAAACGTCCAAAATGATGTCGCTCACTAACGAAAATGTCGCTCACTAATGAAAGTGGCATCGGACTTTAGGCGTTCAAATCAAGAATTTCATTGTATGTCATTTTCTTCTTTTCTAATGTAACACACTTGTTCTTCTTTTGTAAATTTCCAAAGGAGGATGATCTCGTGGAGAAGCTTTTCACATTTAAAATGTAATAAAACTATTCCCATTAATTAGACTACGTTCATTTCACGGAAAATGAATTCTTGAGGAAAAATGTTTTCCATGAAAGGAAAAATGTCTTCTAAATTAGGGAAAAATGTTTTCCACTTTTGAAAAGTGGAAAACATTTTCCTCACTTGATCTCTCTTATCTCACACATCTACAAATCCTCATTTCCTCCTCCCATTTCTTCTTTTTCTTTTCTTTTTTTATTTGAATTATTTTTAATTTCCTTTCCTTTCCTTTTTCTTTCCTTTTTCTTTTTCTTTTTTTTCTTTTTCTTTTCTTTGTTTCCCATCTTCTTCTTTCTTGGCTAGTCGTCAGTCATCACTGGGTGAACCTCAAGCTTGTCGATCTCAAGCTTGTGCTCGTCGATTTGGCGAGCCTCGAGCTTGACGCTCACGCTCGCCAATCTGGGAGCGGAAAATATTTTCCGAAACATTTTCAAGTTTTAGCCGAACACCAGAAAATATTATCATTTTCCTGGAAAATGACTTCTAGGAAAATATTTTCTGGAAATGGCCCATTTTCCGTGAAACAAATGGACCCTTAATGTAATGTTATTGTTTCTAAAATGTGCAATTCAAAAGAACGACTAAAATTTGACAAACAACAATTGCGTTCGAAATGAAACGAGGCAGATTCGGGCTGTGATATATGTAAATGGTTTGTCAACTTGCAAATTTGTCACAATTTCCCAATTGAAATTGTTTGACTTTGCGGCAGCTGGGGAATATTATCAAGTTGGATTTTAATGAGACTGGTAAAAGTGCCTGTCATCTTCTCCAGTCCAAGATTTGCTTTGATGCCATGCCCAAGGTATTGAAATCAACATGCCTCTAGTCATGAATGCGAGGAACGAATGCAAAAAAACGTGCATGGTAAGTGTTTTTGGTTAGGGATCGAATCATAGCATTCTTGGCAAATTTGGTCCCTAAATTTTTTTTAAGAAATGCAATGACAATCTAAGGAAATAAGTGTTGAAAAGGTTTTGCACGATCATTTGTTTAATATAAAGGCACATTTAATGAGAATACTTCAGTGGTTAAAGGCAATTAATTATAATTAAGAGGTAAGTCTTTAAGGTAAAGAAAGTGGCATCAGGCATTCAAATCAAGAATTTCATTGTTTATTTCTCATAATAAATATCATTTTCTCCTTTTTTAGTTCTAATGCTTATTTTAGAATAGGTTTTTGAACAAGTATATATTCTTAGCACTATCGAGGATCTTTGCCAAAGTCTATTATATTCAATAAGCACATATACAATATCCCAACTCTGACGGGTTCAAATCATATCAAGGTCCAAAACAAGACTTATCAAGAATACAACATGGAACCAAAACAAGAGAAATTCAGAATATAAACAACAACGACTAGTGATCTAGCTAAGGATTCTACTTTTCATAAATATATTGATAGAGTTAATCAAACTGATTAGTAAAATCAATCCTAAAGACAAGTTCCAAATGAGAAAAGCTATATTTATGGAAATCAAGGTTTTGATTGTGTGAGCGACCATAATCAAGTGGAAATTTTCTGTCCTCAATGGCCACAAGATCTTCTTTGAATCTTTATGTCCAATGGATAAATTGGAAGAAAATCCTCCGATGATTGACTAAATGGCTGGTAGCACAGAAGAGTTTTTAAGGAGATTAATCGGTCAATGAGATAGAGACGCAAACTTGAAATTCCAAAGTCTAATTGTCTTTGTTTGTGAGCTCTACAAATTGTGATCAAGAGAGAAAAACACAACAAAAAGAATGGTTTGGTGTGATAATGTGATCTACCACTTAGTATATGTACTCAAAGTTTGTAATTTCTTATTGATCCTATAGTGGAATCCAACCAGTAGGCTATCAATGTGGGAGAGTGGATGTGAGCTTAATCTAAGCCAAACCACTTGTCTGTAATTTTCTCTTCCCTTAACTCATCTTACTTAAATATGTTGCATATTTACAAGTTATCTCAAAAGTATGGTTATTTTCATAATAGATTCTAATCTTTATTCAGACTTTAATGTCGACTTATTTCATTTTGCATTTACTTGTCAAGATTTTATTTTAACACATATTCGCCCCCTCTAGATGTTTGTATTAGCTTTATCAACTTTACCTAGTTAAGAAATAGGTCCAAAAACTAATCATCCGAAAATATTGATTTCCGCATGCCTAAAACCTTTTGGGTTTATTAATGTTGTATGTGGCATGCATGATTAATTAAAAGGTAAAAACGTGATTTCGAAGAATGTCATTTTGGCATATTTTGGGGATCTTGTAATATGGTATTGCATGATCTTCCAATTTACTAAAAAGCAAGTATTCACATTTGTTATGTATTCCAATCGTTTGAGGCAATGGCTTGAAAACATAGGATGTACATCCTCATGGCATTTCCATAAGGCGTTGCTAAGTTATATAAAGTAGTGCATCAAAGATGACCATGGTTATGATCCGATTGCGATATCTTTGGAAAGATTGTAGTTTTATACATTATTTGTGCAAAGTTGGATTCATATAAACCGTCATGAATGCATTATGTGTATTTTGAATGCTATTTTCAAAACGACGTTTTGTTCAGATTTGATCTCAGCGTCCTTTACTCATTAGCCTAGAGTGTCTCCCTAGTCATCTTATGAATGGAGCTATCCTAATGTATGTGAATGGAGCGATTTGCGTGCATAAATCGGTGTTTTTTTTTATATTTATTTATCGGTCTTATTCTATTTTTACTCTAACTCTTACTCTCAGACTTTCGAAACCCATACTTGAAACTATATCGCCCTCATCCCAACCTCCCGAGAAGGTGGGAATTCGAACCTTCTACCTTCCCTTTAGGGTAGCCATTGGGGCAAACTCCAATCGGTATTAATTGAGTCAAATGATTTAGATACTAGTGTTCTAAATGAGATAAAATAAATGTGGACAAGTCATTCTCTCGAAGACTTCGTACAATGCGCCAATTTAGTCAACAAGTCAAAGCAACCAATAATGCCGCGAAAATCAAATATAAATAAAACAAACCATAAAATAAATAATTGCAGCTAGGCTCTATCTGATCTTCATTAATTTTCCTACAGCGGTTCAAATTCCGATGTTCATAATGGTTTTCAATTTCTCATGAAAATTTTATTAAGAGATGAAATATGAAAATGATTTATGTTAAATCAGGCTAACAAAAAAAGTGTATCGCTAACAAATTTTGCCAAAATCTATGTCAAATCATGCAAAACAGACTTATATAATATGTCATGATTGTAGTTGCAAATTTATGGTTTTCTTGATATGTTGCGTTCAAAACTAAAAAATAAAATATATGCAACCATAAAATCATGGAAAATGAAGGAAGCAAAGTGAAAGGCACACGGCCTGGAGCGATTCAATGGACAAAATAGCAATAAAAGAACAATACCCCCTAATGCTGATCATATTGAATATCTTTTAGTTGGGTTCCACTTTCCTTCAAATCATATTCCTTTTTGGAAAAAAATTGAATAAAATGAACAAAACAAAGAAATGAATTAGATATTAAATTTATGTGATTCAATTTATGACTTACATTCATGATAGAGCAATAGAAGATTCAATTATAAATCAAAAGATATATCGAAATTTATAATCATATTGGAGTCATTTAAATACTCTTGGTATTTTTCAAATTCTAGTTATACTCAATAATTCATAAAATGTTTAGCCTTCAAAATTTCCCCTGAAAAAATTTCTCAATCTCTTAAAAGTATGGGGCAAATCTTAACGAAAGATTTAATCCTCTTTAGAACATAAATATTTGGTGTAATCGAGAGGAACTCTCGACACGCTTTTCGATATGCTCTGTGCAGCCTTCAGAGCTCTCTTTGACTTTCAGAGCTCTTCCTCTTGGTACTTGAAGAGGAAATTCAGCGGAACCAAATAAAGCAGAAGTAAGGAAACTGTGAGTGGCCAACATGAAAAGACACCGTCCTTGCAACTTTCTTCGTCTTCTTCCCTTTCGGCCCATTATCGGCGATGGCCATCATTAATCTCGTTTTCTCTTCTTCAGCTGAGCAAAAGCCGTCTCTTGTGGGCAGGACCATCATGGTTTCTCTTTCTTTCTTTCGTGCTCAAAGCAATACCGCAATGGACTGGCGTCATGGCCATTGACAAGCCATCACTGCACTTCCTCTCACCAATTTTGAACAGTGGCCGAGCGCCTATAATTCTCATCTGGTCCTATTTCATCCGAGGTGCTCAAACTGAAAATATATTTATATAGTTTTGGTTTGATTTGACATCCACACTGCACTAACTACACCATGCTCACATTCTAATAGTTGTTCGTAGGAAATAAATGATCATTTACATTTTAATATAAAGGCACATTTTACGACAATAATTGAGCTGTTAAAGGAAATTGGTTATAATTGAAGGTAAGTTTTCAAGGCGGAGAGGTCAAGACAAAGTGAAAAGCACAAAGGAGAAACTCGAAAGACATTGGGCATGCAAAAAGGTGCACCTCCATTATTGTCCTCCATCGTATTTTTCTTTTTCAAAAGCACACAGTGAAAAGGACAAGGGAGAAACTCGAAGGACATTGGGCGTGTAAAAAGGTGCATCTCCATTTTTGTCCTTCGCCTTATTTTTCTTTTTTGAAGTCATCAAATTGATTGACTGTAAACTAGAGACACTGCGGAGTTGCCTATGCGCGTTTTGGATGGCAAATGGGATCGGATTCAAATATGTGAAATGTCATATTGCGAACTCAGAGACGAGGTGAGAGGGCTGACGTTGTTAAGTGCGAAGTGAGCTCCTATGGCAAACTCAGAGACAGTGACGAGCACCAGCAACACGGTAGGAGGTGAATACCAGGTTTTCCTGAGTTTTAGAGGGCCTGATACTCGTCTTTTATTCACCAATTTCCTCCACGAAGCCTTGGTAGATGCCGGGATTCGTGTTTTCATCGATGACGTAGGGCTTCAACCTGGTGAAAAAATTAGCAACCTTCTGCATGTGATTGACAATTGCAAGCTTTACATACCCATCTTCTCCAAAGATTATGCATCAAGTCACTGGTGCCTTGACGAGCTTGCGAAAATGGTAGAGAACACCTCTAAACATAAAGAAGATGGGAAAGAGAAGGTCATATTACCCATCTTCTATGACGTGAAGCCCAAAGATGTGAAGCTGCAAACACCGTTATACAAGGATGTCATATCGAATTTGGAGCAAGAGATGGAGGATCAGGAGCATAAGTTCAGCTCCGAGAATATAAAGACGTGGCGGGAGTCTCTCGTAGAAGTTGGTGGCATCAAGGGATGGGAGGTGGAGAAACATTCAAGGTAACAATCTAACCATGATTGTGAAAATTATTTTGTATAATCGGGCTGCCATTTTTTTTATTTAAGTAAATATTCCAATACATTAATTCATTAGATGTTTATATTTTGATTCTTCTACCCTTTTTTGCCAGAAATTCTGATTCTTCTACCTGTTATAAAGATCAAACATTTCTCTTCTATATTTTTGAACTTGATCGCGTCCCCACCCGGTTGGTTAGTAGATGGTCAATATGCAAATTTGTCACGTTTGCTCAATTGAAACTGTTCAACTTTGTGGCAGCCCTCCAAAACTCATCCAGGCTATTGTTGACGAGGTTGTGGCCAAGCTCGAGACAAAACGGAGACGCGTAACCGGAGATTTCGTTGGAATGGAAGATCAAATAGCAAACATAAAGAAATTATTAGACATTGATTCTGATGATGTGCAGTTCATTGGAATCTACGGGATGGGCGGCATCGGTAAAACAACACTTGCCAAGACTATCTTCAACGAACTATGTCCTCGATTTGGCAGAAACTGCAGCTTTCTTGATGACGTGAGGGAAACGGCAAAAAGTAAGAACATAGTCGAGCTACAAGAAAAATTATTGTCTGATATTTCTTATTCTAGAGTGGCTCACAAAATTAATAAGATTGATGAAGGGATTGATACGATTGAAGCAACAATTTCCAACAAGAAGGTGCTAATTGTATTGGATGATGTTGATGAGGCCAACCAGATCCTACAACTAATCGGAGAGAAATCTTTGCATCGAGGTAGTAGAATACTTGTTACCACTAGGGACAAGAACGTTTTGACTAACAGGAAACTTAAGTATGAATTTAAGGATTATGAAATGATGGGGTTGATCAGTAAAGATGCACTTAAACTTTTTAGTAGGCATGCCTTCAATGAAGACTCTCCTCCAGGTGATTATTGCGCTTTTTCAAAGGGCATTGTCGATACTACACATGGACTACCTTTAGCTCTTCAAGCAATTGGTTCATCGCTTTTTAGGAAAAAGAGAGAGATATGGGAAGAGTGGCTAGAGAGGCTAAAGAAAACACCTCATAAGGATGTCTTGGCAAAGCTAAAGATTAGCTATGATGCCTTAGATTGGAATGAAAAACAGATATTCCTTGATATTGCATGCTTTTTCGCTAGTCAGAATAAGACTAATCCAATGTACGTGTGGAAAGATTGTAATCTGTACCCAGAGGATGCCATGGATGTCCTCATTAATAGATGCATGATAAAGGAGTTAGACAATAATAGCCTTTGGATGCACGATCAATTTAGAGACCTTGGAAGGAAAATTGCCAGAGAAGAGCGTATCGGATTGTGGGATGAAAATGACATCATTCACGAATTAAGATCAGCGGAGGTAAAGTATGGCCTATATTGAATAGAAAATTGCTTATACCCTCTTATTAATTCAAGATTCACTTTTTGATTTGAGAGCTACTCTTTTGTTTCATTTTCTCTTCTCTTCTACGAATTGGCAGATCAAAGAAAGCGTTCAAGCACTCAAGTTGCCATGGAATCATTTTCATTATGGTATGACTGTCACTTCGGAGCAAATTAAACGGTTTCCACGTATGCGGTTTCTTTGGTTGTATAATGTAACCTGCCGAGGTGACTTTAAGGGCTGTCTTTCTGAGTTGCAATGGATCTATTTGTGTTGCCATTCTCGTTATCCTGGCCGAAAATGTATTAATCAACTTTTGGAGGCAACCAATTTGTTGCATCTAGAAAATGTGGTTGTGGCGAATCTTTTGGGGATTGATATCACAAAAGATATGTTAGAAAACCTAATCAAGGTATGCCGGTTTCCCTCTTAGTCTAATTTTCTCATTCAATGAAGGACAGAATTTGACGAGTTCATTATCTAATTTTCTCATCGGTAGCTTAAATCCATTTTTATTTCTTGTCTGTCCTACTGTTTTATTGGCTTTTGTAGGGGGCAAGGAAATTGAAGGTTCTTAGTATTCGGGGTAATACTTTGATAAGTGAGACACCGACCTTTCCTGAGTACTCAAATTTAAAGAAGTTGACTATTGGTCGATTTGAATCTTTAATGGAAATTGATTGTTCTATTGGGAAACTAAGGTGGCTGACTGACTTGAGTTTTGATCATTGTCAGTCAATTGAAAAATTGCCTGAACAAATTGGAGAGTTACAAAATTTGCAGTGCCTCTGTCTTAAGTATTGTTCTAGCTTGATTGAACTCCCTGCCTCAGTTTCGAAAATAAAGTCGTTAACGGAGCTGGATGTATCACACACAAAAATTATGATATTACCTGATACCATTGGTGAACTACCAAACTTGTCATCTGTCAATGTATCATCCACGCCAATTGCGGAAATGCCCAGTACAATGAGCAAGTGTCATCAACTCCAAACACTGGACTTGGATTGTTGTCAAGAGATACAAGAGTTGCCAAAGCTCCCCATAAGTTTGACCACTTTACAATTGAGATCTATTTCCCTGCAAACTGTCCCTAACCTCTCATACCTTACTAATCTAGTTCAACTGCTCCTATCTGGCGGCTATCAATATAGACACCCATCAAATGAATTCCAAACTGGCGACGTGGGGTGGATTGGGAGTTTAACCAAATTGAGCAAGTTGCACATCTCATTTCCAAATGTCCGCGCACCTACTACAGAGTTGGGTTCCCTTTCTCTGCTGAAAGAACTTACTCTATACGGACTAGACTTGCCAACTTTCAAACAACTCCCACCAAATTTGATAGTTTTATACCTCTACGAAACTCGTGGGAGCCAAGTACACCTCGATGGGCTTCCTCCATCGGAAAAGGAGACTCCATTCCTTCCAACAAGTTTTGGAAAATTGAGAGAAAACAAGGTGTCCGAGCAACTTGATGTTCAATTTCTCGATGTCTTAGAATCGTCAGAAATATCACATATTCAGGACTGCAGATCTTCCGAGAGTTTGCTTTATCAGTTGGAGGAGCCGGGGTGTAGTGGACTACAAGCTCCTGAGTTGATTGATCACTGGAGGGGAGCGATCCTTTTCCCAAGCTCCCAAAAGATGCTTGTAAAATTTCTTCTGTCAGGGTTCCTCGAGGTACAGGATATTCAATTTGTTACTGCATTCGAATCATTGGAAGAATTTTATGTAAAAGAGTGCTTTTCGTTAAAAAGCTTAGGCGGTTTGTCAAACTCAAAGAACTTGAAGTGGTTAGAGATTGACCAGTGCCCGAGCCTACAGGTTGTTGAGGGCATTGATGAACTAGAGTTTTTGTGTAGCTTGAAAATTTGGGGGTGCAGATCAGTGGGAAGGATTCTTGATCCATCGAGCTCAAAAATACCAGAGAATTGTTCGATAGTCATAATAGGTAGTGGGGAGTTACCCAACAGTTGTGATGCTTCCCACGATTGGAGGTGGGACGATTGGAAGTCTTACAGAGAGAAGATTCTGAATGGAGCAAAGCTAGCATGGAGTTCTGAAATTGAAACAACGGACTCTGAAATTGGAATAGGGGACTCTCTGCAAAAAACGGTGCGCCTTCTTTCTATTCATAGATCATCGTTGTTTCTTCTGCTTTGCGTGCTTTCTATTTCTGCTTCATTCTAGTGAAGAGAGACAATGAACTAATTCTAAAACGCGCAACCAAGGAAAATCTTACTAAAATTCCCCATCTTACTGGGAATCTCCATATGTTGTGTGTGTCCACTTCGGTGGCAACGTTGGGTATCTTACATCCGTCACCATCCATAATTAAGGGGCCTTTCTTAAGAGAAATTTAGGTGCAAGAGACCTCAACTCATTTGATTATTTCTTTCTGCAGAATCAGGAAAATAAAGAGAAGAAAAGGAAGAGAAAGACAGAGTCGGCAAAACAACAAGGAAGAAGAAAGAGGAGAAAACTTCAAAAAAAAGCTTGGGTGCGTTTGTTTCACCCTATTATTTCCTTGTGCAGAACCAGGAAATTGAACAGAAGAAGAGAAAGACCAAGACAGTCGGCAAAAGAACAGGAAAAAAGAAAGAGGGGAAAAAGTGCCTGAAGTGGATTTTAGAATCGAATTGGGATTAGAGTTCTTCCTTTCTCCCGCTGCTTAAGCAAATCGCTGTCGCTCGCTCCACAGTGACTCCACGCCCAATCCTCGCTCGCTCCTTGCAAGCTTAAGTCTGTCGTTCGTTGTCGTCTCTCTTTTCCCAAGTTCCGTCGTCCGCGAGCTTCAAGTTCCATGTCTGTGAGTGTCAAGTCCTTCCCCAATGCCACTTTTCGCTCTTGTGCACATTTTATTCTTCAGTGCCGCATAGCTGGAGGAATTTAGTGCATTCATTAACTTCATCAGTGGCAGGAGTCATGGGCTTGAACTCAAGCTCTGGATCACTAGCTAATCGCTAAATAACAGGTAAGAATGGTGTGGCGGTGTGTGTGTGTTTTTGTGTGGTTCAGAGTGGCAGTTGGTGTTTAGTTGAACGTAATCGTGTGATAAGGGTCTGCTTTCTTGCATTTGTCTGACTGTTTGAATACCTAGTCTAGTTATGTTGCTATGCTTTTGTGGATTGCTCGATTGAGTGTAATCATGTGCAGAGGATGTTGTGCATCTTCTCGTGAAGAGTTTATGTGTATGTATATTCTAAGGTTTGGATAATTGTCACTTTAATGAGAATCCACTGTCTCTTTATTGCAGAAAATTAAAAATTCGACTTTTTGAAAAAAAAAAAAAGAAGAGAAAAAAATAATTGAAAATTTCAATTTTTCTAAAAATTAAAAAAATTCGATTTTTTTACTAAAATAAAATAATGAGATTGAAATCATTTTGAAATAGTATCCAAACATTGCAAAAACATTTTTGATTATATATTATCAAACAAGGAAAAACTAATCATATTCCTAGAAAATATTTTATTAGAAAGCTTTTTTCTGTATCATTAATATTTCACTAAATAAACACACCCTAAAACAATTTAGGCCCGAAAATCACCGGTCCAAATATAACGAGAACTAGACCCAAACTTAATAAATCCTAGTTGAGCCCAAAACCAATACCTTTTAACTCCCATTAAAACAGAAGCCAACCTAAACCCACTAAACTAACTTAAGCTCATGCTAATTAAACCTAATTAAGCCTTCTAACCTAATTGCTTCTGACCTCCCGCTGCCACCGTCTTGTCCAAATGGCCGTAAGCCGACGCCCTCGGCCTGACCACGCTCTCACTCCGGCGGCTCTGGACTCTTGGCGACGGCCAGCATGGCCGAACCACAGTAACGAGCCTCCATTACTGTCGGCCACAAAGCCCGAAACACAAAACAAAGTAAACAACGGCGGTCGCGGGGGCAGGGAAGCGACCAAACGGCCGTGCCCGTAACACCAAACATCACAGGGACATAGCAATAGAACGCAACAGTGCGGACGACTCGATTTCGGCTAAAAAAGGAGGAGACGAAAATTAGATCTCGTTGAGGCGTTTCATCGAGCGGGTGGCGCTCCCGGCTCAGCTGGGACTCAAACTCGCACGGTCCCCTCAACATACGACCAACCAGACCGACCACATCAAAGCACGGGGGCGAAGGGGCCAGAGTTCGCGTAAGCCGGACGGCCGCGAGCTCCAGCCCGGCATGCCCGAAATAGGGCAAAAATAGAGCAGTTAAAAAAGGACAGAAAAGGGGCGCCGGAGCGCGCGACCGCGGGGGCCTTACCCGGCTTGGCGACGACAGCCGGAAGCCGGTCTGGATACGAATCGAACTATAGCCGGCCATCTCAGTTTTGCCAAGCCGGGAACCACAGGAAAACGGCGGCGAAACCGAACTCAACTCACCAAAAATCGGACGCCGTGAAAGATGGGGACCGCAGGCTCGGTGGTACCGGCTAGGGGACGCCGGTTTGTGTCAAGGATGACCGAACGGCGCTCAGCCGGGCCGAATTTTCTGCTCTCTCACTCTCGGTCTCCCTCTCGGCCGGATCCCTTCTGTCTTCCCCTTTCTCTCTCCGTCCATTTCTCCCTCTGTCCGAGCCCCCAGAATCCCCTTCTAACGCCCGGCAGGCGTGCATCGCCACAGCCACCGCCAGCTCGCCGTGCCGGCCTGCCCCCGACACAAAAGGCGCGCTCCTCACTCCCCTTCCCGCCTCTGCTTCCGTCCTTCGTCCTCCTTTTTGTTTTTTGCAGAACGCGTGAGAGCGTGAACGAGCGGGAGTTCGTGAGGGAGAAAATGAAGGAAGAGGCTGGGCTTGGGGAAACGAAAGGGAAAAGTGGGCCAGGCTGGGCCTAGGCAAAAAGAAAAGGTAGAAAAGAAAGGGAAAGACGGCTGGGCCGGCCTGACCCTGGCCCGATCTCACTTTTTCTTTTCTTCTTCCTTCTTTTTTAAATAATAATTTTTAATCAATTAGTTATTTTTTATTTTTTCCACTTTTAAAATTTTTCTTATAAATTATATACATCGTAATGTAAATGTTCATAATGTCTATATACTATGCAATTATAGTGAAAACTATTTTTATTTAGGGGTTAAAATTAATTCCTATATGAATAGGAAAAATTTAGGAGTCAACATTACGATTTGTATTATTTTGTCTTAATTGATGATGACTATCATAGAGGCACAAATTTCAATTACTAGATTTTTAAGTAGATGAATGCTAAGTTACTTGGTGCATTGGTATATTTTTCTTTAAGTGGGAGATTGTTGGCAAGCGAAGCCAAATCCTTTTCAAGGGTTTTTTTTTTTTTTTACTTTTCTATTAGTTTTTCTTTTAGGTTAAAAGACTTTACATCAATGATAGTCAAACGCTAGCCGTCAATGGGCTGAAAAAAAAAATAAAGAGAAAAAAAAGTAAGTTTTTCTTTGAGAACTCTATTTGTGCTCTAATCTTATGAAAGATCATTGCTATATTTCAACTTTATTCAAAGTCTTGTAGATTTGCAAAGTGTCTCTGCGCGAAAACATAGCTCAAATTTGAATGAACTTCGATAATAATTTTTTTTTTGTGATCTTTCAATTATGTTATTTTATTATTATATTTAGTTTTGGTGGACTGTTTGTTTGCATTATTATTATTATTTTTTTTCTGAAATCGATGCGTGATTTCCAGCGCTGGCGAAGAGCAGCCAAGAGGAGTAGCCCATGGAACGCGGGGTGACACAACGACCACGCTACTGATGGAAGGCGGGGATTTATCTGGACAAGTGGGGAAGCGATGAGCTCATCGAGCGATGGCTCAGTCCAAAGATTCGAGAGGAGCCGATTGTTCAGGCCGTGCAGGGTCAAAACGACTATTGTGAAGACGAATTGACCTTGATGGCAGCAATGATTGGTTAGCACACGAGATTAACGGAGGAACAGGCGAGAAACTTGATAAACATTCCCTGCATGTCGTCCTCTCCCATCCTCGGGCTGTTCACCTAATAATTCACTTTCAATGTGCAGCGAGATTAACGGAGGAACAGGCGAGAAAATGACAAACATTCCCTGCATGTTGTCCTCTCCTATCCTCGGGCTGTTCACCTAATAATTCACTTTCAATGTGCAGCGAGATTAACGGAGGAACAGGCGAGAAAATGACAAACATTCCCTGCATGTTGTCCTCTCCTATCCTCGGGCTGTTCGCATAATAATTCACTTTCAATATGCAGCGAGATAAACTGATTGAACAGGTCCTACTCTTGCTATTTCCTCCTATTGCCAAGACTACCCTCTGCTCTGCTTTCTTTTCTTTTCTGTTTCGCCCGCTCTCGCTCTCTGGTCCCAGGTGAAACTCTTGGTCGATTGTTGACTAGATGGCCCATATGTTGACTTAGTTTCATGTCCCCAGTAAGGCTAAAGCGATCAGGTTAGCTGAGGTTTAATGGTACGCACAAAAATGGATCAACTTAGAAGGAGAAGATCAATCGAGTAATGTTGAGTGGCCTTGAATGTTTCTTCAGAGATTGGAGGGAATCAAAAGTGCCTATCATCTTCGTCGGTCCAAGATTGTTTTGATGCCGGGCCCTAGGTATCGAAATCAACATGCCTCTAATCATGAACGTGAGGAACGAATGCAAAAATCGTGTGGGCTCGGTGTTCTTGGTTAGGGATTGAATTATAGCATTATTGGCAAATTTGGTCCCTAATTTTTTATTTTTTTTAAAAACGCGCAATCTAATCACAAAAATTTAGATGTTAACAACCATGTTCACATTCTAGTAGTTATCACTAAGGAATTAAGTGTTGAAAAAGATTTGCACAATCTTTTGCCATTTAATATAAAGGCACATTTAATGAGAATACTTGAGTGGTTATAGACAATTAATTATACTTTAAGATGACGAGATCAAATTAAATATTTCATAATAAGTAGTAAGTATATGCTTGGGTAGCGCTTAGGTGGAGCATTTTTTCAAATGAGAGGTGATTCTTTGGAAATATTTTGTTATTATGCATTTATATAGATAAATTGTTATTTTACAATATTGGATTGGGATTTTAAATATGTGAAACAATAGAAAAGGTACGGATTCATTATTGTCTCCACCTTATTTTTTTATAAAGCCATCGACTTTAGTAACTATGAATTGGAAGTTGCACCCGCTGCGAAGTTACCTTAGATGTGTTTTTTGTGTCGAATGGAATCAAGAGTTTTTGTCCGTGAACCACGCAATACAAACCTCCAAAATGGTATCTCTAACTAACGAAAGTGGCATCGGGCTTCATCGTTTATATCATATAATTATATATCCATTCTTCCTTTTTCTAATGTAATGCACTGGTTCTCCTTTTGTAAATTTTTGAGGGAGGATGATCTGGTGGAGAAACTTTCCACATTAATAATGTAATAAAAGCTCTTTCCATCACTGAATGTATTATTATTGTTGCCAAAAGGTCCGATTGAAAGCCCTCTAATTGCAATCGAGAGCTGCAAGGCTTTATCCGAAATTGCCTTGAAGTATTTCAACAGAGTCGGCGGCGTTTGCGAATTGAGTTCCCATGGCGAGCTCAGAGATAGGCTCAAGCACCAGCAATATTACAGGAAGCGAGTTTCAAGTGTTCCTGAGTTTTAGAGGGCTAGATACTCGTCGTGGGTTCACCAGCAGCCTCTATCATGCCTTGGTAGATGCTGGGATTCGTGTTTTCATCGATGACGAAGAGCTTCGATCGGGTGAAAGAATTAGTGACAACCTTCTACAAGCGATCAATGATTCCAAGCTCTGCATACCTATTTTTTCCAAAAACTACGCTTCAAGTCATTGGTGCCTCCGCGAGCTTGCGAAGATGGTGGAGAACACCTCTAAATCTAAAGAAGATGAGAAGGTCATATTGCCCATCTTCTATGATGTGAATCCATATGACGTGAAGCTGAAAACCATGTTGTATGGAAAGGCCATATCGAAATTAAAGCAAGAGATGGAGGATCAGAAGAAGTTCAGCTCCAAGGATGTAGAGACGTGGTGCCAAGCTCTTAAAGAAGTTGGTGACACCAAGGGATGGGAACTAGAGAAATATTCCGGGTAACAATCTAACCATGATTTTGAAAATTATTTTGTACAATCAAGCCATGGTTCTCATAAAAATTCACCAATTATAGTCCGACTCTAATTTCCCTAAATTTAAACAAAAGGTTTCAAATTTTTCTTTTGTTGTTTTAAGTCATGAGATTTCCAAATTTTACTGATCTAATGGGGTTGTTATGATTTTTTTTTTCACCTAATATTCCTCATATAAAAATTTGGCTTTGCTTCTTTTCTTATACTAATTTGATCCATGTATTTCTTAAGATTTTTATTGCATACTGATTTGGCTTTGGTTAGGAACTTTGCCTTCGCAAAGTTCTTTTCCACGTCGAAAGAAGTGAGCAAATTTGCTATCACAATGGTTTATCAAACGTTTATATGTTTGTTCTTCCACTTTTTTTTGCCAGCAATTTTGATTCTCCTACTTGATATAAAGATCAAACATATCTCTTGTTCTATTCCTTTAACTTAAACATGTAATGGATGTTGAAGTTTGTAATTCATCATGTTCCCAAAGCTTTTGGGGGTAATGTTGAATTTGTATATATCCTAAACTTGGTCGTGCTCCCACTTGGTTTCTTAGTAGATAGTTGGTCAACATGCAAATTTGTTGCCTCTTTTCAATTCAAACTATTCAACTTTGTGGCAGCCATGGGGATCTTATAAAGTCCATTGTTAAGGAGGTGGTGACCAGGCTCAAGACAAGACAAAGACAAGTGACCAAAGATTTAGTTGGAATGGAGGATCGAGTAACGGTCATAAATAATTTATTAGACATCGATTCCGGTGGCATTCGGCTCATTGGAATTTACGGGATGGGTGGCATTGGTAAAACAACACTTGCCAATATTATCTTCAACCAACTATGTCCTCGCTTTGGGAAAAACTGTAGCTTTCTTGAAGACGTGAGGGGAATGGCAAAAGCCAAGGGCTCGTTGGTCAAGTTGCAAAGAAAATTATTGTCCGATATCTCCAATTCTGGAGTGGATCTTAACATTGATAACTTGGATCAGGGGATCACTATGATTGGACAAACAATTTGCAACAAGAAGATGCTAATTGTATTGGATGACGTGGATGAGGACAACCAAATCCAAAAACTAATTGAAGTGAACTCTTTGTGTTCTGGTACTAGGATACTTGTTACCACTAGGGACAAAAGTGTTCTAAAAATAAGGGGATTTAAGTATAAAATCTTGTGTTACAAAATGGAGGGGTTGAACAAAAAAGATGCACTCCAGCTTTTTAGTAGGCATGCCTTTGATGATAGCTCTCCTCCTACCAATTATTACACTCTTTCTGAAGGCATTGTCTCAACTACGGGTGGACTACCTTTAGCTCTTACAGCTATAGGTTCATTGCTTTTTGGTGAGAAAGAGGAAACAATATGGGAAGAGATGCTAGAGAAGCTAAGGGAAACACCTCATAGAGATGTGTTGGGAAAGCTAAGGATTAGTTATGATGCCTTAGAGCCGGATCAACAACACATTTTTCTTGATGTTGCATGCTTTTTCATCAATTGGAAAAAGGCCGATCTAATCTACCAGTGGAAATATTGTGGGTTTAAGGCGGAGTATGCTATTCGCGTCCTTATTAATAGGTGCATGATAAACGTTTCAGAAAAAGATGAAATTTGGATGCATGATCACTATAGAGATCTTAGAAGGGCAATTGCTATACAAGAACATACCAGGTTGTGGAATGAAGATGACATAATTTGCGAATTAAGATCAATAGAGGTGAAGTATGACTGAATTCGAATAGAAAATTGCTTACCATGTTCTTAATTGAGGATTTAATCACCTTTTTGAATTGGGAGCTACTTTATTGTTCAATTTTTTTTTTCTTCCCTTGGACAAATTAAATTGTGGGATTATTGACAAATTCCTGCTCCTGCTCCTCAATGTCATTAGCAGATGAAGGAAAGCGTCCAAGCACTCTGTTTGCAAACGACCTCTGGCAATCCTACAACTATCACAGCAGAGCAACTTCGGCGATTCCCACATCTCAAGTTTCTTTGGTTGAGTGACGTAGTCTGTGAAGGTGACTTCACGGGCTGTCTTCCCAAGTTGAAATGGATCATTTTGATGGGCAAAACAGGTTATTCTAGAGAACTTGATTCGCAAACCAATTTGGGTCTAGAAAACGTGGTTGTGATGAATATTCGTTCCTCTGACCTCAGCAAAGATGAGATTAGTTACCTAATCAAGGTACGTGACTTTCTCTTGCTCTAATTTTCTCTTTCAATGAAGGACATAATTTGATGGATTCGTAGTATAATTTTTTCAGCTAGTAGAGGATCGGATGACATATGATCCCAGTTGGGAGCCTAATTTGATATTTATTTCTTGCACAGACATCTAATTGTTTGTCCTAATGTTTGATTTGTTTTTGTAGGGGGCAACAAAATTGAAGGTTCTCACTCTTGAAAGTAATTACTCGATACATGGGACACCAACCTTTCTTGAGTACTTAGTTTTAGAGAAGTTGACTATTTGTCATTGTCCATCTTTGAAGGGAATTGACCGCTCTATTGGAAAACTGAGGCAGTTGACTGACTTGAGTATTAAGTCATGTCCAAAACTTGAAAAATTGCCTGAAGAAATTGGAGAGTTACAGAATCTTCGGCACCTCTTTATTTGTAAATGCGATCACTTGAGCGAGCTCCTGGATCCAGTTTCAAAATTAGAGTTGTCGACGGAGTTAGCTATATCATGCACGACAAGATTACTAGGTTTCATTGGTAGACAATGGAGACTGTCCTTTGCCAAAGTATCACACACACCAATTGTAGAACTGCCTAATATAATGAGCAAATTGCTTCACCTCCAAACATTGAACTTGCAATATTGTCATAGGATAAGAGAGTGGTCGGAGCTCCCTAGAAATTTGACCACTCTACGACTGATATCTAAATCATTGCTGACTGTCCCTAACCTCTCAAACCTTACTAATCTAGTTGAATTGTTCCTATCTGATGGCTCTGGCAGTGGGTTGTCCACATTAAATGAAATTCCAAGTGGTGACTTGAGGTGGATTGGGAGGTTATCCAAATTGCGCAAGTTGCACTTGTGCTTATGGTATGTCCGGGCACCAACTACGGAGTTGGGTTCCCTTTATCTGCTGAAAGAACTTACTCTATCTGGACTAAACTTCGGAACCCTCTTACAACATCCGTCAACCTTGATAGTTTTAAAGCTCTCCTGCCCTGGAGTGAAACTTGTACATCTCAGTGGGCTACCTCCGTCGGAAGAATTAAGAAAAAAAGAGGTGCACGAGCGACTTGATGGTTGCCCTCTCGATAAAAAACTCCTTGTCCTAAGCTCCCTGAAGATGCTTCGAGAGTTCCATATGGGGAGTTGCGAGGAGGTAAGAGCTATCGATTTTGTGTCTCCGTTGAAATCATTGGAAGTATTTACTGTTGAAAGGTACGGTGGTTCATTAAGAATGATGAAAGGTTTGTCAAACGTGAAGAAATTGAGGATGTTACATATTAACCACTGCGAGAAGCCGCGTCGTGTGGGGGGCATCCACGAATTAGAGTTTCTGCAGGTGTCGAGATTTCGTTGGGAGTTATACGATTTCGGGTTTTTTCTTGCATTCAGCTCAAAATTACCGAATGAGTGCCAGATAGACAGAAGATCTAGTTGGAGCCCACACGGCAATCGGTTTGCTTATTGCGGCAATTGGGAGTCTTTAAGAGAGAAGATTCGGAATGAATTCGTATTCTGTGAAACCAGCGACTCCGACACATAAAGAGGGGATCCTTGGTGCGCCTTTCTTTCTATTGATAGATCATGACTGTTCTGCTTTATTTGCTTTCCATTTCTGCTCTACTCTAGTAAAAAGAGACAACAAACAGATTCTAAAACGTGCACCAGCGATTAGGCTTCTCCTTCACGTTTTCTTCTTCCTCCTCTCTTCCCGTTGCTCAAGCAAATCTCTACCACCCAGTCCTCGGCGCTGCTCGCTCGCTCCTCCCAAGCTTCAGTCTGTCGTCCACTATCTCTCTTCTCTCCCAGGTTCCATCGCGACCTTCAAGTTCCATGTCCGCGAGCTTCAAGTCTTCTTCTTCAGTGCACTCGGCTGGAGGAATTTGGGTGCTACATGATGCTCCATTAATTGCATTCATTAACTCCACCAGTGGCGGGACGGATGGGCCTGAACTCAAGCTCCGGATCACCAGCTAATCGCTGAAGAGCAGGTACGAGCAGTGTGGCAGTTGGTGTTTAGTTGAATGTGATCGTGGGAATTATCTTTTCTCAGTGAAGCATGAGTTCGAGCTCTAGCTTCATAAGGTAATAACTTCGTAGTTTATTTATGTTGCTATGCTTCTGTGGACTGCTCGATGGAGTGAAATCATGTGCTGGCATGTTGTGCATCTGTTAGTTGGGGTATTACAAGAATTATGTATATTTTGGTGAGCTGACTTAAGATTAGAGAGTTACAAAATTTGGGAAACAGAGTTTACAGCTTCGTTGAAGAATGGCGATGTAGATGTTTATAGTCGACCATCTAAGAATTGAACCATTCCCATGAATGTTATTGCAGAGCGCACAAGACTTTCTATACAGGATGTTGAGCGTCCTCCCATGAAGGGTTTGTCTATTAAGTATATTCTAAGGTTTGAATAATGATCATCTTAATGAGTATCCATTGTCTCTTTATTACCTGTGAGGGGCTTTAATGATTGAAAATGAAGCGAACAGTGCTTCTCTTCTTGGTTCTCTTCTTGAGCAGTTGTATTTTCCATTGGTAATTTGAGGTCTGCTGCATATGGTTGAAGGGACTAGAAGTTTGTGGGTTGGTTGCACAGAATGTGCCTAAACTGGCTGCTGTGAACATGCGCACTATTAAAAGACTTAGCTAGTATTTATCAACCATAAATAGCTTCATGCAACAAGTGGGGACTGATGTGAATCGGCATTTCTTTTTATTCCTTTAATGTTGATGCTATGTTTCATAATTGGGGGGGGGGGGGGGGTGGTGTAAAAGATGATTACTTTGAGTTATTCATGCTTGTAGATTGTCCTTCGCCACTATTTCTGGTGTGAGAATAGAAGAGCTTTGGATATGTGTCAGTGTGCTGTTGCTAAATATCTGGAGTACAATTTCCTTTTTTGGCATATGCAGTCATGGAAAATACCTGGATTTTGTAATTGCTTGCATGTTCTCTGCTCTAGCATAAGTAATGGAAAACTGATATTCAAGTATTTACCTTATTTCCCAGAGTCTAAACATTTAGAATCTCAACTCAGATTCATCTTATTGAGGGCATAATCGATCAAGTTGAGGGAACATGATGCGTTTCATGGGTGCAACCCACAGTTTTCGGGATTCCACAGTTCAAATTACCGTGTGACTGACTAGACAATTGGTTGAACAAAGTACACGCGGCTTTGTTTTCTGTTGAAGCAGAAACTCCAGATCTTCTTGCTTCTTGATTATTCCTGTGTTCCTGTTCTCCGTTTTGTATCGATCTTCTGATTTGAACTGAAAGAAGAGAGAAAAGTGAGCCACTTTGTAGCAAGGTGCGCCTGGTCAGGTAGTTGTACATCTCAATTTACTCCCTTGGTGCTTCAGTTTTGTGCCTAATTCTCATCTGGAATCAACAATTCCTTCCTACTTTCTCACATCTTAGATGAGTCCAGACGAATGTCTTAAAACCGTTGCGACTTGGTTTTATCCTTTGAATGTGGTCCCTGGAACATTTACTGCTTTCGTCTGCTCAATTGTGTCCATTTTGATCCACCATCATGTGGATCGATGAATGCTGTGGAAGAATTTGAAGCTTTTATGACTTCCAGAATGAATATACTTAAATGAATGCACGCCCTCTTCGAAGCTGATTTGTGGGGTTTGCTTCCCTGTGTACTGATGCATTGAATGGTAACTTCAATGTGCCCATTGCTTAAAACCATACAAACCTTGTGTGGCTATATGAGAAATGACCAATGCTGAGAATATAGAACTGACTCCTAGAAATGTGACTCTAGTCGAGTAGTTAAATATTGTTCATTTGTTAAATATTCGGCTTTAGTTTGTCAGATTATTTTGCAAATCAATTTGGTATGTCAGCCATTTCATTCTTAGACTCCTGTAAAATAAGTTAAATTGACGGTGCACCTATAAGAACAAAATAAGTCGCTCAAGCTTTTTGATTGTTGTCTGCTATCAAACCGAGAGTGCTGCCATGCGGATCACTGTGAGGAGTCTCAGTAATTTCTAAGGATGCTGTGTAACCTCTGTAGCTATCTGCCTTAATGTCAAGGTGAGATTCTTAATTGCTTAAATGGACAGGATCTTGTCCATTGTCTGTTGCATTCAGCAACAAAAGAAACCAATTGGAATACGATTGATTATCATCTTTCAACCATTGCCTTTCAAGCCATTGATCAGTCGAAGCTACTTTTACAATCAGGAAGCTTGAATGTAGAGTTAGTATCAAACACCAACATTTGATATTGCAGAAAGCATGACTTGCCGTGCCAGTATCTTTTTTGCAGAAAGCTTCTTGGTTGTTGTCTGCTGTCAAATATCTTTTCATTTCAATCTTTCAATGACCATCGTCTGTTTCAAAATTTGGCTACTAAACAGCACGTACTCAGAGCCCCAAATATGACATTCTCCGAGCTACTGAATATTACATGTGACAGAAAACATAGATTAAAATATTTCAAGGCCCTTTTACTAAATCTACCCACCAATGCCGCTCCACAAAAGAAAATGGCACGTGCATCATCAAAGGTTGGTTGAACAGGAGACGGAACCTGGGAAAGAAGAGACGATAGACAGAAGCTCGCAAAGCCATGAGGATCGGGTGAGGAGTGGGCGAGAACAATTTAACCATAGAACTTCAGGTTAAAGACCAGCAGATCAGCATAAACAGTCACAATCTCAACGAAAATTCACGCAAAATAACATAAAACAGAAAAAAGAAAAATCAAGTTGAAGAGCAGAAGCAGTGGCTGATGATTAAGGCATTGTTTGGTAAATTTTGTTTTTGTTCCCCGGAACAACTATTTTTGTTTTTTTGTTTTGAGGAATGAAAAAAGAATAGAAACCAATTTGGTAAAATTTTTGTTCCCGGGAATAAATTTGGAAAAGAAACAAGAAATAGAAAAAAGTAGCTTCTTGTTCTTGGGAACAATTTCTAGAATCTATTTTTTTTTTCTCTCTTCTCTCTTCTTTTCTTTTCTTCTTCTCTTTCCTTTCTTCTTCTTCCAGCCTCTCCTCAGCTAGGCGAGGCTGAGCTCGCCGAGCCACCAGCGAGGCTCAGCCTCCCTAGCTGACATGAGGCTAGGCAAGGCCGACCTCACATCGCTTGGGCAAGGCCAAGGCTCATTTGGCCACTGGCAAGGCTCGGCCTCGCCTATATCTGGCGAGGCTGAGGCTCACCGGGCCTTGCCGAGCCTCGCCCTGGCCTGGTGAGGCTTCGGCAAGCTCGTTGAACGTGGCCTGTGACCGGCCAAAGAGAAAAAGAAAAAGGAAAAAGGAAAAAAAAGAAAATATAATAAAAGAATAAAAAAATTAAAAGAAACAAAAAAAAAATCTAAGAATCCTACCAAACGTAATTCTATCATTGAAATAAAAATTTTGAGAAGTTACCAAATACATTCTTTTGTTCGGAAATTATTCATGAAAACAGAATCAGAATCAGGAAAAAAAAATTTCTGATAAAAAATTATTTCCCGGAACAAAACCGTTATCAAAGGCACTCTAAGAGTGAAAATCACGCAGAATGTTGGGGAAGACTTTATCAGTCGATCGATCGAAGATAAACTTAAATGAACACGAAGATGTGGGTTCTATTCAGAACCCAAAAACGCTCTTCCGTCGACTGAAGATTCCGTCTCTTGCGACTTCCACAGACAAATGGCTAGACAAATGGCTTCCTTATTTCCAAAATCAGAGCACTCTATATAAGCAAATTTTAGCTTATGGTCTCAATAATAATAGAATTTTAAGTGTTTTATCAAGTTGTTGTTCCTGCTATCATAAGTTGAGTGTTTTCATGAGGGTATGTACGCACCATGTTAATTTATTTATAGATATCCGTAGTTATGTATATCTAGATCTTGTTACTTAGTTTTTTAAGGTTGATAAAATCTTTTGTAATCTAAATCTCGTTCCTAATTTTTCAAGGTCGATAAAATTTTCAATGTTTTGTGTTCTCTAAACAATTAGGATCAATATAAGGACGATTTATCTATAAATTAACTAATGTTGTTTCTAGATATCCTAGTGAAACTACTTAAATATAATAGAGCAAAATTATCAATTCGACTCAACTCTAAATGAGGTTCCACTTTTACTTAAATTGAACTATAGTAATAGTTGTGATAACCAAAAAAAAAAAAATGTAATGAAAAGATAGCATATCTGCTGTCGATATAAAAAAAAAAATGATCGAAATGAAAAGATATTTCAAAATCCGAGTAATTATGTAATCATGAAATTCTATTAGTAGCACTTAAGGGCTAATTTGACTTTGTTGGAAAGTTGAGGTATTAGATTGAACAAATTAAAAATTTAAGAACTACATTGAATATTTAGGAATAGTGCAATGACCATGTTGAAAGAATCAAAAGTCCAACAATGCAATTGTACACACATGTTCTAGTGCCATGTGCTTAGACTTTACTCTGTTGATCTCAACTTCCACCATTTATGGATTTTAAACGAAGTAAACAAGACATAGGTAGACTGGTCTCTCCATTTCAATGTCGTATTTTCACCATGTGGAAAGGGAGATCAATTGTGCGCTCAAGCACACACGTAGTGCGGGTTTCAACACTAGTATAAACTTAGGTTTAACATGACCTTAGTTGTTTTCCAGATAAAGTGAGAAGTTTTGCTGATGATTTTCTATAAATGGGATGAGCTTGCAAGAAATGTGGTCCTTGTTTCTGGAATTCGAAGAGCTTTAAGTTTTGAAGCTCGATCCCCAGAAAACTGACCTCTTTTGTCAAGCTATGATGCTGACGAGTAGTTTCAGAAGAAAAAAACTTCAGGTTAAATTGGGAGACAGCTTTCTATGGTGGAAGGCTTAGTTAATCGAGGCTGTAATCTATAGCCTGATAAATTTTGGAACTCAAAAGTTTGTTTTCCCAAAGTAAGATGGTCGAGCTGGTTGATAGTAAAGACTAGGTTCATTTGTAGAAAGGAAATCTTAAGCAAGCACAGAGTAATAAGGTGTCTTTAGATGAAGTTTGCACTCCAAAATGTGAAGGTGTTTTAGGCTTGAAGAAACTGGAAACATGAAATAAAGCTTGCATTCTCAGGAGTCGGTACAAGTTGTTGCTAAAAGCAGGGCACTTTTTTTGCTGAAACAGACTTCTATTTGCTCTGTTACTCCTAAAATTAACTCACCTATACTTGGAGGAAGCTGCTAAAAGTTAGGTCCATTCTTAAGTGACATACTTGACAAGTGATTGGCAATGGACAGGACGGTTTATTTGTGGTGTGATCATGGCATCCTCATGGCATTTCTAGAGGCGTTTATCCTCAGAGAGTGATTCACTATGCTGCTCTAGATATATGAACTCTTTGGTAGCTACTGTTACTAGTTGGAGATGAGTGGTCTTGTCTCCAACAAGATCAGATCTATTGGTGCAAATACAAGACAGCGTTATGTGGGATGCTTTAGCGTTGTCATATTGCTGACGATCAGAGTGATGTTCACTGGAAATGCATCGGGTTGTTTTTACTTGGATTGAGGCTTGGAACCTGGTTAGAGAAAGAAGGCCAAAGGTTGTATGTCATAAAATGATCTGGGTTAATCCGAACACCCCTAAGTTCTGTTTCGGCCCTCGATTAGCAATATTGAATAGGTTGCAGACCTTTGGGAAAATGAAAAAATGGGGCTTCTGCAGTTGATCGATGTGGCTTGTGCTTAGCTGCTCTTGAATCTAGACAACATTTGCTTTTTGAGTGTGCTTTCCCAAAGACAATCAGGTGCTCCTTTCTAGAGCTGATGGGTATGAGGTGGCCTGTTGGAACTTGGGACATGGAATTCGCTTGATTGTTGCAAAGTCTGATAAGAGTGATTCGCATGGTAATGTTTGCCGCAAAAGTTCATATCCTAGCTATGTAAAGGAGAGGAATGCTTGTTTGTCTACCGTAGATAAAGAATTGTGTGGTAAATGGCATATTAAGATGTAAGCTCGTGAGCTGCTTTTCGAGTTGCTTTTCATTGAAAAGTAGCCCCGACCCGATTACATCAAGCCTAAACAAGTCCGCTGGGCTCGGCATAAATTATTTCGAGCTCGTCTGGTTCGGTCCAGGCTAGGCCCCAAATATGACTGACCTAAATAGCGAGAGAAAAAGATGCGAAGAATCTCTAGTCATCTTCGGTCTCTATGAATCCCAGGAAATCGATGCAGCATCATCGATAAAGCCATCAGAGGTTGAAGGAGAGTCTCCCAATTTGAGCTATCACCACCTTGCCCAGATGCTGCTGCTGTCGCCGCTTCGAAAGGCAAAGCCGATTGAGGGAGCTTCTATTGGAAAAGATTCCAACTTCTGTCCTCACTCCACTGATCAAACTCGAACACAACCGGTAGTTGCTTGTGGGCTCGAGCCCCCAGTAGCGTGGTCGCTCTAAATATCCTTCAAGAAGAAAATTTAACTTTTGTTCTCTTTAATGTTTTAAGAATAGCATGGAGGAGTCATGTGGCAGCCACCCATGAGCGAACAGATCATAGTTCAAGAATCTAATTGCAAAAAAGAAAAATTCAAAGGCAACCTCGTACAAACTTTCTGGATTTTCAACAGCTTTATTCCATAATAAGATGACAACTACCAAAAGAAAATGGGAATTTTCTCGGATTTATCGTCTAAAGTTTGGGCATCGCTATAAGACGTTTCTCTCCATAATAAATAGTAAATAATATCTCATGTAAATTGATGTCATTTTACTACATGGAGGGCACAATCATTGATTTGATTACATCAATAATACAAAGTTTAGCCAAGGCAATAATTAAAGACATGTTCAGACACCAACAGAACAACATGAGTAAGCACCGCTTTCGTGAGAATAGAACTTGGAATAACCTTAATACCAAATTAGTGGGGCAAACGTGAACGTTGACTTTTGGTGGGCAAACGCGAGGATCAACAGTGACAAACAGCGAGCTACTAACCTAATGAAAACCATATGGGCAAAAGATATCACATATCTTTTTCGCAACATACAAATATATACTTCTTTTTAAGTTATATGTATGTTTTCTTATATATTGTTTATTCTCTTATTTAAACAGACTATTAGAGAAGGGAAAATATTGCAATGGTTAATCCTTGGGAAAATTACCCAATCAGTCCTAAATATATTTAACAAATGCCACTTTAATTCGAAACTTTTCAATTTTATTAATTTAGTCTTCAACATTTACGCAAAATTTCAATAGAGTCATCCTGGCCAATTTTAAGTAAAAATCTAGAATTTTGAGTAAAGGTTTGAAATTAAATTTGTAAAATTGAAAAGTTTATAATTCAATTGGCGTTCTTATAACAAGTTTAACACTAATTAAATAATTTTCTCGTAATCTTTCATTCGTTCTTCCTATGTGGCTCAACTACATCTTTCACTATGCAGGGAAAATACAAAAATCATTCTCAAATTTTTATTATGATTTATTCCGCATCCTCTATTATTTTGAGCATGCATTTTGCGCTTTGTTGTCCAAAAGAGGTCAATTTTTTTTTTTTTTTAATCTTTGAGTCTAACAAACTGTGGAAATTAGATTGTGCAAATTGTAAATTTTCGTTTTCTTCTTCTTCTTCTTCTTCTTTTTTAAATCTCTTGTTGCAAAGTATAGATAGATTTGGGCATTAGCGGATATGAAATTAGTATTTGAGGTAAAAATGGAAGATTGATTTTTGTAATTTACAAGGAACCCTTTCTGCTAGTTTTCATAAGGAAGATTAAAATGAATTAATAGAATAGCATCTTGACATCATTCAGTTGTGTTGGACGATCTAATATAGAGGTAAAACATAGATTCTTCACGTCCTTTCTCTGCGAATATTATTCCCATAAAAGACCATTTTCTATTAATTAAGCTTTCTCACTTGTATACCCAATTGACAATATTAATGATTTGTATCATCTTCTTTTGTTTTTGTGTAAGAGTATGAGTGTTAGAATATTTAAATATTAAACAATACCTTTATTAATAACTTAAATTTTTAAAACAGTTAACAGTGGTTTTACGCTCCCTAAATTTTCCCTATATTTCAATGTTGCCCTGAAAATATTTGGCAATATAATGGTACTTGTACTTCATGAATTTGACTCAACACGGTCATTCGTTAAGTAGACTAACAAAAATTGCTGATGTGATGGTTAATACTATATAACTAGCCATTTAATACGTCGATGAGGACACCTACGTGGACATGATAAACTAGCTAATTCAATTTAGACTGGACACGAGGACAAATCGTGCGACCCAAATATGAACTCGGGCGCCTCCACCAATGGAGGAGGTGACATGCCTAGTCCCAACCTCCATTGGACGTCACGCACGTATGCATAGAGAGAGAAAGAGGGTTAAGCTAGGCAAGAAGGTTCGGCAGGGAAAGTGATGGCAGTGAGGCACGGCAAGACCGCACCAGGGATGACGCTGGTAGTGAAGGCCAGCCTTATGGATTGGCCGATGAAAGCGATAGTTGATGAACGTGGTAGAAGAATTAAAGAGAAAAAAGAAGAGTTCTTTTAATAAATATAAATTTAATTGAGCTGGCCAATCCACATCAATAATGGATTGCCCGTGATGTTGAACTCCAATTAACGGAAGAATCATATCTTAGTTGATTTTAGAAAATTTAAAGGTTAATTTAAATAAGAAATATTTTGACATTATATTAAACGTTGATAAAAAGTTTCAGACCACTGTAACCCTTTTCTTTAGCTAGGGATGACGATTTTGCGTTATCTACCACCAACGGCAATAGACCCCCATAAGACATGACACGATGTCCATGTCCAACAGCAAATCCCTCCACGAATACATCAATCATAGAGCTTATGGTGCGCCAAAGCAAATGACAGCTATGCCGCACTCTTCTCCATTTCTTTACTCTTTCATCGTGATGATCAAATCATGATTAATCGTTCGACTTGAAAAGGGTCTATTATAATTTCATCACCTAACGGTATGATGCAGTTCCGCATTTTTAAAGTGAAAATGCTTTTGAAACAAATGATGTTATGCAGCAGACACAAGGATAACTAGACTTGTAAGTATGCATAGCGTACTGATGCAAACACGCTCGCATGTGCAAACTGCCAAATAGAAAGAAGAAGAAAGGTCTTACATAGATATTTCATTAATTCAAATGTACATATTAATCTAAAAAACACTGAAATCTGGTGAATATTTTCTATGATTATGGTTAAGTTTATTTTCTTTTATATTCTGTATTTTAGATATTTTGCTGGGATTTAAGGTTATTCATTTAAACTTTTTAGGGACTATCTAGTTAGATATTTTTGCATCACAGGAACCGTGTGGCATGATTTTCATTTGTCTATTGTGTGTTTGTGTTACGATAAATTAATGATTTCAATTTTTTTTCTAAAGACCAATTATTTATTTCCCTTAAAATAATTGTTAACAATTTTTTTTCACCATCAAGAAAGTTTTATATCTAAATATTTTGTTGATAATGAACATATTTTCCATTGACTATAGGACCATTATTAGGAAGAACACTTTTTGAAATTCTTAATTTTCCTTGAAAAAGCCCCTAAAATTATGTTTGCTAATTGGTCCTTCTACATGCATCAATCGCATCCGATTTATTTTCTTTAATGTTATAAACTAAACTCATGTGTAGGAGGCAGAGTGTTGCCCATCGACAAGAGGCCAGATCATGCGACCTAGACATGAAGTTGAGCACCTCCATCAATGGAGGTCATGGACCTAGCCCCAACCTCCTTTGGAAGTTAGAGAGAGAGAGAGAGAGAGAGAGAGAGAGAAAGGTTGAGCTAGGTGCGGAGGTTCGGCACGAGGAGCGATAGTGGCGAGGCACGATAGGATCACACCTGTGATGACACCAGTAGTGATGACCAACCTTAAGCACCTAGGAAAATTTGGAGACTACTATTACATTGTTCTTTAGCTAGGAGAAGATTTGTATTATCTGCCACCAACATCAATAGACCCCAAAAGACATGACATGATGATGTTCATAAGCAACAACAAATCCCACCATGATTGAATCAATCAGGCTACGTACGACCCAATTATATAATGGCAATATAGAGTTAATCGTGCGCACGAGCAAAGGCAAATGACAACAATGCCGCACTTCCTTTCTCCATCTCTTACTCTTTAATCATGATGATCGCCCGACTTCAAAAGACCAGTTATTTTTGGCAACCAAACAATATGATGTGGTTCCTCTGCTTCTCCATGAAAAACGCTTTCGAAACAAATGATTTTACGCAGTAGAGACAATAGAAACACGGATAACTCAAATCGCAAATATGCGTATAGATACAAACACACTCACAAGCGCAAATTCCAAATAAAAGAAAAGATGAAAGATCTCTTGTAATTCATTCATTACTTCCAAGGAATAAGATGTTTTGCAAAAGAACGAAATGCATATGTATTAATCTAGAAACCCTAAAATCTAGTGAATATTCATTAATTCAAAGGAATAAGACCCTCGATCGATGTGGTGAGGGCGGCCCTCACTTGATTCCAAGAACCTTTGTCGTGGTTGTCGGAGGGAAGAGGAAAAAAGAGAAAAGAACAAGAAAAGAAAAGGGGAAAAAAACGAAAAAGGAAAATTTTAAAAGGGTAAAGGATGAAAATGCCATTTATTTGATGGGGTTAGGTCATTTTTTGAGATTGATATGATCATTTCAGGTTTTTATTTGAAACAAATTCCACTTTTGTTCACTATTTAAGAAAACGATGACATTTAATGTCCTTATTTTATTTGAAATAATATTCATTTTAAGTCATTATTTGAAACTTTTCCTTAATGTTATAAACTAAAGGGAAAAAATCATAAAAAAACCCTAAACTTTGCTTAAAGTGACAAATTTACCCCAAACTTTTTTTGGTGATATGAAAACGCTTTTGGTGGTTGAGTAGGGGTTTTAGGAGAAAGCGTAAGCGCAGTGCTCTCGAAGTTTGCTAACCGTGACACATTTACCCCAATTTTTTTTTAACACAAAAAACTCTTAATTTTCATTCGTGTGACACATTTATCTTAAATTATAGGGCATTTTAGTCTTTTTACTTTTAATTTTTTTTCTTCTTTCTTCCCTTCACCAGCCATGGCGAAGCCGGCAAAGGGAAGTCGGTGTTGGGTGAGGGCGGCCCTCTCCAGCGTCAAGCGAGGGCCTCCCTCACAGGCGTCGGCCAAGGGCCTCCCTTGCCAGATTTGGCAAGGGCACCCCTCGCCCGATGTTGGGGAGGGCTGCCCTCGCTTGACCTAGTCGAGGGTTGCCCTAGCCCGATGCCGGCAAGGGCAACCCTCCCTGAATGCCGGCTTCCCTTCACAGACTCCGCCATGGCTGGCGAAGGGAAGAGAAAAGGAAAAAAGAAAAAAAAAGAAAAATGAAAAATAGAAAGAATAAGATGAAAATGCCCTTAATTGGGTCAATGTGGCATAGTTTGCAAAGTTGGAGGTTTTTCATGTTAAAAAAAAGTTTAGAGTAAATTTGTTACTTTGGGCAAAGTTTAAAATTTTTTGTGGTCTTTTTCTTAAACTAAACTTTCATATGAGATAAAGTGGTGCCCATAGATAAGAGGTTAATAGGGAAGGTAGGCTTCTTTTAATTTGTATCAGAATCTGGTTTTTTTTTTTTTTTGGAAAGTACGATTTTATCTATTTTTTTCCGTGTCTTGTTTTTCTTTGGGCAAGAATTCCTTCATCTCAATGATTCCCGCATGGTCTATTCACACTAATGTACAATGTTCGCTGCAGTTCTTCCATTAATTTTGATTAGAATCTTGTTCTCTTAAGACCTTTCTCTGACTATGTGAAATGAAATCAACAAGTTGCTTAGAGAGACAGAGAGACAGACAGAGAGATTTTGAGAGATGAAAAGCACAAAGCTAATACTCCTCCATTCCACAATCCAAAAGCAATCATCTTCAAACGCCAATCGCTTGTGGCTCATCTTCATCATCGCCTTCTGCACCACCGCCTTCACTCTAACCCTAATCACCACCACCACCACCACCACCACAACCATCCCCACCGCCACAAGCACTGCCACGGGCTCTACTGCCTCTTCATTCCAGCTTCCACTGTCCATATACGATGCCCTCCTCCACTACGCCGCCTCTACCAACCCAACCCACATGACGTCCTCTGAGCTCGCCACCATAACCACCGCAGTTGCCCACTGTGCCGCTGTTGCCTCCCACTGCAATCTCCTCGTTTTCGGCCTCACCCACGAGGCCCTCTTGTACAAAGCCCTCAACTCCGACGGCCGCACCGTCTTTCTCGAAGAGAACGAGAACCTTGTCTCGAGGTTTGAGCAGCGACACCCGGGAATCGAGGCCTATGACGTGCAGTACGAGACCAGGGTCAGCGAAATGAAAAGGCTGCTTGAGTTGGCTAGAGGCGAGTTCCGCCACGAGTGCCGGCCAGTGCAGAACCTGCTCTTCTCGGAATGCAAGCTCGCGTTGACCAGCTTGCCCAACCACGTGTATGAATTGAGTTGGGACATGATACTAATCCAGGGGCCGAGTGGGTATCATGAGGCTGCGCCGGGGAGGATGTCAGCGGTATTCACAGCGGCGGTGCTGGCAAGGAGCAAGAAGGGCGGCTCTGCGGAGACGCACGTGTTCGTGCTTGACTTCGACAGGGAGGTGGAGAGAGTTTACAGCGACGAGTTCTTGTGCAGGCACAACTTGGTGGAGGTTGTTGATAAGCTTGGCCATTTTGTTGTGGAGAGAGTGAACGATGGGAGATCAATGACTGAGTTTTGTAGGGTTTTGGCTTCGGCCAATTCATCTTCGTCGTCAACATCAATGGCGTAATTGAGGGATAACTGAGGAATTCACAGGGTGTTGAAGACGAAGATGATGATTGAGCTGAGTTTTGTAGGGTTACTGATGTTTTTCTCTATCTTTTAGATGCCCAATACTGATCATAAGAATTAATAAAAAGACATAATAATCATTTGTCCTTAATTTCAATGCAAGCTTGCTTTGGAGATCTATACATACTAGTTTAATTATTTTTTGGTCGAGTTTAAAATTGCGCCTCGAATTTCTTCATAAAAAGTGAAATAAGCGAATAGATTAATTAAATCAAATAAATCACTTATAAAAAAAAAAAAAAGCTTTATCAAAGAAGATAATCAAACAGAAGAAATCAAACCATCCTAGGACTATTTACCGTAGACGCCGTAGCATTCCTTGGGCCTCCTATTTTATTTTTTATCTATATTTTTACGATTCCAAGTAGATTTTGGGCCTGTTGTGCATTTTTGTTTGGTTTAATATTGGAATTAGGTACTTTTTCACTTTAGGCCTTTTGAGACTCAAATGGTTTTGAAGCTAAAATCTCAAATAGGTTCAAATGTTGCTAAATATTTTGGGGCAGTTGTGAATTTTTGTTGATGTGACGTAAAGGTCGTTAAATATTTGTTGATTTTTTTTTTCCTTTATATTCAAATGTTGACTCTATCTTTGACCTGTAATTCTTCTTTTCTTCAAAATATTTAAACCCTAACAATGCAATTCCTTTGTACCCACTCACGACCATTCTTCCGCTAGCCTTGGCCGCTGCTCATATGCTCAAGCAGCCATGGCCACAAGCTTGAGATCTACGACCTTTAGATTTCACACCCATGGCCGCTCTATCTCAACTTTGGGCAAGAGCTTCAAGCTCGATAAGCCATGACGAACACGAGTTTCAAGCTTGAGCTTGTGTGGTCATGGTTGCAAGCTTTGAAGTAGATCTAGCCATGACAAATCGGAAGCTTCGAGCTTAAACGGCTATGGACTACTTGTTTCAAAGCCAAACCGGCCATAGAGACTGCATGGCAAATGGCAAATGTGGTGAAAGGCCAAAAAATTATAGGTGCAGAACTGGGCTTCAAAAGCCCAGCTTTACACGAGACTGGTCCGGTGACAACTTAGACCCACATGCGACCTTGCACCATTTTCGGCCCAGTCATGCACTAGGACACGCGGCCCAGGTGGGCTGGGCGGATGTGCGACTGGCCGGGCGTGGCTTGGGCTCACGTGCAGGTTGTCACTGTTCCATCAACGGGTTGACGCTGGAAGCGAAATGTGGAGGCCGGCGGTGGCGGCTGGGGGCCGACGTCATCATTCTTTCTTTTTTAAATTTTCTATATGAAATTAAAAGGAAAATTTTCAAAAATTTTGACCAAACTTTGACTAGTCATAACTTTTCTATTTAACATCCAATTGACCTAATTTTTACGCCCCCGGAATGCTGGTAGTAGAATGAATGCATGGGGACATTTAGAAGATACGAAAGATGGGGACAGTGGGCGTAGGATACCATACCCAGGTACCATCCCCCTTGACCGAAAAAGGACTTCTATTGATATAGTAATTATTTGTTTGTGATTTGGTTTGCTTTCAAATTCTCTAAAACCAAACCAAATCACAGAACCACATTATATAAAGTATGGATATAGCTAATTACCATTTATAAATGAAATAGCCTATTTAAATAGATTTGATTTTCATTTTATGTGAATTTATAAACTGTTTTAGCATATATTGTTGATACCTAAATTTTTTAGGTTGAATATTTTTTGCATATGCTTTTACTACATTTGTTAGGAATAACACGTTCATGCTAAAGAAAACATGGGGCTCAGCTATGAATTTATTTAATTTAGTCTAGTTATGAGATTGAATTTGAATTGACGTGACACACAAATGACCCATAAATTCATTTGAATTTCGGGGTTGAAGCAGGGACGAGCCTGGCTCCCTCTCATAGGCTCGACCAAGAGGGAAATATGTGATAGACTTACCCAGTTAGCACAATTAAAAGGGAATTTTCTACATGTGTGGAAAGAAAGAAAAGAAAAAGAAGAAGAAGAAGAAAGGAAGTAAAACCAAGTATGTGCGTGGTTTTTTGTGTTAGTTCATGTTGATTGTGCCTTGTGTTTCAGTAAGCATAAACATGGAAAATAATAAAAAAAATCCGGATGATGTAGTTCAATTTGCACACCAATCTTAATTCAGTTCAGATCGGTAGCAGTGTAGGAAAAATAGAATTTTTATTTTATTTTTAATTAATAGTTAGTTTTGGCAATCAGTATAGATGTATTCATCCACTGTTGATTTCGCATGGTGTGGTTTAGTTTCGCTTTAATTCATAGCATTATGTCACTTTAGTTTTCTTTATTTTCTGTTGTGCACCAACTCATTCTCGCAAGAAGTTGAAATTTGAAATCCCAAGTGAACGTGGTGCAAGTTTTCATGAAACTCCGGCTTTAAATTACATATTATTTTGGCATATTGGTTCTAGTTCATTTTTTTTATTTTTTAGCACTTAGTTAATTTTGAGTTTAATTTCGTTTCACCGTAAAAAAAGATAAATAAAGCAGGGGAAAAGGCAAGAAAGAAAGAAAAAAAAATTCAACAGGGTTTTCGAAAAAGATAAGACATCTCCTTCTTCTTCCTACTGCTGCACACCACGCGCGGACGACGACCTACGGCAGAGAAGAGGCTCGGTCATCCCTATGTTTCACCCCTCAGTTTGCGTATGTTAAGTGCTCGATCAAACGCTTGAGTTAGATGCCTGTTCATGGCTTTAATTGTGCTCGAGACTTGCTGTCCTTTCACTGAGCGCAAATGAGTTGTCCTCGCGCCGAGGTTGAACCTCGCTCGTCCATTACTTGCTGTTTTTGGACAAGTTCAAAGCTTCCTCTTAGCCGCCGCCCGCCGCATGTTCGATGTAATGACTGACTGAAGTGATATGGGTCCTCCGTCCATTTTTTGGCGTTCGTGGTTTGTCAAATGCGTCTTGGTAGATTTCCACCGCTATCCCTTCCTTGCTATGTTCTCGTTTCGAGGTCTCTTTCGGCATGCGTCATGTTTCAGCGGGCGATGGTTCTCGGCCGGCGAAGATGAGGGGTGGTAGCGATTGTGGCTATAAATGACAGCCGCGTGGCGGTTGGGCGTGGCTTGTGCAGCGCCTGAATCATTTGGATTAAAGCTTGGGTCCCATTCAGCCGTTTGCATCCGGCGATGCTCTCGGTCCTTGGGGGAAGTGTTGAAGCATGAGATGAACGCTTCTGTAAAGTCGCGAGGGTGAGAGGAGAGGTTGGCAGGAGAGGTGGGAGATGGCAAACTTGGACTGGGCTTTGATTTTTCGAGTCCTCGTGCGGTCGTCTTGAGCGCTGGGGCGTTCTGGATCCGGCGTGGGGTAAAACGGGACGTTGAAAGGCTTAGAAGAAGAAGTAAAAGAAAAAAAATCAAGAGAGAGATTTAGAAAAAAGATAGAAGATAAACGGTGGGCTATTAGGTCAATGGGGACACGATCCGGGTCGGTTAGGCCAAATCCGAACCGGGCCGACACCTGGGTCAGTATATTATTATTTTTACTTTTTTTAAAAAGACACTAAAAAATTTCTATTTTTTAGATAAAAGGCTCAAAATTGATTGTGATCATCTTTCTTAGGAATGTATGAAAAATCCTTCAAAAATTTCTTAATTTTGGGAAAAGGCCGGAGAATGGATTTTTAAATTTTATGCATGAAAGGTCTTTCCAAAAATAAAAATGAAATCTTAAGGTTTAAACAAGATTAGGTATTTGAAGGGATGGTAGTAGATTACTTAGGGTAATTAAGTCCTTGATCCTAACTCTTTTAGTGGTGCAAGGGTAAAATATTTTTCTCAATATTCTGTTTGGATTTACAATCGACCCACCGCAAATTGATTTATCAATTTATGATAGCTCCTAAATGAAAATGAATTGCATGTTAAAAACTTAGATCATACGTAGTGAATTAGTGGGTTTGGGAGAGCCCGGACTCAATCTAAACTTAGCTCCAGCCATTAGCCTTAGGCTCGTGCAGCATTGGCATTTCAGACTCCTCTACAGGCTCTGTCAGCACATGTTTCTTTGTCTTCAGTCTTGACAATTTCCCCTAGATTTGTTGGAGGTGTTGCCTTTGGTACATATCCACAAAAATCAGCATACTAAACTTGATCCTTGTGTGGTGTGTTGTATTTTTGTGGGATTTGGATATCGAAAGAAAGAATTCGGACTCTATGAAGGTTGCATTCATAGTAACATAAGTTTTTTTGGTAGAAAGATTGTACCAATGATAGCCCTTTTGCTGCATATCATACTAACACAATTCATATACAAAAAGAAATGAAGAACCAATGGGGATGTGGCAATGGCATTATGACAAGGGCTAGGTCGGTAGCTAGGCAAGCCAGATAGTATTTGACAGAGACTGGGCCAATCCTGACAATGTTGACAAAGGCCAGGTAGATTGTGCCCGAGGTTCGACAAGAGCAAGATGTGCAAGAATAATTTCCCCCCTCTCCGGTATCGGACTCATCTCCTGAGGATATCCTTGAGGTAATTTCTCCTACCACATCTTATAATCTTGATGGTTCAAATATATCTGTTGGATATAAATCACTAGTTAGGCATAATTTTGGCAAGGCCCCAAATTGACACTTACTAGATATGGAGGAACGATTATCAAAATATCACATTGCAAATTATATGTCAACTAAGAGATTGTCGGAGCCACCTAAGGCATTTGTGTCTAATGTAACTTTAGCTCATGTTCCTAATGAGGTACAAGAAGCCTTGGAAGACCCAAAGTGGGTTGAGGCGATGAAACTAGAAATGAAGGCATTGTAGAAAAACAATACTTAGAGGCTTGTGGGATTGCCTAAAGGAAAAAAGAAGAAAAAACCAATTGGGGTGTAAATGGGTTTTCTTTGTTAAATATAAGGCATATGGGTCTATCAAGAGATACAAAGCAAGTCTTGTAACAAAGGGATATACACAAACAAATACCGTGGATTATCAAGAGATGTTCTTGCCAGTTGCAAAGCTTAGCACTATTAGATATTTGTTGTCTCTTGCGGCCAACTTAGATTGACCATTACACTAGTTTGATGTCAAGAATGCCTTTCTACACGTTTGACCTTGAACAAGAAATCTATATAGATATCCCGCCCAAGTATAATGTTCCTTCATAGCGAGGCGTTGTATGTAGGAGTGTAAGTGGTTCGATTTGGTCCGATTTTGAAAAAAAAAAAAAAACGAACTGAACTGAATCGTTAAGGAAATTTATTAAACTAAACTGAAATCTAATCTGAATTGAACTGAAATCTCAATTTGGTTCAATGCGATTTAGTTTGGTTTTTTGGTTTTCACTTTTTTTTTTTGTTTTGATTTTTTCCTACGTGCACCCATTTCAATAAATTTTTTATTTTTAAAAAATTGATTTTCAAAATTATTTTTTTCTTCTTCTTCTTCTTCATTGGCTAGTTGCAAGTCATAGTGGGGGCCATCGATCGGCTAGAGGTTAGCAAGGCTCCAACTCACTAGATTTTGATGAGGTCAAGCCCACCAGATCTGGCGAGCTTGGTGAGGCTTGAGCCTTGCCAAAGGTCGCCAAAGCCTTGTCAATGTCTGGTGACCTCCAACGATGCTCAAGCCCTACCTAGATGGCCTGATTTGCCAAGGCTTGAGCTCGTCGGTGTTGAGCGAGCTCGGCCTCACCATATGTTGATGAGGCTTGGACTCGCTAGAATTTGGCAAGCTCGAGCTCATAGGCTTATGGCAAGGCTCTAGCTCGCCTTTGGCCGATCACTGGCCAATAAAAAAGAAAGAAAAGAAAAAAAATTAAAAAAATGATTTTATTAAGTAAAAGAAAAAATAGAAGGAAATTTTTTTTAGATTTTTATCGGTTTGGTTCGGTTAATCAAACCAATTAAAATTAAACCAGTTAAAAATTTTCAATTTTTAATATTATCCAAATTGAATAAGAACCGAATTGAAAAAAACCAAACTTTCGGTTAGATTCTCGGTTCAATTCTATTTGGTTTTCGGTTCGATTTTTGACACCCCTAGTTGTAAGTTGCAATGTTCTCTATGTGGATTAAAACAATCACCCTATGCTTGGTTTGGCCATTTTAGTTTGGCTATAAAAAGATATTGGTACTCTCAAAACGACTCAAACTATGTTCCTCGAGCGACGACAAGGAAAGGTAACAGCTTTGATCATTTATGTGGATTATATGATTATAATAAGGGATGATATGGAGGAGATTTCTAAACTCTAAAAGCATTTAATAGCGGAGTTTGAAATGAAGAATCTTGGGGGACTCAAGTCTTTTTTAGGAATTGAAGTAGCCATATTAAAAGAAGGCATATTTCTTCCTCAAAGAAAGAATGTACTGGATCTATTGATAGAGGTGGGGATGCTAGATTATAAGCTAGCTAATACTCCAATTGCTCATAATCTTAGACTTGGAGAATATCTAGACTAGGTACTAAGTAATAAGAAAAGATGTTAAGGGTTAGTGGGCAAGTTAATCTATTTTCTTGTACTCATCTAGATATTCCATATGCTATGAGCATTGTTAGTCAATTTATGCATGCACCTAGTGAAAATCATCTGGATGCTGTGGTTTGAATCCTTCGCTACTTGAAGTATGCTCTAAGGAAAGGACTTTTCTTTTCAAAGGACGGTCATATTGAAAATGAAGGTTTTACAAATGTAGATTGGGTGGGGAGTGTTTTTGACGGGAAATTGGCATCGGGATATTACTTTACTTTTGTGGGAGGGAATTTAGTCACTTGGAGAAGCAAGAAACAAAAAGTGGTGAAGTTGTCGAGTGCCGAGGCTAGATTCAGGGGGATGGTTAAGGACTTTGCGAACTTCTTTGGCTGAAGAGGTTAATGTCAGAAATGGGTTTTGCTCCCAAGTTTGAAACAAATTTGTTTTGCGACAATAAGGCAGCCATGAATATTTCTCACTATCCAATTCAACATGATTGTACCAAGCATATTGAGGTAAATTGACATTTTATCAAATAGAATCTAGATACTAAGTTCGTTTTCCGTTTGTTGAAACTGAATACCAATTGGCTGATATACTGACAAAGGCTGTATTGAGCAAAATCTTCTACAGCGCACTTGACAAGCTGCGCATCAAAGATACATATGCACCAATTTGAGGAGAAATGTTGGCCTGAGCTATAAATTGGAATTAAATTAGGAAGTTTTGTATGCTAATTTGTTACCTGTAATACTTCCACGTGAGGTCCATTGAGCTGGCCACCATAACTGCTCCTGTCGCCAATTGTGCCGTTGCCGCCTCCAGCTGCAACCTCCTCATCTTTGGCCTCACCCACAAGGCCCTCTTGCACAAAGCCCTCAACTTCAATGGCCATTCCGTCTTCCTCGACGAGCGAGATTTTAGCAGCAACACGCGGGAGTCGAGGCCTACAACGTCCAGCACGAGACGAGGGTCAGCAAAATGAAGAGGCTGCTAGAGTCAGTGGGAGGCGAGTTTTGTGGCGAGTGCGGGCGGATGCAGAATTTGCTCTTCTCGGAATGCATGCTCAAGTTGAATAGCTTGCGCAGCCACCCGTAGGAATTGAGATGGGATGTGATGCTGATCAACAGGCCGAGCAGGTACCACGAGGCAGCGTCGGGGAGGATGTCAAAGATATTCACTGCAGCTGTGTTGGCGAGTAGCAAGAAAGGCAGCGTGACGGACGCGCACGTGTTCGCGCATGACTTCGACAGGGAGATGGAGAGACTTTATAGGGACGAGTTCTTGTGCAGGGATAACTTGGTGGAGGCTGTTGACAAGCTCGGGCATTTTGTAGTGGAGAGAGTGAGTGATGAGAGATTAATGACCGAGTTTTGTAGCGTTTTGGCTTCGGCCAATTCATCTTCATCGTCGATATCCATAGCATAATTGTAAGATTAACAGGTGGTTGATAACCAAGATGATGATTGAGCTGGGGATTCTTATCAATATTTTTCTGCTATCTTTTAGATGCCGACTGATGATCATAAGAATTAATAAATAGCCCAGAGAATTGCAACAAGCATATAAAATTTACTGTAAAAATAAAAATCTTAGAATATATAGATATTAAATTACACATTCATCAAACAGCTTATACTTTTGAAATAATTGATAATGATTTCACAAAATTTTACTTAGTATTAGATAGGAGGTATTGAGTCCAATTCTTTCATGTTTGTAATTGAATATTTAAATATTAAACCACACATTCATCAAATAGTTTAAATTTTTAAAATAATTAACTGTAATCTCACAAAATTTCATTCCTTTGTCAATAATTTCGCTGTGGTCCCTGCTTTTGAGATCTATACATGCTAGATCAATGCTATTTTTAGTTGACTAGTGTAGTTACTCTGGGTGTAATTACTAATGTCAAAGAAATTAACATCTTCATATGTTCTTGAAGTTTGCTTATTCGTGGAGATCAGTATATTAGTTTATTAAACAAACTGAGGTTGCTACAATACCAAATCATGTATTCAACTAGGAGAGCAGCAAGTTTTCCGAGTTAAGGCAAGAGTAGAAGTTTGCACAATATACGGACAGCACTCACATAAAATAGTTTCAAATTACACATCTTCTCTAGGAGCCTGCGGTCAATTTGTCATATGCATGCTTATGAGGTCAATGTAATGCTAATTATCTATCTGCAACCTTTTAGCACTTTCATTGTGAAAGTAGCAGCTTTCATTCAATTATAATTTCTTGTGGCTTTATAGTTTATATTGTGACATCTTGTATTTCGATCTCGTCTAGATGAAATGAAATGGGCTTTTCATTAACACACCTATGGTTCTTTTTTTCTAAACTGATCACTCACGAGTTAGCTAATCTATTAGGTGAAGTTGTCAAGGGATATAACCGTGGTAAAATCCTTAAAAGCTACCCAGTAGGTTGGATTGGACTAAAATTGCATTCGGTTGATTTTAACCACAAATTGAGCTCAGTTTCGGAAATCGAATGTTTAAGCGTGTCACGATTCATTTTTAGGATATCGTCTCATTTTTTGGGAAATTTCCATCGAGTCCAGGATTTTTGGTGGAAAGTCATATTCAGCAAATTAAAATGGTGGAAATTCGAAGGGGCGTTTCTAAGTGGATTTTTGGCCTTCAAAATGAGTTGGTTTGTGAGGGAAATTATGAAAATTTGGTTGGGCACCTTAGTTGGTATTTTTGGGAGGCCAATTTGGTTAATTGGTGAGGAAATTGAGAGAAAAGGGCTGGAAATTCGTATGGGCACATTGGTTGTCATTTTGGGTTACCAAATCGAGTTGTTTTGTGAAGGCTTGAAGGGAAACTGTGTGGGCTGCTGCCATGGCTTTTTGGGGCCATTAAATTGAAGTCAATTGGTGTGAAATTGAAGAAGAAATTCAAGAAATTCGTAGGGCTGCTGCAAGAGGCATTTTTGGCTTTCATTTTGGCTTTGTTTGGTGAAGTATTAGAGAGAAATTCCCCATTGGTTGCTGCCTTGACCTTTGGGGAGGCTGAAGACTTTGTGGTTTCTACCCATTACTTTGTCTTAGAAGGCCATTGGGAAGCAGCAAGACCTTGAAGGCCCCGTGTCTCCTCTCCTTCCCCTCATACTCGACTAGCCTCTCTCCCTTTATCCAGCTTCTGCTTCTTCCTTCCTTCTTCTTCTTCATCATCTCCTTCTCCATTTCCTTGCTACAAGTCCCTATAACTAGAACCAACCTATGCTGACCAAGACCAACACCGAACCAGCCCAAACTCAGCCACCAAAGCAACCACTGAGCCCAGGCTAGACTGCTCGTTGCTGTCCTCCATCACCCAGCTCCATCCACCTCACGCTGTCCCATTATCAGCGTGTGTCCAACCTCTCGACCACTATCCATCTACCTCTCCTCCACCTCAGCCCCTCAGCCCGTCGCCGTCAGCTTGGTCCAGCCACTAGTAGCTCCAAATCCAAGCAAAGACAAAACATAAGCCAGTAGCAAGCAGTGAGGTTTGCAAGGCTTTTTCAGCCTCTTCCGAGCTTCCCTTGGAGCCATCATAGACACAAGAACTCATTTTCGTTGCGCCGCCGTCGCCATGAACCTGTTTACTCGCTAATTCGGTTAGTTAACTCCCCGATCCTTAATTAGTTTGTTAATTACACTTAAGGGTTAGGTTAGTGTTAATTAGCTTAATTATTTAGTACTAAGTGATATTAGCCTTAAGAAGGATTAGTGCTAATCTAGTTTCGTTATATTAACCTTAAGATGGATTAGTGTTAATCTAATTGGTGAAATTAGCACTAATGATGATGGATTAGTCCAATTCCATGGATTTTCCTCAGATATGATTTCTAAACCCTTGCTATTTGCCATTTTTGTGGATTGAAATGTGCTAAGGTTTTGAGATTGATTCATTCTTAAAAAATGTTTTAGACATCTTTAGTTATAACACATATTTTTTCCAAGATTTTATGGATTTAAAAGAGTATTATTTTAACTTAGTTAAAAACAAAATAGAATCTTTGTTTTTGCTGGAACTAGTGACCTTTTGAGATTCAATGGATTTTCGTCAACTCTTAGGGTTTGAATTTTGAAAGGGTTTCTTCACAAAAGTTTTTTGTTACATCTTGTAGTTTAACATAGTCAAATTTCAGATCAAATGGATAAGTTTTGAATCTTGAACCAAACTAATTTTGGAAAATAGACTTTCTAGACACGAACTCAGTTTTTGTAACAGTTTGAGCGATTTACTGCTTTTAATCTAGAATGATCTGGGCCAAGGTGTCTCCAATAAAAACGTTCGTTTATGTGTCATTTATAACATATTCAAATTTGAGAATTTTCCAAACTCTTTTGATTAGGTTTATGGATTTAAACTTGGAGATGTGCGAGTGGACCATTTTTGCCAGTTAAGACCAGTAGTAGTTTGTGATTGTTCTCGATGCTTTGCTTGCTAGAAATTGCTTATTTGGTGATGTGGTTAACCTTTGATATGCTTGGAACTTGTGCGGGATGAGATGTGATTGGTTGCTCTATGATGATGGTTTATAGTCATGGCAAATGATGGCTATTCAAGGGTGATATGTGTTGTGTTGAGAAAACAAATTGGGTTGTGAGCAGGTAAAAGACTAAGTGCTACACGATAACGAAACCTCATGTGAGCCATCTCTAGAAACTTGTTCCGTTGCTTACTATAATCAAGAGCTAGGTGTTACATGGTGACTTGATTCACATAGGAGCCACTTCTAGAGCTTTGTATTACTATCATGCATAGTCAAGGGCCAAGTGCTACACAATAACGTAATTTCATGGGAGTCACCTCTAGAGCCTTGAGTTTGAATATTGAGTTTGGATATTGAGAGTGGATATCGAGTGTGGATTGAACCACCGATATGGGATATTTGCGCCTAATTATTGGACAAAATTGTGTGGCATGAAATGGGACGTGTTCTAACGATTTGGCCTTATAATCGAGACCTCTATGAATATTTGATGAGTGATGTGATGTGTTCCAGTCATTGAATGCATTTATTGTATGCTTATGTTCTATGAGATGCACTAATGTGCAGGAAGGTGTTGAGACGAGGTAAGTTCTAAGTGATGTATGTTTAGGATGCCTTTGAGTGAATTTTCTTCCTAATCAGGGTTTAGAGTGTTGACTTGTTGAGATTTATTCTCACCCTGTCGTGGTTTACAATTTTTCAGGTTCTTAGTCTGGAGATACCGGAGGGTGTCGTGGAGGATTCAGAGTCGGAGTCAGAGTCGAAAGGATCTGGAGATAGGTTGTCCGGTAGTTCTTTTTGGGTAGACCTTTAGTGTACAGACTTGTAGCACTAACTTGGCTTGTATATAAAGTGTGATTGGTGAAATTTGGTTGTCCTGCTTTTCTATCCCATGTTTGTTGTTGTTTGGGTATATGTTTAAATTTCGCTTCCACATGTGCTAAAAAAGAAATGGTCGACGACGCGTCCTGGGAACGTCGCAATTTAGTTGACCGCCGAGGGATGTGCATGTGCTCGGGGTTCAGGACATGACATAAATGGTGTATGGCTAAAGGATATTTTCTTCCCATAGGTCGTTTATCATAAAATAACATATCTTGTATAGTATCAAAACTTGGATGCTTTGCATATTGTGCACGTAGCACATCGTGCATGTATATGTATGATTTCTGTGCTAGAGTATTTACTCATAATCTGAGATTAACATATAGTTTTTTAATAATCTTTTTAAATTCAGATAATATTTCAATTTATGGTGGGAAAGCAAAAGATGTACTTTTTACTCAAAACTTAATTCCAAATGAATGAGCCCTTATACTTCATAGTTGATGTTGAGCTCTCTATTTCTCCATCATTCTAGGGTCCCCTCGACAGTCTATGTTGTTTTCTTATGTGGCTCCTTCAATTTCTTATTGGCATAGGTAGTTCTAGCATTCTAGCTTCTAGGTCTGCTCCTCCTCCCGAACAGTCACTTAAGCATGCCTCAAATTATCAGATTCCAACCTCTGCTTTGAATGAAGATGTGGATGACCTAACTTTACCAAAAAAAAAAAAAATTCTTTACCAAAAAAAAAGATGTGGATGACCCAAGAGCGTTGGTTGATTAAACATCAGCTGGGAAAAGTGGTAATTATATTTAGTTTGATTCTAACTGAGAAGATGTTGGTCCTTTCGAGCATATAAATATATAGTGTCACTTTGGAAATGTCCTTTTCTTATTCTTAGAACTACGATTAAGATCGAAACAAAACTGTATTTTGGCTTATTTCGAAAAGTTCTGTGTTTTATTGTTTGAGGTGTCAACACTATCGGGTTACATTTTGTGATATTACTATGCTTTCTCCTTACCGCAGAAAAAGAAATTGGAAATTGTGCAAAATATAGTTTATCCTGTTCTCATGTTGTCATTGGGGAAGTGTAAGCCTTGCATTGATGAAAGTTTTTCTGCCTCTTTTCAAGCTTTGTAGTATCAGAGTCATCCGTCCTGTGGTAATTGCTTTTGCCGGTTTGTACTTTTACTTTGCTTAACTAGACAGTCATTTACAATAATTGGATCGTTGCTCGTGTGTGGCAAGTGCAGATCTTGTAGCAATGATGGAATTTTACATGACAAAGGCTGTTTAAGAGGAAAGGAGGAGAAACCCAAATAGTCAAAAGATGAGATGCCTCCACTAGCTTCCCTCCAAGGTTAATGTTGTCTCTTATAACATAATGTTTTCTAACTCTGGGTAATTTTCTTTGAAGTGTCTATTTTGCGTGGTTTTATTAATTTTCAGCTCATGTTATGTTTTTTATTATAGCTCCTGCAAAAAGGGGTCATCACATGGGTGACTTCATTCCTTTAGAAGAGCTTGAAAAGTTTGTATCAAACCATAATGATGTAGCTGCACAGAAAGCAACTAGAGAGGCTATTGAGAAGGCTAAAATTTAGGCTGACAATGTTGGCCACAAACTTCTGTCTAAGATGGGATGGAAAGAATGTTCTTTCTCTCTCTCTCTCTCTCTCTCTCTTACCATGATTGTCAATTCTTTTTAATGCCATAGAATTTTTCTGTACCCATTAATTATATTTGGTTGGATGCTCATCGTAACTTAAAACGGCTTACTTACTTTAGACTTGGTTTTACTGATGTATGCTTTGTGGTTTTGCTAAACAATCAGCTTTTTGTTTACTGTGGTTTCAGTAGTTTGTTGGTCAATTGTGAATTCTGGCACTGAATTCACATTTTGAATGTCTATAGGTCTGAGTCTACTGAATGTCTTTCTGAATAATGGGGTCAATAGGTTGCTTAGTTCTATCTAACACCCTATATGGAGAATTCTTCTGACTGTAAGCTATGGCTTGTAAAATATAGGAGGGTTTGGGAGCTCCAGAAGTGGGATTTTCAACCCAATTATGGCAGGTGATGTGAAGACAAACAACTTGGGGGTTGGTCCACATCAACCGGGAGAGGTGACGCCAGATAATGATATATTTGAGCAGTATAAGAAGCAGATGATGCTTGGATATTGATATAGGCCAAACCCTCTGGTGATTATCCTTTTAACCTTTTCACTTGTTTGTTTAAGGTCACATTCAAGTGCCTAGTAGTTCTTCTGGGTGGAAATTGACTTCACTCGTTGTTCTCTCTTTTACAGAACAATCCTCGAAAAACATCCTAGTGAAGAACCTTGGGATGAAAGATGTCCCTCTGCTGCAGAAAAGCAATGGAAAAGTAATTATGTGGTAGTTGTACAAAGATGGCGAGTTTGTTACTGTGTTTGTGATATGGCTGGACAAATTGTTTCAATGTTGAAGAACCTCCTATATGTTATATATAGCGAATGCAATCGTTTTTCTTGTCACAAAGGCCAATAGTTCTGATATTTCTGAAAGAGTGAGCTGTGTTACTACCATTCCATTTTGTTGAAACTAAGGGTCAAGTTGGTAATTTTCCTTATATCTCTCCCTCCTGGAGCCTAGGTACCATATACACCTCATGTCAGATCGACATCTCGCTTTCTTACACACTCATGACACAAGGTTAAATTTAGTTTATCACTAGAAAGCGAATTTGTGGACAATCTGTGGGATGACCCTGGGTTTTCATTGCTTCCTCAGATTATATGTACTTCTTTCCATTGTTGCATGATGTTATTGCATTGGCACTAAACTGGACATGACTAGAATAAGAAGGGGGAGCCAATTAGTCTATACGTGCATGCAAAATGGCACTTTTTATTCTTGCATCGGTCGTGCCCAAGTGTAACGGGGTGATTTTAGATGAACTTTATGGAATTATAAATACTAGCTATTACTTCATTGAAAGTTACTATATTAATATAAAAGAATTACTAGTTAAGTATGAATATTGGTAAATACAGGTGTATGAGTAGTTACGTTTTCATATATAAACTTATGGGTTGTATGAGTATTAGAAATTACTTTCTACATGAAAATGTCAAAAGTTACTGAGACGTTCAAGCTTGTTTTTCTGGTATAGATAGTTACAATTAGTATGGAGAAATGTTTAAGTATAGAGGATTGATAGTCAAGGCCACAGGAGAAAAGAATTTCCTTAAAGCTGATTTGAGCTGGAGGGAAATTGGAAAATCAGGGAGCCTTAAACTTTCCAAGTTCACTCCATGAGGGGGTCGACTTCTGCTATAGCCTAGCCTGTTGGAATAACAGTGATGTTGTCGCATTTCATGAAACACTCATGGCCCTTTTAGAAATGTCGTTTATCGATTGATGGTATTGTTTTTTTATGGTGCACCCCTCTTTACAGAAAAGGGTCTTGAGTGTGAGAGCATCAAAGTCTAACTTGTGAGGTAAGATGAAATCGACGGTGCAATTTTTTTTTTTTTGGACGAGAACGGAGAAATAGTATTAACTGGCAAGAGGATTACAACAATTTAAAGCATCAATACATAAAAGAGAAAAAAGGAAGGGAGGGAGAGTTTCAGGCCAATTGGGAGGGAGGATATGAAGCCCATGGGCTCAGGTGGCCCAATCAGCGACCGTATTCTCTTCCCTTTGATAGTGGCGCACCTCTAGGGTTTGGGAAAGACGAAGCAAAGCTGCCGCTTCCACGAACAGAGCACGAGAGTCCCAAGGAAAGCGATTCTAATCTTGAACTGAGACAACCAGCTGAAGGCAATCTGATTCGAGGATAAGGTGAGTCGTAGATTGTCCCATTTGTAGCAGATACCGGAGCGCAGATGTGAAAGCTTGGATTTCCGTTTGTAGGGCAGAGGCGGTGTTGATGGTAAGGGAGAAGCCGTCGATCAACCTTCCTGCAGAGTCTCGAAAAACACCCGCCACAGAGCCTTGAAAAGAACCCGAGTGAAAGGAGCCGTCGATATTAACTTTCAGTACACCCGGATCAGGAGGACGCCAGCCAGAGGATATAGAGGGCAAATAAGAAGGGCACCTTTGGGTCGAAGAAAAGGGCGGATAAGCAGATTCGGCAGCGGTTATGAGATTTGGCAAAGGCTGAGTTTGAGTTGAGCTCTGATTAGGAGTGGACTGATTAGGCTGCTTGTGTTGATACAAGGGCTTGGAGTTACAGGTTTTGTAAGAGCGATTGTAGGCGATGGCATTGAAGACCATTAGATCAGGATTGGGGAGTCGTTGACGAAAGATGTAATCATTCCTGGCCTTCCAAATGTGCCACAAAATAGCTGCTGCAATAGCCAAATCAGGTAATAAATCCTTCCGATACATGAGTTGTTGAAGCCAGGCATCAAATATGTTAATTTGAAACTGTCGCATGTTTATGTGAAACTGTGAATGAGACCACATTGCTTTGGTCCACGGACAGTGAAAGAAAAGATGTTATGTTAATTCAGGGATAGGATGACTGCCGCAATTTTGACATAGGCTGCAAGTTGGATCCGATAAAATATGCCGGTTATATAGATTTTCACCTGTTGCAATAGCATTATGGCATAGAGGCCATAGGAAGATTCATAATCTAGGGCTCGTCGACACCTGCCAGATAGTATTCCAAAAACGCCTGGGTAGCTTAACAGAAGAAGATGCCTGGTTATGATCTAAGTTGGATTCGCCTGATCGTAGACAATTATAACCACTTTTGACAGTATAAATGCCATTTTGTTTCCCTGTCCAGATTAAAGAATCAATTGTAAACTGAGGGCGTACCTGTATTCGGAGAATCTTAGTTATAATTTGATCATTGAAACTGTTTTTGAGCAAAGAGATATTCCAAGATTGTTGTTCAGGGTTAATGAAATCGGCAACCATAATAGGTTCATTGCGCGGTGCAGGTCCCCCAATAATACCCATAGATAGCCATTTGTCCTCTTTAATACGGATATGCTGGCCATTACCCACTGACCACTGTAGATGATTAGACATAGAATCACAGCCATGTAAAATGCTTTGTCAACCCCAAGAGGGCTTGGCGCCTCTTTCTGCATGCCAGAAATCTTTTGAAGGTAAATAAAGCCCTTGAAAGATACGACTCCACAGTAACTCAGGGTTTTGAAACAAATGCCAAGCTTGTTTTGCTAATAGTGCCTTATTGAAAGCCACTAGATCTCGAAAACCAAGACCCCCTGCATCTTTACGTCTCTTCAATGATTCCCAATTTTTCCAATGCATTCCTGATTTTTCACTCTGAGTTTGCCGCCAGAATTTAGAAATTTTATGCTCAATAGCTTTTTAAAGAGAAATGGGAATTTTAAAGATAGACATAGCGTACTGAGGCACTGCTTGAACTACGGCTTTAATCAACACTTCCTTGTCACCTTTCGAAAATAGTTTTTCTTTCCAACGATCTATTTTTTAATTCACCTTAGCTAATAGCCAAGAAAACATCTCTGTTTTGGACCTTCCCCAGTCCGAAGGTATGCCAAGATATTTCCTTATCTTGTGCATCACCGAAACACGAAATTCGCTGGCCAGAGATTCCTAAAGGGGTGCTGGACAGCCACGACTAAAATATATACCAGACTTATTTCGATTTATTGCCTATCCCAATGCTTGACAGCATTGATTTAAAATGTTTGACAGGTTTTGGCATTCAAGCAGCTTTCCCTCAATAAAGAAAATGGCATCATTGGTGAAAAATAAGTGTGAAAGATTAGGACAGCTCTGGGTAAGTTGAATACCTTTAATGTTTCCCATAGCGACATCTTGATGTATGAGAGTTGAAAGAGCATTTGCTACTAGAATAAATAAATAGGGGGAAAGGGGATCACCCGGTCGAAGACCCATCGACATAGGAAAAGGCTGAAGAGGCTAACCATTAAACTTAATACAAAGAGAAGTAGTCGTGACATACTGCATAACCCTGTAAATCCAATTTACATGAAAGCCAATCTATTTTAGATAATCCCGGAGAAAATCCCACTTGACACGATCATATGCCTTTTGCATATCAAGTTTGAGGACCCCCTGAAATTTTCTTTTTCTTTTTCAGATTTTGAGTTGATGTAGAACTTCCCGCACTACTAGGATGTTATCCTAGATTTGACGGCCACTAACAAAAGCACTTTGCTCTAGATATGAGTGTAGGTAGGAGTGCCTTTGATTTGTTGGCTAAAATCTTGGCAATGATTTTGTACTGAAAATTACAAAGACTAATCGGTCTGAATTGGTCCAGCCTTTCAGGTTGCAAGATCTTCGGGATCAGAGTAAGGAATGTTCTGTTGATGACAGGATCCAACACACTAGAGTCAAAGAAAGCTTTCACTGAGGTAATGACGTTTGCCTTTAAGATATCCCAGTGAGATTGATAAAATTGACCATTTAAACCATTTTGGCCAGGTGCTTTGGATGCCCCAAGCTGAAAAACTTTGCTGAATTTCTTCAGGGGTAACTTCAGCAATAAGTTTACTATTCATTTCCTCCGTGACAATGGTCGGGCATTGACTTAAAATGGGACCATAATTGCGTTGCCCAACAGAGGTGTAGAGGTTTTGGAAGAAAAGCTGAGTCATTTCTTGTAAAGTTGTTTCATTTCTAATCCACTGATTTTCTTGATCTAATAACATGCTGATTCTATTTCGTTAACGTTTCCGGATGGTGGTAGCATGGAAGAATTTTGAGTTTTTGTCCCCCCATTTTAGCCAATGTACTCTAGAACGCATGGCCCAATACTATTCTTCTTGAGTCCATAGAGTGTGAATCTAAAGTTTTAAAGCATCCATTCGAGGCTTGTTAGATTGACCGTTTCTTTTGTTGGTCAGGACTTGGAGCTGTTGTTGAAGCTCGAAGATTCTTTGATGGGCATTAGAGAATTTGGCTTTGCTCCATCGGGAAAGAGTCACTGAAATAAAGCGTAATTTTTGAGCTAAGGTAATATGCCTTGGGCATCGAGGAACTGGGAAGAAACCCCACTGATCGGAACAGGGAATTGAGACAAGCGAATCCAAATCGAACCAGGAGAAATGTGAAGAAAGGGGCAATTAGGGTTTGAGGAAAGAAAAAACTACCATTACGGTAGGCAAGAGCTCGATAAACGAGAGCATTTTGAGTACAGCGACTCTCAAAATTGAAAAGTGTTAAATGCAGTGTAGGTTTAAATCGACGGTGCAATTTGGATTAAGAAAAGATAATCAAATTTGAATAGGAGTGCCATTAAGTTGCCTAAAGGTAAAGTTTGGTGTAGAGCCACCGTGCACATGCAAACATTATTCTGGTGACTGTTTAGAATTGAATAAGAAACTCGGAGCTCGACCTTTGTTTCAATAAATCGATAGTGATTTCGAGGTAGTTTCGCGACATGTCTATATATTAGGATGCGTTTTGTGAATAATATACAAAAGTTGCATTAAACTGAGGTACAATAGAATTTAAGGGACAAAATCCACATGTTCTGTTCGTTTCGAGGACTCGAAGGAAATGAAGAAAGAGAAACCCGTCCATTTAAAAAATATTCCCAACTTCTTTTGCTGCTCTCATTTTCAGTCTTCTTCGTAGCGGCTTCAAGCATAATCTCTCCAGATTTCTTCTAATTCTCTCTCAAATTCTGAAATTTCTGGGCAAAAAGCTTGTCATTTCTCCAAATTTTAAGCTTAATCCATGACCGATTCCTGAGGATTTCGTCCCTCTTACACTTATTGCTCCATCTTTCTTTTTCTCTCTACTTTTACCCTGCAAGTCAAGGTTACCTCTTTGAAGGGGTTAAAAGGCTGAACGACTCCGGTAAACTGAATTGCAGTAACTTGGTGTTGCGAATATGGAGGATCTCATCTATAAAGCAAGTCCAAGCTGGAATTACTAAAGCTACGGTTTCCGTTGTGTTAGATAATTCGTAGTCATAGTCCGCTTGGACTTTGTATTTAAATCTCACAATCTAAATCCAGATAGTAGAGATAAAACTCATTTTATCACAATTGAATTTCATAGAAATATACTTCTCTCATGATCAAGTAGATAATTGAAAAGGCATTATTTATTACTTGTGGAAATGAAACCGTGTCAGTATAACATAACTCCACTGCCTTTGTTTAATTATGAAAAAATAAATTCCAGACCTTAATGCAACGAGCAGGTCTTCTGGCAGCCCGGAGAATGTGAGTCCATACAAGCTCTAAACTTCTTCATGTCCACTTCAACTTTCTGGGTATCTACATGAGTTCAAATATGAAAAAAAATAATTAAAAAGTCATTTATAACAAGAGCATACGTCAAAGTCCAAGAAATTGATTTTTCTTAACAAGAGCATACATTGAAGTCCAAGAAAATGAAATAATTTAATGCGCAGCCATCATTACAACATAACAATGAAACGTTGATAAAAAATAAGATTATACAATGACTCTTGATTTTATGGATACGACAAGAAGTTATAATCGATCTTAGATCTTGATGCAAAGATTATTACCAGGATGGCGGTCCAAGCAGTTAGACAAGGAACATCCGACATTACAGAGCCCTGATGCCACGGATGAAGAGGGCTGTCCAACGCAACCCTTGAGGCACATCTGACTGCATTCATATGGAACGGGGTCCGAGGCGCACAACAATGTACACAATGATATGCATTTTGCAGAGTCGTCTGCTTTAGCACCGATGGCCGACCACAATAGTAGAGCCGCTACGAACATTGTCGATCCCATTCTTTTGGACGATGTTACCTCCATAGCCTCTCTCCCCCTCCCTCTCTGTCTTTTATTTTTGGTCAGAACTCCCTATCTATCTCTCAACGAGTTTTGAGAGCTTGAGATGAACCGCCTTGATATACTCAGAGAAAGGTACAAAAAAAGGAAAACGATCATTTCCATAAAATAATAATATGCTCGACCCATCATCTAATGGATCATGGGAATTTCTTTTTCTTACCAAATATCAGAGTCCGGTGAAAGGAAAAAAATAAAAGTTGCCCACTTTTGTGAGATTTTCTTCTAAAATGGGGACCCCAGCAAGTGGATAAATTTTTTTTTTTGTCCTCGACACATCATCTTATCCATTGGACACTATATTACATGTATCGACGATTAGAATTGAATTGATTTTACAAAAGTAGGACTTTAACTATAGAGGGCCAGAAAAAAAAAAAAAAAAAAACGTTGCATTTGTTCGCTAATTTGAGATGGCGTACGCAATTTTTGTATTTACAATTTGAAAGTCTTATATTGATAAAATTTTCCTTAGATGGTTATTATTCTTGCCCTAATCAAGTGTGATCTCGTCTCTTCAACTATGGTAATAAGCCACGTAAGTAAAGGGCTAGAGCTAGTTGCGAATGGGACATGAATGATCGAATAGCTGTCACAAAAACTTCATCCTTTGATATGTGAAAACTCCGCCGGAGGTTTTTGAAATGAAGTCTTGAATGGAGATGAGGTTGAAATCAATGCCAAGTGATAGTCTCAACATATACTTCCTCACAGTTCATAAACTAAATCGTCATTATCCCATGTTTGGATATCCGAATGATGAACAAACAGCATTTTAAGAAGAAGGAACTCAATGAGTCGAACACCGCAGGATTCGGGCAACTTTTTCTCAACCACTACTCCTCAAATTCTTACATCATCAACTTTGTGCTTCCTTACCGACCAAAAAAATAAATAAATAAACTCCGTGCCCTTCAGTTGCGGCTCCATGAATCCTAGAAATCCGAAAATGCAAATCATCACCCGCCTTCTCTTCGTTGCATCGGGAGAGATGCTATACTTGTTTTTTAAATCGGAATGAAAATTTTCATTTCACGTGAAAATATATAACTTGAAAACAAGCCGCTGAGGTGTTACAAGCCGCTGCTTCCTCAGATTATATGTACTCCTTTCCGTTCTTCACCAAAAGTTGTTCAATATATTTGCTGATCAGCCGTTAACCGCGTTAAATATTTTATGACTCGCAATTTTCCAAAAAGTCAAACTCTTTCTTTGACCTGGGCCTCCTCAAAATCTTCTTCTTCTTCTTCAAAATCTATAAACCCCACCAAAGCAATTCGTAAATAACAACTTATGAGCGCCATCTGCAGCCATGGACGCAGCTTAAAAGCTTGAGCGGTCATCACGACCACAAGCTTGCGACCTACGACCTTTAGATGTCACAGTCATGGTTGCTCGAGCTATTAACTGCAAGCTTCAAGCTCAAACGGTTGTGGCCACAAGCTTTGAAGCAAAATATGGGCATGGCAGCAGCAAACTTCGAGCTTTGCCATGGCCACGAGTTTTGCGCTCAAGTGGCCCAAGCAGCCGTGAGCTTCAACCTTGAGTAGCCATGGTTGCTGCGAGCTTTGAAGCTAAATTTGGCCATGGTAGCCACAAGTGTCGAATTCATGCTCAAATGGCTATGTCTTGAGCTTCGAGCTCAAGTAATCGTGGCAACCACAAGCTTCAAAGTCAAATTTGGGCCACGACGGCCTCAAGCTTTGAGCTTGAATGCCGATGTTTTCGAGCTACTAGCTTGAGCAGCTATGATTGCGATATTGATTTTACTCAGTGTTCCGATTGTCTACATTAGCTCAAATCGATTAAAAAAGAAACGACATAATAGAAGGACAAGGGATGACCCTTTCTAGAAATACAAGGTTGATTCTGGATTAAAAAAAAAAAGTATAGGGATGGTTTTGAATTTTGGGCAAGAGTACAGGGACAATTACTGTTATTTCACCCAATATTTATGCAGATATAATGGTTGTTGTTTGATACTTAGAGTTTATTTTTTTACTTTTTTTGTGCAAAACAATGTGTAGACGATGAAACAGTGTTTGTAGACAAAATATACACTGCAAAGCAAATATCTTCTATCAAGAAAAATGTAAATAGAATAATGGACATGAGAGATTGCAAAGCAATTTATAGTGGTTTGGCCTATCCACTTAGCTTCCTTCACTGTCGCAACTCTAATTGCTCAATAACAAGGTTGGAATCCACTAATGCAATCCTTGAAACTTTTGAAAACGTTTACAATGAAGTTGACCCTCCATGATGGACTATAGTTCACTCTACAAGGACACTGATTTCACTCTATACTCAAAGCACTCTTTACAATAGTTAAATATTAAGTAGAAAAGAGAATTGAGAAATTTTCTTTATAATTCGATATATCATGGTGAAGAATACATCAGCCTATTTATATGCTATATGAAAGATTATTAAAAGTAACATATATCAATCAATATAAGCACAATCTTGAGAGAAACTAAATACCAATATAAATATTCTAATTATCACTAATATAGAAAACAATCTTAGAGAATTATCCTAATTATCTCTTACATCCTCTCTCAAACTTGAGGTGACATCAAAGAAGTCAATTGGAGTTTGAATTAACGTCGCTCAATGCCATGAAAACTTGTTTCTCTAACAACACCGTAGGGCATCGGGCTTGTTGAACCATGGTGGGGCAATGTGTGAGACAGTCTTTTAGATCTGGCTTGTCTGAGGGTGTCGAGTCTAGTGATGGTGTTGGCTTCTTGAAATGATGCATGAAATGTTGAGAATTGGGGGGGGAACAGCAAGCGGCCGATGTAGCCTCAATTTTAATAAATGGTTAGCGTAGTTAACCTAAGTTTCACTATAATCAAATAGTTAGAATTAAGCACACTCCAGATATGATTTAACTCTAATCTCAAGCTTCCTTGTATCTGGGTTTCTTTTCTTGCACTTAGATAAATACTTTCAATTTCTTAGGTGCTCAACTTTTGCATCGCCCTTCAATTAATTGGTTGTTAATTTACTAATTTACTTTTTTTAAAAAAGGTAGGGCCAATTAGACTTTCAATGAACCCTTTAAAAACATTTGGATGCTCTCTTGGTGGATTGATACCTTTAGGATAGTTAATGGTAATGAAGAGTGAATGGCCCCTCATATAACACACTTTCAACTTAGGTACCCAAAATTGAGACGACACTCTCATTTAATAGAAATATTAATGTACAGAAGTCTCCAAACTTAGAATTGTTGGTTGAGTAAGAATTGAGACGACACTCTCGCATCTCAATTGGTTTCTAACAGATCCCAAATGGCTAGTAGCAACTCCTAAAAAATACTTAGGGTGTTAAATAATAATAAAAAATGAGTCCTTGGAACTATCTTCTCAATAAACCATTTGGACCATCTTTCGAGCAATAATACCTCTAAACCATTCCAAAAGCCCCAAAAGCTTTGGGAGGGTCATGACAAGTGTTGCAACACTTGTGTGGATTTGGGCGAGCGCCGATACCCTCACTTGTGGTTAGCAAGGTTGATAATCAAGGGTTAGGAAAAAAAAGAAAAGGAAACAAGAAAAATAAAATAACATTAAGAAAAAAAATCTTTAAAAAATTATTCATGTTAATGTTAATCATGTCATGTAGGATGATTGATGGTGACTCGACTATCATGTTAGTGATTTCTAACCAAATTAGCCATAATGACTATATTAACAAATTGTCAAAGGTTTACGACTAAATTTGCATATTATCTAAAATTTTAAGATTAAATTGGTTCAATTTGAAGATTTAGGACTAAACTAACAAATTGTTAAAAGGTTTATGACTAATTAAATAAATTAAAATGTTTAGAATTGAATTGGCATAAGTATGATAGATTGAGAACTTTTTTGGTAATTTTCTAGGAAGTATTCTAATTATATCAAATTAATGAATCGAAGAGAAAAACGTAACTTCATTTAAAAAAAAAAAAAAAATCATACGAAAGAACTCAAACCACCGGAGAACTATTTATGGGAGAGGCCGTAGCTCTTTGGGCCTTCTTCTATTTTATTTGTGTCGATATTTTTTCAAATTTTAGTATATTTTGCAGTCGTGGTGGGCTTTGAGCTCGAGCAACCATAATGGTCACAAGCTTTGAAGTCGGATTTGGCCATGGTAGCACGGTTCATGCACAAATGGCCACGACCGTGTGCTTCTAGCTTGAGCGTCCTGATCGTTCACATCAGCATAAATTGATAAAAAAGAGAAGCGACATAATAGAAGGAAACGGGATCACCCTTGTTAAAAGCACATGGATGATTTTGCACCAGAAAAAAAAGTACATGAACGGTTTTAAATTTTGGGCAGGAGTAAAGAGAGAATAGTGTCATTTCACCCAAGATCCATACAGATCTTTTATAAACTTTTTCGTGCAGAACAATGCGCAGAGGATCAAATGGTTGGCGGACGAAATATGCACTGCAGAGCAAACATCATCTTTCAGCAAAAATGGAACAGAATAACGGATAGAAGAGTCTACATAGCAATTTATAGTACTTCGACCTATCCACTTAGCCTCCTCCATTATCCCATTTCTAATAGCTCAATAACGAGACTGAAATCCATTTCAAAGCTTTTACAGTGAAGTTGCCTGTCCACAATCCCAGCTTTTACGATCAGAATGATGAGATTTTTTATTTGAAAGAATAAGCACAAGAACTAAGACCAAGCTTTGAGATTGACATCTGAAGGGGGCGAAGGGTGGGGACAATGAGCGTGGGGCAAAATGTGCCTGAGTGTTGGTGATGTACAAATGTGGACATTACCTTTATTTGTCTCCAACCACACTTCTGACTGTTATGCAACGGACATAAAGTGACTAGCATTTAATTGTAGTTAGATTTGCACGTGGGTGATCTTGATATCTCTTAACCTATCGATATGCTTTCCAACATGTGTTGGGAAAGATTATTGCCCGATATCTAAATCTGCAAGTGAATGATGTTCATGCTTGTAATTCACCGGTCGTAGGCATGGCCAGAGAAAATTTCCTCTACTATTGAGGAGATATTTACTAAACTTAGTCTAACAGGACAGAAATCGCTTGTGATGAAACAGTGGAAGCTGCAAGAGGTCCCACCACGTTTCATATAGTTTCTAAAATGCCTCTGCTTCTCATAACACCCTTGGTTTGCCTAATAACCTTATTCAACGAGGATAACTTCAACTATGACGTGAGCATGAGATTGCACATCGCGTGCGGGACTCGACAAGAAGTGCAAAAAATTCCCATTTCCCTAACCATATAAGCATTCTCCGTGGTTATTATTGATGGTCTTCCCGTCATTATTTTCTTCATGAATACGAAGAACACACTCTCAACCACCAGTCATCCTCACAATAGTCTGTGTCGATTAAGAGCAGGGTAAGTGGCCGACTTTGTCCGAGCGCCCGGTGGACGACTAATGTAAGATGAATTGATCTTGCAAGGAATGGCGCTCATCAAGTATTGCCACGGACAGACCCAACTGAACCAAAACGAGTGAAAATAGAACTTCAAACACTCATGGTGCGGCCTCTGATCGGGAAGCCCGAAGATGCAGTTCATCCTCACGTCCAGCACTCCCCTCTTCACGAGCTTCCAGCACAATGGCCCGATGTGGTTGAAGTAGTTGTTCGATAGCGATAAGTTCTTTAGGTTCGGCATCGAGCACACAACCTCCGGGATCGCATCGTACAGGAAGTTCCCGGCGAAGTTGAGCTGCTCGATCTTGTCCAAGCAGCCAAGCGAGCATGGGAGCTGTCCTGTCAGATAGTTGCCCCCCGCGTCGAAGACAGTGGCCATTCTCAAGAACCCGATCTCGTAAGGAATGCAACCCATGAGCTGGTTGTTCAGGAAGAGCACTTCGATCAGGGTTGAGGAGGCGTTGGCGATGCTCCTCGGGATTAAGCCCGTGAACCTGTTGTTGGCCAGGGTGAGGTAGAGCACGCGGGTCGAGCCGAAGTCGATTGGGATCTTTTGCATGAATTTGTTGTTGTTGATGTAGAGCACGTCGAGGGCTTGCTTAAAGACCTGTGGCGGGACAGACCCAGTGAAGGAGTTGAAACGAATGTCCAAGAAAGACAGGTTGACGCCAAACACCGCGGCTGGGAATGCCCCGGAGAAGTTGTTGTTGCTCACGTCGAGCTCGTAAAAGTACGGGAGCTGTGCAATCTTCTGTGGGATGACGCCGGAGAAGTTGTTGGAGTTGGCATGGAAGATTGCGAGGTCCGGAAGCTGGTCGATGAAGCCCTCGAGGGTTGGCGCGCCGAGGTGGTAACCGTTGAAGTCGATGGCTGCGAGCGCGGTGGCTGTGAGATTGTCTGGCGGATTGTCGCAATAAAAGCCTGTGTAGTTGCAGATGCCGGGGCCGACCCAAGAGTTTGTGATGCCGAGAGGATCCGCGGTGACGGTGTTCTTGAATTGCTGGATTACGGGGTATACGGCGGCGAGTCTTTGGTCCAAGAACATCAAATCTTGGGATGGTGGTGGAGATAGGGGCATCACTTGGCAAATAATGAGACGATGATGACAAGCTTGGAGGACCAATATGGAGACGAAAATGATGAAAGAATTTGAGGGTTTGAGAAGGGAAACAGAGGAGCCACCCATTGGGAGGATGTTTTGAGTTTAGAGTCAACAGAATGTCTGGCAATTCAAGGACAGCATGCAAGGTTTAATATATATAGTGTGGATATGGTTTCTGTAAGTCAAATTAATTAATTCTCTCTCCTGTTATACAAAAAATAATTAAATTTTCTTGTTATGTTTACCCACTCGAGAAGAAAGTAAAGAGTATTGTAACCGGTGCATTACATATATATTAAGTAGTCATGAGATTCACCAAACACCGGTATACCATTTGCTGAGAGCAAAGAGCAGAAATTTGATACCTTACCTAATGAAATAGTCAAGAGAGAGCTCAATCTGACCTCATCAGCATATTCACTTGGATCTACATTTACTAAAACATTTAAACAATTAAGTTATCAATCGACTAGAATAAATTAACTTTTATATATCATACCAATTCTTTGATACTATAGTTTTCTAACACAATTCACACAATATAGACAATCTGTTTTTGACAATTTATCAATTCGTATGCATTGGAGCACTGGCAATGGAACTGCCAATTTAAAGTAATTTCGAATTCACAAATTTTTCTTTTGGAAATAAATAAATCTAATTTTATTGGCCGAATGTAGCTAATGAGGTCCAACGGGTTCTTGAGAGGATAAATAGAAGAAGAAGAATTATCTGTCTTCATATTAGAAGACCCAAAATTTTATGAAAACAGTGATTAAGGTTGTTACAAACATTATAAGAAGTTATAGTTGCGGTGTCATTTAGGTCCTGTTTATTAATCAACCAAATAGTATCTGATTCTTTTTTTTTGGAAATAAAAAAAAGAATAAAAATACTTTTGTAACTTTTTTATTTTCGAAAATAGATTTGGAACAGAATTAAAATTTTTTTAAAAAGTTGATTTTTTGTTTTTCGGGAACAACTACGGAATCAAGCCTATTTTTTTTTTCTCTTTTCTTTCTTCTTTTCCTTTTGTTCTTCTTCTTCCTTTAGCTGGTCACTAGCCGCAAGAATGGCTAATGATTGGCTAGACGAGGGATGGTGGCCTTGCCAGAGCATCGCCAGGCCCCAACAAGACACGAGTCAACCCTCAACCAATGAGACTCAACCTCATCGGGGCCAGTGATGCTTTGACAAGGTCACCAACCCTATTGTCTAGCCAATGCCGGTGACCAACTAAAGGAATAAATTCTAAACCACAAAAGAATTTGAAGTCCTACCTAACACATTTCTATTCCGCAAATAGAAATTTTGAATCATTACCAAACATTTTGGAAGGCTTAGAAACTCATATAGGGAATAGATTAAAAAACAAAATCATTTTTGAGTAAAAATTATTTTCGTAAACAGAATGATTATCATATGGATCTTTAGAGATGTTCTTGTCCTCAGAGTTCAAAGGTCCCGCTCTCAATCCATATATCTTCATTCTATTTCATAAATAAAAGAGCGGAAACAAGCAATTAACACTAGAGACTCATCTAAGCATTACCATGAACGTCACATTTCGGTTCTAAAATGTTCGATTTTAGCCGTAGTTACTCCCCGTCACCTGCATGGCGAGCCTATCACTATAGTCCAGCCACAACGCCAGAAGCCAGGATGTCTCTTGATACGAAATAAGCCGCAGCTAGGCATTGCAGTACGAGACAGATGGCTTCTTTTATCGCTAAATCCATCACGTGATCAGTCCACGTGTGTCCTCAGTGGTCATTGCGCACGCTTGCTTTCGATTTCGTCATTGACATTCAACACAGGCTTTGGCCGACAAATTAAAATGATGTTGTGGAGTGATCTTCTTTTGGTTTTCCTTAAGAATGATTTGTAATATTTTCTCTCTTTTCCACAGTAGGTGGAGTAAGGTCGAATTGGGCATAAAAGTGGGGTTCATGTCATCATTTCTTTACTCCGTACGCATGGAATTACGTTTGTCTCGACAAATATTCCATAAACTTAATAAATATACTAAATACCATCGAACTATCACATCTGACAGGACTCGCTATTTTCAGATTCAATTTAGAGTATACTACATGTATGATAAATTCTCTATTTATCTTCTTCTCATTTCCGAAATGGAAAAGGAAAGAACAAAGATCATTCATCAGAATTTTGTTTAGAAATCTTTTGATAGGCAAATGCTATATAGAATTAGATCGTTAGTTTATCATCTTCTTCTTCTTCTTTTTTCACATTTTTCGGCTACCTTAATCCTCTTTATACTTGCAATGAAAGCATAAGCAGTAAAGTTAGCACAGTCAAGTTATGCTCCATTTACTCAGAAAAGTTTTACAGATAGTACATTTTCAATGTACCTAACTTCTTTCTTTGGATGCCATTGCACTATCAAATTGAAAATGCATAACATTTCTAAGGCTTGAGAATGCTGGTTATTGTGACATTCTATTAAGGTGACTTGTTGATCATTTTATGTTTCAAAACCATCAGAATGTATCCGACATACTTTCTTAAGTTGAATCTCTTTGTTCTCGGAAAAGTGGGACATCTCAAAGAACACAGATATTGACAAAATGAAATAGTTCTGAGCATTTTCACCTATGTTGAGCAAACTGTATAGATATCTCCCAATTCAAAACGATTAAATTTCCCCCCATGTAAATACAGATAACAAAATAATTAATCCAAAACGCGTATGTAGCCTTTAGATTACCTAAACTTGAACAAAATCACATAACTGGTTTAGCCAGTTATTGCTTTTGAAACGATCAATACAGGCGAAGCTGTATGAAATCGAGAATCGGTCTCCCTCTCCCAGAGATAATGTCGATGGATAAATTGTAAGCGTTTGAACATTAGGAAAGCAAAGGAAATCATAGCCTATTTACATAGTATATTTTAACAAGCTCATCCATCGCACGTTTTGTTGCTGAAATCGAGATGCACTAAACCCAATATAATATGATCATATAACTATATTTGGGTGATCTAGTATTGTCTCTTATATTTAATAAACTTTATAATAACTTGTTTGCCACAAACTAAAATATCACGTGATTAACATTAGCCCATATTTATAAAAATTTCCAACACTCTTCCACTTGGGCAATAAAGAGGAGGCTACGATTCTGTCACCCTCAGCGGTGTGACCAAACATTGTAGACCAGTAATTTGTTTCTAACAAACCGGATGACTTTGTCATTCGGCTTAAAAAAAAAAAATTAAGATAAGTGAATCCAAATAAAGAAATAAAGTTTGACATTTATTTGGTAAATACAGTTATCATACATACATACATACATACATATATATATATATATATATATATGGGTTAATACCTTGAAAAACCCAAAACTGGTACATCTGTGATAAATTTACCAAAAACTATTTTTTTGACCACCAAAAACCTCAAATTGGTATACCTTTGACAAATTTACCCCAAACTGATATACTTGTGACAAATTTACCCTCTGTTAATTTTTGTTAAATTTTACTATTAAATTATTAAGTTAAATGACACGTAATAGTTCACCGGTACACCGATTTGGGATTTTACACTCCATTTGTCACAGTTTATAATATTTGTTATTTTTTTGCGGTATTAATCCAATTTAGCGGAGGGTACATTTGTCATAAATTTATCAGTTTGGGGTTTTTTTGCAGTCCAATAAATTAGTTTGGGGTAAATTTTATCAAAAATGTACCAATTTAGGGTTTTTTATGGTCAGTCGAGATAAATTTGTCACAAGCGTATCGGTTTGGGGTTTTTTTATGGTTAAAAAAATTGTTTGTGGTAAATTTGTCACAAGTGTACCAGTTTTGGGTTTTTGAGGGTATTACTAATATTATAATCTAGCCTAAATCATTCAAATAAGAAATTAAGCTTTGAAAGATAATTCAATGTAATTGATTTTATATAATTACTCATATCTTTAACATTAAATTAAACTCAAAATACAAATGCTAAAAGCAAAGAATTGGCAAAAGAATGGAAGATACAAATCGCTTCAGACGCACCCTTAATGTTTGAAAAAAAAAAAAAAAAACTCCTTATCACCCGTTTTTTTATCTATCAAATCGACTCACTTGGTGCTTGAGCGCATCTGTTAACTCGAACAGTGCAATATGATCTCTTTAGTTAGCCAGATCAGTTTTTGGTGAATTATGCCTGATGGACGCAAGGAAACGAGTGATTAAAAATCCTCCATCGTTCCCTCAAATTAAGGGCGTCTTTACCTTAGCAGAACTCTTTTGTAAAATTACTTGCGGGCTCTTAATTAAAATTCAAACATTATTTTAACGTCCTTCTCATAGGCATGTGTATTTTATCAATTATATCAAACACAAATTTGTAACTTATATAATTTAAACGTCCTTCAATATCAATGAACATCTCTCTTTCTTAAGAATTAAATAGAGGATTAATATGATTTGTCTCTAGTTATATGATACCGACTAATATTAATCAATGACAAAAAATGATACGATTTTGAATCTTTTGAATCAAATTCATTACCAAATTCAAAATATAACTTTCAAGAATACTATAAATATGACCATTTCTCATATAAATTCATTAATTACGAAAATAAGAAGGATTTACATTAGATGGGTACCTCAAGACAACATCTCAAAGAACAACTCTGGCCGACAATGTCACCAACATTGAATCATCACCATCATAACGTATCTCTCAATCCATGTCGAACAACCATTACCACAAATGCTAAGCAATTCTACCAACATCTGTTGATGCGGTAGTTTAGCTCAAATTAGCATTCCTTAACGTGATCTAACATAATGTTATCTTCAAACCTAGTCTTCAAACGTGAACTAAGAGGACCATGTTGGCAGTTGGCCCTCATACCCCTGTATGTACCATCCTCGAGACACCCTCTTGACAAGCCCGCCGCACCCAAGATGGATAACAATCTTGAGTCTTCACCAGAATCAATATGTGCACATTTAAAAGTGATATACCGGTAAATCATAATGATGATCATAGAACTGACAATTCACACAAAATAAAACCTCAAAAACTATTTTTTATCCTGTCCACTTATAGATGGCAATTGGAACTAGCTTGTAATTGCTTTCTTGGTCCATAGTTTTGCACTAACCGGAGTGTTTTCGCATTCAAAGGAAGCAATGATCCGATAGCCACTCGAAGAGGGAAAATAAGTGCTCCACCAGTGAGGGCAAATGAGTGAGCAATTTGTCCAACTGAGAGACCCACCTTCGAGTTGTGGACAGAACTATCATGGCTACTAGAAGGACATGTGCATCACCGGTGGAAGTAGGTATGGGCCACTACATAAGGCAAAACAAAAGGACAGTTATTGTTAGTCCACGCACTAGTAAGTGGCAATTGGCACCACAGGTGGATCGATGGCATAGCGGTGACCTGACTAACAAGAGTCGATTGAGTGATTAAGTGTCTAATTTTGATTCAGCAAATCCCTTGGTGAAATCAGAATCTTTCATTTAGGCTAATGTCTAGTACGCTATCACAACCCTGTCGAGGGCATTTTCTGCTAGGTATCTCTTGATGGTGTCTAACAGATTACTAGATGAGCGCCAAGTGGTCCCTTTGATTAGATGGGCACTTACACTTGACACGAGCTCTCCCAAATCTTACCGATCATAATGTTGATTTTACTCTCTTACCATATTTGATTATATTAAGGAGCTGTCACTAATCTCACAAGAGTCGATTAGAGACTAAGTAAAACAAGTGAGGTCATTTATGTTTGCGAATCTGATATTTGGGCATTAGGACTTAATTATGCTAAAGATTGATGTAATGCCCAAAATTGGTACCTCTTTTCTTTTATTGGAAGACGTTTCATGCGATCGTTCCACTTTTACCCCTTAAACATGCGAATCTATGTGGCCATGTGTAAGTGTGCTCATATATTCAAAATTAAGCAAGGCCGTAATCAAGCAAGATAAGCCACATAAACACAATTAAAGTCCGATAAAGAAAAACCCGAGCCGTATCGGGCAAAGAATATCACATCATCACATTATTAAGCCCGAGATACAACCTCCTATGAGATACACATAAATTAGACTTCCTAGACTAAGGAATGCAAATTCCCTAAATTAGATGATGTCTATGAGATATTTAACCAACTAAAATGAAACTACACTTGCACTAAGTGGAGCGCGGATGCAATTACTAACTAAATGCAATCCCAGTTTTTCATCTTTTTCATTTATCATTTTTTGTTTGTCTTTTTCATGTCTATTTATGATAAACATGACCTCAAGTCCAAACTATGTTAAACGAAAGCTGGTAAAGAGATAAATCTGCGATATGTCTTGGAAACAATGCGAATATGCAACAGGACGCCCCATGACTGCTCCAGTCCTTCGCCGAGAGACGAAATAAGACCGAGGACTCTCTGCCAAGGCTATTGCACTTAGAATGAAAAGGAAAGTGGAGAAAGAAAAGGGTAAGTTTAGATTACATGGTTGTTTGGTCAATTTGTTTTTTAAATTTTCAAGAATCCTCATAGTGATTGTGGAAAATTCTTAAAAATAAATAATTCGAATCAAATAATAGAATAAGAAAATTTTGTGGAAGAAGATATGTCGATTGTGAAAGAATCAGTAAATAATTAGTTTGTAGAAGGATAACAAGAGGAATTGTAATCTAGACTCCATTTATTTCACGAAAAATGAATAATATAGATTTTTTTTTTAATTCTATAAATGGATGAACGAAAAATATTTTCATCGTTTGCGAAAATATTTAGATATAAATTATTATTTCTAACAAAAAAATTATTATTAGTTATGAAATCATTTTTACCAAATCATTCATTTTTTACGAAGCAAAGAGACGCATTTTTTACGAAACAAAAATAACGTCTCTCTCTCTCTCTCTCTCTCTCTCTCTCTCTCTCTCTCTCTCTCTCTCTCTCTCTCTCTCTCTCTCTCATCGTTTACGAAAATATTTAGATATAAATTATTATTTCTACAAAAAAATTATTATTGGTTATGAAATCATTTTTATCATTCATTTTTTACGAAACAAAGAGACACATTTTTTACAAAACAAATAGAATCTCTCTCTCTCTCTCTCTCTCTCTCAAATCATGTTTTCATCCTATAATTGTGATTTCTTAGTTTTGATTATCTCATCTTATCTTATATAATTATAGTAATATGGTAGCTTTAGCATTTTGTATAAACTGGTGACAACTGGGAACCTAGCTAGGAGCCATTTGGTGCTGATTACGTTTAAATCAATGAAAACAAGTTTCTGTAAGTGTTTTGAACTTATTGTGCAGCCTTGGCATCAATATGGAAATGAATTGCTGCATTTAGATCAATCAGTTGAGACGGGGCCTACTCGATGAAATGTTTATTAAAAATTCAGTGCAAGTCAGCCTTGTTTTTTGTATAATGTGAAAGTATACCGGCTTAGATTAAATGATCTTAACTGAGTTTTCAAGTCATTTACGCATGAAATCCAGTGATTTCTCAATAGTTATATCTGTTTCTGAACTCTCGGGTTTATTGTTTTGTGTTTCATGTCCTCCAATGCCTATAAATGATGGTTGCTGGTGAGAGCTTGGCTGGAGTTGATGTTACACTTGATGATCGTTCGTAAAATGTTCATCTCTACGCGGTGGTCTTACTTTAAATCCTCAGTTCCCGTCCGCTTCGGTAAGTCATAGTAAAAGGGGTAACGCCCAACGAACAGCGATAGCTGAAAGTAATGGCCAATGGCAGGGCTATTGCTTAGGGGCGTCAAAACTGAATGGAAAATTTCATGCATTTTCAGGAAAAGCATGCTGAAGGCTTTTATTGGTATTGGGCTTAAGGCCCGTCCGCCCAAGTTGGGCCCAGAAAGCCCGGCCCACGGGAAGACGGCCCGTGGAAAGGGAGAGGTATAAAAGGGAGGAGAGAGAGAGAAAAACGACCGTTGGAAATATACGTACGTTTTTTTCTCTCAACGCTCTCTCCCTCTCTCCCGTTTTCTCCAAAAAGGCCAGTGAAGTGCTTGAAGGTTTTTTGCCTCCCCGGATCGAACAGGACCGGATTCTCTCCTTCAATTGGCGTCGGTGTTTAATCTGTGGCTAAAAGGTACGCTCGAAATCCGTGGTGTGCTTTAGGATCGGTGATGCGTGTTGGTTTTCTTGGGCTTCGCTTCCGCTTGATTTAGGGGTTCAATTTAGTGTTGAATCCGGTTTTTCGGGAATCAGACATTCCCAACATTGGTATCAGAGCCCTAGTTCACGTTTTCCCGATCAATTTGATGTGTTTTTGATTGATTTTTCGCGAAGAAATTCTCGGCCGTACGGATTGGGACAACAATCCCGACACCCGAGACTTCTTAGGCCTTTTTCATAAGTTTTCGAATGTCAAAAACAAATTCTGATTGCATAGGAAGAAGCGCGACGTCGAGACGAGTCCGGCGATGTGCCGACCGCCGCCGGGCGCCGCCGCACGCGCCCACACGCGCGGCCGGAAGGCGCTGCGCGTGGGCGCGACGCGCCCACACGCGCGGCCGGAAGGCGCTGCGCGTGGGCGCGACGCGCCCGGAAGCGTTCGGTCGCCAGGCGCGTGCGGCACACGCGCCGGTCGGCGAATCGGCGTGTGCTCGCCGCCGGCCAGCGAACTGGCACGCGCCGGTCCGCGGACCGACGCGTGCTGACGTCACCCAACGGTCAGTAACCGCTGGGGTGACGTCATCGATGACGTCAGCGATGACGTCGGTTGGCCGGGCGGCGACCCGACCCGCGAACCGACCCGACCCGACCCGCTGGCGTGGCACGCGCGTGGCACGTGCCGCTGACGTCTGCGTGACGTCAGCCCGCGCACGCGCGCGGCACGTGCGGCCGGTCCGCCCGAACGGTCCGACCGGTTCGTCCGGTCCGACCGGTCCGACCGGTCCGACCGGTCCGACGACCGTTGACCGTTGACGACCGTTGACCGTTGACGACCGTTGACCGTTGACCTCCGTTGACCGTTGACCGTTGACTTTGACCGTTGACCGTTGACCCAAAAAAAAAAAAAAAAAAGGGGGGGGAAAAGAATGTGTTTCTTTTTCAATTAAGTCTATGTGGATTATAATGTGATCCCTTATTTGTTCTGCATTTGTTGCAGGAACAATGCCTCCCCTGAGGTTGCGCACACCTGTTCGCGCAGTGACCGATGAACAAAAGGATAGGCTGTCTAAGTTGATAGCTGAGCTGACTAATCATCGATGGGAGAGAGGTGACTTAATTGATCATGTCCTTGAAGTCAACGGGAAAATTCAACAAGTCATATGGAATGGTCGTCCTATGTCACAGTCAGAGATGGTGCGATTTTTCATAAGCACTCTTCCACCTGAATGGCAAGATGTGTTGAATCGCATATGGGATGTCAACGGAGCTGCTTCCTATAAGAAAATTGTGATGGATTTTGTAAATGAATATTACTGTATTGTTTCAAGGGAAAAGATCAAGAAATTGAACAAAAGAGGATCTTTCCCAGTTCGTGTGCTGACTATGTGTTAGTTGTATTGGCTGATGTATGTTAAGTGTGCTTTGTGGACATATTATGTACTGTTTGACTACCTGATAGTTGTTGATGTAGCAACCAATGTATTGATTGTATTATAAGATGAAAGCATTGTTGTGTTATTTGATATCTATTATCTATTGCTTTCTGTAATTGCTGGTTGCTGTGGGTAATTAGCTGTGGGTAGTTTTAGAAGTTTGTGTAGCTTCTTAGAATTGATTTTGCATAGGACAATTATATTGATGATAGTTTTAAGTTAGGATTTTGGAGGATGATTGGAAACATAGTGACCTTTTGATTCTAGAACCTTACTTAAAATTATTCATTAATATGATGGGTCTATGCAAATAGGGATGCATAAATGATAGACATTAATAATTCGTGCATATTTGTCTGATTTGTTCAGATCAATGGCTTCAGCCACAAAGAGCATAGTTGCTGAGCTGAACAAAGGTGAAAAGCTCAATGGAGACAACTATGAAGTTTGGCAAATGAAAATCCAGTATGTGCTGGAAGAGCAAGAAGCACTAGAGGCTCTTGTCATGACCATGGTTGAACCTGAAGATGGAACCACTGAGCAGCACAAAAGGGACAAAGAAGCTTTTTCTGTGTGGAAAAGAAAGAACTCTCTAGCTCGCATCACGTTGTTGAGCAGCATGGAAAATGATGTCATGCGAGAGTTTCGGCGTTTTGACAATGCCAAGGAAATGTGGGAGGCATTGGAAGCTAGATTTGGCCACACTTCGGTGACTAGACTGAGGCAGCTCACTATCAGGTTTGACTCCTATAAGAAGCCTCATGGTCAGACCATGAAGCAACATCTTAGAAAGATGTCAAACATGATAACTGAGCTGAGAGACGCTGGCCATGTCCTCACAGATGAGCAGCAAGTGCAAGCGGTGATTCGTTCCTTGCCTCAGAGTTGGGAGCATATGAAGGTGCACCTGACTCACAATGAAAACATCAAAACCTTTGAGGATGCAATGCGTCATCTTGAGCTGGAAGAGGACCGCCTGTTGGCGGCTAAGCCGGAAGCTGAACTTTATCATGCTAGTTCTAGCTCAAATGGAGCTTCGAGCTCCAAGCGCAAGCGCCCTAGCTGGTTTGATAAGGGGAAAGGCAAGGAAGAAGCTGGTCCTTCAGGGAAGAAACCCAAGTTTAACCAACATAATAGAGGAAAGCGTCCTCACATGAAGAAGTTAGCAAGGGTGAAATGCTACAACTGTGACAAGAAGGGTCACTATGCTCGCGACTGTCGTGAGCCAAAGAAGGTATGCACCCCTTGTACTTTTCAGAACTTTGCTTATGTGTCGAGTTCTGTGTTTCTAACTGAATCTAATCCTTTGTGGACTGTGGATTCAGGAGCGACGGACCATGTAGCGAAGGATAGAGGATCCTTCGTGGAATTCCTACGAGTACCAACTGGAACTAAGTGGATCTATGTGGGAAACAACTCCAGAGCTGAAGTGAAAGGAATTGGCACATGCCAACTGAATATGCGTGGTGGACGCACCTTGTTTCTTCATGATGTATTGTATGCTCCGGAGATTCGTCGGAATTTAGTGTCTGTATTGATGTTGGTTAAATTAGGTTTTACTGTGAACTTCTGTAGTAGAGGTGTGAATTTGTTTTTGGAGACAAATTACTATGGTTGTGGCTATTTTCTGGATGGTTTTATTGTATTGGATATTGAGTATATTAATGCAAATGTTTGTTATTCCCTTATCACATCTTCTAATACTTATGATAATGATGTGAATGTGTGGCATGCTAGGCTTGGTCACATTGGCCAACAACGTATGAATAGACTAGCCAAAGAGGGCTTGTTGGGTAACATTGAAAAAGTCGATTTGCCCATATGTAAGCATTGCCTAGAAGGAAAAACAACACGGAAACCATTTGGAAAAGGGAAAAGAGCTGAATTTCCTTTGCATTTAATCCATACTGATGTCTGTGGTCCAATGAATGTGAGAGGAAGGCACGGGGCTGTTTATTTCATCACCTTTATTGATGATTATACTCGATTCGGATATGTCTATTTGATTTCTCATAAATCTGAAGCGATAAGTTGTTTCAAAAGGTTCATGAACCTGGTGGAAAATCAATTAGACAGGAAAATAAAAGCATTGAGATCCGATCGAGGTCGAGAATATTTATCTGATGAGTTCAGAAAATTATGTGATGAAAAAGGAATAGAAAGACAGTTATCTATTCCATATACTCCTCAACAAAATGGTGTTGCAGAGAGAAGAAACAGAACCCTACTGGAAATGGTTAGGTCTATGATGGCGCATGCTAACTTACCTATCACTTTTTGGAGTGATGCTTTGTTAACTGCTGCCTATATACTTAACCGTGTGCCTTCCAAATCAGTTACTTCCACTCCATATGAGTTATGGACAGGTAGAAAACCGGACTTAAGTTTTCTTAAGCCATGGGGTTGTGCTGCCTACACACATGAGTCCTCTCACAAATTTGGGAAATTAGGTCCCAGAGGAAAGAAGAGTATTTTCATAAGATACTCAGAACACTCAAAAGGGTATGTGTTCATTGGTGAGCAGGAAAGTGGGAGTGTAACTGAATATGAATCACGAGATGTCACATTCTTAGAGGATGAGTTTCCTAAGAAGGGCGAAATAGGGGAAGATCACTCCCTATTTGAGACTTTGGATCAAGATAATGATATTGGTGGAGTTCATCCAAGTGGGAGCGTAATAGGGAATGATGTACAAAGTGTACAATCTCCCGTAAGGCGAACAAGTCGCCAAAGTATTCCCCGTCGACGTTTTGACATTGAAGGGGAAACTTTTATGGTTGCTCCACAAGATGAGGATGAGCCAAGAAATATCAATGAGGCTCTGAAGTGCCCTAGTAAAGAAAAATGGATTCGTGCAATGGAAGAGGAAATGGAGTCAATGGAATCAAACCAAGTCTGGGAACTGGTTGATCTTCCAAAGGGACGCAGAGCTATTGGGAACAAATGGGTTCTTAAAATAAAGCGAAAGGCTGATGGCTCAATAGAAAGGCATAAGGCTCGCTTTGTGGCGAAGGGGTATAATCAACAGGAAGGAATTGATTATGAAGATACGTTTTCTCCTGTAGTGAGATTTACCTCGATTCGCATTATTCTGGCAATAGTAGCTAGTCTGGATCTTGAGTTACATCAAATGGATGTAAAGACTGCTTTCCTCAATGGAGAATTAGAGGAAGAAATATATATGGAACAACCTGATGGTTTCATAGTGAAAGGCCAAGAAGAAAAGGTATGTCGACTTTTGAGGTCGATATATGGTCTTAAGCAGTCATCAAGACAATGGTATATACGTTTTCATAATGCCATAGTGGCATATGATTTTACAATGATTGATGAGGATCATTGTGTATATATCAAAAGATCCAAGGATCAATTTGTGATCATATCATTATATGTTGATGATATACTGATTGCCGGAAGCAATATGGAGTTGGTTAATACTGTCAAGAGATGGTTGTCTTCTAACTTTGAGATGAAGGATATGGGTGAGGCTGCATACATTCTTGGAGTTAAGATTTCGAGAGATCGTTCGAAGAGATCGTTGTCTCTTTCGCAAGAAACCTATATAAATAAGGTTCTTGAACGATTTCGTATGCAAGACTGTAAACCCATAGACACTCCTATTGCAAAAGGTGAAGGATTGAGCCATAGACTGTGTCCAGGGACTCCACAAGAGAAGGAACAGATGAAACATGTTCCTTATGCTAGTGCTGTTGGAAGCTTGATGTACGCTATGATGTGTACAAGACCCGACATATGTTTTGCAGTTGGAATGGTGAGTAGATACCAATCCAACCCGGGTCCAGCACACTGGAAAGCCGTGAAAAGAATACTGAGGTATCTGAAGGGAACTGCTGATTTCAAGTTGAATTATCAAGGAAAAGATCTGCGACTTGAAGGCTACTCAGATGCTGATTGGGGAGGAGATTTAGATGAAAGAAAATCTACCTCAGGTTTTGCTTTCTTACTGAACAATGGCGCCATATCATGGAGCAGTAAGAAGCAAACGTGCATAGCCTTGTCTACGATGGAAGCTGAGTTCGTGGCGTTATCAGCAGCAGTACAAGAAGGAGTTTGGCTTAAGAGATTTTTGGATCATTTAGGTGTTATTGAGAAAGCTGCAAATCCATTGTTGGTTAATTGTGATAGCCAAGCAGCTATAGCGTACACCAAAGATCCAAAGTATCATGGCAAGACCAAACATATAGATACCAAGTATAACTTTGTAAAAGATATGGTTGCACGAAAGGATGTGAACTTGCAGTACATATCTACGCATAGAATGGTAGCAGATCCAATGACAAAGCCAATACCTAGAGATGTGTTTTGTGGTCATGTAAAATCTCTAGGATTGCGTAGAGTCTGATGTACTGGATTGTAATTTCCCTGAGTTATTCACATTTATGAAATTTCGTTTTTCATTGATTAATGCCTATGAATCTTTGTGTGATCTTTATGCATCCTAATGCTCAGTGCATTATTTTAAGTTGAGGAAGTATGTCGGACAGATAAGAGATTAGCCCACTCACACGGGTAATCGTCTCTATTTACTGTGTGATAAATAGAGATGAGACTGTATTTAAGCTTATTATCTAGGTGATAATCGAGAGCTCAGGCTTAAAATACACATGTCGCCTTAACTAAGTGTTAAGATGAGGACATAATACTTATGATGTCCGAAAGTAAAATACCCTACATATTTTACTTTATCTGTCTAAGATGCCAGATGTGAGTTCTGATGAATTTTGTGAATGAGTAGATAAGTGAACTCAAGTTAGACATTGGGTATGTCTGAACTATCATCTGTACGGTATTGAAAGGTGTAGACATACGCTCCATGGGAAAGGAGTTAATACCGTAATACGTATTTCATACTACGTGTGCATGAGACGACCAAAAAAAAAAGAGTGGCAAAAGTTTGATCTCAACTTTTATGTCGTGTGAGACTCTTGAGGAAATGAGTTCCTCAATTCTTAGTCCCCTCAGGACTCTTACTTATTCTCAAGATTTCTATTTAGTGTTTGCTATCTTAGGGTGTTGCCAATGGTCATGAGTTTGATTCGATCTAATGGGGCATTTCTAGAAAAGCAAGCTGGACTGAAATTGAGAGTTTGAAGGAAAGAGGAAGATCGATTTAGGAGAATCACATTGTAGTTTTGTATTCACTGGTCGACCAATTATGACTGTCTTTGTGATGATTATAATTGTGAATACAATATATATCATTGTTTAAAAAGAGATCAAAAGAGAGATATAAATGTGATTGATCGATCTAGGGTACTGCATACTAAATCTACTCGGAGTGTGACGCCCATTATGAGCTGCTATATATTCCTAACAGATGTATAGCAACGAGCTCTCAAAGTATGCTGGTCGCACGGATTATTCACCGGTATGAACGTTGAAGAGAGGTAAAGAGAATCCTGTTCGGCCCACCTTGTGCGAGTGGGAGATGAAGGCTTTTATTGGTATTGGGCTTAAGGCCCGTCCGCCCAAGTTGGGCCCAGAAAGCCCGGCCCACGGGAAGACGGCCCGTGGAAAGGGAGAGGTATAAAAGGGAGGAGAGAGAGAGAAAAACGACCGTTGGAAATATACGTACGTTTTTTTCTCTCAACGCTCTCTCCCTCTCTCCCGTTTTCTCCAAAAAGGCCAGTGAAGTGCTTGAAGGTTTTTTGCCTCCCCGGATCGAACAGGACCGGATTCTCTCCTTCAATTGGCGTCGGTGTTTAATCTGTGGCTAAAAGGTACGCTCGAAATCCGTGGTGTGCTTTAGGATCGGTGATGCGTGTTGGTTTTCTTGGGCTTCGCTTCCGCTTGATTTAGGGGTTCAATTTAGTGTCGAATCCGGTTTTTCGGGAATCAGACATTCCCAACACATGCCCTAACGGTTTGATTCGATTTGATTCAAATTTGCAAATCCAAATCGAACCAAACTGTTGATAATCCTAGAAATTGTGATGGACATAGGAGATTGATTGTCAAGTGCATACGTTTGAAATTTCGGTGTTCCTATGTGATAAGCTCTGACTGTTGGTGCGCTGGTGTGATGAGCTTTGATTTTTGATTTTGTGTATTTTCAGTTGGCACTGAAGAAGGCAACCGGAAGACGACAATGGCGAAAAGAAATTATTATTATTATTAGCAAATCGAAAATGAAGAAAAGAAAAAATAAGATGGGTTTTAACTAGGTTTAGGCTTTGTTTATTTAATGAAAAATAAATGATTTAGAAAAATTTTTCCAAATTGCGATCGCTTATATGTCTTACAAAAGTGAATGAACAAAATTTTTTTCTTCTTTCACAAAAATGTTGGAACATAAATTGTTGTCGAAAAGAAAAAATAATTTTCATTGGTAAATTATTTCAAATAATATAATGGATTATTTAAAAAAATATTTTTCATATTATTTATTTTCCATAAAACAAACAATGCATTAATGAACTTTGGGCTTGCATAGGTTTTAAGAGCTTTGGTTTTAGAAAATTTGGGTTTGCTTGATCTCGGTGAATATGGAGTTTGGGCTAATTCGATTTTGACTTTGGACCAAAAACAAAAATCGATTTTGACAGATCCGGCTTCAATTAGTTTTGTTTTGAAAGGGCTTGAGAATGGAGCCCATTTATGTCCATAGCCCAAGCCCCCAAAGTCCAATTTCCGTCTGCATGCGAACCGGGCCCAAAGACCTAGTTCGAGTCCCTATTTTGAGAAAATAATAAAAATTCGAAAATTTGTTTGGAAAATGATTAGAAAAAACAGGCCTTGATTATGTCGTTAGATTTTAGCGTTTGATTTGGTTTAGTTTCATTTAGTTAATAAATCCTTTAGTTAAGTTTAGGATTAGGTGGATTAGTCTTTTGGAAAAGAAATTGGATTTAATTTGCAAGTAACTCATGGGGATTGCTATCCCAAGGCTTAATAACAAGTTCATGTTATAATTTTTGTCTGGCTTGTATTCGGTTACTCTACTACACTTTATGTTTTACCCCTTTTTCTAAATTCTATCTTTGACAAATTCATTGCGATTCTTTTATATTGCCTTTCGGTGTTACTTATTTAGTAGAATGGTTAGGTTCATTTCAAGATCATAATAAACACAAAAACATTGTGTGAAACACTTAATGAAAGAGAACTTTAGGATGTATAATTGCACAAAGATCGCATCAGACACCTAATTAAAAATCAATCAAGTTTAAGGTAATGAAAGGGCGCTAGTTAAATAATTAGTGTAATCAAGGCTCCAAACTTAGATATTTAATTGCATCAAAAGTGAGATATTCTCCCATATCTTACGTGGCTCCTAATTGATCCTAATAGGCTAGTGACCACTTCTTCGGGTGGAATTCTTATAGGCTAAAAAGAACTAAAATGAAAATCCAGTTGTGATATCCCAAAATTTGACCCATTTCAAAATATATGAGATAGTTATTTTGTCAATTGCGTTGATGGTTAATTTACTATAAACTAATCACTCATGAGTTAACTAATCTATTGTGTAAGACCCTAAAGGATTAAAACACGAAATACTAGAGAATTCAATCAGGGATCAACCGCTTGACTATACGGATCAAAGAGGATCAATTCTATGCTGTTATAAGCCCATTTAGTGAACGAATATAAATCAATTCAACAAAAGTGCATAGTCGATTCACGAGTGATTTTGCATGATTATGATACTCGTATCGAATGACAATAAACCAACTCCATATTGATCTTGTACTCAGGTTATATAATTCAACCCTCGTGATTACATGACAATCGAAAGTTATTCACAATTTAAAGAAGCACAAATGTGGATCGAAAATTATTGACCACGGATCAACCATGCAAAAACTCCTAAAAGTCACTCGATAGTTTAGGTCATACTAAAGTTGCATTTGATCGATTTTAACGATGAAATTTAATTTAATTTTGGGTATCAAACTCTCAAGGATTTAAGACTAATCCTATTGGATGTCACTTCATTTATGTGCAATTTATCAGCAAGTTTAGAATTTTCGGAAAATGGTTAATCGATCTAGAATTAGATGTCAAAAAGAGAAGCTAGGCCAAGCGAGGGCCGTTGGGCCTCACGCCCCTGTGGATTGGCCAAGGAGCAGCCCAAGTGGGCCAAGCCAAGCCCTCTAGGCCCATTTTAAGCCCATTTACTCAAGCAAGCTCAATGGCAAAGTTGTAGATTTTGGCCAGAAAGCTTGGCTTTTAAGGAATTGAAAACAAAAAGAACAAGAGGGGACAAAAGACTTGTTTAAGAGGGTTTTAGAGATGGTGTGACGAAATAATGAGAATTTGGGGAAAATATCTTGTTCTCTCTCTCTCCACTTCTTCTTCTTCCTCCCCCTAGATGGCCGAATCCTCTCTCTCTCCTTCCTCTCTCATTTTGCTTATTCTTCTTCTTCTTCTTCTTCTTCTTCTTTCTCATTTCTCTTCAAAGCGGCCCACCCTTACCACCATTTCTACCACCGCCTTCACCACTCGTCCGTCAAGCCATCATGCCCCCGTGTTTCGCCATTTCCACCTCACCAAACTGCCACCACCATCTCTACTGAAATCCACCACCCCTCAAGCCCTTACTGTGCACCCTCAAGCTTGTTGAGCCATCACTGCTCGTGCCGCTGTCGCCCAAGCCACTGTCTCTGTTGTCCACACTACGGCTGTTGTCACATCGAGCTGCCACCGTCCCTTAAGCCGTCCACTGAGCACCCTCACCATTGGTGGCCGTGAGCCTCAATTAGCTTTGTCGCCATCATTCGAGTCTCCATTCAAGCCAGGAACACTGTATTCTCGATGCCGTTGCGCCACCGTCACCATGAGTTTGTCACCACTGGAAAACCATGAGTTAACTCCTAATTCTTAATTAGGGAGTTAATTTCATTCAATGATAGATTTAGTTTAGGGATAATGGTGGTTAGTGATGAATAATTATGGTTTAGCCTTAATTAAGGACATTTTAAATTAAATTTAAATGCAATTAGTTTAATTGTAGTTAATTTAATTAATTTTGGTTGGATTAATTAATCGCAATTAGTTTAATTAATCGTGATTAATGCAAATTAATGATGGATTAGTCATTAAGTAAAATTTTATGCTCGATTTTCTAGATGGATTCATGCATATTGTTTGAGCTTGTTATGTCAGGGCAATGAGATTTTAAAGTGACAGTTTGCAAAGTTTAGTGGGTTGATTTTTAGTATGTGACCATGTGCGAATATTTTACCGGAATTTTAAATATGAAAATTTGCCAAAGTTTGTTAATTGAACACAAACTCTTTTGCCACAGGGTAATTAATGGTAAATAAAGTTTGCTTGAGTGTTGGCATACTTGAGTGGTCACTTAATCAAACTCGTCACCTAATGAAAGTTTGGAGGCGATGCCTGATGTTTATTGGATGCCCGACAGAGGTCTGGATGTTGAGTCACAGTTGAGCTTAGACCAATACTCTTTAAGGAATGCCATTTAGGTGGAGGCTCTAAACGATGCCGTGCTCAATGGGCCACTACAATACCTGGTTATACCAAAAGAGCGCCGACTCGTGTGTTGATTGTGGCACGAAAGATCGTAATAATTGGAACACATGTGTTGGCAATGCGCCTGGATATTATGGAATGTGTTTTGATTATTGATTATGCCTGTTGCATTGATATTGCCATATGTAATGTACTAATGTGTAGGGGTGTGCCAAGGTGAGATAAGTTTGTATATCATGTGTGTTTAAGTTACCTCCGACGCGAATTAGTGTCCTAGTTGAGATTTAGGTTGTTAACTTGCTGAATATTTTTAGGCCCTTAGTATGAAGCGTCATTCTATACATTTTGGGGTCCCCATGGATGAGGACTCGGTTATGACCGCATTTCCTGTTCCGACGACCAATTGCATGCATGAACTAGTGGTCACAACTATATGAGTAGAGGAGGGGTTGGCTGCCTAGGTGTCTCATAAGTTCAAGGCATGGTTCGTTAGGGAGAATGGTGTTCCTATCGGTCCGATTTAGGGTTTTGATGGACCAACTATCGGGAGAGTGGGTATGTAGGAGTGAGACCCCATGGCATCTCTGATGGTGTTGTGGAGAATCTTGAGTCTGATCCGGACGGGGAGGAGTACCCTTCCTACTATGAACCTGAGGAGTTCATCCTCGACTTCGGTCCTAACTATGACCCCCAACATTAGCGCTGACCACCACCCTAGAGGAGTTTAAGTTAACCCTGACCTCTCTTACCCTTTTTTGCTTGATGGTCCTATTGGGTTATCCTTTGGTTTAGATATGTAAATATTAAACTTCCCTAGGTTAACAGTTGATAAATCAAAGTTGTGCTTTTGGAATTGTCTGATGTGTTTTCACTATCCTTGTCTTTGTTGTTTAACTGGATGTTGTTTATATTAAATACTTCCGTTTGCGTTTAATAGAAAGATAAAAAGAATTGATCGGCAACATGTCCCGGGATGTCGTAGCTATTCGACCATTGAGGGATGTTTGCGTGCTCAGTATTCAGGTGTGACAAGCGCCGTGTAAGATAAAGGTTTGGAATAACACGAGTCGATTGAGGATCGTTGGTCCCGAACTCGGAATTATATCCAAACTCTCCTTCCCCAAACCCGTTGGGATGGTCGCAACAATAGCGACATAGGAAAATCACAAAAGGAATCTAACACATCTTATATTGATATAAAAATAGTTATATAGTTTCTAACTTTCGAAAACAAATAATGGGGACTTGATCCAATATGAGTGAGAGATACCAATTTTAGACAAAACAATAATATGGGAAAACTAAAAAAGATAGTATTTAAACTTCAACGTGGATTTTATAGTAAAAATTAAACTTATACTTGGGTGCATTTGTTTGAGTGATTTTTTTTTTCGCAAATTAGTATTTTAAACTTTCACTCGTTTTATTTGATGAATGATCAATCAATGGAAAATCATTTAACATCAAATAATATATGCATGCTTAAATTAAGAAAATGAATTCCCTAATCTAAAATGAATTCCCTAATTTAAAAAGGGGAAAATATTTTCTTTAGGGAATTCCTTTTCTTGAAAAGAACTTCTCAAAAAACATTTTCCTTTCTCATGAAATATCCCTTGAAATTAACATACTGCAAAATACTTCTTAATGGAAAAAGATAGTTTACCCAAAAATTGTTCCCGAGAAAAATGATGGTTCTAATTTATTTGGTAGTATATTTAAAAGTGAGGGAATTTTTATTTTTATTTTTAAATTTTACTTGTACAAATTAATCTCTCTAATATAATTATATTTTCTTCATTATATAATACTAAAATGATATCGAAATCCTTGTTTAAGATATTGATAATGATACATAGTATAAATTTTAAAATTCTTTATCATCAAATGAAACAACCTAAAAAATGGATACCAAAAGGAATAGAAAATACAAATATTTAACAAACTTAATCTTTCAATGGTCACTTTAAGTGAGAATAGTTCTCAATTCCGTGTGAGCGTACGTGTGGGAAAGAAGAAAGTTTGGAAAATCATTTCATGAGAAATCATTTTCACAAAGACAAACACAGTAGAATATTTGAACTTTCATAAATGCATTGATATTCTAATTCGATACTGACCAGTTCCCGTACTTGCATGAAGTCTTTAAACATTTTATTCATGTAAGTAATCATATCAATATGGAAATTATTAAGAGGAAAAACGATAATCAGAACAAGACGTTTAGGCGGGGTATCCTTCTCTTTTACGTAGCCACCCATCACGTAGAAAGGAACTTCTAAGATCTCATGAGTTGACCGAACCAAATTGAAGTCTTTGTTGGATGGAAAATAGATAATTATTTTTTATTACCACCACTACTTGATCTTTAACCAAGAGACGAAGAAAGGTAGAAAAAATTGTGCAATCAATTGTAAACTTGTTGTACAGATATTAATTCAGTTATAAAATTTTCAATTTTATTAATTTTTTTGTCAAAATTTTTTTCACTCATTACCAAAATGATATATGATAAGAAATGCCGAAAAGTTACAATAACAAAGCAAGCCCATAGAGTTCCAAAACAATATGAAAATAAAAAAATCAAGGCACATAATCATAACGTGGTTGGCAGAGATAATCACAGGCTCATCCTTCGATGACAGATTTGCAACTGCATCGAAGTGAAAGGATCGATAGCCAATTATTAAATCACATAGCATCATCAGTGATAAGCTCACGTCGAGATTTCCATCTATAGTTACGACTTTGCCTTTGGATGATGATTGTGCCAAATTGAGTCCTAAATCCTTGCGTAAAATTCTAATGTAGTCTTTTTGGCTAATCTTTGTCGGTAATCCTGATATGACAATGTGCCGCGTAAGATGGCAGATGATGATTAAACCCCCACATCAATGATTTCTAATAAAAATTGATTGAAAGAACTACACTGGAATTTTACACAAAGAATTGAGGCTAAATTGGCAAAATTTAAAAAGTTTAGGATGGAATTTGCATCTATATAATAAATTTACAACCGAATGGGTAATTTTCTAGGAAAGGTATGTCACACTTTCCCCAAAAAAAGGATAACTACGCAAAAACACTCCCGAGTTTTGGCATCTTTGCATATGATGAGATTCAACCCCATGCCTCCGGAAGAAACGGAGGCAACTCTACCAACTCAACTATGGACCCATACGTGTGATGTCGTACGATTTAGTTTACATATTAGTTATTTTTCAAGCCGCCCAATTTTTTCGGTTCAACTGCCTGAGCCGTGTATCGTTCACCTCACCCATACAGAATACCATACATGTTTTACAACATTATGTAGAATGAAATATTCCAATTGCCTCGTCACAATTTCTGTTACATCAGGCTGTATCTTTCGAGTGGAAAGACTATCGTGTCATCCTCCTTTTCTGGAAGGATTCAGGGTGTGACAGTTTCGACGTCATAATCCCAACAAGAACATAAGTCGCTGATCATCCCTAAATGATCCCTGCACAAAGTACTTCTTTAAAGAGATAACCCCATGCCAATGTCCCCATGTCGCAAAAATCCTTTCCTTAGACTGGAGCTTCAGACCGTTTCCACTTGATACCTTATTTTTCACCTCCCTCATATGAATTTATGTCTAATAATTTCCTATCTAAATATATTTTACTTTACATGAGCTTCCGGCCGTTTCCACGGGCACCTAACATCAATGACATGTGAACCGTGTTCCAAATGTCAACTTAGATAACTATGTTCCAACTAGTCGAATTTGTCAAACATATTTAAGAGTTCAATATCTTTCACCTTTCTGTACATTAAATCCCTCCATACATAAACTTCGTCTTCAAACCCGGGAAATTGTCCCTAATTTTTGGCCAAACGAAATATCTTGAGTTGATTGATCATCAATAATTTCGTAACCAAGCAACAAAGAAATTTCAGAAACAGAAACTGAACTATTATTATTATTATTATTATTATTATTATTATTATTATTATTATTATTATTATTGTTATTATTATTATTATTATTGTTATTATTATTATTATTATTATTATTATTATTATTATTATTTCATCACGTCTAAGCTTCTTAAAACTCGACTGAGCATTGGCAGAATAAAAATTTCAGGACTTGACTAAGGCGAGATTTTGTGGGATCACTTCTAATTACTTTAAAAGCTCAAGTTGGAAGACGAAGACGTGTTTTGATATTTAAATATTCTAACAACTAAAGTGTCAAAAGTCAATAAACTCTCCGATGGGATTGATAAAACATTTATTATCAAGTTCCCTCGATGGAAAAATTTGAAATTCATCTAATTTGAAAAAGATTATTTATATGATGCAATTGAAAGATTAGGTTTAGTTATCTTAAAAGAAACATTAGGCTTAGCTGGAAACAACAACGATTTTCTGGTCATTCAAAGTAAACATGTATGTATTTTCCCACCCACGAGGTACAACATACATATCATATAACCATGGTAGACCAAGACTAATATAAAGTAATATTTATCGATATAATGTCGCACCAAGCAAATTCGAAATAATTAGCACACTTGATGGGTACTTGACACCTTCCGGAAATAAGTCAAGAACAACCATCACTAAAAGAAATCTCATGTTGACTCGGATGCGATTCAAGATCGAGTATAAAATTGGTAATAAGATTGGAACAACGTCCTCCCTGAATGAATATTTTACACACCCTATGATAATCAACTACTCCAAACTACACCCAATTTGCGATAGGAGACTTTTCAAACATCACTCAGGTGATTATTTCAATAATAATTAAAATAATTTAAAGACGAGTTTATATAACCTTATTCTTAATTCAAGCCACACCTATGAACTTTTCACTGGGTAAGATAATTTCATAATAATGTCCTTTTTCACATATTCGTACATTCAACAAGGTACTCTCATCTCGTTACACTCATTTTATGCACATATGGTTGGTTAATTAACTGCTCAACATTCTGCCCCGTGAGTATCAAGGGATGTTGGTTCATATAATTTGTCCGCTTATTTTCTTTTGGGTCGTGTTTTCCTATAACTCTAACTGGAGGAAACTCCCTCAAAGCATACCTCTACTTGTCGGTTATATGTAGGAACATCACCTACATTTTATTAGGACCAAGTTAGCACGAGAGTTACTAGTGACCTACTAATCAAAGGTATGGTCGGACTCTTCATACTTATGACCGGTTCTGGTGCTCAACAACTGTGGTTTATCAACAAAAATAAAGTCAAGTGGAGGAAGGCGACTAATTCCCAATGGTAGTTCGTTCCTTCAGTTGCTCATTACAACTACATATAACATAACCAAATAGACTGGAAAAAGTGATTACTTTTGAGAAGGATGACGTGTATGGCTTTCTAATCTTATGCCCGATTGCCGGTCGAAAAGTCTTACAAGAGGCAGAATGAGAGAGCATTCTTGGCAGCAATTTGGAAAAGCAAATACATTTTACGTCCTTTTGGTATCGGATTGATGGAGGGCTCATTTTCTTGTGTGTTCAAGAGGGCTCTCCTCTTTCTCTCTCTCCACGTCCTCATGACTTTCTTCATGCACAAAGGTTATAATTATGGAGTAGAAGGGAAGATTACAAACCACACTCTGTCAATTAGCTCTCTATTGCCTTCTCCTTCTTGCTTACCTTCCTCTGCCAAAGGTGGGTCTCTCTGTCTCTCTGTCTCTCTCTCCCAATATGTAAAATGAAGAATCGCCATGGGTAATAGTCTTTTAACAAGTATTTGTTGGATGGAAAGTTATAACAAACTTTTCATTTTTTGATAAATGCATCATTAACTTACTATTTCGCATAATTTCTTACTCTCACATGACATGCTTTTAGCTAGCAACCGAAAGTCGACGTTGAAACTAGTTCACAAGCATGGCCTATGCTCTCCCTTTGATCGAGACCACAATCCTCTAAATCTCTCTGAAATCGTGCTCCGAGATCAATCAAGGGTCAAGTGGATTCAGTCCCAATCCTCTAACAGCAGCAGTGGCCAGAAAGCTACAGCAGCTGCCAGTCTTCCGGTGAAGTCCGACATCACCGTTGGCGATTACATAGTGACAATCGGCCTCGGCACGCCCAAAAAGGACCTAACTCTCCTTTTCGACACCGGCAGCTCAGTCACGTGGACCCAGTGCAAGCCGTGAGTGGGATCTTGCTACACTCAGTCTGACCCGATCTTTAACCCTTCTCAATCATCGTCCTATGCTAATATCTCATGCGCCTCAACATTTTGCTCCCTCGGTAATAATCAATCACGATTGAGATACTCAGTACTTATGACTCCTAACTGGAATGTTCCTCAAGCATATATCAAGAATCTTGCTTTCTAAAAGTTAAAAACCATCGCTAGAATAACTATTACTAATGAAAGCAACGTATTGTGCTTTTGGATCTTTAGCTGGTTCGGGATGCTTCGGATCAACATGTAAATATTCCATCACATATGCTGACAATTCATCTTCAGTCGGCTTCTTTGCAACTGAAAAGTTGACAATATCATCGACGGAGGTTATCGACAATTTCGAATTTGGCTGTGGTGAGAACAACTCAGGCATCTTCGGCACGGCAGCAGGGTTGATCGGACTCTCGGACAACAACATCTCCTTCGTGGAACAAACTGCGGCCAAATATGGCAAGTATTTCTCCTACTGCTTGCCCTCTTCCACTAGCTCTACTGGATACTTGACTTTCGGCAAGGAAGGCAGGGCGCCAAGCTCAGTTAGCTTCACGCCGTTATCAAAGGTCCAACAAGACTCGGAATTCTACGGAATAAGTATTGTAGGAATCAGCGTAAACGGGATTCCTCTATCGATACCATCGACGGTATTTTCAAGCGCAGGCGCCATCATCGACTCGGGAACTACCATTACCCAATTGCCTCCAACAGTTTACAGTGCCTTGAGAACCGTATTCAGGAAAGCAATGTCGAATTACACGACAGCTCCGGCGGATTCCACGGTCGATACTTGCTATGACTTTAGCAAAGAGCGCACGGTCACGGTCCCATCAATAACTTTCCTTTTCGCTGGAGGAGTCAACATTGATTTGGACCGTAGCGGGATATTGCTCATGGTGACGGCCTCGCAAGTTTGCCTAGCATTTACAGCGAATGATGCTGATAATGATCTGATCATTTATGGTAATGTGCAGCAGAGAACGTTTGAAGTTGTGTATGATGTTGCTGGAAGAAAGCTAGGCTTTGCTCCAAATAGCTGTTCTTAAATTGGTCAGATTTTTCCAATCCGATTGGAAGGATCTTCTTATTTATATATAGTTAAAAAAAATGGTCAGATATATATATATAGTTAAACTTACATATTGGAGATCTCTATAATTTACAACTTAATGTCGACTGCGTGGCTCTTGCCTCCATCGCGTCTCGCCCAACCGTCCGTCGTGGCTTGTGAGCCATCACCATCGGAATAGATATAAAAACAGTTCCGTCCAATTGGTTGGGTGCCAGCTTTCAACGAGGGGATTTCAATCCCACAGAATGATTTGGCTTCCAATTATTCTAATGTGCTAAGCTAATCTGTTTAGTCCCTTTATTCTTTTACGGTCTGTATTTTCTTGTAAGCAATTGGAATGACAATAATGGTAGGAAAGGAAATAATGGTGGACATAGTCGTTGGTTAAAGGAAGTAATCTGTCCACCGAAAACAGTGTTAATGAGCATCTCGAAGATACTAATTGAATATGTTTAAGTAAGATAATATCTTAATCAATATACGAACAATCAAAAGGAGATATAAGTGCAATACATGTGCAATAGGATAGTCAATCCATTATAGTTCCCCATAAATGTGCCAAAAGCCAGAAAATGTTTTTCCAAATAAATTTTTTTGGTAAATAAGCAGAGTCAAAGTGCATTTGTTTCATCGAAAGTGATTTTTATGAAATGAACTTTTTAAACTTTCATGTGTTTGGCTTGTTGAAAGTGGATAATTAACGGAAAACACTTTATGATTATGGAAAATACTTAAATTTAAAATTGAGGAAAATGATTTTCTCAGGACTTAGGGTTGTAGTGATTTTGTTCATTCGATCCGTTCAAAAGGCCAAGTCATCAATTCAATTAATCTCTGCAGCCACCCATCACGTAGAAAGAAACTTTTAAGATTTCAGGAGTTCCGAACCAAACCGAAGTCTTTGTTGACTTGAAAGTAGAAATTATGTCTTTTACCACCACTACTTTGTAGATGTGGATATTCTGGCTGACATTTTGGGTGTAGAACAGAGTGGTTTTCTATCCATAAATATATCAATGAATCAAGCTACTAAATTTCTAGTGAAAAACAGATTTCTGAGTGAGAGTATTATTTACTCTTATATACCAGTTTCAAACATTCTGCTGCATAAGATAGTGATCAATTGCATCAGACCCGGGGTTGCCTCCAAGACTGATGTTTTGAAATTTGAAGCAAAGATAATGTGAGCAATTTGCAATGGAGTTCCTTTTTCTCTCCCAAATACTATCTTTCTACACATGTACAAAACAATAATGAAGGAAAAAGGGCAACTGCCCTACTCTGCCTTGATAATGCAATTATTTAGATACTTTCAGATTCAACTACCTTCTCAACTTCGATCAAGGACTCTTGCTCCTATGGAAATAGGAATGAAGATGATTTCCAAAATGAGGATGAAAGATTTGTCTAAGGCCCTGGATCTTTTGAAGAAGGACTCATCTAGCATAATCAAAGAATGATCTATTGCTATAAAGAAGTGCAAGGGAAAGGATGTTGTCCAGAAGACATCAAAGAAAAAGAAATCTATCCTTCTGCAGGATGAAGAGGAGGAAGATGAAGATCTGGTACTCTCTGCCATCGCTTTGCGCAATCTTCAAGGTTCTACTGATTATGAAGAGACAGAAGAAGAAGAAGAAGAAGAAGAAGAAGAAGAAGAAGAATGTGAAAAGGAAGAAGAAGAAGAGAGTGATGCTGAAAAATCGGAAAAAAAAGGAGAATGAGGATGAAGACTTCGAAGGAGACGCTGGTACAATACCAGAATTGGAGGAAACTAAGGAAAACAGGGAATTTGCTACACTTGAAGAAGAGGAGACTGAACCAGAGAAGAGATCTCGTGCTGGAAAGGAGAAGGTGCAAGAAGGAGAAGTTTCATTTCAACCTGAAGGCATCAAAACAGGGGGAGAACATGAGAAAACTCCATTAGTTGCACCTACTACTAGTGATGGTATTAGTAGATCTCCTGCAGATGCTGAAGATGTATTTGCATCTCATTTCCCTAAAGATGAAATTGAAGAGGAAACTCAAAGTCAGGGTAAACAACAATCTGCACACGTTCGAGTTGACATTCCTTCACTTCTAAATGCTCCATAGATTCACTTTGCTAAAGCTAGTGCACAAACTGGACCTGAAGCAAACTATCTAAGGATAGTAGAACTCCTCTTGGAGATAAAGGCATAGCAATATGCCATGGAATTTGAGATTCAAAAGTTACATACTGCTTTAGGATCTACCTCAGAATTTCTAACAGATAAGGTATAATCTCTTGACACTCAGGTTCAGACGTTGAATCAACAAGCTTCGCAGACTGTAGCCAAAGTGGAGAATGTATATCATCAGTGCCTACATAAGCTTGAGGAGACCGTGCAGTCACTAGAGGATTTCCAACTTGTTCGCGTTCCAAAACAGCCTTAATCATCTTTTTATTCACTCTTTTTATTCTTGACTGCCTCTTTCTTTTTGCTGATGACAAAAAGGGAGAGAGTGAGTACAGATTTAAAGTTCTTATTGTTTATTTGAACTTGGTTGTGTTGGTTTGAACTTTATGGTTAACTTTTATGGTTGTGGTGGATTGAACTTTTGTAGTGCTTGAATGTAGTGCTTGAACTTTAATTGTTTGTTAAGACAAATGCGTTTTGTGGATGTAGATTCTATGTCATTCAATTCTATAATAATCTATTCTTATTATAAACTATCAGGTGCTACTAAAGTGTTGTTTTCCAGGATATAATATTTAAATTTGTATGAAAGTTTTGTCACCATAAAAAATGTGGAGATTGTTGAGAAAACTCCTATTAGATTTTGAAGTTGACAAAACTTCTCTTTTTATTCTTATTTTCATTCTGAGGAATACTAGACTTCTGTTGATTTCTATCAAAGTCTATCTTATATCATAAGTCTGCCCCACTTTGACAAAGACCCAGACTAAACTCAAGTAAAGAACGAAGAAATAATTAGACTCAGGATTATTATTTTTCCTTCACTAATTCAGTACGAACAAGATATATTTGGCTTTCTGGTTGGAAATCTTACTTACCTTTTTGGATATTATTGATGAAATCAATCACGGAACAGTAAAATCAATTTGGAAGACAAGTTTATTTGAAAAGAATCTACTTATGAAAATCAAGATCCCAATTATATGGGCGATCAGGATCATCGGACTTTCATCTCAATCTTCAAACGACTCAAGATCTCCTTTATTGAATCTGTCCAACGAGTTAATTGGAAGAATTCATTTGGAAAGTGCCAACGATTGTAAAGGCATGGAGGATTATTTAAAGAGGTTTTTCAAGTTATTCGATAGAGCATGAAAGCTAGAATTCCAAAGTCTGAAGCTTCTCAAATCACTTGTTCTTCATCAAGAGTGCTCATACGTGTATTCGAAAGAGAGAAAAACATAAATGAGTGACTTAGTGAGAGGAAAGAAAACTCTTCACTGAGTAGTCAGTCTCATATTACTGTAATTCTCTTTCGATTCATAGTGAAGTCCAGCCAAAAGGCTATCAGCTTGGAAGAGTGGACGTAGGCTTAATCTAAACCAAACCACTATAAATCTTGTGTTCATTTTCTCTTCCCTGAACTTCTTTAATTTATTTGTTGTGATACTTTTATGAGTTTCGCTATATTTATTTTAGTATGAATCTTTATCAAAGTCTATTGTTTAACAGACTCAATTTAAAAGAAAAATATTTTTACTGCATCTATAGAAAAATCTATCAAACACTTATTCACCCCCATCTAGGTGTTTATACTAGCCCTTTTAGGAACTAATAATTATGTAGTGACAATCGGACTTGTCACACCCCAAAAGCACCTCACTCTCAAATTTGACACCGGCAGCCCCCTCACGTGGACCCAATGCAAGCTGTGCGTTGGATCTTGCTACACTCAGTCTGAACCGATCTTTTAACCCATCTCAATCATCGTCCTTTGCTAATATCTCATGCACCTCGACATCATGCTCTCAACTTGGTAATAATCCACCACATTAGATATATTTAAAACTTACGATGTCTTACTAGAATGCTCTTGGAGCATAGACGAGAAATCCCGGTTTCTAAGAGTGAAAACCATTACAAGGACAACTAGAACTAATTAAAGCGTTGTATTGTGCTCTATCTTTAGCTAGCTCGGGATGCGCCAGTTCAACATGTCTATATCTCATTCGATACGGTGACCAATCATCTTCGGCCGGCTTCTTGGCAACCGAGAAGTTGACTATAGCGCCAATGGAGGTGATCGACAATTTCAAATTTGGCTGCGGCGAGAAAAACCAAGGCCTCTTCGGCAGAACTGCAGGGTTGATCGGACTCTCGGATGACAAGATCTCCATTGTGGAACAAACCGCGGCCAAATATGGAAAATATTTCTCCTACTGCTTGCCCCCTTCCACTAGCTCCAGAGGACACTTGACTTTCGGCAAGGACGGTGGAGCGGTGAGCTCGGTTAGCTTCACGCCATTATCAAAGGTTCCACAAAGCTCGGAATTCTACGGAATAAGTATCCTAGGAATCATTGGAGGAGGGAAACGTCTATCAATACCATCGACGGTTTTTTCAAGCGGAGGCGCCATCATCGACTCGGGAACTGACATTATTCGATTGCCTCCGACAGCTTACAGTGCCTTGAGAACCGCATTCAGGAATGCGATGGCGAATTACACGATGGCCCCGACGCTTACCATTCTCGATACTTGCTATGACTTCAGCAAAGAGAACACAATCACGGTCCCATCGATAACATTCTCTTTCGCCAGGGGAGTCGATGTCGATTTGGACCCTAATGGGATATTTTTTGTTGGGAAGGCCTCGCAAGTTTGCCTAGCCTTTGCACCGAATCGTGCAGATAGTAATCTGAGCATTTATGGTAATACGCAACAGAAAACGTTCGAAGTTGTGTACGATGTTGCTGGAGGAAGGCTAGGCTTTGGTTCGAATGGCTGTTCCTAAGATGGATGGAGTAAAACTAAAGTTATGTATATATATATATCGATGGCGACTAGGAGTACGCAGATTGAATATGTCGTCATGAGATGTTCTGAATTTTAACTATTGCAAATCGAGAATAATGGATGTGCTATTACTATGCCCTTCTTTCGTGGTGTTCAAGATCTATTTGTGTGAGTTCCAAAGTAGGGACATTATTAATATGCAAATTTAAGGCATAGACATGAATGATGCCCATATTAAAAACAAAAACAAAAACAAAAACAAAAAATTCCACTCAGGGATGGAGGAAAACATGATACTGGAGAAAGAATTAGATCCTTCCTATGTGCTCACACATAATTATAAAGCTAGCTGAATAAATATTGCTCCTAGTATGTGAGTAGAAATCTCCAATTGATTAGATTTCATTAGCGTGGAAGAGTGTCTCGGAACATATCGCACCATACAGTAGTACCTCATTTAAGCTTCGTAAAATTTCTCTACTTCATCCTTTCAATCTAATAACAAGCAACGTAATCTTCTCATGTTCCATATGTTCTTGCAGTTGGATAGTCATGGTTTCTTCCGTCTTGGTTTAAAATGAGGTCCCTTCTAAGGTAAGTTATATTACATATTTTGGTATATTTCAATTTGAGTTCCAAATCAGCTAAATTTCAGATTATGTAGTCTTAACATGATTGGGTTCGATTGCTCATTTATTAGGCACATTTTGGGTGTTCGATTTCCATTTAAGTTGCCCCTGCATTATCCGTTACATTTAATCGGGAAACCGGATCTTTGACGTAAAAGATTGGACCACTGATTAAATCATTCGTTTAGACGCATATCATGTAATAATATTTAATAATCTAAGTTTAAGCTGAGTAATTGGTAATATTGTTTATTGTATTAAATTATCGATCATGTAGAATCATAGGGTATGCATGTCGTTGGATTTGGGTGCACTATATCTAAATGCATATAAATTATCGAAAATGTTGTGTTGCGCTAATTCATGATTGCATTCATGCGAGTGTCCTAATTTAGAACTTCGTATACTTACCTCATTAGAAATCATGTAGTAATTTAGGAAATCATGATATTTAGTTCATGCATGACTAGGATTTAATACATATTATCTCCTAGTTAATTTAGGTCATTATTGTCTATATAGGATAATTTCCCATTTCTCATTCTTCAAGAAAATTAAAAAAAAAATTAATGATTCATTAATGTCATACCTAGATTGCATTAGGTATAGAATTAGTTAATAATTAGTTCTATAACGTCAATGTCTCATATGGCTAGTCATTTATGGAGTCATATATTTTTTTCGGCTTAATTCTGAATAAGCATTTCATGTAGATAGCAATCATTAATTAGTGCGTGTCATGCATGGATGTCACTATAAAAGGAAAATACAAAAAAAGAAATGAATTATCATTGCATCATGAAATCAATGTTCTTTCAATAAATAAAAGTCATCAGTTCATATTTAGGGAGCGTTTGGTAATGCTTTTGTTTTCGGGAATAATTTCTAATCAGAAATTATTCTTTTTTATTCTGTTCTAGAGAACAATTTCTAAGCATTTTAAACCGTTTGGTAACTGTCCAAAATTTCAATTCCCGGAAAAGAATTGCGTTTGATACCGTCCTCAAAATTTCTACTTCAAATCATGTTCTTTTAATTTTTAAATAATTTTATTACTTTTTTTTTCTTTTTTTTCTTTTTTCTTATTTTCTTTCCTTTCTCATCTTCTTCTACAAGGGTTGCTAGTCGCCGGCCTTGGGATGACCGGCAACCAGCTAGATGAGGGCTAGCAACCTAGCCGGAGCGTCACCAACCCTCACCGAGGCCGCCCCTCATTAGCCGAGCCTTGCCGGCAACTGGGTGAGGCTCAATGGAGCCTTAGCTGGGCAAGCGGCCTCACCTAAATTTGGTGAGGCCAAGCTCACTCAGCTGCCGGCGAGGCTCGACCTCGTCAGGCCACTGCAAGGTCGGCCTCGCCCCTACCGGTGGCTGGGGGAGGCTTAGGCGAGGCCCGCCTGGCTACCAACAAGGCTCGGTTGTGCTAGATCTGGCAAGGCCAAGGCTCACCGATGGCTAAGCGGCGGCGATGGCGGTGGCGGCGGTGGCGGTTGAAAAAGAGAAGAAAGGGAAGAAGAACAAGAAGAAACTAGAGAAGAAAAAAAATAGGTTGGCTTGATTTTAAAATTGTTCCCGAAAACAAAGCATCAATTAATTTTTACCTCTCAAATATGTTCCATACACTTCCTGAAACAAAAAAAAAAAAGAAATTTGTTTCCGAGAATAAAAATTTTACCAAATAAATTTCTGTTTCAAATATACTCTCGGGAACAAAAGAATAAAAATTGTTACTATTTGGCAAGTCGCCAAATGCACCCTTAGTGTCCTAGGGTTTAATTCTCTATTTGCACTAGGAGTGTACAACCAAACCAGTTCTAGTCAGGCATCGAATTGGACCATCATATTTTGGAACCGATTTCAAAACTAGTTTTATAAGCTAAAAAGCCAAAATCCTAATTTCTTTTAATCTAAAATTTAACCTCTGAACTCTTTCATCCTTTGTTCTTCCTCGAAACTTGTCAGTCTTTCCTGCTTCCCTAAATTTGTATGGATTTTGTCATATATTTGAACTTTTTTTATTGTTTATAATTGTATATGACTACGTATTCATCTTATAAATTGTTGTTTTTTTGTGGATAGGGATTTATGTTGTTCATCCTAAATTTTGAATCATTTTGTTACTCATAAACTCATCTAATTTTGCTGTAAAAAAAAAAAGAACAAAAAATAAATAAAACAGGTTCTCGAGAAGACCCTAGAACCAAACCAAAAAACATGATAGGTTCGAAAATCGATTCCTAGCAAACGGGAAAGGTTCGAGAGTCCAAAAATTGAGAATCAATTATAATGGGGTAGGTTCTAGGTTTCAACTCTAGAACCTACCCTAGAACCTACCCACCTTGGAACTGATCACCTCTAATTTCCATGGAAGAAAACTTGAAAAATAATTTTCACATAGTTTAAATAATAAGGCTAATCCATGGTTAGTTCTATCTTAGTATTGCATATATATTGCATTTAATTTCATATGGTACCAAATGCATGTCATTTAGGGATTTGTTGCGACCCTATTTGAAGTGGCATTGGAAACGAGGGTTTAAGGATATTGCCCAAAGGGCAGGTTGATGGCCCATCAATTAGGTGTGGGCTCTTCCAAGCCCATACCTTGCACAATGATAGATTTTCATTTTAAGTTCTTTTAGCCTAAAAGGATTTCTAAAAGTTGCCATTAGCCATTTTGGGGTCGGCTAGAAATTAAATGAGATGCAAGAAATTCTAGTTTTCGAGACTTGATTATGCTCATGTCTATTTGGGACCACTAACTTGGTGGCTTGTTTATCTAATTCATTCCTTTTTAGCATTTATGATCCTAAAGGCATCAATGTCCCTATGTGACCTTGGAAATGTTCTTGAGAGGACTTATTATGATCCTAGTTTGGTCCTAATTATTCTAAAAAGGAAATTAACAAACAATCTATTGAAAGTGCTTTTTACCAAACAATCAAGTATTGAATGCTTCCTAGGAAAGATACAAAAAAGAAAACACGACACAAGTTGAGCAAAAAAAATTACATCACTAATGAGAATCCAATACTAATTCAGGCGAAGGGAGCCCAAAAGTCTTCTCTCTCTTTTCTCTCGTTCCCCCCTCTCTTTTTTGTTCATTTTGTTTGCATTTTATTGTTCTTTTCTTGCTTTTTCTTCTTTCCTGATTTAGATTTTGGAGCTATCTTCTTCCAGTTTAGTTCTTGATTTGAGAGTTTGAACTCTCTTAATCTAATTCTAGATTTAGAAGCTATCATCTCCTAATCTAGATTTGAGAGTTTAATGAATGTGCTTTTAGGGATCCAATGCCCCTCTGCGCTGGTCATGTATAAATTTTCTGCCCCTAACGTCAATAATGATTGCAGGAGTTTTTTTTTTTTTTTTTTTGGTAAAGATGATTGCAAGAGTTTTGGTGTCTTGTTGAATTGCAAAAATTTGCTCATCCACATGTTAGATCTGTGTTTGTTAAACCTATTCCGATTGTCTCTATACGACAATGGTGTAGAAGAAGTTAAACTTAGACATACAATGCCAACTGATAATGTCGTAATTAGTAAAGAAGGAATTTCCGGCATATACTTTTCACTGACAAAGACACAAAATCTAGCGATCGGGTGCAATTTTATTTGATAGATCCTTTCTTGTGGAATGAGTTTGTGCTTCATTTTGCTTGTGCTCCATTGATTCTCCTTATTTTTTGGATTCACCTTTGTTTTTTGGTATGCACGATCTATTCCACTTTGCTTTGTTCTGAAGATTATGTATTTATGTATCATTTTGAGTAATAAATACAATTTTCTTTTGACCAAAAAAAAAAAAACAACAACAAGTGAAGCGAAGAATAGACATGGCCTTATTATAAGTCTCAGGATATGATCCCTATTAGCTTGCTATTAGAAACTTAGTCTAGCGCTAAGCCTAATTCCTACTTAATTTTATTGATGGTAATAATGCTAATCTAGACCAGACTAACCATTTATTAGAAGAATTTTTAAGTCTAATTAGTCTTATTCGATTTTACAAGCTAGATTAAAGTCTAAGCTTATTTGATTATTAACTTTTAATTTCATTGGATAGCCTAAGTAAAAATAAGCTAAACTAGCCCTATACCTAAAATCGCCTCGGATCACCTCCTCTGGCTTTTGGCCACCACCTCCCCGCCATCGACCAACAACATTGATTCCACTTAATCATTCATGCAAACACTGAATTAAGACATTAAACAATGTCACTTGAACAATCCATCAATTAAGAGAATCAAATTCAGGTTCATAAATGTTGTGTTGATAAACGATTCGATCTCCCATTCACCTCATAGAACTAGAGGTTGATTAATTATTGTTGTATGATCATTAACCCTCATGTGACGTTCATCACATAGTGAGCTAAGTCACAACGCGTCTAATTAATTTCTAGTCCCGCCAAACCATGCATTACTAATTGAAATTGAGCCTAACCATACATCTATTCAATCACACATGAGCTCAATCGAACATGAATCAGGCTAATTAGCCTTGAGAATCAAGCAAACGATTACTGACCCAAGAGGGGGACTTCTCAGTGTTTGTCTTAATTTTGGCTGAATATGTTTTAATTCATTCGACCAACCTATTGATGTCGAAATTGTATGAAACTAGTTGAAATTTAAAGCTTAAAAAGTGAAGTTTAGGGTTTACTAAGATCATTTTCCGCAATTGTGAGCTGAATTACCCCAAATTTCCAATTGTACCGCCCACTCAGGATCCGACCCAGTTCATACCCGATTTTTAAAAGAATGCAGTCCTGGATAAAGAACAGTATACATAGCAGGACTTTCTTTTCTCAGATGGCAGATAGATATAGACAAAAGTATGTTTTTCGAGCTGAATCCGAAATAGGTGCAGTAGATAGAAGAAAAGAGGTCCTAACTTTCTTTTTTAATAACAAAGGAATGTAGTCTTACTCTTCAATCAAATGGGGTAGACTTGGGGAAGCTCTTTCAAAGGCTTAAGTATTTGAATTCGCAAAAGGAAAGAAAGACTTTTTCCTACATAAGTAAGCAGATATACCTATGGCCGGAAAGATAGCGAGCGCTATTTTCAACTCAGTCTCTCAAAGGCCCCAGCTCATAGTAACCCTAAAACATAGTGTTAGCGGGGTTGAGCTCCTCCTGCATGAGTACAAAAACATATGACAGTCGAGAACGATGACCCTTCCCCAAGCAAGCCTGACGCCTACGTTGGACCTTCTCTTTCTGCTACTTGCCACTTCGAAGGAAAGGGATAAACCAATTGATTGAGGGGAAAAGTTCCAAAAAAGTCCTAAACCTTTTTTCTTTGTGCCAATTTAGTGCTAAACATTTCTACGTTGTGCCGATTCAGTCATTTCCGGCAAAGTTTGACCGGATTTTGCTGACTGGACACCGATCGGCTGACATAGCCTAATCGCCACTGACATGGACAACTTTTAATATTATTTTTGAATTTTTGAATTTTCTCTTTTTTTTTGAATTTTTGAATTTTTGTTTTCTTTTTTTCTTCCCTCTTCTTCCTCCTACCCTCCTGCCGATCGCCAAACCTCGGCGACTGGCCAAAGGTGATCGCTAGCGAGGTCGAGGTCAACCTCATCGGCCACCTCGCCAGTGGCCGCAAGGGCGGCCTCGCGCTGGGCGGCAAGGCTCGCCCTCGCCGAATCTGGTGAGGGTCGAGCCTCGCCCATGGCTGGAGAGGGCAAGCCTCGCTCGCCCAATGTGAGGCTGCCCTCGAGGCCTGGGCGACGAGGCTCGCCTTCGCCAGATCTGGCGAGGATCGAGCCTCGCCTGATGGATCGCCACCACAGGGGAAACCAGGCGAAAATTCGTGGCTAGAGCCACATGACCGAGGACACCCCTGAGCTCCCATAAAACCATAGAGACAACGACAACGAGCAGAGGGAGGAAATTTCTAGGGCGAGATTGGGATCGAGGAATGAAGCAGAGAGAGCTGGCCTCGTGTCGGCGAGGGTGAGCCTCGCCGCCCAGCGCGAGGCCGCCCTCGCGGCCACTGGTGAGGTGGCTAGCGAGGTTGACCTCGACCTTGTCAGCTGTCGCCTCAGGCTGGTTGCCGAGTTCCGGCGACCGGCTGGAGGAAGAAAAGGGAAAAAATTTTAAAATTTAAAATTTTAAAAATTTTAAAAAAAAGAAAAAAATTCTGAAATATTAAAATATTATTAAAAGCTGTCAACGTCAGCGCCGATCAAGCCACGTCAGCCGGCCGACATCTAATTAGCAAAATCCGGTCAAAATTGGCCATAAAGGACTGAATTGGCACAATGCAAAAAGGTTTATGACTAATTCGGCACCAAAAAAAGGTTTAGGACTAAATTAGCACAAAGACAAAAGGTTTAGGACTTTTTTAGCACTTTTCCCATTGATTGAATCGATGGGCAAGTGAGCTAATCTCGCCTTGTTGATCCACATGAAGAGAGTTCTCACGATCGCAATGTAGCAGGGTCTGTCTAGTCCAATCTATGACCTACCGTTTACTTTGCTAAGTAGTATAAATATGTCCCGAAAGTTTCAAAATAGGGGAACGGCCTTTATCTGATTGACTATTGAACAATTTCACCTGCTTTCACACATGGAGAACAAGATCTGGAGCAAGGACCCAAACAGTTCGGAAGATATAGACGAGCTCAAAAATGCCCCACATTTGACAGAAAAGTGGCTCTGCATGTTCTCTACAATTGTTGTGTTTTAACTTTCTGAAAAAAAAAAAAAATCCCTCCTTAGTCATGATTGCAATTTTACTTGAGGACTCAAAAACGGAATAATTTTGAAGGCCAGACTGACCTTGTCCGAATTTTATTAAATTGCCCACCCAAATTAATTTCATTTTATGCAAATTTCCAGATTTACAATTTGAGACCTTTTGAACAACTTTCATTTTTATTTAATTTTCACAAAAATGGCCTCTAACTATCCAAAATTTGTAAAACAAGTCCAGCCTACATGGACAAGAATTTTTCAAATCAAACTTAGTTTTTCTTTGCTAGATTGAGCAAGCTTTTATTCTAACCAAACGAACTCAGATTTTTACAAATTTTATATTGTTGGAAAGCTTATATTCTTGGCTAAAACTTTCATTTCGCACAATTTTCTTAGATTCTTTTATTTTTTATTTTTCGAAAAAAATTTGGAACAAGCAGAGATCGGATGAACTTCGAATTTCCAGAAAAAAAACTAATGACATCTTCAAACTCTTATTCAAGCACATTCAATCATATTCAAGCAAATGACTAATCTGAGATAGCTAGTATAAGTACCTAGAGGGGGGTGAATAGGTGCACAAACAATTTCTCGAGATACATAAGCGATTCTAGGCAAACGATAGAAAGAAAAATATGATCAAAGTAAAGTAAAGGTTAGGGAAGAGATAAATGAACACAAGATTTATAGTGGTTCGGCTTATTCCAAGCCTACGTCCACTCTTCCGCACTGACAGCCCACTGGCTAGATTTTACTATGAACAAAAGAGAAGTTACAGCACAGCTTTTCTTGATTCCACAGTGTAGATGTTCTCCTACACTTCCTCAAGGTTTCTCATGAATATAGACTCTCTTTTGTTTACATGATTTTGCTCAACAACTGAATTAACTAAGAACAAGGAGCTTCAGACTTTGGAATTCTTCTATCGTGCACACTCTCGAACAACTAGAACGTCTTCCTTATATACTCCTTCATGCCATTATACCCGTTGGCACTTACCAAAGGAATTCCTCCAATCTACCCGTTGGACGGAATCAATTAGGAAGATCATTCGAGCTATTAAAGGAACATGTCCATAGCCCATCAATCATGTTCGCCCATACAATCAGGATCTCGGTTTCCATAAGTAGAACCTTCCAGGTATACTTTGCTAATCCTCAGATCCTTAATCTTCGAATCAATTATGATCAAATAAAGAATTCCGTTATGTCATATCCAGCCAAGAGATCTTCTCCAGTCGATAAGGCCACATCCTTAATGAAACATCTAGTTCTGGATAGCCTTTCTTCAACGGATTAGAAACTATCAATGAGGATAGACTTTGAGTCTTGAGTCTGGCTGTCCAGAGGTCTTCAGACTTTAAATAGCAGAGTCTGCAAGCCTTCAGACTAGATTGATGGAAACGTTTTGTCAACTTCAAAATACTTCAAGAGGATTTCTCCAACAATCTCCCCCTTTTTGATGGTGACAAAACTTTCCTGCAGATTTGGAAAACTTTGACCTGCAAAACATTTCTCGAACACATATGCATATCTTATAGATAAATGGCTAAATGAATAACACTAGAATCTGCAACCATAGAAAATAGGTTAGTCCAGTATGCAATAAAGCCATCTATAAGATATCATAGTAGTAAATAATAAGCAGTCAAATCCAAATAGCAGATTTAGTCCACATCCATACACAAGTCAAGTCAAAACAAACCACAAACCAAATAACAAGTTCGACAAATTTAAGTTCAAAGTTTTTCAAGTCTCGCAACCCTCCCCCTTTTTGTAGCATAAAAAAGGTTGAGATGAAAATGAAGTCAAGGATTCTTGGGAACACGAACAAGCTGAAAATCTCCCATCGACTGAACGATGCCTTCCAGCCTTTTCAAGTCTTCTTTCAACTGAGCAACATCCTCACCCTTAGCATTAACCTGAATCTAAAGAGAAAGAGCTTGGATTTGATCATTTAACGAACCCGAAGAGACTTGTCCTGCATTCTGCAAGTTCTGAACTTCACATCCCAATGCATATATCTGACCTTGCATCTCCAAGAGAATATCCATCACTCTGCGAAAGTCTGCTGTATTTTCGGTCTGCGTACTGGCATTAGCACGATTTGATGGAGTAAATGCAGACGATGGAAGATCATCATAATCACGCAGATTTGGTGAGGAAACATCATGACCTTCCTCAGGAAACTAAGAGGCAAAAACCTCCTCTGGATCTGCTGGGGATCGACTGACTCCCTCACTGTTGCAGGATTTGAGGACATTCCTCTTTTCTCTTGGTCTCCCCCTGTGTTCATGCCTTCAGGTGGAGAGTGCTCCTCATGTTCTCCTTCTTCTTGAACTCTTTTCTCTTCTTCTTCTTTTGCAACTCTCTCTTGCTCAGCATCTCTTTCTTCTTCTTCTTCTTATTCTCTTTCCTCTGTTTCTTTTTCCTCTGCCTCTTTCTCTGCTCTTTCTTCTGTCTGCTGTTCTGACTCTTTCTCTGGAACAGATTGACTGAGATTCTTCAAAGCAGAAATAGTGATGTTATCCTCATCATCTTCATCATCAACGAGGAGAGCTCTTCTTCTCTTGGATGGAGCATCCATGGGCTCCTTCCCTTTCCTTTTTCCTGCAGAAGAGAACTGATGAGATTTGACTGGAGTCTTCTCCTTAAATTTCTCCAATGCCTTGCTTAGTTCCTTCAGACGCATCTTGGTCACCATTTTCAGTCCTACCACCATATGATCGCACGATCGAGCACAAAAGATTTACGGAGGCTAAATGTTCAGATGTCTGAATAACTTCATCACAAGACCTGGATAAGGAAGTTGTCTTCTGTCCTTCATCACAGCTCTATACATATGGAACATAACAGTGTGAGGAAGTGAAAACCTTTTCCCAGTGATGATTGCATACATTAGCTTTGCCTCTGAACTCGAGACATCAGTCTTGGAAGTTGATTTCGGTCTGAGACAATTGATTACAATTTTGTGCAGCAAGATGTTAAATGCACTCATCCTTGAATAGGAAATCTTTCCCTCTGTTCTCCTGTCCTTAACAAGTTCCAGTGTAGTACGAGCAATAGAAACTTTGATCCGTTGATATCTTCCTCTCTCAACTCCTAACACATCTGCCAGCATATCCATGTCCACAACAAAATCTTGATCTTTGATACTGAAGGAGAATCTATTCGCATCCAAGAAACTAAGATTTGAATAGAAATATGTAGTTAGTTGAGGATATGCCTCTGTGGAGTCAGAGCAGAATTTCTCAAGTTGAAGATGACCAAACTTTTCCCTTAAGTTCACATTTACAGCATCCAGAAAGTCAAAATCCACACTCCTAGGGTTTATCACCCCACGCTTTAGCAATTTTGAGTATAGATCCATCTGTTCCTTCGATCTAAACAACTCTCCCCTTTTTCCTCTATTTTCCGCTGCAATTCCCATTCTTGGCTGAAATTCACTGTATAATTTGTCATCATCATTTCCATCCACTGGATTAACTCCCCAATCACGAGGGTCACTTGGGATATTCGCAAGGGATTCTTCTGCCACACTCTTACGAACAATTCCCAAATTTTCCATTCTTCGCAAAAAGATATATTCATTTCTATATCCTTTGTCCTTAAGAAAATCATCCACATAATTCAATGGAGTACCAGTCCCTTTTAAAGCAAGATATAGCTTATAAATAAAAGAGGGCCTTTGAACTCTTACAGGGTCTGCATCTTCAATGATTTCTTCATTTTGATGATGATCAACATCTTGAGGACTAGTTGGAGGAGAATGACGCTGCTAAGAATGTTGTGGGCTCTGCTGCTAATTTGGAGACACTTCTTCTTCAGTGAGATCAAAGTGCGTAGGCCCCTCACTCATTTGCCGTGGTCCCCTGCTTGCTATCCTCGAAGACTTTCTTGAAGACGACATATTTCTTAGTCTTTGAGAGATTCCTTGCTTGACTTTCCCAAGAAAGATGACAACTTTTTCGAAGATTAAACAAGAGAAGAAAACAGGAATGGAAGATTGGTGCTTTTTAGGGTTTTGGAGTTAAGCGAAGAGAAACTGACCGTATATAAGACAGTTGAAAGGAGAGAATACGGATCGTCGTAATGGTAAGTGAAAAGATTTCTTTTAAAAAATAACTGCCTTTTTCGAAAAATGTTCACATCAAAATAACTTCTTTTTTCTAAAAGGAACGATGCGATAGTTTCGTTAATTAAAGATAGCGATTGAGATAATCAACACGGTTGATGAACGTACCTTTTCAAGATAAGATTAGAGAGAGAATATCTTACAGTCAAAGTCTTATATGTTTGAGTCTGAGAGTCTTTAGACTTTAACTTCTTCGAACCTCAAAATGTTGAGTCTGGAACGGATAATTTCAAATTGATTTTTCTCCAAAGGCTTTGTAAATATATCCGCCAGTTGATTCTTTGAGTCAACAAACTGAATCGCAATTTCTCCATTTTGAACATGATCTCTAATGAAGTGATGTCGAATCTCTATATGCTTTGCTCTTGAGTGAAGAATTGGATTTTTGGTGAGGTTGATAGCACTAGTGTTGTCACATTTAATCTCCGTGCATGAATCTTTAATTCCAAAGTCTCTTAGCTGTTGTTTTATCCATAGAATTTGTGAACAACAACTTCCAAGAGCTACATATTCTGCTTCTGCTGTAGAGAGAGCTACTGTACTTTGCTTTCTTGAAAACCAAGACACTGTCTTGCCTCCAAGTAGTTGACAAGTACCTGAGGTGCTCTTTCTATCAACTCTGCATCCGGCTAGGTCTACGTCTGAGTACCCAAGAAGAGTAAAGTCTCCCCTTTTAGGATACTAGAGACCGAAGCTTGAAGTTGATGCAATATATTTTTCTTGATGAATAAAAGTTCCTTCCTTCAATTGTTTTACTTGAAGTCCAAGAAAGAAGGTTAACTCACCCATCATGCTATTTCAAATTCATCATGCATAGTCTTAGAGAATTTCTTGCACAGACTTTCATTAGAGGATCCAAAAATAATATCATCGACATATATTTGAACAAGTAGAAAACTCTTGCTTTCTCTTTTAATGAAAAGAGTAGTGTCTACTTTACCTTTAACAAATCCATTTTCAATTAAAAACTTACTCAGTCTGTCGTACCAAGCTCGAGGAGCTTGTTTCAAGCCGTATAAAGCCTTTTTGAGTCTGAATACTGAGTCTGGTTTCCTTGGGTCTTCAAACCCAGGAGGTTGTTCCACATAGACTTCCTCTTGGATGAATCCATTTAGGAAGGCACTTTTGACATCCATTTAGAATAACCTGAAATTCTTATAACAAGCAAAAGCAAGTAATAATCAAATTGCTTCTAACCTTGCTACTGGTGCGTAAGTCTCGTCATAATCTATCCCTTCTTCTTGTGTGTATCTCTTGGCCACGAGTCTTGCCTTGTTTCTTATTACCTTTCCTTTCTCGTTCATCTTGTTCCTGAAAACCCATTTAGCTCCAATAACAGATTTACCTTTTGGTTTATGAGTCAATTCCCAAACATCATTAATACTGAATTGCCTGAGCTCTTCTTGCATAGCTTCAATCTAGCTTTCATCTGATAAAGCTTATTCTATGCTTTTGGGTTCTATTTCAGAAACAAGTGCCACAGCACTAGACTCTTTACGCCTTTTGGATCTAGTGCGAATTCCTTCATTGATGTCGCCAATAATAAGATCTTTGGGATGACTAGACTTATGTTTCCAGTTGCTGGTTAATTTGTTAGATTGATGGTCACTTCCTTCACTTGATTCTTCAACAATCACTTGTTGCTGATCCTTCAAAGTCTGAGCTATTTTAGACTTTGTACAGTCTGGAGCAGGTTCAGATTCTTTAAGATGAGTCTAAATGGATTCATTTGGCATAGAGTCTTGGAATTTAACATTCATTGATTCTTCCACTGTTTGAGTCTTCTTGTTGTAGACTCTGTACGCTTTGCTTGTGGATGAATATCCAAGGAAGATGTCTTAATCTGGCTTTTCTTCAAACTTACCAACTCGATCATTTGCATTTTTCAGTATAAAACATTTGCATCCAAATACATGAAAATATGAAATAATAGGCTTCTTTTCTTTGAATAGTTCATAGGGGGTCTTTTTCCAGAATAGGCCTTAGAAAAACTCTATTTATAATGTAACATGCTGTAGAAACTGCTTCAACCCAAAAACGTGAAGAGATGTTACTTTCGATTAAAAGAATTCTAGCCATTTCTTGAAGAGATCTATTCTTTCTTTCCACAACTCCATTCTACTCTGGAGTATATGGAGAGGAGAATGCATGTTGAAAACCAGATTCATCACAGAATTTTGTAAAATCATGATTTTCAAATTCACCTCCATGATATGTTCTTATACTCGAGATAACATACAATTTTTCATTTTGAACCTTTTTAGCAAACTTTTCAAAGTAAGAGAAGGTTTCAGATTTACTTGCCAAGAAATATACCCAAGTGAATCGTGAGTAATCATCCACAATTACCAGGCAGTATTTCTTACCTCCAATGCTTTGCATTCTGGTTGGCCCAAAAAGATCCATATGCAGAAACTGCAGTACACGGTTAGTGGAAACTTGATTTATTGGTTTAAAGGAATTTCTTACCCCGTTTTCCCAATATACATGGTGTACATAGATCAGACTTTTGATATGATAAATTGGGTAGACCACGAACAAGCTTCTTTGCTGAGATTTTGGCTATTTGCTTCATATTGATGTGCCCAAGCTTTCTATGCCATAAGTTTGCTTGAGATTAGACATTGTGATTCATCTGGTTTCACATCCAAGAGGTAGATATTTCCATGTCTTCGACCCATGAATGACTGAGTAGAGTCTTTACTAATTCCAGAATATATTCCCTCTTGAAAATTGATTTTGAAACCAGTATCACATAGCTGACTAATATTGAGCAAATTGTAATTGAGTCCTTCCACTAAGGAAACATTGCTGATTTTGAGATTTCCAATCTTTATAGTTCCAAATCCCACAAATTTTTCCTTTGCTGTTTCCTCCAAAAGAGACTTTTCCACCATTTACTCGAACAAGCTTTATGAAGTAATTTGAGTCTCCTGTCATGTGTCTTGAGCATCCACTATCCAGATACCATTTTACCTTTTTCTTGATAGTGACCTGCATTTAAAAAAGAACCTCAAACCTTCTTTGGTACCCATATTTTCTTGGGTCCATTGTTGTTAGTTTGATATACGGTTTTTGCCCATTCCTTTTTAACAGGTTTCCAAATCATGGGACATTCTTTTTCAAAATGATCTGCACTATTGCACTTTGAGCATTTGAGAGCATTGCGACCAACTAGTTTTACAAAGATCCTTTTAAAATGACTTTTGTAAGCATCTCTTATGGGTCTTTGTTTGATTCTTTCCTTTACTTTAGGAAAATCAATTAAAGGAATGGTTTTAGCAGTCATTTTCAAACCAGATTTATTGAAATAAGGTCTTTGAACAGAAAGAATTTTTTTCAGTTTCTCAGATCCTAAAGAAAATCTTTTAGAAATATTTGAGATATCACTTTTCAAGAATGCATTTTCTTTTAACAAATTATCTTCACTTTCTTTAAGAGAAGAAACATTCTTGTCTAGACTTATCACTTTTTCTTTCAAAATATTTTCCTGTTGTTTTAAAGCAGAATTTTCTTTCTTGAGTTCGGAAATTCTTTTAAGAGCAGTCTTAAGACTGAAACACAATTCATCAATATACTTTGAAACCTTAATGGGGATTTTGAAGTTACTTACCTCAAATTCGCTTTCTGAGTCTGAATCTATCTTGGAATTTGAATCTGAATCCGATTGTGCCATCAGACATATATTGGTGTAATCATCATCACTTTCTTCACACTCTGTATCACTCCAGGTTTCAGCTTTAAGAGCTTTTCGATACTTTTCAGTTTTTCGTTTCTTCTTCCTCAGAAGAGGACAGTTGGGTCTGATGTGTCACTTTTTCTTGCATTCAAAGTAGACTACATCCTTGTTTGATTCATCATCCTCAACAGACTTAGTTTGTTGCTTTTGAAAACTTTGTTTCTTTGGATTGAATCTTCTTCATTTTCTGTTCAGCTTTCTGAATCTTCTTATCATGAGAGCAAGTTCCTCATCATCCATATCGTCTTCAGAATCTGTTACATCAGAATCATCATTAGATTTTAATGCAATGGATTTCTTACCTTTAGGGTCTTCGTCTTCATTGATTCGCTCCACTTCATAAGACTGAAGAGTCCCAACCAACTCATCAACAGATAGTGGCATGATTCTTTGAGTCTCTCTGATTGAGGTTTTTATGTGATTCCAATCCTTGAAGAGTCCACGCAGTAGCTTGTTTACTTTCATAGGATCAGAAATTGGTTGACCTTGGTTTTCAAGACCATTCACGATTTCTGTAAAGCGATTGAACATATCCGTTATAGATTCTCCTGGTTTCATTTTGAAGGCTTCATATTGACCGAGGAGAATGTTGATTCTAGTCTCTTTCACTCGATCAGTTTCTTCATAGGTAATATGTAATCTGTCCCAGACTTCTTTAACTGTAACACAAGAAGATATTATGTTATATTCAGTAGGAGATAAAGCACAATATAAAGAATAAATTGCTTTTGCATCAAGAGCTTGTCTCTTGATTTTCTCTTCCTGAGTCATTTCGCTAGACTCAACAACATCTTTTCCTCTTTATGAGACAGATGCAACTTTAGGAATGATTCATTTTTCTACAACGTCCCATTCCAGAGGATCCTTTGATCTTAGGAATGCTTTCATCTTGTTCTTCCATATGTTGTAATCATTTCCATCAAAGTAAGGTGGTCTGGTATTGCTTTGCCCTTCTACCAGTCCTGGAGCCAACATACTAGCCATGGATCTTTAACTTTGAAGTAAAGCACTTCAACAGAAGTGAGTACACAAGCTCTGATACCAATTGAGATAGCTAGTATAAGCACCTAGAGGGGGGTGAATAGGTGCACAAACAATTTCTCGAGATACAGAAGCGATTCTAGGCAAACGATAGAAAGAAAAATATGATCAAAGTAAAGTAAAGGTTAGGGAAGAGAGATATGAACACAAGATTTATAGTGGTTCGGCTTATTCCAAGCCTACATCCACTCTTCCGCACTAACAGCCCACTGGCTGGATTTCACTATGAACAAAAGAGAAGTTACAGCACAGCTTTTCTTGATTCCACAGTGTAGATGTTCTCCTACACTTCCTCAAGGTTTCTCACGAATATAGACTCTCTTTTGTTTACACGATTTTGCTCAACAATTGAATTGACTAAGAACAAGGAGCTTCAGACTTTGGAATTATTCTATCGTGCACACTCTCGAACAACTAGAACGTCTTCCTTATATACTCTTTCATGCCATTATACCCGTTGGCACTTACCAAAGGAATTCCTCCAATCTACCCGTTGGACGGAATCAATTAGGTCTTCTCCAGTCGATAAGGCCACATCCTTAATGAAACATCCAGTTCTGGATAGCATTTCTTCAACGGATTAGAAACTGTTAATGAGGATAGACTTTGAGTCTTGAGTTTGGCTGTCCAGAGGTCTTCAGACTTTAAATAGCAGAGTCTGCAAGCCTTCAGACTAGACTGATGGAAACGTTTTGTCAAATTCAAAACACTTCAAGAGGATTTCTCCAACATAATCAACCAATCTCGGGCTAAAAGTCTTGCTTATATTTACCTTTTCTTTTTTCTTGTACGTAGGAAATGAGACTCCATTTTTTTACTATTAATTTCTAAGGTGTTTTCTTTGGCTCATACAACTATCTGATTTAGGTCATCAAATTGAATGATTAATAAAACAATGAGATATCTATTCAATTTAATTTTAAAAAAGAAAGGAATAAAGAAAAGAATAGTTTCCATTTTAACGAATCCTACGTAGAGATACTGATAACAAGCAAATGCTCATATGAACATCCATCAAACCTACGTCAATAATCTATTCCTGAAAATCCTTAGGAAACATGATCATATTTCAATCAACTACTAATGATCATCTATCTAATGTTCATCAAACTAAGGACAAATGGACATCAAAACGAGTATTGAAATTCACCTCAAGGAATTCGGCTGTGATAATGATCTACGGAAAATGGACATGCAAATCAACAAATATGTTCTCACTTGCTCTAATTCTAGGAATCAATTATTCTAATCATGCAAAATTAGACTCAATTAACAACATAACCTTAAAATTAAAATTGACATGTGACTAGAGAGATATTCGGCCAAGGCAAAGCTAAGTCCTTGACTCTCCTAAACATGCAATTATTTCATGAGTTCATTGAAAATTCCTAAACTTTAGTCCAATTTTCGATGCGATTTAAAAAAAAAAACCATCATATCCTAGTCTATATTGATCATGGATCGAAGTTAAACCTTGATTTTAGACTATGATTCAGTGCTTATATCCTCAAATGATCATGAGGAATGGTCACTCTCAATAAAAGGAATCCGATCTTGATGAATCAAGCTGGCAAGCTAGTGACCAAAATTGGCCGAATTAGACAATTCTGGCAATAATTTGGGATGTCATCTATAATGACTAGACTGGAGATATGCTGAGAATGATGATTGCACAAGGATAAATGGCCACCAACGTTGGAGCTCGATCGGCAAGAGGTAGTGATTGGTGAAGCTTTAGAGATGACTTGGAAATCGTCCTCCTTAGAGAGAGGGGGGGGGGGGGAGGGAGGGAGGGAGGGAAGGGAAGGAGAGAGAAGGGGAGGGAGGAAGGGAAGGGGGCAAAGAGAGAGGGAAAGAAGAGAGAGAGAGAGAGACGAATTGTATGCGAAGAGTGATAGAGGCCTTTTTGGCTCACAGAGTTTGGAAGATAATTCAAATTTTGAATCAAATCCTAGCCATTTATGTAATCAATCGCTCAAATTGCTTCCTTAAGGAATAAGATAAGCTCTCAATGGCTAAAAATTGGTGAAATGGTTAGATCAATTGTCGCTTTAGATGGCTAGAATTGAAAAGCTAATGATTGGCTTAGATTGGCTCTCTTATGGATTGATGACTTGGAAAGGGTATTTTGATAATTAAGGCTAATGGCATTTTAGCAATTTTTGAGATATGAGGGGGAGGGGGCTAGCCATGGGCTTGATTGGGCTGGGCTTGTCAGCCCGATAGGTTGGACTTAATTAGGTCCTCCCAAGTCAACTCGGGTTAATCGTGTAGGCCCGAGATCCTCCAATAATTAAATTTCACTGTAATTTGCTAATTAGGCTGAATGTACTGGCTATGTGGATTGAATGAGCCCAATTGACGATCAGCCCAAGGGGCCTAGTTAATTTGAATCCAATTGAGTTAACCTTGGTTGACTAGGTCAGTCCAAGGCTCATTGATTGTCTCAATTCTCTCTAATTAGTCACATGGGTTCAACCAACTCACTTAATTTAGTCCCATTTGTCGAATCAGGCTTTGACCTAAAAGGACTGAGCCATGTCAAGTCAACTAAGTTGACCCCGCCTGACCTTATTGGTCCTAATTCATCATTTTAGTCAAATTAAGCAAAATTACCTTGATTTTGCCAAAATTGACATTGAAATTAAGTTAATTTGGTTCAACCGAATTCATTTAGGCTAATTAGCATTACTTTTGAATGACCGATAAGGACCTTAAATTGGCGCTCAATGTTGGCAAACCTGCCTCAAGCTCGATCTCTCAAAATTACCTTGAAATTTCAATGCGTTACAACTCCTGCATCATATGTTGAGAAGGATAGTACTCTAAAAAATGATTAGAAATGAATGAATTTTGAAATTTGCATATTGAGGGTCAAAATCCTTGGTTTCACTTAAAAGTCAACCCTCGATTATCTTTTGTCAAAATCAAGAATTTATAGTGTTATTAAGTTGGCCAGGGATCGATTGATGATTTTTCAAATTCTCAAATATATATATTGATCAAGGGTTGACTTTATGAGTTGGCCAAAAGGCCAATCCAAAAGCCAACCTTGGATTATTGATGAAATCAATGCTTAGGGTTAGACAAAATGTAGAATTCTTGTTTTCACTAAGCGATAAGGAAACTATACTATTGAGTGCTTATTCTTCCATCTTTTGGTAATTTATCTACTATTTTGATTACTAAGTATTACTTTATTGTTTGTATACCCGCATGATCACTCATCACATATTAATAGAATAAAACTAGTAAAGGTTGTACGCAAAAGATTTTATGAATAAAACGAAAATGTACCGAAAGGGCGCTAAATTACTATAGCATAATCAAGTCATCCTATTCAAGAATATTTGGTTCGTAAAAGTAAAATGTACTCTCGCCATTTTACTTGATTTTTTGATTGACCCATAATCAATTAATGGCAACTCCAAAAGTTAAGATATATTGTGTTAAAATTGAGACCCCAAGTTGCGATTGCTATGGGGCTAGGAGGCTGTGCTTGGGTGATAGTACCATCTTTTGAATGAGTAACCATCTGAGTCCTTTTCATAATGCATTAGCTTTCCCTTGGTAGTTCCTCTCAAGGAAGATCGCAATGTTAATTCCATCCTAAACTTTCCAATTTTATTAATATAATCTTAAACATTTGCACAAATTTCAATATTGTCATTCTAGCCAATTATCACTAGAAGATATGGCATCCAATCTTCGTCAGTCACCCACATTGCCCATTCGGCAATCTGACGTGAACAACTCTTGGTGAAATGATGTCATTTTGCATAGTTTTCTAATTTTTCTATCTCATTTCTTTTCTTTTCAACAGTATTGTTCATCTTCTTCTATAGACAGGTCCTATTCATCATCTATGGAGGCTACAAATGTGGAGGCTTCGACACCTAACTTTTTGTCTGATGCATTTAGAAATTAGAGGCATAATAATTTATAGATAACTAGTTTCTGCCTCATATAAGACATCCATACACTCCAAAAAAATTAGGAATTGGACTTGTCGATAATGACGTCGTTGGACCTCTAACTAAAATATTGTCATCATATCAACTCGAATTTGCGTCTCTTATTTTTATATGGTCTCATCATTTAATTTTATAATTCATCCAAATTAATGACCACCCTCAAAACACTCATTTTGCATCACATTTTCACATTATTAACCTTGCAAATTTACCCGCATAGATTAATGTAAATAGGGAAAAAGATTGAACTTGCAAATGAGACCTTTTGGATCAGACTAAAATGAGGTAAGGTTGGAACATTGAAATCAAATTGATTAAGACGGGACAAGTTGTGGCCGGCCATTTCCTGCCTTCTGCTGGGTTATAAAATTTGTAACATCATGGTAAGGTTCGAAAATAAATATTGACAGATTAGTGAAATCATTGGAAATTTTAGGAAGTATAATTTAATGTCGTTACCTTTTAAAACCAAGAAAGAAAGAAAAATGGTAAATAACTAAAGATAGTTGTTACCTAAGGTGACAAATGTTGGTAAACCACTCCAATTATGGTTGGTAATTTTCCATAAATATTAGTAACTTTAGTACATTGGTAAGACAAAAAAGAAATGTCGGTTGATTACCAAAATAGTTGGTAATTTTGACAGTACAAATAAATGTTAGTAATTTTACAAAACTAAGCGGGATAAAAAGCTAGTAAATGACCAAAATTCGGTGTCTTAAAATGATAAATGTCTGTAAATCAATCAAATTAAGGTTGAGATTTCGTATTTAAAGTTGTAAATTTACCACGTTGGTAAGCCACAAAGAAATGTTGGTTGATTATTGAAGTAGTTGGTACTTTTAACATTATAAATTGATGTTGATACTGCTCAAAATAGAAAATCAGTAACTGGCTAAAATTACCTACAATTTAGTCAGTTTAGCGCCTTGGTATATCACAAAAGAAATGTTGGTAAATTATTAAAATAATTGAGAAAAAAGAGGAGAAAATAGTAATTTCAAATTACTGCATGAGTTTAATATATGAGTGAACTTTATTTAAGGATTTTATGTGGGTGAATGTTAATTGATATGACGGTTCATATATATCTTGGTATATCTACTTACTATACTAAATAAGTTTATCACGAAGAGATAGGTAAGTGTTAGGGCATGGCCGACGAGTTCACAATGAGGTGAAGACAGATGGGACAACATTATATTGGGGAGAGAGAGAGAGAGAGAGATGTTAGGTTCAGGTTATAAACGAGTATAAGATTAAGGGGAGATTTTGGGGAGGGGATTGATTGAACGGATTTGACTGGACAAGGAAAAATTATTGCATGAGTATGTTATATTACTAAACTCAATCTGATTCATTAAAAATGATGGTCCCTGTTTGAATCCCATGATTTCTGACTATTCTGATTCATGTTAATACGTGTATTAACTCCAGTGAATTATTTACCACATAGAGAGAGAGAGAGAAAGAGAGAGAGAGATGCAAAATTTAGTACTTATAGAAGCAAAACTATAGGTTTTGTACTTCCATGGAACATCTTGGTGGAGCACTTATCGAGTACATGATCATGGAGTAATTCTTTGATACTTCAAGAGCAATCACTGTATTTGTTTCAAAACAAAGACTAGTAATATCCATGGAGATAAGTCCAACTAGATGGTTCAAACACTTTTCAATTACCAAGTAAAATTAATCTTGAAGTATTGTTTCCATCTTCTTGCCAATTTGAAATTGTTGTCGTTTTTGAAATATATATTCTGTCTTCCTCTTTTGAGAATACCACATGGCCTATGACAATTTTTCGACATGGCTTACACGCTATAATCTATGCAGACATGTACAATATCGACGTATTATTGTCAATGTCATAAATAGGTATGTATGTGCAAAATGATAAAAATTATGAACCTAGTGAAAGAAAATAAATCACCCCATTGTTCTCATGTGCAAGTCCTCCAACATGCTCCAGATTCATTCTTGATGATGCGCAGTTCTCATCAGGTTCTGTGGGCTTGCTTGCAGCACTTATTTCCAACTAGGTTGCTTACAAGCCACAAGCAAATAAGTCTCCTTGATTTGACCTTAGTAAGGCTATCCGATACTTATGTTAGTAATTAGGAGCAATAAAGAAGTCGCAAGAAAGCTTTGGGAATAAGTGAGAGAGAATCTTCCTAGAGAAAAGAGCCAAAAGAGGCAAAATATTCTAGCTTCCAGGGTAGCCATATTTACTTATTCATACCGTCCCAAACTTATCCTTCAACTTGGGACTTGGGAATTTTGGTGTTCCCCTCTCTCTTAGACCTAACATAGTTTATAATAGAGAAAATAATAGGAATGATTCCTAAACTTTCATTCAATATGAAATATCATTTTTGAATTTTTAATTTGTTCAACATGGTCCATGAACTTAGATCCAATGCTAAATGTGGTCTTTGCACTTGTAAACATTTTCATATATTTATGGATTATATTGAACATTTATCAATAATTAAATGATCATAAGGACCCGAAGTAAACTTTATTGTCTCGAATAAGGACCCAAAATTAACTTTGTGTCAAATAAGGACCCGAAGTAAACTCATTGTCTCGAATAAGGACCTGAAGTAAATTTTGTGTCAAATAAGGACCCGAAATAATCAACTTAATCTCTATTGAGGGCCTTAGCTCACCGGCATACATTTTCTGGCGATTAAAATTGGGGCAATTTTGTCATAAATTTATGATTGGAAAAAAAGGGAAAATTCTAAATTAATTAAGTTTAGGTTATTCATGTTGACGTTTATGTTTCCTTCTTTCTTCTCCCTCGCCGCTCCTGAACCAAATCGCTGCCCAATCATCATTGCAACGCGATTCCGTCGCTCCTCGTCACTTCTCACCTGCCCCTTGCAAGCATCGGTCTATTGTTCACCATCGTCTCTTCTTTCTATCGGCAACCTCTTGTAAATTTTGTCAAGACGGCTCCCTGCGCTGGTAAGCTCGGCAGAGTCGCGGAGGCGATGGCCATGGGAATCTGCATCGCACGGAACGCTACCTTGGGGCACAAAACGCTCCCTTGGGGCCGTACTGTCCCTCCTCTCTCTTCTTTGTTGCGGTCCCACTCCCGGTTCTTGCTCAGGGGTCGCCGGTACTCGTTTGCTCTGGGTCAGAGCCAAGATGGTTCCATGGTCTCTGCTTTTTTTTCGATACAATCTCTGTTATGAGAAATTCCGTCTCGCTATTTGTTTTCGCTGTACTTGTAGCTTATTGGATCGCTAACAGGTCAGTGTTTTGTGTCTCTGTGCATAAAGTCCGTGTCTCTCTGTGTGTATGTGTGTGTTCGGCACTGGCACTGCTGAGTTATCATCTCATAGTTTCCGTTGTTGTGCTTTCGCCATTGCAACTTTGGCCGAAATTGTTGCTAGTTCACTCGTGCGCGCGCGCGTATTGTAGTTTTGTGGCGATTTTTGGCCTGGAAATTTTAGGATGACAGGACAATGCGATTCTTGCTGGGTAGTTTTTCCCTAGATCTTTTTTTGGACAAAATTGCCTAAACTCCGGTCGTCGGAAATGTCACATGCTTGATAGCTAGCAAATATTTGGTTGACTAGCAAGCTCAGGTCCTTATTTGGAATTGATTCAACCACTTTGGATTCTTATTTGAGACAATGAATCCACTTTAGGTCATTATCTGACACAAACTTAATTTTGGATCCTTATTTGAAAAAATTGATTAACTTCGGGTCCTTATTTGGAATTTTCCCTTAAACAAATTAAAAGTCTAGAAATAACATGGCACATTGAGCCAAAGTTCATGGACTTTATTATACAAATTAAAAGTTTAAAGAAGACATGGCATATTGGATCAATGTTTAAGGACCATTTATGCTATTATCTGTGATGATAAGCATATCAATTGCAAGATAAAAAGTGAATTGGGCGTACTTGAACATGGGCTTGGAAGGCCCAATTGCTGTTGGTCTTCTTGGTGACATGGACCCGTCCCATCCTTGATGGGCTGAGTTCCCTCTCAAGTCTGAACTCCACCCTTCGAGTTGTGATGGACCTACACGGGATTCTCTCTCCCTGAGCTTACCTGAGCTTTAGTCTTACGTGGCCCGGGTCTGCTCAAGTGGGGCTGAGGCCCAATAGAATGGGTTTGAGATTTTGGCCCACATCAGTTCTCTTGCAATATCTCTCGTCCAGACCTAGCAAGTGACAAGATGAATGTTTGCCCTTCCCTCTTACCTAGATATTTGGTTTCAACCTCAAGATGAAGAGTCATTTAACCAGAGGTGAATTCTTTGTGCATCATTACTCAATCACGTGATAAAATTATCTCACCAGCACTCTTTGAAGTTCAAGTCATAGGCGAAGTACTCCTAAAATGCTCGTGCATAAATCACAATCATTCTAGACATTGGACATATTGTAGGCATGCAAATATTAATAGTTCCCCTGCCATGCATTCTTCTGGTTCTAGTCTCATCAAAATTCAATTTTAGAGCTTTTTATATCTCGAATCGTATAGTATATGCTGCATGTTGACTCCGTCCCTTGAATTCAGCCACATTTGATCATCAACCGACTTGAAAAAAAAAAAAAAAATCGAGGCAAGTCTGGCTCCACAAAGACAAGTAAAATATGAAATTCTTTCATCTTTCGACGATGATTTGAAGAAGAAATAAATATATTCTAGAAGTTATGGACGAGGCTAGGAATTGGTTAACAAACCAAAGTCTATTTCTTGCAAAAGTAGAGAGATCTCTTCGTAGGGGAAGCTATAACGCCTGGGTCGGCGATTGCCAATCTCTTCCCCACGGGCAATTGTAGTACAGGATAATAACATGCTAACGGATATTCCACGGGAGGCTCCTCTAAAATCCCATGGACCTTTCTGCTTCGAGGTGATTTTTTTAATGCATTCCGGGACAAACGAAGGAGCACATCATCCGAATTTTGCAACAGTTGTTTGACAAAGGTAGAAGTGTCAAAATAGGTCAGAAACTCACTTTTTAACTCAAATTAATAGGCCGGGATGTATGTGAATTAACTAAAATTTAAGAAGCGTGTTGCTAGGGGTTAATATTAAGGTTGAGCAATAGGATCGATTAAATTTCTAAACCAACACAAACCTTTTTTACTCGCCTCATTCACATGAGGACCGGTGTGGTTTTCAATCCTAAAAATCAGAAGCCGGCCTTGATCAGTTCAATTGCCGATTTAGGTTCTCGAATTGGTCAGTTCTATCCTAGGTAGAATCAAGACCTAATCCTAAGTTACTCTTTTAGACTATCGTCACTTTGTCTCTCGTTCTCACTACTGATCGCCTCTACCTTTGCTCTCACTACTGATCTCCATTCTCTGGAAGCAAAACTATGGAGTTCAGTGACAAAGCCCTAAGTGTCATCAATTTATTCAGAAAGCCCCACTGGCACCTAAAATCAATGACACTTTGACTCTGTTCCAAATGTCTACATATGTAATTATACAGTATATACCCAATAATTGAATTTGTCAAGCGTATTTAAGAGTTCAGTATGTTTAATCTTTCTGTTAATTAAATCCCTCTTTACATAGGCCGCCTCAAACCAATAGGAATTTCCACGCACATGTGAAACCTATTGCTAATATAAATTGAAACCAATGCAGAATGGAAGCGCATAGCAAAAGACGGTCAAGATAGGTTTAAAATCATTAAAAAAAAAAAAGTAGAGGAAAAATAGGATAGTATGAAGGTTCTATTTGTTTGACTTGTATTGCTTGAAATAGTTGGTCAATAAAAAATATTTTTATTATCCACAACAATATATATCTACATATTTTGGTGGACAATAAGATTTTTTTTTTGTTTGTTTATTTTTATAAGTTATACAAGCAATCATTTTTAGAAAAATGTGTTCTAAATCATTCATTTTCTACAAAATAAATGCATCCGAAAAGGAAAATCAATGAAGAATGGAAGCTGGTAGCAAAACAAGATTGAAAACCGTTGAGATGGGAGAAAAATGTGATACTGAGCAACGGAAGAAAATCAATTAAAAGAAAGAGGCAATGGGGAGATATCCCAAAGATTGGCAACAACTCAATAAAATCAATATCAATTCATAATCAAAAGCTAATTAAGGCTCCATTTGTTTCATGAAAATGAATAATTTGAAACATATTTTCCTAAAAAAGATCGTTTATATTGCTCATAAAATGAATGAAAAAAATTCACTTTCCACGAAATATTGGCACATAAGTTGCTGTCTATAATAATAAAAAAAAATGTATTAGCTAATTATTTCAAGTAATATAACCTATCATTTGTAGGAAATTTTTTTCCAAATCATTTATCTTTCGTCAAACAAACAGAATTTAAGAGAAAATTCCAGATAAGGATCCGAAGTGGACCAATTTTCTCAAATAAGGATCTGAAATTAACTTTGTGTCAGATAAAGACCTAAAGTTGACCCATTGTCTCAAATAAGGAACCGAAAACCTGAGCTTGCTAGTTAGCCAAATATTCGCCGGCTATCAAGCATGTGACATTTCTTACTGGAGTTTGGGGAATTTTGTCCCAAAAAAATATAAGGAAAATTAACAAATCCCAAAACAGAAAAAAAAAAAAAAACAGAAAACCTAGGTTTTCTATGGTCTCCCCGTTCCTTTTACCCGTTCTCTACAAAGTCAAACACCGAAGTTCTCCCCATTCCTTGTACCCATCCTCCGCAAAGTCGAAGACCCAAATTCTCCGTCGATTGAGGCACGAATTAAAAAACAAGAGGAACTTTACCAAAAAAAAAAATTAAAAAACAAGAGGAAAACCATATGCTTCTTTCTTTGTTTGCGGAGACCCAAATTCTCCGCTGGTTGAGGCACGAACTAAGAAACAAGAAGAAAACCATATGCTTCTTTCTTTGTTTGTGGAGACCCAAATTCTCCGCCGGTCAAGCAAGGCAAGGAGCAATGAGAGTCGAGTCACGATGACAACCAGGCAACGATTTGGTTGAGGAACAGCAAGGGAGAAGAAATAAGAAAATGTAAACATCTAAGTGAATGTTTAGAATTTTCCATTTCTTTCCAATCACAAATTTCTGACAAAATTGCTCCTATTTTAATTAATGGAAAATGTTTGCCGGTGAGCTAAGGTCCTTAATAGAAATTAACTTGATCACTTCGGGTATTTATTTGACACAAAATTCACTTCAGGTCCTTCTTTGAAACAATGGGTCCACTTCGGGTCCTTATTTGACACAAAGTTCACTTTGGGTTTTTATCTGAGAAAATAGATTTATTTCAAGTCCTTATTTGGAATTTTCCCAAAATTTAATGAAATGCATTAACAGTTATATATAATATATAATATATACATTGTAATCAACATACGTAGTTTCCTAATTGGATAACTACTAGGAATGAAACACAATCAACTGAAATTCTTAACGAGCTAATGATATAATGACGGTGTGATCTTGTGATGGTCATAGGATATCCACAAAAATTTCCCTTCTCCAACATGTGTGTGGAAATTGCCAAGTCAAACACAAATCTCTCTCTCTCTCTCATGAAAAATGTGTGACCAAGAGCTCTCTCTCATCTATTTTCCAAGCTAATGGTACGATTAGCCAATCGTTTCCCATGGGGAATCAAACTATGTGGACACCCATTGAACTTTGAACTTTCTTCAAATCACTATCAATAATAGTTGTACACTTTCCCTCATCTCTTTTTCATTGTAGCCAGCGAGGGCAAGCCTTGCCCCAGCTATAGGCAAGGGCCACCAAGTCCTCACCGAACCTGACAAGGGTAGCCCTCGCCTAGATCACAAGGGTCGATGGGCCGCCCTCATTGGATCTAGCAAGGGCTAGACCCTTGCAGCCAACGACCCTCGTTGGCCATAATAATAAAAATAAAAATAATAAAATATTTAAAAATTGTAAAATTTATCTTTGTTAATACCGATCATGTTATGTAGGATAATCGCCATTCATGTCGGTGATTTCCAATCAAAATTGATCAAATAAACTTAATAGGAACAAATGCAAAAAGTTTATAATTAAATTAGTTCAATTGATAGGATTATAACCGAATTGATACAAATGCAACAAATTTGAGATTTTTTTTTTTTTGGTACTTTTCCTCTAGACTTTCAATATTCCTTGTTGCTTTCTCTCCTTTGCTTTTTCTCCTTGGGTCTTTCCCTGCTCTTTTTCACGTGAATGTCCATTCTCCTAACAAATTGTCTCGCTGGAGCATCCAAAGGTCCTTGTTTGACATGACCGGATCATTTCAAAGGAGCTTGTTTCGGCTTATTTTTGGCCAGAATAAAGTAACACAAATTCCGTTCTCTTTTTCTACGCATCCCACGTCCATCTTCATCAATTTGAATAGGTGGTCGATTTTGCAAACTATAACTACCCAATCAAAAGCTATTAAGGCGGTTTTGTTGGGGAAAAAAAAGAATACACAAGTTGTGTACCATTTGAGTATCTCAAATTCCATAACTTTTTTATTGTGCTCACTTTGGTGCCATGCCTTTTCAATTGGTCACTTGAGTTCCACAACTTAAAAAAAAAAAAAAAAATCAATTTGGTTTCATAACCTATTAATCAATTACCCAAATGCCATCAATTTTAGTACCACGTGAGATTTCCGACACTTAGATGAATGATTGAAAAGTTATGGCATCAAAGTGAATTTTTTTCGTTTAATTCATAGTACTTAAGTCATCGATTAAAAAGTTGCAACACCAAAATAAGTATCATAAGATAATTATGACTCTTGTTGTGTCATTTTCCCAATATTAGCAACACTCATGGCATTTATAGAAGGCGCAGCGAGTCTTGGAAATATTTTTCGAAATGAAACGTCCAAATTGAGCAAAAATTAAATCGGGCGTTTGATTTATTTGGTCCGGATGTCCGCCTTATCTTTGATTTATCTAAAACATCTTTCTTGTGATTTGAGCATCTGGGAAACACACAATGCATTATATATATGTATCGATTTCAGGCGTCCGAACATGAGGGTGTCCGGACGTCCATCTCGAGTTTTATAGTTTGGAGACAGACTTGACTACTTGTTTAATTCGACAAGGATAAGAATCAATTGCAAATGCGAGAGGACTCGAACAAGGTGCAGAGCACCTCACAGGCTTCTAGGGAGGAGAATAGTAGTGAAGAAATCAGGCACAAAATACAGGTTGTACGGGCACGCACGCAATATTAATTGCCACTGATGAGAAGTCCGCGCTATGAACGGGGGAGTAGAAATACCTAAATTCTGTCGTCGGGTAGAGGGGTCTTATGAAGTAATTTATAAAGAAAAACCACCACTTAAATGACCGTTTGGGGCTTATAGTCACAGGGATTAGGTCGGGATAAAAGCGATGTTTGAAAAACGAACTGGCCTGCTGGTTCAACCCGGCATCGATTAGGTTCATACCTTTATAAGGTCGATGATCAAAACCGGTCAAGAGACGGAAAATCGGCCTGAACCAACCATGCCAGTCAAACCATTTCAGTTTGAACCAGATTAGATCGGTCCGTTTTGAATAAAAAATAAACTGTATTGTGAGGGCATAGTTTGAACCTTCAACTTCTTGGAAACCATTCCATGCACTTTAATATCGAAACTAGGTAGAGCTGTTGCTCCATTAATGGCAAACAATTAAATTTGTTACCTTTCTCAATAAAGTTCTAATATGCGCATAAGTGAGATTTAACCCCATGACCCTCAACTATGTACTTTGTGAAATTGAGCTCTGCCATTTATACATTATTTATTTTTCTAGCCGTCTATTTATTCAGTTCAACCGGTTGAATTGCATACCGTTCGTATTGTTAGTATGGCATCGGTATGGTATAAAACAATAGCTAGAAGAGGATTTATCCTACTTACTCCCAGTAGTTTTGAGCTCTATAGGCTAGTTCCTACAAGAAAATAAGAGCTACTTATTAGGAAAAAAAAAATTGGTATGAGTGAGATCTAGGGATAATATTGAGCGACATATGGATGGACGATCATACCTAAACGGTCACTGTATGAAGTTATCCTTTTAAGAGATTACTCCATGTGAACTGAGTTGATTCATCACATAGTCTACGCTATTCAAAAGCCATTCATGTGTTATGCATCTAATGGCTCTAAATAGAAAGGGAGGGAGGTGTTTGGATTTTGGGATGGAGTTTTAAAGGCATTGATGTGCTATGCACCTAATGGCTCCAAACGACAGACTCTAAGGTCATTGGATGTGCCTTGCACCTAATGGCTTTAAGAGAGGGAGAGAGAGAGATGTGTTTGGACTTTGGGATTGAGTTTTAAAGGCATTCATGTTTCAAATTAAAAGAAGGGGGGGGGGGGGGGGGAGATTTGTATGGATTTTGGAATGGAGTTTTCAAGACATTGATGTGTAATGTAGCTAATGGCTCCAAACGAGAGACTTTTCATTGGATGCGCCTTGCACCTAATGGCTTTAAGAGAGAGAGAGAGAGAGAGAGAGAGAGAGAGAGGAGAGAGAGAGAGAGATGTGTTTGGACTTTGGGATGGAGTCTTAAAGGGATTGATCTGTCATGCACCTATCGGCTCCAAATGAGAGACTCCAAGGTCATTTGATCTGCCTTGCACCTATTGGCTTTCGGGGAGAGAGAGAGAGAGAGAGAGAGAGAGAGATTTGATAAACTTGTACTAATCGATATGACCAATTACATGTGGTCCATGCGTACTCTTTTCCTAGCAGACCATACATGAGACTGTCGTTCACACCACATATTTTTATCAAGACATTGATATATTGTGGTCTCAAACCCTTTTGATACGTTCGGTAATAAATTCAATGGAGATTTTACGTCGCGTCTCACGAATGACTTTTCCTTGACATGAATTTCGGATCCTTCCCACTTGGTTTACATCCCCCATTTTATTTCTTATTGTTCTTTCATCTTTAAACTTTTCTCCAAATTACTTGATTTGGGCTATGTTTGTTTTGTAGAAAATAAATAATTTGAAAACTATCTCCCAAAAGATTATTGTTTTTATTGATTACAAAAATGAACGAAAAATATTTTTAACATCCACAAAAAATATTTAAATATAAATTGTTGTCGATAATAGAAACATTTTCTAGACTAATTGTTTTAAGCAGTACAAACAATCATTTTAAAGGAATTTTTTTTAAGTCATTTATTTTCTGCAAAACAAACGGAACCTAAATCCTGAATAAGTATACTTGGAGTGTCATAACTTTCGTATGATACTCATGTGAGTGCTTAATTTTTTTTTTACATTCACAGAGTGCTATATCTGTATAAAATTGATCAATTGAGTGCCATTTCTGGCAAATTGTCATACGTGAAATTTTTTTCTTAACTTTCCACTTTGACATGAAATTTTTAAAAAGGAAACTGAAGTTCAACATTGAAATTTTGTCCAGCGTGCAAGAATATAACAAACATTGTCGTTTCTTGCTATTTCTTTAAAATCTTCCCCAATTAAATGATGCCATTTTTAGACTCTCTCTTCTTGTCACTTAAGTGATCACTGTTTTGAAAATCAATGGACCTAGTGTTCACTTCTAAAAATTTATGGCATTGAAATGATTATTCGTGAAGTTATTGGAACTTCTGCTATCTTTCAATCAAATGTTCAAGTGATGTCATTTGCCTTCTCAAATACTAACTTCAACTTTCTAACATGCCACATGTATTGCAAATTAATACCACGTCAACTTTTTTGGTGAGGCAAATCGCTGGTAGCATTTGAGTGATTGATTATTCAAATTTGTAATACTCAAGTGACTAAAAAATGAAAAAGTTATGGCACTCAAGCGAGCGCTGTACAAAAGTTGTAACACTCCTAGTGTACTTATTCCCTTATATCCTGCTTGCATCTTTCAACATTGGTCTTAGTTTTCATAATAGGTTCGATTAATTGAGAAAGCTCCACCAGCACCTAAAATCAATGACACGTAAGCTATGTTCCAAATGTCTAGATAGGTAAATATATACCCACTGATCAAATTTCTCAAGCTTATTTAAGAGTTCAATATCTTTAATCTTCCTGTTAATTAAATCCCTCTTTACATAGGTTGTCTCAAACAAATGTAAATTTTCATGCCTTCAAACATGTGAAACCTATCGCTAATATAAATTGAAACTGATGCATAATGGAAGCGCATAACAAAAGACGGTCAATATAGGTTTAAAATCATAGAAAGGGAAGGAAAATAGGATACCATGAAAGGGAAGGAAATCAGTAAAATAGACAGGGGAAATGGGGAGAATTCCCGAAGTTTGGCAGTAACTCAATAGACTCAATATCAAATCATAGTCAAAAGCTAGCCAAAGAAATGCATTAATTGTTGGAGAAAACTCCTTATTGTTTTGAAGTTGTCAAAACATTTCTTTAGTCTAATCTAAAGACTTCAAGACTTTCAAAGTCTGACGACCGACAGACTTTAGGATCAAAGTCTACTCGTGCTGACAAATTCTAGACTGAATGACACTAAAGGATTAAGACTTATTCAAATGCGAGATTATCTTTACTTCTTCAAGGATTCATTTCATATGGCTCATGGATGACCTTATGGCTGGATATAGCACTTATATGATTGATTATCCTCATTGGAATCAGTTCCGTCAAATCTTTTGAAAGGCAAACAAACTTGAAAGGTTCTACTTATAGAAACCAAGATTCTGATTGTATGGATGAACATGATTGACGGGCTTTCATCATAATCTCAAAATGACTCGAGATTTCCTTGATTGATTATGTCCAATGGGTAGATTGGAATAACTCCTTTGGAAAGTGCCAACGGTTGTAATGGCATGAAGGAGTATTTAAGGCAGACTCTCTAGTTGTTTGATAAAGTGCGTGAAAGAAAAATTTCAAAGTCTAAAGCTTTCTAGTTCTTTACTATTTCATTTGCTGAAGCTCAAATTGTACTCAAAAGAGAGAGCAAACATCTGTGAGACTTCGGAAGAGTGTAGTAAAGTCTCTGCACTATGAAGTCGAGATTGCGTGACTGTAAAATCTCTTTTCATCCATAGTGGAATTCAACTAGTAGGCTATTAGCGCTGAAGAGTAGATGTAGGCTTGATCTAAGCCGAACCACTATAAACCTTGTGTTTTTATTCTCTTCTCTAAAATCCTTTACTTATTTGTAATTTTGTTTATTCGTTAGAAATTCAAGACTCACTCAAGTTCGTTGGTTTTCAAACCTTATTTCAACATAAAAGTATTTTACAAATGCTTTTGCAAAAATTTATTTTAACACCTATTCACCCCCTTTAGGTGTTTGTACTAGCCCTTTCAATTGGTAACGGAGCTTGTGTGCTCCTTTTATTGAAGTGTTTTTACTTTTGAGTTAAAAATCTATGGCTAGTATTTTGGCTCCAGGTTTGGTTGAAGGTCAAAGCAACACCAAACCTCCTTACTTTGATGGGAAGGAATACAACGTATGGAAAAAAAATGAAGGCATTCCTAAGATTGAAAGATCCCCTGGAATGGGATGTGATAGAAAAAAGCAATCAATCCTAAAGCTACATCAACTTCAAAAAGAGGAACATAAGTTGCAGACGCTGGCGAAATAACACAAAAAAAAAAAAAATTAACCAAGAAACAAACTCTTGATGCTAAAGCTATTTACTCTTTATATTGTACTTTATCTCCTACTAAGTATAATTGAATTTCTTCCTGTGAAACAACGAAAGAAGTTTGGGACATATTGCACGTTATCTATGAATGAACTAATCAAGTAAAGGAGACGAAAATCAATATTCTTCTCAGACAGTATGAAACCTTCGAGATGAAGCCTAGAGAATCAATCACTGATATGTTCAGTCGTTTTACTGAAATCGTGAATAGATTAGCATATGAATGACAACCAATATCAGGACCAATGAAGGTCAATAAACTACTGCGTGAACTCTCTAAAGACTGGAATCATGTGAAAACATCAATCAGAGAAACCCAGAAGATCATGCCTCTTTCAATAGACGAACTAATAGGCACACTTCAATCATATGAAGTGGAGCAAATCAATGAAGAAGAAGATCCCGAAGGTAAGAAGTCAATTGCTTTAAAATCTAACGATGATTCTGATGATACAGATTCAGAAGAAGATATGGACAATGAAGAACTAGTACTCATGATTAGGAAATTTAGGAAATTGAATAAAAAGGGAAGAAGATTCAACTAGAAGAAGCAAGACACTCAAAAATTCCAGAACAAATCAACTGAGGATGATGAAGTCAACAAAGACGTGATTTGCTTTGAATGCAAGAAAAATGGACACATTAGACCCAACTGCCCTCTGTTGAAGAAAAAGAAAGAAAGAATTAAGCAATACAATAAGGCTCTCAAGCAGAAACATGGAGCAATACTGAATTCGAGGAAAGTGATGAAGAATATACTAACATATGTCTAATGGCCAATTCAGACTCAAACTCAGACTTTGAAACAGATTCGGACTCAGACAAGGAAGTTGGGGTTAGCAATTTAAAAATATCTCTTAAAGTCTTGAAGTATATAGATGAACTTTGTCTTAGTCTCAAAACATCTCTTAAAAGGATTTCCGAGCTAAAGAGGGAAAATTCCAAACTGAGGCAACGGGAATCTTCTTGGAAAGAGAAGTTTGAAAGTCTAAACAAAAATTTTGCTGATTTGAAAGAAAACTCAAATTCTCTTTCAAAGGAAAATGCCTTTTTGAAAGAAGATATTTCAAATATTACAAAAAGATTTTCAAAAGGATATGAGAAATTAGAGAAAATTCTTAATGTACAAAAGCCTTATTTTAACAAATTTGGTTTGGGTATGACTCCAGAAACAATTCCTTTAATTGATTTTTCCAAAGTTAAAGAAAAATCAAACAAAGACCTACAAAGGTATTTTACAAAAATCATTTTCAAAATTTTTTTATAAAACCTATTGGCCGAAGTACTCTCAAATGTTCAAAGTGTAACAGCCTAGAACATTTCGAGAAAGAATGTCCTAAAATTTGGAGACATGTTAAGAGGGATTGGGCAAAGACAATGTTAAATACTAACACCCATGGACCTAAAAAAATGTGGGTACCAAAGAAAGCTTGAATTCTTTTCTTAATCATAAGTCACTATTAAAAGAAAGATCAAATGGTATTTGGATAGTGGATGTTCAAGGCATATGATAAGAAACTCTAATCGCTTTATAAAACTTGTTCAAATAAATGGTGGCAAAGTTTCTTTTGGTGGAAACGGCAAGGGAAGAATCGTTGGTTGTGAAACCGTGAAAATTGGAAGCCTGACCATCAACAATGTTTCCTTGGTAGAAGGACTAAACTACAATCTACTCAGCATTAGTCAGCTTTGCAATACTGGATTCAAAATTAACTTCCAAGAAAGCATCTGTTCGGAAATAAAGATTTTTCTCAATCTTTTACTGGACGAAGTCATGGGAACATTTACCTCCTGGATATAAAACTAGAAAGTTCTTAGTGTCTTGTATCTATTCAAGACGAAGCAATCGAAAGTTTGGTCATGTCAACATGAAGCAAATTGCCAAGATTTCATCCAAGAAGCTTATTCATGGTCTTCCCAACCTGACTTATCAAAAGTTTGAATTATGCACTCCTTATGTTTTAGGAAAACAGGTTAAAAGTTCCTTTAAACCTATAAATCAAATTTCTACTAATCGAGCTTTGCAGCTTCTGCATATAGATCTCTTTGGACCAACCAAGACTCAAAGCATTGGTGGAAAAAGATACTGCCTAGTAATCGTGGATGATTACTCTCGTTTTACTTGGGTATATTTTCTAGCAAATAAGTCTGAAGCCTTCTCTCAATTCTCAAAGTTTGCTAAAAAAGTTCAGAATGAAAAATGATATGTTATTTCAAGTATACGTACAAACCATGAAGGTAAGTTCAACAATCAAGACTTTGCAAAATTTTGTGATGATTCTGGTTTCCAGCATGTTTTTTCTTCTCCATACATTCCATAACAAAATAGGGTTGAGAAAAGAAAGAACAGATCTTTGCAGGAAATGGCAAGAACCCTCTTAATTGAGAGCAAAATTTCCTCTCGATTTTGGGCTGAAGCAGTTTCAACAACCTGCTATATTATCAACAGAGTGTTCTTAAGACCTATATTAGAGAAAACTCCTTATGAAGTGTATAAAGGTAAAAAGCCAAATGTTTCTTACTTTCATGTGTTTGGTTGTAAGTGTTTTGTTTTAAAAAATGCAAATGAACAAACCGGGAAGTTTAAATAAAGATCAGACGAAGGAATTTTCCTTGGCTACTCTACCTCAAGCAAAGCATATAGAGTTTTCAACAAGAAGACTCAATCTGTGGAAGAATCAACGAACGTCAAGTTTCAAGAATCTATGCATAATCAACTAGATCAGACTCAACTTGAAGAATCTGAACCTACTCCAGACTTTACAAAGCCTACTTCCCTCGAAGTGGTTCAAACTTCTGAAGATCAACAACGAGCAAAACTAGAAGATTCAACTGAAGTAGAGGATCGGCAGACTTTTAGACCAACCAATAATTGGAAGCATAAATCTAATCATCCCAAGGAACTCATCATTGGCAACATTGATGAAAGATTTCGCACCAAATCCAAAAAGCGAGAAAAGTCTAGCGCACTAGCACTTATTTCTGAGATAAAACCCAAAAGTGTAGAAGAAGCCTTGTCTGATGAAAGCTGGATGGAAGCCATGTAAGAAGAGCTCAAATAGTTCAGCATTAACGATGTTTGGGAGCTAATTCATAAACCAAAAGGTAAATCTATTATTGGAGCTAAATGGGTTTTCAGAAACAAAGTGGACAAGAAAGGAAAAGTGGTCAGAAACAAAGCAAGACTCGTGGCCAAAGGATATACGTAAGAAAAAGGGATAGACTATGAGGAGACCTATCGATCAGTAGCGAAGTTAGAAGTAATTAGATTATTAATTGCTTTTGCTTGTTATAAAAATTTCAGGTTATTCCAAATGGACATCAACAGTGCATTTCTTAATGGATTTATCCAAGAAGAAGTCTATGTGGAACAACCCCCTGGTTTTGAAGATCCAAGAAAGCCAAACTCAATCTATAAATTGAAAAAAGGCATGTATGGATTAAAGCAAGTACCTCGAGCCTAGTATGAAATGTTAAGTAACTTTCTAATTCAAATACTACTTTATTCATAAAGAAAGAAGAAAAAGATTTTTTATTAGTTCAAATTTATGTCAATGATATTATTTTTGGATCTCCTAATGAAAATCTATGCAATAAGTTTTCTAAGTCTATGCAGGATGAATTCGAGATGAGCATGATGGGTGAATTGACTTTCTTTCTCGTATTACAAGTCAAACAATTAAAGAAATGAACTTTTAATCAGGATGTGGCTTGCTTACATTATCAAAATTTTCTTTTGGTTTGACTATCCAAACATTTCCCACATTCAACAAAGGCATGTTATGTTGAACATTTTGATTGCCCAATTATTATTATCATTCATAGTATTCATACTAGCTTTTAGTTGGTTATTTTCATTATTCTGCAATTGATTAGAAGATTAGGGCCTTTGCATAACTCTTGTAGGGGGTTGACTACCCTAACCAACATTTTTAGCATCAATAAATGAAGAGAGATAAGAAATGTATCTTATTACCACTAAATTTGCTTGGAATTGTAGTAGTTGATTGGATGATCCCAACCTTGGCAATACCATTCACAACATTGATGCTCATTGATTTGGCCATATTTGACATGTGACTTACTTTGTAATCGACCATGTCATTCTATTATTCTTCAACAATCTTCTCATGGTTGACAGTAGATTGAAATTTGGAGCAACATTCATTAACTGCTCTTCAGTGAGATGTCGTGGAAGATCACCTACTTCTCATTCATTTCCTTCTGTCACTCTCCAGGCAGCTAAAGATTTCGACTACACATCAACTTTGTCATAAGTTTGTGGCAATAGATTGTTGTTGCTAATAGTATTATCGAACTCTTATTGATCTTTTGTTATTGCATCATAGTCTCCTCATCAACAAAATTCGTCCCACCAAGTGAGCTTAATATATATATCACTTGAAATGGGTGTTGACCCAAGTAGTGAAAAATCTTTCATCCATAAGTTAAACTTTGGTTTTTGATGAAATGAATCCAGTGGTGATTTTAGATAGGAATGCAATCGGCATAACAAAAAAGAAGAACAATGAATTTAAAGATAAAAGACTATAAATGATAGAAGTTAAAAAGACATTGACATTAATAAACTAATAAAAGTGCCTTGGGAATATGTTGTTTAACAGGGAAACGAACATCACAAATATCATAATTTTAGTATAACACTAACTTAAATTTCGTAACTTTTTTTTATCACTTGAGTGCCATAACTTATGTACAATGTTCACTTGGGTACCATAACTTCTTTTTTTTCAATCACTTGAGTGTCATATCACTTTTCAATTAATTACCTGAGTGGTATAATATTTTAAAAACGTTCACCACAATTGCCATGCGACATCCAGTTTTCAGCATTTGGGTGGACGTTTTTAAAAAAATTTATTACTCAATTGATCAACTAAAAGTTATGGCACTTAAGTGAATCTTTTTGTCAAAGTTATACACTCAAGTAGTCGAAAAAAGTTATGATACTCAAGTAAGCTCTATATAAAAGTTATGGCACTTGCGGTGTCTTATGCCTGTTATTGATTATTAGTTATGATTTTACAATGAATACACTTGGGGTGTTTATCCTTTTGTATAGACAGATGCATACAACGGTCACTACATTTGAATAGAGAAATAGTTTCCTAATCCCAAAGGTAGTTACAACAAGTAACACGATATCCTGTTATCTTGCAATATTATCTACAATAAGTTATAAAATTCCTAAAATAGCGGTAATAAACATAGCCACCTGATAATTATGTTTTATGTTGATTGCTCACTATCGAGGACATTATCAATCTACTTCCTAAGTTTTGGTGAGGGTTCCTGTCGATAACCTTCGTGTTGTTGATTCCCTTCAAGTTATCAATTGTTTTGATCGATGATGACTTTCTATTTTCACCAAACTCTACTCTCATCAATTAAGCCTGTCACTAAAAGTTGGTATTCTTTGGCGTCAACATGAAAAAATGCATTAACACCAATATGTGTAGTTCCCTAATAGTATAACTACTAAACATGAACGATATGAACTAAAATCTTAATAAGATAATCTAGAAAATCAATAAAATAAGAACAAATCAAGAATTATTTTACTAAGTTAATGCTTACTATACAATCTTGTGAAGCGCTCTATGCCATTCTTCTCGGTTTCTTCTCTATTAATTCTTCCATGGTCACTTGTGATACGAGTCTCGATTCCTTGCTCCTCCCATTAGCACTTGAAGGTCTTCGTTCAACATAACTAAATCATTAATTAATAATATCTCTTTTTTCACCTATGTGTTCATTCAGCAGAGCACTCTCATCTAGTTGCACTTATTTTGTGTGTATCTTGGTGCTTAATTAACCGCTCGTTACACTTATTTTGTGCATATTTTGTACATTTGAATTTTCTCGTTAAGTTTAAGTCGGATAAAAAATCATAGTAATACGTGAGTGGAGTCTATAATTTTTTCCCTTTAATTTTATTTTGGGTCATGTTTTCCTAGAACCCTAATTGAGGAAACTCTCTCAAACTATATTATTGATTTGTGGATTACAACTATGAACATCACTAATATTTAATTTTGGCTAAGTTTGCATACGAATTATTAGTGAATTGCCACCCAACCGTGGGCAACTACGTTGATATTAAAGTCTCTCATTCATCGCTGAGGTTGAGAGTTCGAATCCATGCATTGCTAGCGTTATAGGTGAGGGGCCATGGTGTTGGGGTCCTGTGCTAGTTTTCCCCGAGGTATAGTCCTTGTAGGTCCTTCATCGCGGAGGACCGTGAGACCCCGAATAGCATAAGCGAAAGGGGCCCCGGCAGATCCTCGGTTATAAAAAAAAAAAATTATTAGTGACTTGCCAATTAGATGTATGATTGGAGTCCTCCTTTCCGGGTCGGAGAAAAACTTAGTTTCTCTCTTCAGATACTTGACCGACTATGGTGCTCAATAGTTGTTGTTTATCAACAAAAAAGAATTTGAGCGGAAGAAAGCAACTAATTAGTGCTAAAGAAAAAAATGACCAAATTGACGGGATGATGTAATTTATTTTAAGGAGGATGACGTGTATGGCTTTATAATCTGATTCAATTGCCGGTCGAAAATCCTATATAAAAGGCTGAACGAGAGAGCTTCATTGGCAAAGCAATTCATATTTTCTCTTTCAGATAGATGGAGGGCTCCTTTTTCTGTGTGTTCAACGGGGCTTGGCTCTTTCTCTCTCTCCATATCCTCATGGCTTGCTTCGTGCACGAAGGTTGTCCTTATGGAGTAGAAGGGAAGATTACAAGCCACACTATGTCAGTTAGCTCCCTATTGCCGTCTCCTTCTTGCTCGCCTTCCACTAGCAAAGGTCTCTCTCTCTCTCTCTCCTCTCTCTCTCTCTCTCTCTCTCTATGGAATTTTCCGGATCCTGAAACAAACTAGAACATGAACAAGATTGGTTCAATTCAGTGCCCGTGGTAATCGAACATGAACCATAGGACGGAGAAAAAGTATAGCGCTCTCTACTTAGTCATACAAAGCCATGCCTTGCACCTGTGAGTGACCATGGATTCTTCCTATTTTACACACAGTACTTCTTTTGGTTGAGCAGGCTTCACTTTAAACTATCTGTTCAAATCCATAAATGTGTGATCATATTAATGGGGAAATTAAGAATTAAGAGAATTATCAGAAGAAGACACAAGGCAGGTCATCCGTCTCTTTTGCATTAGCTGTTGCCGAGCAGTTCAAATTTCATTTTGTGCAGAGACTTGGTCGTGCAATGGTGGTAATCATACTGATCTGTCACATCCAAAAAGCTAAGTCTTTTGCTGCATTTAGTGGAGGGAGTTGGTCCCCCGTTAGCTGTCATCCAAAACCAAGTCCTTGGTGACCGGAAAAGTAGAACACTCTTTTTTTCACAAATGCATCTTTTCTTTTACAAATGCATTATCATCGTACTATTTCACATGATCTCTTACTGTCGCATTACATGCTTTCAGCTAGCAGCCGAAAGTCGACCTTGGAAGTAGTTCACAATTATGGCCCATGCTCTCCACTTTTTCAAGACCTCAATCCTCTAAATCACACTAAAGTCCTGCTCCAAGACGTATCAAGGGTCAAGTGGATTCAGTCCCAATCCTCCAATGGCAGCGATGGCCTAAAAGCTTCGGCCACAGCCAGTCTTCCAGCAAAGTCTGGCATCACCATGGGCACTGGCAATTACGTAGTGACAATCGGCCTCGGCACGCCAAAAAAGGACCTCACTCTCGAATTTGACACCGGCAGCCGCCTCACATGGACCCAGTGCGAGCCGTGCGCTGGATCTTGCTACACTCAATCCGAACCAATATTCAACCCATCTCAATCATCATCCTATGCTAATGTCTCGTGCAACACGACATCATGTTCTCAACTTGGTAATAATCCACCACATTTGAGATACTTGATACTTATGATGTCTTACTAGAATGTTCTTAAAGCATAGACGAGAAATCTTGGTTTCTAAGAGTGAAAACCCATCAAAAGAATAACTTGAACTAGCTAAAGCATTGTGTTGTGCTCTACCTTAAGGTCGTTCGGGATGCTCTGGATCAACATGTCTATATGCCATTCAGTACGGCGACCAATCATATACGATTGGCTTCTTCGCAACCGAGAAGTTGACCCTAACACCGACGGAGGCGATCGACAATTTTGAATTCGGCTGCGGCCAGAACAACCAAGGCCTCTTCGGCAGAACTGCAGGGTTGATGGGACTCTCGAATGACAAGATCTCCATCGTGGAACAAACTGCGGCCAAATATGGGAAGTACTTCTCCTACTGCTTGCCCTCTTCCCCTAGCTCCACAGGACACTTGACTTTCGGTAAGGATGGTGGGGCAGTGAGCTCGGTTAGCTTCACGCCATTATCAACAGTTCCGCAAAGCTCGCAATTCTACGGAATAAGTATCCAAGGAATCGCTGTAGGAGGGAATCGTCTATCAATACTATCTACCGTTTTTTCAAGTGGAGGCGCCATCATCGACTCGGGAACTGTCATTACCCGATTGCCTCCAACTGCTTACAGTGCCTTGAGAACTGCATTCAGGAGTGCGATGGCGAATTACACGATGGCGCCGGCGTTTTCCCTTCTTGATACTTGCTATGACTTCAGCAAAGAGAGTACAATCACGGTCCCATTGATAACATTCTCTTTCGCTGGGGGAGTCGATGCCGATTTGGACCCTAACGGGATATTTTTCATCGTGAATGCCTCGCAAGTGTGCCTCGCCTTTGCACCAAATCGGGCTGATAGTAATCTGGGCATTTATGGTAATACGCAGCAGAAAACGTTTGAAGTTGTGTACGATGTTGCTGGAGGAAAGCTGGGTTTTGGTTCGAATGGCTGTTCCTAAGATGGATGGAATTAAATGGAAGTTATTTATAGATATACTCGATGACGATTAGGAGTATACAAATTGAATATGTCGTCATGTGTTTAAACGTTCTGAATTTTAACTGTTGCAAATCAAGAATAATGGAGGTGCTATGACTATGCCTCCTTTCGTGTCATTCAACATCGATTTGTGTGAGTTCCAAACTAGGGACATCATTAATATACAAATTTAACTAAATATATGTCTATATTTTTAAGAAATTTTTTCCAATCTGTGATGGAGAAAAACATGATCAACTCAAGAAAGAATTACATCTCTTCTATGCGTAAGCACATAATTTTAAAGCTATCTAAATAAATATTTCTCATAGTATATGAGAAGAAATTTCCATTTGATTAGATTTCTTTAGCATGGCAAATTTCACGCGGTACCTCATTTAAGCTTAGTAAAATCTCTTTTTTCGCCCATCCATCTTCTCGAAAAATCTCTATGTTTCATCATTGCAATCTAAGAACAAGCATCGTGATTTCGAGTTCTTGCAGTTGAAAAGTCATGGTTTCTTCGGTCTCGACCTACCGAGTCTTTTTCGTAGACTTGCCTTCTAGGTTGGCAATTCGAATTGACTCAGGGAATTGATTTCGGGCTTCATATTCACCTTGGAGTCGATTGCCTCTTGAGTACCTAAAACTCCCTAATATTTCCGTCAACATCGCCACCAAGCTTAGGAAAATTATCCAAAAATTCATAAATTTATTGTACATTTGTCAATTCAATTCTAAACATTTCAATTTTACCAATTCAATCTAAACATTTTCACTTCTTCCCAATTAAGTCCATCCAGCCAATTTTGATTGGAAATTACTAACGTGGACGACCGGCGCTGACGTGACACTATTTTTAATAATATTTTCATAATATTTTGAATTTTTATGGTTTTTTCTTCTTTTTTTTTTTTTTTTTTGGGTTTTCAGATCTAGGGCCGGCCAACCCTTACCGGCCAACCCTTGCCATATCTCATAGTATATGAGAAGAAATATCCATTTGATTAGATTTCTTTAGCGTGGCAGATTTCACGCAGTACCTCATTTAAGCCTCGTAAAATCTATTTTTTCGCCCATCCATCTTCTCGAAAAATCTCTCTGCTTCATCATTCCAATCCAATGAATAGTCATGGTTTCTTCGGTCTCAGTCTCTCAAGTCTTTTTCATAGACTTGCCTTCTAGGGTGGCAATTGGATTGACTTAGGAAATTGATTTTGGGCTTCATCTTCCCCTTGCAATCGATTGCCTCTATGAGTACTCAGAAACTCCCTAATATCTTCGTCAACGTTACCATCAAGCTCATAAGCGTGTTGTCTTTGCGTAGGATCATAACGTTTGCATGAGCATTATCTCTCATTCCTATCTCCTTCAAGAAATCTTGTTGGCACCAAAACCTAAGTAGGGAAGCATGTCCCGGATCACTCCGAGTTCGTAGGTCAGACTCTGCTAAAGGTTGCCCAAAAGGCATGCACTCAAGGTGCTTCATTTATTTTACAGAAAATGAATAGTTTAGAAACATTTTTCTAAAAGTGATAGCATATATTATTCACAAAAATGAATGAACGAATTTTTTTTCATCATCCTTAAACATATATAGAAACATTGTTATTAGTAATGAAAGCATTTTTTTTTTTTTGGTGACCGAGGATTCACCGGAGTCTACCCTTGTCAACTTACACCGATTTGGGGTCTCACAGGCCTCTGTGGTGGAGGCCCAACAACAACTATACCTCGGGGGAAACTAGCCGTAATGAAAGCATTTTTTATTGGCTAATTATTTCAAAAGATATAATTGATCATTTTTAAGAAATATTCTCCAAATCATTTATTTTTTGTAAAATAAGTTAAGCCTAAGAGTGTTGCGATCGCCTTTGTTGTTGCCACTGCAGGTATGGCCACCATCATTTGATTGCCAGCATTTAATCACTAGCTAAAGACGTGGAGCGAAAGCCAAATGGAGTAGAATTAATCTAGCTAGCAGGAGTAGAATATCTAGCACAGATGAACATTTGATTTCCAAGTGTAGATCCTCATTTTTTACCTTTTTATATATTGACTAAACTTGACGATGGAATCGGGTTTCGCATGTCGAGAGCTTCCCGACAATATTCAGTTTTTCGAAATCCGACGGGTAAATCTCAATATATCTCATCTTTAAATTTTGATTGCCTGATCTTGAAAATCAGGGGAAAGCGATCTTGATTGTCGGATAAGTCGTTATTTTTTAAATCAGATGGCACCCATTTGAAAGAAATCCTATGGCTCAATTGGGGTGATAGGAACACGAAGTAAGTAGTTTTTATCTTTCCCTACGGTTTTTAACCTTGTGATTTCGGTAGCTATCACTGTGGTTTCCGTAGCTATCCCTATGATTTTCTTGAGAAGCAATCTTTTTTATAGATGATTGAGGAATGAAGTCGTGTAATTCATGTTTTATGTTACATGTTTTGAACTTTTTATTGTTTATTTTATTTATTTTTGTTCATTTTTTATGAGTTGTTATATATGTCATTTTGTTGCTAAGTATTATGATTCTAAATATGATATGTTGATCAATATGTATTTTGAAAGAGTAAGTTTGTCCTTATGAGTACTACAAAAAATATGAAACAAAAACAAAAGATAAAATCAGCCAATTCACTAGATCAACTTTGGAACCAGACCAAACCAATAGAGTTGGTCCAAGGTCGGTTGTTGATCCAGGGTCAATTTCAAGTTTCAAAATTTGAAAACCATCTTTTTGTTGATGAGTTCCAAGTTTTAGGATTGGACTGGCCTAATCCTAGAATCGATCGCCCTCTAAAACATGTGTCTACCTTTTAGGGTGGCCTTATTTACTATGCTTGCCCAAACTTATCCTTCGAGTCAAGACATGGAAATTTGGGTGCTCCCTCTCTCCTGGACCATACATGGTTTATGATAAGCATGTCATTTAGAATATAGAAAATGCATTGGGCTTACTTGAACAAGGCCTTAGAAGGCCCAATTGCGGTTAGTCTTCTTCGTGGCATGGACGCGTCCTGTCCTAGATGGGCTGAGCTTCTCACTCAACTGTGAACTCCACCTTCTAGTTGTGAGGGACCTACATGGGATTCTTTCTCCTTGATGTGGCCCGTGTCTATTCTAATGGGCTGAGACCCAATAGAAGAGGCTTGCGCTTTTTGGCCCACATCAGTTCTAACGCAATATCTCTTGCCAAGACCCAGCAAGTGACAAGATGAATGTTTGCCCTTCCCTCTAAGCTAGATATTCGACCTCAAGCTGAAGATGAAGAATCATTGAGGAGGGAATTCTCCGTGGGTCATTACTCTATCAAGCGTTAAAAATTATCTCCCTAGCACTCTTTGAAGTGCGAGTCATAGGTGAAGTACTCCTGAAATACTCATGCATGATCACTCTAGACATTGGACATATTGTAGGCATGTGATATTAATGGGAAAAAAACTATAAAAATGTGATAACTTTCGTACGGCACTCATTTTAATGTCCACAAGTTTCAAGTGATTAGTTGAGCGCCACATCAAACATAAACGCCTCTGGCAATAAATTTCTGTAATTCGTCCGTATGTAGCATTATTAATAAAATTTTACTTCTTATTTGAATTTTCTTATAAAAAGAAGGCCAAAGTGGACACGACCGCCCTCATATTAAAAACTTAATTTCTCTCTATCCTCTCCATCTCTCTCTCCTTCCTTTCTCTCTCCTTCCTTTGATCACACCCAGAACACCAATGGTGAAAGTCAAGACAAAAAAGTCCCGTGCTAGACTTAGTATACAAAAAATTTTCACAGTAAAGACAGATGACGATGACCCGGCTAGAAAAAGCATTCATTTTAATCTGCTGGGCAGAAGTGAAAACTTGATCAAAAGTCAAACAAAAATAAAAATAGAGACAGTAGATATTTGTATGAATGCAAAAAGTGGGTTGTCATGGGTTAAGATTAATGATGAGCAACCAAATCAATTCAATCTAGAAATCGCTCTGAACTTGTTTTACCCAGCCTGTTCACATGAGGATCAATTCATTTTCCGGTTTCAAAAATTAGAATTGACCTTAGCCGGTTCGAGGGATAAGTACACTAATGGTGCCATAAGTTATGTACGGCGCTCACTTTGGTGCCAAAAGTATTCGCCAAATCACTTAAGTGCCAAATCGGAGGAAAAACGATCACTTTGGTGCCACCGACGACAGATTCCGGACAAAATGATTACGTGACTTTTTTATTTAAAAAAAAAAATCAAGAAGCCTTTTAAACGACGTTTTCCATCTTCCTTAAGAAAACGACATCGTTTTGCCGTCTTACATGAATAGCCTCACAAAAACGACGCCGTTTTTTATTTATTTATTTGGAGATTGAAATTAGGGTTTCTTTGTCCGCCGTTGCTCGTCAGCCGTCGCTCGGCCGCCGTCCCTCGGCCACCGTCACTTGGCCGTCATCCCTCAGCCACAGTCGCTCAGCCGCCATCCCTCGACCTCCATCGTAGTTGCTTGCCACAGCAAGACAAAAAAAAAAAAAAACGAACAGAAAATCCTGAGAGAGAGGGAGGTGTCGACGATGAGGGCGGAGGAGGGGATGGTGGGGCCACGGCCGCTGCCTTCGTAGCAGTTGGCTTCACCGACAACCCCTTCGTGGCGTTCCAGATCTTCGCGGCTACCATTGGCCGGATCACTCGTGCTTCTGGAGTGTGACATCCCATATTTTCGACCCTGTTTTCTGCTAAATAAATCGGGCATTTTATTGACGCGCCTATGGGGCTGTTCTCAAAGCTAATCACTCTTAAGATAACTAGACTATATGGGAAAGCCATTAAGAATTTTAAAGCAAATAGACTTGAGAATTCGATCAGAAATCGGCTACTTGACTATGCTCATCTTTAGAGGTCATTATGGCACAGATATAAGTCAATTCGAGATCAAATATAGGTTGGTTCGACTGAGATGTGTGGCTAATCGTGGGTGACACCTCTAAATTGGAAAATTCTCGTCGACTAACACTAGACTGATTTTCTTATCGTTTTGGTACCGTTTGTATGTAATTGAATTTTCGAGATTGTCACGACAATCGAGAGTCATCATTGAGTCGAGTGGGTTCATTGTGGCTCGAAGAAAATCGACCACGGGTCATTTGCACTAAAAAGTTTTGAAAGTTACCCGGTAGTCTAGGTCACACTAAAAACGCGTCGAATGTAAATTAACCATGAATTCAAACCCGATTTCAGAAATTGAAAGTTCTATGGTGTCATGAGCTATTTTAAGAACGTTGACTCAGTCTCAGAAGATTTTCAGAGATTTTGAGATGTTCACGAAAAACCGTGTCGGACGTCGCGGAAAATTAACGGAAATTCATATGGGTCGAATTTAAGCGAGTTTGGACTTTCATATGGGTCGGGGACTTACAGAAAATCATTCGGGATTTTATTCGTCAAAGATTGGACGTTGAATTGAGAAATTTCGTGGAATAATCGAAGCAAATATAATGAAATTCGGAGCTTGTGAGGGGGGTTGGATTTTGGCTTCAAATTGGAGTAATTTGTGGATTTTATTACATGAAAGTATTAAGAGAAAGCATTGAGATATTTGTGCATAAATATCTAGGGGACATGCAATCAATGGAGGGGATAAGTGTTGATCTTTTCCTCTTTTCTTGGCTTGTTGAGCACGTCCCAGCTGCTGGCCTCCATCTTCTTCGCGCGGGCTTATCCTCAGCTGAAGACTACTTTTACTTCTGCTTTTCATTTTGGTTCCTTCGATGCCTGCTCCTCCACGGACACGCCCACACAACCGTCCACTCACGAAATCCACCGAAGGAATTCCTCCGCCGACTCCTCAATTGTTGACCGAAGCAACTTCGACTTCAGCCACGCATCTTCAAGTTCCACCGAAGGAGCCCACCAAGGCCTCTTGCAGCTGTCCACGCAAAGCAAGTAGCGATTGAAGCTGCTTGTCGTCCCCGCGCACGGTCAACAAACCGGCGGATTTTCCCAGCAAGGAGCCCGCGGACGTTGACTCCTCTTGGTGAGCATCTCCGCGCGTCTTCAGCTTCTTTAATCCACGAAGCCGCACGTGTTTTCAACGCCACAGCAACGGTTGAGCCCAGCATTCCACCGAAGACCCTTCATCCGTTCTCCTTCGACGCTAGCGAAGAAGCCCATCAACCTTCTTCTTCCGCCACGAAGACCTCAGCCCACGATTGTCTTCTCCCCTCGTTCGTTCAGTCAGCAAGTCAGCGAAGCAGTTGCTGCCAGCACATCCTCACGGTCAACAGCAGCAAAACTCTCCCCACCTTGTTGACCGAAGTCCCCACGCCTCTGCCACCGAAGGTGCTTCTTCGTCTCCTTCATCAGCTGTTTGAAGACCTTCAATCCAGCTGCCCGAGACGCTGTGTCCCCAACGAGCAACCGCTTCTGCCAGCCCCACCATCTTTGGTCACACCACCGACTTCACTCCATCCTGCCACGTTTGTTTCCCTCTCCACGCGTGGTCAAGAGCAACGGTTTTCAACGCCACCGAGCAACCATCATCTCTATCGATCCTCCGCCACGTTGAAACCAGCGAAGCCCTGCCCGAAACTGCCTCGCTTGTTCAGCCGCATCTTCGGCCCAAGTTTCGGCCCACTTGAAGCCCAAAAGCCTGCAGTAATTTGGCCCATCTTGTTCAGCCCACAGTTGGTTGAAATTAGCTCAGCCCATCAATCCAGCAGCAAGTCTTTAAGCCTAGTCCAGCAGCCCATGTTCAATTGAATTGAAGCCCTCAAGAGCAGTCCAGCCCATCTCGAGCCCAAGAAGCCAGCCCGTCTTCAGCAGGCCCAACCCAGCTTGGGTCCGGCCCAAAAGCAAGAACAAATCTCAGTTGGGCTGAGATTTGTTAGGCCCAAGTTTAAGGCATGGTCCAAGCCCGCCGGTGTCGTCGAAAGCCCGATTTCGGCCGCAGCCGCGTCGCTGTCGTGGTGTCTCGGTCCCCGCTTTTAATCAAGTGAGTAATCTCACTAATCCTTGCTTAGTAGACTAATGATGCTTAAGGGTTGATTAGATTTAATTAAGTGCAATTAGGTGGTTAGATTAGCATGGATTAGTGATTATTAGTTAATTGCATTGCATATTAGTTAGGTGGTGATGCGGGTGCATCCAATGTAGCTCCATCGACCAACTCAGAACCATCGATGCTTATCCAAGCCAATAAAGAAGTTGGGCATTATGTTCTTCGATGGATCATTTTTGAGTGAATAATATTAATTACTTATCGGTACTTTGTGGTACATCGATATATATCAATGGGAGGTCATTTTAGATGTCTTGTATGACCGATTGATGAAGTTTCAGGAGGATTATTTTCTGGTCAAGGGAGGAGCTCGAATTCTGGGAAGGCTAAAGGTTCACGAATGTGGTTCAAGAATATGGAAAGCCAAAGGTTCAAGAACACGGAGAGCTAACGGCTCGAGAATGTGGAAGGCCGACGATTAAAGGCATTTAGTTCCCATGTTAATAATGGTTTTTTATTAAGTTCCTAGCTGTTTTTATTTTTATGTAGCTCAAGAGTCGAACGTTTAATTCCTAGGTCCTTAAAGTTTGTTTTTAATATTTCCTAAGGCTAAAATCCTCCTATAAGTAGGGGAAACTATCCAATGTAGGGGAGATACGAATTTCATGAATAAAAATGGTGAGATTTCCTCTGCTTGAGTGAACTCCTTTGGAGAGTGGATAACTCCTTTCGGTTTCTTTATCCTTGGAGCGTAGATCACTCCTTTGTGGTGAGCCAAGAAGCCCTTTATCCTTGGCTGGTGGAATCTTTAGGCCTTGGTGGTGAGCTTCTCCTATCCCGAAGTCCTTTATCCATGGCTGGTGGAAGCTTTAGGCCTTGGTGGTGACCTTCGTATATCTCGATCCTCATCCTCGGTTGGTGGCGTGGCCTTTATACCTTGGGAGGAGATCGTTCTATCTTTTCTTATTCCTCTTTGTTTCTTTACCGTATACACTACTCCATACACTTAACCACAAAAATCCCCTAAAAAAAATCTCCGTTCTTGAATCACTCACCCCATCACGCATCAGGTGGTTAGTGTATTTAGCTAGAGAACTGCCTATACTATTTATTGAATGCGTCTCGGGATTTTTCCCGACCCTTATCGGGCTTCAATTAGGCATTTCGGGCCTAAATTGGATTTATCGTATTTATTTATTAATTTTCGAAATTAATTATTTAATGATTTATTTTTCGGAAATTAGACAAGGATAGCCGACGACCGAAATTTTATGCTGATCGTCGTGGTGCAGTTCGTTTATCTAATTGAATTCTACGTTGTGTTGAATTGAATAAATTGTGGATTTTTAAGACATATTCCTAAATGAGTTGATTTTGAGTAATTGATCGAAGAACAACCGGGTATCGGTTGTCAGTGTTTAATTGATTGGTGAATTACGGAAAATTGTGAAAGTTGAGTAAGATTGGTGAATATGGGAAAATGTCCCAAAATTAGGAAGTGTCGTTATTTGAAAGGAAAATAACCGTGTGAGGTTGTGAGTTTAATAGAATTGCTGAGTGGGGCCGTGATGCCACTGCATATATAATTGCCGAGTGGGGCCGTGATGCCACTGCATATAGAATTGTCGAGTGAGGCCGTGATTGTGGCATCCCAAATTTAATGACAAGCCATAAGGTGAGTTGAAGTTCCTAATTATGTGATAGAATTTCTTTTGGCTTATGCCTTAGCCAATTTGTCTTTTAATTTGATGATTTGTGTATTTAAATTTATAGATTAATAATTGGCCATGAGATTTTAAATTTAAATCTTAATAAACAAAGTGTCCCAAGACTTTGGCCAAGATGAAATTTGAATTTGGAAATATTTATAGAAAGGAATTCAAAAAAAAAGGGAAAAGGAGGGTTATTTTTGGAATGGGCCTTGGACCCATTAGCCTAAGCCTAGTGGGCCGAATGGCCGGCCCAAATGGAAGCCAAGGGGAGGATTCGACCAGCCCAAGGGAGTGGCCGGATGGGCCTAAGCCCAAGCCCATTCAAATTCAAAAATAAAAATTACATGTGGCACAAAGGAGAGCATGCATTGGTTGGACATTAGGTGAATCAATCATTACTAATCATGGGCTTTAGGGGATATAAAAAGAGAGAGAGAAGAGGAGTGGCCGGTTCTTCTTGATCATTTGGCCGAGAAAGGGTGAGAGAGAGAGAGGGTGTTCGAGAGAAAGGGAGGAGAGACCGAGAGGGAGAGAGAGGAGGCGGAGCCGAGAGGGAGGTGCCGCCGTGTGCTCGCCGTTCGACCGCCTTGTCCGACCACCGTACGCCGTCGTTCATCGCCGTTTGCTCATCTTAGAGGCAAGTGGAGTCCATAAATTCTCTTGCATGTTTTCTGTGGTGTTTGCATGTTAGATTTTAGGTATGATTCGTGCGAAAAACCGAGGTAAGAGTTGGTTATTTGTAAACCGTATGACTGTTCTTGTTCGGTTTGTTGGAGTCAGTAGCTTGTTTGAGTTTGCATGTGTGTTTGGAGTTCGATTTTGGCTTCGGTGTCTTCATGAGAGTTGAAGCTAACGTCTTGTACTATGACATACTAAAACTTCGTAGAAAACTATGGAGATTTGGGGGGTCAAAAGTTCTATTGTACGGAGACTTTAGATCTGCGAAATTTTCACTGACCTCTTGTTGATTTCTTGGTTGCATGTTGATTTCTGTTGGAGATCTCACTTTGTTGTCTTCTTGAAAGTTGAAGGTAACACCTTAAGCTACAACATACTCAAATTTGAAGCATAAAGAACAAGTATAGCTCGGTGAATCGGTTAGATCTTGAAAATGATGGTTCTGGTGAAGTATTTCGAGACACCCGAGACTTCATGGACTAAAATGGTGACCATAATCTGGTTATTTGGCCTAGATATCTTCATGAAACTTGTAAAGGACACCTTGGTACATAACATACTCAAATTTTAGAAGAAACGAAAGAGAATTGATGGGTGAAAACTAAGAAATTCGGAGGAGTGTGTTCTGAACGTCGCGGTCGTGATTCCAGAAGCTTCGTAGGGTTGTAGAAATTAATCTAAAAATAATTTGGCTTAGAGTTCTTCATGAGAAATGCACGAAAATGTGTTGGCTATCACCCTGTAAAAGTTCGTAATTTTTGAAGGCCATATGAGTATTTTAATCGAATTTATTTGGAAACTGTGCAAGTCTGGCCATTATCCGAATATAACGTGCTATTTTGTGAAAATTGTGAAATTATGAGAAATTCAATTTGGCCACGAATTTTGTGTGAAATTGTGATTCTACTTGTTTGTTTAATGATTTTTGAGTATCATGATTTTGGGAAAATCATAGATATTAAATTTAATATTTATTTATGAAAATAAATAAATATAATAAAATAATAAAATAATAATAAAATAATAATAAAATAGATTTTTATTTGGCCATGGATTCAACTTCATTTTTGTGGCACTTGTGTGATGAGATCTTTGTACATGTATTAAGTTGAAATGCATATGTGATTAAGCTTTGGCATGTGTATGACATGTGAATTGAAATGCAAGTGTGATTTGTTTGATGACATGCCACTTGCCATGTTAAATTGAGATAAAAGGGTAAATGTGGATGAGAAAGAGGTTGTGGTGGAGGATGTTGTCTGGTGGCCTGGTGGCGTAATTTCAGAGATTCCCTAGGAGATTCAGGATGCCCGGAATGTGGGGGGTCGGAAGCCTTGTCGGAGGTCTTTGCCCGAAAGGAATGCCTCGCGATGCCAGGATTTGGGTGCAGGATGCCTGGCTAGAAGGGTAAAGGCCGGAAGCCCTGTCGGAGGTTTCTGCCCGAAGGGAATGCCTCGTGATGCTAGTTGAGATGCGAGATGCTCGAAATGTGGGGGGGCGGAAGCCCGGTGGCCATGGGATGGCTGAGTTTGCCGGGAGCCCTGTCGGAGGTTTCTGCCCGAAGGGTTGATGATGGAGCCCTGTCGGAGGTTTCTGCTCGAAGGGTTGATGATGAGATTGATGATTTGAGAAATGATGGTGATATGGTGATCAAAATTGAAAGATAAAGATGAAAATTAACTCATGACATGATGATGCATGATGATGATGGCATGTGATGTGATATGATGATCACCTATGATAATATATGCATGATGATGCATGATGATGATGGCATGTGATGTGATATGATGATCACCTATGATAATATATGCATGATGATGCATGATGATGATGGCATGTGATGTGATATGATGATCACCTATGATAATATATGCATGGCGATGCATGATGGTGATGTGTGATGTGATATGATGATCATCCAAGGTATGATATGCATGATGAAATGCATGATGACGATAATGATATATGATATGCCATGATGATGATGATATATATGATGTGATGATGCATGATACGCATGACTTCAAGGTAAGTGATGCTTGCAATGTGTAATGATATGCATGATGCATTGGAATGTTATTGGATTTCCCTATCTGCTGAGTGGTTGTACTCACCCCTTTTGGGGATAACATTTTAGATTAGCCAGTATGCCGCTTCCTGCCGTCACGCGTGGTACATTTTACGGGATACCATCCGATGTAGAGGTCGAGTGTGTTGAGATAGACTGTCCTTCTATTCCCGGACTGACTTTTATCCGAGTACGATGTCTAGTGATGTATGACGTGGGCCTAGCTGGGGGTCCTGTCATTCAGGAGTTCATTTCTGTGCACGTTCGTCGGGATGGAGCTATGCGAGGGATGTTGCCGCCACCACCGCCTGATGCACCGGGTTGGGTGTGAGACCTGCACGTGATGAGTAGGAGCTGTTTCTTTTTGATGTAGATAGTCGACACTTTCGATGGGGGTTCGTACTCGTGTGATGTTGAGGGTCGAGAGTTTCTTTTTGAGGTTTTAGGCTGGACGTGGCTGAGTCCTAGCTTTTCCTTGTTTTGTACCGACCCAAAGGAAATCCCATCTTGCTATATATATATGTAAGCAAAGTGTCGAAGTTGTTTATAAAATCCTGATGTTTAGTTGGTGTGTATTTGTATCATGGATTGGTAGGGGGATAGATGGTGACGTTTAATTTGCTTCCGCTATGAGTCGCATTGGGACCGATCGTTTAAAAAAAAAGAAAAAAAGAAAAAAAAATGTGTCCGTAAATTAGGACGCTTGTTTGAAAAAGAAAGAAAGGTAATAAAGTGTAACATCGGCACTGGTGACGACCTGCGAAGGGTTCGGGGTGTCACAGTGATGCCACTACATATTACAATTGCCAAGTGGGGCCGTGATGCCACTAAATCTAAGAAAATTGCTCGGTGGGGCCGTGATTACCACCTATAAATAAGTTATGTCCTTTAGGACCGAGATTTATAGCCAAGAAATTGATAGGCTAGGCTCATTGAGCCGTTAGTAAGAATTTGAAATGGAATGACTAAAATGACCGATGAGTAGTCTTGTTGTCATGCAATCGGGTAAGTCAATTGATCAATGATTTGATCTGGTGTTGTGAATTGACTGATTGAGTGGAAATGACCTTGCGATGGTTCGAATGACATGTAATCGATTAGGTCGATTTGATTGACGCTTCAATCTGCGATGTGACTATTTGAGTGCCTATTGAACTGTGCTAATATGCAGGTGAAATCTGAGGCCAAGGTAAGTCCTCTGATCCGTGCGTGTATAGCCAGCCCGAATAGCGTATTAGTTTCATAATCGAGTCTTAGTGGGGTAGAACTTGCTGAGACGTAGTCTCATCCCGATTGTGGGACAATATTTCAGGCCCGTAGATGAGCCTGTGAAGAAGGAACCAGAAGAGGATGATGAGCCGGTAAAAGATGAAGAGCTTGAAGGATGTGAGCTTAGTGAAGAAGAGGATCAGGATGATCCTGAGTACGACCCGGATGATGATTGAGATCCCATCCTCTTTTGTGAACCTTGTGATGTGTATATAGAGTATAACTAGAATGTTACGAATAGTCTTGTGAATAGACTTTGAGTTATGCTATGTATAAAGGTTCAGTTGTGGATTTCAATATGAAAAATATGGCATTGCTTTTCTATCCCATTGTATTATTGTCTGGGGATTTATAACTACTTCCGCATGTGCTTAATAAACGAAATGGTCGGCGATACTTTGTCCTGGGATATCGCATTATAAAATCGACCAAGTAGAAGGATGTGTGTGTGCCCGAGGATTGAGGCGTGACATGGAGATTCTTCGAGCTCGCGTTTCCTCTGCACCCAACGATATTCCTTGGGAAAAAGCGGTGGTGGGGCTGAAATTCGGGGATTTGAAATGTTGATAAGGTGATTGAAAATGGGGGAAAATTACTGGGGGAGGGGGGAGGCGAATGCGTGGTTTCTTTTCTAAAAAATTACTGGTGTTACTGGTTCTGCGCTACTGGTGTTGCTGGTTCAGCGCTGTTGGTGTTGCTAGATCTGTTCGGGGAAGAAGACGACACAAAATGGCGTCGTTTGGCGATTTAGGGTTTTGAATTTGGGAGAAAGACACAAAACGGCATCGTTTTGGTGTTAAGATGCTAAAACGACATCATTTGAAGGCCTAAGTGATCCAATGGAAACTCTAGCGAGCCACATCAGCATAAGAAATTAATATAAAAAAAGGCCACGTCAGATTTCTGACCGATTAGATTGGCGTTGGCACCAAAGTGAGCGTTTTTCAAATTTTTTGGCACTTAAATGATCCGACGAAAACTTTTGGTACCAAAGTGAGCGTCGTACATAACTTATGACACCATTAGTGTACTTATCCCACCGGTTCGATTCTTAGTTTAGGGCCTGTAGTTGACCCTACCCTAGGGTAGAACCAGGACCTAAACATAACTTTCTCTTTTAGACCGTTGTCACTTCTGGCTCCATCCCTTGCTGTTGATCTCCTTTCTTTGGAAGCAAAACAATGGAAAAGGGATCGTTGCGCGATAAAGTCCCAAACAGGTTTCATCCTCAATTTTGGCCAACAAAAACAAAAACGAAAGTGACTCTCACTTCAAGAAACACGAGATTAGCGAAGACTTGTAACATTTTCTCATCGACTTGGTCTTTCCTTCTCGGCTTCCAAGCCCTTGAATCTTCATTTGTACAGGAAATGATCTATAAATTCACCACCTTGGTTATAATTTTAAATGAAAAAAAAAGACAAAAATCGGCCGATTCCAGCATCAACAGTTCAATTCTCAATTCCAAAAACCAGTAACCTATCTTGATAGAATAGGTTTTAGGTTCCTAATTTGAAATCTATTCACACTTTGAAATCAATCATCTTTAGTTAAGAATTTACTTTGCAATTACGGTATTACTATTATATACTATTTCCGTACAAAGCAGATAATTGATATGGTTTTCTTTTGTTTTGTCAGCACAAAACACTACTCCAATTCTCCTGCTTGTGTGACATGATGACCAGCCTTTACTAAATCATGGTCGACAATTTGGGAAAAAGAACAAAAAGAAAAAAATTTGTGATGTTAACTTGAAAGCGTGTGACTTAATGCTATGAGCAACGACGGAGATTCATTTCACACAATTATGAGTGGATTCCACAGCATCTTAGTTTTTTCTTGAATTCCATTTATTTCGTGAAAAACAAATAATTTAAACAATATTTTCTTAAAACTAATTGTTTGTATCATTTAAAATAATTAATATATACCAAAAGTTCATTACCGATAATATATTATGTCGAAGCATGTTGGGAAGATCTCCGAGCAATACCCCACCATGACCAGTCCCAGCCTAATGGAGAAGAAGATCACAAAGCAAATCCCCAACATGAAGCACATGACCACCGCCCACGAGAGCTTCATGAAGCTGAGCTCGATGAACATGAGCATGCTCCGAAGGAGGGTAGCGGGAAGATCACCCACCGATGCTACTAAGCAATAGCCGCCGCAACCTGACTCAATCAACAAGGAAGGTGGTGAAGAGGACGAACAATATCTTCACAAAGTCAATTGTCCTGCTCACAAGTTGGTAGGATGCGGTAATGCGAACCTTCTCGAAAATGCGAGGCCTAAAGAGCATGGGTTGTCAAATGTACAAGCTTGTAGGATGAACTGGATCACAACGGCACACACAAGCATGCGACAAATGCACTGAGATGGGTGGAAGATATCCTGCCACACATCGGTGTTCACAAAATCTAATTTTGACTTGCTTGGCTTAAAAAAGGAAAAAACAAAATGAATGATATCCTAATAAAAGTAACAAACATGCAGTACACGTTCTATACACATGCAATTGCTTTTCCTTTCTTTATTATTCTTTTTTTCATTTAATGCCTTCAAAAATGACCTATGGTGGGTGCAATACACATCCAATACACATGCAATTGCTTTTTCTTTTCTTTCTTTTTTTCCTTTTCATTTAATGCATAAAAAGATAACCTATGGTGATAGTTCTATCATTTTTATCAATAATAAAGCTAGACAAAAAGAATGCAATTACTAAGATATAACCTAGTTATCATTATCACTTTTTTGCAATAAAATTAAGTTGCAAGAGATTGATTTACTATATGAAAATGAGAGGGTGTCCATGTAATTCATTAAGTTCCTTTTTGATGAAAAATTAGAGGACAACCATGAAGTTCCAACGTCAGCAATAACCTTATACTCGCCATCAACTTCACATCAATGCTGATTGTGTAGCCATGCTCACGCACCCTTGTTGGAAGATCTCCGAGAAAGACACAGCCACAATTGGTCCCAGTCTATGGAGAAGAAGATCACATAACAAATGCTCGAGATGAAGCACATGACCATTGCCCATAAGAGCTTTGTGTCACTGAGCTTGATGAACATTATGCATGCTCTAAAGGAGACTAGCGAAAAATCACCCTACTAATGCTACTTAGCAATAGCCGACACAACCCAACCCAATCAATAAGGAAGTTGGCAAAGAGGATGAACAATATCTTTACCAAGTCAATAGTCAAGCTGACAAGGAGTTTTTGGTAGGATGTGGTGATGTGGACCTTCTCGAAAATGCAAGGATTGAAGAGCACTAGGGTGTCAATGCTGCAAGCCCGGTTGATGAACTTGATCACAACGGCACACACTAGCATGTGACAAATGCAATGATTCAGGCGGAAGATATCTCACCATACACCGGTGTTCTGGTTGGTGTTCACAAAATCTAATTTCACTTGCTTAGCTAAAATAGGAAAAAGAAGTGGATGATATCCAAAATTAAGTAACACGCGTGCAGTACACGTGCTATACACATGCAATTGCCTTTCTTTTCTTTATTTTTCATTTTTCATTTAATCCATTAAAAAATTACCTGTGGAGTGCAATACACGTTCCTTAGACGTGCAATAAATGTGCAATTTGTTTTTCTTTGCTTTTTTTCATTAAATTTATTAAAAGATGACCTATAATGATAGATCTATCATTTTTATCAATATCAAAGCTAGACAAAAAGAGTGCAATTACTAAGATATAACCTATTTATTATTATCACTTTTTTTGCAATAGAATTAAGTTGCAAGAGATTGATTCACTGTATGAAAATCAGAATATGTCCATGTAATTCATAAAGTTCCTTTTTGACGAAAAAACAGAGGACATCCATTAAGTTCCTACATCAACGATGACCCTATACTCATTGTCTGCTTCATGCCGATGTTGATTGCGTAGCCATGTGCATGCAACCTATCCCTGCCCAATGGAGAAGAAGATCACATAACAAATCCCTGAGATGAAGCACATGACCACCACCCATAAGGGCTTCATGTGGCTAAGCTCAATGAACATGGGGCATGCTCCTAAGGAGCCTAGAGAGAAGACCACCCTGCCAATGCTAATTAGCAATAGCCGCTACAACTTGACCCGATCAATGAGGAAGGTGGCGAAGAGGACGAACAATATTTTTACTTAGTCAATTGTCATGCTCACAAGGATTTTTTGGTAGGATGTGGTGATGTGGACCTTCGTGAAAATGCGAGGGCTAAAGAGCACTAGGCTGTCGAATCTACATGCCCATTGGATGAACTGGATCACAACAACGCACACAAACATGTGGCACATGCACCGAGTCGGGTGGAAGATATCCCATCATATGCCCGATGTTTTGGTTAGTGTTCCAAAAATCTAATTTTGACTTGCTTGGCTAAAAGAAGGAAAAAAAAATTGAATGATATCCGATATTAAGTAAAACACGTGCATTACACGTGCTATCCACATGCAATTGCTTTTCTTTTTTTATTTGTCTTTTTTAATTTAATGAATCAAAAAATGACCTATGGTGGGTACAATACAATGCCATGCACGTGCAATACATGTGCAATTGCTTTTCTTTTCTTTTTTTTTTCTTTTTTCATTTAATGCATTAATGCATTAGGACTTTTTTGGCACTTTTCCCTTAATTTTTGCCTCCCCACACTAAGCTATAATTCAACCGACTTGTTCAATGGTCAATTGTTCATCTTTTATAGTCAAAAAGGCAAAGTTAGAAGTCTTAATCCTCTAGGATAGGGTATAGTATCGATCTAATCGGGATGTGGCTTGCTATAAATGGGTCTAACAACCCTTCTATAAGTTCGTAAGTATTGTAATGACATCGGCCACTTGTTCACAAGGTTGACCATCTTCTCCCCCTAGGCGGAGACTGTGGTCTAGCCTAGTTATCCACATTGGCATCAATCGTCAAGTTTGGCCTATGAGGAATTTGTCAATTATTAGACGGTATGGCTAGCCTTACATTATCAAAATTTTCTATGGTTTAACTGTCCAAGCATTTTCCACATTCAACAAAGGCATGTTATGTTGAACATTTTGATTGCCCAATTATTATTATCATTCATAGTATTCAGACTAGTTTTTAGTTGGTTATTTTCATTATTCCGCCATTGATTAGAAGATTGGGGCATTTGCATAACTCTTGTAGGGGGTTGACTACCCTAACCAACATTATTAGCATCAATAAATGAAGAGAGATTAGAAATGTACCATGTTACCATTAAATTTGCTTGGAATTGTTGTAGTCGATTGGATGATCCCAACTTTGACAGTACCATTCACAACATTGATGCTCATTGATTTGACCATATTCGTTATGTGACTTACTTTGTAGTCGATCATGTCATTCTATTATTCGTCAAACAATCTTCTCATAGTTGACACCATATTGAAATTTGGAGAAACATTCATTAACTGCTCTTCAGTGAGATGTCTTGGAAGATCACCTACTTCTCATTGATTTTCTTCCATTGCTCTCCATGCAGCTAAAGATTTCAAATGCGCATCAACTTCGTCACAAGTTTGTGGCAGTAGATTGTTGTTGCTAATAGTATTATCAAACTCTTATTGATCTTTTGTTATTGCAACATAGTCTCCCCATCAACAAAATTCGTCCCACCAAGTGTGCTTAATATATATATTTCACTTGAAATGGGTGTTGACCCAAGTAGTGAAAAATCTTTCTTCCATAAGTTAAACTTTGGTTTTTGATGAAATGAATTCAGTGGTGATTTTAGATAGGAATGCAATCGGGGTAGCAAAGAAGAAGAACAATGAATTTAAAGATATAACACTATAAATGATGGAAGTTAAAAAGACATTGACATTAATAAACTAATAAAAGTGCATTGGGAATATTTTGTTTAACGAGGAAACAAACATCACAAATATCATAATTTTAGTATAACGCTCACTTAAATTTTGTAACTTTTTTATCACTTGAGTAACATAACTTTTTTTTTTTAATTACTTGAGGGTCATATCATTTTTCAATTAATTATTTGAGTGCTATAATATTTAAAAAATGCTCACCACAATTGCCATGTGACATCTAGTTTTCAACATTTGGGTGGACGTTTAAAAAAAAAATTATTACTCAATTGATCAACTAAAAGTTATGGTACTTAAATGAACCTTTTTGTCAAAGTTATACATCAAGTAGTCAAAAAAAAGTTATGATACTCAAGTAAGCGCTGTACAAAAGTTATAGCACTTGCAGTGTCTTATGTTTGTTATTGATGATTAGTTATGATTTTATAATGAATACACTTGGGGTGTTTATCCCTTTGTATAGACGGATGCATACAACGGTCACTTCATTTGAATAAAGAAATAGTTTCCTAATCCCGTTGGCAGTTACAACAAGTAACATGATCTCCTATTATCTTGCAATATTATCTACAAGAAGTTATAGAAGTTCTAAAATAGCAGTAATAAACATAGCCACCTGAGAATTATGTTTTAGTGTCGATTGCTCACTGTCGAGGACATTATCGTTCTACTTCCTAAGTTTTGGTGAGGGTTTCCATCGATAACCTTCATGTTGTTGATTCCCTTCAAGTTATCAATTGTTCTAATCGACGATGACTTTCTGTTTTCGCCAAACTCTACTCTCATCAATTAAGTCTGTCACTAAAAGTTGGTATTCTTTGGCGTCAACATGAAAAAGTGCATTAACACCAATATGTGTAGTTCCCTAATAGTATAACTACTAAACATGAACGATATGAACTAAAATCTTAATAAGATAATCAATAAAATCAATAAAATAAGAACAAATCAAGAATTATCCTACTAAGTTAAAGCTTACTACACAATCTTTTGAAGCGCTCTATACCATTTGTCACGCCCCGAACCCCGAGACACGTGAACAACCTGCCATGGTCATGTAAATGCGACATTCCCAGGTAGTGTCGCCGCCCCAAAGTTTCATTAAATTAGTATGCGCATGCGGAACGTGCTAAGAAATCCCCTGAAAAAAACATACTGGATAGGACATCAGGAAAAATCAATTCAAAATCAAACACACTTTCATACATCATCATCAATCCAGGGTTTACATACACCAACAGGATCCAGAAACTATATGCACCAAAAATGGGTCAGAGTTTATGTGCATCAAAAAGGGTCAAGAGCACTCTCGGTCGTCTGGTCCATCTCCGTCGGCATGCCATTCATCTCCGGGGTACCGCCATCTACGATCCTGTAATATTTTTCCCCAAACCAGGATGAGACTTTGTCTCAGCAAGTTCACCCCTCCTAAACCCCTATTAGAAAGCAAATACACCCCAAAGTGGTCTAGCCACTCAGCACAGAAGACTTACCTCGCCTTCTTGCCTTCCTGCAGGTTAGTACAATTCATATCACTCAAGCACCAGTAATGATAAGAATGTAAGCCATCGGAACACAATCAATTTCACTTAATTTCACAATCACAGCAAGCATTCCATGTCATCATTATCCACTACCACACAAGGGCACAGTCTACTCGCAGGTCGGCTATCTACTAACATTACAGCATTTCTAGAAGAATAAAGGTCCAGTCGGTCTCGCCACTACTGCGACCAAGCTTTTCAACCAGCACCGACAATTCAAAATCGACCCCTGTACACCTTACATGTCACTCACGTACTCCAATTTCAATATTAACCCTTCCAAATTCGATTTCGGTGTCAAACCCGACACGTGGGAATTTCTGAATAAAATTCATATTTTTCACAATCAACATTCAATTTGCAATATGTACTCATCAAATTCAAATTCTAAACACACAGTAGTGATCGGCACGAAATTCTGAGCAATTAGGATCAAAAATAATTTTTCGAGTTTTTTTTTAATAATATTTTAATGAATTTCGGAATATGAAATATTATTAAATAAACCAACAATTTCGAAGCATTTATTTAAATCATAAATAAATTCCTTTAAGTCACATCAAGGTTTATTTTAAAATAAACCCATTTAACCTTTAAACTAAACACACTTTACTTTAATTAATCACCTTAAATTAATCCACAACTAAATAAACTAATCTAACCACCTAATCTCTCCCAACTTAAGCTAAACACACTTAAGGCATCATTAACTCGCTAATCACAGTTTAGTGAGGTAAACTCACCGGAATCACTTTCCGACGAGTCTCCGGCGAAGAGCACGACGACGCCGACGACAAACCTACACGGATCAACACCAAATGAGGACTGAAAGGGGGCCAAACCGAGCTTGGAAGGGGCTGGTTCTTGCTGGGTTTTCTAGCAACTAACCGAGCTCGGAAGTGACGGAACGGCGGCTGAACGGGTGGAGGAAGACCGGCGGAGGCGACTAGGTCTCGGAACGGCAGCTCACGGCGACGGACGGCAACGACGGGGGCTTCGGCGACGACGAACAGCGGCTGGCTTGGAGAGACGACGGCGCGGGAGGCTTGGCGGACGGAGGCGAGTAGCTCGGCGCGGAACGGGACGGCGACGCTACGAGCTCCGGCGAACGGCGAGCGGCGGACACGCGGGCGAGACGGTGGCCGGCCGAGCGAGGATTCGAGCGACGAGGAGGGGCGGACGAAGGTAGTTCCGCTGGTTTTGCTTCAGCTTTTTCCCCTCTCTCTCTCTCTCTCTCTCTCCCAAGTTCAAAATGAAGAAGATGATGTTGATGGGTGCAAAGGCAAATCTTGGCCCTCCACTTGTCAAGCTCTCCTCACTTGGCTCCAACCACCATGACCTCATCCTATGACATCATCTTCCACTATCTCCTCTCCCACAACATCCTTCAATAGGTGCAATATCATTTCCGCCGGGGTCCAAATCTTTGTACATCTAATTTCTTCAATTTTTCTTTCAATTCTCTTCTAATTAAATCCAATTAAAATCCACAAAAATTATCTCATGCTCCTAATAAGATATGTGACATGACCGAGCTTCCAACTTCTAAATTCAATCTCAATTTTTACGGTTGAATTCAATCTGGTGCGATTTTAGCTCGCCTAATCCACTGAGTAGCTTTTGGGGAAATTTTCTTACATCCAACCTGAGGGTGATCAATCCCCAAGTCTGACGCGGTAAAATTCCTTAATTACTTCACTCAATAGACTAGTTCTCTCGTGAGTGGCCAACTCTGAGAGGCGAACTACATGCACAGATGAATTGCCCGACTCAATTGACTGAAAATAAAATTGAGAAAATCGGGATGTCACACCATTCTTCTCGGTTTCTTCTCTATTAATTCTTCCATGGTCCCTTGTGACACGAGTCTCCATTCCTTGCTCCTCCCATTAGCACTTGAAGGTCTTCGTTCAACATAACTAAATCATTAATTAATAATATCTCTTTTTTCACCTATTTGTTCATTCAGCAGAGCACTCTCATCCTGTTGCACTTATTTTGTGCGTATCTTGGTGCTTAATTAACCGCTTGTTACACTTATTTTGTGCATATTTTGTACATTTTAATTTTCTCGTTAAGTTCAAGTGGGATAACAAAATCATAGAAATACATGAGTGGAGTCTATAATTTTTTCCCTTTGATTTTATTTTGGGTCATGTCTTCCTAGAACCCTAATTGGGGAAACTCTCTCAAACTATATTATTGATTTTTTGGTCTGAAAGATAATATCATTCATAAGAGTTGAGAGTGCATCCAGCTGCCAAAGCGTCCGAATACAGAGTATCTAATAAAGCATAAGGAGGTGAAGTGGGCCAGCCAAGGGAAAGAGTGCCATTTTTGTGGGCCTTTGCAGCCCAATCAGCCACAAAATTAGCACCTCTGCGGCAAAACCTAAAGCGTAGCTTGGAGAATTCGCGTACGAGAGCCACCGCTTCAGCAAAGATGGATCTGACCTCCCATGGCGAAGAACGTAATCCTTGGATTGTTTCTATCAGAATTTTTGAGTCAGATTCGAGCACAATTAGATCATTCTTCTTGTGTTGCTCCAACAGGTAGTGCAAAGTGATGGTTAATGCTTGGAACTCCGCTTGCAAAGCTTATGATGCGATGAAGCTTCTGGTGAGTCCATCTTTCAATTTCCCATTGTGATCACGACATATGCACGCCATAGTCCCTTCATTGTCCTCTGGTTGAAAAGCTCCATCGATATTCACCTTCAGGAATCCAGGATCCGGAGGTCTCCATAGGTCATCGGGCTTGAGCCGATTGCGGCTCGTGCCGCATCCATCACAGTTGGAAAGCCGCGCCGTCCGAACAGAAGCGAAAGCGAGATCAACAAGCACAAAGTTGTTTCTAGATTTCCAAATATTCCACAAGACTGCAGCCACAGCGTCAAATGCAGGTGAGTCATGATGTTGTGTAATTCTGTGTGTCAGCCAATCTCTAATATGATGTATATCTGGTGTGGGAGTCTGAATTTTAAGCATTGGATGTGCCCAAATAGATGCCGTCCATGGCGAAAGTAGAAATGTATGTATTGTAGTCTCTGGTGAATTTGTGGAACATAGAGGGCATATAGGGTCTGAGGTTATATGGCGATGAAAAAGGTTCGCTTTGGTCAGTAGAGCATCATGGCTAAGGGGCCACAAAAATATTTGTATTTTTGGGGAAAGATTGGCTAAGTTTGTATACGAATTATTAGTAACTTCCCAATCAGATGTGTTGGGAATGATTGATCCCCGAAAACTTGGATTCGACACTAAATCGAACCCCTAAATCGATGCGGAAGACGAGCCCGGGAAAAAACAACACGTATCACCGATCATAAAGCACACCACGGATTCGAGCGTACCTTTTAGCCACAGATTAAACACCGATGCCGTTAGAGGAAGAGAAACTTGGTCCTGTTCGATCCGGTGAAGCAAATTGGCCTTCGCGCTTCACTGTTTTGCTTTTTGGAGAAAATGACAGAGAGAGAGAGAGAGTTGAGAGAAACGTACGTCTTTTTCCTTTTGAACAAAACGGTGTCTTTTTTCTCTTTCTCCTCCCTTTTATACCTCTCTCCTTCCACGGGCCCTTTTCCCGTGGGCCAGGCTTTCTCGGTCCAACTTGGGCGGACGGGCCTTAAGCCCAATACTAATAAAGCCTTCATCTCCCACTCGCACATGGTGGGCCGAACAGAATTCTCTTTACCTCTTTTCAACGTTCATACCGGTGAATAATCCGTGCGACCAGCATACTTTGAGAGCTCGTTGCTATACATCTGTTAGGAATATATAGCAGCTCATAATGGGCGTCACACTCTGAGTAGATTTAGTATGCAGTACCCTAGATCGATAGATCACATGTTATATCTCTCTTGATCTCTTTTAAACATGATATATATATTGTATTCACAATTACAGTTATCACAAAGACAATCATAATTGGTCGACCAGTGAATACAAAAACTACAATGTGATTCTCCAAAATCGATCTTCCTCTTTCCTTCAAACTCTCAATTTCAGTTCAGCTTGCTTTTCTAGAAATGTCCCATTAGATCGAATCAACTCATGACCATTGGCAACATCCTAAGATAGCAAACACTAAATAGAAACCTTGAGAATAAGAAAAAGTCATGAGGGCACTAAAATTGAGGAACGATTTTCCTTAAGAGTCTCACACGTCATAAAAGTTGAGATCAAACTTTTTGTCACTCTTATTGGTCGGCTCATGCATACGTAGTATGAAATACGTATTACGGTATTAACTCCTTTCCCATGGAGCGTATGTCTACACCTTTCAATACCGTACAAATGATAGTTCAGACATACCCAATGTCTAACTTGAGTTCATGTATCTACTCTTTTACAAAATTCATCAGAACTCACATCTGGCATCTTAGACAGATAAAGTAAAATATGTGGGGTATTTTACTTTCGGACATAGTAAGTATTATGTCCTCATCTTAACACTCAGTTAAGGCGACATACGTATTTTAAGCTTGAGCTCTCGATTATCACCTAGATAATAAGCTTAAAAACAGTCTCATCTCTATTTATCACACAGTAAATAGAGGTGATTACCCGTGTGAGTGGGCTAATCTTTTATCTGTCCGACATACTTCCTTAACTTAAAATAATACACTGAGTATTGAGATGCATAAAGATCAAACAAAGATTCATAGGCATTAATAATGAAACAACACTAGTTCATAAATGTGAACAACTCAGGGAAATTACAATCCATTACATCAGACTCTATGCAATCCTAGAGATTTTACATGACCACAAAACACATCTCTAGGTATTGGCTTTGTCATAGGATCTGCTACCATTCTATGCGTAGATATGTACTGTAAGTTCACATCCTTTCGTGCAACCATATCATTGACAAAGTTATACTTGGTATCTATATGTTTGGTCTTGCCATGATACTTTGGATCTTTGGTGTATGCTATAGCTGCTTGGCTATCACAGTTAACCAATAATTGATTTACAGCTTTCTCAATAACACCTAAATGATCCAAAAATCTCTTAAGCCAAACTCCTTCTTGTACTGCTGCTGATAACGCCACGAACTCAGCTTCCATCGTGGATAAGGCTATGCACGTTTGCTTCTTACTACTCCATGATATGGCGCCATTGCTCAGTAAGAAAGCAAATCCTGAGGTAGATTTCCTTTCATCCAAATCTCCTTCCTAATCAGCATTTGAATAGCCTTCAAGTCGCAGATCCTTTCCTTGGTAATTCAACTTGTAATCAGCAGTTCCCTTCAGATACCTCAGTATTCTCTTAACGGCTTTCCAATGTGCTGGACCTGGATTGGATTGGTATCTACTCACCATTCCAACTGCAAAACATATGTCGGGTCTTGTACACATCATAGCGTACGTCAAGCTCCCAACAGCACTTGCATAAGGAACATGTTTCATTTGTTCCTTCTCTTGTGGAGTCCTTGGACACAGTCTATGGCTCAATCCTTCACCTTTTGCAATAGGAGTGTCTATGGGTTTACAATCTTGCATACGAAACTGTTCAAGAACTTTGTTTATATAAGTTTCTTGCGAAAGAGACAACGATCTCTTCGAACGATCTCTTGAAATCTTAACTCCAAGAATGTATGCAGCCTCACCCATATCCTTCATCTCAAAGTTGGAAGACAACCAACTCTTGACAGTATGAACAAACTCCATATTACTTCCGGCAATTAGTATATCATCAACATATAATGATATGATCACAAATTGATCATTGGATCTTTTGATATATACACAATGATCCTCATCAATCATCGTAAAATCATATGCCATTATGGCATTATGAAAACGTATATACCATTGTCTTGATGACTGCTTAAGACCATATATCGACCTCAAAAGTCGACATACTTTTTCTTCTTGGCCTTTCACTATGAAACCAGCAGGTTGTTCCATATATATTTCTTCCTTTAATTCTCCATTGAGGAAAGCAGTCTTTACATCCATTTGATGTAATTCAAGATCCAAACTAGCCACTATTGCCAGAATAATGCGAATTGAGGTAAATCTCACTACAGGAGAAAACGTATCTTCATAATCAATTCCTTCCTGTTGATTAAACCCCTTCGCCACAAGGCGAGCCTTATGCCTTTCAATCGAGCCATCAGCCTTTCGCTTTATTTTGAGAACCCATTTGTTCCCAATAGCTCTGCGTCCTTTTGGTAGATCAACCAGTTCCCAGACTTGGTTTGATTTCATTGACTCCATTTCCTCTTCCATTGCATTAATCCATTTTTCCTTACTAGGGCAATTTAGAGCCTCATTTATATTTCTTGGCTCATCCTCATCTTGTGGAGCAACCATAAAAGTTTCCCTTTCAATGTCAAAATGTCATCGAGGAATACTTTGGCGACTTGTTCGCCGTATGGGAGATTGCACACTTTGCACATCAATCCCCATCATACTCCCACTTGGATTAGGTAATGATGATGTCGTCTCATCATGTGGTTGCAATTGAGAATGAGTTGAATTCAATTCATCACTTCTTATATTACTCCCACTTGGACGAACTCCACTAACATCATTATCCTGATCCAATGTCTCAAATAGGGAACAATCTTCCCCTATTTTGCCCTTCTTAGGAAATTCATCCCCTAAGAATGTGACATCTCGTGATTCAAACTCAGTTATACTTCCACTTTCTTGCTCACCTATGAACACATATCATTTCAAGTGTTCAGAGTACCTTATGAAAATACTCTTCTTTCCTCTGGGACCCAATTTCCCAAATTTGTGAGAGGACTCATGTGTATAGGCGGCACAACCCCATGGCTTAAGAGAACTTAAGTCCGGTTTTCTACCTGTCCATAACTCATATGGAGTGGAAGTAACTGATTTGGAAGGCACACGGTTAAGTATATAGGCAGCAGTTAACAACGCATCACTCCAAAAGGTAATAGGTAAGTTAGCATGCGCCATCATGGACCTAACCATTTCCAGTAGGGTTCTGTTTCTTCTCTCCGCAACACCATTTTGTTGAGGAGTATATGGAATAGACAACTGTCTTTCTATTCATTTTTCATCACATAATTTTCTAAACTCATCAGATAAATATTCTCGACCTCGATCGGATCTCAATGCTTTTATTTTCTTGTCTAATTGATTCTCTACCAGGTTCATAAACCTTTTAAAACAACTTATTACTTCAGATTTATGAGAAATCAAATAGACATATCCGAATCGAGTATAATCATCAATAAAAGTGATGAAATAAACAGCCTCATGCCTTCCTTTCACATTCATTGGACCACAGACATCAGAATGGATTAAATGCAGAGGAAATTCAGCTCTTTTTCCCTTTCCAAATGGTTTCCTTGTCGTTTTCCCTTCTAGGCAATGCTTACATATGGACAAATCGACTTTTTCAATATTGCCCAACAAGCCCTCTTTGGCTAGTCTATTCATACGCTGTTGGCCAATGTGACCAAGTCTAGCATGCCACACATTCACATCATTATCATATGTATTAGGAGATGTGAGAAGGGAATAACAAACATTAGCATTAACATAATCAATATCTAATACAATAAAACCATCCAGAAAATAACCACAACAATAGTAATTTGTATCCAAAAACAAATTCACACCTCTACTATAGAAGTTCATATTAAAACCTAATTTAACCAACACTAATACAGACACTAAATTCCGACGAATCTCCGGAGCATACAACACATCATGAAGGAACAAAGTGCGTCCACCACGCATATTCAGTTGGCATGTGCCAATTCCTTTCACTTCAGCTCTAGAGTTGTTTCCCACATAGATCCACTTAGTTCCAGTTGGTACTCATCAGAATTCCACGAAGGATCCTCTATCCTTCGCTACATGGTCCGTCGCTCCTGAATCCACAGTCCACAAAGGATTAGACTCAGTTAAGAACACATAACTCGACACAAAAGTAAAGTTCTGAAAAGTACAAGGGGTGCATACCTTCTTTGGCTCACGACAGTCGCGAGCATAGTGACCCTTCTTGTCACAGTTGTAGCATTTCACCCTTGCAAGCTTTTTCATGCGGGGACGCTTCCCTCTTTCATGTTGGTTAAACTTGGGTTTCTTCCCTAAAGGACCTGCTTCTTCTTTGCCTTTTCCCTTATCAAACAAGTTAGGGCGCTTGCGCTTGGAGCTCGAAGCTCCATTTGAGCTAGAACTAGCATGATAGAGTTCAGCATCCGGCTTAGCCGCCAACAGGCGGTCCTCTTCCAGCTCAAGATGACGCATTGCATCCTCAAAGGTTTTGATATTTTCATTGTGAGTCAGGTGTACCTTCATATGCTCCCAACTCTGAGGCAAGGAACGAATCACTGCTTGCACCTGCTGCTCATCTGTGAGGACATGGCTAGCATCTTTCAGCTCAGTTATCATGTTTGACATCTTTCTAAGATGTTGCTTCATGGTCTGACCATGAGGCTTCTTATAAGAGTCAAACCTGATAGTGAGCTGCCTCAGTCTAGTCACCGAAGTATGACCAAATCTAGCTGCCAATGCCTCCCACATTTCCTTGGCATTGTCAAAACGCCGAAACTCTCGCATGACGTCATTTTCCATGCTGCTCAGCAACGTGATGCGAGCTAGAGAGTTCTTTCTTTTCCATGCAGAAAAAGCTTCTTTGTCTCTTTTGTGCTGTGCAGTGGTTCCCTCTTCAGGTTCTACCATGGTCAGGTTAAGAGCCTCAAGTGCTTCTTGCTCTTCCAGCACATACTGGATTTTCATTTGCCAAATTTCATAGTTGTCACCATTGAGCTTTTCACCTTTGTTCAGCTCGGCAACTATGCTCTTTGTGGTTGAAGCCATTGATATGAACAAATCAGACAAATATGCACGAATTATTAATGCCTATCATTTATGCATCCCTATTTACATAGACGCATCATATTAATGAATAATTTCAAGTAAGGTTTCTGAATCAAAATGTCACTATGTTTCCAATCATCCTCCAAAATCCTAACTTAAAACTATCATCAATATAATTGTCTTATGCAAAATCAATTCTATGAAGCTACAAAAACTTCTAAAACTACCCACAGCTAATTACCCACAGCAACCAGCAATAAAAGAAAGCAATATATAATAGACATCCAATAAAACAATAATGCTTTCAATTAACACAATTAGGTAGTAATCATTACATAATATGTCCACAAATCACACTTAACATATATCAGCCAATACAACTAACACCAAGTCAGCACACGAACTGGGAAAGATCCTCTTTTGTTTAATTTCTTGATCTTTTCCCTTGAAACAATACAATAATATTCATTTACAAAATCCATCACAATTTTCTTGTAGGAAGCAGCTCCGTTGACATCCCATATGCGATTCAACATATCTTGCCATTCAGGTGGAAGAGTGTTTATGAGAAATCGCACCATCTCTGACTGTGACATAGGACGACCATTCCATATGACCTGTTGAATCTTCCCGTTGACTTCAAGGACATGATCAATTAAGTCACCTCTCTCCCATCGATGATCAGTCAGCTCAGCTATCAACTTAGACAGCCTATCCTTTTGTTCATCGGTAACTGCGTGAATAGGTGTGCGCAACCTCAGGGGAGGCATTGTTCCTGCAACAAATGCAGAACAAATAAGGGATCACATTATAATCCACATTGACTTAATTGAAAAAGAAACACATTTTTTTTTCGGGTCAACGGTCAACGGTCGTCGGTCAACGGTCAACGGTCGTCAACGGTCAACGGTCGTCAACGGTCGTTGGACCGGTCGGACCAGTCGGACCGGTTCGAGCGAACCGGCGGCACGTGCCGCACGCGTGCGCGGGATGCATCACGCAGACGTCATCCGGCACGTGCCGCGCGCGTGCTAGCTTCCTCGGGTCGGGTCGGTTCGCCGGTCGGGTCGCCGGCCGGTGACCGTCCGGCGAAACGTCGTCGTGCTGACGTCATCGATGATGTCACCCTAGCGGTTACTGACCGTTGGGTGACATCATGCTTCCGCCGGCCGGCGGCGAGCACGCGCTGGTTCGCCGATCGACGCGTGTTTTGCACGCGCTAGGCGAGCCAGCGCTGCCGGGCGCGTCCCGCCCACGCGCAGCGGCTTCTGGCCGCGCGTGTGGGCGCGTGCGGCGTCGCCCGGCGGCGCACGACGTACCTCCAGACTCGTCTCGACGTCGCCTTTCTCCCCATGTATTCAGAAAATGATTTCGACTTACGAAAACTCAGAAAAATGGCCAAAGAACGCTCGGGTGTCGGGATTTCTCGCCCGATCCGTACGGCCGAATTGCTTTTGCGAAAAAATCAATCAAAAATCGTCAAACAAGTCGGGAAAACGTGAACTAAGGCTCTGATACCAATGTTGGGAATGACTGATCCCCGAAAACTCGGATTCGACACTAAATCGAACCCCTAAATCGATGCGGAAGACGAGCCCGGGAAAAAACAACACGTATCACCAATCATAAAGCACACCACGGATTCGAGCGTACCTTTTAGCCACAGATTAAACACCGATGCCGTTAGAGGAAGAGAAACTTGGTCCTGTTCGATCCGGTGAAGCAAATTGGCCTTCGCGCTTCACTGTTTTGCTTTTTGGAGAAAACGACAGAGAGAGAGAGAGTTGAGAGAAACGTACGTCTTTTTCCTTTTGAACAAAACGGTGTCTTTTTTCTCTTTCTCCTCCCTTTTATACCTCTCTCCTTCCACGGGCCCTTTTCCCGTGGGCCAGGCTTTCTCGGCCCAACTTGGGCGGACGGACCTTAAGCCCAATACTAATAAAGCCTTCAAGATGTATGATAGGACTCCCCCTCACCGGGTCGGAGAAAGACTTAGTTTCTCTCTTCAGATACTTGACAGGCTATGATGCTCAATAATTGTTGTTTATCAACAAAAATGACCGAATTGACGGAATGATGTAATTTATTTTAAGGAGGATGACGTGTATGGCATTATAGTCTGATTCAACTGCCGGTCGAATATCCTATATAAAAGGCTGAACGAGAGAGCATCATTGGCAAGGCAATTCATATTCTCTCTTTCAGATAGATGGAGGGCTCATTTTTCTGTGTGTTCAACGGGGCTCGCCTCTTTCTCTCTCTCCATATCCTCGTGGTTTGCTTCATGCACGAAGGTTGTCCTTATGGAGTAGAAGGGAAGATTACAAGCCACAGTCTGTCAGTTAGCTCTCTACTGCCTTCTCCTTCCTGCTCGCCTTCCACTAGCAAAGCTCTCTCTCTCTCTCTCTCTCTCTCTCTCTCTCTCTCTCTCTCTCTCTCTCTCTATGGAATTTGCCGGATCCTGAACAAACTGAACATGAACAATATCGGTTCAATTTGGTGCCCATGATAATCGAACATGAACCTTAGGACGGAGGGAAGGTATACTGCTCTCTACTTAGTCATATAAAGCCATGCCTTGCACCTGTGAGTGACCATGGATTCTTCCTATTTTACACACAGTACTTGTTTTGCTGAGCAGGCTTCACTTTAAACTATTTGTTCAAATCGATAAATGTGTGATCATATTAATGGGGAAATTAAGAGTTAAGAGAATTATCAGAAGAAAACATAAGGCAGGTCATCCGTCTCTTTTGCATTATCTGGTGCCGAATAGTTCAAATTTCATTTTGTGGAGGGACTTGGTCCCCAGTTAACTCTCATCCAAAACGAAGTCCTTGACGCCAGGAAAAATAGAACGATCTTTTCTTTTATAAACGCAGTATTATCTTACTATTTCACATGATCTCTTACTGTCGCATTACATGCTTTCAGCTAGCAGCCGAAAGTCGACCTTGGAAGTAGTTCACAAGCATGGCCCATGCTCTCCCCTTGTTCAGGACCCCAATCCTCTAAATCACACTAAAGTCCTGCTCCAAGACGAATCAAGGGTCAAGTGGATTCAGTCCCAATCCTCCAATGGCAGCGATGGCCTAAAAGATTCGGCCACAGCCAGTCTTCCAGCGAAGTCCGGCACTGGCAATTATGTAGTGACAATCGGCCTTGGCACGCCAAAGAAGGACCTCACTCTTGAATTTGACACCGGCAGCGACATCACGTGGACTCAGTGCGAGCCGTGCGCTGGATCTTGCTACACTCAGTCCGAACCGATCTTCAACCCATCTCAATCATCATCCTATGCTAATATCTCATGCACTGCGACATCATGTTCTCAACTCAGTAATAATCCACCACATTTGAGATACTTGATGCTTATGATGTCTTATTAGAATGTTCTTGAAGCATAGTCGGGAAATTTCTAAGAGTGAAAAACCATCAAAAGACCAACTAGAACTAATTAAAGCAATGTGTTGTGCTCTATCTTTAGGTAGTTCAGGATGCTCTGGATCAACATGTCTATATCGCATTCGGTACGGCGATGGATCATATTCGGTCGGCATCTTCGCAACCGAGAAGTTGACTTTAACGCCGATGGAGGTGATCGACAATTTTGAATTTGGCTGCGGCCAGAACAACCAAGGCCTCTTCGGCAGAGCTGCAGGGTTGATGGGACTCTCGAATGACAAGATCTCCTTCGTGGGACAAACTGCGGCCAAATATGGGAAGTATTTCTCCTACTGCTTGCCCTCTTCCCCTAGCTCCACAGGACACTTGACTTTCGGTAAGGATGGCGGGGCAGTGAGCTCGGTTAGCTTCACGCCGTTATCAACGGTTCGGGAATTCTACGGAATAAGTATCCAAGGAATCGCTGTAGGAGGGAATCGTCTATCAATACCATCGACCGTTTTTTCAAGTGGAGGCGCCATCATCGACTCGGGAACTGTCATTACCCGATTGCCTCCAACTGCTTACAGTGCCTTGAGAACTGCATTCAGGAGTGCGATGGCGAATTACACGATGGCGCCGGCGTTTTCCCTTCTTGATACTTGCTATGACTTCAGCAAAGAGAGCACAATCACGGTCCCATTGATAACATTCTCTTTCGCTGGGGGAGTCGGTGCTGATTTGGACCCTAACGGGATATTTTTCATCGTGAATGCCTCGGAAGTGTGCCTCGCCTTTGCACCGAATCGGGCTGATAGTAATCTGGGCATTTATGGTAATACGCAGCAGAAAACGTTTGAAGTTGTGTACGATGTTGCCGGTGGAAAGCTGGGTTTTGGTTCGAATGGCTGTTCCTAAGATGGATGGAATTAAATGAAAGTTATATATAGATATACTCGATGACGATTAGGAGTATACAAATTGAATATGTCGTCATGTGTTAAACGTTCTGAATTTTAACTGTTGCAAATCAAGAATAATGGAAGTGCTATTACTATGCCTTCTTTCGTGTCGTTCAACATCGATTTGTGTGAGTTCCAAACTAGAGACATCATTAATATGCAAATTTAACTAAACATATGTCTATATTTTTAAGAAATTTTTTCCAATCTGTGATGGAGAAAAACATGATCAACTCAAGAAAGAATTAAATCTCTTCTATGCGTAAGCACATAATTTTAAAGCTATCTAAATAAATATTTCTCATAGTATATGAGAAGAAATTTCCATTTGATTAGATTTCTTTAGCATGGCAAATTTCATGTGGTACCTCATTTAAGCTTAGTAAAATCTCTTTTTCCGCCCATCCATCTTCTCGAAAAATCTCTCTGTTTCATCATTGCAATCTAAGAACAAGCATCGTGATTTCGAGTTCTTGCAGTTGAAAAGTCATGGTTTCTTCGGTCTCGATCTACCGAGTCTTTTTCATAGACTTGCCTTCTAGGTTGGCAATTCGAATTGACTTAGGGAATTGATTTCGGGCTTCATATTCACCTTGGAGTCGATTGCCTCTTGAGTACCTAAAACTCCCTAATATTTCCATCAACATCACCACCAAGTTTAGGAAAATTATCCAAAAATTCATAAATTTATTGCACATTTGCCAATTCAATCCCAAACTTTTCAATTTTACCAATTCAATCTAAATATTTTCACTTCTTCCCAATTAAGTCCATCTAGCCAATTTTGACTGGAAATTAATAACGTGGACGACCGGCGCTGACGTGACACTATTTTTAATAATATTTTCATAATATTTTGAATTTTTATGGTTTTTTTTCTTCTTCTTCTTCTTCTTTTTTGGTTGGGGGCGGGGGGTGTTCAGATCTAGGGCCGGCTAACCCTTACCGGCCAACCCTTGCCATATCTCATAGTATATGAGAAGAAATATCCATTTGATTAGATTTCTTTAGCATGGCAGATTTCACGCAGTACCTCGTTTAAGCCTCGTAAAATCTATTTTTTCGCCCATCCATCTTCTCTAAAAAAATCTCTCTGCTTCGTCATTCCAATCTTATGAATAGTCATGGTTTCTTCGGTCTCGGTCTCTCAAGTCTTTTTCATAGACTTGCCTTCTAGGTTGGCAATTTGGATTGACTTAGGAAATTGATTTTGGGCTTCATCTTCCCCTTGCAATCGATTGCCTCTATGAGTACTAAGAAACTCCCTAATATCTTCGTCAACGTCACCATCAAGCTCATAAGCGTGTTGTCTTTGCGTAGGATCATAGCGTTTGCATGAGCATTATCTCTCATTCCTATCTCCTTCAAGAAATCTTGTTGGCACCAAAACCTAAGTAGGGAAGCATGTCCCGGATCACTCCGAATTCGTAGGTCAGACTCTGCTAAAGGTTGCCCAAAAAGGCATACACTCAAGGTGCTTCATTTATTTTGCAGAAAATGAATAATTTAGAAACATTTTTCTAAAAGTGATAGCATATATTATTCACAAAAATGAATGAACAAATTTTTTTTCATCGTCCTCAAAGATATATAGATACATTGTTATCAGTAATGAAATCATTTTTTATTGGCTAATTATTTCAAAAGATATAATTGATCATTTTTAGGAAATATTCTCCAAATCATATATTTTTTGCAAAATAAATTAAGCCTAAGAGTGTTGCGATCACCTTTGTTGTTGCCACTGCAGGTATGGCCACCATAATTTGATTGCCAGCATTCAATCACTAGCGAAAGACGTGGAGCGAAAGCCGAATGGAGTAGAATTAATCTAGCTAGCAGGAATAGAATATCTGGCACAGATGAACATTTGCTTCCCAAGTGTAGATCCTCATTTTTTACTTTTTAATATATTTGACTAAACTTGATGATGGAATCGGGTTTCGCGTGTCGAGAGCTTTCCGACAATATTCAGTTTGTTGAAATCTGACGGGTGAATCTCAATATATCACATGTTTAAATTTTGATTGCTTGATCTTGAAAATCAGGGAAAGCGATATGGATCGCCGGATATTTCATTATTTTTTAAATCAGATGGCACCCATTTGAAAGAAATCACTTGGCTCGATTGGGGTGATGGGAACAAGAAGTAAGTAGTTTTTATCTTTCCCTACGGTTTTTTACCTTGTGATTTCGGTAGCTATCACCGTGATTTTTGTAGCTATCCCTATGATTATCCCTATGATTTTCTTGAGGAGCAATCTTTTTTATAGATGAACGAGGAATGAAGTTGTATGTTCTATGTTACATATTTTAAACTTCTTATTGTTTATTTTATTTTTCTTATTCATTTTTTATGAGTTGTTAAATATTGTCATTTTGTTGCTAAGTATTATGATTCTAAATATAATGTGTTGATGGATATGTATTTTGAAAGTAAATTTGTCCTTACAAGTAATGCAAAAGAATGAAACAAAAACAAAAGATAAAATCAGCCGATTCACTAGATCAACTTTGGAGCTAGACCAAACCAAAAGAATTGGTCCAAAGTCGGTTATTGATTCAGGGTCAGTTTCAAGTTTCAAAATTTGGAAACCGTCTCTTTGTAGATAAGTTCCAAGTTCTAGGATTGGACCGGCCTAATCCTAGAATTGATCCCCCTCTAAAACATGTGTCTACCTTTTAGGGTGGCCATATTTACTATGATTGCCAAAACTTATCCTTTGAGTAAAGACATGGGAATTTAGGTGCTCCCTTTCTCTTGGACTATGCATGGTTTATAATAAGCATGCGATTTAGAATATGGAAGATGCATTGGGCTTACTTGAACAAGGCCTTAGAAGGCCCAATTGCTGTTAGTCTTCTTCGCGGCAGGGACGCGTCTTATCTTAGATGGGCTGAGCTTCCCACTCAAGTGTGAGCTCCATCTTCGAGTTGTGAGTAGGGGTGAGCATGGTCCGGATTGGGTTGGTCCGCCCCCTAACCCTAGGACCAACTCGCACAGTGCTGGTTCTCAATTTTTAGGACCAAGGACTGACCCTATTGAGCTTGGGACTGAGGATCGGACCGACCCAATGGGTTCGGTCCGATTCCAGGGTTAACCTGAGACCAACCAATAATTTTTTATTTCATTTGTTGTATTCTTTAAAAAAGCGATTAAGGACCAAACTGACCTAATGAGTTCAGTCCGGTTTCAGGGTCAACCCAAGACCAACCAATAATTTTTTATTTTATTTTTTGTACTCCTTGAAATGGCAATTGAGAACTGTACCAACCCAATGAGTTTGATGATAAGCGAGGTCAACTAAGAAAGGCAAGCGATGAAGGTTAAGTGGGGTGAACGTTGAACAAAATGAGCATCGAATGTCGAGTGGGAGCAACAAGCCAAGCGAGCATCGAGCGGCGAGCGGCACGAGTGACCCAAAGCGAGTGAGGCGACTGTCGAGTGGTGAGCGGAGAAGTTGTTTATTTTGATTTTGTCAAATTGAAGACTAAGATGACAAATAAGATAGAAGATAATGAATAATAAAGGAGGATGCCATAAGGAGCTGTTTATACCTTTTTGGACACCGTGAGAACTCCTCACAAAAACATTTTCCTCATTCGTAAATTATGACTATTGACGCCGTAAAAACATTAAAAATCTAAGTTATTAAAAAAAATGTAAAATTACTTGAACTTCTCACTAAAGAGTTATTTAATGTTGTTGACGCCATTTATTTTAAGGTTTTCTCTATATAAAAAAAATTATAAGTATATATATATAGTCAGGGTTGGTCCGGATTGGACCGATCCATAATTCTCAGGATCGAGAACCAATCCGTACAGTGCTGATCCAGGAATTCTAGGACCAAAGACCGACCCAGTCTCCCTAGGAACCAGACCAGGACCGGCAAGGTTGGGCCAGTCCAAGGTCAACCCTGGACCGATGCTCTCCCCTAGATGTGAGGGACCTACATAGGATTCTCTCTCCTTGATGTGGCCCGTGTCTATTATAATGGGCTGAGACCCAATAGAATGGACTTGAGATTTTTAGCCCACATCAGTTATATTCGTCGTTAAGACCCAGCATGTGACTAGATGAATGCTTGCCCTTCCCCCTAAGCTAGATATTCGGCCTCAAGCTAAAGATGAAGAATCATTGAGGAGGGAATTCTCCGTGGGTCATTACTCTATCAAGCGTTAAATATTATCTCACTAGCACTCTTTGAAGTGCAAGTCATAGGTGAAGTACTCCTAAAATACTCATGCATAATCACTCTAGACATTGGACATATTGTAGGCATGTGAATATTAATGGGAAAAAAACTAGAAGTGTGATAACTTTCGTACAGCAATCATTTTAATGTCCAAAAGTTTCAAGTGATTAGTTGAGCGCCACATATGCTTCTGGCAATAAATTTCGGCAATTCATCCATATGTAGCATTTTAAATAAAATTTTACTTCTTATTTGAATTTTCTTATAAAAAAGAAGGCCAACGTAGACATGACCGCCCTCATATTAAAACTTAATTTCTCTCTATCCTCTCCCTCTCGCTCCTTCCTTTAATCACACCCAAAACGCCAATGGTGAAAGTCAAGACAAAAAAGTCCCGTGCTAGACTTAGCATACAAAAAATTTTCACGGCAAAGGCAGATGACGATGACCCAGCTGGAAAAAGAATTCATTTTAATTTGCTAGGCAGAAGTGAAAACTTGATCAAAAGTCAAACAAAAATAAAAAAATAGAGACAAAGTAGATATTTGTATGAATGCAAAAAGTGGGTTGTCATGGGTTAAGATTAGGGATGAGCAACTGAATCAGTTCAATCTAGAAATCACTCTTAACTTGCTTTTAAAGTTTTCTTGAATGTTTCATACTTACCTTTTTTCTTTTTCAGTAAGGGACAGTTAGGCTTGATGTATCATTTCTTCTTGCACTCAAAACATATTACATCCTTGCTAGATTCAACATCTTCCATTGATTTCTGAAAATTTTGCTTATTTTTCCTTTTCCAATTGAATCTTCTTCCTTTCTTATTTAGTTTCCTAAATTTCTTTATCAAGAGAGCAAGTTCATCTGTGTATGTATCATCATCTGTGTCTGTGTCATCAGAATCAGCATTAGACTTAAGTGCAATTGACTTATTACCTTTTAGATCCTCTTCGTCATTGATCTATTCCTCTTCGTCATTGATCTATTTCGTAAGATTGAAGAGTACCTATTAATTCATCAACAAAGAGGGGCATAATTCTCTATGTCTCCCAGATTGATGTTTACATATGGTTTCAGTCCTTTGAAAGTCTTTGTAGAAATTTGTTGACCTTCATTGGGGCAGAAATTGGTTGACCTTGATATGCCAACCCATTTACAATTTCTGTAAATCGACTAAACATATCTCCAATAAATTCTCCATGCTTCATCTTGAAGGATTCATATTGGTCAAGCAAAATATTTATTTTTGTCTCCTTTACACGATATGTTCTTTCATAGGTAACATGAAATCTGTCCTAGACTTCTTTAGCTATTTCACATGAAGAAATTCTATTATATTCAGTAGGAGATAAAGCATAATAAAAAGAATAGATAGCCTTTGCATCAAGAGCATGTCTCTTCATAATTTATGCTTGATTGATTTCTGTGAGTGCTAGTATGAATACCTAGAAGAGGGTGAATAGGTATTTAAATGAAACCTTAGCAAATATATGCGGAATAAAATAAAGTTCAGAGAAGAGAATAAAAACACAGAAGTTATAGTGGTTCGGCTTAGATCAAGCCTACGTCCACTCTCCCACGCTAACAACCTTATGCTGGATTCCACTATGCAACCAACAAGAGATTACAAATTTGAATGCAAACACTTAGTAGTAGATCACACTATCTCACTAAGTCACTCTTTTGGTATTTCTCTCACAATTACAAACGTTTAAGCTCACTAAAGACAAGTGTATGATCGAAGGTCGCTCAGACTTTGGAATTAAAAATTCTACACTCCGTCTCTTACTTGTTCATCGATTATTCATCTCCTTAAATACTCATCCACTTCCAAACTAGCCGTTGAACAGTATCTTAGAGGATCGTCTTCCAATCTACCAATTGGATAGATTTGTATCTAGAACATTTGGTAGCCGTTGAATAATAGAAGTATAATCCCAAATTGATTCTGATCGCTCATACAAACAGAATCTTGGTTTCCATAAGTAAAGCTTCTTCATATAGAAAGTTCTTGTCTTCAAGATTTAATTGTCAATCAATTAGATTGAGTCAATCAACTCAATCCTCATGTAGAATCCAAATCAGATCACTAGCCGTTATACAATTAGAGCTTGTGTTACGATTTGTCTCGATCTAGATGTAAAGTCTAAGAGCAATAAACTTTACAATCTGAATCTGAGTGCAATAGAGTTTACAATCTGAGTCTGTCTTTTGGTTCTTCCAAGTATAAACTTTGATAATATCATTTACATATTCTATTATCTGTATAGTCTGTTATTCAACAATTTAACACGTTAGTAACCTTTGATTTATTTTGTCATCTTCCAAACATCATAAGGGATTTCCCTAACAATCTCCCCATTTTTTATGATGACAAAACAATCTCTGAATATGCAGATGTGTAATCACACTTTTAAAGATAATAAATCAATGCAATCTAAAAGAATAATGTAATTGAATATAGCAAATAGATTGAGCATATAATTATATATGTAAAGATAATCGCAGCTCAATAAATATCAACACATATGCATATTTATATTCTCTCCCCATTTTCGTCATAATCAAAAAGCGATGAAAAGTATCACATAGAGAATATAAAATGATAACAAATATATCTTGCATGAAACATAATTTCCAAAAATAAGCTTTTATAAAGTAAATCGAATATTAAAGATATGCAATAGCTCACTTCGATCATATATAACAGCAAATATCCAATAAAAATCATGGATGCATTATAAAATTTATTTACTCTTTTTGTCATAATAAAAAGATAATATCAATAAGAGATTTGTTAATGACAAAAGGTAATAAAAGATGCACTAACCGGATTTTGTAGAACTTGGTAATTTCTACCACATTTACCTTTTCTTTCATTCCATAACAAGATCACAATCAATTCAAAAATATTTTTCCAAAATTGATCAATGCTCCCCCTCAATTTGTTGCCCTTTTGAAATGATCACGATTCTTTCCTTTCTCTTGGATTCGCTTTCTCCCCTTGTCATCATGACAATATTTGCGAATAGCACTAATTGTGGCTTGTGTACATTGAGCGGAATATTTTTCCATTATTTCCTTCGTAGCAACAATATCCACAATGATCATTTGCTTTTCGAAATTCAAGGCAGAAATTTATTTTTTTCGATCAAGCTCGTCTCAAATTCAACCTGCATAAACTTAATGAACTTTTTGCACAAATAAGCTGTAATAATATCCACATAATATATGATGCTCTTTCTTCAAATAAATAAATTGAATAGCATATATAAATTTATCAATTATTAAACTTCAGAACTACTCAACCTTTCGTGCGACACATTAGGGATTTCCTCAACAATTTGCAAAAACTTTACACAAGAGAATTTTTTAGCCTCCAAAAAATAGTATAAAATCTTCACAATTTTTGAATCGAGCTTTCCAAAAAAGATTCTTTTGTCACTTGCAAATTCCTGCATAATGGATAACAATCCTTTCAAAAATATCACGTAATACCTTCCTCCGATTTGTGGATCAAAACTTGCTAGATATAAGATATCTTCTAAAAATATAGCAAGAAATCCATAAATATGCAATAATATCTTTCGAGATCAAAGGGATTTCCTTAAGCATAAATCTCAAAAATATATTATTGAAGCATTTCACAAAAAGAAAGATGATATTTCTATCACGTGCCAAATCAAGTAAAAACTTGCAATACCTTATATTTATGACAAAAGATATTTGCAAATAAAAAATCATCCAAAATTATGATAAATGTACGTAGAAATTTGTAAGGTTGAATGATAAAAAAAAATATTATCTTACCCATGGTATATGTTTGAAATATACCATTGATAAAAAAAAAAAAATCATTACCAATCTTCATAGGAGATATTTTTCTAATTGCACCAAAATTTGCGTAGATTCGCAATCATTCTTGCCTTATTGAATTTCCTGCAAATAATTCATTTCCTTTTTGGTATCCATCAATTTGGATTCTTCCATTTTGTTAGAGAAAAAAATAAAATCTCCATAGATAATCAAATATTATTTCTAAACTCATCATAATAAGGTATTTAAGGAAAGAATATCTTGCACAATAATATCTTGAAAAATAAATTCCCACTTAGTCAAAGCACAATAAAATCAGAATAAATTTTTTGAATATCTAAGAAAGAATATTTTAATATCACGTAAAACAGATTTCCAATTTACAAAATATGACAAAATCTGAGAGTATAAAATCAAAATAAACTTAATTGTCTCTAAGCAAGATATCAAAAATAATCACACTATTCTTTCTTCAAATCATAGAATATGGCCTAAATCAATCAAGGATATGTCGAATATGAGAATTATGTGCCCAAACCAAATTAAAAAATTTACCTTCCTTACCAAATTCTCTTTCTTCTTTCTTTTTTATATCCTGCAAAAACAACTCACATTTTTTTTTTTTGTATCCATTTTTTCTTGGGTCTATGGGAGTTAGTAGAATATGATGTTTTTACCAAATCTTTCTTAACAGGTCTCCAGACTTTAGGACATTCATTCTCAAAGTGTTCCAAATCTCCATAATTTAAACACTTGAAGGCATTTCGACCAACATATTTTGTAAATATCCTTTGGAAATGCTTCTTGTACGCAAGTCTAGGAGGCATTTATCTAAGTCTCTCCTTGACTTTAGAAAAATCTATTAAAACCAAGTTCCGACTTATTATAGTAAGGTACTTGTATAGAAAGAATATGCTTTAATGTTTTTGAACCATTTGAAAATTTTGTCCAAATATTTGAAAATTCATTTTTTAAAGAATCATTTTCTTTGACAAGTAAATCTCGAATTTCTTTTTTTTTTTTGTAGAAAATCTATTTGCAAAACTTCAAACTTTTCTTTTCAAGAAAGATCTTGTTGCCTAACCACCGCTCACAGTGGTGCAGTTGGCTTCGGGCTCTCTCCCCCTCACGAATGGGAGGAGTTCGAATCCCAAAGGCGCCGCATTTGCGCGACTCACCCGCGGCTGGGTCTGTGGTGGTGGCTCAGTCCATCCGGGTTTACGCCGCCGGCTGCTGGCTATACGGTGGCTCCCAGGTCACCAAAAAAAAAAAAAAGAAGATCATGTTGCCTAAGCCAAAAATTCTCCTTTTTAAGTTCGAAGGTCATTTTAAGAGAAGATTTGAGATTTAAGCAAAGCTCATTTATATATTTAAGAACTTTGATAGGAATTGCCGAATGACTTACCTCGATTTCCTCCTCGGATTCTGAGTCTGTGTCTGAGTCAGATTCTGATTCCGAATTTGAGTCTGACTCTGAATATGCCATCAAGCATATATTTCCTTGCTCATCATCTTCTTTCATTGTTCTTTTTTGCACATTCTGCTTGTATTGTTTTCTTCCACTAAATTTCCTTCCTTTTCTACTTAGCTTTTTGAATTTCTTGATCATAAAAGCAAGTTTTTCGTCGTCCATGTCATTTTCTAAGTCTGTATCATCAGAATCAGCGTAAGATTTTAAAGTGATGGACTTCTTACCTTTGGGATCTTCATCAACGATTTGTTCCACTTCATAAGATTGAAGAGTGCCAATCAATTCATCAACGAAGAGTGACATAATCCTCTGAGTCTCCCTGATTACAATCTTTTAAGAGACCTCGCAAGAGTTTGTTGACCTTCATTGGGGCAAAAATTGGCTGGCCTTGATATGCTAAACCATTTACAATTTCTGTAAAACGGCTGAACATATCTCCAATCGACTCTCCTTGCTTCATTTTGAAGGATTCATATTTGCCAAGCAGGAAGTTTACTTTTGTCTCTTTTACACAATCAGTCCCTTCATATGTAACATAAAGTCTATCCCAAACTTCTTTTGCTATTTCACATGAAAAGATTCTGTTATATTCAACAGGAGACAAAGCGTGATATAAAGAATAAATGACTTTTGCATCAAGAGTTCTCTTTTGGACATCTCCGTCCGAGACATGGGAGCAGGGGTTTGGTTTCTTTGTCTTTGCCATTCTTATTTGATGTAGATGCAGCAATGGGATTGATTCATTTTTCCACAACATCCCATTGCAAGGGATCTCTAGATCTTAGGAATGCTTTCATTTTGTTCTTCCACACGTTGTATTCCTTTCCATCAAAATATGGTGGTCTGGTGTTGCTTTGCCCTTCCATAAGTCCTAGTGCCAAGATACTAGCTATAGAAGATAACTTTTATAAACCAAGCACTTGGCTCTGATACCAATTGTGAGTGCTAGTATGAACACCTAGAGAGGGGTGAATATGTGTTTAAATGAAACCTTAGCAAATATATGTGGAATAAAATAAAGTTCAGGGAAGAGAATAAGAACACAAAATTTATAGTGGTTCGGCTTAGATAAAGCCTACATCAACTCTCTCATGCTAACGGCCTTCTGCTGGATTCCATTATACAATCAACAAGAGATTACAACTTTGAGTGCAAACACTTAGTAGTAGATTACATTATCTCACTAAATCACTCTTTTGTATTTCTCTCACGATCACAAACAGTTAGTAGTAGATCACACTATCGAAGGTGGCTCGGACTTTGGAATTCAAAATTATATGCTACGTCTCTTACTTGCTCATCGATCATTCATCTCCTTAAATACTCATCCACTTCCAAACTAGCCGTTAGATAGTATCTTAGAGGATCGTCTTCCAATCTACCCATTGGACATATCTGTATTTAGAAGATTTGGTAACCGTTGAGTGATAGAAGTAGAATCTCAAATTGATTCCGATCGCCTATACAAACAGAATCTTGGTTTCCATAAGTAAAGCTTCTTCGTATAGAAAGTTCTTGTCTTCAAGATTTAATTGTCAATCAATTAGATTGAGTCAATCAAATCAATATTAATGTAGAATCCAAACCAGATCAATAGTTGTTATACAATTAGGGCTTGTGTTACGATCTGTCTCGATTTGGATGTAAAGTACGATAGCAATTGACTTTACAATTTGAGTCTGTCTTCTGGTTCTTCCAAGTATAGACTTTGATAATATCATTGACATGTTCTATCATCTGCATAACCTGTTACTCAACAATTAAACATGTTAGTAGCCTTTGATTTATTTTGTCATCTTCAAAACATCATAAGATATTTCCCTAACAATTTCCTTAATATCCTTATCTAAGACTTATTTTCCCTTGTCAAATCTAAAAGTTGCCTTCAGGTTAATTCCTTTTTCTACAACATCCCATTCCAGAGGATCTCTGGATCTCAGGAATGTCTTCATTTTATTCCTCCACACACTGTATTTTTTTCCATAAAAAAAATGTGGTCTGGTGTTGCTCTACCCTTCCACAAGTTCTAGTGCTAAAATACTAGCCATAGAAGATCTTTAGTTCAAAAGTAAAAATACTTCAACAGATTAGCACAGGACTTTGATACCAATTGATAATGCTAGTACGAACACCTAAAGGGAGGGTGAATAAGTGTTTAAAAGAAAATTTGATAAATAAAATAAATTTCAAACAAAGTCTGAGTATCAAACAAAGTTTGATAAACAAGTCACTAGACTTCTGAAGAATGTTCAAAATCAGATAAAAGATGGAACTGATTTTTGTGATACCTAAAAGAATGCAATAGACTTAAATAAAGAGAGTTAATGAAAGAGAAGATTACACACAAAATTTATAGTGGTTCGGTTTAGATCAAACCTACGTCCACTCTCCCACGTTGACAGTCTTATGACTGGAATTCACTATAGCATCAACAAAGAAGTACAATTTTACACTCAGTAGAAGATCCCTTCTCTTTCACTAAGTCACTCTTATTGTGATTTTCTTTCTTGAATACAATTTATAAGGACCGTCGATGAAGAACAAGTAGTTGGAAAAACTTTAGACTTTGGAATTTCAATTTTCATGTCTCTCTTTAAAATAGATTGAATGACCTCCTTAAATACTTCTCAACGCCTCACTAGCCATTGGCATTTTCCAGAGGAACTTCTTCCAATCAATCCATTAGACAAAATTGACTAAGGGGATCTTATAGCCATTTTAAGATTGAGATAAAAATCCGTTGATTCTAGTCACCCATACAATCAGAATCTAGGTTTCGATAAGTAAATGCTTACTAAAAAGGAACTTGTCTTCAAGATTAATTTCATCAATTTGTGATTGATTCCATCAATGTATTTATAGAAGGAATGTGAGATTCTTCGCCAGAGAGCTAGATGTTGTAGAATAAATTCATAATGCAGTCATTCTGAATTCTTCTCACAAGATCAATAAATCTAAGTCTGATTTCTTCATCGTTCTTGACACAATTTCAGTCTAGATTGTATCAGAGTGGAAAATACTTCTGGAATTAATAGACTTTGGCAAGAGTCTGCGATATAAGAACTAGAAAGTTTTTGTCAAGTTCAAATTTCTAGAAGTTTTCTCAACACTTTTAGCCTAAACGGATTTCTAGGAGTTGCCACTAGCCATTTTGGGTCGGCTAGAAATCAAATGAGATGCAAGAGATTCTAGTTTTGTACTTTGTTATGCTAATGTCTATTTTGGTACCACTAATTTGGAGGCTTGTTTATCTAATTCATTCTTTTTATTACTTATGATCCTAAAGGCATCAATGTCCCTATGTGACCATGGAAATGTTCTTGAGAGGGCTTATTATAATCCTAATCTAGTCCTAACCATTCTAGAAAAGGAAATTAACATATCCGTTGAAAGTGATTTTAACCAAACAATCAAGTATTGAAAGCTTCTCAGGAAAGATACGGGAAAGAAAATGCAATACAAGTTGAGCAAAAAAAAAAAAAAATACACCACTAAATGAGAATCCAATACTAAGTCAAATGAAGGGAATAGAAAAGTCTTCTCTCTCCTTTTTGTTCATTTTGTTTGCATTTTATTGTTCTTTTCTTACTTTTTCTTTTCTCTCAATTTAGATGTGGGAGCTATCTTCTTCTAGTTTAGTTTTCGATTTGAGAGTTTGAACTCTCTTAATCTAGTTCTAGATTTGGGCGTTATCCCCTCCCAATCTAGATTTGGGAGTTTAATAAATATGTTTTTGGGGATCCGATGACCCTCTACTCCATTCGTGCACAAATTCTCTACCTCCAACCTTAATAATGATCATAGGAGTTTTGGCGTCTTGTTGAATTACGAATATTTGCTCCACCACATCTTGATCTGTATTTGTTTAACATATTCTGGTTGTTTCCATATGATGATGGTGTAGAGGAAGCTAAACCTAAGCATGCATCGCCAACTGACAATGTTGTACTTATTGAAGAAGGAATTTCCACCATGTGCTCATCACTAACAAAGACATAAGATCTAGTGATCGCCCATCGATTTTGTTTGATAGTTCCATTTTTGTGAAACGAGTTTGTGCTTATTTTTGCCGGTGCTCCATTATCATCTTTGTTTTCTAGGATTGGCTTTGTTTTTTAGTATTCATGCTCTATTTTGATTTGCTTTGGTATGAATAATATTTACTCATGTATTCTTTTGAGTAATGAATACAATTTTCTTTTGACCACAAAAAAAAAAAATCATGCAAAGAATAGATATGGCCTTATTATAAGTCTCGAGATATGATCCCCATTAGCTTGCTATTATAAAATAAGTCTAAGGCTAAATTAAAGTTAGATTGAGGTGATAAGCCTAATTTCTACTCAATTTTATTGAAGGTTATTGAAGGTAATAATGCTAATCTAGACTAAACTAACCATATATTAGAAGAATTTTTAAGTCTAATTAGTCTAGTTCGATTTTACAAACTATATTAAAGTCTAAGCTTACTAGACAATTATCTTTTAATTTCATTGGCTAGCCTAAGTAAAACTAAGCTAAACTAGCCCTACACCTAAAATTGCCTCGGATCACCTCCTTCAGCTCTTGGCCTTGGCCGCCACTTCCACGCCATCAGCCACCAACATGGATTCCACCCAATCATTCATGCAAACACTGAATTAAGACATTAAACAATTTCACTTGAACAATCCATCAATTAAGAGAATCAAATTTAGGTTGTGTTGATCAAACAATTCGATCTCTCATTCACCTCATAAAACTAGGGGTTGATTAGTTATTGTTGTATGACCATTAACCCTCATGTGACGTTCATCACACATTGGGCTAAGTCACAAAGTGTCTAATTAATTTCTAGTCCCACCAAACCATGCATTACTAATTGAAATTGTGCATAACATACATCTATTCAATCACACACCAGCTCAATTGAACATGCAATCAGGCTAATTAGCCTTGAGAATCAAGCAAATGATTTGTGACCCAAGAGGGGCACTTCACAGTATTTGTCTTAATTCTGGCTGATTATGCTTTAATTCATTCGACCAACCTAATGATGTCGAAATTGAATGAAACCAGTGGAAATTTAAAGCTTAAAAAGTGAAGCTTAAGGTTCATTGAGATCATTTTCCCCAATTGTGAGCTAAATTACCCCAGATTTCCAATTGTACCCGCCCACTCAGGATCCAACCCACTTCAAACTCGGTTTTTAAAACAATGCGGGAAAAATAGTAAACAAGCTAAAAAAAATGCCCCACATTTGATAGAAAAGTAGCCCTGCATGTTCTCTACAATTGTTGTGTTTAAACTTTTTGCAAAAAAAAAATCCCTCCTTAGACATAATTGCACATTTCACCCAAGGACTCAAAAAGGAAATAATTTTGAAGGCCAGATTGACCTTGTCCGAATTTTATTAAATTGCCCACCCAAATTAATTTCATTTTATTCAAATTTCCAGATTTACAATTTGAGACCTTTTGAACAACTTTCGTTTTTTCTTTTAATTTTCACAAAAATGGACTATAACTATATGAAATTTGCTAAAGTTCAGCCTACATGGACACAAAATTTTCAAATCAAACTTAGTTTCTCTTCACAAGATTGAGTAAAATTTTATTCTAACCAAACGAACTCTGATTTTTACAAATTTTATATCGATCAAAAGCTTATAATCTTGGCTAAAACTTTCGTTTCGCACAATTTTCCTATATTTGTTTTAATTTTTTTCCAAAAAATTTTGGACATGCATAGATCAGATGAACTTAGAATTTCCAAAAAAGCAATGACATCTTCAAGCTCCTATTCAAGCACATTCAAGCATATTCAAATGCATTCAAGCCAATTTCCAAAACTCGTGAATATCTTCAAGCATGCTCATATGAACATCCATCAAACCTACTTCAATCATCTATTTTTAAAAATCCTTAGGAAACATTATAACATTTCAATCAACTCCTAATGATCATTTATCTAATGTTCATCAAACTAAGGACAAATGAACATCAAAACGAGTATTGAAATTCAGGAGTTCGGCTGTGCTAATGATCTACAGAAAATGAACATGCAAATCAACTAATCTATTCTCACTTGCTCTAATTCTAGGAATCAATTATTCTAATCATGCAAAATTAGACTCAATTAGCAACGTAACCTCAAAATTAACATCAACATGTGACTAGAGAGAGATTCAGCCAAGGCAAAGCTAAGTCCTTGATTCTCCTAAACATGCAATTATTTCATGAGTTCTTTGAAAAATCCTAAACTTTAGTCCAATTTTCAATCTGATTTCAAAAAATTTCATCATATCCTAGCCTACATTTATCATAGATCGAAGTTAAACTTTGATTTGAGACTATGATTCAGTGCTTATATCCTCTGATGATCATGAGGAATGGTCACTCTTGATAAAAGGAACCCAAACTTGATGAATCAAGCCAGTGAGCTAGTGACCAAAATTGGCCACATTAGACAACTATGGCAATAATTTGGGATTTCATCTATAATGACTAGACTGGAGATGTGTTGAGGATGATGATTGCACAAGGATAAATGGCCATTGGCATCAGAGCTCGATCGACAATAGGTAGTGATTGGCGAAGCTCTAGAAATGACATGGAGATTGTCCTCCTCAGAGAGAGAGAGAGAGAGAGAGAGAGAGAGAGAGAGAGAGAGAGAGAGAGAGAGAGAGAGAGAGAGAGAGAGAGAGAGAGAGAGAGAGGCAAATTGCATGTGAAGAGTGATAGAGGCCTTTTTGGCTCACACATTTTGGAAGGGAATTCAAATTTTGGATCAAATCATTACCGTTCATATGATCAATCACTCAAATTGCTTCCTTAAAGAATAAGATAAGCTGTCATTGGTTGAAAATTGGTGAAATTGTTAGATGAGTTGTCACTTTAGATGGCTAGAATTGAAGAGCTAATGAATGGCTTAGATTGGCTCTCTTATGGATTGATTACTTGGAAAGGGTATTTTGATAATTAAGGCTAGTGGCATTTTAGCAATTTTTGAGATATGAGGGAGACGGGGCTAGCCATGGGCTTGATTGGGTTGGGCTGGACTTAATTAGGTCCTACCGGGTTGGCTTAGGTTAATTGTGTTGGCCCAAGATCCTCCAATCGTTAAATTTCACAGTAATTTGCTAATTAGGCTTAACGTATTTGCTAAGTGGGTTGAATGAGCCCAATTGATAATCAGCCTAATGGACCTAGTTAGTTGACCTAGGTTGACCGGGTCAGTCCAAGGATTGCTGATTGTCCCAATACTCTCTAATTAGTCACATGAGTTTGGTTAGCTCACTTAATTTAGCCACATTTGTCAAATAAGGCTTTGACCTAAAATGACCTAACTAGGTCAAGTCAATCAAGTTCACCCTGTCCTGTTCCTGATTCATTATTTTAGTCAAATTAAGCCAAATTACCTTGATGTTGCCAAAATTGATATTGAAATTGAGTTAATTTGGTTCAACTCAATTCAGTTAGGCTAATTAGTGTTACTTTTGAAGGATCAATAAGGGCCCTAAATTGGCGCTCTAAGTTGGCCGACCTCCCTCAAGTTCAATCTCTCAAAATTACCTTGAAATTTCAATGCATTACAACTCTTGCGTCATATGTTGAGAAGGAAATTACTCTAAAAAAATGACTACAAATCAATGAATTTTGAAATTTGCAAATCAAGGGTCAAAATCCTTGGTTTGACCAAAAAGTCAATCCTCGATTATTTTTTTGTAAAATCAAGAATTTCCAATGTAATTAAGCTGGCCAAGGATCGACCAATGAATATTCAATTTTTTTAATAAAATATTGACTAAGGGTCGACTTCATGTGTTGATCAAAAAGTTAATTCAAAAGTCAACCTTGGATTTTGATGAAATAAATGCTTAGGTTTAGACAAAATGTAGAATTCTTGTTTTCATTGAGCGATAAGTAAACTATACAATTGAGTGCTTATTCTTCCATGTTTCGGTAATTTATCTACTATTGTGATTACTAAGTTTTACTTTATTATTTGTGTACCAGCATGATCACTCATCACATATTAATAGAATAAAACAGGTAAAGATTGTATGCGAAACATTTTCGGAATAAATAGAAAATGTACCGAAATGGCGTTAAATTACTATAGCATAATCAAGTTCTCATATTCATAAATCTTTGGTTTGTAAAAGTAAAATGTACTCACGCCATATTACTTGATGGGTTTAATTGACCCGTAATCAATTAATTGCGGCTCCAAAAGCAAAGATATATCATGTGTTAAAATTGAGACCCCAAGTTGCAATTGGTATGGGGTTGGGAGGGTGTGCGTTGGGTGATAGTACCATTTCTTGAATGGGTAACTATTTGCGTTCATTTAGTAATTCATTAGCTTTCCCTTGATAGTTCCCCTCAAGGAAGTTCGCAATGCTAATTCAATCTTAAACTTTCTAATTTTAGTAATATAATCTTAAACATTTGCATAAATTTCAATGTCATCATTTTAGCCAATTATCGTTGGAAGACGCTGACGTGGCATCCAATCATCGCCAATCCCTTACATTGCACAGTCGGCGACCTGATGTGAACAACTCTTGATGAAATCACATCGTTTTGCATAGTTTTCTAATTTTTCTCTCTTTTCTTTTCAACAATATTGTTCATCTTCTTCTATAGACAGTTCCTATTCATCATCTATGGAGGCTACAAATGTGGAGGCTCGGCTCTATTGACACCTAAACGTTTGTATGATACATTTAGAAATTAGAGTAATGATAATTTATAGATAACTAGTTTCTGCCTCATATAAGACGTCCATACATACCATAAAGATTAGGAATTGGACTTGTCGATAATGACGTGGTTGGACCTCTAACTAAAATATTGTTATCATATCAACTCGAATTCACGTCTCTTATTTTTGTATGGTCTCTCATCATTTAATTTTATAATTCATGCAAATTAATGGACACCATCAAAACACTCATTTTGCGTCACATTTTCACATTATTAACCTTGCAAACTTTTAAATGGGGAAAAAGATTGAACTTGCAAATGAGAACTTTGGGGTTAGACTAAAATGAGGTAAGATTGGAACATTTAAATCAAAGTGGCTAGACAGGACAAGTTGTGGTTGGCCATTTCCCTCCTTCTTTTGGCTATAAAATTTGTAACTTCATAGTAAGGTTCAAAAATAGATATTGACAGATAAGTGAAATATTGGAATTTTAGGAAGTATAATTTAATGTTGTTGCCTTTTAAAACCAAGAAAGACAAAAAAAAAAAAAGATAAATAAATAAAGCTAGTTGTTAACTTAGGTGACAAATGTTGGTAAACCACTCAAATTGTGGTTGGTAATTTTCTATAAATATTAGTAACCTTAACGCATAGGTAAGACAAAAAAGAAATGTTGCTTGATTACCAAAATAGTTGGTAATTTTGAAAGTACAAATAAATGTTGGTACTTTTACAAAACTAAGCGAGATAAAAGGCTAGTAAATGACCAAAATTTGGTATCTTAAAATGATGAATGTCTGTAAATCAATCAAATTAAGGTTGAGATTTCGTATTTAAATAAGTAACTTTACCACATTGGTAAGCCACAAAAAAAATGTTGTTTGATTATTGAAATAGTTAATACTTCTAACATTATAAATTGATGTTGATACTACTCAAAATAGAAAATCAGTAACCGACTAAAATTACCTACAATTTAGTCAATTTAGTGCGTTGGTATATCACAAATGCAATGTTGGTAACTTATTAAAATAATTGAGAAAAAGAGGAGAAATTAGTAATTTCAAATAACTACATGAGTTTAATATATCGGTGAACTTAATTTGAGGATTTTATGAGGGTATCATGTGAATGTTACTAGATATGATGGTTCATATATATTTTGGTACTTGGGCTGCATTTTGCAATTAGGATAAAATTCATAATATGATAAAATTTATTATATCCTACATTTGCTGTCTGCTCAAGACAAGATAAGGTCAGATATAAATAGGATATAGGCCGAATAATGTTATCTCATGGAGGATGTGGGATAAATGTGGATAAGATTTCTAATATCTATAATAGGAAAGTTTCTTTTCAAATAAAAAAATTCTTAAATTAAAAATGTTAAAATTATATTTCAATATAAATAATATTTGAGTTCTAATATAAGAAACTCAAAATAACAAAAAAATGAAATTTATTTTTTAATTTAATTTATTTATATTCGAATTTAATTCTATCTTATAATATAAAATTTAATATATAAATATTTATTTATATTTATTATGTATTTTAGTACTTTAGGTATATTAATACCGTTTTCTATTAATAAAATTTTATTAGAGAATGTGGAAGGGGAAGAAAGAAATAAAAAATTAATTAAAAAAGAGAGGAAAATAAATATAAATATAAAAACAAAGTTAACAAGAGTGTTCCGAGAGATTTTTACCATCTCCGTCTGTAAAATCTGTGATCAATTTATATTGATTTGGCATTTTAACCAAACAATATATATAATACGATATAAATATATCCAATTTTACTACTGCAATCACCAAACAATGAATATGATATAACAAAATCCTTTGGATTTTATATCATATCTCATTCAGTCTTATCTTGTTTAGAAATTTAGACAACCAAACGTAATTTTACAGTTTATCACAAAGAGATAGATAAGTGTTAGGGCATGGCTGACGAGTTCACAATAAGGTGAAGACAAATGGGACAACATTAAATTAGAGAGAGAGAGAGAGAGAGAGAGGGGGGGTGTCAGGTTTAGGTTAAAGAGTATATGATTAAGCAGAGATTTTTGGGAAGGACATTGATTGAATGGGTTTGATTGAAAAAGGAAAAATTATTGCATGAGTATATCATATCACTAAACTCATCTAATTCATTGAAAATGATGGTTCCTTTTTTTTTTGGTCGAAAAGATTATTTTATTCATTAACACAAACATCAGAACACACGATAGATGAGTTTCAGAATATAACACATCCTAAAGAGGCGAAGGGGGATAACATAATAAATTAGGATGGAGGGATTTCCTTAGATGGTCTTTAGCAACCCAATCGACTATTGGATTGGCTTCACGCGGATTTTAATTCACTTGCGCATCTTTCATCTGGGCTAAGTGCAACCGATAGTCTTTAATCACGTTTTGTAGGGCCCATGGGCTTTGGCCTTCTCCTGAAATGAACTACACAACTAATAAACTGTCGAATTCCATCTCCACATTTTTTTCCTTGAAGCCTCCACAAGTCAGGTAAGCCCATCAAGTGCAAAAGTTCTTCAACAGCAAAAGCTTCTACATGACTTGCAGAAGCGGCATGAACTGTTTTAGCAAAACCAACAAGCAAAAACCCATTTTGATCTCTACAAACTCCAGCCACTAATTCTTCTACACTTCCTTCTACCCAAGAGCCGTCGGCGTTGAGCTTGATGGATGTGCTTGCCGGTGGAACCCATTGGTCTTGCCGAGAAGATAAGCTTTCGTTTCCCTTTTTTTTCCTCCTCAATTTAGGGTTCCACATATGATCATTCGTGTTGATTGCATGTGTGGTATCAATAATCGAGATGGGATCCCACTTACGAGCTTGGAAGATGAAGGAGTTCCTGGATTCCATATCTGCCACAGGGCATCGGTGACGAGCTCCCGAGACGGTTTCATCTTGCTCGTCCTAAAAATTTCCAACACCTATTTGTCCATTCGAGTGATATTTCGCGAGCATATGTGATTTTCAGTCTTTGATCAGGCCAGATTTTGCTCGTCCACTTGCACAGTAGGCGTTTGGCATACACTCCACATGAAGTTTCGTATTTTAGGAGGAGATTGTAGTGACTAGATTTGTGTCCAAAGTGATTTTGGTGGCTGGAATGATGATGAGGCTTGGTTTGTGGGATGTTGTTCTTCTATGGTATTTATGCTGTGGTAGCCATTTTTCATATTGTAGGTTCCTGTTTTAGCACCCTTCCAAATAAGCTTGTCATCCCTCATGGTTGAATTGAGTGGGATAGTAAGTATTTCCTTTACTCCTTCTTCATCAAAAAGTTCATTCAATTTATGTTCATTCCATCAGTTTGACTCTGATTCAATAAGCTCAGGGCGCGTTTAGTAACGTTTCTGTTCAAAAACTGTTCGAGGGAACAGAAATAGAAAAAAGTGTTTCTGTTCCGGGGAACAATTTTTGACCAAAAATATGCGTTTGGTAAACTTATTCCGGAAATAAAAAATGAATAAAAACACGTTTGGTAAATTTATGTTCTTTTTTTGTTTCTTTTCATTTTTTAATATTTTTATTTTATTTTTCATTTTTTCCTTTCTTTTTTATTTTTTCTTCTTTCGGCCGGTCGCCGGAGGCCGGCGACCGGCCGACGGGGCCAGCAGCCTCGCCCAGATCGCCCAGCCAAGGCGAGGCTCAGCCTCGCCGAGGGCCGGCGATGCTTCGGCGAGGTCACCGACCCTCGACGGCATCGCCAGCCCTCGACGGCCGGTCGCCAGCCATGGCCGAGGCCGGCGACCGGCCAAAGAAAAAAGAAGAAGAAAAGAAGAAGAAAAGAGAAGAGAGAGAAGAATGAAGTGTTTCTTCAAAATTGTTTCTAGAACAAGAAACAATTTTTTTTTTGTTTCTCATTTCTGTTCTTTTTAAGTTCCGAGAACAAAAAAAACAAAAAAAGAATAGAAACGCAACCAAACGCGTTTCTATTCTTTTTTTGTTCCTGGGAACAAAAAAACAAAAAATCTATTCATAAACAGATCCTAGAAATAAAAACATGCAAGCCCTCAGCCATACTTTGAGGGTCTTCTCGATTGGCAAGTCCACCAATCAGCCCAGATGCAACCCACTTATCTTCGCGAACTATAATCAATTTTCCATTTCCGACCACCCACACCATATTTGATATATCACTTCTCATCCCAACAGTAAGCTTTGCCAACCCCACAACAATCCGAAACCTTTCCCTGCATTCTAGAAATCCCCTGTGGGAAAATAGATGCATTTTCATAATTCGACTCCAAAGGGATCTTGGAGATTGTGCTAGTCTCCAGGCTTGTTTTCCTAACATGCCTTTGTTAAAGGAGATAAGGTCTCTAAAGTCGAGTTCGCCACTGTCTTTTCTAGTTTTTAAGAGACCCCACTCCTTCTAATGAATTCTAGCTTTACCTTCCTTTTGTTTCCACCAAAAGGATGCAATTTTCTACTCTGTAGCTCTATAAATTGAGATAGGAATCTTGAAAATGGACATAGCATATTGTGGCAAGGCTTGAACAATTGTTCTTATCAATATTTTCTTACTTGCCTTTGACATAAGTTTCTCTTTTCAGCCCTCAAGCTTCATATTAACTTGTGCCAAAATCCAAGCAAACATTTGTTTCTTGGATTGCCCCCAATCAAAAGGGATTCCTAAATACTTCCCTGTCTTTTCAATGATAGATACTCTTAACTCCCGTGCCATATTCCTTTTCAGCGTCAGAGGATAATCACCGCTGAAGTATATGCTAGACTTGTTTAAATTAATGGCTTGGCCTGTTAGGAAGCAATATTGATTGAGGATAATGTCACGGGCCGATCGATTGGGATCGTGACCATGCTGCGACTCGGGCTATTTTGGATCACCCAAGCCAAGCCTTGCTCGATCGAACGCTCACTCGCTCGCACACCCGAATCGTAGAGAAAGAAAGCTTCTAGAGAGAGGAGCTCTGGAAAAAAAAAAAAAAAGGAGCTTTGTATTAACAGAAATGTTGGATGGATTCAAATGAGGGGGAGGGCACCCCTTCTTATATTCGAGGCCCTCGAATTACATCCATTGATCTAGAGTTTATCCAATGGACGAGATCGCATCGCCTCAACTACCGACATAAATGACAGCTACTAGCTACTGACATAAATAGAGATAGTCTTCTAGAATCAGGCGCAATGACGGTGTTGCCCGCCCTTGGAAACTTCGGGAAGAAGACTTGATGGGAATCCGAGTGAGCACAAGAGGTCCTCCACGGATGAGTCACGGCCGTCCCTCAGGAACCTCTTGGATTGGCTTTCTTTCGGGTCGTGACATTCTCGCCCACTCAATCGAGCGACGCCCTCGTCGCTCACAGCTCGACGGGCAGCCTTCCTCGCACGAGCATGGGCTCTCTTCTTTTTCTTTTGCTTGGTGCGAACGCTCATGAACGAAGGACCACACCCTTCTATGAGCAGCTCGGACTTGGCACGCGACTCCACCTTTGGCTTAGGCATGCCATGCGGTGAGTACTCAACCTCGGGGAAGAGCACTTGAATAGGCATGATGTGTGTTGGAGTAGGATCCAACTCTACCTTTGGCCAGCTTGTTTATGCGCTTCATGGCCTTCAAGCTCTTGTCAAGGCGTCGGATTGTCGCAATGGTCTTGGCGTCAATCACTCCTTTGATCATGGGAATCATCGATGGGCATTTTGGGTCGAGGATCATAATGCACTTGGTCCTCATGTCAATCATGGCTCTCACACTATCAAAGAATTGCATACCAATAATGAGATCATAATCATCGAGAGGGATTACCTCGAAAGCCGTCTTGCCTTTCCATCCGCCAATCTTGACGTCCACGTCCGAAGTCAATCCTACACCATGGATGCTCTCCAAGTTGATAGGCTTGAAGGGATTCCCGGTTGGCTCCACACGTAGTTTCAAGGCCTTCGCCACTTCAGTCGACATGAACATGTTCGACGCACCCATGTCGACCAAGGCATATAGCGTTCGGCCGCACACGTCGACTTCCACGAAGAACATTTCTGAGTCCGACGCAACTTCTTTTTCCCTGGACGACAATCGGGCTTGGACGGAGTTGATCATCTTCACAACTCCAAGCCGAATTTGCCTCTTCTCTTCTTTGGGCTCCTCCTCCTCTTTGATGGCAAGGAGGGCGTTGATTCGACCCTTCTTCGGACACTTTTAGGTCCAATGAGGACCTTTGCAGATAAAACAAGGAGAATGCGGGGGTTGATCAAACTTACTCATTGGGCAGTTCGTTGGTCGACCCCTTGATGGCTTGGAAGACCCTTCTCTCCACGTTTTGACTGGCCCACTTTGATCATGCGCGCCTCGAGGAGCGTTTCTTCCTTCGTCTTCAGATCGATCCGACCTCCAATCTCTTGGCCTATTCCTTAGTTCGGCATTGGTGAGATTGACGAGCGACTCGACCACGCTTAGTGCTCTCGCGAGACTCGTCACATCCCATTGCTTGAGCTCGAGTAGTGCCCACAGCTTCAATCCATCCATGAACGCTCCGAGAGCCTCCTCTTTGCTTAGGTTGCAAATTTGGAGTTTGAGCTCCATGAACTCCTTCACGTACTCTCGGATCGCACCTTTTTGCTCGAGGCGATGGAGCTTGCTACAGGCTTCTTGTTAAGCAAACTCGGGGAAGAAATAGTCTTGGAACTCCCTTACGAAGTCATCCCATGTGTCCACAGGATTGGCACCGCGCCTAGTTTCGTCACACCTATTGCGCCACCAAAGCATTGCGGTATCAGAAAGGAACATCGAAGTGGTTCGTACCTTGATTGACTTGTCTTGGGTGTTGACGGCGCCAAAGTATTGCTCCATGCTCCAGACGAAGTTGTCCACCTCTTTGGTGGATCGGTCACCTTTGAATTATTTTGGCTTCGGCACCTCAAGTTTGGGCATCGCTTGAGTGGGCATCGCTCCATTGGCAATGCTTTGCTTACATAGGGCGAGCTCGGTCTTCAGCTCTTGGATCTTCGCCTTCATGGCTTCGACCTCATCCCTATGCGGGCTTTCTTCCTTGACCACTTGGATGCACTCCTTCAACACATCGATTGATGCTTCAAGGGCTTCGTCCTTGTCATGCAACGGGGCTATAGCTTCGTTGAGGCCAGTCGTGAAGTCTTCAAGAAGTGAGGTATCAACCTCCATGATCTGGTCTCGCACATCGTCAAGACCTTCCATGAGCTCGAGCACGGCACTCCAGACCTTCCCAATCTTCTCATCGAACGCAGCTACAGCATCCATCGAGGCATCTCTTTTCTTTGCTCGGCCGCAAGTCTCCTTGACTTGCACGGCCTCTCCATCCATGATAGCGTCTTGGCTCGACATTCTCTCAAACAGATGGTGTTCCTCGATCTCTCAAAACGGATCTCTCCTTTGCTCTGATACCATTTGTCACGAGCCGATCGATTGGGATCATGACCGCGTGACGACTCGGGCTATTTTGGATCACCCAAGCCAAGCCTTGCTCGATCGAACGCTCACTCGCTTGCACACCCGGATCGTAGAGAGAGAAAGCTTTTAGAGAGAGGAGCTCTGGAAAGAAATGAGCTTTGTATTAATTTAAATGTTGGATAGATCCAAATGAGGGAGAGGACACCCCTTCTTATATTCGAGGTCCTCAGATTATATCCGTTGATCTTAAGTTTATCCGGCGGACGAGATCGCATCGCCTCAACTACCGACATAAATGACAACTACTAGCTTCCGACATAAATAGAGATAGAGTCTTCTAGAATCAGGTGTAATGACGGTGTCGCCCGCCCTTGGAAACTTTGGGAAGAAGACTTGATGGGAATCCGAGCGAGCATAGGAGGTCCTCCACGGATGAGTCACGACCATCCCTCAAGAACCTCTTGGATTGGCCTTCTTTCGGGCCGTAACAATAGCATATAGGTTTTGACACTCCATCACCGTTCCATTCATAAAAAAGATCGCATCATCGATGAATAGTAGATGAGACAAAGTTGCGCAAAATCTATTCAGCTTAATCACTTTGAAACTTCCGTCCTCCACCGCCTTATTCAGAAATGATGACAGGACATTTGCCATGATTTTAAACAAATAAAGAGATAGTGGGTCTGTTTGAATCTCATGATTTCTGGCTATTCTGATTCATGTTAATACGTGTATTAACTCCACTGAATTATTTACCACATAGAGACAGAGATGCAAAATTTAGTACATGTAGAAGCAAAACTACAGGTTTTGTACTTCCATGGAACATCTTGGTGGAGCACTTATCGAGTACATACTCATGGAGTAATTTTTTTATACTTCAAGAGCAATCATTATCATTGGTTTCAAAACGAAGACTAGTAATATCCATGGAGACAAGTCTAACTAGATAATTCAAACACTTTTCAAGTACCAAATAAAATTAATCTTGAAGTATTGTTTCCATCTTACTGCTGGTTTGAAATTGTTGTCACCTTTGAAATATGTATTTTGTTGTTTCCTCTCTTGAGAACACCACATGGCCTATGACAACTTTCGACATGGCTTACATGATATAATCTATGCAAACATGTACAATACCAACATATTATTGTCAATGTCACAAATAGGTATGTCCACGTGAAATGATAAAAAAATTATGAACCTAGTGAAAGAAAAGACTCACCCCATTGTTCTCATGTGCAAGTCCTCCGGCATGCCCCAGATTCATTCTGGATCATGCGCAGTTCTCATCAAGCTCTGTGGGCTTGCTTGTACTTCTCTCCAACTAGGCTGATTAGAAGCCACAGGCAAATTAGTCTCCTTGATTTGACCTTAGTAGGACTATCCGTCACTCATGTTAGTAATTAGGAGCAATAAAGAAGTGGGAAGAAAGCTTTGAGAATAAATGACAGAGAATCTTCCTAGAGAAGAGAGCCAAAAGAGGCAAAATATGCGTCTACCTTCTAGGGTAACCATATTTACTTATTTATACCGTTTCAAACTTATCCTTCAACTTGTGACCTAGGAATTTTGGTGTTCCCCTCTCTCTTAGACCTAACATGATACATAACAAAAAAAAATGATACAAATGATTCTTAAACTTTGATCTAATATGTAATATCGTTTTTGTATTTTTAATTTATTCAATATGGTCTCTGAATTTAAGTCCAATACTCAATATAGTCTTTGCACTTTTAAATATTTTCATATCTTTTAGGGATTATATTGAACATTTATCAATAGTTTAAGGATCATATTAAACAAATTAAAAGTAGAGATGACATGCACATTAGGCTAAAGTTCAAGGAGGACGTGGTACATTGGATCGAAGTTTAAGAATTATTTTTGTTGTTTTCCTTTTATGATAAGCATATCATTTGCAAGATAAAAAGTGAATTGGACTTACTTGAACATGGGCTTGGAAGGCCCAATTGCTGTTAGTCTTCTTTGTGGCATGAACCCGTCCCGTCCTGGATGGGCTGAGCTCCCTCTCACGTCTGAACTCCACCCTTCGAGTTGTGATGGACCTACACGGGATTCTCTCTCCTTGAGCTTGCCTGAGCATTAGCCTTACGTGGCCCGGGTCTGTTAAAGTGGGGCTGAGGCCCAATAGAATAGGCTTGAGATTTTGGCCCACATCTGTTCTCTTGCGATGTTTCTCGTCAAGACCCGGCAAAAGACAAGATGAATGTTTGCCCTTCCCTCCTAGCTAGATATTTGGCCTCAAGCTCAAGCTGAAGAGTCATCTAACCAGGAGTGAATTCTCTGTGTATCATTACTCAATCACGTGTTAAAATTATCTCACTAGCACTCTTTGAAGTGCAAGTCATAGGTGAAGTACTCCTAAAATACTCATGCATAAATCATAATCACTCTAGACATTGGACATATTGTAGGCATGCAAATATTAATAGTTCCACTGCCATGCATTCTTGTGGTTCTATTCTCATCAAAATTCAATTTTAGAGCTTTTTATATCTTGAATCGTATTGTATATGCAGCATGTTGTATCCGTCCCCTGAATTCAGCAACATTTGATCATCAACCAACCTGAAGAAAAAAAAAAATCGAGGCAAGTCTGGCTTCACAAAGGCAAGCAAAATATGAAGTTCTTTTCATCTTTCGACCATGATTTGAAGAAGGAAGAAATATATTCTAGAAGTTAGGGACGAGGCTAGGAATTAGTTGACAAGCATGGAACAAACCAAAGGCTATTTCTTGCGAAAGTATAGAGATCTCTTCGTAGGGGAAGCTATAACACCTGAATCGGCAATTGCCAATCTCTTCACACGGGCAATTGTAGTACAGGATAATTACATGCTTACCGATATTCCACGGGAAGCTCCTCTAAAATCCCATGGACCCGTCTGCTTCGAGGTGATATTTTTTAATGCATTCCGGGACCCGACGAAGGAGCATATCATATGAATTGTACAGCAGTTGTTCCACATAGGTAGAAGTGTCAAAATGGGTCAGAAACTCACTTTTTTACTCGTATTAGTGGGCTGGGATGTATATGAATTAGCTAAAATTTAAGAAGCATGTTGCTGGGGGTTAAGATTAGGGTTGAGCACTAGGATCGGTTAAATTTGTAAACCAGCACGAACCTGTTTTACTCGGCTAACTCACATGAGGACTGGTGCGGTTTTCAGTTCTAAAAATCAGGAGCCGGCCTTGATCAGTTCAATTCCCAATTTAGGGCCTCGAATTGGTCAATTCTATCCCAGGCAGAATCAGGACCTAGTCCTAAGTTACTCTTTTAGATTGTCGCCACTTTGTCTCTTGTTACTAATCGCCTCTACCTCTTGCTCTCACTACTAATCTCCGTCCTTTGGAAGCAAAACTATGGGGTTCAGTGAGAAAGTCCTAAGTGTCGTCGATTTCTTGAGAAAGCCCCACTTGCACCTAAAATCAATGACACTTTAACTCCGTTCCAAATGTCTACATATGTAATTATATAGTATATACCCAATAATTGAATTTGTCAAGCATATTTAAGAGTTCAGTACGTTTAATCTTTCTGTTAATTGAATCCCTCTTTACATAGGCCGCCTCAAACAAATAGGAATTTCCACGCACATGTGAAACCATGCGCTAATATAAATTGAAACCAATGCAGAATGGAAGCGCATAACAAAAGACGGTCAAGATAGGTATAAAGTCATTTGCAAAAAAAAAAAAAAAAAAAAAAGTGGAGGAAATTAGGATAGTATGAGGGTTCCATTTGTTTCACTTGTATTGTTTGAATAATTAATTAATAAAAAATATTTCTATTATCCACAACAATATATATCTTCATATTTTGGTGGATGATAAAAAAAAAATTCGTTTATTTTGCAAGTTATATAATCGATTATTTTCAAGACAATATTTTCTAAATCATTCATTTTCTACATAATAAATACACATGAAAAGGAAAATCAATGAAGGATGGAAGCTGGTAGCAAAACAAGATTGAAAACCGTTGAGATGGGAGAAAATGCGATACCAAGCAAGGGAAGAAAATAAGTTAAAAGAAAGAGGAAATGGGGAGAAATCCCAAGGATTGGCAATAACTCAATAAAATCAATATCAATTCATAAAAAGCTAATTAAGGCTCCATTTGTTTCATAAAAATGAATACTATGAAAAATATTTTCTTGAAAAAGATCGTTTATATTGGTCATAATAATTAATGAAAAAAAATCACTTTCCACGACTATCAATTTTAGGAAAAAAAATTTCCAAATCATTAATTTTCTGCCAAACAAACGGAGCCTAATGTAATGCATTAACAATTATATATAGTGTAACTGACAGACCGAATTTCCTAATTGGATAACTATTAAGAATGAAACGTAATCAATTGAATTCTTAACGAGCTAATAGTATAATGACAGTGTGATCTTGTGACGGTCATAGGATAACCACAAAAATTTCCTTTCTCCAACACGTGTGTGGAAATTTCCAAGCCAAACATCTCTCTCTCATGGAAATTTGTGTGGCAAGAGTTTATCGTCTATTTTCCAAGCTAATGGTACCATTAGCCAGTACCATTAGCAGTACCATTAGCCAAACATTTCCCATGGGGAATCAAACTATGTGGACACCCATTGAACATTCAACTTTCTTCAAATCACTATCAACATCAGTTGCACACTTTCCCTCTTTTTTTTTTCATCGTAGCCAGCAAGGGTTGCAGTTCTCACCTGAGCCATCGCCGGCTATAGGCAAGGGCTACTAAGCCCTTACCAAACCTGACATGGACAGCCCTCACCTAGGTCACGAGAGTCAACGAGCCACCCTCACTGAATCTAGTGAGGGCTGGACCCTTGCAGCCAACGGCAATCGTTGGCCATAATAATAAAAATATATATAATAATATCTAGAAATTGTAAAATTTATTTTCGTTAATGCTGGTCATGCTACATAAGACAATTGGCATCCATGTAAGCAATTTCCGGCCAAAACCAGTCGAATAAACTTAATTGGTATAAATGCAAAATGTTTAAATTAACTTGATCCAATTGAAATAATTATAATTAGATTGATACAAATGCAATAAGTTTGAGATTTTTTTGGTACTTTTCCCCTCAACTTTCAATATTCCTCATTGCTTTCTCTCCTTAGATCTTTCCCTGCTCTTTTTCACATGAATGTCCATCCTCCTAGCAAATTGTCTCACCGGAGCATCCAAAGGTCCTTGTTTGACATGACCGGATCACTTCAAAGGAGCTCGTTTCGGCTTATCTTTGGCCAGCATAAAGTAATGAAAATACTGGAAGCATGCAAACTCCGTACTCTGTTTCTACGGATCCTTCATCCATGGCCATCAATTGAATAGGTGATCGATTTTGCAAACTATAACTACCCAATCAAAGGCGATTAAAGTAGTTTTGTTGGGGAAAAAAGAAAGAAGAATACACAAGTCATATACCATTTGAGTATCACAAATTCCATAACTTTCTTATGGTGCTCATTTTGACACCATGCCTTTTTAATCGATCACTTGAGTTCCACAACTTTAAAAAACTATTCAATTTGGTATCATAACTTTTTAATCGATCACCTGAATGTTATCAATTTCAATGTCACATGAGATTTCCGACACTTAGATGAATTATTGAAAAGTTATGGCATCAAAGTGAATATATCTTGAGATTTTTCATAATATTAAATTAATTAATCTTTACCCAAAAAAAAAGTGAATATATATTTTTTTAATTTAAGTCATCGATTAAAAAGTTACAACACCAAAATAAGCATTGTATGAAAATTATGACTCTTGTTGTGTCATTTTCCCAATATTAGCGACACTCAGCGTTTATAGAAAGCACAACGAGTCTTGGAAATATTTTTTGAAATCAAACATCCAAATTGAGCAAAAATTAAATCGGGCGTTCAATTTATTTGGTCTGGATGTCCGCCTTGTCTTTTATTTACCTAAAACATCTTTCTGGTGATTTGAGCATCTGGGTGCACACAATGCATTATAAATATATGTCTCGATTTCAGGCGTCCGAACATGAGGGTCCCGACGTCCATATCAAGTTGTATAGTTTGGAGACAGACTTGGCTCCTTGTTTAATTCGACAAGGATAAGAATCGACTGCAAATGTGAGAGGGCTCAAATAAGGTGCGGAGCGCCTCACAGGCTTTTAAGGAGGATAATAGTAGTGAAGAAATCGGACACCAAATACAGGTTGCACGGGCACGCAATATTAATTGCGACTGATGAGGAGTCTGTGCTATGAACGGGGGAGTAGAAAATACATAAGTTCGGTCGTCGGGTAGAGTGATCTTATGAAAAAATTTATAAAGAAAATCCACCACTTAAATGACCGTTTGGGGCTTATAGTCACATGGATTAGGTCGGAATAAAAGCGATGTTTGAAAACCAAATTGGCAAGCCGGTTCGACCTGGTATTGATTAGGTTCACACCTTTATAAGGTTGATGATCGAAACTGGTCGAGAGACGGAAAATCGGTCGAACCAATCATGCCAGTCAAACCAAAATCAGTTTAAACCGACTAGATCGGTCCATTTGAATCAAACATAAATGGTATTGTGAGGGCATAGTTTGAACCTTCAGCTTCTTGGAAACCACCATGTACTTTAGTATCGAAAATAGGTAGAGTCGTTGCTCCATTAATGGCAAACAATTAATATATATGCTAATTTGTTACCTTTCTCAATAAAGTTCTAATATGCGCATAAGTGAGATTTAACCCCATGACCTCCAAGGTAAGCAGAGACAACTTCACCAACTCAACTATGTACTTGCATTTGTGAAGTTGCCATTTATACATTATTTATTTCTCTAACCGTCTATCTATTCAGTAAATGCTAATTTGTTACCTTTTCTCAATAAAGTTTTAATATGCACATAAGTGAGATTTAACCCCATGAGCTCCAAGGTAAGCAGAGACAACTCTACCAACTCAACCATGCACTTGCATTTGTGAAGTTGCCATTTATACATTATTTATTTCTCTAGCCGTCTATTTATTCAGTTCAATCGGTTGAATTGCGCACCGTTCATCTCGTTAGTATGACATCAGTATGGTATAAAACAATAGATAGAAGGGAATTTATCCTACTTACTCCCACGTAGTTTTGAGCTCTATAGGCTAGTTCCTACAAGAACATAAGAGCTATTTATTAGGAAATTTTTTTGGTATGAGTGAGATTTAGGGATAATATTGAGTGATACATCAATAGACGATCATACCTAAATAGCCACCGCATGAAGTAACCCTTTTAAGAGATTACTCCATGCGAATTGAGTTGATTCATCACATAGTCTACAAGTATTTGTCGCGACCAAATTTTCGGGTTCACTACCTAAAACTAGGTTAATGGATTACTAAGTCTTTAAACTTAGTTCGGGTTCTCCCAAGCTCATACCAATTCGCGACTTAGGTTTGAATTTATTAACATGCAAATTGATTTTATTTAGGAGTCGCCACTAATCAGTTTATGGTAGGTCGATTAGACACCTAAGTAAAATAATGGGAGAATTACTTTACTCCTATGAACCAGAGACTAAGGGTACGGGGATTTGATTACAGTAGATTTCTCTAATGCCCTTTCGGTACCATTCTTTTTATTTTCAAAAATGTTTTTTTTGCAGGCAACTGATTTATTTTAAACTATCTCCCTAACATGTGAGGTTATTATGCGGGTGCGCAAACCACCAATTTAACACTCAAGAAAGCAATTAAATAATGTAGAATTTACCTCAAAGCAACGAAAGCATCTGCAGTGTTAAATTAAAATCCACATCAACAATCCTAGATATGGTTTCTAATTAACAAGCAATTACTCAATTTTTGTTTTCACTTTATTTAATGAAAATCATGTGATGCATGCTAATAATCTAATATGACATGGCAGCATGACCTAAACTATATGACATGAAGAAATGCAATCTAAATGACCTAATTCTAATGACATGCAATGCGATGCAATGACATACAAAATTATTTAACCTAAAATGACATGTGAGCTATATGTTAAGCGACATTTATTAAATGACATAATCTAATGACGGGCAATTTCTAATTAGAAATGAACCTAACAATAATCACTAAAATGACGTGCATTTCATGGACTTAATTCTATATAACGTGCACATGATTTTTCTATTCTAAAAATGCAATTTATTCCTGGAAATTGCAACTAATTTATCCTAAGACAAATTTTATGAAATTTGAAATTTTAAAATGCAAAAGTGATCTAGCTAGATTAAGATTCTATCTAATTTAAACTAGGGATTAAGTCATATTAAATCCTAATTTAAACTAAGACATTATCTAAATCTAAGATGCAATTTATCTAAAAAGATGATCTAAATTTAAAATGAAACATGCAATTCAAATAAAAAAACTAACAACCTAAATGAATCACTTTCTTTTTTTGATTTTTTTTTTAAATTCGGAATAAAATCCCTATTCTAGATATGCAAGATAACAAGAAATATTCCAAAACAAACTGAATCCTAATTCAAATATTTTTTGGATTTTTTAGTGGTTTTTCAAAAACAATGCAATTACCAACTAAACATTAAATCTAAACTAATCAAGGCATCCAATCAAATAAAGGATCAAAATAATCGAAAAAATAACCTGTTGTCTCACAGGTCAAGTTAACGATTATCCTAACCCTAATTATCATGACAAAGAGTTCAAAATAACCAAAAATCTGATCTGAATTCTTATGGATCAAATTAATAATTACATTGATCCAGCACTTAAAACACTATCAACAAACCCCAAGAATTAATATAATTAAAAAAATGACCCGACATCTTACGGGTCAAATCAATAATTACAATAATCTTAGGGAAAATCCCTATGGATAATGCCTATAATATTCCAAAAAAATAACACCCAATCCTCTAAATTACATAATAACAAGTAAATTTGATAAAAAAATAATAAAATGAAATAAAACTACCTAGGTAGAGAACCAAAGGGAGGAAGGCAGCACGATGGGTATGGGCGCAACAACAGTTGCTGATCGGCGCCAAAACTTCGGCAGGGACAACGACAAAGCACGGGTGAAGCGAACAATGCTCGAGCACAGGCAAAAGGGGCACGGACAGAGCAGGGGCAGCGACGGTGGTGCTCGGCGATGCGAGCGCGGCGGGGGTCAGCAGCTTCCGGCTCCTGGGCAGACCAGCGACGCGAGCTCGCGGGCGAGGGAGACGGCGCGGGCTTTGACTGCTGGCGGCTCGGGCAGAGGATCGAGGTCGGGCTGTGGCTGCAGCAGGCACCGGTGCTGGTTTTTTTGCTGATGGCGTCGAGTCGGATACGGTAGAAGCAGTAGCGTCGCAGGGTGTCGTCGCGGTGTCGGCGATTGCTTGGCTGCTGGCGTCAGGTGGCAGTGGTCCACCGGCGAAGGCAGGGGCAGAGAGCTGCTTACGGCTTGCAGCAGAGAGGAATCGGGATCTGGGCTCCGGATCGCGAGCGAAGCGACGGCTTCGCGGCTGAGATGGTGTCGGGCCGTGGAGGTGTGCTTTGCGGGTCGTCGGGTGGAGGCGTCGAAGGTAGGGCGAGGGCTGCGCGGCGGTCGGCGTAGCTACTCGCGGGCGAGGGGAACCCTGGTGGTGGCGCGGCATGAGCAATAGAGGAGATGCGGGCCGGTGCAGGGGCTCGCTCGGCGGTGGAGCGACGACCAGCTCGGATCTGCGGTCGTCGGGGCTCTCGAGTGGGCAGATCGGGATAGCGGTGGTGTCGCGGAGAGGCGGAAACGCGGCGTGGGCGGCAGGGTGGCGACGGCGCAGGGGTGCGGCGGCGTGGCGTCGTGGCGTCGTGGCTGGATCTCGAGCGGAGGGAGTGGATTTGGGGAAGATGATGAACAGTAAAGGTCAAATCAACCTTTACTGTTTTTACTTTTCTCCTTTCTTTCTCTCTCTCTCTCACATTCTGACTTTCTCCTCTTTTGTCCTTTTTTTTTTTTACCCAAAGAAAAGACCCCTCCACGATTGATCCGTACGTATCCTTTTATAGGCGACGCAAAACAGGATCTTTTTTTTTAAAATATTTTCGTCTCCCGAATATTGCTTATAACCTCTTGATCACAAAAATCCTTATCTCAAAAATATTCTCTCCCGATTTCATCATCTATCGATAAAAAATAAGATTACAATGCGATTTTTTTTAATTTTCAAAAACCATAATATCGCATCAAATCTTAATTTTTCGCAATACAATCAATTAAAAATAACGACGGGCTTGGGTTAATTTTATCCTTTCATGGGCCTAGCCCAGCCTATTAATTTAAAATTCAAAAACACCAATTCGATCCATCCGCCACCGGTCCAGTAAATAAAATGCAAAATATGCAAACTAAATGTAGCTATGCAATTAATTTTTTTTTTCAGGGATAAAAATTAACCCCTAATTTTTTTTATGCAATAAATGACTAAATAGATCACCAAAATTTAGGTGTCAACAGCTGCCCCTCTTTGAAGGTGAGCTCGAAGAGGTTGCCTTCAAAGACAAATTGAGATCTAAATTTTGACCATGCAAATGCACTAAATGATTTTTTTTTTGTCGGAAAATGAATTCCATCTTTTAATGCAATTTATATGATGCATGGAAATGCTAATGCAAATGCATGATGTCAAAGGAAAGAACGTACCTACAATTACTTACCAATTAGTGCGGTAAAGCATATTGAGGTACATGATAAATCCCTATTTACTCCACAAGTACCCAACTCTCACTCAGGTTCCTTGAAAAGCGTAATAGGTAAGAACATTCACATTCAAAGTGAAATGTTCAACGGAAAAAATGGAGACATCTAGATCCAGACTGAGATGTCAAGATTTTTGAAAATCTCAAAATACCTAAATCCAGACTAAGGTATAATGAGAAGGATTGACAAACATTCACATCAGAGTAAAATGTTTGAATGAAAATAATCAAGACATCCAGGTCCAGACAGAGATGTCACAATTTTAGAAGCTTGAAATACCTAGATCCAGACTAAGTATAATGAGAGAGGTCGAAAAACATTCACATCCAGAGTGAAACATTCAACGAAGAGAATTGAGACATCCAGATCCAGACTGAGATGTCAAAATTTTGGAATGCAATTTGTATGCAAATGGTAAAGGAACTTACCTGGAATAGCTTACCTTTAAAGTGGGTAGAGTGATTTAAGATAGTTGGTGTTACATGTCCAGGACCCGTACCATTTTACGGTCGCGCAGAATAGTAACATGGCTTTGTAAAGAGACTGCTTTCCTAGGACTCATACCATTCTACGATCACCCAGTATAACAGTGTTTGGTTATGTCTAGGACTCGTACCATTTTACGGTCGCCTAAACGGGGATTTACCTTCCAAGACCCGTACCATTCTACGGTCGCCTGAATAGGGAAATAGGTTTTGTCTAGGACCCGTACCATTCTACGGTCGCCTAAACGAGGATTTACCTTCCAAGACCCGTACCATTCTACGGTCGCCTGAATAGGGAAATAGGTTTTGTCTAGGACCCGTACCATTCTACGGTCGTCTAAACGAGGATTCACTTTCTAGGACCCGTACCATTCTACGGTCACCTAAAATAGGGAATAGGTGTTGTCGAGGAGCCGTACCATTCTACGGTCGCCTTGACGGAAAATTGATTTTCAGGACCCGTACCATTCTACGGTCGCCTAAATGGGGAAATTGCTTTTCCAGGACCCGTACCATTCTACGGTCGCCTGTTAGAGCAATAAATGTTGTCTAGGAACCGTATCATTCTACGATCGCCTAAACGAGGTTTTGCTTGGCTAGGACCCAAACCATTCTTCGGTCGCCCAGCCTTGCAACAGAGGTCAACTGACCAGGACCCGAACCGTTCTTCGGTCGCCTTAATCAAATTAAATCTGGAGGAAAATCTTTGGGGGACAACTCAGTCGAGTGTCAGTGTTTTCAAAAGGAACTCTGGGCTATGACAGCACGCCAGGTCGATATAAAGGGATATCGGGCTACAAAAAGCACACCGAGTCGATAAAGAGACTCTGGGCTACGAAAGCACGCCAGGTCAATATAAATGGATATCGGGCTACGAAAGCACGCCGAGTAGATAAAGCGGGACTCTGGGCTACGAAAGCACGCCAGGTCAATATAAAGGGACATCGGGCTACAAAAGCACGCCGAGTCGATAAAGAGGGACTCTGGGCTACGAAAGCACGCCAGATCAATATAAAAGGACATCGGGCTACAAAAGCACGCCGAGTCGATAAAGAGGGACTCTGGGCTATGAAAGCACGCCAGGTCAATATAAAAGGACATCGGGCTACAAAAGCATGCCGAGTCGATAAAGAGGGACTCTGGGCTACGAAAGCACGCCAGGTCAATATAAAGGGACATCGGGCTACAAAAGCACGCCGAGTCGCTAAAGAGGGACTCTGGGCTACGAAAGCACGCCAGGTCAATATAAAGGATAGCTTGACCGAGTCAAGCATCGATGCACTTGAGAGTGAATACTTGCACAATGACAAGTATTTTAGAGTATGGTAGAGATATACTTACCTGGTGATATCTCTAATTCTTGGGGATATGTCTTTTGGAATTTAGATATCCTGTGGAGGTCTTTCACCTCCTGGTGGAAGTTTCTCATCTTCTAATATCATGAAACATTCTGCAAGGAACTTGAATTACCTGTCAGACATGATTTAGAGCAAAAATGATATGCATTCATCAAAGAGATAGACAATCTAAGCTACTTTAGAATGCACATTTCAAAATTCAGTGAGGTTTTTATCAACTCAATCAAGGTTTATGCATAATGACATTTGTATCACCCAAATTTCCACTGGAGAGAATTATCATTCAAGACAATCTTCACTCACAACATAGATTTCTTAAAAATACTAAATGAGAGACTTTCGGTTAGAAAGGACTTTCACTCACTCTCATTTAGAATGGCTATTTTATGAGAATCACTCAATTTTATCATATCGACATGGGTCCGAGTATTCTCGCAAGCGGTACAATCTTACCAATCTGAGAGGTCTTTAACAGGGACCATAATGAGGGCTTGGTCAACGGCTTAACAAAAGGACTCTTTGAGTCAAAGCTATTGAATGAATTGTCTTGTAATCATTTCCGGGTTTACAAGTCAAGAACCCTGCAAAATGAAAAAGAAATAATCTTGCTCGCACTTCTTCGAGCGATGCTTATAAACATATGAACTCCTACGTTAATTCAAGTGCCCTAATCTGAAGAGACTTTGTAAGGGATGTAACGTAGGTTGGGTTTATGGGTTGAGAAATGAAAGGATCATTAAGCTCAAAATGTATGTAAAAGGTGTGAGTTGATGATCATCTTGGCATTGCCACCAGTTTTCTTTTTCACCATCGGGGATTGTCTTCATGAAGTCTCCCATTGATTGTAGAAACTTAGCATTTGAGTTCTTTGAGTATTGCTCCATTGGGATTCAATTCTTGTAATTGACAGTCACCTATCTTGACTCTCTCTTTTTTCATCTATGGGCATTGGCCTTACTTTTACCAGGCACACCGCTTTTTCATGCCCCTAGTTCTCATGCATTTTTCTTCACTTTTGCATTTTTTTATGGGCATTGGCCTTGCTTTTACCAGGCACACTACTTTTTCATACCCCTTAGTTCTATTTTGAATTCAATTCTTGCGCACAATGCATGTGTCAAGCAATTACACTTTGAATGACACTCAAACTTTTCAAGAGTCTTCATCTGCCTTTTGCCTTGCCCTAGTGTGGGGGATGATCACCAATTGGGTTTAAAGAAAATGAAATTGCAAGCTCAAGTGGGCTATGCAAAGGATATAAGTGTATATGATAGAGAAAGAAATGCTCTTCATCATCCTAAGGCACTTAAATTAACACATGAATTCAATGTAATAGTGCGGCTTGAAGATTGATGCAAGTGAGAGCAAGAAAATTTCAATTCATTTTACTCACCTCATGATGCAATTTTATCTCTTAGTTGCCCCGATGTGGGGTGATTCTTGACAGGGGTGATTTGAAAAAAAATATCCATAAGTGTATGGGCTCAAAAGGGTTAAGCAATGGATCACATGTAGTGTTTGGGATAGAGAAACGAATTGCCTCTCATCATTTCGGTTGCCGTACCTCTTGCGAGAGAACTCTTTACCTTATGAGTATGAACCTTCCTACACTCATCTCACAAGTGTATGAATATGGGACTGTGTATAGGATAGGGTTTGCCTTTCATCATCCCGACTCGTCTCATTTAGTATGCTCAATCAATTCCACATCATTCATTAAATTAGTCCATCTTGATGTTCTTTAATGGAATTGGTGGATAAAACATGTAAGAGTCAACATGCAAAACCCTTTTTAAAAAGAACTCAACAGCTTTAAGCATGTCAACTTCAAACAGTTTTCTATACTGCAAAATGGTTTTAAGCATTCATTCAATGATTCCTCTACAATGGGAATTGCCTCAGCAGTTGATGTCTTTGGATTGTCCCTATCATTCAAGACTGAAAAATCCACTTCTGCCCCTGCACAAGAGAACGTGCATCAGTATGATACTATCCAACATCAAAGTAAATTGCACATCCATTTTGGCTCGGGTCGAGACTTTATCCCAGTTGGGTCACTACCAAAATTTGTCATGTCCCAAATTGGTCATCTCTTCCACCAGGGAATGATGGTCCTCTTTTACTTGCCCCAAATCTTTTCATTACAAATGCACCCTAAACCTGTTGATCACAAGTCAAGTTTATGATCATTAAAACTTGATACGCCATTCTCAGATGTCCCTTGTCATAACAAGTTATAGAATCATGTTCTGAGACAAGAAGCAAATGAGTCAGACAAACAAACAGGTTTAATCTGCTACAAGCTTTGGGAAAATGTTTTTTTTTTTTTCGAAAAGGTTTTTGGGAGGAAACATGAGAAAGTCCAGCCCTCAGGATTTCTCTGTGGATGATATTTTTTTTCATGGTTGGATATCGTCATTGGACTGGTTTGGTATACTCTATCATGTCCTCAAAAATTGAAAATAAAATTGTAATTTCATTGAATAGAATCAAATGAATTACATTATTGGAATGAAAATTGTGATTCCTAACCCCTAAAAAGAGAAAACATCGAAAATGATCCCTAGAAAGCGAAAACAATTCCTAAAAAGCAATAAGAATTCCCACGCAGGGGAATGTGCAAAAGTAATAAGTTACTATTGCAGGCTAACGTCCATGTCTTCTGAAAGTCCTTCGTCATTGGCTCCTATGAAGAGGTCATCAAACAGACCTGTGATTCCTTCTAAGGCGTCATCAGAGTTCTCTATCTTTGGAGACGTCAGATCGTCCATGTCATCACATCCACTTGGAACTATGTTGCGAGAGGCAAAGTAAAAGCTGGGAGGAGCCGAATACTTCACCAGGTAATCAAACTTGCCACTAGGCTGCCCCAGAGTGTCCATCACTTCCACTTCATCTTGCCCCATCTTAGGGACATTATCAGGTTTAGTTTTTTCAACAGTGACCAACAGTGGGTCATCTTCTAGGTCAGGCATGTCGCCATTGCTCATTTGAGTCTTGCTTGATTGCTTCAAGACTACTGTCTCAGGGAGAGCAAGTGTAGGAGTCAAATCTGTTCTGAGGGATTGGATTTGAGCTGTCATGAATTGCATAGAGGCGAGCAACTGTTGGAGTTGGTCTTCCATAGCGGAGATACGATCACGCATTTCGATTTGATCGGCCATTCTGGTTCTTGATCACCTAATGATGGGCGAATGTGGAGGATCCGTTATCACCTAAAGAATGTGGATGAAAATACGTAAGTAGAGGTGTAATGAGAAAACTAATTTATGACAACAATCTTTTTTTTTTTTAGTCAAGAAAAGTCCACATATGAAGAGGATTTCTTAAAATTGGACTAGGAAAGTAAAGACATGGGACGCCCCAGTAGGGACGAAATTTCCTAAACATGAACTAGGAAAAGCCAAGACTTGAATTGAAAACAAATTTCCAATTTTTTTATTTTCCAAATGATTAATTACATGGCAATTTCCTCATTTCAGTCATGAAAGGAATTAGATCAAATGATTATCCTGAATTGTCATGGGCGGACCAAAAGCGTGACAAAGTAAGTAAATCGCATAGTATAGAGATAGAAAACTTACTTCACCAAGGGAAACTAATGGCAATCACATAGACATGCACATGAGATGTGAGGCTCGATTTCTGTCTAAATGGCTTAACAAGGTGGAGCTAAGAGGATAATCTAACCGTTGCAGTCTCGCACTAACGTGTCAGGTCTCCCTAATTCCGGCTCAGTCGAATGGAATACCCAATAATCACGCAGTCTCGCGGATATGGACAAACACATCTGACACCATGAAAGAAATTTCGGGGAAGAGAAGGTCAACCTCTACATAGCAATCTCGCTTTGGAGGAAGTATCCTTCTCAACACCATCCTAGAAATCCTATCGCAGCCCAGGTCCGACCGCAGGTTGTGTGTGCAAATAGTGTGGTGCTAAAGCAATAAAGCATGCACAGCAGTTTAAATGCAAACAACACTTCTATAGTTTTAATTTAAACATTCATCCCTAACTCCAACCTGCAAGACAGGGGTTATCAAAGACTACTCCCCTTATACCTCCCATCTGCAAGAACATTTAACACCTTAGGAATGTTAGGGACATACCTGAGATCCTCGCTGCCAAACAAAAATATTTAAAAAAAAAAAATGGCCTAAGTCCACTAAGTGTTTTAACACAAGTCCCCAGCGGAGTCGCCAAGCTGCCGCGACCAAATTTTCGGGTTCACTACCTAAAACTAGGTTAATGGATTAATAAGTCTTTAAGCTTAGTTCGAGCTCTCCCAAGCCCATACCAATTCGCGACTTAGGTTTGAATTTATTAACATGCAAATTGATTTTATTTAGGAGTCGCCACTAATCAGTTTATGGTAGGTCGATTAGACACCTAAGTAAAATAATGGGAGAATTACTTTACTCCTACGAACCAGAGACTAAGGGTACGGGGACTTGATTACAGTAGATTTCTCTAATGCCCTTTCGGTACCATTCCTTTTATTTTCAAAAATGTTTTTTTTGCAGGCAGCTGATTTATTTTAAACTATCTCCCTAACATGTGAGGTTATTATGCGGGTGCGCAAACCACCAATTTAACACTCAAGAAAGCAATTAAATAAAGTAGAATTTACCTCAAAGCAACGAAAGCATCTGCAGTGTTAAATTAAAATCCATATCAACAATCCTAGATATGGTTTCTAATTAACAAGCAATTACTCAATTTTTGTTTTCACTTTATTTAATGAAAATCATGTGATGCATGCTAATAATCTAATATGACGTGGCAGCATGACCTAAACTATATGGCATGAAGAAATGCAATAATTAAATGCAATCTAAATGACCTAATTCTAATGTGCAATGCGATGCAATGAGATACAAAATTATTTAACCTAAAATGACATGTGAGCTATATGTTAAGCGACATTTATTAAATGACATAATCTAATGACAGGTAATTTCTAATTAGAAATGAACCTAACAATAATCACTAAAATGACGTGCATTTCATGGACTTAATTCTATATAACGTGCACATGATTTTTCTATTCTAAAAATGCAATCTATTCCTGGAAATTGCAACTAATTTATCCTAAGACAAATTTTATGAAATTCGAAATTTTAAAATGCAAAAGTGATCTAGCTAGATTAAGATTCTATCTAATTTAAACTAGGGATTAAGTCATATTAAATCCTAATTTAAACTAAGACATTATCTAAATCTAAGATGCAATTTATCTAAAAAGATGATCTAAATTTAAAATGAAACATGCAATTCAAATAAAAAAAACTAACAACCTAAAGGAATCACTTTCTTTTTTTTGATTTTTTTTATTTTTTTAAATTCGGAATAAAATCCCTATTCTAGATATGCAAGATAACAAGAAATATTCCAAAACAAACTAAATCCTAATTCAAATATTTTTTGGATTTTTTAGTGGTTTTTCAAAAACAATGCAATTACCAACTAAACATTAAATCTAAACTAATCAAGGCATCCAATCAAATAAAGGATCAAAATAATCGAAAAAATAACCTGTTGTCTCACAGGTCAAATTAACGATTATCCTAACCCTAATTATCACGACAAAGAGTTCAAAATAACCAAAAATATGATCCGAATTCTTACGGATCAAATTAATAATTACATTGATCCAGCACTTAAAACACTATCAACAAACCCCAAGAATTAATATAATTAAAAAAATGACCCGACATCTTACGGGTCAAATCAATAATTACAATAATCTTAGGGAAAATCCCTATGGATAATGCCTATAATATTCCAAAAAAATAACACCCAATCCTCTAAATTACATAATAACAAGTAAATTTGATAAAAAAAATAATAAAATGAAATAAAACTACCTAGGTAAAGAACCAAAGGGAGGAAGGCAGCACGATGGGTATGGGCGCAACAACAGTTGCTGATCGGCGCCAAAACTTCGGCAGGGACAACGACAAAGCACGGGTGAAGCGAACAATGCTCGAGCACAGGCAAAAGGGGCGCGGACAGAGCAGGGGCAGCGACGGTGGTGCTCGGCGGTGCGAGCACGGCGGGGGTCAGCGGCTTCGCGGCTACTGGGCAGACCAGCGACGCGAACTCGCGGTCGAGGGAGACGGCGCGGGCTTCGACTGCTGGCGGCTCGGGCAGAGGATTGAGGTCGGGCTGTGGCTGCAGCAGGCACCGGTGCTGGTTTTTTTGCTGTTGGCGTCGGGTCGGATACGGCAAAAGCAGCAGCGTCGCAGGGTGTCGTCGCGGTGCCGGCGATTGCTTGGCTGCTGGCGTCAGGTGGCAGTGGTCCACCGGCGAAGGCAAGGGCAAAGAGTTGCTTACAGCTTGCAGCAGAGAGGAATCGAGATCTGGGCTCCGGATCGCGAGCGAAGCGACGACTTCGTGGCTGAGATGGCGTCAGGCTGTGGAGGTGTGCTTCGCGGGTCGTCGGGTGGAGGCGTCGAAGGTAGGGCGAGGGCTACGCGGCGGTCGGCGTAGCTGCTCGCGGGCGAGGGGAACCCTGGTGGTGGCGCGGCACGAGCAACAAAGGAGATGCGAGCCGGTGCGGGGGCTCGCTCGGCGGTGGAGCGACGACCAGCTCGGATCTGCGGTCGTCGGGGCTCTCGAGTGGGCAGATCGGGATAGCGGTGGTGTCGCGGAGAGGCGGAAACATGGCGTGGGCGGCGGGGTGGCGACGGCGCAAGGGTGCGGCGGCGTGGCATCGTGGCGTCGTGGCTAGATCTCGGGCGGAGGGAGTGGATTTGGGGAAGATGATGAACAGTAAAGGTCAAATCAACCTTTACTATTTTTACTTTTCTCCTTTCTCTCTCACTCTCTCTCTCACGTTCTGACTTTCTCCTCTTTTGTTCTTTTTTTTTTTACCCAAAGAAAAGACCCCTCCACGATTGATCCGTACGTATCCTTTTTATAGGCGACGCAAAATAGGATCTTTTTTTTAAATATTTTCATCTCCCGAATATTGCTTATAACCTCTTGATCACAAAAGTCCTTATCTCAAAAATATTCTCCCCCGATTTCATCATCTATTGATAAAAAATAAGATTACAATGCAATTTTTTTTAATTTTCAAAAACCATAATATCGCATCAAATCTTAATTTTTCGCAAGATAATCAATTAAAAATAACGACGGGCTTGGGTTAATTTTATCCTTTCATGGGCCTAGCCCGGTCTATTAATTTAAAATTCAAAAACACCAATTCGACCCATCCGCCACCGGTCCAGTAAATAAAATGCAAAATATGCAAACTAAATGTAACTATGCAATTAATATATTTTTTTTTTCAGGGATAAAAATTAACCCCTAATTTTTTTATGCAATAAATGACTAAATAGATCACCAAAATTTAGGTGTCAACAATATTCAAAAGCCATTCATGTGTTATGAACCTAATGGCTCCAAATAGGGAGAGAGAAGGGGGGGGGGGAGAGCGGTGTTTGGATTTTGGGATGCAGTTTTAAAGGCATTGCTGTGTTATTCACCTAATGGCTTCAAATGAGAGACTCTAAGATCATTCGATGTGCCTTGCATCTAATGGCTTTAAGAGAGAGACGTTTGGAAGTTGGGATGGTGTTTTAATGGCATCGATGTGTCATGCACCTAACGGCTCCAGATGAGAGACTCTAAGGTCATTTGATGTGCCTTGGACTTTGGGACGGAGTTTTAAAGGCATCGGTAAGTCATGCACTTAATGGCTCCAAATGAGAGTCTCTAAGATCATTTGATGTGCCTTGCACCTAATGGCTTTAAGAGAGAGAGAGAGAGAGAGAGAGAGAGAGAGATTTGATAAACTTGTACCGACCGATATGACCAATTACATGCGGCAGCAGACCATACATGAGACTGCCGTTCGCACCACACATTTTTATCAAGACATTGATATCTTGTGGGCTCAAACCCTTTGGATACGTTTGGTAATAAATTCAACGGAGATTCTACGTCGCATCTCAGAAATGACTTTTCCTTGACATGAAATTCGGACCGTTCCCACTTGGTTCACATCCCCATTTTATTTCTTATTGTATTATCATCTCTAAATTTCTCTCCGAAGTACTTGATTTAGGCTATGTTTATTTTGTACAAAATAAATAATTTGAAAATTATCTTCCCAAAGATGATCGTTTTTATTGATTTAGGCTTTGTTTATTTTGTAGAAAATAAATAATTTGAAAACTATCTTCCAAAAGATTATTATTTTTATTGATTAAAAAATGAACGAACAAAAAGCATTTTTAACATCCATAAAAAATATTAAAGTATAAATTGTTATCGATAACGGAAACTTTTTTTAACTAGTTGTTTCAAGCGATACAAATAATCATTTTTAGAGAAATATTTTTCAATTCATTTATTTTTCGGGAAACAAACGGAATCTAAATCTTGAATAAGTATATTTGGAGTGCCATAACTTTTTTTTCATTTACTTAAGTGCCATATCTGTGTAAAATCGATCATCTGAGTGTCATTTCTGGCAAATCGTCATATGTGAATTTTTTTCTTAACTTTCCATTCCGACATGAAATTTTTAAAAATAAACTGAAGTTCAACATGGAAATTTTTGTCCAGCATGCAAGAATATAACAAACATTGTCGTTTCTTGCTATTTTTTAAAAATCTTTCCCAATTAGACGATGCTGTTTCCAAACTCTCTCTTCTTGTCACTTAAGTGATCACTTTTTTGAAAATTAATGAACCTAGTTTTCACTTCTAAAAATTTATGGCATTGAAATGATTATTCGTGAAGTTATTGGAACTTCTGCTATCCTTCAATCAGACATTCAAGTGACATTGTTTGCCTTCTCAAATGCCAACTTCAACTTTCTGACATGCCATGTACATTGCAAATTAATGCCACATCGACTTTTTCGGCAAGACAAATCGCCGATGGCACTTAAGTAATTGATTTTTCAAATTTGTGGTGCTCAAGTGAATTAAAAAAAAAATTATGGCATTCAAACGAGCGATATATGAAAGTTATAACACTCTTAATGTACTTATCTCCTTAAATCCTGCTTGCATGTTTTAACATTGGTCTTAGTTTTGGGAATAGGTTCGATTGATTGAGAAAGCTCCCCCGCCACCTAAAATCAATGACACGTCAATTATGTTCCAAATGTCTACATATGTAAATATATCCCCACTGGTTGAATTTGCCAAGCTTTTTTAAGAGTTCAATATCTTTAATCTTCCTATTAATTAAATCCCTTTTTACATAGGCTGTCTCAAACAAATGTAAATTTCCACTCATTCAAACATGTGAAACCTATCGCTAATATAAATTGAAACTGATGCAGAATGGAAGCGCATAACAAAAGACGGTCAAAATAGGTTTTAAATTATAGAAAGGGAAGGAAATCAGTTAAAAAGACACAGGAAATGGGGAGAAATCCCGAAGTTTGGTAGTAACTTAATAAACTCAATATAAATTCATAATCAAAAGCTAACAAATTAAATACATTAACAAAGATATATATGCAGAGAAATTGGCGTACCTAATTTCCTAATTGGATAACTAATAGAAATGAAACATAATCAACTAAATATTTAATGACCTAATAGTATATATTAAAGATTGAAAAGTTAATTAAAAGCGTAATCTCTGGGTACTTCTAATATTTCGTCGTTTCTCGGATAGAACTCGACTCCTGCGAGCTGCCTGGACATCCTTTTCAACGAGTAAAGTAATAAAATTGCTCCACAGATAGGAATTCAAACCATGTGGACGCCCTTTGAACCCTGAACTTTCTTCACGTCACTATCAGCAACGGTAGCACAATTTCCCTCATCAATCCCCTTAAAAGAATTTGGTAGCTTTGAAAACAAATTCGTCTAGATTGAATCTCCTGAAAAGAAATCTCGATATATGAATTCCTCCAAAATAGTTTCGCTAGGCATAAATTTTCAAACTTAAGTATTGCATTAGTATTTTAATTATAAGGTAAGTCAAGAAACTCGAAAGACTCAAACTTACAAGAAAAATTTTGGCCAAAAGAATTTTCTCATGAATAATAAAGACAAAGGAAATAATATAGGTCTTAGAAATTCATTTATTTATGCCTCCCCACTCTAGGCTATAATTTGACCGATGTGTTCAATGGTCAGTTGTTCATTATCGCTAGTGAAAGAGGCAAAGTTAGGAGTCTTAATCCTCTAGAATAGGGTATGGTATCGATCTAATCAAGATGTGGCTTGCTATAAACTAGTCTAACAACCCTTCTATAAGTTCGTAAGTATTGTAATACAACATCATCCACTTGTTCAATCCATTGTCGACAAGGTTGACCATCTTTTCCCCCTAGGCAGAGACTGTGGTCTAGCCTAATTATCCACATTGGCATCAATCGTCAAATTTGGCCTATGAGGAATTTGTCAATTATCTGGCGGTATGGCTAGCCTTACATTATCGAAATTTTGTATTGGTTTAACTGCCCTAACATTTTCCACATTAAAAAAAGGCATGTTATATTGAATATTTTGATTGCCCAATTATTATTATCATTCATAGTATTTAGACTAGTTTTAAGTTGGTTATTTTCATTTTTCCATCATTGATTAGAAGATTGGGGGCTTTGCATAATTCTTATAGGGGTTGACTACTCTAACCAATATTATTAGCATCAATAAATGGAGAGAGATTATAAATGTACCCTGTTACCACTGAATTTGCTTGGAATTGTAGTAGTCGATTGGATGATCCTGGCTTTGACAGTACCATTCACAACATTGATGATCACTGGTTTGACCATATTCGACATGTGACTTACATTGTAGTCGACCATGTCATTCTATTATTCTTCAAGCAATCTTCTCATGGTTGACACCATACTGAAATTTGAAGCAACATTCATTAAATGCTCTTCAGTGAGATGTCTTGGAAGCTCAACTGCTTCTCGTTGATTTCCTCACGCTGTTCTCCCAGTAGCTGAAGATTTCGAATGTGCATCAACTTCGTCACAAGTTTGTGGCACTAGATTGTTGTTGCTAATAGTATTATTGAACTCTTATTGATTTTTTTGTTCTTGCATCATAGTCTCCTCATCAACAAAATTCATCCCACTAAGTGTGCTAAAAAAATATTTTGCTCGAAATGGGTGTTGACCCAAGTAGTGAAAAATCTTTCATCCAAAAGTTAAACTTTGGTTCTTTGATGAAACGAATTCAATGGTGATTTTAGATAGGAATGCAATTGGCCTAACAAAAAAAGAAGAACAATGAATTTAAAGATAAAAGACTATAAATGATAGAAGTTAAAAAGACATTGACATTAATAAACTAATAAAAGTACATTGGGAGTATGTTGTTTAAGACGTCACAAATATCATAATATCTGTGTGATACTCACTTAAATTTCACAATATTTTTTTTTTCACTTAAGTGCCATAACTTATGTACAATGTTCACTTGGGTACCATAACTGTTTTTTTTTTCAATCACTTGAGTGTCATATCACTTTTCAATTAATCACTTGAGTGCTATAATTTTTTAAAAACGTTCACCACAATTGCCATGCTACATCTAGTTTTCAGCATTTGGGCAGATCTTTTTTAAAAATTTTGTCACTTAAGTGATCAACTGAAAGTTATGGCACTTAAGTGAACATTTTTGTCGAAGTTATACACTCAGGAAAAAAAAAGTTATGGTACTCTAGTGAGCACTGTATAAAAGTTATGGCACTTGCAATGTCTTGTGCCCATTCTTGATGATTAATTGTGATTTTACAATAAATACACTTGGGGTATTTATCCTTTTGTATAGACGGATGCATATAACAATTACTACATTGAATAAAGAAATAGTTTCCTAATTCCATTGGCGATTACAACAAGTAACGCTATCTCCTATTATCTTGCAATACTTATCTACAAGAAGTTATAAAAATCCTAAAATAGCAGCAATAAACATAACCGCCTTATAGTTATGTTTTAGTATCGATTGCTCACTGTCGAGGACAATATTGATCAACTTCCTAAGTTTTGGTGAGGGTTCCCATCGATAACCTTCATGTTGTTGATTCCCTTCAAGTTATCAATTGTTCTGATCAATGATGACTTTCTATTTTTGCCAAACTCTACTCTCATCAGTGGTGGACCAAATAGCTGCAGTAGTAATAGATGATACGAACAAAATGTTACTTGCTGAAATTACTTTAGAAGAAGTCACAGAAGCAACATTTCAGCCAGGAGCCACTAAAGCTCCCGGCCCAGATGGTCTTAATGAACTGTTCTATTATCATCACTGGGAAGACATTAAATGGGACATTCTAAAGGAGGTGGAGCACTTATTAACCACCGGCTCTCTTTCACCAACTCTAAATAAAACAAATATTTCCCTTATCCCAAAGGTTCCAAATCCTAAGAGATTGGATCAGCATCGTCCAATTAGCTTATGCAATTTTGGCTACAAGATTATCTCGAAAGTGCTTGCTAATAGACTCAAACCCCTATTACCAGAAATTATAGCACAAGAAAAAAGTGCCTTTGTTGGCGGGAGGCAAATCCAGGATAACATATTTATTGTTTAGGAGGTACTGCATCAAATTAGAATGAGAAGCAGAAAAAAGAAATTCCAAGCAGTTCTTAAATTAGATATGAAGAGGGCCCATGATCGAGTGGAATGGGATTTTTTGGAGGCATGCCTACTAAAGACTAGTTTTGATGTGAAATGGGTGAGATGGGTAATGCAATGTATTACTACAGTCACATTTAGCATTAAATTCAATGGAGAACCTCTTCCGTGCTTTCAACCTTCAAGAGGGCTCAAGCAAGGGGATCCCTTATCTCCTTATCTCTTTATTATTGTGGCAAATGTCTTGTCTTCATTGATGAAGCAATCTGTGGATAATGATACTATTACAGGGATAAGGCTAAATCAAAGATGTCCTACTTTTTCTCACTTATTATTTGCAGATGATTCAATTTTTTTTCATGAATGGCACCATTCTAGAATGTCAAAATTTGGCCATGATTATGAATCAATATTGCCTAACTGCTGGACAGGAGATTAATTTGAATAAATTGGGCATATTTTTCAGTAAGGGCTACCCTCAATCTTTCAAAGATAATATGCCGAGGGAATTGAGGGTTCCTATTATTGACAAAACTGGCAAATATCTGGGTATTCCTTTAGATTGAGGTGAGTTGAAAAAAGAAATGTTTGCATGGGTCCCCAGGAAAATCAGCTCAAAATTGGAAAGTTGGAAGGAGAAGCTACTCTCTAAAGCTGGAAAAGAGTGGTTCAAGCGTTACTAAGTACACATTGTCAGTATTTAAAATCCCGGTTTCCATTTGCAAGGCTATTGAATAGAAAATTGCTTCATTTTGGTGGAAGACTAATGAAAAGAAAGAAGGCGTTCATTGGAAGAGATGAGATATCTTAAAGACCAGGAAATATAAAGGTGGCATGGGTTTCAAAGATCTTCTTTCTTTCAATAAGGCAATGCTAGGGAAGCAAGCTTGGTAGCTGGGTCAACACTCATCTTTTCTTAGGAGCATATTGTTTAAGGGACTATATTATCCCCATACGGACTTTTGGCATGCAATAAAGGGCCTTTGACCTTCATGGGGATGGCAAAGCCTGGTCTTAGGGAGGGATTCGATAGTATCCCAAGTCATGTGGCGAGTAGGAAATGGATCTAAGATTAAAATCAGGGAAGATAAATGGCTACAAAGAGGTATTATTGAGGGTTTAGTAAATGTTAATGAACCCTCCTTAGTATCAAAACTTATAGATAAAGAGCAAGGCAGATGGGATGAAATGACCATAGTAGCACACTTTGATGAACATTTAACTGAAGAAATCTTGACTATTCCAATTAAGCTTCAAACAGAAACATATCAACTTGTATGGACCGGCATTCAGGCAGGCAAATATATAGTAAAAAGTGGGTATAACTACATCAAGGAGGATACAGAGTAATGTCAGGTGAACCAAGCCACAACTTTGTTCCAACCTCCCCCTTCACTCTGGAAAGATATTTGGAACTTACACACTCCACCCAAGATAAGAATTTTTATGTGGAATCTAAGCCAAAATGCTCTCCCAACGAAGGATAACTTGTTTTGAAGGAAAATATTACCTGAACCCATGTGTCCATTATGCAATTATGAGAGGGAAATGGTTGAACATCTCTTCATGTTGTGTTCATGGACAAGACAAATATGGGACGACCCTGTGCTGAACATCAAGATATCAAGTCAAGGCTTGACAAGGATAGAAGAATGGTTCTGTAAACTCAAGGAGAAGGGAACTAACTCTTCAAACCTGCACTTGGTGGCTGCAACGTTGTGGAATATTTGGAAAGCCCGAAACCAGGCCATCTTTTGGGGTAAAGAACCAGAGGCGTCGGTCATCATTGATTCAGCACATGCGGCACTGAAAAGCTACAACCGATGGAATCCAAGGCCGAGTGAATCTAGAAACAAAGTTGCCGCCAGATCATGAGGTAGAGTACCCCAAACAGGTAATAATGAGCCAAATGAAGAGCTGCAACAGGGGAACAGAGAACCGGGCGGTGAGCCGCAACTTGGTAACCGAGTGCCGGGAGCCAAAACATATGATAGATCGGGAAGTAGAGATGGTGAGTCGAGCGGAGAGATGTGACTAGGCCGAGTGGTGAGCAAAGCTCGAGTAACAAAGCACTTGAAGCAGAAGTCAACGCCAGAACTTGTAGCAGAGCAAGAAGCGAAGAGGAGCGACCTTGGCTCAGACCTTGAACCATCGAGTTGTTTGTGGATCTGGGTGCAGAGGAGGCGGATGTGAGAATAGAGGGCTGAATGGGGAGCAGCGATCTGGTACTTGAGCGCAAGGAACTAGAGAAGTTGACAGATCCAGAAGGAGAGAAGGTGAGTCGAACGGAGAGTTGCGCCTTGGGCCAAGCGGTGAGCCGAGAAAGGGTAACAGCACACCAGAAGCTGAAGGAGACACCGATTCAGGAAGTAGAGCAGGAAGCAGAGAGCTGCGACCTCGACACCGAGCTTTGGACAATTGACACACTACTAGCTCGAGGATTCATGAAATCAGTAGATCTGGAAATTGTGAAGCCGAACCATCTCAGACATGGATTCCATTGCCAAAAGGAGCTTTGAAGATCAACATAGATGGAACATACATACCTGGTTTGTTAGGGAACTCCATAGCTTGCATCTGCCGAGATTCGGGGGGGAGGATGGTGGGAGGAGCAACTGAATCAATTAAAGCTTCTTCCCCTTTGATGGCTGAAACCCTAGCTTTATGGGAAGCCCTCAACTACTTCTTTTCTAAAAGAAACGGAGTGCTTATTATTGAGTCATACAGCTTGCAACTAGTCAAAGCCATGAACAATTCAGATCGGTTGAGTTGGGAAACTCAACCTCTTGTCAGTAAGTGCAAGGAAAAAATGCGAGCCTTCTCAAATGTTCAGATAGTCCATTGCTCTAGAGAGGCCAACCTTGTTGCAGACTGGGTAGCCAAAGCTCACAAGAAAAATTACTTATCTCTGAATTAGGTCTTGTCCCCTCCTCAAACCTTGTTGGACCTTTTATGTAATGATGCCTATTTACCGGACCCCTCATCTTTAATTACTTAATGAAATATTTCCGTTTCTGACCAAAAAAAAAAAAAAATTAAGTCTATCACTAAAAGTAGGTATTCTTTGGCATCAACATGAAAAAATGCATTAACACCAATATATATAGTTCCCTGATAGTATAACTACTAAACACGAACGATATGAGCTAAAATATTAATGAGATAATCTAGAAATTCAATAAAATAAGAACAAATCAAGAATTATCCTACTAAGTTAATGCTTACTATACAATCTTTTGAAGTGCTCTATATCATTCTTCTCGGTTTCTTCTCTATTAATTCTTCCATGATCCCTTGTGATGCGAGTCTCCATTTCTTGCTCCTCCCATTAGCACTTGAAGGTCTTCGTTCAACATAACCAAATCATTAAGTAATAATATATTCTTTTTTTTCACCTATTTGTTCATTCAACATAGCACTCTCAACTCGTTACACTTATTTTGTACGTATCTTGGTGCTTAATTAACCGCTCGTTATACTTATTTTGTGCATATTTTGTACATTTGAATTTTCTCGTTTAGTGGCATAAAAATCATAGTAATACATGAGTGGAGTCTATAATTTTTTCCCTTTAATTTTATTTTGGGTCATGTTTTCCTAGAACCTTAATTGGGGAAACTCTCTCAAACTATATTTGTGACGCCCCGACCCTCCGAGCGCGTGCCCATCCCTCAATGGTCGATTAAATAGCGACGTCCCAGGACGCGTCGCCAACCCATTTCATCTTAATATGCACATGCAAAAGTGAATTACTATTCCCCAGACAACACAAAGATGGGTTAGAAAAGTAGGATCACAATTTTCAAATCAATTAGTACAACTTTTACAAACAATCGGGTTTACAAATAGAGGTCAACACAATCACCACCCACGGTGGCGCAACTGGCTTCGGGTCCTCTCTCCCTCACGAAGGGGAGGGGTTTGAATCCCAAAGGTGTCGCATTCGCACGACTCAAATGTGGCCGGGTCTGTGGTGGTGGCTTAGTCCGCCCCGGGTTTACGTCTAAGCTGCCAGCCGACGGCGGTTCCCGAGTCATAAAAAAAAATAAAAAAAAATTAGAGGTCAACACTAGGGTCTAGTAAGTCTATCTTCAAAAAGGACTTCTGAGCCATCCATGCTCCTGACCCTTCCACCTCAAGCTCCAGGTTCTTCATCCTAGAAACCTGAAAATGGTTATACAATAACCAGTGAGATGATGTCTCAGCAAGTTCACCCCCTAAAACCTGACTAGGAAGCAAATATGCCCTGAGGGCTGCCTAAGCACAAGCACGAGTCGAAAGACTTACCTCGCCCCAATTCTTTCCTACACATTTGTACAATTTATATAACACATAAGTGCAGTAATATCACTCGATCAAATGGAGCGTCCCAAATCACTATCTCCGTCAATCACCACATCTCAGTCGATCATACATTCCAATTGATGACTGACACACCAGCACGACCTATCAAGCATTTCAATTTATTACAGTCACACAGGTATGATATAACCGTCACATAACGAATCCAACCGTCACATAGCGGATCTATCCGTCACACAACAGATCTACCCAGCACATAGCAAATCTAACCATCACATAGCGATTTTATCCGTCACACAGCGGATTTATCCGTCACATAGTGGATTTAAATGACACACAGTAGATCTATCCGTCACACGGTGGATTTATCTGTCACACAAAAGCATCGCTCACCCGACACACAGCGGGAGACGCGTTCTCTTAACCAACACACGATTATCCACTCCCTTCGCACTTAATTTCCTCAATGAAAATAATCTCCTGGTCTATTTTCTTCGTGTTAAAAATACCTGATAAAAATTATCGTGCGTAGGTACACAGTCGGCCTCAGCCAAAAATATAATATTTTCCCCTTTTTAAAATCTCACTAATTCAACAGTCCACAAATTCATTTTTTGTGCTATAAACCGACGCTTGGTGATTTTCTAATTAATTATTGAAATTAAATATTTTTGAAATAATTACCCACAAACACAATCACACTCAATTTGCACAAAATAATAGTCAATTAAATAAACAGATCACCCAACTGCAATCAGTATAAAATTCTCCTCACCAGCTATCCCGGTCTAATTTCCGAAAAATAATTAATTTATTAAATAATTACAGAAATTTATTATTTAATTCCAAAAATAGCAACTTAGGACCGTAAAGCCTAATTAAAAGCCGAGACAAGCTCAAAAAAATTCCAAACCACTCTAGATAAATACTAGAGCTTGTCTAGGCTCTAATTGCACTAAACTAATCACCTAACATGCATCGATAATTAACTAATTCACTAATTCATTCTAACTAATCACTAAACCAAGCTTAGTCTAAACTAATCAATCCTTAAATGTCATTAAATTACTAAGCGAGGATTAGTGAGTTAACCTCACTTGATTAATGATCTGCTTGGATCAAAACGATGGGGACGCAGCGAGGAACAACAACCTCCAAAGCGGGACTACCAAGTACGGCCGTGGGTGGAGGTGCAGGCCGTGACTAGAATGGCCATGAACTAGGCCGAGTTGTGGTGGCTACACTTGCTGAAACGAAGCCACTCTTGGGCTTCAGATGGGCTAGAGCGACTTCGGACGAGCTCGACTTTGTGGCAGAAAAAGACACCAACTAAAAAGAGATGGAGCGGTGGTAGCCGAAGGGAAATTGGTGGGGTTAGGTGGGGGCAGAAACGTGTGGGTAAATGAAAAAAAATAAGAAGAAGCAGCAACCGCCAGGGGACCGCCGAAGCTGCGGGCCAGAGAGAAAACTAAAGGGGATTGGGGTAGCAGGCAAATTCGATCGAGCAGAAAGGGAGAGAGAGAGAGATAAGAACAACCCCAAAAGTCAAAGGAAAAATGGCAATAGAAGACTAGCTGCAGTGCTTGGTCGGCTGAGAGGGAGAAAAGAAAAGAAGTGTGCGACCAGAGAGAGAGAGAGAGAGAGAGACTGAAAAGGGGAAGGGGGAAGGAACGTGCGATTAATAGAGAGAGAGAGAGAAACCGAAGGGGGGTGGGCAGCTTCGGCAAAGAGAGAGGGAGAGACATGCACCATTTGAAGAGGCCGAAGGAGGGGAAAAAAGTACAAATAAAACATCCTATTTTTATCCAAATTTGGTCCTACAAATTTCCATGTAAAAGGTTTGGTCTTCACTTGCTTCCTTGCACTATATTTCTCCCAAAATAACAAGTCTTGGGTAGCAAAATAGCTATTTCTCTAAATTCCGAATTTTATTTCCTTTTTCTCGGAATCCGATTTCTGAACAAACTTCTCTAATTGAGGTCCGATCTGTTGCAGAAAAAGCCCATGAAATTTCCTTTCATTATTTCACTCACACCCGATGCCAAAAATTCCTTCAAATTGGCCAATCTGAATTTCCGTTCGTTTTCCAAATCGTCCAAATCAATTTTCCATAAAAATCTCGAACTCGCCGAAAATTCCTCGAAAGGTGAGTCAACGTTCCTAAAATGACTCATGACACAACAGAACTTTCAATTTCTGAAATCGAATTTAAATTCACGGTTAATTTCAATTAGACGCGATTTTAGCGTGACTTAGCCTACTAGGTAACTTTTAGAAAGTTTTGGTGTAATTGATTCGTGATCAATTTTCTTCGAGCCACATGTACCTCTTCGACACATTGGCGACTCCAGTAGTTGTAAAAATCTCGAGATTTCAAATACGGACACAAGGTACCCAAAACAAAAGAAAATCGATCTAGTGCCGATTGACGAGAATTTTGTAATCAGGTGGAATCACCCACAGTTTGATCACACATCTCAGTCGAATCGACTTTTCTCTAGTCTCCGATCGATTTTTAATTGTGCTATAATGACCATTGCAAACTAGTACGGTCGAGTAGTCGATTCCTGATCGAGTTCTCAAATCTATTGTATTAAAATCCCTTAATAGCTTCACCGAATAAACCAATTATCTCATGAGTGGCCACATTCGAGAAAAGCACTATAGGTGCGTTGACGAAAGGCCCAACTTATCCAATCAAAATCAGAATCTAAAATTCAGGATGTCACAATATTATTGATTTGTGGATTACAACTATGAACATCACTAATATTTAATTTTGGCTAAGTTTGCATATGAATTATTAGTGACTTGCCACCCAACCGTGGGCAACTACATTGGTGTTAGAGTCTCTTCTTTATTGTTGAGGTCGAGAGTTTGAATCCATGCGTTGCTAGCGTTATAAGTGGGGGACCATGCTGTTGGAGTCCTATGCTAGTCTTCCCCAAGGTATAGTCGTTGTAAGTCCTTCATCGCAAAGGACCGTGAGACCCAGCATAGCGTAAGCGAAAGGGGGCCTCGGCGGATCCTCGGTTACCAAAAAAAAAAAAAATTATTAGTGACTTGCCAATCAGATGTATGATTAGAGTCCCCTTTTCTGGGTCGGAGAAAAACTTAGTTTCGCTCTTCAGATACTTGATCGACTATGGTGCTCAATAGTTGTTGTTTATCAAGAAAACAGAATTTGAGCGGAAGAAAGCAACTAATTAGTGGTAGAGAAAAAAATGACCAAATTGACGGGATGATGTAATTTATTTTAAGGAGGATGACGTGTATGGCTTTATAATCTGATTCAATTGCCGGTCGAAAATCCTATATAAAAGGCTGAACGGGAGAGCTTCATTGGCAAAGCAATTCATATTTTCTCTTTCAGATAGATGGAGGGCTCATTTTTCTGTGTGTTCAACGGGGCTTGGCTCTTTCTCTCTCTCCATATCCTCATGGTTTGCTTCGTGCACGAAGGTTGTCCTTATGGAGTAGACGGGAAGATTACAAGCCACACTATGTCAGTTAGCTCTCTATTGCCGTCTCCTTCTTGCTCGCCTTCCACTAGCAAAGGTCTCTCTCTCTCTCTCTCTCTCTCTCTCTCTCTCTCTCTCTCTCTCTCTCTATGGAATTTTCCGGATCCTGAAACAAACTAGAACATGAACAAGATTGGTTCAATTCAGTGCCCGTGGTAATCGAACATAAACCATAGGACGGAGAAAAAGTATACCGCTCTCTACTTAGTCATACAAAGCCATGCCTTGCACCTGTGAGTGACCATGGATTCTTCCTATTTTACACCGTACTTCTTTTGATTGAGCAGGCTTCACTTTAAACTATCTGTTCAAATCCATAAATGTGTGATCATATTAATGGGGAAATTAAGAATTAAGAGAATTATCAGAAGAAGACACAAGGCAGGTCATCCGTCTCTTTTGCATTAGCTGTTGCCGAGCAGTTCAAATTTCATTTTGTGCAGAGACTTGGTCGTGCAATGGTGGTAATCATACTGATCTGTCACATCCAAAAAGCTCAGTCTTTTGCTGCATTTAGTTGAGGGAGTTGGTCCCCCGTTAGCTGTCATCTAAAACCAAGTCCTTGTTGACCGGAAAAGTAGAACACTTTTTTTTACAAATGCATCTTTTCTTTTACAAATGCATTATCATCGTACTATTTCACATGATCTCTTACTGTCGCATTACATGCTTTCAGCTAGCAGCCGAAAGTCGACCTTGGAAGTAGTTCACAAGCATGGCCCATGCTCTTCACTTTTTCAAGACCTCAATCCTCTAAATCACACTAAAGTCCTGCTCCAAGACGTATCAAGGGTCAAGTGGATTCAGTCCCAATCCTCCAATGGCAGCGATGGCCTAAAAGCTTCGGCCACAGCCAGTCTTCCAGCAAAGTCCGGCATCACCATCGGCACTGGCAATTACGTAGTGACAATCGGCCTTGGCACACCAAAGAAGGACCTCACTCTTGTATTTGACACCGGCAGTGACATCACATGGACTCAGTGCGAGCCGTGCACTGGATCTTGCTACACTCAGTCCGAACCGATCTTCAACCCATCTCAATCATCATCCTATGCTAATATCTCATGCACTGCGACATCATGTTCTCAACTTGGTAATAATCCACCACATTTGAGATACTTGATACTTATGATGTCTTACTAGAATGTTCTTAAAGCATAGACGAGAAATCTTGGTTTCTAAGAGTGAAAAACCATCAAAAGAATAACTAGAACTAACTAAAGCATTGTGTTGTGCTCTACCTTAAGGTCGTTCGGGATGCTCTGGATCAACATGTCTATATGCCATTCAGTACGGCGACCAATCACATACGATTGGCTTCTTCGCAACCGAGAAGTTGACCCTAACACCGACGGAGGCGATCGACAATTTTGAATTCGGCTGCGGCCAGAACAACCAAGGCCTCTTCGGCAGAACTGCAGGGTTGATCGGACTCTCGAATGACAAGATCTCCATCGTGGAACAAACTGCGGCCAAATATGGGAAGTATTTCTCCTACTGCTTGCCCTCTTCCTCTAGCTCCACAGGACACTTGACTTTCGGTAAGGATGGTGGGGCAGTGAGCTCGGTTAGCTTCACGCCATTATCAACAGTTCGGCAAAGCTCGCAATTCTATGAAATAAGTATCCTAGGAATCACTGTAGGAGGGAATCGTCTATCAATACCATCGACCGTTTTTTCAAGTGGAGGCGCCATCATCGACTCGGGAACTGTCATTACCCGATTGCCTCCAACTGCTTACAGTGCCCTGAGAACTGCATTCAGGAGTGCGATGGTGAATTACACGATGGCGCCAGCGCGTTCCATTCTCGATACTTGCTATGACTTCAGCAAAGAGAGTACAATCACGGTCCCATTGATAACATTCTCTTTCGCTGGGGGAGTCGATGCCGATTTGGACCGTAACGGGATATTTTTCATCGTGAATGCCTCGCAAGTGTGCCTCGCCTTTGCACCAAATCGGGCTGATAGTAATCTGGGCATTTATGGTAATACGCAGCAGAAAACGTTTGAAGTTGTGTACGATGTTGCTGGAGGAAAGCTGGGTTTTGGTTCGAATGGCTGTTCCTAAGATGGATGGAATTAAATGGAAGTTATTTATAGATATACTCGATGACGATTAGGAGTATACAAATTGAATATGTCGTCATGTGTTAAAAGTTCTGAATTTTAAATGTTGCAAATCAAGAATAGTGGAAGTGCTATTACTATGCCCTTCTTTCGTGTCGTTCAACATCGATTTGGGTGAGTTCCAAACTAGGGACATGATTAATATGCAAATTTAACTAAACACGTGTCTATATTTTTAAGAAATTTTTTCCAATCTGTGATGAAGAAAAACATGATCAACTCACGAAAGAATTACATCTCTTCTATGCGGAAGCACATAATTTTAAAGCTATCTAAATAAATATTTCTCATAGTATATGAGAAGAAATTTTCATTTGATTAGATTTCTTTCGCATGGTAGATTTCACGTGGTATTGCATTTAAGCTTAATAAAATCTCCTTTTTCGCCCATCCATCTTCTCGAAAAATCTCTCTGCTTCATCATTCCAATATAAGAACAAGCGTCGTGATTTCGAGTTCTTGCAGTTGAATAGTCATGGTTTCTTCGGTCTCGGTCTACGGAGTCTTTTTCATAGACTTGCCTTCTAGGTTGGTAATTCAGATTGACTTAGGAAATTGATTTTGGGCTTCATCTTCACCTTGCAATCGATTGCCTTTATGAGCACTGAAAAACTCCCTAATATTTCTGTCAACGTCACCATCAAGCTCATAAGCGTGTTGTCTTTGCGGAGGCTCGTAACGTTTGCATAAGCATTATCTCCCATTCCTATCTCCTTCAAGAAATCTTGTTGGCACCAAAACCTAAGTAGGGAAGCATGTCCCGGATTACTCCGAGTTCGTAGGTCAGACTCTACTAAAGGTTGCCCAAAAGGCATGCACTCAAGGTGCTTCATTTATTTTACAGAAAATGAATAATTTAGAAACATTTTCCTAAAAGTGATAGCTTACATTATTCACAAAATGAATGAAAGAAATTTTTTTCATCATCCTCAAAGATATATAGATATATTGTTTTTGGTAATGAAAGTATTTTTTATTGGCTAATTATTTCAAAAGATATAATTGGTCATTTTAGGAAATATTCTCCAAATCATTTAATTTTTGCAAAATAAATTAAGCCTAAGAGTGTTGCGATCGCCTTTGTTGTTGCCACTGCAGGTATTGCCACCATCATTTGATTGCCAGCATTTAATCACTAGCGAAAGACGAGGAGCGAAAGCCGAATGGAGTAGAATTAATCTAGCTAGCAGGAATAGAATATCTGGCACAGATGAATATTTGATTCCCAAGTGTAGATCCTCATTTTTTACCTTTTTATATATTTGACTAAACTTGACAATGGAATCGGGTTTCGCGTGTCGAGAGCTTCCCGACAATATTCAGTTTGTCGAAATCCGACGGGTAAATCTCAATATATCTCATCTTTAAATTTGATTACCTGATCTTGAAAATTAGGGGAAACCGATCTTGATTGTCGGATAAATCGTTATTTTTTAAATCAGATGGCACCCATTTGAAAGAAATCACTTGGCTCGATTGGGGTGATAGGAACACGAAGTAAGTAGTTTCTATCTTTCCCTGCAGTTTTTAACCTTGTGATTTCGGTAGCTATCACCGTGGTTTCCGTAGCTATCCCTATAATTTTCTTGAGAAGCAATCTTTTCTTATAGATGAATGAGAAATGAAGTCGTGTAATTCATGTTTTATGTCACATGTTTTGAAATTTTTATTGTTTATTTTATTTTTCTTGTTCATTTTTTATGAGTTGTTAAATATGTCATTTTGTTACTAAGTATTATGATTCTAAATATGATGTGTTGATGGATATGTATTTTGAAAGAGCAAGTCTGTCCTTATGAGCACTACAAAAAAAAAAAAAAAATGAAACACAAACAAAAGATAAAATCGGCCAATTCACTATATCAACTTTGGAATTGAACCAAACCAATAGAGTTGGTTTAAGGTCAGTTGTTGATCCAGGGTCAGTTTCAAGTTTCAAAATTTGGAAACTATCTCTTTGTTGATAGGTTCCAAGTTTTAGGATTGGACTAGCCTAATCTTAGAATCGATCCCCCTCTAAAACATGTGTCCACCTTTTAGGGTGGTCATATTTACTATGCTTGCCCAAACTTATCCTTCGAGTAATGACATGGAAATTTGGGTGCTCCCTCTCTCCTGGACCATACATGGTTTATGATAAGCATGTCATTTAGAATATAGAAAATGCATTGGGCTTACTTGAACAAGGCCTTAGAAGGCCCAATTGCGATTAGTCTTCTTCGCGGCATGGACATGTCCTGTCCTAGATGGGCTGAGCTTCCCACTCAAGTGTGAACTCCACCTTCTAGTTATGAGGGACCTACACGGGATTCTCTCTCCTTGATGTGGCCCGTGTCTATTCTAATGGGCTAAGACCCAATAGAATGGGCTTGTGCTTTTTGGCCCACATCAGTTCTAATGCAATATCTCTCGTCAAGACCTAGCAAGTGACAAGATGAATGTTTGCCCTTCCCTCTAAGCTAGACATTCAGCCTCAAGCTAAAGATGAAGAATCATTGAGAGAATTCTCCGTGGGTCATTACTCTATCAAGCATTAAATATTATCTCACTAGCACTCTTTGAAAGGCGAGTCATTGGTGAAGTACTCTTGAAACATGCATAATCACTCTAGACATTGGACATATTGTAGGTGTATGAATATTAATGAGAAAAAAAATGAGAAGTGTCATAACTTTTATACAGCACTCACTTTTTTTTTTTTTGGGGGGGGTCAAAAGTAACAACTTCATTGAAATTACTAAGCCAAGTTTGGAGAGAATACATTAAACGCATCAGCACATAGTAGATCGAATAGAGCAAGTGGGGGATTTTCTAACCAATTTAGTGGAAGGGAATTGGTTCTATGTGCTCTTGCCAGCCAATCCGCGGGTCGATTTGAGTCCCTATTGCAATGGGCCGAAGAAAGGGCCCAATACTCTTTCATTTTTAGCTTGGCCCGGTCCACGATAGTCTTCGCTTCCCAACTGAAGTCTTTCGAAGAGTTGCAACTTTGCACGAGTGGGAGACAGTCAGATTGTACTTGGAGAGTAAGGTGAGTTCGGTCCGAGAGTAAGATTAAGGTTTCGAGGAGGGCGATCGCTTCCGCTTGTTACTGATTTCGCGAAGCCTTTGACGACCCAGCCCCTAGAGTTGCGACAGATGTAGGCAATTGCTCCTCTATTTTCGCTCTCTCCCATATTTGCCCTATTTTCTGATTCGGCATCGCTGCTTGGAATGAAGGAAGCATCAATGTTGATTTTCAGCGAATCTGGTGTCAGGGGCTGCCATCTTTGAGGTTGGGTCGCTCTATGTTGCTCCCCTTTCGATTTTTGGTTCCTAGTAATGTAATTCTCGTACAAAACAGCGGCCTTGAATAGTGTTTGTGCAAGGGTCGATGGCCGAATATAAACTGGTTTCAGTCTTTCTAGATGCTCCAGAGGGTAACAACGGTTAGGTCAAACTTTTTTACACTCGTTGGATTTGTTTTTACTGTGTACAGCCACTCATCAATACGGGTTAACTTTATTCTTGACACTCTGATTTGCAGGGGGCAACTTTCCAAATCCGGGCCGTCCAGGAGCATAGCAACAGGGTGTGTTCAACAGTTTCAGCTTCCTGTTTGAAGAGAGGGCAAAGCAGATCAAATAGTATTTTTCGCTTGTCTGGGTTTTCCATGGTAGGCATAGCATTCTGACAAGCGTTCCATAGAAAGTGTTTGACTTTGGGTAGAGTTTCAGATTGCCATATAAATTTCCATAATTCTGGTTTTGGCTTATAAGATGAAGTTGCTGCTGCTGCTTGATGTGATGAATTTGCTATTGTTGCTTGCTTGCTGGGTGTGTTGTCTCTGTTAGTGTAGTAGCCGCTTTTTACTGTGTATGCCCCTGTTTTATTCTTTGCCCAAACCAGTCTATCTTTTTCAGTAGGCAGTCCGATAGGTGTAACTAATATTTCTTTGACTCTTTGGTCATCAAACAAAGACTTTATCAGTGGTTCATTCCAGTTTCCAGTCTCTTGATTAATAAGACTAGCCACCTGACTTGGTTCCCCACTCGTTGCGGAGCCACCAATCTATCCGCTTTTTAGCCATTTGTCCTCTCTAATCGATATTTCTTTGCCATTCCCAACTGAGAACATGATATGTGAAGATATAGAGTCTCTTCCCATCAATATACTCTACCATCCCAAGAAGATCTTGATCATTTTCCAGCCTTCCAAAATACACTCTGTGGGTAGTACAACCCTTTCATTACTCAGCTTAATAAGGACTGAGGATGCTGTGATATTCGTCATGCTTGCTTTCCCAACATCGCCTTATTAAAGGCAATTAGATCTTTCAATCCAAGACCCCCCTCATTCTTCTTAATTTTCAAATTTTCCCATTTTTTCCAGTATATCCCAGCACTTCTGTTACTATTTCTCCACCATAAATTTGCCACTTTTGTCTCAATAGCTTTGCAAATCGAAGTAGGGATTTTGAAGATGTATATGGCATATTGAGGAATGGCTTGTATCACTGATTTGATTAAGATCTCCTTCCCCGCTTTCGATAATAAATTCTCCTTCCAGCTTTCCAATTTCATGTGAACTTTTGCAAGAATCCAGGCAAACATATCCTTCTTTGAAGCCCTGCAATCCGATGGTATTCCTAGGTACTTCCCGGTTTTCTCAATTTCTGGCACTCGTAGTTCGGAAGCCATATTCCTCCTCAAACTGTTTGGACAGTTTTTGCTTAAATATATACCTGATTTATTGAGATTAACAACCTGGCCAAATGCGAAGCAGTATTAGTGTATGATGATTGCTAGGTTTTGGCATTCCAATATTGTTCCATAGAGAAAAAAAAAATGAAATCATCTGCAAATAACAAATGTGATAGAGTAGGGTAGCTGCTGTTTAGCTTGATTCCTCTTAATGTGCCATCATCTATTGCTCACTTCATCATGTTAGATAGCACATTTGCAACTAGAATAAACAGATAAGGTGAAAGTGGATCACCTTGTCTAATTACGCGTGTAGGCTTGAAACAAGGCAGAGATTCCCCATTGAAATTTATGCTAAATGTGACCATTGCAACACATTGCATCACCCATTGAACCCACTGATCACAGAATCTCATCTTAATTAAATTTGCCCTAAGGAAATCCCATTCAATTCTATCATAAACCTTCTGCATGTCAAGCTTTAAAATAACTTGAAATTTCCATTTCCTCTCCCGGGTTCGCAACTTGTGAAGGACTTCCTGCACAATCAAGATATTGTCTTGGATTTTCCTACCCCCCACAAAAGCACTTTGTTCTTCAACGATTAGGCTTGGTAGCAACGGTTTGAATCTGTTAGTCGGCACTTTGGATATGATTTTATAGATAAAGTTGCATAAGCTAGTTGGTCTATATTGCTCAAGCTTTTCAGGGTTTGGGATTTTAAGGATAAGGGTTATTTGTGTTCTGTTAATGTCAGGATTTAGGTATCCCGTAGTAAAAAAGTGATGAGTTTCCTTGAGAATATCCTAACAAATATCTATCCAATGTCATCGAAAGAAGAGTCCATGAAGCCCATATGGTCTTGGAGCTTTTGTGGCTCCTAATTGTTGCATAGCAGTAGTTATTTCCTCCATATTAACATCTGTGACTAACCCTTGATTCATATTTTCGTCCACCAAGGTTGGAATATGCTGTAGTATAGGCTGGAAATCTCTGGAACCTACTGACTTGTATAGATTTTGGAAGTATTTCCTAGTCATTTCCTTCAGATGCTGCTCCTCTCTTACCCAAACATCCTCTTCATTTTTCAGCAAGGAGATTCTATTTCTAGTCATTCTCTGTATTACTGTGGCATGGAAGAATTTGGAGTTTCTGTCACCCCATTTTAGCCATCTAATTCTGGACTGCATACCCCAATACATCTCCTCTTGTCTCCACAGTTGTTCTATTTCTTGTGTGATTTTCTTCATTGCTGCACTCTCCTGAAGGGCTTCTGTTCTATTCATCAAGGCTTGTATTTCATTGTTCAGCTATTCAATTATCATTTTAGCATTGGAAAACCGATTCTTGCTCTGCTTCATCAACTTACTTGCTGTAATCTGTAGTTTTTCCACCACATTTGATCATTAGGAATCGGGTTCAGCCCAAGTTTCCTTCATTAATTGTGCACATTCCTCTTCCTCTGCCCAAAATGCTCCATATTTGAATCTCTTTCCCCGCTTTTTTCTTTATGGGTTGAGTGATACTATAATAGGGCTATGATCGGACCCTATAGCTGGTAATGTTATACTTTCAGCAGTAGGATATGTTGTTCGCCAAGTAGAAGTGCAAAGAACTCTATCAAAACGCTTCTTTACTAACTGATCCCCTTCTCTGTTGTTTGTCCAAGTGAACGCATAACCTTTGCTCTCTAAATCCATTAAAGAACATCGGTGGATGAAATCTTTGAATGATGTGACGCGGTAAGTTTCTACTCTCTTTTTTCCCACCTTTTCCCAGTTGTATAATATTTCATTAAAGTCCCCTAAACAAAGCCAAGGCAGGTGATAGTGTAGACTTTCTCTATGTATAGCTTCCCATAACAGAACTCTCTCTTTAAAGTCATTCAGAGCATGAACAAATGTCAAATGCATTTTTTGTTGTGTTGCTTTAATTTGACATTGGGCATTAATAGCATTTGCCAAGAAAAAGTCAATAGACACTAGAACCTGATCATCCCAGAAAATGGCCAAACCCCCCGTTAACCCTTCCGGATCCACTAGAAAGTTGTTCTGAAATATCAGTCTTCTCCTTAATCTTAGCATCTTTTGTTCTTGATTTTTTGTTTCCATAATAAAAATAATACTAGGCCTCTCTTGAGTCATTAGGACTCTCAAAGCTTGAACTGTCAAGAGTGTGCCCAACTCCTGACAGTTCCAGCTCAACATTTTCATGGCTGATTTGGTGGCTTATTAAGGCTAGCTACCAAAGCCCATTGATCTGACTTCGCAACCACTTTTATGGGAGTCTTCACCAGCTGTGTGTGCTCTAGTATTGGTACATTTGATGTTTAAGCTCCATAAGGACATAACCGTTTCTCTTTTTCCGATGAAGAGGCCTTGGCACTTTTAGATTTATATTTTATCAGCCCCTTCTCCCTTGTTGAATTTTCTTGCATTTCCACCTCTGATTCCTTCCATTGCTCCTCATAAATCACCATAACTGATTCTTCATCTAGGCAGCAGCTCCCTCTTTTCTGGGTGCCTTTTTTCTTCCATAGGTACAAGTGCTAAGGAAGTGGTGGGGTAACAGTTCTCCTTTGTTGGGTTTGTGGCATTGTTCTGTTCACAGATAGTGGAATAGCTTTGCAGATTTTTGTCCTGTGGTTGCTTTTCTTTTCCAGAAACTGGAAGGATAGGAGTCTCGGGCACTCGCTCAACGTCTTCTTGTGGAATTTCTTATTTGCCGTAGAAAATTTTGCCGTACGGACTTAGTTCCCACGCTTCAGCTCTCAACCAATGCCCAAATCTTCCCAGTAAGTCCTCAGCCAGCCCTAAGTTCACATAGGGTATTTCTTTGCAATCAGTTGCATAATGGCCAATTTTTCTGCATGAATAACAATAATGCGGAAGTCTTTCATATTTAAATTCTACCCACATCCACTTTCTATCCAGATTTACAATAACTCCCGTCTTAAGGGGATTTTCCAGATTAAGCTTAACTCTTGCCTTGCCAATCTTGTATTTGCTATTTCCCTTTGCTTCTAGTTTAACTTCTATCACTTCGCCTAGTTTTGATGCAATATTTTGAATCACAACATCTGACATTCTCCTTAAGGGAAGGCCTTAAAAATGCACCTAGAATGCACAGTGGTTAAATTCATGGCAAATTCCAGGGTTATCCGGATCACATTCCTGTAAAACTAGAAGGTTGCTTGAGAAAGACCATGGTCCAAAGTCTAGTACTCTCTGTTTATTAGCTTCAGACTAGAAGGAGAAGGAAAAATACCAGGCTCTATCATTGCACAGGTAAAATTTTCCATTCTCCAAGCTTTTTTATAACACTGACAAATGTTGTATAGTTCACATTCGGCTTAGAAAAGAAATTCCCAAACAGTGTTTTGCGACATTATATCAAATTTTCTTCAGAAATGTCGCCTATTACATCTACCACATCTTCCTCAGACCAAAGCTTACCTAAACTCTTGCAAAGGGCAGTCACCCTCCTCTCCTCCTCATACTAATCTGCCATCGATTTTCTCTAGGGGCAAGAGGGATGAGGAAGTCGCAAACTGGCTTGCTTGTTTTGGATTCAGCTGACAATGGGCATTGGTTGTGTATGGTTGAAGGGATCTCTGGATCGTGTATGGTTGAAGGGAGCTTTGAATCGGTGATTTGGTGGAGGATCAAGGGGTTTTGTCAGGGGGAAAGGGAGGACCAGAGAAGTAGAAAATATGTTAGGGGTTAGGGTTTTGCCCACAGACGTAGGATAGACTTCCATTCCATCGCGGGAGAAGGAGCATTTCTGTGATCTAGGGTTTCTCACATTCCCGAAAGTTTTAATCGGAGAAGGTGTGGATTGAAGTTTACCATTTGTGATGATGGAGCCGAGCCTACCCTAAAGGTAGAAGGGCACTACCCAGCTGGTAGAGAGAAATCTCCATTGCGGGAGGATCTTTTCTACACTTTCTTCCACTATACGGCACTCACTTTAATGTCCAAACGTTTCAAGCAATTAGTTGAGCACCATATCAGACGTAAATGCCCCTGGCGATAAATTTCGGAAATTTGTCCATATGTAGCATTTTTAATAAAATTTTACTTCTTATTTGAGTTTTCTTATAAAAAAGAAGGCCAACGTGGATATGACCACCCTCATATTAAAACTCACTCTCTCTCTCTCTCTCTCTCTCTCTCTCTCTCTCTCTCTCTCTCTCTCTCTCTCTCTCTCTCTCTCTCTCTCTCTCTCTCTCTCTCTCCTTCCTTTAATCACACCTAGAACACCAATGGTGGAAGTCAAGAAAAAAAAAAGTCCCGGGCTAGACTTGGAATGCAAAAACATTTCACGGCAAAGACAGATGACAATGACTCAACTAGAAAAAGCATTCATTTTAATCCGCTGGGCAAAAGTGAAAACTTGATCAAAAGTCGAACAAAAATAAAAATAGAGACAAAGTAGATATTTGTATGAATGCAAAAAGTGGGTTGTCATAGGTTAAGATTAGTGATGAGCAACCGAATAAGTTCAATCTAGAAATCGCTCTAAACTTGTTTTACCTAGCCTGTTCACATGAGGATCAATTCATTTTCCAATTTCAAAAATTAGAACTGACCTTAGCCAGTTTGATTCTTAATTTAGGGCTCTATAGTTGACCCTACCCTAGGGTAGAACCAGGACCTAACCATAACTTTCTCTTTTAGACTGTTGTTGCTTCTGGCTCCATCCCTTGCTGCTGATCTCCTTTCTCTAGAAGCAAAACTATGGAAAAGGGATCGTTGCGTGATATAGTCCCAGACAGGTTTCATGCTCAATTTTGGCCCACAAAAACAACAATGAAAGTGATTCTCACTTGGGAGTCATCTTTTTCTCAAATAAGAACCCAAAGTAATTTTTTTTTTTCAAATAAGGACCTGAAGTAACTTTAGTTGTTTCAAATAAAGGCCTAAAGTGATTTTGATTGTTTCAAATAAAGACCCGACCTTGCTAGTCGCTAGCAGGCTAAATTTTCCAACTAGTTAAGGGTATTTTCGTCATTTGGCACTTCCTCCCCTTTTTTCTTCCTTCTTTTCTTACCCTTTTTTTCCCTGGTTCTTCTTCTTTCTCTTCGTTGGTGGCCAGCCGGCCATCGACGATGCCCACAGAGGGCTAGGTGAAGGTCGCCCTTGTCGGCAAGGGCCACCTACACCGGCCACAAGTGAGGGTTGGCAAGGGTCTACGAGGGTCACCCATCTACAAGATTGACCCTCACCAGCCCTTGGTAAGAGTCTATGAGGCCACCCTCGCCGGATTTGGCAAGGGTCGACCTTGCCCGTGGTTGGTTGGTCAGCCCTTACCAGCGGCCGGCAAGGGGCGAGGTCGCCCAGCCCTTGCCGACACTAGCCATCCTTGCGTATGGCCCCTGGGCGAAAGTCGCCTTGCCCAACCCTCTATGGGCATTGCTAGTGGTCAGTCAACCATCGACAAAGAGGAAGAAGAAGAACAAAAAAAAAAAAAAAAACGGAAAAAATGACAAATAACGAAAATACCCTTGACCATCAGAAAGTTAAGTCCTTATTTGCAATGGACATAGCCACTTTAGGCCCTTAATTGAAACAAACACAATTACTTCAGGTCCTCATTTAAAACAACATCAACTTCATATCCTTATTTGAGAAAGTAATGACACTTCAGGTCCTTATTTGAGAAAAAGATGGCACTCCGGGTCCCTTTTTGGAATTTTCCCCTCTCACTTCAAGAAACACGAGATTAGCAAAGACTTGTAACATTTTCTCATCGACTTGGCCTTTCCTTCTCGGCTTCCAAGCCCTTGAATCTTCATTTGTACAGGAAATGATCTATAAATTCACCACCTTGGTTATAATTTTAAATGAAAAAAAAAAGACAAAAATCAGCCGATTCCAACATCAACGGTTCAATTCTCACTTCCAAAAACCAGTAACCAATTCTGATAAGAAAGGTTTTAGGTTCCTAATCTGAAATCTATTTACACTTTGAAATCAATCATCTTTAGTTAAGATTGTACTTTGCACTTACGGTATTACTATAATCTTCTATGTCCATACAAAACAGATTATTGATATAGTTTTTTTTTTTTTAATGACCCAGGGAACCCGCGCACCGTACCAACACAGACAGCCCGACAAGCCCGGGGTAACGGGGGGTAAACCTGGGGTGACACTAGCGGAGGACCCACCACCCCGATGTCACACTTAAGATCCCGTGCGGCCAGCGGGATTCGAACTCCTCTCCTCCTCGCAAAGGATCATGGGAGCCTTATCCAACTGGGCCACCGCAAGCGGTGGTATTATTGGTATAGTTTTCTTTTGTTTTGTCAGCACAAAACAGTACTCCAATTCTCCTGCTTGTATGACACGATGACCAGCCTTTACTAAATCATGGTCGACAATTTGGGAAAAAGAACAAAAGAAAAAAATTTGTGATGTTAATTTGAAAGCGTGTGACTTAATGCTATGAGCAGCGACAGAGATTCATTTCACACAATTATGAGTGGACTCCACAGCGTCTTAGTTTTTTCTTGAATTCCATTTATTTCATGAAAAATAATTAATTTGAAAAATATTTTCTTAAAACTAATTGTTTGTATTATTAAAAATAAGTAATATATACCAAAAGTTCATTACCAATAATATTTTATGTCGAAGCATGTTGGGAAGATCTCCGAGCAATACCCCGCCATGACTAGTCCCAGCCTGATGGAGAAGAAGATCACAAAGCAAATCCCCGACATGAAGCACATGACCACCGCCCACAAAAGCTTCATCCGCTGATGCTGCTAAGCAATAGCTGCCGCAACCTAACTCAATCAACAAGGAAGGTGGCGAAGAGGACAAACAATATCTTCACAAAGTTAATTGTCCTGCTCATAAGGAGTTTTTGGTAGGATGTGGTAATGCGAACCTTCTCGAAAATGCGAGGCTTGAAGAGCATTGGGTGTCAAATCTACAAGCTCGTAGGATGAACTGGATCACAACAGCACACACAAGCATGCGACAAATGCACTGAGTTGGGTGGAAAATATCCTGCCACACATCGGTGTTCTAGTTGGTGTTCACAAAATCTAATTTTGACTTGCTTGGCTTAAAAAATAGGGAAAAAAATTGAATGATATCCTAAAATAAGTAACAAACATGCAGTACACGTGCTATACGCATGCAATTGCTTTTCCTTTCTTTATTATTCTTTTTTCATTTAATGCCTTAAAAAATTACCTATGGTGGGTCCAGTACACGTCCAATTGCTTTTCTTTTCTTTCTTTTTTTTCCTTTTCATTTAATGCATAAAAAGATAACCTATGGTGATAGGTCTATCATTTTTATCAACAATAAAGCTAGATAAAAAGAATGCAATTACTAAGATATAACCTAGTTATCATTATCATTTTTTGCAATAAAATTAAGTTGCAAGAGATTAATTTACTGTATGAAAATCAGAGGGTGTCCATGTAATTCATTACATTCCTTTTTGATGAAAAATTAGAGGACAACCATGAAGTTCCAATGTCAGCAATAACCTTATACTCACTATCCACTTCACATCAACGCCGATTGAGTAGCCATACTCACACACCCTTGTTGGAAGATCTCCGAGAAAGACACAGCCACAATCAGTCCCAGCCTAATGGAGAAGAAGATCACATAACAAATGCTCGAGATGAAGCACATGACCACCGCCCATAAGAGCTTTGTGTCGCTGAGCTTGATGAACATTACGCATGCTCTGAAGGAGGCTAGCGAAAAGACCACCTTGCTGATGCTGCTTAGCAATAGCCGCCACAACCCAACCCAATCAATAAGGAAGTTGGCGAAGAGGATGAACAATATCTTTACCAAGTCAATAGTCAAGCTGACAAGGAGTGTTTGGTAGGACGTGGTGATGTGGACCTTCTCAAAAATGCGAGGGTCTAAGAGCACTAGGGTGTCAATGCCGCAAGCCCGATTGATGGACTTAATCACAACGACACACACTAGCATGTGACAGATGCAACAATTCGGGTGGAAGATATCTCGCCATACACCGATGTTCTGGTTGGTGTTCACAAAATCTAATTTCACTTGCTTAGCTAAAATAGGAAAAAGAAGTGGATGATATCCAAAATTAAGTAACACGCGTGCAGTACACATGCTATACACATGCAATTGCCGTTCTTTTCTTTATTTTTCTTTTTTCATTTAATACGTTAAGAATTACCTATGGTGAGTGCAATACACGTTCCTTAGACGTGCAATAAATGTGCAATTTGTTTTTCTTTTCTTTCTTTTTTTCATTAAATTTCTTAAAAGATGACCCATGGTGATAGATCTATCATTTTTATAAATATTGAAGCTAGACAAAAGAGTGCAATTACTAAGATATGACCCATTTATTATTATCACTTTTTTTGCAATAGAATTAAGTTGCAAGAGATTGATTCACTGTATGAAAATCAAAATATGTCCGTGTAATTCATAAAGTTCCTTTTTGACGAAAAATCATAGGACATCCATTAAGTTCGTACATCAATGATGACCCTATACTCATTGTCTGCTTCATGCTGGCGCCGATTGCGTAGCCTTGTGCATGCAACCTTGTTGGGAGCATCTCTACGCAGTAAGGATTAGTCCTAGCCCGATGGAGAAGAAGATCATAAGATGACCTATGATGATAGATCTATCATTTTTATCAATAATAATACTAGACAAAAATAGTGTAATTACTAAGATATAACCTATTTGTCATTATAAATAAATATATATATATATATATATATATTATATTTTGCAGTAGAATTAAGTTGCAAGAGATTGATTCACTATATGAAAATCAGAGGACGTCCTTATAATTCATGAAGTTCCTTTTTGATGAAATCAGAGGACATCCATAAAGTTTCTACTTTAGCAACAACCCTATACTCACCATCTGCTTCACGCCGACGCCGATTGCGTAGCCATGCACATGCAACCTTGTTGAGAAAATCTCCAAGTAGCACACTGCCACAATTGGTCCCAGCCGGATAAAGAAAAAGATCATGTAGCAAATCCCCAAGATGAAGCACATGACAACTACCCACAAGGGCTTCATGTGACTAAGCTCGACGAACATGATGCATGCTCCGAAAGAGGCCAGTCGAGAAGACCACCCCGTCGATATTGCTTAGCAATAGCCGCTGCAGCCCAACCCAATCAATGAGGAAGGTGGCGAAAAGGACGAATAATTTCTTCACCAAATCAATTGTCATGCTCACAAGGAATTTTTGGTAGGATGTAGTGATGCGGACCTCGCAAAAATACGAGGTATGAAATCTACATGCTCATTGGACGAACTGGATCACATCGACGCACACAAGCATGTGGCATATGCACCAAGTCGGGTGGAAAATATCCCGTCATACGCCAATGTCCTAGTTGGTGTTCCAAAAATCTAATTTTGACTTGCTTGGCTAGGAAAAGGAAAAAAAAAGTGAATGATATTTTAAATTAAGTATTACATGTCAAGTACACGTGCTATACCCATGCAATTGCTTTTCTTTTATTCTTTTATTCTTTTTTTCATTTCATGCATTATAAGATGACCTATGGTGTTAAATCTATCATTTTTATCAATAACAAAGCTAGACAAAAAGAGTGCAATTACTAAGATATAACCTAGTAATCATTATCATTTTTTTGCAATAGAATTAAGTTGCAAGAGATTGATTCACTATATGAAAATCCATCAATTTACGAAGCTCCTTTTTCATGAAAAATTAGGGGACATCCATGAAGTTCCTACGTCAATAATGACCCTATACTCGCCCATCTACGTCATGCCGACACAGATTGCTTACCCATGCGAACCTTGTTGGAAAGATCTCCGAGCAATACATCACCTTGATCGGTTACATCCAAATGGAGAAGAAGATCACATAGCAAATTCTTGAGATGAAGCACATGACCACCGCCCATGAGGGCTTTGTGTGGGCAAGCTTGAAGAACATGTGGCATGCTCCAAAGGAGGCCAACGAGAAGACCACCCCGCCAATGCTGCTCAGCAATAGCCCTCGCCACCTGACCCAATCAATGAGGAAGGTGGCGAGGAGGACGAACAATATCTTCACGAAGTCAATTGTCATGCTCATGAGGAGGTTTTGGTAGGATGCGGTAATGCGGACACTAGGGTGTCAAAGCTACATGACCATTGGATAAACTAGATCACAGTGGCGCACATTAGCATGTGGCAGATGCATCGAATCAAGTGGAAGATATCCTGCCATATGCCGGTGTTCTGGTCGGTGTTCACAAAATTTCATTTTGACCTGTTTGGCTAAAAAAGGAAAAAAAACAAGTGAATGATATCTGAAATTATTAATACACTTGCAATATACATGCAATACACGTGCAATTGCTTTTATTTTATTTGTTCATTTAATGCATTAAGAAATGACCTGTGGTGAAAGAACTATCATTTTTTTTTATCAATAATAAAACTAGACAAAAAGAGTGCAGTTACTAAAATGTGACCTTATTATCATTATCATTTTTATTTTTATTTTGTAATAGAATTAAGTTGCAAGAGATTAATTCACTGTATGAAAATCAGAGGACGTCCATTCATGAAGTTCCTTTTCTGATGAAAAATCAGAGAACATCCTTGAAGTTCCTACGTTAGCGATGAACCTATACTCACCATTTACTTCACGCCGATGTTGATGCTAATTGTGCACCCATGCACACGCAACCTTGTTGGGAAAATCTCTGAGCAGTACACCACTGCGATCAATCCCAACCCGATGGAAAAGAAGATCACATAGCAAATCCCTAACATGAAAACCATGACCGTCGCCCACAAGGCTTCATGTGGCTAACCTTGATGAACATGAGGCATGCTCCGAAGGAGGCTAGCGAAAAAACCACCCCGCCAATGCTACTTAGCAATAGCCATCGTAGCCCGACCCGATTAATGAGGAAGGTGGCGAAGAGAACAAACAATATCTTTACAGAGTCAATTGTCATGCTTGCAATGACTTTTTGGTGGGATGTGATGATGTAGACTTTCTCGTAAATGCGAGGGTTGAGCAACAGTGGTGTGTCAATGCTATATGTCCGTTGATGAATTGGATCACAACGGCGCACACTAGCATATGGCAGACGCACCAATTCAGGCGGATGATATCCCGCCATATGCCAGTGTTCTAGTTGATGTTCACAAATCTAATTTGACTTGCTTGGCTAAGAAAAAGGAAAAAAAAAAAAAAGAGTGGATGATATTGGAAATAACACACGTGCAATTGCTTTCCTTTCTTTTCTTTTTTCTTTTTCCATTTAGTGCATTAAAAGATGACCTATGGTGATAGATCTATCATTTTTCTCAATAATAAAGCTACACAATAAGAGTGCAATTACTGAGATATAACCTAGTTATCATTATCATTGTTTTTTGCAACAGAATTAAGTTGCAATAGATTAATTCTCTGTATCAAAATCAGAGAACGTCCATGTGTTTCATGAAGTTCCATTTTGATGAAAAATCAAAGGACATCATGAAGTAAGTTCCTACATCAGCATTGATAATGACAATATTTTTCATTCATTAATTTTTGTAAGTAATAGATATGTTTTTTGTAAGTATATTTCAAATCATTCATTTTCAAAAAATAAATGACCATTAGTATAATTTTTTATTTCAGGAGATGATGGTCGAGCAATAGTATTGGTCACTTTGTAAAATACAGGTTATTTGGGCGGACTATTTTTTAGAGCCTGGATTGGTTTGTGTCTCCAAACTGAGCCCGGATTTGAAAATGGGTCAGATCAATTCTCAATCCACCCAAACCCAATTTAATCCACCCATTTAACTAGTCTACACATGTGGGAGATGTTAGATGCTCTAAATTATAGTCATATTGTCTTGATCCCCAAGTCGCAAAATGCCCATACTTTCAATCAATTCCATCCCATTAGCTCGCGCTTAAGATATTGTGAATTGTTCTGCAAGAAGATGATCCGTGACTGTAATATACATCGTGTCTCTCGTCCACTTTCTTCTCCTTGTCTATATCTTGTTTGAACCGTCCTGTTTTATGATGGGTTTGAATCGAGCTGGTTAAGCAAATTAAACCGAGCTGGGTAATTTGAACTCCTGACTAGGGAGGCACCCGCCATTTGCGCGCAAAGCACAATCCCATGCCGTCCCTAAAAGTTTGATTTTACACACCGTGAGATCGACATTCAATTGAGTTTCCTTGTGGGGACGAGTGTGAAACTATTGATTAAGTCTAGGCCATAATGAATTTGTGGGTTCCAACACATTAATCTGATTGGTACTTTTGCAATCTGATTAGACAAGATTTACGTGCGTATGCGGTAGCGCTTTATTTTCTTTCAGGTCTTGCTATATCTTTCCTCGTTGCTTCCTCTTTTTGGAACTTTCCTCACTCGTTTTCACATTAGTCTCCATCCTCTTTTCAAATCATCACGACAGAAGCTTCTGAAAGTCTTTCGTTCCACACCACCAAGTCTTCCTAAAGGAGCTTGTTTCATCTCATCTTCGACCGGAGCGACAACTGTAATTCCCCAGGCAGACTTGTTTCGTGACCGTGCCTTCTTTCACTATTCCCGCATCCGACCAAATCCTCATCTCTCGCTACACTAACTTTGGGGCGCATATGTCGGTACTTAACCAATCAATAAGTCAACGTGAAGTATAGTTGAGCATACTATAATGTCCTAAAAAAAATAAATTCTTGAATTTGAGTGGCATCACAAAAAAATGATAAAAAGAAAACTTTTTGGGGCTAAGAAAGTAGTAATATTAGAAAGGGTAGCTTGGTCTACGGTCTCCTCTAATTTTTTCTGTTGACCTCTTCAGACATTTGGCCGGCTCCCATGTATTCTCCAAAAGTATAGTGGAGGGAGGCAGCTACTGCCTTGCCGCGTCTTATTCCTTGAACAGGAAGTAATTACACCCACATAAAACGTAATGGACACGGCCCTCGTACTCTTTTGCTTATTTTTTTACGCATTCCACGTCGACCGCTGTTAAATAGCCGGTCAATTTTTCAAACTATAACTTAGCAATTAAAAAGTGATGAAGGTGGTTCTAAAATAAAAATATAAAGAGAGAGTGATTAACTGCTCGACATTCTTCCCCATAAGCATCATAGTATGTATTGCTTTCCCATTGTATTTTCCCTTTAGATTATAAATGAATGATTTGTAAAATGTTTTCCCAAAATTGATAATTTGTATTGTTTGAAATATTATCAATCAAAATTTTTTTCATTACCAATAACAATTTATGTTTGAAAATTTTCACAAATAATTAAAATATTTTTCATTGACATATTATTTCAAGTGATATCATTGATCATTTTTTAAAAAAATATTTTGCAAATCATTCACATTTTGCGAAACAAACGAACCCTTCAAGTAGCATAAAATCACATAATAATACACGGTTGGACTATAATTTATCCCCTATAAAAAAAAATTTGGGACTTGTTTTCCTATTACTCTAATTAGAGCAAATTTCCTCAAATCATATCTCTTAATGGTGGTTACAAATATAGATATCGCCCGCATATGACTGAGTTTGTATGCGAGTCACTATGACCGACTTATTAGAAGTATGGTTAGACACTCTACCATTAGGGGTCGGAGAAAAAACTCGTCAATCTTATTAGATATATGACCGGCTCTCGTGCTCGATGATTGTTGTTTAACAAGTCTTGGGGAGGAAGGCGACTAATTCCTCATGGGGGCTCGTTCCTTCAGTAACTCATTAGAACTACATATAACATAACCGAACAGAGCGGAAATAGTGATTAATTACAAAAAGGATGACGTGTATGGCTTTCTAATCTTATATAAGAGGCAGAACGAGGGAGCATTCTCAGCAGTGGCTTGGAAAAGCAAATACGTTTTACTTCCTTTTGGCTTCGGATCAATGGAGGGCTCATTTTTGTGCGTGTTTAAGAGGGCTCTCCTCTTTCTCTCTCTACAAGTCCTCATGATCTGCTTCATGCATCGAGGTTATAGTTATGGAGTAGAAGGGAAGATTACAAGCCACACCGTGTCAGTTAGCTCTCTGTTGCCTTCTCCTTCTTGCTCACCTTCCACTACCAAAGGTGGTTCTCTCTCTCTCTCTCTTTCTCTCTCTCAAGTCATGCCTTGCGCCTGTGAGTTGCCATGGAATCCTCCTTATTTTTCACCCAGATACTTTTGTTGGGTTCTGATACAACTTGGCTAAGTTGGCTTTGCTTTAAACTCTACTGATGGGGAAATTAAGAGGTGAGAGGGTGATTAGAAGAAGACATATAGGCAGGTGATCCGTCTCTTTTGCATTAGCTCGCCCGAATATTTTAAATTGCATTTAGTGGAGGGACTTGGTCATACAGTGATGGTGATCATCGGATGTGTCTTATTCAAGAAGCCTGGTCGTTCGAAAGGAGAGAGTGGGAACACATGTTTAAGAGGTTGACCCGACCAGACCGAAGTCTTCGTTGATTGCAAAGATAAAACAATCTATTTTGTTCTTTTGACCAGTGGATTATCGACTGACCATTCACCTAATCTGTTACTTTCACACGACATGCTTTCAGCTAGCAACCGGAAGTCGACCTTGGAGGTAATTCACAAGCATGGCCCATGCTCTCAGCTTGTTCAAGACCAAAATCCTCTGAATCACACCAAAATCCTGCTCCAAGATGAATCAAGGGTCAAGTGGATTCAGTCCAAATCCTTCAACAGCAGCGACAGCCTAAAATCTTTGGCGGTGGCAAGTCTTCCAGCGAAGTCCGGCATCACCATTGGCACTGGCAACTACTTAGTGAACGTCGGCCTTGGCACGCCAAAAAAGAACCTCACTCTCATTTTCGACACCGGCAGCCCTCTCACGTGGACCCAGTGCCAGCCATGCGTGGGATCTTGCTACAATCAGTCCGACCCAATCTTTAACCCATCGCAATCATCGTCCTATTCCAATGTCTCGTGTGCCTCGACAGCATGCTCTCAACTTTCTTCCGGCCACGGTAATATCAACTCCATTTGAGATATTTAATTCATATGATATCCTACTAGAATATTTTTCAAGCGTTGATGAGGAATATCTGATTCTAACAGTTAAAAACCATCACAAGAAAGAATAACCAGAAGTAATTAAAGCAACGTATTATGCTCTTGGATCTTTAGGTGGTTTGCAATGCAACGGAACTTGTCCATATTCCATCCGATATGGGGACAATTCATCTTCGATAGGCTTCTTTGCAACTGAGAAGTTGACAATATCACCGACGGAGGTGATCGACAATTTCAAATTTGGCTGCGGTGAGAACAACCAAGGCCTCTTTGGTACAGCTGCAGGGTTGATCGGACTCTCAGACAGCAATATCTCCATCGTGGAACAAACAGCGGCCACATATGGCAAATATTTCTCCTACTGCTTGCCCTCTTCCACTAGCTTCACTGGACACTTGACTTTCGGCAAGGACAGCATAGCACCGAGCTCAGTTAGCTTCACGCCGTTATCGACGGTCCCACAAAGCTCGCAATTTTATGGAATAAGTATCGTCGGAATCAGGGTAGAGGGAAAACCTCTATCAATACCATCCACGGTCTTTTCAAATGGAAGCGCGATTATCGACTCGGGAACTGTCATTACCCGATTACCTCCAACGGCCTATAGCGCCTTGAGAACCAGAGTCAGGAAAGCGATGGCGAATTACACGACAGTGCCGGCAGTTTCCCTTTTCGATACTTGCTATGACTTTAGCAAGGAGAGCACAGTCGTGATCCCATCGATAACATTCTCTTTCGCCGAGGGAGTCAACATCGACTTGGACCCTACCGGGATATTTTACGTCGAGGATGCCTCGCATGTTTGCCTAGCTTTTGCAGCGAATAGTGCTGATAGTGATCTGGTCATTTATGGTAATACGCAACAGAGAACGTTTGAAGTGGTGTATGATGTTGCTGGAAGAAAGCTAGGCTTTAGTCCAAATGGCTGTTCCTAAGATGGATGGATTAAAACGAAAGCTATTTGGAGACATGCTCGATGATGATTAGGAGTATGCAAATTGAATGTTCATCATTAACTTTTACCATTCTTGAATAAATGTTTTGAGTTGTAACCATTACGTATCAAAAAAAGAAGTGCACTTCTCCAATGTCGTTTAACATCGATCTTTGTGAGTTACAAATTATGTACATCATCAGTATGCAAATTTAGCTTAACAATCATGTGAGTGATATCCATTTAAGAAATTTTTTACAAACAGCGATGGAGGAAAATATGATGAACTTGAGAAGGTATATGCCTCTGAAGCTAGAGGGTCGCCCTATAATGACCAGATTGTCCCTACTTTCTCGTGGAATATACCACAATAAAGAGATTCAAATCCAAACCTCTCTCGCCCCCCGGCTCAACCATTACCACCACATTACGTCGGATTGTGACTAGGCCTCCCTGCGCCGGCGCTCCCTGTTAACAAAGACAGGTGATCACGGTGGTTGTGAACTTGCAAACACTGCAAAGCAATTTTATCTATAAATCAATCAAATTAAGATTGATAATATTGAATAAAAGTTAATATCGAACTTGTTGGTAACCACAAAAAGAATGTATGGGTAGATTATTAAAGTAATTGGTTATTTTTGAAGTAAAATTAAATGTTTGCACAGCTCTAGATCAAGCAAAATAATAGTTGCTAAGTAACTAAAATTGGTTGATAACTTAATGTTGAAAATGTTGGTAAATTAATGAGACTATAGTTTGTAATTTCAAATCGGAGAAAAAACGATCACTTTGGTGTCATCGGCGAGAGATTCCAGCCAGATTAATTACATGGCTTTTAAACGACGTCGTTTTCCATCCTCCTCAAGAAACGGTGTCGTTTTGATGTTATACGTGGACATCCTTGCAAAAACGGCGCCGTATAGCTCATATGTGGATTAAAATTAGAGTTTCTTTGTCTTCGCCGCTTGGCCACCGTCGTTCGCCCGCCATTGCTCGACCACCATCACTCAACCACCATCATAGTTGCTCGACCAGGTGAGCAAAGAGAGACAGAGATTGTTTCTCAAGCAAGAAGTGGCAGGAAGAATAGGAGGCAAGGGCGAAGGAGGAGGAGGAGGAAGAAGAAGGGTCAAAGGTGCTGCTGCTGCTACTGCTGGTGCCATTGCTAGTGCCGCTGCTGGTGCTGTTGCTGGTGTTGTTCAACGCTGGTGTTGGTCTTTGAGGAAGAAGACGACATGCCTTCTCTCTCTCTCTCTCTCTCTCTCTCTCTCTCTCTCTCTCTCTCTCTCTCTCAATTTGTGGATTTAAGGTTACAAGTTGGGGGAAATATGTCAAACGGCGTCATTTTGTTATTTGGATGCTGACTTAACTCTCTGACAAGCCACGTTAGCTTCAAAAATTAATAAAAAAGTATCACGTCAAATTTCCGGTCAAATTGATCGATGTTGGCATTGAAATGATCATTTTTCAAATTTGTTGGCACTTAAATGATCAAAAATAAACTTTTGGCGCCAAAGTAAGTGCCGTACACAACTTTTTGCATTGATAGTGTATTTACCCCACAAATTTTGGTTATTTCGAAACCTAACAAGTAAAAGGTTAATGAGTTACTAACATGAATCGGGAACATAAAGTGACAACTGTTGACAACTGTTGTAAAATAAATTAAACTAATATTGGTGATTTCATGTAATTTAACACGATTAACGAGCCACTAAAAGAGATGTTGGTAGATTAATAAAACAGTCGTTACTTTCGAAAGTATAAATAAATGTTGATACTTTTCGAATTGAGTGAGATAAAAAAAATTAGTAAGGGTGCATTTGGTAACGTTTCTGTTCAAAAATTGTTCCAAGGAATAGAAATAGAAAAAATTATTTCTGTTTCGGGGAACAATTTTTGAACAGAAGAATGTGTTTGGTAAATTTGTTCCTGGAATAGAAAAAAAAGTAGAAATACGCTTGGTAAACTTGTATATTTTTTTTTTGTTTCTTTTAATTTTTTAATACTTTTTTCTTTTTTTCTTTTTCATTTTTTTTATTTTTTTCTTTTTCTTTTTTCCTTTTTTCTTTTTTCTTCCTTTTGGCCGGTCGCCAATCTCGGCCATGGCGGGCGACCAGCCGATGAGGGCCGGCAGCCTTGCCCAGCCACGGCAAGGCTTGCCGACCCTCAACGGCTTGTCGCCAGCCATGGCCGAGGCCGGTGACCAACCAAAGAAAAAAGAAGAAGAAAAGAAGAAGAAAAGAAAGAGAAGAAAAAAAATAGAGGAGAGAAAAATTGTTTCTCGAAAGTGTTCCAGGAACAAAAAACAAGTTTTTCTTATCTCTTGTTTCTATTCCAAATTTGTTCTCAGGAACAAAAATATATATTTGGAACAAAAACGCAAACAAACACGTTTCTGTTCTTTTTTTGTTTCCCAGAACAAAAAAAAAATTGTGTTCATGACCAAAAAAAAAAAGAACACAAATAAATAGGGCCTAAGTGACCAGAATTAATTATAGTTTATTTGGTAACTTGTGTGTGACCAAAATTAGTAGCAATTTCCATCAACATTGGGCCACGTGGCAATTTCCATACCTTGAATTATCCGAATAATATGATGTATGGATAATAGACAAGAGATATGAGCAAATATATATGCACAAGGCATTACGTATTATTTTACCAGGTAATTGATTTTTTTTTTTGTCGTAAAAAATTATATTGACTCAAAAGGATACACAGGAAGTACATGGACTTTCATGGTAAAGCAAATCAAAGCAAAGCAAAGGTCAAAATACTGCAAAATAAAGTCAAATAAAAAAAAACAATGAGAATCAACAAAAGGATTAAGCACACTCATTCCAAAAGAACATATTTGTCAAGCAAAATAATTGGCGGCCAATCAATAAATCTCATATTATCATCAATGATGAGTAAATGTTAAAAATTCCTTCTCCAATAATTATGACGTTACCAGTTGGCATTGCATGCTTAGGTTCAGTTTCCTCTACACCATTGCCGTATAGAGACAATCAAAATAGATTAAATAAATACAGATCTAGCCTTTGGGAGAGCAAATTTTCATAATTTAGCAAAACGCCAAAGCTCCTAGGTTCATCATTGAAATCAAAGATAGAGGACCTATACATAAACATAGCATAGAGGCATCGAACTCAAATCTAGAACTAGATTGGGAGAGCATAGCTCCCAATTCTAGATTGGGAGAGAAAAATGAGGAAAAGTACAACCAAAAAAAAAAACTCAAAGAAAATCAAAACAAATGGAGGGAAGGGTGGGATTAGCTCAAACCCTAGTAATTGATATTTACTTTATTAAATATTGTGGTAATATGTCACTTTAACTTCAACTAATTTCATTAGTGTCTACAGATGCCCCCAACTTCAGTCATGTGTCTTGCAAAATATATCTATGCGCATTGAGGAGCATGTCATATTGTGAGAACTAGAAAGAATATTCGTCTAGGGTTTGGTTACTTATAAGGAAGGGTTAGCACCCCAAGAAACCTTCTCGGTATTACATTTTCCCATCGAGTTATCGAAGCAATTATCAATATAATTTCTTAATATAGAGAACGTAATTTTGATTTATAGCAAGTGTAGTCAAGTAAAATATGTTACATCCCTTTACGCTTTGGCATGACTTCTAATAGAATATTTAAATATTAAATTATATCTTTATCTTGTAACTTAAACTTTTAGAACAATACATAATGATTTCACAAAATTTTATATGATATCAGAGTAAAAGATCCTAAGTTCAAATCTTTTCAAGTCACTATTTACCTCCCAATGAAAAGTTTCCTAAAGAAAATATGTGTGGTAGTATGAATGAGTCCTAATTTTGTGCATTTTGAATAATCGAATTTATTTGATTATGGGAAAATTGTCCAAAAAGTCCTAAACCTATTTCACTTTTGCCAATTCAATCCTAAATATTTTAATTTTGCCAATTTAGTCCTAAACTTTTTCACTTTTTGCCAATTTAGTCCATCCGGCCAATTTTGACCAGAAAATGATGACATCAATGCCGGCGGTGCCATGTAGGATTACTGGCACTAACGTGGACAATTTTTAATAATATTTTAATATTTTAATATTTTATTTTATTTTTTTTGTATTTGCATGTACGGCCTCAAAATAATTCCGCCTAATTAAATTTTAAGTCCATCCAAAAATATCGTTTATTCCAACTTCTAGGCTCGCATTCACTACACGGCGTCATTTCTCAAGCCCCATTGCCTCAACGCGCAAGGCTGCCCCTCTCTAGCTCCATCATGTAGTTCCTCACCTTCGTACGGATGATTGTCTGCATCGCTGTCATGAACTTAGGCTCAAACTGTGTTGTTGTCGCTGTCACTGCCGTCATTGTCTTCATTCCTCCACCTCTTCTGCTTGGGTCCTCCCGCCTCGTCCCCATCGTCCCTCTATCTTTTCTGCTCGAGTCCTCCTACCTCACCCCCGACTCGCTCAACTCGCCGCCAGGAATCAACAAAATCTGCATGGTGGAAGGACCATCATCATCTTCCCAATCGTCCACGCCCCGCCCGGCCAGGGGCGAGGGCCAGCCTCGCCAGATTTGGTCTGGGCAAGGCCGACGCTTGTCTGGGTGAGGGCGAGCCCTGGCAAGGGCTCCCCTCGCCAAATCTGGCAAGGCCAGCCCTCGCCCAAGCCAAAGCGGCTTCACTCGGCATTACCATCGCCTGACCGACGCTCGACAAGGTCACCCTAGCCTAGGTGAGGGTCGGCCTCACCCCGGTGACGCTTGCTGAGTTGAGCCTAGGCGAGGGCTCCCCTCGTTGGGGCTCTTCCTCGCCCAGCCGAGCCTCACCTGTGGTGAGCGAGGTTAGCCAACTGGCTGTGGCCGGTGACCAGCCGTCGCCTGTGGCCGATGGCCGGCCACCAAAAAAGGAAAGAAAAAAGCCAAAAAGAAAAGAAAGAAAAGAAAAGAAAATAAAATAAAATAAAATAATTCAAAAAATTATTAAAAATTATCCATGTCGATATTTTTCGGCCAAAATTGGTCGGATGGACTAAATTGACAAGAAGTGAAAAGGTTTAGAACTGAATTAGCAAAGTTAAAAAATTTATGACTGAATTGGCAAAAGTGCAATAGGTTTAGGACTTTTTAAACAATTTTTCCAACTGATTATACATAAATAAGTTTGTAAATGACACGGCCATGTTATTAATTGACCTATTTAGATAGGAGTCACTTTCGTCCTTTCGAACCTTTCGACCATACATATGATGATGTGTTTCTGAAAGCTGAAAACAGTTTTTAAGAACATAATTATATTTGTTAAAATATTTTCAGAAAAAGATAACATGTAGAGGGCCTCAGTTCACGACAGGGACCGGCCTGATTCTATTCAAAACCCTAACCTTTTGGAAACCATCCATTCGCTTCACTATCAGAACTAGGTAGACCTTTTGCTCGGTTAGCGGCAAACGATTAATTTATCTGCTAATTTGTCACCTTTCTCAAAAAAGCTCTAATATGCACATGACCTCCAAAACAAGCGATGTTAGCTTCTCACTATTAGGTAAGATTATCCAAATTTTCATGATTAGTTATTATACCATTCATAATTCACTAAAAATATTAGTTATGATTATGTTAATTAAAAATTGAATAGTTATATAATTATTATTCTACTCATATTGTTAATCATTCGATGAATAATGTTTATTTAGTACACCACATATTGTATGGCTAAATTTGAACCATCAGCATAGATTAGTTATAATTAATTAACAGTTATTTTTTTTGTTAAATTGTAAAGTCTTGATAGTATAGATGGGATATTACACTGATAATTGGCTGTCGAAATGATAGTACAATTTTTATTTAAATGTCATCGCACTTTATGTGCTTAACATTTTGTTATAATCACAAATAAATTATCAAGATATAGACAAATATTTGATGTGATATATTATATTTCTAATAATATATGGGGTAGTGAACTAATCAATCATGATTGACTATTTAAAAAAATGAAAATGCTTATATTCTCTCCAATTTTGATTTTATAGATATTTGGGGAATGCTAATGCAATGTGCCGTTACGATATGTGTCATTCATGAAACAAAACAGTGTGATAATATTATATTACTTGAATCAAACGGTATCATAATTTTATAATAAATGATTCTGAGAGAGAAAGAGAGAGAGAGAGAGAGAGTCTAAAGTCATTGTTTGCTATACTCCTAATGACTCAAAATCATTGATTCCAAAGTCATCGATGTGCTATGCACCTAATGGCTCCAAACGAGCGAGAGAGTCGGCCAAGCTATTCTTACTGTTAAGCACAATTACTTGCCGTCACTACACGGTTTTAGCATATCATGCACTAGATTGTCATTCACTAAGAAGTTGACATAGAATTTCCCTATCAAGCAAAAAACTCATTAGGGTAAGAAGAGCATAAATGTCATAACTTTCATACAATATTCACTTGAGTGCCATAACTTTTCTTCGCTCACTTACAAATTTAAATAAATAAATAAATAAATGAGTGTTATCAATGATTTGTTTTACTAGAAAATTTCATGTGGATGCTGATGGTCCTATGTGGTCTTACCAATAATAATGTTGAAATTTTTTTAATTTTTAAATTATTTTTTCTTTTTTTATTTTTATTTTCCTTTTTTGGCCCTTTTTTCAAGACCTTGCAAGCTAAAAAAAAAGAATAATAAAAAAGGAAAATCAAAAATCAAAAAATTCATATATATATATATATATATATATATAAAGCATTGAAAAATTCCACATATGATGATTTGTTGAAAATGACATTCAAATAATTGATTTTACTCTCATGTGGCACTTAAGTGAACGAAAAAAAGTTACACCAATCAAGTGAACGTCACATGAAAATTATTGCACTTGCGTTGTTTTTCTTCCAAAATTATTTATTTCATCAAAAATAAATGATTTTGAGAACATTTTCCTAAAAATGAGCGATTATATCATTAACAAATATGAATGAATGAGAAATATTTTTACCGCTCACAAAAATGAGAAATATTATATCATTAACAAAGCATTAACAAAAATATTTTATCCGAGGTTTTCTTATTTAATTCTTTCTTGCCGGTTTCAACCTCAGTCTTAGTTTGGGAATAGGCTCGATTGATTGAGAGAGCCCCACCTGGCCACCGGTACCTAACATCAATGACATGTAAACTACGATCCAATAGTCAACATGTATAATTCTGTATTCCCCCTAATCGAATTTGTCAAGCACATTCAAGAGCTCAATATCTTTAATCGTTATGTTAATTCAATCCCTCTCCCGCCTTAAGCAAATATGGATTTCCGCATCTTTAAACATTCGAAACTCGTCTTAGTTGTAAATTGAAACCGATGCACATAACAAAAGACAGTCGACATGGGTTTAGAATTGTAGAAAGGGCGAACTAGTTTGAGATGGAAGAAGGTAGCAAAACACGATTGAGAATCTTTGAAAGGGGAGAAAAATGGGATAGCAAGTAAGGGAAGGAAATCATAGAAAAGACAACAGGACACGGGAAAAGGAACGAAACGCCAAAACTTGACAATAACATATTCATCTCAATATTAAAATTAATAATCAAAAGCTAACTAAAGAATACATTGACAGTGATATGTACGGTGTAATCGGTAAACCTTGTTTCTTAATGAAACATTATCAAGCAAACCTTAATGCGATAATAATTAATTGGCTCGCGATTTTTCCACTCCTGTTGTATATACCCCTACCATATTAAATTGAGAACATTATCTTTTGCATGTCTTACTTGTTTTAAACTAAAAAAAAAAAAGAAAAAAAAAAGTGCAGTTACAATTCTACCCAACAACAAAGAATACGATCTAATAGAAGGTTCACTCTTAACTTAAGCTTCTTCTTTTTAGCCATTTAGGGATAGTGTCCCTCTTTTCTCAATTAATAATTTATTTGACAGATAACCAATTGATTATTGTGTAATGATACATATATTTCTATTTTGTACTAAGAGACCATTATTTAAAAAAAAAAAAACTTAAGTATCATTAAGAGTAAAAAGGATCCGTCTACTACTTTTAATGAGTGTTTTTGTTTAATAATAACTTCAATATGTTTTAACGGCTCAGATTTTGTTTCGTTTGATAAATCAAATAGTGTGATTTTATTTATTTTGCATGCCATCACTACACGATTTTTTAAAAGATATATGTAAAAAATAACAATATGACAAATTTAAGTACATAAAAAAATTCTAAACATTTAGTAAAACGAGTAGATTAATCTTTTGACTCTTACCCGTGCTTAGGTTATTTTTAAAATATGATTTCCTAGTATAAAATTGAAAAAAATTAATACAACTCATTAACACAATAATAGTTGGCTATCTTCCAAATATTTTTTTTTTTGAAAAGACAGACACTGGTATCAAAGGGGGAAAATGAAGAATTCAAACAAAAAGAAGGAAAAAAAAAAGTAAGAAATAAGCTTAAATTAAGAGTGGGTCTCACATTTAATTTTATTTCTAGTAGTGTAAATAGAATTCTAACTGTTCAGAAAAATGCTAAAGTGCAGAATAATACAGTCAATTCAAGGTGACAGTGACGTATGCACTTAAAAATGGGGTTATAAAAAGAAAAGATAAGAAATTAATTAATAGTGTCATGCAGGTGTAATTCCAGTGTTGACTTCTCTCATGTGGATGCCCTTTCTAATGAGTCAAGTCGTGAAACTTCTTCTCCCACAATGTGTAACATCCAAATCATATAGCCATGGACGCTCACGAGTAATAAAAGCACCCCTTGCCAATACCAAACAAAATTTGAATTATCGAGCGTACCAAATGCGGGCTTGATGTCTTTCGAAAATAACTCCATAGCCATTGGCCCTAAAAGAAATTTCATGTGAACTCAGATGCAGTTGAGGAGTATCCAAAATTTAATTAGAGACCTCGCCACAAGATTCGAAGAACTGCTCTGGATGAAGATTTTACACGACCTATTAGTAATTCTAGCTCCAGTCATTCTCATCGGCATGCGAAGAAGTCAAGAGATCATTAATAATGGACACAAATAATAGGCCTATAATTAAAGGAAAAAATCATACCTAAGGATTAATTCGTATTCAGGAGCTAATTATATAGGCATTAACAACAATGTATGATGTTTCCTAACCAAATTATTATAATAATAAAAAGTGAAACATTGTGAACTGAAATCTTATTGAGATAATAATAAATCTAAAGACGAGAAAATTAATTAAAATAGGATCCCGTTGTGATTCCGGCTTCTTCGTCAGAAATGGATGTAAAAATCAATTCACCAAGAATAAAACAAGAATTATCCTGCTAAGGTTTTTCTTTTTCTTTTTTTTAGTCAAAAGAAATTTCTTCATTACCAAAATGATACATAAAAGAATTCAGAGGAAATCTCAAAAATTACCATAACAAAGCAAGTCTGTAGAACTCCAAAACAAACAAAAGACCGGAAATCAAGGCACATCATCAGAGCTTGGTCGGCAAGGATAATCACATGCTTGTCCTTCAAAAAAACATATCTATGACCACATCCATGATTAGCACATGCTGGGATCTCTATTTGTAGTTACAACTTTGTCTTTCACTGATTTTCGCTTAGGTTTGGCATCCCTAACATCATCACCATACAGAGACAACATAAACATATTAGATAAGCTTAAATTTGACACCTGTGAAAGCAAGCCACTTTGCTAGGTGCCAAAACTTTTAACAAAACCACATTGAATGAGTACAAAATTTGGCACCGAAATTACTATGAACACCATTGAAGCTAGAGGCAAATAGTTTATTCATTAAAATTCCTAAATTTAGAATTAGATAATGAAGAAAAGCACTCAGATCGAAAACTAGATCAAGAGAGTAAAGAAAGAAACAAGACGAAATAAAGGAAAAAGTAACTAGGGGTGGAGAGCTCTAGGGCAAATCTCTCTCCTCCATAAGTTGAAGAGACGGAGAAAGGTTAGAGAGATAGAGGAGGAGGGAGAGGCTAGCCGAAGTTCTAGAAGTATACTTGATCATAACGAGGATATACTAATATCCGGCTAAGTTAATGCTTACCTTACGAATATTTTTAATCGCTTTGTATGGTTCTTCTTGGTTTCTTCTCTTTAAATTCTTCCCTAGTCCCTTTTGATACGAGTCTCCATCCCTTGCTCCTCACAGTAGCATTTGGAGGTCTTTGTTCAACATAACTAAATCGTCTCAAAACCAGTTTATATGATCTTATCATTCACTCAATCCACACCTAACCTATGAGAGTGAACTTATTTTCTAACAATGCGCTCTCATATTGTTACACTTGTTTTGCGCATGTCTTAGCGAACAGATCAGAAGTAATGCAGAAGAGAGGAATTGTAGAGTTTCTATATATTTCGATTGATCTTGAAGAATAATGCACGATCTTATTTATAGGCTTTATTAAATGATTATCTAACATAATAAATCCATCAAGAAAAACATATGCGCAATCTTAAGAAATATAGAGGATTGAGAGAAATATCTTCATTATCTCTAACGACGTCAATAGTTAATTAATTGTGTAACATTCTACCCCACAAGCATTATAGGACGTATTACTGTCCCATCAAATTTCTTCTTTAAGTTCAAGTAGCAAAGAAAACATTATCATACACGAGTGGAGTCCATAGTTCTACTCATTTTATTTTATTTCGAGCCATGTCTCCAATGACCCTAGTAAAACTCGCTCAAACCATATTTCTGATTAGTGGATTACATGGACATCATTATGTCTAATTTCAGCTAAATTTGCATACAAGTTAATAACGATCCACCAATCGGAAGTATAATTAGGGCTCTATCCCACCAAGTTGAAGAATTAACTTAATATATCTCTTCAGGTGTTGGACCAGATCTCATGTTTAATAGTTGTTTATCAACATAAACAAAGTTCAGTGGAGGGTGGTGGCTCGTCCCTTCAATCACTAATTACAATTAAAAAAATCATAACCGAAATGATGGATTAAAGTAATTAATTTAAGGAAGGATGCCGTGTAGGGCTTTATAATCTTGTGCATTATTGCCGCCCAAGAACTCCTATATAAAAGGCTGAACAGGATAGCATTATCGGCAATAATATGGAAAAGCAATTCAATTTTTTTTCTTCCTTTCTCGATCAGGTTGATGGAGGGCTCATTCTTCTGTGTGTCTAACAGGGCTCTGTTCTTACTCTCTCTCCATGTCGTTATGACTTGCTTCGTCCATCAAGGTTACCCTTATGGAGTAGAAGGGAAGATTGCAAGCAACACTGTATCGGTTATCTCTCTATTGCCTTCTCCTTCTTGCTCACCTTCCACTACCAAAGGTGGCTCTCTCTCTCTCTCTCTCTCTCTCTCTCTCTCTCTCTCTCTCTCTCTCTCTCAGATATGTATAATGATAAGCTGCCGTGGGTACTAGTAAATTACTGCAGTATAATCCAGCGTATAAACCGATTATATATGGACACATAGTGTACTTACGTCCAGTGGAAAAGTAAATTCTTTTCGGATCATGAATGAACTCGAACATGAACAAGATTGGTCGAATTCTGCACTGTGAGTGACCGAACCCGACTCATAGTTCAGAGGGAAAGTACACTGCTGTCCACTTAGTCATAGGAACTCATGCCTTGCACCTATGAGTTACCATGGATTCTCCTTCATGTTTTTCCTGTAATTATATTTATATTAATGAGGAAATTAAGAGGTGAGAGGGTTATTAAAAGAAGACATATAGGCAGGTGATCCGTCTCTTTTGCAGTAGCTCGCGCCGAGAAGTTCAAATTGCATTTAGTGGAGGCACTTGGTCGTATATATGATAGGGATCATATTGATTTGTCCCTTTCAAAAGGCTAAGTCTTTTAATCCAATGGAAATACTACGGTTAGAAAATGAGAAAATATTTGAAAGAGTGAGGATGCAAGTTTTAACTTTTTATCCCACGGTCAAACCAATAATTTTAAGAGTTGACCACCCTGAACCCAAGTCTTTGTTGACTGGAAAAATAGAATAATCTTTCTGTTTTTTTTAAGCAATGCATTATTAACTTGCTACATCACATAATTTCTTACTCTTACGTGACATGCTTTTAGCTAGCAAACGAAAGTCGACCTTGGAAGTATATCACAAGCACGGCCCTTGCTCTCAGCTTGTTCAAGGCCACAGTCCTCTAAATCATACTAAAAGCCTACTCCAAGATGAGTCAAGGGTCAAGTGGATTCAGTCCCAATCCTCCAACGGTAGCGATGGCCTAAAAGTGTCGGCGGCGACCAGCCTTCCGGCAAAGTCTGGCATCACCCTGGGCACCGGCAATTATATAGTTACAATCGGCCTCGGCACGCCAAAACAGGACCTTACTCTCATTTTCGACACCGGCAGCCCCCTCACGTGGACCCAGTGCCAGCCGTGCGTGGGATCTTGCTACACTCAGTCTGACCCGATCTTTGACCCATCGCAATCGTCATCCTATGCCAATATTTCCTGCACCTCAACATTATGCTCGCAACTTGGTTCCATTGGTAATAATCAAGCACATTTGACATACTTCACACTTATGATGTCTTACTAGAATATTCTTCAAGCATAGATGAGGAGTCTTGGCTTCTATGAGTTAGAAATCATCACAAGAATAACTGGAACTAATGCGAGTAATGTGTTTTGCTCTTGGATCTTTAGTTGCTTCGGGATGCTCCAGATCGACATGTCTGTATGGCATCCAATATGGCGATCAATCATCTTCAGTCGGCTTCTTCGCAACCGAAAAGTTGACAATATCACCGACAGATGTGATTGACAAGTTTGAATTTGGCTGCGGCGAGTGTTAAGAAAAGTCAGCAGAAGAACAAAAGCAAAGGAAAAGAGATACCAGGAAGAACAGAGGAAGCTAAGAACAGAGTAGAAGAAGAAGAAGAAGATGTACATGCTGCCGAGAAGAATGAGAAGAAGACTGATTATGAAAAGTCTGCATAAAGCTGTTAGTCTTGATTTGTCTCGGCTAGTTAATCTAGAATAGTTCGGTACTGGAAGTTAGTCAAAGTTTGCTTCAGTTACTTACTTCTTCTTCAACTGTTTTACAACTGTTTTCATATCTGTAAAACAGATTTTCAGAGTTAGTCCTTGTATATAAAAGGCTAAGCTCTCATTTGTACGATATCAAGGAAAATAGAAAAAAAGAGGAAGTTCTTCATCTCAAGATCTCTCTACAGATTCTTCATTTTGTTTTCCTCTTTGCGCATAAACTTCTTCATGGTATCAGAGCAATCGCATCCTAAAGAAATCATCTTGATGCTGAATAAATAGAGAAGATCTGCACCAGATCAAAGTTAGATTCAAAGCTTCTTTGATCTCTGAAGATATCCGTAGTTGTCCAACAAAGTTCTGTAAGTCGGTGTTCTTCTATCCACATATAAATCAGCGAGATTCTCATTTGCATCTTACTACAAATCAGTAGAGTTTGTGTCTACAACTTGAGTTGATCTAAGATCAGGAAGAATAGAATGGCAGCAAGAAGTTTGAGATATCCATTTCCTATTCATGTAAATATCTCAAATTTCGTTACCATCAAATTAGCTTAGGACAATTTCCTCCTATGGCAAGCTCAATTCTATAGGTTCTTGAGAAGCCAAGATCTATTCGGTTTTGTGAATGGGGAAATTTCACCACCTGCAAAGACAATACAGGTTGAAGAAGGAGGTCAAGTTTTTGAGATCTCTAATCTTGATTATAATGATTGGATAAAAACCGATCAACTGGTATCCTCTTGGATTAGTGGTGCAGTATCAGAAAATATACTCAGCTTGATAATAGGGTTAAACACTGCTTATGAAGTTTGGCAGGTTCTGTTAAACCGGTTCACACAAAAATCAGTAGCTAAGGAGTTTGAGCTAAGAGGGAAATTGCAGGCTTGTCAGAAACGTGAACAAACATTATCAGCATATCTGAGGGAATACAAGTCCATATGTGATCAATTGAATGCCATAGGGAAACCAGTGGATGAAATCACAAAGTTATTTGGAATTCTGGAAGGCTTGGGACCTGAGTACGAAGGTTTTAAAACCACAATCTACTGTTTGAAGCCACAACCAGAATATGATGAAGTAATCTCACACTTAGAAAGATTCGAAGCCAGGTTACAGACTTATTCTCTAAATCAATTCAGACCTAACCTAGCCTACTATGGACAAAGGAAAACTGAACCCATACAAAACGAAGAGGCTGACAGAGAATATATACAATCAAATGTTATTCCTAGAGGATCAAGAATAAGTAATCGTGGAGGAAGAGGTTATGGAAGAGGAAGAACATATAATACCAGGTATAGAAACTTTGGTTATCCTGGAAGAAATATGAGTTACAGGAATAGTAACTCGAACTATGAACAAGAAAGTCAGCAGTTCAAACAAATCAGTACCTCCTCTGGCTTAGGTTCTGCTCAAGGGTTTAGACCATACAATGTATCAGCACAAAGGTATTCTGATATCAGGTCATACCCTACACCAAATTCAAAGATACAATTAGAGAAACCAGCAAAACAAAAGCGACTTGAATGTCAAATCTGTAAAAGGCCTGGTCATGATGCTTTACATTGTTGGTATCGGTTTGATAACTCCTACCAAGCTGAGGATATACCAACAGCTCTAGCTGCACTACATATCGAAGAAACAACTGATCAAGAATGGTATCCAGACACTGGAGCAATAGCTCATATCACTTCCAATGCTGGTATACTTCACAGTCTTTCTAAAAATGACAATGCTGAAACAGTTATGATAGGCAATGGTCTATGTTTACCTGTCAAATATATTGGTAATGCAATATTAAATGCTGCAATTGCTGCCTTGCCTCTAAATGATGTGCTGATAGTTCCTGAGATTAAGAAAAATCTTTTATCAGTATCAAAATTCACTGATGATTACCCCTGTTCCTTTATTTTTGACAAAACTGGTGTATATCTCAAGGACAGCACAACCAACACAACCATGAAGCTAGGAAGGAAGGTTAGAGGGTTATACAGAGTAGACCCTCATGCTGCAGAAGCTTATTTCACACAAAGACAGAGGATTGTTGCAGAAAGTATCTGGCATCAACGTCTGGCTCACACAAATCAGAGTATCTTGAAGCAATTGAAAGCTCAAAATTTGATTCAGTATAACAAAGAATCACACTCTGTATGTAGGAGTTGCCAAATAGCTAAAAGTACTGCTCTACCTTTTCCATTGTCGAATTTTAAAGCCACAAAACCTCTACAACAGATCCACTGTGACATTTGGGGACCTTCTCCAGTTAAATCTTTCCAGAGTTTCAAGTACTATGTCATTTTTGTTGACAATTTCTCAAGGTTCAGTTGGATATACCCTTTAAAGCTGAAGTCAGAGTTCTATAGTATTTTCCTCATGTTTCAAAATTTAGTAGAAAATCAACATAACTGTAAGATCCAGACCTTTCAGTGTGATGGTGGAGGAGAGTTTATTAGCCAAAAATTCAGAACTCACTTACAGAATTATGGCATTCAACAGCATATATCTTGTCCATATACACCTGAGCAGAATGGGATACCTGAAAGGAAGCATCGGCATATAGTCGAACTTGGTCTGGCTATGCTATACCATGCGAAAATTCCACTAAAATTTTGGGTAGATGCATTTGTAACTGCAAATTATATTGTTAACATTCTCCCTACTCAAAAACTACAGATGCAGTCTCCTTTCAGCAAGTTATATCAGCACAATCCAAGATATGATCATCTCAGAACTTTTGGCTGTGCTTGCTATCCGTGTCTTCGACCATATGCACAGAATAAGCTTGATCCACAGTCTCTAACCTGTGTCTTTCTTGGATACAGTGATCAATATAAGGGATATCGATGCCTTCTCCCTACTACTGGTCATGTTTACATTAGTCGACATGTAGTATTTGATGAGAATTTTTTCCCATTCTCTCAAAAATTAGCAACAGTCTATCCATCCTACACACACTTATATAAACTGTGGATGGAAGAAGAGCAGTTCTTAGCTTCTTCGACTATAAATCACACCACTCCTTCAACTTCTCAGTATACAGATCGGGAAAAAGAAGCCACAATGAATCACACAAATGGAGGGATCTCACCTGAATACACAGAACAAGCAGTTTCTATAACACCAGCTGAAACTACTGTGGAACGAGTATCCATCACTGCTCAAGATAGCCCTCAACAAATTGAAGTACCTAGTTCCATAACTGAGATATCAGATGAATTAAATCAGGAACAAAACACCTCAAATAATCAGACAGCTTCTCAAGGTACATTACCTACTCACCCTATGAAGACTAGGTCTAAGTCTGGTATTGTTAAGGTCAATCCTCGGTATGCATGTCTTGCTACATATGAAGTACCTCCTGAGCCAAAAACAATTAAAACAGCATTAGCACATAAAGGCTGGTACAAAGCAATGACAGAAGAAATGGAAGCACTTCATCAGAATCGAACTTGGGAATTAATCCCTCGAACTAATCAAATGAATATAATCGGCTGCAAGTGGGTATTTAAAACGAAGCTCGCAGCTGATGGGAGTCTTGATAGACTCAAAGCTCGGCTAGTTGCTAAGGGATTTCATCAAGAAGAAGGCATTGACTTTACAGAAACTTTTAGTCCAGTCATTAAGCATGCAACAATTCGCATAGTTTTATCAGTAGCTATGATGAAACACTGGACAATTCATCAACTAGATGTCAAAAATGCATTCTTACATGGTACACTGAATGAGGTAGTCTACATGGAGCAGCCTCCTGGATTTCAAGATCCCAAGAAACCTCACCATGTATGCCTTCTCAGGAAGTCTCTCTATGGACTTCGACAAGCCCCTCGAGCCTGGTTCGACAAGTTCAGCAACTTTCTGCTTGAATATGGGTTCTTTTGCAGCTCAACTGATCCATCCTTATTCATCTATCATACTGATATTGACACCATTCTTTTACTTCTATATGTGGATGATATAGTACTGACTGGAAGCTCCTCTCAGTCTCTTTCCAACCTTATTCATTCACTCAGTCTTCAGTTCCATATGAAAGATCTTGGACCATTACACTACTTTCTTGGCATTGAAGTTAAAAACACCTCTGATCATCTGTTTCTATGCCAGACCAAATATGCCAAGGATCTTCTTACTCGAGCTCATATGCTTGAGTGTAAACCAATCACCACTCCGGTGTCATTGAAGCCCACTGTTCTGATGAATGATTCTGATCTACTCTTCAATCCTTTCGAATATCGAAGCCTAGTAGGAGGCCTTCAGTATCTGACTTTAACAAGACCTGATGTTGCATATGCTACAAATCAACTATGTCAGAAATTACAAAAACAAACTATAGCAGACCTACATAGACTCAAGAGAGTTTTGAGATATGTAAAAGGAACTCTAAATCTTGGAGTTTTCATTCACTCTCGAAGCGCTCTTCACTTATATGGATTCTCAGATTCAGATTGGGCAGGATGTGTTGAGACAAGAAGATCAACAATAGGTTTTTGTACATACCTTGGCTCCAATCTCATATCTTGGGCTGCCAAGAAACAATCCACAGTTAGTCGATCCTCTACAGAAGCAGAGTATCGTGCACTTGCTTCCACATCTACAGAACTTACCTGGATCAGCTTTGTTCTTCGTGATATAGGATGCTCATTGACTTCTCCAACACAGCTCTTCTGTGACAATAAATCTGCTATCTCTCTCACTATTAATCCTATTCTTCATGCTCGCACCAAACATATTGAGATAGACTTTCATTTTGTCAGAGAAAAAGTCTCATCAGGGTCATTACAAGTCAAATACGTTCCCAGTAACTGTCAAATTGCTGATATATTTACTAAACCCCTCTCTCGTACTACACATTACCAGCTACGAATCAAATTAGGAATCGGGTGTTCACCCATTTCCAATTTGAGGGGGGCTGTTAAGAAAAGTCAGCAGAAGAACAAAAGCAAGGGAAAAGAGATACCAGGAAGAACAGAGGAAGCTAAGAACAGAGTAGAAGAAGAAGAAGAAGATGTACATGCTGCCGAGAAGAATGAGAAGAAGACTGATTATGAAAAGTCTGCATAAAGCTGTTAGTCTTGATTTGTCTCGGCTAGTTAATCTAGAATAGTTCGGTACTGGAAGTTAGTCAAAGTTTGCTTCAGTTACTTACTTCTTCTTCAACTGTTTTACAACTGTTTTCATATCTGTAAAACAGATTTTCAGAGTTAGTCCTTGTATATAAAAGGCTAAGCTCTCATTTGTACGATATCAAGGAAAATAGAAAAAAAGAGGAAGTTCTTCATCTCAAGATCTCTCTACAGATTCTTCATTTTGTTTTCCTCTTTGCGCATAAACTTCTTCAGCGAGAACTTCTATGAGTTAGAAATCATCACAAGAATAACTGGAACTAATGCGAGTAATGTGTTTTGCTCTTGGATCTTTAGTTGCTTCGGGATGCTCCAGATCGACATGTCTGTATGGCATCCAATATGGCGATCAATCATCTTCAGTCGGCTTCTTCGCAACCGAAAAGTTGACAATATCACCAACAGATGTGATTGACAACTTTGAATTTGGCTGCGGCGAGAACAACCAAGGCCTCTTTGGCAGAGCCGCAGGGTTGATCGGACTCTCGGATGACAAAATCTCCATCCTAGAACAAACCGCGACCAAATATGGCAAGTATTTCTCCTACTGCTTACCCTCTTCCTCGAGCTCCACAGGACACTTGACTTTCGGCAAAGAGGGCGGAGCATCGAACTCGGTTAGCTTCACGCCGTTATCAACCGTCCCGCAAAGCTCGCAATTCTATGGAATAAGTATCGTAGAAATCAGTGTCGAAGGGAATCGTCTATCCATACCATCGACGGTTTTTTCAAGTGGAGGCGCCATCATCGACTCGGGAACTGTCATTTCCCGATTGCCTCCAACAGCCTATAGTGCCTTGAGAACTGCATTCAGGAAAGCAATGGCGAATTACACGACGGCGCCGGCACTTTCTATTCTCGATACGTGCTATGACTTTAGTAAAGCGAGCACAGTCACAGTCCCGACAATAACATTCTCTTTCGCCGGGGGAGCCGACATCAATTTGGACCATAACGGGATATTCTACGTCGCAAAGGCCTCGCAGGTTTGCCTAGCATTTGCGGCGAATGGTGCTGATAGTGATCTGGGCATTTACGGTAATGTACAGCAGAAGACGTTTGAAGTTGTGTACGATGTTGCCGGAGGAAAGCTAGGTTTTGGTTCGAATGGCTGTTCCTAATATGGACACAATTCAACTAAAGTTATTACTAGATATGCTCGATGACAATTAGGAGTTCTATACAAATTGAGTATGTCATCATCATTTAAACGTTTTGAATTAAAAATATTGCAAACTGAGAATAAAAGGATGTTGGGTTACTATGCCCATCTTTGGTGTCTTTTAACATCGATCTAGCAAGTTACAAACTATGGACATCAATGATATGCAAATTTAACTTAACATAAGCGTGAGTGATGTCCTCATTTTTTTAAGAAATCTCTTCTAATTGGGGATGGAGGAAAATATGGTGAACTCAAGAAAGGATTAGAATCATTCCTATGCGATCACAACGTACCTTTAAAGTTAATGAAATGAATATTGCATATGAGAAGAAATCTCCATTTGATTAGATATACTTTGCATCATCCATGGTTTCGGAGCATGTCCTACCATACAATATCACCTGTTTGATAGGCTTAACTTGCTGTTTTAGCCCACCCATCATCTCGCAAGATCTCTCCATTTGATAAGTCCGATACAAGAACGCTTCAATGTCGATGTGATGTTCTCACATTCCATGAGTTCTTGTTGTCAAGGAGACCCTCTATACCCTTGTTTGTTCACAATAATGGCTAATGTTCTCTCCTCGTGATTAAAAGTAGTAGAAGATGGAAGTATTGAGGATATCAGCGTGAACTGAAATTGTCTCACACTATCACACCTCCTATTTGTAGATGATGATATTTACTTTCTAGATGGTACAATTAGAGAAGCCCATAATATAGCATATATCCTAAACCATTATTGCTTTGCCTCTAGTCAAGCTATAATTCTCAACAAATTAGGTATTGTTGATACCTAAATTTTGGTATTTCGGTCAATTGTTATTGCATAAAAAATTAGGGGTTAAACTTTAGCCCTAAAAAATATATATTACTCAAGATTGCATATCATTAGATCTTAGGTGCACTTGCATTAGTCATTAATAGGCCCATATATTTTCATATTTATCGAACTGGCACATGCACTCAAATAAATGATTTCGAATTGGATTGATTGGACTGAACGCGAAATGATAAAATATGACCCAAGCCCATAGCCGAAAATTGTACTGTGATCAATTAGGCCATTACTTTTGTCATCCAACAGGAGAATATTTCAAGATGTTCGTACATATGAGATGGGTGGATTGCTTTATATTTAGGCATATCAACTTCGGTCAATAAAGAAAAGAAAGCAATCGGCATGGATTCCCAGTATATTTATACACGCTCAGTTATTTGGGGAAGTGAATATAAAGGAGGAGTAAGGTGACAATAGAATATCGCCCACTCTTATTCATATTTCCAATTTTGAAACACAATGAAAGATATTGAGGGGAAACCTGATACGCATGTAGGAGATGATAAAGGAAATGTGGATTTTAACGATTCTTCTTATATTCAAGTTTCCTTTTTTACAATACAAGTCTTTTCTCTACAAACCCTCTTTTCTTTTTACACCATAGCACAAGTTTTCCACATAGGCCAAAGGAAATCCTATCTCCTCTAGCGTGACTGAAGCTCCCAAAACTAATGTGAGACTTCCATGCCTACAAGACTAAAAGATGATTGATGAGTTTTGTTGAAACTCAGTAAGTAAAATTCCTAGTTCTCTACTAGGAAAACATCTCATTGTTAAAACTTAACAAGTACAATACTCGTAAATAATGTCGATGGCAAATCAATCGCAAATCCATTGCCACCTCTCTACTATTTATATGTGATCCACTTTCAACTTACCAAATAAGCTATTTCACCAACAAACTTATCAACATCACATAGTAACATGTTCAATAAGTTCATTAATCATATAAACAGTTCTTCCCATACTTTTAGGGGCTTCTAGCCGTAGGCTAAGCATCCGGCCTTAGGCTAGGTATCCCATGCTCTCAAGGACTTGAATCAATCACTTAACGCTGATCCCCACATCGAACAAGGCTCGAAATTGGTATGCCTTAATACCAATCCATGACCTTGAGGCTTCGGTACACCTTGCTTAGGTGAAGCCTAATCTTGAAAGACCTTGGTTCAACCCAATGTGAACATACCACATGCCGTGAATGATCCTCGGCTCTTAGTTTGATTCAACATCAAGCGCTAGGTCTCTGCACCAAACTGAACCCTAGAATGGGCACCCATTTATGCCTTACCAAGATCTCGTGAGTTTGGACAATTCCTATATTGATCAAGGTTTAGAATTGGTATGCCTCAATGTTGATCAGGACCTTGTGGCCTTGGGCAAGCGAGATTTGGAATCGATACACTATTTAAGCTAATTCAAGGCCTTATGGTTTGGATGGCCTACCTTGCGATGGACTCAATCCAAGCGAACCTTGGCTTCATTTCCAGATGTACATGACACAAGCACACAGTCAAACACAATTGCAAGTAAAACCAAACAAAAGACATCACACTACCCACAACTTGATGGGTGAGCACTTAGCCAACCTCGACAGCAAAATGTACCTTCCAAAAGGAGAAAAAGGAACCTTACTTACTTGGATGAACCTCGAGCACTAACTAGAATGACTTGATGAGGAGCGATGGTGCCAGGTTGAGAGAAATAGAAGAATAGCGTGTAAAGGGCAAGAGGGGAGAAGAGGGCTTAAGGTGAAAATGATTGGGGTAGTTCTCCTATTTATAGGCTCAAACCTCATCATTACTCATCCAAGCGACCCAATCACATTTCTTTAAATGGCATGGTTATGTCATCAAGGTGGCAAGCCTAGTTTGCAAGGTAACACGCTTAGGGTCCTAAGAGAACACTTGTCATCTTCTTAATGGATCACCTATTGGCTTGCTCTTCAAGGCTCAATTGAGTTTCATGATATGCCTATGATCTTAAGAGACACATAAGCCCCTTTGATGCCTCATGTCCCCTTTTAATTAGTTGGCTCTTGCCTTGTTCATCAAGGTTATATTTTAGGGTCATTATAGTCTAAGATTCTAAATGACACCTAAACATGAATTACCAACTTCTTTTCCAAGGTAAATCTCAAGCCATTATTACCAAATCTTCGGATAGATACCTAGGCTTATGAGGTGGAGATCTAATGACCTAGTGTCATTAATTGAAACCTTATTTGTCTCCATTTCATTGGGCCACAAAAGCACTTTGCTCATTATTAAGAGACAAGTCATTATGCATAAGCAGCACTCTAAAAATATGAGCTAGCATCTAGGTCATTGAGACATTTGGCCTAGATTCCTTGCTTGATCCCCAAAGTAGATCTTTGGTAATTATGGCCAAATCTAGAAAAATCTAGGTAGCTTGAAGAACCTAGGGTGTTCTAGAGTTTTCTCTATTTTGTCATTTTTCCCTCAAAAATATGGTCTAGAGAATTCCGTCATCAAAGTTGGTTCTAGGGCCGGAGAAGAGATCATTAGATACACCTAAAAAAACCAAATCACGTACAACCAAGGTTCAGCCATCACGCTCCATGCTCACCCAAACCGTTCCTTTGGACAGTTGGTCAACCTAAAGGTCGATTGTCCTTGGATCAGTTCAAGGCCGATCCTAAGGCTACCTATGGCCTAACACTAAGCCAAGACACTCATGGACCTTAGAAATAATGATAGAATAACCGAGTCTATCCCTGAGCTCATTCCAGTCAATACCCAATCCATCTGTATGGTTCATGGTTGGTGCATTACCAATCCATGATTGAACATCACCAATTCAAGATTCATTTCCAATAACCAAGAATTAAATAGGGAATGATGCATTTTCAATTGGAAGATAATAGCATTTGGTGAAGTTGGATCGTCCATATATCGGTGCATAGCTAGGTAGAATCGCCCACGGCCGGGCATTATGATAGGTCGAATCGACCCATGACCATCTGCCGATCCAAATCATCCCATGACCAATCCTCATGATTAAAAAGTCATCTTATGAGTTGGTAATTCTATCCCATCGATATGATCAGTAGATTATTCACGGCCAACACCTCGACTAGTTCGTGGCTGGTAGGTCGGTCGGTTGGTCCGACCATGACCGATCATTGATTCCTTATTGATCGAATTAATCGGTCGGCCTAAAGGGTCGATTGTCCTTGGATTGGTTCAAGGCCAATTCTAAGGCTACCCATGGCCGAACATTAAGCCAAGGCACTCATGGACCTTAGAATTAGTAATATAATAGCCGAATCTATCCCTGAGCTCATTCCAGTCAGTACCTAATCCATTTGTATGGTTCATGGTCGGTGCATTACTGATCAACAATTGAACATCACCAATTCAAGGTTCATTTCCAATTACTAAGAATTAAATAGGAAATGATTCATTTTCGATTGGAAGATATAGCATTTGGTCAAGTCGGATTGTCCGTATATCGGTGTATAGCCAGGTAAAATCACCCACGGCCAGGCACTATGACCGGTCGGATCGACCCATGACCAATCCTCATGATAAAAAATTCATCTTATGAGCTGGTGATCATATCCCATCAGTATGATTAATAGATGATTCATGGCAAACACCTCGACTAGTACGTGGCTAGTTAGTTAGTCGGTTGGTCGGACCATGACCGATCATTGATTCCTTATTGATCAAACTGATCGATCCATGGCCAATGACCCATGGTCAATCCATTCAAGATCTTATGGCCGATCCTTACGAGGACAGAATCAAGGATGTTACAGACATGATCATTCATGAGAGAGAGAGAGAGAAGGGAAAAAGTTAAAAGGAGTTTTCTTCTTTGGGAGGTGCCTTTGATGGTGACCAACCTAATGCCTACAAGCTTCCACCCGTTATTGCTCAACCGCCAACGACGATGCTGTTGTCCCACCATCGATGACGCTTGTGCTGTTCGGACATCGATGATGTCACCTATTGCGTCACTCCCACTAGCATGACCCAAATCCGCAAGTTGCCTTGCAACATCTTCGCTGCTATCTTGACGGTCCAAGCTCTGCTGTGACGAATCGAGATCATCACCACGCCACCACCATTTTTGCATCCTCATTGCCGCATCTCCTCAATTTGGAACCTATCTCACTAGTGCTTTCATCTTGCACGAATTAAGGCAACCTCTAACAAAGCAATTCCCATTGACCTATTTGGTCAATTACTGGAGTTTCAGACTAGGCCCAACAACGTAGAGCTTCAATATGTAGCTCTAATTTTTCTCTACCCAACATAGTGCTTATGTGGTGGTCCAGTTCGACACTAAGGGTGTTCCATGCTTGAGAAAACCCATCATTGCCATTCAAGTCTCTTGGCTACCCCTGCTGTGTTGGTCATCTTTCTTGACTTTGCCAAGCCAAGTTAGTGAAGCTCGAACCAACATTCGAAATTTGCTACTACTTATCGAAGGAGGCACCATCGTTGAGCCATTTTGCAATCTATTGTTCGCCCGAACTTGGAAACTTGTCTATACAATAATCTGAATTAGGCAATTATCTCATTTAACATCAATTTGAATATTCTGTGATTTAATTTGATTCAAAATATTACATGATTTCTAAATTTGAGTGATAAGCATACCCCAAATTATGATTTATTTCCTAATTCGCAACCGCATGTAATCTTTAATTCCATCTATAAGATTTTAGATAGAATTATTGATTCTGTGGGAATCTTTAAAATTGATGTTTTGATCTTTAAGGCTTAAGATCTTCTCATCGATTTTATTCGCAAAATTTCAAGTTGATTGGATATTATCTCTTTCGTCATTGATTGGATGATATATGATCTTGAGTGATTTGGTGCTTATCTTACTTAAATTGCTATATTTATGCTGAAAATAAAAAAAAAAATTGCATATCATGTAGATTAGAACTGATTTCCTAAATAGAATTGCATGATAGAATAGTTTAGTTGCCTTTTTTTCATTATTATTAGAATGCATTTTTAGATAATATATAGATTAAATAGCAACTTGGAATTGATTTGCTTGTTGAGATAAGTTTCTTTGTTACAATAGGATTTATGTTAGTCTACTTCCTAACTTAGAATAGATTATATCTCACTTTAGGTAGATTTTTAATTTTAACAATTTTTAATTATGAATTCTAATAAAAAATACAAAAATACCATGTGCATGTCATATAGAATTAGGTTCACAAAATGCATTGTTGCTAGGTCCATTTAATTAATAATTTTTTTTCATTAAAATTTGCACGTAGATTAGATTTCATTAAACGAGAGGAAATCTTAAAAAAGATTGAGTGACTGTGTGTTAATTAAAAATCATATCTAGGGCTATCGATGTGAATTTTGAGCTCAAATTGCATATACTTTCGTTGTTATGAGGTAAGTCCCATAATTTATTTATTACTTTATTGGGTATTAAAGTGGTGATTGGCACAATTGTATGGTCACTTCACATATTAGAAAAGTAAATTAAAATCAATTCAAGCTACTTTCAAAACTTTTTTTTTTTGAAATAAAAGAGAAAATGTATCGAAATGGTATTAGAGAAATCTAGCGTAATCAAGTTCCCGAATTCATAATCTCTAGTTCACAAGAGTAAAGTAAATTTCTTGTTACTTTACTTGGGTTTCTAATTGACCCACCAAAGAATAGATTAATAGTGACTCATTATTGAAAAACCATTTGCATATTAAAAACTTGAGAATTGGTATGGGCTTCAAAGAGCCTGAGTTAAGTTTAAACTTAATAATCCATTAGTCAAATCATAGGCGGTACATTCGAGGATAGGTCACAACAGATATTTTCTTTAGAAAAAAGCTGTCCTCAGAGACCTATGTCAAATTTAGTGGCTGAATTGAGAGTGCCCATAATAGAAAAAATAAGGAAGTATCTTGGGCTACCTTCAAGCTCTGGTCAGAACAAGAAAAAGAAAATGTTCACTTGAGTACTTGCAAAAGTTGATCGAAAATTAGAAGGCATGAAAGAGAAACTAATTTAGAAGGCGAGCAAGGATGTGACATCCTAATTTTCAGGTTCTGTTTTCGATTGGATAAGTTCGGCTTTTCATCGACGTGCCTATAATCCTTTTCTTTGAGTTGGCCACTCACGAGATAACTAGCCTATCAAGTGAAGTCGTTAAAGGATTTTAATGCAATAGACTTGAGAATTCAACCGAGAATCAATTACTCGACCATGCTAGTCTGCAAAGGTCATTACAGCATTGTCAAAATCGAACAAAGATCAAAGATAAGTTGATTCAACTGAGATATGTAGTCAAAGTATGGGTGATTTCACATGATTACAAAATTTTCGTCGATCGGCACTAGACTGATTTTTCTATTGTTTTGGGTACCCTGTGCCCGTAATTGAAACCTTGAGATTTTCACGATCATCGATAGTTGCTAATGCATCGAAAATGTACATTTTTGCTCAAAAAAATCGACCACGGGTTAATTGTACCAAAAATTCATAAAAGTTATCTGGTAAGTTAGATCATGCAAAAATCATGTAAGATTGAAATTAACTGCGAATTTGAATCTGATTTCAAAAATTGAAAGTTTTTTTATGTCACAATTCATTTTATGAATGTTGACTCATCCTCCAAAGATTTTTTTTTTCTGCAAACCGAGATTTTTGGCTAAAACTCAAAATATGGTCGTTTTTGTCCGAAAAATTCAAATGACCGTTTTTATCGCATTTTTGGGATACAAGTTGGTTCTATTGGTGATGAAAAAGGTTAGTTTTGGTCGAGGACACCTTGGTGGAATTTATAGTGACCGAGTTAAGCTCAATTGGAGATGAATGGGTTCAATTTGGGGGAATTGGGTACAAAATTCGTAAGCCCCCTTGGTGTGCAACATTTGAGGCACCAAATGTGGTTTGTTGAGAAAGCTTTGCGAAGAAATGGTGGCTGAGGATGAGGCTGAAGTGGTGGGGGCTTAGCAATGAGCAAATTGGATAGTTAGCTTGACTTTGGAGGCCAATGGGACCCCCCTCTATAGTAGCAGCTTCTTCCTCGTGGGGTTCACTTTATCCATTGTTGAACCCTTAAAAGCTTGAGAGAGAACCAAAGAAAAGTTGAGCCAAGCCCCCTACTATCGTGCGCCTGTCTGATCATCGCTAGGCTTGCCGCTTGTCTGTCGATGCAGCTTGTTCGCACGCCCGAGTCCACGAGTCCCCTGCTTGCATCCATGCCCTACTCGCTGTCATCCCGCGTCGTTCATCATGGTCATCGTCGTGGTTGCTTGAGCCACCATCCACTGCCACCGCCTAGGTCCGTAGCAACCTCGCCGTGCAGCCATGTCCCTTTCCTCGCCGTTTCAGCCGTCGGTTCCCCCTCCTTTGACCCAACCAGTAACAGAACTAGCAAGCCACCGTGGGCTTCGAGGCCCATTTTGGATCGCTTCCGGGCCTTGTAGGGTGTCGCCGCTTTGGAGATTTTCGCTTGTCTCCGAGTTGCCATTGTTGTGGACTCATTGGATTTCAAAACCAGGGAGTTTGCTCACTAAACTCTGCTTAGGGAGTTAATGATGCTTAAGGGTTAATTAGAGTATGGTTTAGGTGGTTAGTTATAACGGATTAATGATTTAATTACTCGTTATTACATGTTAAGTGGTTAGATCAACTTAATTAGCAACTAGATAAGTTGTATTATTTATCTAGAAAGGTTCGGAATTTTTTTAGGCCTGTTTCATTATTTAATTAGGTTTTTCTGGCCTAAGTTTGCATTTATAGCATTTAATTGTATTTATTTAATTAGTTTTGATATTTATATAATCATTTATTATTTTTCAGAAATTAGATCAGGATAGCGGGTGACTAGAATTTTGTGTTGATTTCAATGGTATGCTTGGTTAATTTAATTGAATGCTAAATTGTGTTATTTTAGTGATAATTGTAATTTTGGGAATTCATTCCAAAATTGAGTACTTTCAGTATTTAATCGAGAAACACCGGGCGTCAGTTTATAATGCCAAAAATACCTTTGTGGACTATATTAAATGGTGGGATTTTTGAAAAGGGAAAATATTGTATTTTGGTTTAGGCCGATCGTGTACCCACACACGATTATTTTCATGAAGTATTATAAAAAGGTGAATTGTTAGTTGGTGGAAACAATATACTATATCAGCTTGTGGGCCTTGATATGTCTGCTTCGATGAGCAGTATACTATCACAACTTCGGTGAGCATTATGGATATCTATCAGCTTTGGCGAGCATCTCTTATATATCAACTTCGGTGAGCACTATAGATATATAGCAGCTTCGGTGAACATTATTATATATCTATTATCAGCTTTGGTGAGCTATACCATCTATTCCCAGCATAGGTGAGCAGTGCTGGTATTGATCGAATTTTATGGATGGTATTAATGGTATGAAATCGTGTGGATCGATTAATCGATGATTTGATTTGAATTGAAATTGTACTGATTTGCGGGAAGAAACTGAGGCAAAGGTAAGTCCTCCGTCTTGTGTGTGCATAGGTAGCCTTTAAGCGTATTTCCTTCCTAGTCGGAGTTTAGGGAATGGACTTGCTGAGACGTTATCTCACTCTGTCGTGGGCTCAATATTTCCAGAATCTTCGATGGTGAATCCTTCGGAACGTTTTAGCCGTCCCATGAGGGTTACTGAGCGGGTTTCTAGCTACCCCGATCCTGGAAGTTGTTGGTTCTATGAATTGGTAGTGACCTTTATTTGGGTCGAAGAGAATCCACCTCATAAAATACCTCATCAATTCAGAGCGTGATTCTGCTACAGACCCAATGGTTTCAAGGTGGGTCCCATTAGGACTTTTGATATCCATGTTGTGGTAATTGATGTTGCTCTAGATGAGGATCCGACCGACCCTCCTGATGGAGTGGTGGAGAACTCGACGTCCCGTCCAGACCCAATGGAGACTAAAGAATTGGCGAATGAGTCCAACTAGCTGGTCTTATGACAGCTTTGTTTTGAGGATCAATCTTTTGTAGATTTTGTGAATATAGACTAGTATTGTAAATGATCTAGTCTGTTATATATATAGGTGTGTTGTGGTTTTCAAAATTATGATCCTGCTTTTCTATCCTATCTTTGTGTTGTTTGGGAATTTATTTATTCGCTTCCAGATGCACATTAAAATGAATGGGTCGGCAATACGTCCTGGGACATCGCAATTTAATCGACCACTGAGGGATATGCACGTGCGCAAGGATTGGGGCGTGACAAAGGAGGTTCTAATCAAAACAACCATTCAAAGGATGCCACAATGTACCATATCAATCTTCAAAATTGCCACTTCCATTTGTAGAGCAATTGAAAAGAGGAACAAAATGCAACAAAGAATGGTATTCACTGGAAAAAAATGGGTGTGACATCCTGAATTTCGACCCCGTTCCAAATATATGAAATGGGTACCTTGTTGGCACGCCTATGGTCCTTTTTCTCTGAGTTGATCACTCATGAGTTAACCAATCTATTGGGTGAATCCGTTAAGGGATATAACCGCAGTAAAATCCCTAAAAGCTACTTGATAGGTCGGATCGGACTAAAATTGCGTTTGGTGGATTTAAACCACGAAATTAAATTCGGTTTCGAAATCGAACGTTCGAACATGTCACGATTCATTTATAGGACGTCGCCTTATCTTTCGGAGAAATTCCATTGAGTTCGGGATTTTTCAGAAAAGCACTTTGGACGTCGCATAAAATCAACGAAAATTTGGTTTAGCTCATTTGAAGGGAATTTTGATTTCTAAGCCGAGCTACTGGATGATAGAAATTTGTGGAGATGTGTGGAATTTTTCTTCGACGAAATTGGACCTCAATTTAGGAAATTGAGTGAAGAAAGTTAAGTTGAATCGGTAAAATTCGGAGCTTGGATTAAGGGCTATATTTTGGTGTCAATTTGGAGAAATTGTGGCATTATCCAACTAGAAAGTATTATTGGACAACTTGGATGAGTTTGAGGGGTTCAAGGGGGACAAGCAATTAATGGAAGGGATAGAATTTGTGGGCTCCTCCGTCAGCAGCTTCTTCGGCAAGCCAAGATCGCTGCCCCTTATCCCCCGTGCTACTCTCTCTCTTGCAGCAGTTCCATTGAAGCCCCTCACACTTGGAATTTTCTTCGCGTTAACTTCTCTCTTCACCGATTTCTCTCGGTCTGTTATGCTTTTGCTCTTTCATTTTCCCTCATTGAAGCAACCTTCCATCTCCATTCACGCACACCCACAGCCCCACTCACGCGCATCCTACATTCCACCAAAGTCTTCAGTTGAAGCCACACAGTCAACACCTCATCCTCCATCGAAGCCAAGTGTTGACCACTCCAAGACCGCGTGCTCCTCCCCCGAAGAAATCCCCACCGTCAACCTTCGATCGACCAATCCAGCGCCCACATCTTCGCTGATTTCTTCACCCAGCTACCGTGCGTCTCCGCTTTGCTTTCTCATTGACCCAGCATCGTCCACGAAGCATTGCTGCTGCCAGGCATCCCTAGCGTGGACTTCTTCAAGCTGCCAGCGAAGCCGAAGCCACCAGTTCTTCTCTTCACGCCGTCTGCCATTCCCTCGCCCGAAGCAGCTCCTGTCCGCGTGGTCGCTCTTCTTCGGCTCGTAGACCTGTTGCTTCTCTCGCTTGCGTCAACAGGCCAAGGAGCAGCCCACGTGTTTCTTCCTTCAGTCCAATCCATGAATTCCGCTACAAGTTTCAATTAATCCAGCATGTCTTTTGGGCCCAGCAAAACCTGATTCGGCAGCCCAATTGCAGTCCACATCACAGCCCAAGTTCAGCCTTGTTCAGTCCAGTCTTGAAGCCCGTTCAGCCCAGCTGCAGCAAACCCAAGCCTGTTCAATATAAGCCCAGCATTTGTTATGGGCTTGCAAGGTTTCTCGGCCCAAGCCCGTGGGTGTTGTCGCGAGCCCAAGTTCGGCCAATGTCACGTCGCCGTCGCGGTGTTCCGATCTTCGGTTTGCCAAGTGAGTTTTACTTACTAATGCTTTCTTAGTTTGCTAATGATGCTTACGGGTTGATTAGATTGAATTAAATGCAATTAGGTGGTTAGATTAGTTTAGAACAATTAAATTCGAGACTTAATAATGCATGTTAGGTGATTAGAAATAGACATTAGCAAGTAGGCATGCCATGTTATTTGTTGAACGAGTTTCAGTAATTTTTCGGGCTCGTCTCGGCTTCCAATTAGGCATTATGGGCCTAAATTAGATTTTTAATATTTATTTATTTATTTTTCGAAATTAATTATTTAATTAATTATTTTTCCGGAAATTCAACTGGGATGGCTGGTGACCGGAATTTTGTGCCGATGATCATGGTGTAGTCCGTTTATTTAATTGAGCTTTATTTTGTGCTAAATTGATTTATGAGTGATTTTAGGATTTATTCCTAAATTGAATAATCTTTGGTTATTAGTTGAAAAATAACCGGGCATCGGTTGATAGTGCCAAAAATGTTTTGGTAGACTACAAAAATTAGTGGGATTTATAGAAATGAATTTATTCTATTTTGGCTAAGGCCGATCGTGTGTCCACATACGATACTTTATCGGGTATCTTTGATACTAAGGAATTAGGCCAAGATATTATGAAATTGAGGAATTTAATTACGAGGTGCAATATCGTTGGCTGTAGTTGAAAAGGGTCAAGTGAGACCGTAAAGCCATTGAATTTCGAAAGGGTCGAGTGGGACCGTAAATCCATTGTATTTTGAAAAGGGTCAAGTGGGACCGTAAAGCCATTGAATTTCGAAAAGGGTTGAGTGGGACCATAAAGCCATTGAATTTCGAAAGGGTCGAGTGGGACCGTAAAGCCATCGAATTTTGAAAAGGGTCGAGTGGGACCGTAAAGCCATTGAATTTTGAAAATGGTCGAGTGGGACCGTAAAGCCATTGAATTTCAAAAGGTGGAGTGGGACCGTAAAGCCATTGAATTTTGAGAAGGGTCGAGTGGGACCGTAAAGCCATTGAATTTCGAAAGGGTCAAGTGGGACCATAAAACCATTGAATCTTGAGAGTGGCACCTAAAAGGGCACGTGGGCTCGGTGATTTGATGCATCGCTTTGGCAAACTAGTGCCTTAGAGAATGCATGTGGGCCTAAGGAATTAAGTGAGGCATCTTAGGAGAGACACATGGGCTTAGTGATTTGATGTATCACTTTGGTGAACTAGTGCCTTAGAGAATGCACGTGTGCTCGGTGACTATGTCGATTTGATCGATGCTTCGATCAGTGTTGTGATTGCTTGAGTGCTTATTTGATCAGTGCTAATATGCAGGTGGAAACTGAGGCCAAGGTAAGTCCTTTGACTTGTGTTGTGTATAGGTAGCCTTAAGGTGTATTAGTTTACTAATCGGGTCTTAAGGGGTAAAACTTGCTGAGACATTGTCTCATTGGTTATTGAATAACCATTTCAGGTCCCTAGATGCAGTAGACTTGGATTTTGAAGATCTCGAAAGTCCGGTGCAATCTGCTGAAGGCTCTAGTTGGAGTGAGGAGAATGGTGAAGAGGAGGACAGGGACCCGTAGCTTGTAGAACCCCACTTCTGCTTGTAGACCTTGTTTTAAATTGGACTTAATTGTTCACTTTGTATATATATGTGCACTGGTTTGCAATGTATATAAGAGTGAAGGTTTGAAATTTAGTCATACTATTCTATCACAATGTTTTATTGTCTGGGGATTTTTAATTGCTTCCGCATGTGCATATGAAAATGAAAGGGTCGGCGATACGTCCTGGGATATCGCAAATTTTAAATCGACCAAGGTGAGGGATAGGCGCGTGCCTGAGGATCGGGGCGTGACAATGGGAAATTCTGAAAACTAGGAAGGATTGTGGGGGCCTAGGTTTCAGAGATCCGATTACTTTTAATAAAGCTATGTTGGAGAAACAAGCTTTGATGCTAATTCAAACAAATGATGCTTTATGGAGTAGAGTTTTCAAAGGTATTTACGTCCCGTGATGAGATTTCTAGAATGCACACAAGGGCCCTCGACCTTTTTAGGGGTGCCAAAATATCATAGTACGAAGAAATGTAACTGAACCAAAGATTAAATGGGAAGTAGGTGATGGCAAAAGATTCGAGTTAGAGAGGACAAGTGGTTGCTCTTGGATAAAATTGGAGACCTAGCAAACTGAAACGATCCTCTTTTGGTTGAGAATTTAATAGACCAAAAGGGATATCCAGAAACTCAATGTTATTTTTGAGGAAAGAGTGGTCAAAGAAATACTAGCAACTCCTCTAAGTTTGAATCCTGGACTAGTAAAGCTAGTGTGGACTCCAAATGGTGCAAGGGTCTATGAAGTAAGGTGTGGCTACAATAGAATCCATGCTCAGGTAAGAAACCATATAGGGGATCAACCATCAATATCCTACAAGCCCCCTAAAATCTTGTGGAATACCATTTGGAAACTACAAATTTCCCCTACAGTTTGATTCCTATTGTGGAGTATTTACAGTAACACGCTTCCACCCAAGGAAAACTACACAAGAGGATAATGATACCTGACCCAACTTGTTTGCTGTGCAGGCAAACTCCAGAGATGATGGAAAACCTCTTTATGCTATGCGACTAGATAAAAGAGATCTGGTCAAATCCCAAGTTAGAAGTAGATACTTCTTCTATAACAATCTCTCAAATTAATAAATGGGTTTGCGAAAATATCACCTCAAATATTATCCCCAATGTTGAAAGCTCTATTTATTGGGGTTCTATGGCAGATTTGGAAGGCAAGGAATGCTGTGGTTTTTCAGGCTCGAAGGCCAAACCCGAGCTCAATTCTCGGAGATGCCACGTCCATGGTCCATCTTTTTGCAAAATGGAACCTCAATACGATGAAGAGAGAGGTAGGATCCAAGCTAGTACTGATGTAATGGAACCTGTTGCCACCGAACACCTTGAAAATCAACGTCAATAACTCTTGGAGTAGCTCGACCATGGCCGGATCCGTTGCTGGCTTACGTAGAAACGATCGAGGGATCCTCATAGATGGATTTCCCAAACAGATCCATGCTTCTTCGATGCTGGTTGCAGAAACTCTAGCTATCCGAGAAGCTTTGTCGTGGCTGAAGAAAAGAAGGGAGACACGAACCGAACAGAACACTTCAACTGATCTGCACGTGGAAGTAACTTCTGATAACTTACCAGTTATGGAATGTGTGACAGGCTGAATGGAAGGACCATGGGCCTTTTGGTCCATTAAAGAGAATTGCAGATTATTAATGGCCCAGTTGTGTGCAGTCTCTTTGAATTATGAGCTGAGAGATGCAAATCAGGCTACAAACTGCACTGTCAAGGCCCATCAAACCAATTCACTACCATCGAACTGGATAGATAGTCCTCCCCTTTCCCTATGTTTAATTTTATGTCTTGATATTGGAACTTCTTGTTATCCATCTAATCATGAGCAATGAAAACTTTATCTTTTGACAGAAAAAGAAAAAAAAAAAATCTCTGAACTCAAACTCGGCCCTCAAAGAAACCCCAAACGGAGAGCACCTGGTCGAAGTCATCAACCGGATCCACAACTACTCGGTTCGGAAGGACAAATCCTCTTATTTACTGCAGATTAAACCGGGCAGGCAAACCCTCTACGTCAGCGTGGAGTTCGCTACCGCAACTTTAGCCTCGATGGGGTCTCTCTCTTCGAGGAGAAGATCCCGACCAGCTCTACAAGATGTTCACGGAGTCGAGGATTAACGGGGTGAAGTTTGGGGACAAGCCCAGATCCGGGAGGTCGCTGAGCTCAGATCTATGGGATTAGGGTTTGAATAAGAGGATAACAGTAACACGAGGACGGGAGTTGACGACGATGGCAGCACTTTGGGAACTTGGATGAAGGCCTGCGGTTACTGAAGAGGGAAGAGAGATAGAAAGAATGAGGGATTGGGGTTTGAAGAACAAAACGAACCTAGTGATTTAGCTCTAATTCGTAATTTAGGGTCAACAAAAATGAGACGTCATCATTTAGCTCTTAAAATTGCATCTTCATCTTCTTCCTCGCATCAATCTCTGCACCAAATTTTCATTGCTTTCCTTATCTTTTTCAGCACCTTGTCGTCCTTAACTCCTCCTTTGAATGTAATCCTGGACAAATTGAAAAAGAAAAAAGAATCGATGTCCAAAGTGGACAAAAAATGGGAGAAGTACACTAGAAATGCCTTAACTTGTGTATGACGCTCACTTTAATGCCATAATTTTTTGTGGACTCACTTAAGTGTCACTTCAAAAAAAGAAACAATCACTTAAGTGTCAATTTCAATTTGAATTGTCGGAAATTTGATGTGGTAATATTTTATTAATTTCTCAATCCTACATGGCTTGTCAACATGTTAGTCAGCATGTATTCTCTAAATGATGTTGAGTATTAAGATCACTTCAATACTAGTCATTGTTAAAAAAAAAAAAAAAAATTCACTTCAGTGCCAATCTTAATAGAAAGGTGATCACTTGAGTGCCAAGAAAACCCCTAAGCGATGTTGTATAGCAAGTTAAGAATGGATCACTTTAGTGTTAGCCATTGCGCGCTCGCACACACACACACACACACACACACACACACACACACACACACACATATATATATATCACTTCAGTGTCAATTATTGTTAAGAAGTGATTACTTCAGTGCTAATCTTAATTAAAAAAGTGATCACTTTAGTGTCAAAAAATGCCACATCAAATAAAAATTTTGATTATAAAAGCCACGTAATTTCTCTAACCGGAATTTTTCACTGGAGGCACTTAAGTAATTGTTTTTTTTTTAATTCCCAATTTTGGCACTTACGTAAATTGGTGAAAAATTATTTTACTAAAGTGAGCGTTATACACAAGTTAATGCACTTCTGGTGTACTTCTCCCACAAAAAAATAAGTCTGTTGTGGTATTTAAGTTCAATGTGGCTCTTTCTGACAAGCCACGTCAAATTGTTTATTTGAAACTAATGCCACATTGAATTTTTTGACTACTCAAATTGGCGATGGCACTTATGTGATCATTTTTTTTTTCAAATAAAAGTGGCCTCAAGTAATTGCCTGGAAAGATTAGGCACTTTTAGTGTCCTTCTCCCAAATATTAATAGTTCAATTACCATGCATTCTAGTGGTTCTAGTCTCTTCACAATTCAAATTGAGAACTTTTTATATCTCTGAATCATATTGTCTACGTTGGTTGTTGAATTCGTCACTTGAATTTAGCCAAATTTGATCATGAACTGGCTTGAAAACTTAAATTGAGGCTAATCTGGCCACGCAAAGGCGAGCAAAAATACATAGTTCTTTCACCCGTCGACGATGAATATACGAAGGAAGATATATATTGTAGCATTTAGGAATTAACATGAACTTACAAATTGGGAATTGGTTGACGTACTGTTGACGCCTAAAATTTCCTTTTAGTTAATTAGGTTTTACTTTTTTATTTTTATTTTACTTTATTTTATCTTTTTCGGATAAAAAATAATAATGAACGAAAAAACAAAAGAAAAACAAGAAAAATGGAAAAAGCGGAAAAAGGCCCCTCCTCTGGACCTCCTCGGCCCATTTCCGCCTCAGCTCGGCCCAGCCAGGTCTTCTTCTTCCTCGCACCGTTGCAGCACACGCGCTGGAGGGCGCGACACCGGACCAAACGGAATGAACAACGACGCACATGGAGTAGCTGGCACCGGACGGCGATGGGACATGGAGTAGGGGGTAGCTGGCATCGGATGGGACGCCGGTTCAGCCGGCGAGGGCCACGGCAGCCGCCGGTCAAGCTCCATCGACTGGCCGCCCCTCGGCCTATAAATAGGCCTCCATTTCCGTCGTCGGAGGGACGAACACGGACGCCGAGAACGATCGAAGGTTGCAAAGCTTCGAGCTTCCTGCTGAGAGACTTTAGAGGGGGAGCCGAGGGCGAGCAAACCCAGATCCGAAGGCTCACGGCCGGAGAGGGAGAGGTTCCACCGGAGAGACGCACAGACAGAGAGAGGGAGAGTCGGATCTAGGGCTTGCAAACCTCGGACAACCCACTGAGAGACTTCAAGGGAGGTTCGAGGTCGAACGGCCAAGGATCCAAGGCTCGCCGGAGGAGAGGGTAGAGAGAGAGGGGAACAATTCGAAGTCGCAGGCCTCGGGCACTCCACTGAGAGACTTCAGGGGGTCCAAGGACTCGCAACCCTCGGATCCAAGCCTCGCCGGAGGGGGAAAGAGAGAGAGAGAAGCTGGAGAGGAAGGGATTCGCGTGGGTCTCGCTGTCGTTGCCGCCCCCACCGCACCGTTGCCATGAACAGGTATCGTGCTGTCACCGTCGCCGTCGCCATCTCCCTCTCCATAGCTCAGTCATCACTACCGTCGTTGCCGCTGCGCCTCGGTCTTCTCCCTCCTCGGCGCCGCGATTCGGAAACCCTAGGGTTCCCGATTTTTCGGGTCGCGACCCCGGGTTGTCGGGTCGGACTCGGATCGAGAACCGGGTAGGGATTTCGCAAATTGCGGGGGCGGCGGAAGGCCAGGTCGAGTTCGGGTCGGACCCGGGTAGGGTTTCATGGGGAGTTGGGTCGCGAAGCGGCTTGTCGGGCTGGGTCGTCGGGCAGGGCCGGGTGTCCCCGAACACCCGGCCGCGATGCTGTTTCACTAAATAAAAAATAAAAAAAAGGAAAAAAATCTGAGTTGGACCCAACCCGCAGATCCGACCCGGGTCAGTTTCATATTATTTTAATATAAAATAATATTTTAAATAAATAAATAAATAATAAATATTTTATTTTTCGAAAAATAAAAAATCAAAATTTTTTTTATTTTCAAAAAATCGAGAAAAATCAAAAAATAATTTATTCTCCAAAAATATATAAAAAATATTTTATTTTCTGGAAAAAAATCAAAAATATTTCATATTTTAAAAAAAAGCCAAAAATCCAAAAAAAAAAGCCAAAAATTCATGAAAAAGCCAAAAAATTCAGAAAAAGCCAAAAAGAATACCAAAAACCCCAAAAAAAAAAATCCCTTTTGTGTCCAAAAAATTAGAAAATGACTCAAAAAATGTTTTTCCTCCCAAAAATGCATGGAAAATCCCTTAAACATCCAAAAAACCTCTGGGTTTAAACAAGATTAGGTACCGAAAGGGTATTAGTGATTAACTAGTGTAATCAAGTCCCCGATCCTAATTTCTCTGGTTGCACAGGAGTGAGTATTTCTCCCGATACTTCACTTGGGTTTCTAATCAACCCACCCCAAAATCGATTAGTGGCGAGTCCATTTTAAAAATTGATTTACAGGTTAAAAACTCAGACCATGAAGTCGTGAATTGGTGGACTTGGGAGAGTCTGGGCTTAACTAATTTCAGCCGAGCCATTAGCCTCCTTAGGCACTCGTACCCGATTGCGGGTGCTGAGAAAAAAGAGGTCGTGACAGCTTGGTGACTTCGCTGGGGACTTTGAGGACTTAGGCCATTTTATCTTTTTTTAAATGCTTTGCTGACTTGGCTTTTTTTCTTTTATGCAGGGTAATAGCTTAAAGTTTTTTTATTCTGTTAAAATAAAATGTTTTTGTGATTATAAACTGTTGTGCATGCTTTACTGTTTTAGACACTACACATGGCACACACAACACGGCCGCCGAACCTGGGCCGCCGTAGGATTTCTAGGATGGTGTTAAGAAAGATACGACCTCGAACGCGAGACTGCGATGTAAAGGTTGCCTTTCTTTTCCCCGAATTTCTTAGCCGAGGTTAAGGGGGTATGCTGCTAACGCGAGACTGCGACGGGCGGACACCCTTTTAATTTCATCAAGCCTTCTGAGTTAGAAATTGAGCCGGACGTCTCACACGCATGTCTTTGTGCTTGCCATTTTTCTTTAAAAAGCAAAAGTAATTTCTTTACTTTTACTCAGTCTTTTTATTTGGCCCATGGCAATTTAGGATAAGCTTTTCAAGTTCCAGTTTATATGCGATGGGGAAAGACGATATCCAGTTCATTCTTACTCCTAAGACAGAGCTCTTCAGATGGTGGGGTCAATTAGATCAGTTTGCCCAAGAACGTGTGAAGGCCAAAGTCGGTCATCTCCTATTGTTGATCCAAATCACTGTTCGCCTTGAAGTCATACAAGCCATGGCACATTTATGGTGCCCGAAGACGGTTACTTTTATATTCGGTAGGTTTGAGCTAACCCCAACCTTGGAAGAATACAGTATCATCACTGGAATGCCTCTTGAGAAAAAGCTCGTCAAACCATCAATAGGTGCCCTCCCATGGCACGGGTTGGCACGACTTTTAGGAACTGAAATCCATGTCATGAAGCAAATTCTTGAAAACAACCATAATGTATGCCCTTTAGAATTCATGAATGCATGTTTTCAAAATCAACCTATGACCCAGAAAAGTGAGATTTTCCTCCTGGCCTTTTTCGGGCTCATCATTTTCCCCTATCAAAGAAATGCCATAACTCCCAAGATGGCATGGATAGTTGCTCAGATCTTAAGAGAGGGGAATTATGTTAACATGATTTTAACTGAAACATTCTTGTCCTTTAATCGTTTTAAAGACAACTCAGAGAAAATCATGCGAGCCTCTCCTGAAATTTTACAAGTCTGGTTCTTTTCTCACCTAAGCGAATTTCAAAACTTTATGCGATCGTCTGAAACAAACGCTTTTGAAAATCCATTACAAAAATTTATGGTTTTAGGACCATATATTCCCAATCAAAGCTATTTAAATTGGGTAAGCTTCCTAAGAGACCCAGCTCCTAAGGCATTCCAATGTTGTGGTGGTTGGTTCCATGAAAAAAGAGCTCGCTTCGCTTATAAGCGTGATCTCTCAATTCTGTTGCTTGGCCACATTGACGCCATTCTCTATCACCCTTATTGGGTGGCACGACAATATGGAGTCCTTCAGGAGATCCCATCGTCTTCCATCAGGAAGGTCTCTTTAGTTATTTTCAATACAAGCCGTGACTACAAATTCGAAGTTTCTACCGCTCAGGAAACTTGGGACAAGTGCCATCGCAAAAGGATCATGGTACCTGAAGGGCTTGAGGGAGAAGAAAAAGCCCACCACGCCTCCATGTCCTACATCCACAACCATCGTATCCCGACAAAATGGAAGCCATTAGTCTCTCACTCGATCAGAGAGAGCAGCCCGCACGAGCAAGCAGAGCTCATGGAGAGGGATTTGGGAATGGACTGGATGCACACCTCAGAGCCGGTCCAAGAAAGCAAGCATCCGCACAAGCGCAAGACTCCCCGTCGCATATAAATTGGCAATCATGTGCCCCTTAGTCTTAATAGTGTGAAAGTTTTGTCCTATTGTTTAGGGACTTTTGTTTAATATCTAATATTTCATTATGTCATTTCAATTTCAAGTTTTAGATGTCAGAAGTCTGCGGTCTATAAAATCCTCTTTTGATAAATAAAAAAAGCAGTTACACCATTGCCATGGGTCAATCTTTGTTTACTTTCGTGCTCATTCATTGTCTTCACAACAAACAAGTAACTATGAATCGCCGGCCACCAATCGCCCGCAAATGGCCTCATACAATTGGGCTCGATCAGAATGATGTACAAAATCGCCTCATTAACATTGAAGACGGCGTAGGACAGATGTCCATTGTCCTTCAACAACTCTCAAGACAAATGAAATCCACTCAAGCTGAGCCCAACTCTATAGTTGCCTCAAACACAGTCATGACACCCGCAAATTCGCCAGAAAATAACCAGTACCATAAACAGTTTGAAAGGATCATGAAAAAGTTAAGCCAGTTGCAGGAGCAGAATCCCATGGACCTGTCCAATTACGCCGGCATTGAGATCCCTGAAAAACTCAAAGCACTTGAATGCGAAAGGTATGCTGATACCTCCCGCCTAGAGACCTACTTGCAGGCCTACCTAGTTTGAAGGATGATTCAATCGTACCAATCGAGCTTGACTAGCCCTGCCTTGCGATGGTACATTGTCAAGAAGATTAGTCCCCTTAAAACCTGGAGGGAACTAATTCATGTTTTTCACCAAGAATATGATATTGACATCAGCCCTGACATAGCCATGCCCTACGAAGAACTGATGATCGCGGAGCACGAGGAACCGTTAGTTTTTGAGATAGGAGAAGAGCATGTTAATGAAGCCTTGCATGATAAATGAGCAGCTGAACAACACCCTGTTACTGGAAAATTTCCCACTAGGAAAGGCAAGGAGCCTTTGTATGAGATCAAAGACACAGAGCCTGTTCAAGACCGGGGCACGACTGGACAACTCCCTAAGCTTACTCCAAGAGCTAGGGTCCAAAGAATACTAACCCCTATCAACCTGGAAAGTGAACCAGACAGTGAAACTCTAATGTCTCTCACTTCCCTTGACAGAATCGAGCTGGCAAAACGAAGGGCCCTACTCAAAAGATCTGGACTAGGGGCTAAGAAAAGAAAGCCTAAGCAGATCAATTCAGCATCTGCTGATGAGCCACCGCACCAAAGCTTCGAGCATTCCCAAGAATACAACTTTGAAGGCTACCATCATCTAGAGTACAACCCTAAAAACTTCCCGGCCCTATAATACAATCCTAAGGACTTCCAGCATTATTTTGATAATGAAACTGACGATTCATCGTATAACTGTTTCCTACTCTCACCCGGGGATGAAGGCCCGTCAGTAGAGGAAGCATACATCTTTATCCGCTACGATCCTAACGAAGTGCTAAGCTTGTCCTCTGACCATGAGGATAGCTTCAATACTTCATCCTCATTTGGAAATTTTGACGAAGAAGAAAGCAATGGGATAATCTCGGTAGAGTCCAATTTCCCTGAAGCAGAAAAATTCACCACTACAACGAATATGCAGTGGGAAAACCAGTGGTCTAGCCAAGACATACCAGGCTCGTCTTGCCCTCATAGGATCATGACTCCCATAGAAATGTGGATACCCAATCTCCGCAAGTATAACGGCATGACTTGCCCCGTGGCCCACTTGCAGTACCTCCATGCTGAAATGAGTCGATACTATGGCCCGATGTCATTCACAACTCAGGCATTCCAAGAAAGTCTTACGGGGTCTGCATTACAATGGTTCATCACAGCAGATATCTACCTCATGAGAGATTGGAATGAGTTGTCTTCTGCATTCTTGCTTTAGTATCAAAGCCAGATTGGGACTGAAATGCCTTGTCAGAACTTGGTTCATTTTCAAGCATATGCAAAGAGGTGGGAAGCTTTTCTGATGCAAATCTACCCTCAACTGGCTGAAGAAGAAATGATAAAGCTGTTCATAGGGACTTTGCCTCGCGAGCATCGTTGTTGGTTGCATGGGTTGTACTTCCATAGTTTCAATGAAGTGGTCCTCTCATGCGAATACTTCGAGTCTACTGAAGGCAAGGAATTCAAAGACGCTTAGCTTCAAGACCAACACTATCAAAGCACTCCTTTACACAGGAGTTTTCATGGGTTTTACTTGTTTTTATAATTTCATGTTTCTTATCTTATCTAGTGTGCTACGGTTGTATTTTCCATTCCAAGTACTCTATTGTACAGTTATAATATTTTGTTTTAAGAGCATGAGGCGGTACTCCAAACCAGCCCGGTGATGCTATCCAACCATGAAAAAAAATATATCATCCAAGGAGAATAATGAGGGCTGGGCTTCCTCATGCTTTTTCTCCCCCAAAGACGTATTTTGAAAAAAAATATATATTTCATCACCCAAAAGCTTTTGTTAAAACAAAATGATAAATTTAATCATGTTTATCTTTCTGACCCACTCACTTCATGTCTCAAAAGATCATTCTCATCCCCTTTGACTTAGTGTGACAGGGGGCATTTGAAGCAAGTGCATCAGGTGAACTCGCCAAATTCAAAGACACCATGGCAAGAAAACAGGGGCAAATAGAAAGCATCATCCTACACCAAAAGAGGGTAAGTCTTATTCTCTGAATATAATTTAGAAATGATGTCATTTCTCTTCTATTTATAGGAAACGAAAAATAGGACGCAATAGGTACAGGCATACATTTGGAATCAAGCCGTTCCCTAGAGCAATATCCTTTCCCCACAATGTGCCTAAGCAACCAGATGCTGTGGTTTCATCAACGGGACTTCCAGCTTCGACAAGCCCAGAAGCATAAGGAAGGGATTTCTTCTCTTTCTTTGAATTGGCTACTGTCAACAGGGAAGAAATCCAGATAGTTGAAGTGGTCTCTAGCCCTTATTCAAAATGAGGATCTAGAAACCTGACTTCCTATTCAGACGCATGCTCTCGCAAGAAGTAATTCCCATAAGAGAATTGGAGGTTTTGATTGTCCATCTCAGATTCCATTGAAGCTTGAGGTACACAACTTTTGCCCAATGATGTTATAGTTAAAGACAGAAGGAGAAATTCCACAGAAGGAAGGCGTTGAAGATGAATCAACGACCAGCAATCATGCAAATATGGTCACAAGTGAGGAAGGCCAATCGAAAGAAATGTCAAACTATGCCAAGACGAAAAGGCTGTCATCGACATTCAAACATCATTGGGAGTCAGCAAATACAAACTTTGGAGAAGAGTAATTTGGTATCGTTTCCAATACTCCCCCCTCTTTGAATTCAGTTTTGACATATTCCGCGTATTGGCAGGAAGCACCAGGATTCAAGAGCCAAATTTGATGGTTAGGCAAATCAATATTGGCCAAGCTAGTACATGGAAATGACCCACATCAAATTTACCTGGCTTCGTGTAAAAAGACATGTCATCCAAGAGCCAATTCAGAGAATAATTGACCTAACGAAACAAGGGACATAGGACTTTGTGTCCCCCTTCTCACTTCAGGTTCATCCAATCGTATGCAAGCCAATGAATGGTAAAGTTGTATCGATTCCAGTTATTCGACTCTTGAAAGAATTCATGACTAACACATTCCCTCTTGTTTGTTGCAGGATCACCTGACTGTCAAAAGCAAGGATAATGAATCAATGAGAAGCATGTCTTGTTTGTTGCAGGATTACTTGATTGTCAAAAACAAAGATAACAAATCAAAGAGAGGCATGAAACTCTCCCAAGCAAAATGGTATCTCAAGTATTGCCAAAGCAAATGACAGAAAATCTTTAGGCCTCAACTCACATTTGATTTTGGCCAAACTAATTTAGCTACTTGTACATCTTCTCTTTCTGTAGGGGCAAAAGCAGAGATGCTTGATCAGATCCTCAACCCTGGCTAATCCTTCTTATGTCATGTCCCTACTTAATAGGGACAACCATCGACGTCCATTTGCGAATAACCCTTTTGATGTTCAAAATCTAACATATTTGGAAACACCATTAAGTTAGCCCCTAAAGTTGTCAATAGGGTCTTTTTTGAGTCAAAACCATTCACTTGTTTTGAAGATTTCAAACTCCATCATATTCGAAATGTTGCATTTCGTTTCCAGATGAATTCTGCATGATGATTTTGTCTGTCTAAGTCACTGATTCCACTAAGGATTATTAGAATAGACAGCTAAGTGAAGAATACAAGATTGATCGAGCATGCTGGATGAGGCGTGTCAGGATGATGAAAGGCAAGCCATATCCTACACACACCCCATCTATACACTTGTGAGATGAGTGCAGAAGATTCCATAACTGTAGGGTAAAGAGTTCTCTTGCGAATGGTATGATAACCAAAACAGTGAGAGGCATTTCATTGCTCACCCCATTGAGCCCCATACACTGATGAAATTTCTATCCTATCCCTGTCAAGAACCACCCCACACTGGGGCAGATCGGAGGCGAAGCAGCATCATAAGGTGAGAAGAGAGATAGAAATTTTCTTGCTCGCACTTGCATCAATCTTCGGGTGTCCTTATTGCATATGAACACTCACGTTAATTTAGGTGCCCTAGAATGACGAAGAGTAATTCTTTCTCTATGCACTTGTATTCATTGTACAACCCAATTGAGTCTGTAATTTCACCCTTACATGAAGGCAAAACAGAAGTTATTGCCATAGCCCAGAGCGCCTACTGAAGATGAAGACTCAAGAGTCTAATAATGGTGCTTCAATTAAACTTGCCTAGGCCGGTTCCTCTAATGACAAAAATGAAAAAAACATGGGCATAAAAAAGCAGTGTACTTGGTAAAAGCAAGGTCAATGTCCATGATTGAAGAACTGGAATAAAAATAGGGGCATGAAAAAAAAGCAGTGTGCCTGGTAAAAGCAAGGCTAATGCCCCCAAGTCAAAAATACAGCCAAGAAAAAGTTGCTATTGTGGTCCATAGAACCTCCATTTGACAGTGAGAAGAAAGACTGGTGACAAATGCCAAGGCAGTCACCAGCTCTCACCATTTTACACATGAATCAAGCCTACATTGCATCCCATTGTAAAAGTCTCTTCAGACTAGGGGCACTTCAATTAACGTAGGATTTCATATGTCTATAAGCATTGCTCGAAGAAGTATGAGCAAGATTACTCTATCTCTTTTCGCAGGGTTCTTGACTTGTAAACCCGGAGATGATCGTGCAGCATTTTGTCCATCGGCTTCGACCTTGATGGTCCCTTTTGAAGAGCCATTGACCAAGACTTCATCACAGTTTCAACAAAGACCTCTCACATTGGTAAAGTCGTACCACTTGCGAGAATACTCAGACCCCTGCTGACATGATGACAGTGAGAAGTGTGGTCCTTATAAATCCTGCATCAATGGTCAGGATAGCCTTTTCCTTGAGAGTGAGTGAAAAGTCCTTTTAGATTGAAAGTCCCTCATCTGGCATGCTCAAGACATCTACATTCTAAATGAAGGTTGTCTTTCAAAATCTTCTCTAGTGAAACTCAGATGATACAAAACTGACAAAATCGTCATGCATGAATCACATTTAAACTCATGAATTTACAGCATATACAATCATGTGTGCATACAGTGCAAATAGCAGACATACTCTTAGAGATCAGAGATATTGCCAGGTAAGCATATCTCTATCCCCATTTCTCTTAAGGTACCTATCACTGTCCAGGTACTCCCTTCTTGACACTCGACATATTCGAGTTGTCCCTTGAGTTTGGGTGCTTGCAATTGTCTCAGTATCCCGTTGTCTTTAAGTACCCACCACTTGCCGGGTACTCCCTCTTAACAACACTCGACCTATCCGAGTTGTCCTTGGAGTATTAATACTTGTGACTGACCAAGTATCCATTTATCGTTGAATACCTATTGTTGTATAGGTATCCCTATTGTCTTTGAGTACCGGTCGCCGTTCGGATACTCCATTTTCCTGACACTCGACCTATTCAAGTTGTCTCCAGAGTATTGATACTTGTGACTGACCAAGTATCTCTTGGAATACCTACTGTTGTCTAGGTATCCCTATATCGTCAAATACCCACCGTTGTCCAGGTACTTCCTTTTCATGACACTCAACTTGCCTGAGTTGTCCCCAAATAATAGCGGCTATTCAAGCATTCCATTGCTTTGCGTGCCTGCGCCTACTCAGGTATGCTTTCTTACACTTGGACCAACTAAGTGGTCCCAGGTTGTATCATTAAATACTTGTGTTCATCCAAGTATCCCAGTACTTTGTACACCTGTGGCTATCCAGATGTTCCACCCCTTTTAAGTGCCTGCGGCAATCCAGGTAAGCCTCATGCTACATTCAAATTCCCCATAGCAGGAGGTGAGAGACCTTCATGAATATGCGAGGCATGCCCCCGATATTCCCAATTACCAGGAGGTGAGAGACCTTCACGAATATCCCAGGTACGTCCTCGATAGTCCCATTTACCAGGAGGTGAGAGACCTTCACGAATATCTCAGGTACGCCCTCGATATTTCCAATAACCAGGAGGTGAGAGACCTTCACGAATATCTCAGGTACGCCCTCGATATTCCCAACTACCAGGAGGTGAGAGACCTTCACGAATATCTCAAGTACGCCCTCGATATTCCCAATTACCAGGAGGTGAGAGACCTTCACGAATATCCCAGGTACGTCCTCGATATTCCCCTTTACTAGGAGGTGAGAGACTTTCACGAATATCTCAGGTACGCCCTCGATATTCCCAATTACCAGGAGGTGAGAGACCTTCACGAATATCCCAGGTACGTCCTCGATATTCCCCTTTACTAGGAGGTGAGAGACCTTCACGAATATCTCAGGTACGCCCTCGATATTTCCAATTACGAGGAGGTGAGAGACCTTCACGAATATCTCAGGTACGCCCTCGATATTCCCAACTACCAGGAGGTGAGAGACCTTCATGAATATGCGAGGCATGCCCTCGATATTCCCAATTACCAGGAGATGAGAGACCTTCACGAATATCCCAGGTACATCCTCGATATTCCCATTTACCAGGAGGTGAGAGACCTTCACGAATATCTCAGGTACGCCCTCGATATTCCCAATTACCAGGAGGTGAGAGACCTTCACGAATATCTCAGGTACGCCCTCGATATTCCCAATTACCAGGAGGTGAGAGACCTTCACGAATATCCCAGGTACATCCTCGATATTCCCCTTTACCTGGAGGTGAGAGACTTTCACGAATATCTCAGGTACGCCCTCGATATTCCCAATTATCAGGAGGTGAGAGACCTTCACGAATATTCCAGGTACGTCCTCGATATTCCCCTTTACCAGGAGGTGAGAGACCTTCACGAATATCTTAGGTACGCCCTCGATATTTCCAATTACGAGGAGGTGAGAGACCTTCACGAATATCTCAGGTACGCCCTCGATATTCCCAACTACTAGGAGGTGAGAGACCTTCATGAATATCCAAGGTACGTCCTCGATATTCCCAATTACCAAGAGGTGAGAGACCTTCATGAATATCCCAGGTACGTCCTCGATATTCCCAATTACCAAGAGGTGAGAGACCTTCATGAATATCCCAGGTACGTCCTTGATATTCCCCTTTACCAGGAAGTGAGAGACCTTCATGAATATCCGAGGTACGTCCTCGATATTCCAACTACCAGCAGGTGAGAGACCTTCATGTATATGCAAGACGCCATCCTCGATATTTCCACACGAATATCTCAGGTATGCCTTGAGTATCCCCAAAGAGTTTGTACCTGTGATCGTCCAGGTACCCCTTCGATACTTGCGATCATCCAGGTATTCCCCAAGAGTTTGTACTTGTGATCGTCCAAGTACTATCTCCCAACAAACAGATGCCCTGAGAAAGGTCGGTGCATCTCCTGTCAAGGCGATCGAAGAAAGGTTTGGGTCCTAGACAAACCAACTTATTGCTCTAACAGGCGACCGAAGAAAGGTTCGGGTCCTGGAAAAGCAATTCCCCATCAAGGTGACCGAAGAAAGGTTCGGGTCCTAGACAAACCAACTTATTGCTCCAACAGGCAACCGAAGAATGGTTCGGGACTTGGAGGAGCAATTTCCCGTCAAGGCGACCGAAGAAAGGTTCGGGTCCTAGACAAATCATTGATTGTTTTAACAGGCGACTGAAGAATGGTTCGGGTCCTGGAGAAGCAATTTCCCGTCACGGCAGCCGAAGAATGGTTCGGGTCCGAGACAACCGCTGAAATCTCCAATAGGCGACCGAAGAAAGGTTCGGGTCTTGGAGGAGCAATTTCCCGTCAAGGCGACTGAAGAAAGGTTCGGATCTTGGAGGAGCAATTTCCCGTCAAGGCGACCGAAGAAAGGTTCGGGTCCTAGACAAATCATTGATTATTTTAACAAGCGACCGAAGAATGGTTCGGGTCCTGGAGAAGCAATCTCCCGTCACGGCGACTGAAGAATGGTTCGGGTCCGAGACAAACCATTGATTGCTCTAATAGGCAACCAAAGAAAGGTTCGGGTCTTGGAGGAGCAATTTCCCGTCAAGGCAACCGAAGAAAGGTTCGGGTCCTAGAAAAATCATTGATTATTTTAACAGGCGACCGAAGAATGGTTCGAGCCTTGGAAAAACAACATTTTCATATCACTAGGTAAGATGATGCCTTGATACTTGCCAAACTCGGGGTTCACACCCTATCTCACTCACTCCGAGTAGGTAGCTACAGGTATCTTCTTATCTGTCTTAATATATGTAGTGTTATATTGCTCTTTTTACATAGGATAATAAGTCTTAAATAAAATATAATCTGCTACACATATATGGATAAAATTTAGGCATTAGTTTGTCTTTGAATGCAACCTCTGCGAGCTCACCTTCAAAGAGGGGCAGCTGTTGACGCCTAAAATTTCCTTTTAGTTAATTAGGTTTTACTTTTTTATTTTTATTTTACTTTATTTTATCTTTTTCGGATAAAAAATAATAATGAACGAAAAAACAAAAGAAAAATAAGAAAAATGGAAAAAGTAGAAAAAGGCCCCTTCTCTGGACCTCCTCGGCCCATTTTCGCCTCAGCCCGGCCCAGCCAGGTCTTCTTCTTCCTCGCACCATTGCAGCACACGCGCCAGAGGGCGTGACGCCGGAGCAAACGGAATGAACAGCGACGTACATGGAGTAGCTGGCACCGGACGGCGATGGGACATGGAGAAGGGGGTAGCTGGCATCAGATGGGATGTTGGTTCGGTCGGCGAGGGCCTTGGCAGCCGCCGGTCGAGCTCCATCGACCAGCCGCCCCTCGGCCTATAAATAGGCCTCCATTTCCGTCGTCGGAGGGACGGACGCGGACGCCGAGGACGATCGAAGGTTGCAAAGCTTCGAGCTTCCTACTGAGAGACTTCAGAGGGGGAGCCGAGGCCGAGCAAACCCAGATCCGAAGGCTCACTGTTGGAGAGGGAGAGGTTCCGCCAGAGAGACACACAGACAAAGAGAGGGAGAGTTGGATCTAAGGCTTGCAAACCTTGGACAACCCACTGAGAGACTTCAGGGGAGGTCCGAGGTCGAACGGCCAAGGATCCAAGGCTCACCGGAGGAGAGGGTAGAGAGAGAGAGGGGAACAATTCGAAGTCGCAGGCCTCGGGCACTCCACTGAGAGACTTTAGGGGGTTCAAGGACTCGCGACCCTCAGATCCGAGCCTCGCCAGAAGGGGAAAGAGAGAGAGAGAGAAGCTGGAGAGGAAGGGATTTGCGTGGGTCTCGCCGTCGTTGCCGCCCCCACCGCATCGTTGCCACGAACAGGTATCGTGCTGTCACTGTCGGCGTCGCCATCTCCCTCTCCATAGCTCAGTCATCACTACCGTCGTTGCCGTTGCCGCTGCCGTCGCCGCTGCGCCTCGGTCTTCTCCCTCCTCGGCGCCATGATTCGGAAACCCTAGGGTTCCCGATTTTCCGGGTCGCGACCCCGTGTTATCGGGTTGGACTCGAATCGAGAACCGGGTAGGGATTCCACAAATTGCGGGGGAGGCGGAAGGCTGGGTCGAGTTTGGGTCAAACCCGAGTAGGGTTTCATGGGGAGTCAGGTCGCGGAGCAGCTTGTCGGGCTGGGTCGTTGGGCCGGGTCGGGTGTCCCCGAACGCCCGGCCGCGACGCCGTTTCACTAAATAAAAAATAAAAATAAGAAAAAGGAAAAAAATCTAAGTTGGACCCAATCCGCGAATTCGACCCAGGTCAGTTTTTATATTATTTAATATAAAATATATTTTAAATAAATAATTAATTAATATTTTATTTTTCGAAAAATAAAAAAAATCAAAAAATGTTTTATTTTCAAAAAATCGAGAAAAATCAAAAAATAATTTATTTTCCAAAAATATATAAAAAAATATTTTATTTTTCGAAAAAAAATCAAAAAAATTTCATATTTTCCAAAAAAAAAGCCAAAAATCCAAAAAAAAAGCCAAAAATTCGTGAAAAAGCCAAAAAATTCAGAAAAAGCCAAAAAGAATACCAAAAACCCCCCAAAAATCCCTTTTGTGTCCAAAAAATTAGAAAATGACTCAAAAAATGTTTTTCCTCCCAAAAATGCATGGAAAATCCCTCAAACATCCAAAAAACCTCTGGGTTTAAACAAGATTAGGTACCGAAAGGGCATTAGTGATTAACTAGTGTAATCAAGTTCCCGATCCTAATTTCTCTGGTTGCGCAGGAGTGAGTATTTCTCCCGATACTTCACTTGGGTTTCGAATCAACCCACCCCAAATCGATTAGTGGCTTGGTGGACTTGGGAGAGTCCGGGCTTAACTAATTTTAGCTGAGCCATTAGCCTCCTTAGGCACTCGTACCCGATTGCGAGCGCTGAGAAAAAAGAGGTCGCGACACGTACTTGGAACAGATCAACGACTATTTCTTGCAAAAGGAGAGAGACCTCTTTGCAGGGGAAGCTATAACACCTGAGTCGGCAGTTGCCGATCTCTTCCCATGGGCAACTGTAGTGCAGGATAATTACTTGCTTTTGGATATTCGGTCGGAGGCTCGTTTAAAATCCCCTGGACCCAACAGCTTCCAGGTGATATTTTCCACAGCAATTGTTCCACACAGGCAGAGGTGTCAAAATAGGTTCGAAACTCGCTTTTTAATTTATACTAAGTGGGCTAGGATGTATATGAATTGGCTAAAATTTAAAAAGCGCGTTATGGGTTAAGATTAGTGATGAGCAACCGAATCGGTTTAATCTGGAAACTGGCTTGAACCTATTTTACTCGGCCCATTTACGTGAGGATCGGGTCGGTTCCCCATTCCAAAAACTAGAAGCCAACCTTAACCGGTTCAATTTTCAGTTCAGGACCCTAACTTTCTCTTTTACACCATTGCCACCTCTGGCTCTCTCTCTCACCGCTGATCTCCTTTCTGCGGAGCCAAACTAAGGCAGAGGGATTGTTGCGCGATAAAAGTCCAAAACAGCTCACTTTAAGCCCCTAGTGAAATCAGCATTCACCTTCATTTTGGACCCACAAAAGCAAAAACAGATACAAAAACAAAAATGACTCACTTCAAGAATGCTTCTCAGATGCTTATCACAAACAAAATCAACAGTGTATTGCATTGACCGGGCATTCCAAAGGGAGAGTGAAACTTACTAAACCTGTGCAAGGATCTCCTTGAACAAGAAATACAAGATCAACAAAGACTTGTGACACTAACTTTCTCATCGTCTTTGGTCTTTCCTTCTCAGCTTTCGGGCCTTGATTTTTCATTTGGACAGGAGCAAGGAGATGAAATAAATTCCCCATCTTGGTTATATAATAAAATGAAACCAGAAGATCAAAAAAAAAAAAAAAAAAGTAAAAAACCAGCTGGTTCCAAGTTAACAGGTCTGGTTTCCAACTTCAAAAATTGGTGACCCTGATAGGATTAAAACCTACTCGTTTTGAAACAAGTGCTCCAATCCCCTCATTTTGGTGACATGACGACGAGACTTGACTCAATTGTGATCCTCTCAATCTTACTTTGATGTTGATTAAAACAAGTGCTCCAATCCCCTCATTTTGGTGACATGACGACGAGACTTGACTCAATTATGATCCTCTCAATCTCACTTTGATTTTGATTCGAAAGCGGGTGACTTTACGTTATGAGTAGCGATGAATATTTCTTTTCATACAATTATAAGTGGACTAGGTAGTGTCCATAGTCTTTTATTATTATTATCTTTTCTTTCAGGTTTGTGTTCTTTTAATTTACAAAATTTCCAACAATATTAATGCAACTGTGCCGAACGACGGCGATGATGATAGTGGAGCAATGTCACTAGTCACTTTTTAACGCATTCAAAATACAAGTTATTTGGGTGGACTATTGTTAGTAATTTCTCATTTGCTATTTCTTTCATGTTTAATTTGTGGTCCTTGAAATTTTGTTCAGTGCGCGATGTCATTGAAATTTTGGTCAATGCACGATGTCATTCAACAATCCTTGAACAATTGCGAACTATTCAATGTAGTTATTCTGTTTGCTAAAATGTTATTTGATGACGTGGAATATTATATACTGAGTTCGGTTTTAAAAAAATAAGTTGGCATGTTTATCTTTCTATGCATCTTCTTTAGAAAATGGAAAAGACAAATTAGAGACTTCAAATATCCTTCGAGAAAATTTATTTTCCTAATTTTAAATGATTATCTTACATGAACAATCCAAGTGTAACCTTCTCCTTTTGTCCCATATTCAAACTTAATGGATGAGAAGCCACATCAACAGATTTCATTAACTTCAATTAACGGAATGACGACATTGAATTTTTTATATTATTTAGGAACTAAATTGAACATTTACCAAGTTTTAAGAACCATATTAAACAAATTAAAAATTCGGGGATGACATTACATATTAAAAAAATTTCATGGACTGCCGGTGTCATTTCCTTAATTTGTTTTTAACTGGCTAGTGTTTTTCTTAGTATACTACTTTTCCTATTAAATTGTTAAGAATTGGAGTCTAAATTGGGTTGTATACAGAATAGCCAAAATTGTATTACATAAAAAGTGGTATGTATAGTTAAACAGGTCAGTTTGGGCCAATCAGCTAGAATTGTATTACATAGAAATGTCGTGACCTCTTTTTTTGGGCGCTCGATCAGGGGCGGGCGCCTTGGGGAGGCTAATGGTTCAGCTAAATTTATTTTAGCCTAGACTCTTCCAAGTCCACCAATTCACGACTTAATGGTTCAAGTTTTTAACCTGTAAGTTAATTTTAAAAGAAGTCACCACTAATCGGTTTGGGGTGGGTCAATTAGAAACCCAAGCGAAATATAGGGAGAAATACTCACTCCTGCGCAACCAAAGAAATTAGGATCGGGGACTTGATTACACTAGTTAATCACTAATGCCCTTTAGGTACCCAATCTTATTTAAACCATAAGGCTTTTTGGATATTTGAGGGATTTTCCATGCATTTTGTGGAGGAAAAACATTTTTTTTGGGTATTTTTCTCATTTTTTGGACATAAAAAGCATTTTTTGGATTTTTGACATTTTTGGAAAATATAAGTCTTTTTTGGCTTTTTTTTTTTACTTTTTTTTTGGCTTTTTTGGGAAAATAAGAAATATTTTTGATTTTTTGATTTTTTTGGAAAATAAATTAGTTTTTTGATTTTTAATTAAAATATTATAATATAATTATAATATTAAAATGCAACCCGGGTCGGATCCCTAGGTTGGGTCCGACCCGGGCCATTCACCCAAGACCCGGACGGGCCTGCGTTGCAGGCCCGGCCCAGGACTTTTTTTTTTTTTAAGCAATCGGCCCAAAAACAAAGCGAAATAGGCCCACTTCTCTTAGGCCCACGCAAATTCGGCCCGCGCAACTAAACCCTAGGGGAACCGGGTCATGCGCCCGACCCAATTCCACCTGGTTTGCGGCGCTCTCTCTCTCCCACCTCTCTCTACTTGCGGCGCCCATGGAGACCGAAACCTCACTGGACAGACGGTGACGGTGGCGGCGATGATGGGCGACAGATTTGCGATGCGGCGGCGACAAGGAAGACAGCAACAGCCAACTGCTCGACAAGACACGGTGTGGCAGCAATGCGGAGTCTCTTGGCCAAAACGGAACCGACGTCGAGACTAGGGTTTCAAAAGAAGAGGGGCGAAACGATGGTGACGACGCGGAGGAACCCACCATTACCTGTTTGCAGCAATAATGTGACATGGCGGCGAGCTCTCAGATCTCGGCTTGCTCGTCCTCGACCCCCCTTCTGAAGTCTCTCAATGGGAGGTTTCGAAGATCTGCAGCCCTCGATCTTTTGCCGCTTCCGTGTGTTCCTCGTCAACGGAGGGGCTTCGCTATTTATAGGCGAGGGGGTGGTGGTTAGCGGAGGTTGGGCTGGTGGTCTTTGGTGTGGCGACCGGCCTTCCTCCGCCGGCCGAATCGGCATCACTTCCTTCCCTTTCCACGAAGGCCTGCCCGCCTTCAATGCCGCGTCCTCTCAGCCACGGCCTACGCTCCTCTCTCTATTGTAGGTTGTGCTCGAGCGCGTCTTCGTCGCCGTGCGTGACTTGCAGAGGCGGAAGAAGGAGGAAGGAAGAAGAAGATGGGAGGAAGAAGACAAAGGAGAAAGAAGACAAAAGAGAAAGAGGGGGCCGAGTCGGGTTAGGAAGTAGGTTGGGCCATAGGGGCCCATGCGAGGGGGAGAAAAAAGGAGGGGGGCTAGGCGCGAAGGCCCAACCTCGATGGGCTGTCAATTTTTTTTATTTTTTTATTGATTTTTTGTTGTTTTTGTTATTTATTATATATTATTAAAAAAAGGAAAAATAAAAGAAAGTAAGGCCTAATTAATAACCCAATCAAAATTTAGGTGTCAACAACTGCCCCTCTTTGAAGTTGAGTTCGTAGAGGTTGCATTCAAAGACAAACTGATATTGAAATTTTGTCCATTCATATGAAGTAGATTATATCTTATTTAGAACCTAGTGTCTTATGTAGAAAATGAGCAATATAATATTATATGTAGTAAGACAGATAAGAAAATACCTGTAATTACTTACTGGGCATGAGCGAGATAAGGGTGTGAATCTCGAGCTTGGCAAGTATCAAGGCATGCTCTTACCTGGTAATGTGAGGAGGTCGCTCCTCCAAGACTCGAACCTTTCTTCGGTCACCTTGATGGGAAATTGCCTTTCCAAGACCCGAACCTTTCTTTGGTCGCCTGTTAGAGCAATAAGTAATTTGTCTAGGACCCGAACCTTTCTTTGGTCGCCTTGATGGGAGATGCGCCGACCTTTCTCACGGCATCTATTTGTGGGTGCCTGACATCAATCAAGGACACCGGTTGGTACCCGACCATTCTCGGGAGATGCGCCGACCTTTCTCAGGACATCAATTTGTTGGGGTGCTTGACCTCAGTCAAGGACACCAGTTGGTACCCGACCATTCTCGGGAGATGCGCCAACCTTTCTCAAGGAATCAATTTGTTGGGGTGCCTGACCTTTATCAAGGACACCAGTTTGTACCCGACCATTCTCGAGAGATGCGCCAACCTTTCTTAGGACATCACTTTGTTGGGGTGCCTAACCTCAGTTAAGGACACCAATTTGTACCCGACCATTCTCGGGAGATGCGCCGACCTTTCTCAAGGCATCGATTTGTTGGAGTGCCTAACCTTAGTCAAGGACACCAGATGGTTTCCGACCTTTCTCTGGAGATGCGTCGACCTTTCTCGGGAGATGCGCCGACCTTTCTCAGGGCATCTGTTCTGGAAGATACCTGGACATTCATAGGCATTGAAAGAGTACCTGGATATTCACAAGTACTAACCTGGAGGATATTTAGGCTTTTGCAGGCGTCGAAGGCGTACTTGGATCACACGTGTGAATTCTGGCGGGTGCCTAGACATTCGCAAGCGTTGAAGGAGTACCTGGATGATCACAAGTACTAGATGCTGGAAAATACCTAATTGCTTGCAGGTATCGAAAGAGTACTTGGATGATCACAAGTACGAACTTTGAAGGATGCTTGGACGTTCGCAGGCATCGAAGGGGTACTTGGATGATCATAAGTACAAAATCCTAAAGAATACCTGATTGCTTGCAGGTATCAAAAGGGGTACTTGGATGATCACAAGTACAAACTCTTGGAGGATACCTGGATGATCACAAGTATCGAAGGGGTACCTGGATGATCACAAGTACAAACTCTTGGAGGATACCTGGATGATCACAAGTATCGAAAGGGTACCTAGATGATCACAAGTACAAACTCTTGGAGGATACCTGGATGATCACAAGTATCTAATGATATGATCTGGGACCACTTAGGCAGGTCCAAGTGTCATGATGATAAGAGAGCATACCTGGGTAACCGCAAGTACACAACACAATGGAGTACTTGAATGGCTACTAGTATTCAATGATACAATTTTGAGGACAACTCGGACAGGTCAAGTGTCACAGAAAGGGAGTATCCAAACGGTGGCTGGTACTCAAAGACAAGAGGATACTTGGACAATCACAAGCATCCAAACTTTAAAGACAACTCGAACAGGTCGAGTGTCAACAGAGGGAGCACCCAGCAAGTGGTGGGTACTCAAAGACAAGGGGATACTTAGACAGTTGCAAGCACCCAAACTCAAGGGACGACTCAAACAGGTCGAGTGTCAAGAAGAGAGTACCTGGACAGTGGTAGGTACTTTAAGACAAATGGGGATAGAGATATGCTTACCTGGCAATATCTCTGATCTCTGAGAGTATGTTTGCTATTTGCACAATATGCACACATGATTGTATATGCTGTAAATTCATAAGTTCAGATGGGATTCATGTATGACAATTTTGTCAATTTTTACATCATCTGATTTCCACTGGAGAAGATTTTGAAAGACAACCTTCATTTAGAATATAGATGTCTTAAGCATGCCAGATGAGGGACTTTCAGTCTGAAAGGACTTTCCGCTTACTCTCATGGAAAATGCTATCCTGACCATTGGTGCAACATTTATAAGGACCACACTATCTCATTGTCATCATGTCAACAGGGGTCCGAGTGTTCTCGCAAACGGTACGACTTTACCAATGTGAGAGGTCTTTATTGAAATTGTGATGAAGACTTAGTTAATGGCTCATCAAATGGGACCGTCGAGGTCAAGGCTTATGAATGGAACGCTTCACGATCATCTCTGGGTTTGCAAGTCAAGAACCCTGTGAAAAGAGATAGAGTAATCTTGCTCGTACTTCTTCAAGCAATGCTTATGCACATATGAAATCCTACGTTAATTGAAGTGCTCATAGTCTGAAGAGACTTTTACAATGGGACGCAATGTAGGCTTGACTCATGTGTAAAAGGGTGAGAGCTGGTGATTGCCTTGGCATTTGTCACCAGTCTTTCTTCTCACTGTCAGAAGGAGGCTCTATCAATTGAACCACAATAGCAACTTCTCTGAATTTTTTTTTTGTTGGGGGCATTAGCCTTGCTTTTACGAGGCACACTACTTTTTCATGCCCCTATTTTTTATCCCAACTTTTCATTTATGGGCATTTGACCTTGCTTTTACCAGGTACACTGCTTTTTTATGCTCCTAGTTTTTTCATTTTTGCTGCTTGAGGAACTGGCCTAGGCAAGTTCAATCGAAGCACTGTTATTAGACTCTTGAGTCTTCATCTTCAGTCGGCGCTCTAGGCTATGCTGCTTAAATGGCAACAACTTCTGTTTTGCCTCTATGTGAGGGTGAAATTACAGACTCAATTGGGTTGTACAATGAATACAAGTGCATAGAGAAAGAATTGCTCTTCATCATTCTAGGGCACTTAAATTAATGCGAGTGTTCATATGCGATAAAGACACCCGAAGATTGATGCAAGTGCAAGCAAGAAAATTTCTATCTCTCTTCTCACATTATGATACTGCTTCGCCTCCGATTTGCCCCAGTGTAAGGTGGTTTTTAACGGGGGTATGCCAGAAATTTCACCAGTGTATAGGGCTCGATGGGGTGAGCGATGGAATGCCTCTCACTATTTTGGTTATCGTACAATTCGCGAGAGAACTCTTTACCCTGTAGCGATGGAATCTTCTCCATTTATCTCACAAATGTATAGATGGGGGACTATGTGTAGGATATGGCTTGCCTTTCATCATCTTGACGCGCCTCATCCAGGATGTTCGATCAATCTTGTATTCTTCACTTAGCTGTCTATTCTAATAATCCTTGTAGAATCAGTGATTTAGACAGACAAAATCATCATGTAAAATCCATTTGGAAAAGGCATGCATCATTTTAAATATGATGGAGTTTGTACTCTCAAAACAAATGAATGGTTTTGACTCAAAAAAAGACCTTATTGACAACTTTAGGGGCCAACGTAATAGTGTTTCCAAATATGTTAGATTTTGAACAACAAAAGGGTTATTCGCAAATGGGTGTTGATGGTTGTCCCTATTGATTAGGGATATGACACATGAATGATCAGCCAAGGATTGGGAATCTGATCGGGCATCTCTGCTTTTGCCCCAGCAGAAGAGAAGATGTACAAATAGATGAATTAGTCTGGCCAAAATCAAATGTGAGTTAAGGCCTGAAGATTTTCTGTCATTTGCTTTGGTGATTACTCAGGACACTATTTCGCTTAGGAGAGCTTATCAGAGTTTGACATGTCTTTCCTTGATTTGTTTTCCGCATCTTTGATGGTTAGGTGATCTTTCCCTGGTTTGCAGATGATGGTGATCTTGCAACAAACAAGAGGGAGCGTGTTAGTCACAAACTCTTTCAGAAGTCAAACAACTGGAAGCGATACAACATTACCCTTCCCTGGTTTGCAGATGATTGAGTAGACCTAGAGTAAGAGGAGGACACGAAGTCCTACGTCTATCATTTCGTTAGGTCAATTATTCTCCTTAATTTGCTTATGGATGACACGTCTTTTTACACGAAGTCAGGTGAATTCGATACGGGTCTTTCCCATAAACCTTATTTGGCCAATATTGACCATTAAGTTTGGTTCTGGATTCCCAATGCTTCCTGTCAATCGGGAAAATACGTCAAAAGCGGGATTAGATAGTGGGAGTATTGGAAACGATACCAAATTACCCTTCCCCAGAGTTTGTATTTGCTGACTCCTAAGGATTTTGAATGTCGATGATGGCCTCTTCGTCTTGACATAGTTCGACATTTCTTTCGATTGGCCTTCCTCATTCGCGGCCATGTATGCATGATTAATGGTCGTTAATTCATCTTCAATGCCTTCCTTCTATGGAATTTTCTTCTGTCTTTGACTGTATGACCATTGGGCAAAGTCATGTACTTCAAGCTTCTATGGAATCTAAGATGGACAATCAAAACTTCCAATTCTCTAATGACAATTACTTCTTGGGAGAGCATGTGTTTGGAGCATGAAGTGAGGTTTCTAGGCCCTAAGTCATTGTCCGAAATAAAGGGCTAAAGATTGCCTCAACTGTCTAGATTTTCTCCCTGTTGATAGTATTCAATTCAAAGGAAAAGAGGAAAATTTCCCCCCTGTGCTTCTGCGCTTGTCAAAGCTGGAGATTCCATTAATGAAATCGCAACGTCTAGTTGCTCGGGCACGTTGTGGGAAGAAGATGTTACTCTATCTTGAGAAGGAGTTGGACAGAAGCGAGGTGGAGTGCACAAAGCTCGTGAGGACAGCTTGCAAAATGGGAAGGCCGAAAGTAGCATAGGGGAGGTTATCCAGCCTCGAGCTACCATGGCGTGCATGCTTCGAGTTTAACCGTATGCCTATGCCTATTACGTACTATCTTTCGTCTCCTGTAAATAAAAGAGAGAGGACATTATTTCTAAAATTATGTTCAAGATTTAAGGCTTACCCTTTTTGAAGCGGGACGATCCTTTCTGTTTGCCCCACTGCCTTCTTAGAAGAGTGTCTTTGAATTCGGGAGTTCACATGATGCGCTAGCTTCAAATGCCCCCTGTCACACTTAGTCAATGGCGATAAGGATGATATTTTGAGACACAAAGTGAGTGAGTCAGAAAGACAAATATAATTAAATCTAACATCTTGTTTTGACAAAAGCTTTTGGTAATGAAACATTTTTTGTTTTCAAAAGTATATATCTTTGAGAGGAAGAAAGCATGAGGAAGCCCAGCCCTCAGTATTCTTTTTGAATGATATTTTCTTTTCATGGTTGGATAGCATCATCGGGCTGGTTTGGAATAGCGCCTCATGTTTTTCAAAACAAAATATTAGAACTGTACATTAGATTACCGGAATAGAAAATGCAACAGTAGCACATTAGATAGGATAAGAAACATGAAATTATAAAAACAAGCAACACCCATGAAAATTCCTATGAAAAGGAGCACTTTGATAGTGCTGGTTCTGAAATCAAGCATCTTTGAGTTCATCGCCTCCAGTAGACTCGAAGTGTTCGCATGCGAGGACTACTTCGTTGAAGCTATGGAAATGTAACACATGTAGCCAATAGCGATGCTTGCGGGGTAAAGCTTCTATGAACTGCTTTATCAATTCCTCTCCGGCCACTTGAGGGTAGGTTTGCATCGTAAAAGCCTTCCACCTCCTTGCATATGCTCGGAAATCCTCCATTGGTCTTCTTCTAAAGTGAACCAAGTTCTTGCAAGGCAGCTCAGTTCTAAGCTGGCTTTGTTACTGAAGCAAGAATGCAGAAGACAGCTCATTCCAATCTCTCATGAGGTAGATATCTGCTGTGAAGAACCATTGCAGTGCAGGCCCTGTAAGACTTTCTTGGAAGGTCTGAGTTGCGAATGACATCGGGCTATAGTACCGGCTCATTTCAGAATGGAGATATTACAAATGAGCCACGGGGCAAGTCGTGCCATTATACTTGCGGAGATTAGGTATCCACATCTCTCCAAGGGTCATGATCCTATGAGGGCAAGACGGGCCTAATATGTCTTGGTTAGGCCACTGGTTTTCCCATTGCATATTCATCATAGTGGTGAATTTTTCTGTTTCAGGGAAGCTAGACTCCACCGAGATTATCCCATTACTTTCTTTCGAGTCAAAATCACCAAACGAGGATGAGGCATTTAAGCTATCCTAATGGTCAGGTGACAAGCTTAGTAGTTCATTGGGATCATAGCGAATAAGGACGAATGTTCCCTCTTCTGACAGGCTTTTGACCCTGTGTGTGGGTAGAAGACATTTATACGATGAATGGCCGATTTCATCTGTATAACACTGGTAGCCCTCAGGATTGTATCCTAGGGATTGGTAGCCTTCAGGAGTGTACCCTAGATGATGGTAGCCTTCAGGGTTGTACCCTAGAGGATGCTCGAAGTTTTGGCGCGGTGACCCATTGGCTATCAGATTTTGCCTACACTCAGTGGCAGATGTTGAATTGAATTGCTTAGACTTTCTTTTCTTGACTCTTGGTCTAGACCTTTTGAGTAAAGCCCTTCGTTTCGCCAGTTGGACTTTGTTAAGGGGAGTGGGAGATGGTGGAGCTTCACTCTCTAGGTTGATAGGGGTCGGCATTCTTTGGACCCTAGCTCTTGTGGTAAGCCTGAGAAGCTGTCCCATCATGCTTTGGCTCTGAGTAGTGTTGACTTCATCTACGGGCTCCTTGCCTTTCCTAGTGGGAAGCTTCTAAGTAATAAGATATTGCTCGGTTGTCCATTTATCGTGCAATGCTTTATTGACATCTTCTTCTCCAGTCTCTGCAACTATTGGTTCCTCGTGCTCTGCAACTATCGGTTCTTTGTAGGGCAGGGCGATGTTGGGGCTGATGTCAACATTATACTCTTGATGAAAAACATCAATTAGTTCCTCCTAGGTTTTAAGGAGATTAATCTTCCTTATAATGTACCACCGCAAGGTGGGGCCAGTCAGGTTTGATTGGTACGATTGAATCATCCTTCGGACCAAGTAGCCTTGCAAGTAGGTCTCTAGGCGAGAGGTATCAACATACCTTTCGCATTCATGTGCTTTGAGCTCTTCAGGGATCTTAATGCCGGGGTAATTAGACAAGTCCATGGGATCCTGCCCCTGCAGCTGGCTCAGCTTCTTCATGATCTTTACAAATTTTCTATCTTGTTGGTCATCCTCTAGCAAATTCGCGGGTGTCATGACGGTGTTTAAAGCAGCTACGGAGTTGGGCTTGGCTTGAGTGGATTCCATTTGCCTCGAGAGTTGTCGAAGGACAATGGACATCTGTCCTACGCCATCTTCAATGTTGGCGAGGCGATTTTGTACATCATTTTGATCAGGCCCTATCACGTGAGGCCATTCGCGGGTGGTTGATAGTTGGCGATTCATAATTACCTATCGTCGCGAAAATAATGAACGAGCACAAAAGTAGACAAAGATTGACCCATGGCAATAGTCTATCTGCTTTTTACTTATCAAAAGAGGATTTTATAAACTACAGACTTCTGACACCTAGAAAATAACAGAACGGAATACTCGGTATTAAACAAAAGTCTCTAAACAATGGGACAAAACTTTCACAAAATAAACACTAAGGGGCACATGACTGCTATTTTATATGCGATGGAGAGCCTTGTTCTTGCAAAGGTGCTTGCTTTCTTGGATTGGCTCAGAGACAAGTATCCGGCCTACTCCCATATCCTTTGCATAAGCTCTGCTTGCTTGTGCTGGCTGCTCTCGCTGATTGAGTGAGGGACCGATGACTTTCATTTTGTCAGGATACGATGGTTGTGGATGTAGGACGTAGAGGTATGGTGGGCTTTTTCTTCTCCCTCAAGCCCTTCAGGTACCACAATCCTTTTGCGATGCCACTTGTCCCAGGTTTCCTCAATGATAGAAATTTCAACTGCGTAGTCACGGCTTGTGTTGGAAAGGACTGGAGGGATCCTCCTTTTGAAAGGCGGTGGGATCTCCTGAAGAACTCCATATTGTCGTGCCACCCGATATGGGTAATAGGGAATGGCGTCGGTGAGGCCGAGCAACGGAATTAGGCGGCAGTGTTTGTAAGCAAAGCGAGCTCTCTTTTCATGGAACGAACCAGCACATGATTGGAATGCCTCAGGAGCTGGGTCTCTTAAGAAGTTTATCCAATTTAAATAGCTTTGATTGGGAATGTATGGTCCTAAAACCATAAATTTTTGTAATGGATTTTCGAAATCATTCGTTTCAGACGATCGCATGAAGCCTCGGAATTCGCTTAGGTAAGAAAAGAACTAGACTTGTAAAATTTCCGGAGAGACCCACATAATTTTTTCCGTGTTTTCTTTAAAACGATTAAAGGACAAGAATGTTTCAGTTAAAATCATGTTGACATAATTTTGCCCCCTCGAGATCTAATCAACTATCCATGCCATCTTAGGACTTATGAAATTTCCTTGATGGGGGAAAATGATGAACCTGAAAAAGGCCAGCAGGAAAATCTCACTTTTTGGGTCATAGGCTGATTTTGAAAACAAGCAGTTAAAAATGCTAATGGGCAGGTATTATGGTTGTTTTCAAGAATTTTCCTCATAACATAAACTTCAGTTCTCGAGAGGCATTCCAATAATGATCCTGTATTCTTCTAGAGTTGGGGTTAGCTCAAACCTACCAAACATAAAAGTAGTTGTCTTCAGGCACCAGAAATGCGCTATAGCTTGTATGACTTCGAGATGAACAGGGATTTGGATCACCGATAGAAGATGACCTACTTTGGCTTTCACGCGCTCTTGGGCATACTAGTCCAATTGAACCCACCATCTAAAGAGCTCTACTTTGGGAGCGGTTTAAACTGGATATCGTCTTCTCCCATCGCATATAAACTGGGACTCGAAAAACCTACCCTAAATTGCCATGGGCCAATAAAAAGTACTAAGTAAAAGTAAAGAAATTACTTTGCTTTTAAAGAAAATGACAAACACAAGGACATGCGCATGGGATGTGCGGCTCGATTTCTAACTGAGAAGGTTTGTTGAAATTAAAAGGGTATTCGCCTGTCGCAGTCTCGCGTTAGCAGCGTACCCTTTTAACCTCAGCTAGAGAAATTCGGGGAAAAGAAAAGCAACCTCATAACGCAGTCTCGCGTTCGAAGCCATATCTTTCTTAACACCATCCTAAATATCCTATGGCGGCCCAGGTCCAGCGGCTAGGTTGTGTGTGCCATGTGTAGTGTTAAAACAATAAAGCATGCATAGCAATTTATAATCACAAAACAATCTATTTTAACCGAAATTAAAATAAACCTCTAAGCTACTAACCTGCATAAAAAAAAAAAAAAAAAGTCAGTAAAGTGCTTAAACAAGATAAAATGGCCTAAGTCCTCAAATGTCCCCAGCAGAGTCGCCAAGCTATCGTGACCTTTTTTTTTAGCCCTCGATGAGGGGCGGGCGCCTTGGGGAGGCTAATGGTTCGGCTAAATTTATTTTAGCCCAAACTCTCCCAAGTCCACAAATTCATGACTTAATGGTTCAAGTTTTTAACCTGGAAGTTAATTTTAAAAGAAGTCGCCACTAATCGGTTTGGGGTGGGTCGATTAGAAACCCAAGCGAAATATTGGGAGAAATACTCACTCCTGTGCAACCAAAGAAATTAGGATCAGGGACTTGATTACACTAGTTAATCACTAATGCCCTTTCGGTACCTAATCTTCTTTAAACCATAAGGCTTTTTGGATGTTTGAGGGATTTTCCATGCATTTTGTTAAGGAAAAACATTTTTTTGGGTATTTTTCTCATTTTTTGGACATAAAAAGCATTTTTTGGATTTTTGATCTTTTTGGAAAATATAAGTCTTTTTTGGCTTTTTTTTGACTTTTTTGGGAAAATAAGAAATATTTTTTATTTTTGATTTTTTTGGAAAATAAATTATTTTTTTGATTTTTTAATTAAAATATTATAATATAATTATAATATTAAAATGTGACATGTGTTGGATCCCCAGGTTAGGTCTGACCTGGGCCATTCGCCCAAGACCTGGACGAGCCTGCAACGCAGGCCCGGCCTGGGACTTTTCTTTTTTTTCTTTTTAAGCAATCGGCCCAAAAACAAAGTGAAATAGGCCCACTTCTCTTAGGACCATGCAAATTCGGCCCGAGCAACTAAACCCTAGGGGAACCAGGTCATGCACCCGACCTGATTCCACCCGGTTCGCAGCGCTCTCTCTCTCCCACCTCTCTCTACTCGCGGCGCCCATGGAGACCGAAACGTCACCGGACAGACAATGACGGTGGCGGTGATGACAAGCGACGGATCTGCGACGCGGCGGCGACAAGGAAGACAGCAACAACCGACTACTCGACAAGACGTGGTGTGGCAGCAACACGGAGTCTCTCGGCCAAAATGGGACTGAGGCTGAGACTAGGGTTTCAAAAGAAGAGGGGCGAAACGATGGTGACGACGCTGAGGAACCCACCTTACCTGTCTGCAACAACGGTGTGACACGGCGGCGAACGGTGGTGGTGTGTGTCGGGATGGCGACGGCTCTACTCAAGACGACGGCTTTCTCTCCTCCGACTGACCTCGTTCAACCCCCTCATGCTCAGATCTGCCCCCTTTACTCCGGTTTCCGTCTCGCTCAGCATCCCCTCCTCGTCTCCGACCGCGAGCTCTCAAATCTCGGCCTGTTCGTCCTCGGGCCCCCTTTTGAAATCTCTCAGTGGGAGGTTTCGAAGATCTGCAGCCCTCGATCTTTCGCCGCTTTCGTGTGTTCCTTGTCGACGGAGGGGCTTCACTATTTATAAACGAGGGGGTGGTGGTCAGTGGAGGTCGGGCCGGCGGTCTTTGGTGTGCCAACCGGCCTTCCTCCGCCGGCCGAACCGGCGTCACTTCCTTCTCTTTCCACAAAGGCTTGCCCGCCTTCAATGCTGTGTCCTCTCAGCCACCGGCCTACGCTCCTCTCTCTATTGTAGGTTGTGCTCGAGCGCGTCTTCGTCGCCGCGTGTGACTTGCATAGGCGGAAGAAGGAGGAAGGAAGAAGAAGATGGGAGGAAGAAGACAAAGGAGAAAGAAGACAAAAGAGAAAGAGGGGGCCAGGCCAGGTTAGGAAGTACGTTGGGCCATAGGGGCCCATGCGAAGGGGAGAGAAAAAGGAGGGGGGCTAGGCGTGAAGGCCTAGCCCCAATGGGCTGCCAATTTTTGTTTTTTTTTTTTTTTGTTTTTATTGATTTTTTTGTTGTTTTTGTTATTTATTATTTATTATTAAAAAATGAAAAATAAAAGAAATTAAGGCCTAATTAATAACCTGATCGAAATTTAGGTGTCAACAAGAAAGTGGTCAATATGGTTAGATAGGTCAATTTGGGCCAATCAATTTTCGATCCTTCTAAGTCCAGTTCGACCCTCCCATTTAATAGGTCAATGCACATGGATGAGATGTTGGATGCTTTAAATTTAACTGATATTGTTTTGATACCCAAGTCGCCTAATTCCTACACTTTCAATCAAATCCATCTCATTGATGGATTGTTCTGCAAGATGATCCATGACTGTTTTTCCTCTGTTAACTACACACATTTCATAAATGGAAGCCCTGCCTGGAAAGGGGCTCCGATTTTCAATAAATCTCTTGTTTCTTATTTTATTACTTTCAAAAAATTATGCAGAATCAAATCAAATATTGGCCCAAAAAGTTGTTGGAGCGATGAGATATGTATATTAAAAGTTTTACCTCTCGAACTCGACGATTTTCCGGAGACTCTCCCCAGCAGCTAGTTCCTCCTGTTTTCGATAAATTTAGTGTTTCCTATGTTATTACTCTTGAAAAATTATGTAGAATCAAATAGAATATCGGCCAAAAAATTGGTCCCATTTCACCATACAACTTGGCTGTTTACTCACAGCTTCTTTCTGGAATTCAGAGTTAATCTGTGTAAGGAATCCGCGAGAGTTAAACTCTCTCGTGAGGATATTCGGTCTCGTGACCAGGAGCTGAAAAATATCATGACTGATCCGATGAATCGAGCGGTTGTAATAACATTGTCTACTGTAATCATTTTGCACAAAAAGCACGGTCACATGCTATTCCTAGATGTTTCTTTGAGCACACCATGAGATTGACGTTCACTGGAGTTCCTTTGTTGGCCATACATGTGAATGCTGATCAAGTCAAGACCATGATGCATATGTGGGGCTCAAACACTTTAATCTAATTGGTACGTTTTAAAGCTAATTTAATTAGATTGGACGTTGCTTGTCGCAAAGGACTTCTCCTCGACTAGCTTCGGTCTTTTCACACTTAAGGATGCTTTCACTTCGCAAAAAAAAAAAATGAATGATTTGATAAGCATTTTCCTACAAATAATCGTTTGTTCGCATATAAAAATAAATTAACAAAATATGTTCATTGTTCATGAAAATATTCAAACTTGAAATATTGTTAATAATGATAATATTGTATATTAACTAATTATTCCAAGTACCACAAGTAATCCTTATTAAGAAAATATTTTCAAAAACATTCATTTTCCTTCAAACTAACAGAGCTCCGATTACCACATCTTTTTTTCACTCTTTTATGCATTTTATTTTGTAATTTATGTTAATTTCTTTCATCAAGGGTGGTTTTGTATGTGATCATTGTGTTGAAATATTCACGTGAAAATGTTAACAAGATCATGCAACTAAATCAATGCAAAATCACTAGAGAAATAAACGAAGGATAATAAGAGACACTAAAAATTTTTGTTGTTCAATTTGAGTATCAGAATCTATTATATGAGGAGAGTTAACAGCAAATAATTCACTAGAATTAAAGTTACAATCACTTATATACTAGAATGTTCTTTATATACAAATTAAACTGAAACTCGTGCTGTCCACAAATAGGTAATTCAATTGCATGTAAATTTCAAGGCAAAAATCATTATGTACGGCTAAAATCAAGCACTCACTGTTCGGCCTAAAAAGAGGAGATATCCTTATTTCGTCCTTTTGTAGCCTTCTTTGAGAGCTTGATTTTTCTTTTACGGATCCTCTCTTTTTTGAAGTAACTCACTTCGCGGCTATCACCCCAAAAAGAAAAGGTGAAAAGTGAAAAAACCTTTCTTTTCACTTTCCTGTTCTCTAACTCTACTTGGTCCCACACATATACATCCGAAATTAAAGTCCTTCGCTTTTCCTTTTCAGCAATAAGTGAAGTCCAAGTCTTAATTGTTGTCAAATTTGGATATTTACAAAATTATCACCGTTCCAAAGGAAAAAAGATAAAGCAAATTAATAACCATTATCTTGATCGAACTCTACCAACAAGACTCCAATAAATATTCAGTCAAGAATTCCGTTCCACCTCATCCAATTTGTATCGAGTTTCGTGCATGAGTTCAAATTCCAAATATAATTTAACAATTCTCTTTTTTGATTCAATATTTAAAGTCAAGTCATAATACTTATCATCCATGCTACTATTCCAACGCCTCAATGGGAGAGCAGAAATTAGAGAAGTCCAAGTCTTGATCTTGGTCAAATTTGGATATTTACGAAATTGCCATCATTCCAAAAGAAAATAGATAAATTAAATTAATATCCCTTTTCGTGGTTGACTTCCACAAGCAAGACTCCAATAAATTTCGATACCTCATCCTATTTGTGTTGGGTTTTGTACACAAGTTCTAGTTTGAGACATGTTTCAATAATTATCCGCATTGACTCGACGTTTAAAACCAAGTCATAACCCTCATTATTCATGCTACTCTCCCAATACATCGACAGACGATTACTCTTGTCACATCCCTAACCTCGAGCGCACGCACATCCCTTGGTGGTCGATAAAATTGCGACGTCCCAAGACGTGTCGCCGACCCATTCATTTTAAGACACACGCGGAAGCGTAATAAAAACAATCCCCAGACAATACTCAACATGGGATAGAATAGCAGGACCACAATTTCACAAAGCCCTTTTTATAAACCAACTAGTTTATACACAGAGGCCAACACTAAGGTTCATGTACAGGAGGTCTATTTCCAAAAAGAACTACTGAGTCATCCATGCTCCTGACCCTTCCGCCCCACGCTCCGAGTTCTTCACACTAAGGACCTGAAAATGGTAACCCACGACGGGGTAAGATATACATCTCAGCGAGTCCACGCTCTAAACCCCGATTAGGAAGGTAATACACCTAGAGGCATGCTATACACACCTCACAGAAGACTTACCTTGCCTCAATTCCCTCCTGCACATCAGCACAATTCATATACTTAATCGATTAATCGATTCAATCCCATTCAATCAATTCAATTCAATTCAATCCATCGATCAATCGATCCATCCATTCAATCAATTCAATTCGATACAATCAATACGATCTATAGCATCTATCAATTCAATCAATCGATCACCACTCACACAAGCTGATATATATATTATTGCTCCCCAAAGCTGATATATATTATAGTTCACCCAAGCTGATATAAAATATTGCTCTCACAAGCTGACAAATAATTGCTCACATAAGCTGACGTACAATAATGCTTGTCAAGCTGATGTACGATATTGCACACACAAGCTGACAATCCAGTGCTCTCACAAGCTGACAGATAATTGCTTGCACAAGCTGACAATTCAATTTGAATCAGAAAAATTGATTTTCACACTTTTAAAATCCCACGATTTGATCTGGTCCTCAAAACCATTTTCGATCTCAAAACTCGACACTGGGGATTTTTCCAATTAAATATCAAAATTTCGCAATTTTGGAATAAATACCCAAAATCACAATTACCACTTAATATGCACAAATTAACACTCAATTAAATAAACCAAGCACATCATTGCAATCAGCATGAAATTCCGGTCACCGGCTATCCTGGTATAATTTTCAAAAAATAATAAATAATTAAATAAATACCGATAATAATTAAGTAAATACAATTAATTACCAAAAATAGCAACTTACGCTGGAAATGCTAAATTAAACATCAAAACGGGCCCAGAAAATTTCTGAGCGAATCTAGATAAATAGCACGATCTATCTAGTTCTTAATTTAGCCGTTCTAACCACCTAACATGCACAAACGAATAATTAAATCACTAATCCATTCTAACTAACCATATAAACCTTAATTAGCCTAAACTAATCAACCCTTAAGCATCATTAACTCCTTAAGCATAGTTTAGCAAGTAAACTCACCGGTTTAGTGTTCCGATGAGTCCACGACGATGGTGACGCGGAGACGGGCAACAAATGACCTTGCGGCGGCACCAAACAAGGCCCGAAAGAGGTCCGAAATGGCTCACGATGGTCCACGACTGGGCTAGGCTTCCAGTTCTGCTTGCTGGCCGAAGAAGCTGAACTAAGTGACAACAGCGGTTGAAACGGTTCAGGATGGGAGGCAGAGCCTGCAACGGTCGACGGCGGAGGTGGACGGCGACTGGACAGCGGCCTAGGGACTTCGACGGCAACCAGGGAGGTTCGGGGGATGCAGCTGGGTGCGACAGGAGGCACTAGACCGCGGGACGAGCAGGAATGGGCAGGCGTGCGTGCGCAGGCTCGCGGGTGGCGCGACGGCTAAGCGATGGGTCCAACGGCGGCAGGGGAGGTGGTCAATGGTTCAAGGGAGGGAGCTGGCTGTTCTTTGCAACTTCAAGCTCTTAACACTATAAAATGGATAAAGTGGGGAAAAAGACTGCTGAAGATTGCAGGGCGCCCCTCTTGGCCACAGAGTCTTCTCTTCTATCCTCACTCACTCATTGCAAGGCCCCACTTGTCTTGGCTGTCATCCAAGCCAATTTGCTGCACAAAATTCCCCCTAAAAGCTTCTCGAAGTGGTCCAAAATGTTGATGGACCCTTGGCCTACGAATTTTAACACAATTCCCCCAAATTGAATCAATTCTCCTTCAATTGGATCTAATTTGATGTCCATAAATCCCACCAAGGTGTCCTAATCAAAATTAACACTTTTCCCCATCAATCGAACTGACTTGAATCCAAAAAATGCGATAAAAAACGGTCCTTTGATTTTTCCGGTCAAAACGGCCCTACTTTGAATTTCGCCAAAAATCTCGATTTGCAGAAAAATCTTCTGAGGATGAGTCGATGTTCCAAAAATGAATCGTGACATGAAAGAACTTTCAATTTCTACAATCGGGTTCAAATTCGCGGTTAATTTCAACCTTACGCGATCTTAGCGTGACCTAGCCTATCGGGTAGCTTTTAGGAATTTTTAGTGCAATTGACCCGTGGTCGATTTTTTTTTAAACCACATTGTGCATCTTCGACACATTGATGACTCTCGGTTATCGTGAAAATCTCGAGGTTTTAAATACGTGCACAAGGTACTAAAACAACAGAAAAATCGGTCTAGTGCCGATCGACGAGAATTTTGCAATTAGGTGGAATCACCCACACTTAATCACATGGCTCAGTCAAAACAACCTATCTCCGATATGTAATCAATTTTTAATTGTGCCATAATGACCCTTGTAGAATAGCACGGTCGAGCAGTCGAATTCTGGTCAAATTCTCAAATCTATTGCGTTAAAATCCCTTAACGGCTTCATTAGATAGACTAGTTATCTCGTGAGTGATCAGCTCAGAGAATAGAATTATAGACGCGTCGATGAAAAACCCAATTCATTCAATTGAAAACAAAATTGGAAATTCAGGATCTCACAACTCTCCCCCTCTTATAAAAATTTCGTCCTCGAAATTTAAACCATTACAAATCTTTAAACAAAAATGTTGGGGTATAGTCGTCTCATCGAATCTTCACTTTCCCAAGTTGCTCCTTCTGTGCCGTAGTGTTGCCAAACCACTTTAACTAACGAGATTGTCTTGGTACACAGAATCTGCTCCTTCCGATCTACAATTTGAATCTGTCTTTCCACGTACAACACTCTGTCGTTCACGTCTAATTCCTTAAAATTTAGCACATAGGTCGGGTCAGGTTCATACTTCCTCAACATCGACACGTGAAAGACGTCATGGACTTGTGCCAGCCTCAATGGCAATACAAGATGATACCCTTGCGTAGCTCTTCTAGCGGCTTTGAGCGGTCTTTGTTCTATCCCTGATAACTGCAACTGCATCCACAAACTGGTGAACTAACTCTTGGCCTGTGATCTTCCGTTCTCCGACTTCATCCCAACACACTGGGGTTCTGCACATTCTGCCATACAATGCTTCAAAAGGTGCCATCTGAATGCTCTGCTGGTAGCTGTTGTTGTAGGCAAACTCGACAAGATGAAACTATTCCTCCCAGCTTCCTTTGAAATCCAACACACATGCTCTCAACATGTCTTCGAGAGTCTGAATCGTCCTTTTAGACTAACCATCCGTCTGAGGGTGATAGGCCGTACTGTACTGTAGCTTCATTCCTAAGGCGATATGCAAACTCTTCCAGAAGGCAACTATGAACCTCGGGTCTCGGTCTAATGTAATCGTCACCGGCACTCCATGGAGACAAACTATCTGACGCACATACAACTCTGTATGCCTGTCCAAATCAAGGTCCTTTTGTACGGCGATGAAGTGAGCCGACTTCATTAGTCTGTCGACCACTATCCAAATGGAATCATTACCCCTTTGACTCCTTGGTAAGCCTGTCACAAAATCCATTATGATGTGTTCCCATTTCCACTCGGGAATCTCAAGAAGTTGCAGAAGTCCTCTTGGCTTACAATGCTGAGCCTTGACTTGCTGACACGTCAGACACTTGGCAACAAGTTTGGCGATATCCGCCTTTATACCGGACCACCAGTAGTGTTGATGCAGATTTTGATACATCTTCGTACTACCAGGATGAATGCTGTAGCTGCTACGATGAGCTTTTGACAAAATCTTCTCCTTAAGCTCTGCATCGTCAGGTACACACAATCATCCTCGGAACCTTAGTGTTCCGTTTTCAGAAGTTTGAAAGTCAGCTTTTCTCTTCTCGATATCCTCTTGCAGGATTTTCTAAATCTCTGGGTCTGTCAACTGAAGCATCTTAATTCTAATATGGACTTCCGACTCAATTCTGAGGGTGGCCATAAGATTCGAAAGGTGGCCTACCTCAAATTTGAAAACCGAATCTCGAGCTGTCTTGAGGAAAATCCATTCCTTGACCATCATCTGTGCGACTGAAGACTTCCAACTCAAAGCGTCTGCAACCTTGTTCGCCTTTCTAGGGTGATACAAGATATCACAATTATAGTCCTTCAGGAGATCCATCCAGCGACGCTGTCTCATATTCAACTCCTTCTGAAAGAATAAATACTTGAGACTTTGATGGTTTGTGAAGATTCGGAATTTTTCTCTACACAAATAATGTCTCTAAATCTTTAGAGCGAAAATAATCGCTGCGAGTTCTAAGTCATGCGTTGGATAATTCAGCTCATGAGTTCTCAACTGATGAGATGCGTATGCAACAACCCTACCATGTTGCATTAGCACACAACCCAATCCTCTAAACGACGCATCACTATAGATCTCGTATCCTCCAGCACTAGATGGTATGGTCAGCACAGGTGTGGTAGTCAGCTTCTTGCTTAAGCTCTTGGAAGCTACACTCGCACTTGTCTGTTCACACGAACTTCTCTTCATTCTTCAGTAGTCGAGTCAACGGCGATGCTAACGTTGAAAATCCTTCCACAAACTTTCTATAGTAACCTGCCAAATGCAAAAAGCTTCTGATCTTTGTAACTGTCATCAGTCTTGGCCAACTGATCACTGCTTTGATCTTGGACGGGTCCACGGAGATTCCTTCACCTGAAATCACATGACCTAGGAACGTAACACGAGTCAACCAAAACTCGCACTTACTGAACTTGGCGTGCAATCCATGAATCCTTAGGGTCTGAAGTACCATCCTCAAATGCCTCTCGTGCTCCTCAACACTTCTTGAATACACCAGGATATCGTCGATAACACAATCACAAACTGATCTAGGTATTCTTTGAACACTCGGTTCATCATATCCATGAAAGCAGTTGGGGTGTTCATCAAACCGTACGGCATCACAGTGAACTCATAATGGCCGTATCGAGTATGAAATGCTGACTTCGGTATGTTCTCCTTTCCGATCCTCAGCTGATGATACCCTATCCTCAAGTCGATCTTTGAAAATACCGACGCTCCTTACAACTAATTAAACAAGTCATCGATCCTCGGGAGTGGATACTTGTTCTTGATCGTCACTTGATTAAGTTGGCGATAGTCAATGCATAGGCGCAATGAAACATATTTCTTCTTCACAAACAGAACCGGTGCTCCCCAAGGCAATACACTGGGACGTATGAATCCCTTATCCAATAGCTCCTGCATCTGCACATTTAGTTCTTTCAATTCAGACAATGTCATCCGGTAAGGAGACTTGGAGATTAGCTCTGTCTCAGGTACTAACTCAATCACAAACTCAATCTCCCTCTCTAGTGGCAGGCCTGGTAATTCCTTCGGAAACACGTCTGGAAACTCTTGTACCACAGCAACATCTTCGATCCTCAGCTCCTCAACTGTCGTATCCACGACAGTTGGTAAGTAACCTTGATAACCCCTGTCTAATAAATGGGTTACTTCAAGCAACGAGATTAAGGTAATTGAGGGTCCTCCTCGACTCCTAATAAACTCGAAACTTTCACCTGCTAACGGGTTAAATTGAATTGCTTTATGATAACAGTTCATCTTAGCTCGTTGCTTGGTGAGCCAGTCCATGCCAATTGTTACATTGAAATCATACATGGCTAGAACTATCAAATCTATCCTCCCATCTCGCTCACCAATCACTAACTTGCAACCAAGACAACCCACTATAGCTAATACCTTATCCTTTAACGGTTTAGATATGCTAACCACTGACTCCAACAACTCAGGAATCAATCCTACTAGCTTAAGAAACTGCTCAACTATAAACGAATGAGTTGTACCAGGGTCAAATAAAGCATAAGCAGCGTGGTCATTTAGCGAAACTGTACCTGTAATCACATTAGGCGAGTCCTTAGCCTGTTCTCTCATGATAGCATACGTCATTCCCTGAGCTGGAGGTCTGTTCTGTTCTCCCTACTGTGCAATCTATGGCGTGATCCTTCTATTCTAACCCATCGGTGGCGGCGACGGTAACTGCTGTAGTCCCCTCGGTCTTTTGGGACAGTCTCTAGCCAGGTGACCTTGCTGGCCACACTCGAAACAAGCACCCATCCTTACATGACATGGGGCTGAACCATGTCGCCTTCCACAAAAGCGACACGCGCCATTCTGACTCAGCGCTGACTTGCCAACTCCACCCTTCCTGCTAGGCAGGACATGGTACCTTCCTCCAGTCATGGTCCTCTTCCTAAACCGGTTCCTATCTCTGTTTGAACTAAACCTTGAACCAAACACAGTAGTCTGTTCACTCAGGTTCCTCTCTATCAGCTAGGCCTGACCATAAACCTCATTGTAATCCTTCAGGTCAAATGGCACCAGTGGATTTCTTAGCTCTGGTCGGAGGCCGTTCTTGAACCATCGAGCTTTGTCTTCAGGATCATCTATTAGTCTTGGAGCATACTGAAATAACTCCGCAAACTTAGCCTCATACTAAGCTATTGTCAGCATTCCTTGGCAGAGCCGTTGTAATTCCTCCATCTTCTGTTCTCGGGCGCTACTCGAAAAATACTTGCTGTTAAAGGCTCTGAGGAAAGAGTTCCACATTAGGACTACGCCTTTTGGGAAAATTGTGCCTCTGGTGGCCCTCCACCAAGTATTCGCGTTACCCTGCAGCTGGTATACTGCCAGGACAACTTTCTCCTCCTCATTGCACATCAGAAGTGCAAAGGCCTTCTCAAGGTCTTGGATCCAAAGGGATGTAGTCTCGGGATCTCCTGCACTAGTGAACCTCGGTGGGTTCAACTTTAAGAACTGCTCCACGAGCTTATGAATAAGTCTCTCTCTCTCCATAACCATGTTCCCAAGCGGAACTTCGGCAGGTGCGGCAATGGCAACAACATAAGCAGCGGCGGTGACGATAGCAGTAGCGGCAGTGGTAGTGGCGGCGGCTTGATTCTAGGCCTGCTGCCCCATCAAAGCTCCTAGTGTCTCAAGCGCCTGCATGATCCCTTCAATCCTAGGAACACCAGGGGCTGCTACCCTAGCACCAAAAGGAGGCAGTGCTACTCCACTAGCATTAGCCTGAGCCGGTGCTCTACCATGACCCCCTTGTATACCGACCCTTATTGGCGACCTACCCCAAGTAACAGGTCCAATGGTTCTCTTTCTAGGAGTCATCCTTGATCACTCATTATGCAAGTTCTTTATAGAAACCTGCTTTCTAATTCCACACAGAATTAGAAGCTGAGCGATCCCCATAAAATAATTTACCAAACAGCTATCACTGACATGCATAAGCATAAAATAGAGGCCATCCTACTAACTATCCCATAAACCATCGCATGTTATTACTCCAACTATCGACCAGCTCTGATACCACTCCGAGTGGGGATGTCACGGCCTGATCCTCAAGCGCGTGCCCATCCTTTGGTGGTCAATCAAATTGAAATGTCCCACGACGCGTCGCCGACCCATTCATTTTAATGCACGTGCGGAAGCAAACGATTACCCTTGACAATGATCAACAGGGGATAAAAAAACAAGAAACATATTCACAACCGAAACACTTTTATAAACACCCCGATTTATATATAAGACTAGTCTAAAGACAAAAGTCTATAAAAGACCGGTTCTCAAAACGAAGCTATCCTAAGACCAGCTAGTCGGACACATTTGTCGATCCTTCGGTCTCCACAAGCTCCATGGGCTCTGGGTCCTCCACAGCACCATCAGGAGAGTCAGCTGCACTCTCACCTAGAGTGGCGTCGACTACCATAGAGGGGATCTCAAAACCCTGGAGGGGACCCACCCTGAATCCATTGGGTCCGTAGCGAAACCACATTCTGAATCGATGAGGTACTCTCTGAGGTAGGCCCTCTTCGACCCAAATAGTGGTCACCACAAGTTCATAGACCTAGTGACTTCCGAGATCAGGGTAGTTAAAAATCTACTCGATAACCCTCATGGGCGGACCAAAACGTTCCGGATGAACTTCCATCTAAGAACCTAAAAAGATTGAGCCCACGATGGGGTGAGACAATGTCTCAGCAAGTTCACCCCCTAAACTCCAACTAGGAAGGAAATACGCCTAGAGGCAGCTATACACACAAGTCAGAAAACTTACCTCGCCTTAGTTCCTTCCTGCATGTCAGTACAATTCATATACTCAATTCAATTCAATTCAATTCAAACCATCAATCAATCGATCCATCCAATCAATCAATTCAATTCGATACAATCGATACGATCTATACCATCTATCAATTCAATCAATCAATCACTGCTCACACAAGCTGATATAGATGGTTGCTCGCACAAGTTGATATATATATATATATATATATATTATAACTCACCCAAGCTGATATAAAATATTGCTCTCACAAGATGACAGATAATTGCTCACACAAACTAACATACAATAATGCACGCACAGGCTGACGTACGATATTGCTCACACAAGCTGATAATCTAGTGTTCTCACAAGCTGACAGATAATTGCTCGTACAAGCTGACAATTCAATTTGAACCAGAAAAATTGATATTAACACTTTTACAATCCCACGATTCGATCTAGTCCTCAAAACCATTTTTGGTGTCAGAACCTGACACTCGGGATTTTCCCAATCAAATATCAAAATTTCACCATTTTGGAATAAATATCCAAAATCATAATTATCACTCAATTTGCACAAATTAGCACTCAATTAAATAAACCAAGCACACCATTGCAATCGGCACGAAATTCCAATCACCAACTATCCCGGTATAATTTTTGAAAAATAATAAATAATTAAATAACTATAAAAAATAATTAAGTAAATGCAATTAATTCCCAAATATAGCAATTTAGGCTAGAAATGCTAAATTAAACACCGAAAACGGCTCAGAAAATTTTTGAACCAACCTAGATAAATAGCACGATCTATCTAGTCCTTAATTTAGCCGTTCTAACCACCTAACATACACAGACGATTAATTAAATCACTAATTCATTCTAACTAACCACCTAATCCTTAATTAGCCTAAACTAATCAATCCTTAAGTATCATTAACTCCATAAGCAGAGTTTAGCAAGTAAACTCACCTGTTTAGCGTTTTGGTGAGTCCACGATGACAGGGACGCGGAGATAGGCAACAAACGACCTTGCGGCGGCACCAAACAAGGCCCGGAAGAGGTCCAAAATGGCCCACAATGGTCCACAGCTGGGCTGGGCTTCCAGTTATGCTTGCTGGCCAAAGAAGCTGAACCGAGCGACAATAATGGCTGAAACGGCTCGAGATGGGAGGCGAAGGTTGCAGCAGTCGATGGCGTAGGCAGACGGCGGCTGAATGGCGGCCTGGGGACTTCAATGGCAACCATGGAGGCTTGGGGGATGCGGCTGGGTGCGACAGGAGGCGCTGGACCGCGGGAAGAGCAGGAATGGGCAAGCATGCACTCGCGGGCTCGCGAGTGGCGCAACGGCCAAGCGGCGAGTCCAACGGCGGCAGGGGAGGCGGTTGACGGTTCAGGGGAGGGAGTTGGCTGTTCTTTGCAACTTCAAGCTCTTAAAAAACTCTAAAATGGATAAAGTGGGGCTGAGCAAGAAGAAGAGGACTGCTGAAGATTGGAGTGGGCCCCTTTTGGCCCCAAAGTCTTCTCTTCTATCCTCACTCACTCATTGCAAGGCCCCACTTGTCTTGGTTGTCTTCCAAGCCAATTTGCTGCACAAAATTCCCCCTAGAAGCTTCTCCAAGTGGTCCAAAATGTTGATGGACCCTTAGTCTACGAATTTTGACACAATTCCCCTAAATTGAATCAACTCTCCTTCAATTGGATCCAATTTGATGCCCATAAATCCCACCAAGGTGTCGTCATCAAAATTAACATTTTTCCCCATCAGTCGAACTAACTTGAATCCCAAAAACGCAATAAAAAACAGTCCTCTGATTTTTTTCGGTCAAAACAACCCTACTTTGAATTTTCGCCAAAAATCTTGATTTGCAGAAAAATATTCAAAGGATGAGTCGACATTCTTAAAATGAATCGTGACATGATAGAACTTTCAATTTCTGAAATAAGGTTCAAATTCACGGTTAATTTCAATCTAGCGCGATTTTAGCTTGACCTAGTCTACCAGGTAACTTTTAGGAATTTTTAGTGCAATTGACCCGTGGTCGATTATTTTTGAGCCATATTGTGCATCTTCGACACATTTGTGACTCTCAGTTGTCGTGAAAATCTCAATGTTTCAAATACGGGCACAGAGTATCAAAACGACAGAAAAATCGGTCTAGTGCTGATCGACGAGAATTTTGCAATTAGGTGGAATCACCAACACTTAATCACATGGCTCAGTTGAAACTACCTATCTCCGGTGTTTAATCGATTTTTAACTATGTCGTAATGACCCTTGTAGACTAGCACGGTCGAGCAGTCGATTTCTTGTCGAATTCTCAAATCTATTGCGTTAAAATACCTTAATGGCTTCACCAGATAGACTAGTTATCTCGTGAGTGATCTGCTCAGAGAATAGAACTATAGGCGCGTCGATGAAAAGCCCAATTCATTCAATTGAAAACAAAATTGGAAATTCAGGATGTCACAAAGACTTGTAATACTAACTTTCTCATCGTCTTTGGTCTTTCCTTCTCCACTTTCGGGCCTTGATTTTTCATTTGGACAGGAGCAAGGGGATGGAATAAATTCCCATCTTGGTTATATAATTAAATGAAACCAGAAAAAAAAAAAGAGTAAAAAACCAGCCGGTTCCATGTTAACAGGTCTGGTTTCCAACTTCAAAATTTGGTGACCCTGACCGGATTAAAACCTACTCATTTTGAAACTGACCTGCTCTAAAAAGATTATACTTTGCACTCTAAATTATTAATATAATGTTCTATTTCAAGTACCAAACAGATCTTGATATAATCTTTTCTTTTGTTTCGTTGGTGCAAAACTAGTACTTTCCAATTCTGTTTTGTAACATGACGACAAGACTTGACTCAATTATGATCCTCTCAATCTCACTTTGATGTGGATTTAAACAAGTGCTCCGATTCCCTTGTTTTGGTGACATGACGACGAGACTTGACTCAATTATGGTCCTCTCAATCTCACTTTGATTTTTATTCGAAATCGGGTGACTTTACGTTATGAGTAGCGATGAATATTTCTCTTCATACAATTATTAGTGGACTAGGTAGTGCCCATAGTCTTTTCTTATTATTATATTTTATTTCAGTTTTGTGTTCTTTTAATTTACAAAATTTCGAACAAGATTAATGCAATTGTGCCGAACGACGGCGATGATGATAGCGGTGCAACGCCACAAGTCACTTTTTTAACGCATTCAAAATACAAGTTATTCGGGTGGACTATTGTCAGTAATTTCTCATTTACTATTTCTTTCACGTTTAATTTGTGGTCCTTGAAATTTTGGTCAATGCAGATGTCATTGAAATTTTGGTCAATGCATGATGTCTTTCAACAATGTCCTTGAACAATTGAGAACTATTCAATGTAGTTATTCTGTTTGCCAAAATGTTATTTGATGACGTGGAATATTATATACTGAGTTGGATTTTAAAAAATATGTTGGCATGTTTATCTTTTTATTTGTCTTCTTTAGAAAATGGAAAAGACAAATTAGAGACTTCAAATATCCTACGAGAAATTTTTTTTTCCTGATTTTAAATGATTATCTTACATGAACAATCCAACTGTAACCTTCTCTTTTTGTCCTATATTCATACTTAATGGATGAGAAGCCAAATCAACATATTTCATTAACTTGAATTAACGGAATGATGATATTGAATATTTTTATATTATTTTGGAACTAAATTGAAAATTTACCAAGTTTTCGAAACCATATTAAAAAAATTAAAAATTCAGGGATGACATTACATAATAAAAAAATTCATGGACTGTCGGTGTCATTTCTTTAATTTGTTTTTAACTGGCTAGTGTTTTTCTTAGTATACTACTTTTCCTATTAAATTGTTAAGAATTGGAGTCTAGATTGGGTTGTATACAGAATAGCCAGAATTGCATTACATAAAAAGTGATCAATATAGTTTAATAGGTCATTTTGGGCCAATCAGCCATAATTGCATTACATAAAAAGTGGTCAATATGGTTAAATAGGTCAATTTGGGCCAATCAATTTTCGATCCTTCTAAGTCCAGTTCGACCCTCCCATTTAATAGGTCAATGCACATGGATGAGATGTTGGATGCTTTAAATTTAACTGATATTGTTTTGATACCCAAGTCGCCTAATTCCTACACTTTCAATCAAATCCATCTCATTGATGGATTGTTCTGCAAGATGATCCATGACTGTTTTTCCTCTGTTAACTACACACATTTCATAAATGGAAGCCCTGCCTGGAAAGGGGCTCCGATTTTCAATAAATCTCTTGTTTCTTATTTTATTACTTTCAAAAAATTATGCAGAATCAAATCAAATATTGGCCCAAAAAGTTGTTGGAGCGATGAGATATGTATATTAAAAGTTTTACCTCTCGAACTCGACGATTTTCCGGAGACTCTCCCCAGCAGCTAGTTCCTCCTGTTTTCGATAAATTTAGTGTTTCCTATGTTATTACTCTTGAAAAATTATGTAGAATCAAATAGAATATCGGCCAAAAAATTGGTCCCATTTCACCATACAACTTGGCTGTTTACTCACAGCTTCTTTCTGGAATTCAGAGTTAATCTGTGTAAGGAATCCGCGAGAGTTAAACTCTCTCGTGAGGATATTCGGTCTCGTGACCAGGAGCTGAAAAATATCATGACTGATCCGATGAATCGAGCGGTTGTAATAACATTGTCTACTGTAATCATTTTGCACAAAAAGCACGGTCACATGCTATTCCTAGATGTTTCTTTGAGCACACCATGAGATTGACGTTCACTGGAGTTCCTTTGTTGGCCATACATGTGAATGCTAATCACGTCAAGACCATGATGCATATGTGGGGCTCAAACACTTTAATCTAATTGGTACGTTTTAAAGCTAATTTAATTAGATTGGACGTTGCTTGTCGCAAAGGACTTCTCCTCGACTAGCTTCGGTCTTTTCACACTTAAGGATGCTTTCACTTCGCAAAAAAAAATGAATGATTTGATAAGCATTTTCCTACAAATAATCGTTTGTTCACATATAAAAATAAATTAACAAAATATTTTCATTGTTCACGAAAATATTCAAACTTGAAATATTGTTAATAATGAAAATATTGTATATTAACTAATTATTCCAAGTACCACAAGTAATCCTTATTAAGACAATATTTTCAAAAACATTCATTTTCCTTCAAACTAACAGAGCTCCGATTACCACATCTTTTTTTCACTCTTTTATGCATTTTATTTTGTAATTTATGTTAATTTATTTCATCGAGGGTGGTTTTGTATGTGATCATTGTGTTGAAATATTCACGCGAAAATGTTAACAAGATCATGCAACTAAATTAATGCAAAATCACTAGAGAAATAAACGAAGGATAATAAGAGACACTAAAAATTTTTGTTGTTCAATTTGAGTATCAGAATCTATTATATGGGGAGAGTTAACAGCAAATAATTCACTAGAATTAAAGTTACAATCACTTATATACTAGAATGTTCTTTATATATAAATTAAACTGAAACTCGTGGTGTCCACAAATAGGTAATTCAATTGCATGTAAATTTCAAGGCAAAATCATTATGTACGGCTAAAATCAAGCACTCACTGTTCGGCCTAAAAAGAGGAGATATCCTTATTTCGTCCTTTTGTAGCCTTCTTTGAGAGCTTGATTTTTCTTTCGCGGATCCTCTCTTTTATGAAGTAACTCACTACGCGGCTATCACCCCAAAAAGAAAAGGTGAAAAGTGAAAAAACCTTTCTTTTCACTTTCCTGTTCTCTAACTCTACTTGGTCCCACACATATACATCCGAAATTAAAGTCCTTCGCTTTTCCTTTTCAGCAATAAGTGAAGTCCAAGTCTTAATTGTTGTCAAATTTGGATATTTACAAAATTATCACCGTTCCAAAGGAAAAAAGATAAAGCAAATTAATAACCATTATCTTGATCGAACTCTACCAACAAGACTCCAATAAATATTCAGTCAAGAATTCCGTTCCACCTCATCCAATTTGTATCGAGTTTCATGCATGAGTTCAAATTCCAAATATAATTTAACAATTCTCTTTTTTAACTCAATATTTAATGTCAAGTCATAATACTTATCATCCATGCTACTATTCCAACGCCTCAATGGGAGAGCAGAAATTAGAGAAGTCCAAGTCTTGATCTTGGTCAAATTTGGATATTTACGAAATTGCTATCATTCCAAAAGAAAATAGATAAATCAAATTAATACCCCTTATCGTGGTTGACTTCCACCAGCAAGACTTCAATAAATTTCGATACCTCATCCTATTTGTATTGGGTTTTGTACACAAGTTCTATTTTGAGACATGTTTCAATAATTATCCGCATTGACTCGACGTTTAAAACCAAGTCAGAACCCTCATTATTCATGCTACTCTCCCAATGCATCGACGGACGATTACTCTTGTCACACCCCAAACCTTGAGCGCGCGCACATTCCTTGGTGGTCGATAAAATTGCGACGTTTCTGGACGTGTCGCCAACCCATTCATTTTAATACACATGCGGAAGCGTAATAAAAACAATCCCCAGACAACACTCAACATGGGATAGAAAAGTAGACCACAATTTCATAAAGCCCTTTTTATAAACCAACTAGTTTATACACAGAGGCCAACACTAAGGTTCATATACTGGAGGTCTATCTCCAAAAAGAACTATTGAGTCACCCATGCTCTTGACCCTTCTGCCCCACGCTCCGGGTTCTTCACACTAAGGACTTCAAAATGGTAATCCATGACGGGGTAAGATATACATCTCAACGAGTTCGCGCCCTAAACCCCGATTAGGAAGGTAATACACCTAGAGGCAGGTTATACACACCTCACAGAGGACTTACCTTGCCTCAAGTCCCTCCTACACGTTAGCACAATTCATATACTCAATCAATTCAATTCAATCCATCGATCAATCGGTCCATCCATTTAATCAATTCAATTCGATACAATCGATACGATCAATACCATCTATCAATTCAATCAATTCGATTACTACTCACACAAGCTGAGGTATATTTATACTCACACCAGCTGATATAGATGGTTGCTCGCTCAAGCTGATATATATTATAGCTTACACAATCTGATATACATTATTACTCTCACAAGCTGACATATCAGTGCTCTCACAAGCTGACATAGAATATTGCTCTCATAAGCTAATGATTCAATAATACTCTCATGAGCTGACGATTCAATAATGCTCTCACGAGCTGACAATTCAATAATGCTCTCACAAGCTGACACATCAATGCTCACACAAGCTGATGAACGATATTGCTCACACAAGCTAATGTATCATTGTTCACACAAACTGACGTATCATTGCTCACACAAGCTGACATACGATATTGCTTACACAAGCTTATGTGGATCATCAATCAATTGCACAATTAAGCAATCAATATCACATATCATCAAGCATAAGCTCTAGGCATATCACAAACCAACCATATCATCAATTATGCACAAACCAGCAAGCATTGCACCAATAATACCATAAAATCATAACCAGCCCAAACCAGCAGAAACGGTCCTCTCGCGTGTCTCCGAATTTAAATCCAGAATCTTAATCAAAAGAGTTCGGAAAATTCACAAATTTGAATATGTTGTAAAGGACACATAAACAAACATTTTTCATGAAGACACCTCAACCCAGATCTTTCTAGATTAAGCCCAGTAAATCGCTAAATCCAGTACAAAAAATTGTGTCAGTTTCCAGAAAGCCTGTTTTCCGAAATTAGTCTAGTTCGAGACCCAAAACTTGTCCGTTTGATCTGAAATTTGAGTATCTTAAACTAAAATATGTGAAAACAACTTTTTTGAAGAAATTTTTTTGAAATTCGAACCCTAAGAGTTGATAAACATCCCTAGAATCCCAAAAGGTCCCCAGATTCAGCACAAACAAAGGTTCTGTTTGCAAATGACGAAGCTGATATCTCATTCTTTTAAATCCCTAAAAATCTTGAGTAAAATATATGTTGTAGATGAAGATGTCTAAAACATTTCTGAAGAATGAATCAACTCAAAAATCTTAACACATTTTGATCCACAAAAATGGCAAACGGAGAGGGTCCAAAGATCAGAACTAAAGAAAGTCCACTAAATTGGATCAATCCATCCTCAATTGTGCTAATCTCACTAATTAGATTAACACTAATCCATTATAATGCTAATCTAACCATTCTAGATTAGCACTAATCCACCTTAAGGCTAATCTAATCAATCCTTAAGCATAATTAACCTCCTAAGCAAGGTTTAGTGAGTAAAATCACTGGTTTAGTGGGTTAGTGAGTCCACGGCGGCGGCAACGAGACGGTGAGCGAAACACAAGCCCACGGCGACACCAAACGAGGTCGAGAAAGGCCCAAAAAAGCCTCACAAAGCCTCATGGCCTAGCTGGAACTTTGGTTCTATCCAAGGCCTAAAGGAGTTGGCTGAGCGACTCAATTGGTGCAAAAACAATAAGGTGAGACCAGGCGAGCTGTAACGGTCGACGGTGGGGGCGATGGATGGCTGAACGGTGATGTACGGTGGCTCGAGGGTGCCGGGACAGCGGCTGGACTCGTGAAGACGCGAGCTAGAGGTGGAACGAGCGGCAGAAGGCATGCGAGGCTCGAGCGGCGTTCAACGGGAGTGCGACAGGTCCAACGGCGGCAGGGGAGCTCCAGCGGCTGCTACTGGCTTGCTGGCTGTTTTCTCTAGTTCTTGAGCTCTCAAAACTCACTCAACAATGTATAAAGTAAGCTGAGGGGAGAAGAAGAAGCCGCTGAAGATTGGAGGGGCCCATCTTGGCCACAAAGTCCTCTCTTCTATCCTCACTCACTCATTGCAAGGCCCCACTTGTCTTGGCTGTCATCCAAGCCAATTTGCTGCACAAAATTCTCCCTAGAAGCTTCTCCAAGTGGTCCAAAATGTTGATGGACCCTTGGCCTACGAATTTTGATACAATTCCCCTAAATTGAACCAAATCCCCTCCAATTGAGACTAAATCGGTCCCCATAAATTCAACCAAGGTGCCCACACTTAAATTCACATTTTTCGTCACCAATCGAACCAACTTGAATCCCAAAAACGCGATAAAAAACGGCCCTTTGATTTTTCCGGTCCAAAACGGCCCTACTTTGAATTTTCGCCTAAAATCTTAGTTTGTAGAAAAATCTTTGAAGGATGAGTCGACGTTCCTAAAATGAATCATGACATGACAGAACTTTCAATTTCAAAATTGGGGTTCAAATTCACGGTTAATTTCAATCGAGCGCGATTTTAGCGTGACCTAACCTACTGGTAGCGTCTAAGAACTTTTAGTGCAATTGACCCGTGGTCGATTGTTTTCGAGCCACATTGTACATCTTCGACACATTAACGACTCTCAGTTGTCGTGAAAATCTCGAGTTTTCAAATACAAACACAAGGTACCAAAATGACATAAAAATCGGTCTAGCATCGATCGACAAGAATTTTGCAATTAGGTAGAATCACTCACACTTAATCACATGGTTCTGTCGAATCGACCTATATCTGGTCTCCAATCGATTTTTAACTGTGCCATAGTGATCCTTGTAGATTAACATGGTCGAGCAGTCGGTTTCTGGTTGAATTCTTAAGTCAGTTGCATTTAGATTCTTTAATGGCTTCACCTGATAGATTAGTTATCTTGTGAATGGCCAACTCAGAGAAAAATGCTATAGGCACGTCAATGAAAAGCCCAATTCATTTCATCGAAAACAGGGTTGAAAATTAGGATGTCACAACTCTCTATAGACGACATTTGAGTTCAAAGATATAGATTTAGTAATCATGTTTGTTAGGTTATCTACTGTCGCTATCTTCTTCATAATAACCTTATCTTTCGCCAAGACATCTTGGGTGAAATGGTATAAGATGTTGGTATGTTTTGCTTGCTCTTGATAAACTGAATTATATGTTAGATATATCACACTTTGGTTATCATAGCATATAGTAAACAATTTATGCTCTAATCCAAAGTCCATGAGCAAAATTTTTAGCTATATTGCCTTTTTCGCTATAAAGGTTAGTATGATGTACCCTGCCTCAGTCAAAGACAAGGCAATGTGGTTTTGTAAGGACACCATCCAATTTACTACACCGTCTACTAGAGTGAACACATATCCTGCTAAAGACTTTCATTCATTCAAGTCACTAGTGTAATCCAAATTCACATAATTAGTGGTCTCACTATCATTGTCATCCTTTTTGTACATTATATCAACATCTATTGTCCCTTTCAACCATTTGGATACTCACTTCATAGCTTTCCAATGAATTTTACCTAGACACTTCATATGAAATGTTAGACCTAGTACACACCATAACGTACAGAATACTACCTATTACAATAAAATAGGCAACACGAAACATATGCTCCTCCTTCTCCTCAGCCTGCGGCGATAACTTACTAGAAAGTTTAAAGTGTTCCGCGAAAGGTGTACTCACAGATTTCGTTGACTGCATTTTAAAATGTACTACAATCTTCTCGATATATTTCTTTTGAGACAAATATAAAACTCTTGCAAGCTTATTACACAAAATCTCTGTACCCAATATATTTTTCTATAACACCTAAGTCTCTATCTCAAACTCAACACTCAACTACATCTTCAGTGCATCAATATTAGGCATATTTTTAGCTACTATTAGCATGTCATCAACATATAATAGTAGATATATCAAAAACCCATCCTCCAATCTCCTAAATTAGACACAACTATCTATCTGACTTTTCAAATTATCTAACTAGTTATGATAGCATCAAAATGTTTGTACCACTTACCTCAGAGATCGTTTTAGCACATAAAAGTATTTCTTTAATAAGCAAACATGGTCGTCCTTACTCAAAATAGAAAATTTGTCTTATTGCCTCATGTAAATCTGCTCCTTTATCTCACCATAAAGAAACGTCGTTTTCACATCTAACTACTCTAGCTCAAGATGCTATGTAGCAATTAAGACAAGTAACTCACAAATAAGTATATTTTACCATAGAAGAGAACACCTCATTATAGTCAATACTCTCTCGCTATCTATATTCCTTCGCAATAGGTCCCGACTTATACCTTATTGCCTCGACACCAGGAATGACATCCTTCCATTTATAGACCCACTTTCTTCCAATAGTCTTATGGCTCTTGGGTAGTTTAGCTAGTTCCCATGTCTGATTTCAATAGAGTGATTCCATCTCTTCACTTGTAATTTCTAACGATAGCAACTACTCAGAAGTAACCATCGCCTTAAAGTAAGACAAAGGCCCATATAGTCAATGCATAAGCAATATATGTGACATAATGTACCGATGGTTTAACTTACCTTCTTGTATGCCCACAACTAAAGTGTATTGTGATTGTGCTAGTTGTTCAATATATCTGACTTTGAGAACTGCAGCCTCATTGGCAGTCTCTGCCTTTGTTAACTCCAAGGTCTTCGAAGTCTCTATCTAAAGCTCCATTTCACTATTGACACCACGATCTACCTACGCTACTAGTTGGTTATCGAGACTTGTTTGTCAAAACATTGCAATCTCGTTGAAAATTATGTCTATGCTAATTAGAAAATCGGATGATCTAGGATCAATGCACCATAACTAGTAGCCTTTCACCCCATATGCATAACCCAAAAATATGCACTTTTTCACCCTTAGTTCTAGCTTGCCATCACTCGCATGAACATATGCAGGATATCAAATACTTGTAAGCTAGAGTAATTAATAGGTTTGCCCGACTATACTTCCTTAGTAGTCTTCCACTCTAGAGCAAATGATGAAGATTGATTAACCAGGCAACATGCCATGTTCATTGCTTTGGCCCAAAATTATTTACCCAATTGTGCATATGCAAGCATGCATCAAACTTGCTCAAGTAAAGTTGTGTTCTTCTCTTTTATTATGCCATTCTTCTGTGGTGTCATTGGTACTGTTCAATGTCTCACGATCCATTTTGTCTAGCAAAACTCGGTAACATATTTGCCATAGAACCTCATGGCGTTATCAATTCGACGGCACTTGATGTGTTATTTGATCTCTTCTCAATCAATGCCTTAAATTTTTCGAACCAATCAAACACATCAAATTTTTGCTTAGAAAGCATACATGTACCTTTCTCGAATAGTTTTTGATAAATGTCAACATATATCAAACACTTTCTTTCGAAGGAATCGAAAAAGGACCTTAAGACTAAATGAATATATTCAACCAATTGTTTGGTCGAATGAACAGCTATGGCAAACTTAATTAAGTGTTGCTTCCCAAATATGCAGTGCTCACAGAAGTCTTACTTCTTAGTATGCCGACCCTCCAATAACCTCTTTTACTCAATATTGTCATACATGCCTCACTAATGTGCCTTAACCACAGATGCCATAATCCAGCCAAGTCAGAGTCTAACTCACTTAATGAAACTACAACAGCTCTTGTCATGGTCTCTTCCAATAAACGATAGAGAGTATGCACTTGTTTCCCTTTCATCACTATCATAGCACATTGAGAGATTTTTAGCAGTCCACCTTTAATGGTGTACTTACACCTGATGTCATCTAGTTTCCCTAAAAAAATTAGGTTTTTCTTAAGCTTTGGTAGATGTCTCATGTCTATTAATGTACGCCTCATCATGTCATGCCATCCGAATATGAACTGTCCATATCCCTACAACCTTGCAAGATGCGTTATTCCCCATGATAACTTTACCATCATTTGCAATCTGGTAAGTAGTGAACAATTCTTATGAGGTGTCATATGATAAGAACATTACAAATATAGAACCCCTTTGTCTCCTAATGAACTAATAGACAGACACAAAATAGCCTCTACATCAATGCTGCTCTCATCGGCATCATTACTCGCTTTGCCTGTGACATTTTGCCTATTACCTTACGTTCTCAACTTCGGATAGTCTCTTCTTATGTGCCCCTTTGCTTGATACTCAAAGCACTTCATGCATTCTTCGAACTTTCTATGGCATGACTTTGACCTACTTTTACCTTTACTACTAGTAGACCCTCAGTGTCAATCTTTACCTCGAATCTTTAGTCCTCACACTACATTTTGCAGCGGACTATTATCTCGCAACTATCTCTACCACTCCTTAGAGAACCAAGCTGATTTCACATTTTCTGAAGTAATTGTAATATCCTTCTGTAGCAATGAATCAGTTAGTACTCTCATGACTCCAGTAAAAAAACTAACAGCATCATGCTGTGTTCTTCATCATCTAGGATCTTTATTAAAGTCATCTAGGTGGAATCTAATAGACATACCTTTGATGTATGTAAACCGAAACATCATCTTTAACATATATAAACGATTGTTCAATCTCTCCATTACATAAAGGGCTTAAAGTTTTGCCCACAACATTGCAACATCCTTTTCCTTAATCACCTTTATTAACTTTTCATCAATAGGTTCAACAGAATTGTACTCTTTGCCATCCCATTAGTAAGCCATTTTCGACATCTTTCATTGCCTTCCCATTAGCATGTCATTTTCGACATCTTTCATTGTTTTGGGCCATTTAGCCTAGCCCTTCAATGCAAAACAAAAGTGCATAACAAAAGACTGTCTAGATGAGTTTTAGCATCTACAAAGGGAAAAAGGATAAGATAGCAAGAAAGGACAAACTCCCGCAGGATAGAATTGGATGGCAAAATACAAATGAGATTCGTAGAAATAGGAGACAAATAGGATAGCAAGAAAAAGAAGAAAATCAAACCAAGACGTGGGAAAGGGCAAGAAATGCCAGAACTTGGCAATAACTCAATATTATTAATATTAATTCATTATCAAAAGCTAACTAAAGTGTTTCACTCGAAATGGGTGTCGACCTAAACAGTGGAAAATCTTTCACCAAAAAGTTGATTTAATATTATTATTTTTTAATGAAATATGTTCATTGGTGATTTTGGACAGGAATGTAACCGGCATAACAAAGAACAAAAACAATGGATGTAAAGATAAAAAACTGTAAATAATATAAATTGAATTGACATTGCATTAATAAACTAATAGAAGTATATCAGGAATGTGTTCTTGATGATTGTTGATGGTTTTACAATGAATACACTTGGGATATTTATAACCCTCTATGGATGGTCATATGCAACACTTACTACATTTGAGTAAAGAAATTACTTCTTAATCATCTCAGTTGTTACAAGAAACTAGATCATCTCCTATTATCTAGCAACACTTAAAAACAATAAGTTATTAAAATCTTAAAATAATGGCTATAAATATAATCACCTAGCAGTTATGTTTTTGTGTAGATTACTTGTTGTCGATGACATTACCAATCAACGTTTTGATGAAGGCTTGTCAATAATTTTCAAGTTGTGTATTGTTAATGAATTCATTGGCAAGTCGTCGATTGTTTTATTCATTGATAACTTTCTATTTACCAAATTGCTCTTATCAACTAAGTTTTTCACTTGTCAATAATAATCAAAAGTTAGTCATTTTTTGTTGTTAACGTATTCCATCTTTAAAATCATTCGATTCTTTAAATTTAATTACCAAGAGTCATCAATCATTCAACAAATTTAATATTTCCTTGTTGAAATGCCTCCTAAACTGTTTCCATGAAAACAACATAATTAACTATGTTATGGCTCTATGAATGACACCACTTACGATATATTTTGTTTGCTAACTTTTCTTGACTTGGAATTCCTTGGCCTGTAGTTACTTCAATTAGGCCATATTTCAAAACTAAGTCGAAATTTCGTCCAACTTGTTAATATCAAACGAGTAAACTTGAGTGTCTTTAGCCCCAACTATTGTTTTTTCTTTTTTTGGCATGCTTTAAGGATCGACAAACGTAAGGCTTGTCAAGCAACATTTGTGCCACAATTACTTCAGTGCTTTCATTCTAATCATATTCACACTATAACTCACAATTTTCCATTAAGGCCCCATTTTGTGTAAAGTATTAATATGGAATTGCTCAAATTTTGACTCTCTCGTTGCCAATTGAAATAAATCGATGAAGTTTCTTCCTTCAAATTTTTCTCTGAGATTGAATTTCAACCCATCAAAAGCTAAATTCATAAATTCTTTTTACATGAGTGAAGTGAGGCATCTACTTCTAGCCTTCTCAAATCAATCAACAAGTTGATTGACTAACGCATTGATGTACCGATAAAGCCTAGCCAAGTCAATGATTGATACCTCAAGTATTGTTTTATAAAATTAAGAATAGAATTGTCTTTCCATCTCAGCCCAATTACCAACATAATTGGGTGATAAGTTAGTATATCAAGTGAATGTACTTTTGGATAAAGACAAAGGAAACGACCTAAGTTTTTAGAATTCATTTAATCCTACCTACCCACACTAGGCCATAAATCGATCAATATGTTTGATGGTCGATTGCTGTTTACCAGTAAAAACAATAAAGTCAAAAGTCTTAAATCCTCTAGGATATGAAGTATTCATCGGATGTGGATGGTGGCTTCCTATAATCAAGTCTAACAACCCCTGTATAGGCTCGTAAGTGTTGTACTACAACATCAATCATTTGTTCAATCCATTGTCAATAAAGTTGACCAAGTTGCTACCTAGGTAGAGACAGTAGTCTAATATGATTGTCCACATTGAGATTAATAGGCAAATTTGACCTATGAGAAATATTTTCTCTATATGGCAATATAACTACACCAAATGGCCATACATTATCAAAATTTTGGAGGGCATGTTTTGTTGAACATTTTGATTTGCCTTATTATTATTATCATTCATGATATACAGACTAGTGTAAAGTTGGTTATTTTCATTATATTGGCCTTCATTGAAGATTCCGGCGTTTGCATAACTCAATATTATCATAATCAAATGGATAAAGATTAGAAACATATATTGATACCACTGGATTTGCTTGGAATCGTAGTGGTTGAAACAGGGCACCATTCACAACATTGGTGATAATTGGTTTGATCATATTTGACATGCAACTTACAATGTAGTGAGCCATGTCAATCTGTTATTCTTCAATCAATTTTCTCATGGTTGACACCATATTGAAATTTGGAGCAACATCTATGAACTGCTCTTCAGTAAGATGCCTTTGAAGATCAACTTCTTCATGTTAATTTCCTTATGCCACTTTCCTAGCAGCTAAAGAATTGGAATGTGCAGCCACTTCGTCACCCCTTTGTGGCATTGGATTATTGTTGCCAGCAACATTATCGAACCATTGTCGATTTCTAGTTATTGCAATTGTAGCCTCCTTAAATAAAACAAATTCGTCCCACTAGGCATTCCAAAACAATTATTTTGCTCGAAATGGGTGTTGCCCCCAAGAAATTAAAAACGTTTTACCAATAAGTTGGCTTTTGTTTTTTTTTTTTGTTTTTAATGAAATGAGTTCAATGATGATTTCAGATAGAAATGCAATCAGTGTAACAAAGAAGAAAAAACAATGAATTTAAAGATAAAAGACCATAAATGATGGAAGTCAAAAATACATTGACATTAATAAACTAATAAATGTAGGCTCACCCTATTTCCACCTCCTTGTTAGCTCCTGACATCCTCAATTACATTGAATTAACTACATTTATCATTGTGGGTCCCACTCTTGATTTATTATTATTTCCTTACCTTTATCACCTCTTATTATTGGCTCATGACACCGTATCATATTGAATTAACTACATTATCCCCTGCTCTTAATTTAATATTATTTCTTACCTTCGTTTCTTCTTGTTTATTTCAATTTTATTAAAGGAAGAACTTACCCACATCATTTTCAAACATCCTTTTTTCACCTTAGCCGATTCTTCCTCACCCGTAACATTTCAACATTTACTTCATGATTCTCTTCTTCAGAACTTATTCTCCATTATTATAACCTGAACAAACACTAATCATATGTTGGAGGAAAGAAATGTTAATTTTATCTATAAATTGTTTACTTTATTTTCGTAAATTTTCCTCATGATTGTAAATTTTTCAACTTTGATTTTGGTACAAATTTATGAGAATCTACTCCAAGATTGGATATTCTGGTCGATGTATGCATTATACTCAAGTTACCCAAAGATTATCCTCTTACTTGTGCTTACAAGAAATATAAAATTCATTAACAAAATAATTTTTTTTCCAGAGACAAAATAATTAGGTGGCTATGTATCAAATAAACTATTTTTTTAAAAGGTGCGCCAATTTTGTTCCAAATTGAGAAAGAAAAGGAAAAAAACCAAAAAAAAAAAAAAGAAATCAAGGCAAGTGCTGATCTTAAATCAAGAATGGGCCCCACATTTAATATTAACAAATATTGTTTAAGAGGGCCATGGGTAGTTTGTTTCTAGTAAGAAACAATCTTAAATCTAGAAAGGAGCTCGCAGGGGTTAGTGTAGTCTTTTCAATGTAAAGGGGGGTTTTAGGAGCCAATAAGTAGGTGAAAATAGCACGAGCCTAAAATATAGGGATAAGTGCATTGGAAGTCCTAAAATTTGTCATGAAAATCTATTAAGTCCTAAAACTTGTCACAAAGTACAATTAAGTCCTAAAACTTTCAAAAAGTGCAATCAAGTCCTAAAACTTATCAAAATGGTTCAATCTAAGTCCTTCCATTGATTGCACTTTTTGAAAGTTTTAGGACTCGGTTGCACTTTCGAGACAAGTTTTAAGACTTTATTGAACCTTTTGAAAGTTTTAGGACTTGATTGAACTTTCGTGATAAGTTTTAGGACTTAATTGCATTTTTTGAAAGTTTTAGGACTCAATTGCATTTTCATGATAAGTTTTAGGACTTCTAATGCACTTATCCCAAAAATATAATAGGAATATATTATTGATGATTGATGATGGTTTTACAACAAATACACTTAGGGTATTTATAACTCTTTATAGTCAGTTTCATACAATGGTTGCTATATTTGAAAAAAAGAATAAACTTCCTAATCATATCGACTGGTACAAGATTCCCTTTAAATTGTCAATTGTTCTATTCATTGATGACTTTCTATTTTCACCACATTCTATTCTCATTGATTAAGTATGTCATTTGTCAAATAATTATCAAAAGTTGGTTATTTTTTGGTGTCAACATAAAAAATGCATTAACCGATTCATTTAGTTTCCTAATAGTATAAGTATTAAACATGAAAATTATGAACTAATATCTTAATGAGATAATAATAAATCTAAAGATAAGAAAATTAATTAAAAATATAATCTTGATGTAATTATGGCTTCTTCGTCAGAAACACATGTGGACAATCAATACAGCAAGAACAGATCAAGAATTATCCCGCCAAGTGAATGCTTGTCATACAATCTTTTTAAGCGATCCATATCGTTCTTCTTGGTTTCTTCTCTATAAATTCTTCTCTTGTCCCTCGTTATACGAGTCTTATTTTCTTGTTCCGCCCATTAGCAGTTGAAGGTCTTCGTTCGACATAGGACGTACTGCTGTTCCATTGAATTTTCTCTATAGAAGTTCAAGTGGCACAAGATATCATAGCAATACATGAGTGGAGTCCATTAGCTTTTTCCCTCTAAATTATATTTTGGGTAATGTTTTCCTAGAACCCTAGTTTGGGAAACGCCCTTGAACCATATCGTTGATTGGTAGGTTACAAATATTGACATAACTAATATTTAATTTTGGCTAAATTTGTATACGAATCATTAGAACCCAACAATTAGTGATATGATCGAACTCCATCCCACCGGGCCGGAGTAAAACTTAGTTTCTCTCATTAGATATTTGTTGGCTTTGTTAGAAGATATACTCGAGATGCACAAAATCCATTCCGATTGAGATTGATTTATTATACCAATCAAAGATTAGAGTAGATCAATTATTATTAGATTTTATTCTTAAGGTATATTCTTTCTTTTCGTTTGTACACATCATGTAACATCCTCAATTTTGACCCTTATTTTGGTCCAAACTAGGGGGCTAAGCTAGGTAGGTCAATCTTCTTGAAAAACAAAAGTCAAATGCATTAAATGAGGATAATAAGTCTAGAGGCTTATGTATCAGAAATAATTAATGAAATGGGATGACTCATGGCCTAAGGGAATGATGACAAGTGATCTTGCAAATCAAGTAGGGCACCACCTCTTCCCTATAGACTTGCCACCTTGAGTTTTATAGGTTTTGACTTTCTAGTTTTTCAAAACTGTTGGACCTTTCTTGCTTTCCAATTTTATAGAGCTCTTTGTGCTTCGAATTTGGAGAAACTTTGCCCATGAAGTTGTTCAAAATATCTTAACATATACCATCCTTAAATTTAATATTTTTTGAGGTTGAATGGTTGGGATGAAGGCCCAATCAATTAACGTATAGAACCTGTCCAGTATAGTGAAAATGGTAACCAAGTTGCTTTCTTGAATTTTTATAAAATCTTCCCTTTCAAATTTAGACATGCTTCCCTCATAAAAGTTTTAAATTACATCCATATCTACAACATATCAAAATTTCAAAGAGTTTTGTAAAGATTCAGATTTCGATATGAGTCTCTCTCTATGACCATTGAATCTGCTCGACGGACGAATTTTTGGGTTATGTTCAATGATTTTTTGCTCTTTCCACAGATCGAATTTGGCTTTGATTCCAATGAAAAATGTTTTCTAAGGTCTTCTCTATAACATATTAAAATTTTATAATTTTCCGAGCTCATTTGATAAGGTAACGGTATTGATTTCGAAAGTTGCTCAAAATTGTTTTCGCCTTAGAATGGGAGAATCACATGCCCAACTTGGAGGGGAAGGGGGTTGCACACCTAACTTGAGAAGGAAGCCAATCTAGAGCCTTCTTGGATTGAAGATAAGAATGCATTAAATGCTTTTAGAAGCTAGCTAATTAATGAGTTTAATGAATCACACACTCATGTGGTTAACTTGGAGAACAAGTTGTCTAAACTCCAAGTTTTTCGATAACAAGTCTAAGCCATTAATGACTTTGGAGGCTAATCATTAATGAAAGAGGGTGACTCAACATCTTAGGTGTCCCTATAAACTTAGGTCATCATGACCCTAATATGAGCCTTGGAAGGCAAGTTAGCCAATTTATAAATGTTAGATGACTCATTAGTACAAATGGACCAATGAGAAGAATACCCTTTGTCCTTAATCATTCCCCTAGTACCTTAGGGCGCCACACTCCAAGAAAGCTCATTGGACCACTTGTTAGGACCATTAAATGAAGCTTGGCCTAAAAATAGGGAACCATCCTCTCCATTTTCTCCAACCTTTGGCTTACTTCTTCTCCTCCTCCTTTCTTGCATGTCCTCTCCCTCTCTCAGCCTTGCTCGCCCACCACCTCACAAGACAACCCTCTCTTGGTAAAATCACCTATAGTTTATTGAGGTTTATCGAAGGTAAGTAGAATCTTTAACTCTTCGCTAGGGCGGTAGCCTACATCGTTAAGTTTAGTGGTGTGCTCACCCGTGTAAGCCGTGTGTATGTTGTAATATTCTTTTGTATGATTTGCTCATTTTTGCATGCTTGAGTGTGTTCACGCCCCAGGACAAGGTCAAGGCTCTCGGCTTCGAATCAATGTCAATCCATGATGGCCTAAGCCACGAGACCTTATATCGGTATTGAAGCATGTCGATTCCAAGTCTTGCTTGGTGTAGACATCGGCCTAAGCATGCGGCTCAAGCCACGAACCAAGAATCATGTCTAGCATATTATATAACATGATGTTAAGACCCACGATACACTCACTTGAATGAGCATGCCATCGGGCCTTGTATGCATCGGCTAAGATGAAAGATGAAGAACCGTCTTGTGTGATGCACTTATATGATGCACCTAAAGAGGTAAAAGCGCCCGTCGCCACATAACGTTGGCAGTGATGCCTTGTTCATTGAATGGGATGCCCTGGTTGAGCCAGGATGTCTGGGTTTGAGCTAGGATGCCTCAGGTAAGCTAGCTCTAGGATTCCCTGATTGAGCCACAATACCTGGGTTAAGCTCGAATGCCTTGGTAAGCTAGCATCAAGATGCCTCGATTGAGCTAGGATGCCCTGGTTGAGCCAGGAAGCCAAGCATGAAGCTGGAAGCCTCAGTCAAGCCAAAAGGGCTTGGTCGAGCCAGGACAACGTTAAATGAATTTACATGAGTGTCGGTTATGCATAAGCATGATAGGTTGATGTGTTCATTATTAAGCCGAATGTAAGCATGCATTAAAGCATGTTGTGATGGGCATCTGCATATAGTCGAAATGTAGCAATAAGTTTGCTATTGATCTGCCATCAACATTGCATTGCGAGTGTTGTACCTACTAGATTTTGATGATGAGATATCCTCCTAGTATAGAAAATGGGATTTTACTTATTGAGTCCATGATTCACCCCGTTATTTTTCAAAATTGTAGGTATGGAGGAGTTGTAGTCTCCATAGAGAAGCTAAGATTTACTCCGGCCTTTTTTAGCATAGAGCACGTAATGATTATACATATAACGGTCCATGACAAAAAGGCTTGTAAATATAACTGATGTAATTGTGTGTTGTAAGTGGTTGTTTTCTTGGCCGCTTGTTGTTGTCTGGGTGATATATGTATGTTTATGTGTGTGATTAATAAAAAGATAAAAGGAAATGGGACAACGACACGCCTGGGACATCACGAAAATAACCCTTGCTGCTTGAGACCTTGGAGATGAAGTCGAGATCGTTACACATCATGTACTATAATGACAAAGCTATGTACACTTTAGGGATTAATGAAAGAAATACATAAAATCATCCCCTAAAATGTGTTTTTCTTGCTCTTCCTTTGTCTTCCTCGTTTTCTTTCATGGTATCAAAGCATATGGGCTCTTGATTTAGCTTTTGCTCTTTATCAATTGATTGCCTATCAGCCTTCCTTGTTTTTTTGCAGCAAAGGACGCATAAACTTGCAAAATAACGTTAGCACTCCAACGTAGGAATCAATTTCTTGAAACCACAAAAGCAAGCAATAAAAGAAGTTTTTTTTTTTTTTTTACCATCACCATGACTCAGAATCAGCTATTGGCTTTTGAAGAATGTATCCCAAAAGAGATAATGCCAAAAGCTTCAGACATTCAAGATCCTACCTTAAACCCACCTGCTTGAGTCGTTGGAAGCCAAGAGCTACCCATCCAAGCCCATCATATGCAATGGCCACCATCTTAGGCCCAGTAAAATCTAGGGCAACCCTTTCTAGGCCAACCATTCCAATGGCTACTAGTTCAAATGGCCTAAACACCTCGTGGCTAGAAAATCAAAGCCACAAAAGTAACACCTAGCCTAATGGTGGCCCACCAGCCATGAACGGGGCAAGCCCAATCATTCACATGTGATCTATCAATGCAGGGCAACTGACTCGGTCAGGAGATTCGGGTGTGGGTTTTCACGATATGAGGCAGACAACCGAGTCGAGTAACCTGGGTATAGGAGCAAATCCCTACCCATTTCGCCACCTAGGCTCTTACCGTATTTGATCTCAGCCATGACCGGTGGCCTGAAGCCCGGTGACCCCCCATTTGTCTCCACCGCCAATGGACTAGAAATACAACTAATCACCCATCTGTTAACCGGATCAAAAAACTACTCGACTTGGGTGCGAGAGCTTCGATGAGCTCTCGTTACAAAGGATAAATATGATTTTATCGATAGGACCATTCTAATCTCGATAGACGAAAGGATGATACGGCAATGAAAAAAATGTAACCAACTAGTATGAATATGGATGGGAAATTGTGTTTCCCCAGAAGTTGCAACTGGCTTACCTCCCACAGAGGACTCAAAAATCACATGGGACAACATAAAGGAGATGTATGAGAAGTTAGACTGAGTGAAAATCTTCTCGCTTACCCAAGCACTCTCAAATCTGAAGTAAGGAAACATGTCTCTTACGACATGCTTCAACAAGCTATCAGCTCTTTGGAATGAACTGGAGGCAGCGGAGGAGAAGCTCAATGGACCTGAGGCAACTCTACAGCAATACAAGGTGATGAAAGACATAAAGAAGGCAACGAGATTCCTTATGATTTTGAACGGGTCTTACCTAACGTTCTGATCCCAAATCTCGGCCATGGATCCAGTACTACTGCTTGGATGAATATACTAGCTAGCGGTTCACAAAGAAAGCCAACGGCTCACTTCGCCAGAGTACGAGAAAGGGCCCAACGGGATTGCGCTCGCAGCTCGCCATGAAGAAAAAGAGGTTGCGGACAAAGCTCTAAACAAAGAAAAGGGTGTAGCATTAAGGGTTTGCTATGAAAACAAGGTTCTTTAAAAGGCAAGGGCTGGACAGCTAGATCACATCCAACAATTGGACGACTCATGGCTAGACGATCCTTTTGCGGAATCAGACAGTGGATATGGCAGCGGGATTAAGACGTCCAATGGCCAAATCTTTACCACGTCATCCAAGAATTTTGGGCATAACTCGAAGGGAAGAGGTAAATTATTTTGTGAATATTACAAATGTCTACATCATACTATCAATAATTGTTGGAAGTTGCTTGGTAAATCCGATGAAACAGGAAAGAAGGAAAAGGAAATTTTAGCAGCTTATCAAGTCATTGGGACAATCGATCGAAATGCTAATCAACCCATCATGTGTGGACAATATCAGCAGCTTATGCAAGCTTTACAAAAATTGGACACTTCCAACAAAGAAGGAAATTTCTTAAGTATTTCTCATTGCCTGATAAATTCTATTTTGAGAAATGCTTGGATAATTAATTCAGGAGCCAGTGACCACATCATCTATGATAAAGATTTCTTTTCCATTATCCATGAAAAATTAAATTTGCCTATTTCTATGCGACTGCTAAATAAAAATGTTACTCATGTCATAATGATGGGCACAATAAATCTCAGTTCCCAAATTATTTTGCAAAATGTCCTTTATGTCCCCAAATTCCAATTTAACCTCATTTCTACGTCTAAAGTTTGCAAAGAAAATTCTTGCCAGGTCCTCTTTAATTCTGATACATATTTCTTTTAGGCCCTTTCGACTGGCAAATTAATGGGCATGGATAGTATCTCTGAAGGACTATTTTTTTGGACCAGCTTTCCAAGAACTTTTGATTTGTCTTGCATTTCCTTGAATAAAAAATCATTGTATAACATGACTACCAATGATAAAAAATTTCTTATTGTTGTACTTAATTAGTATGTCCATGATGGGGTGTGATGAGAACGCACCGTTTCGTTTTGATATGCTACGATGGAAAGACGCCCTTTGAAAGGGCATGAGGGAGTCATATAAAAGACTCCTGAAGACAACCGTTAGAATGGTTGGTAGAACATACACTCAGAAAGAAAGTTCTCCTTTTCTTGTCTCATTTCCATCAAAAGGAAAAGAAGGCATTCCATTTCTTCTTTACAAGAACAATTGGCATTTACACTGAAAATCGGATGTTTTCCTCGTGATTACATTCAGACCAATGTGAAGTATTTTTGTTCGTGATTCATCTACAATTCAACGTTCATTCTTGGGTAAATTTGTTGTTTGCGCATCGAAAAGAGGTTAGTCGTCTTCCGCTGACTTTCTTCCTACATTGGTATCAGAGCCCGGTTGTGATTTATGCCTTGTTTTTTCATTGAATTTTCTCATTTACCATTTGATATTGATATCAAGAGAATGAAATCTAAAATGACTGGATGTTTATTGCTCGAAATTGTAATCTGAATCCTTGAAATCGAATCGAAGTGAAGAACAGGTTCAGGGTCGCGTACACCCGTACGATTTTGGCCATTTTTCGGAATATTTTTCGGCCAAAATAAATTTTCAAATATATAGGGTGAAAGTACTTGTCGAGACTAGTCTAACGGTGGGTCAAGCGTCGCCGGAGGACGCCGGACGCACCCACACGCGCGGCAAGAAGCCGCAATGCGTGGGCGCCATGCACCAAACGTGCTAGGCAAGCTCAGGGCATGACCGTCATGTGCACATCGGCGAAACAACATGTGTTGACGTCCTCGATGACGTCACCGCCGGCAACAGTTGGCTGGCCGGTCGCCGACTGGCGACCCAACCCACGACCCGACCTAACTATTGACCGATCATCCAGTCGGACTGGTCAACCGGTCTAGCAGTCAAACTAGTCGGACCGGTCAAGAGCCACTTGGCTCACTGGCGCGTGCACCACATGCACCGCACACTTAGGCGGTGCATGTGGACGCATGAGAGCTCCAATTGGAGTATGGTCGGTGGCGTTTGGTTCGTATAGATGTGCTCTACACTATGGTATTTTTTTTTTTTTGAGTTTGATAAATGTATAAAATTGTGTATGGAACCCTAAGTACACGTATTTTTAGGGTAAAAATTCCTAGTTTATTCATTTTTAGCTTATATTTTCTTATGGTTTTGGAAATACAGTAACTTGCCTATATGAAAATGATATATATATATGCTGTGTAGAGCTTGGTTCGATGATAGCATGTATATAGTTTAATATACTTGCAATTTTCTAGTTCCAAGAAAATTCGAACAATGGTAGGAAATCCTTATTTTTCCATTACATGTTGAATTGTGGTTTTGATTGTTGTTGCTGCATGATTATTTTTTGTACATTGGTTCACATCATGCTATGTTTTTGTGTTAATGGAAAAATGTAGAAATTTCATTGGGTCATGTAATTTTTTTTTTTTCTAGTGGGAGTTTGTAGGTTGGTAGAATTCGAAGGAGTTCTCACCTAGAACTTAAAATTTGCACAAATTTAACTAATTAATGATAATAGAACAATCATACATAGGAGCTGATTGGGAACATAGTGAACTTTCGTTTCTGTGTCGTTTGTTCAATTATCATTAATTTAGTTTGTCTTTGCTGCAAATTCAATATGTGTGTTACTCTGAAAAGTATGCTAGTATTGATTCTACGTTTATTATATCAATGTGTTATAGCAATTGATTATGGTTTCAGCATCCAAGACCATTGTGGCTGACCTCAATAAGGGTGAGAAGCTGAACGGTGATAATTATGATATTTGGCACCGAAAGGTTCAGTGCATCCTTGAGGAGCAAGAGGTTTTGGAAACCCTCAACCACACCATGAATGAACTTGAATATGAAACTTCAGCTCAACACAGGAGAGATCTAGAAGCTTATCAAGCTTGGAAAAAGAAAAATAGCATTGCTCGCATCACGTTGCTGAGCTGTATGCAAGATAATCTCATGTGTGAGTTTGAAAGTTGTGATAAAGCTCAAGCTATGTGGGTTACCTTGAAAGATAAATTTGGGGGTACATCTGTCACTAAGTTGAGGAAACTCACCATCAAGTTCGACACATACCGAAAGCGTCCAAATGTAACAATGAGGTAGCATCTTCGGGAGATGTCAAACATGATTCGTGAGCTGAAATTGGCAAGTCACTCCCTTATTAATGAACAACAAGTTCAAGCTGTTATAAGGTCTCTTCCTGACAATTGGGAGCATATGAAGATCAATATGACGCATAATGAGAATATTGTCACTTTTGATGATATAACACATCATTTGGAATTAGAGGATGAGTGCCTAAAGGCCGTGAGATCCCTTACGCATGCTTATGTTGCTGAATCAAGTTTGCATAAAGCTTCGGGCTTCAAACACAAAAGGAATCATCAATTCAACAACAAAGGGAAGAAGACTGATCATGCGCCTAAAAGGGCTAAGACCTTCCGACACAAGAAGCTTGGTGGGAAGAAGGACAAGGTAAAGATGAAGTGCTACAATTGTGGCAAAATGTGTCACTTTGCTCGTAAATGCACTGAGTCGAAAAAGGTACCCTATTACTCCATTACTTTATGTAATGCTTTTATTTCTAGCACTGTGATTGTGACATCCTGAAATTCGACCCCGTTTCGATAAAGTGAAATGGGCATGTCGTCAACGTGCCTATGGTCCTTTTTCTCTGAGCTGATCACTCACGAGTTAACTAACCTATTGGGTGAAGCCGTTAAGGGATGTATATGCGGTAAAATCCCTAAAAGCTACTCAATTGGTTGGATTGGACTAAAATCGCATTTGATTGATTCTAACCATGAAATTTAAATTGGTTTCGGGAATTGAATATTCGAGCGTGTCACAATTCATTTTTAGGACCGTCTCATCGTCTATCGATTTATTGACGAGTCTGAAATTTCAAGAAAGAAGTTATCGGAGGAAAAATCGAAGACCGGAAGAAATTAGAAAGGGAAATGGAAAGAGAAAAGAAAATTTAGAATAGTATTATTCTTTTTCTTCGTCTTCTCTGTGCAAGCCGAACTAGAAGCTGCAGGAGATCGGAAGTAGAAGCCAGCCACCGTCGCCGCCTGTCCCGCCGCCGCACCGCACGCCCGCGCATGCCGCACGTCCGCCGTTCACCGCCCGTGCGCCGCCTGCGCTTACCGTCCCTGCCGCGCGACCCAACTCCCATTCGGTCTCTGTTCAGCCACTGTGAGTGGCTAAGCAGGCCGCCGGAGCTGCCGTCTGGCCTCATCGGAGCCCCGCCTGCTCTCCTGACCTCTTACCGCCCCCAACCCTCTCTCTTTCTCTCTGTTTTGCAGCCAATCTAGCAAACCCACGGAGTGGGTATCCAGCTGTTCGTGGGCCGTTTTGGGCTGTTTCCCGGCCCCGAACCCGAGCCGTGCTTTAGGGACAATCGTTCCTCGCGTCGCCGCCGTCGGATTGATCCGATTTGCGCGCGATTTGGTGAGTAATCTCACTAATCTTGGATTAGTTGGCTAATTATGCTTAAGGTTGGTTTAGATTTAATTAATTATGTTTAGGTTGTTAGATTAGAATAAATTAGCAATTATTAGTCAATTGTGATCTGATTTAGATAAATTGATTGTGCAATTAACAAGTAGACGTGGTCTACTAATTATTGGAAGTGCCTCGGGATTTTTCCCGACCCTTAGTGGGCTCCAATTAGACTTTTCGGGCCTAAGTGGATTTTTTTTGTATTTAAATATTAATTTTCGGAATTAAATTAAATAATTATTTATTATCCAAAAATTCAAGGGAGATGGTTCGGAACTGGAATATTATGCGGATGATTGTGGTGAAGTCCGTTTATTTAATCGGGCTTTAATTTGAGCTAAATGGGATTTTTAATATTAATTATTTCATATTCGAAATTAATTAATTATTTATTTATTTTCTGGAAATTCAACTGAGATGGCCTGGAACTGGAAAATTATGCTGATGGTCATGGTGAAGTCCGTTTATTTAATCGGGCTTTATTTTGTACTAAATTGAATTTTTAATATTTATTAATTAATTATTTTTCGGAAATTAAAATTTTGATGGCCGACGACCGAAATCTCGTGCCGATCATCGTGGTGCAGTCCGTTTATTTAATTGAGCTCCACGTTGTATGGAATTGAATGAATTGTGATATTTTAGGGATTTACCCTAAATTGATTGGAATTGATTGAGATTGAATTGGCCAAGTGTGTTATTTAGCATTTATAATGCTTTGTTGAGTTGATTTAATTAATTGATTGAGAAATCGTTGGGTATTGGTTATCACCTGAAAGGAAGCACGTGGGCTCGGTGAATTGGAATATCACCTGGAAAATGCACGTGAGTTTAGTGGTTTATTATATTGAATTGTTTATGTTGGCTCTGTGATCAGTGTATCACCTTGGTGAAAAAGACGCCCGAGAGCATATTGAATTGTTTACGTTGGCTCTATGATCAGTGTATCACCTTGGCAAAAAAGATGCCCGAGAGCATAGTAAAGTGTTCACTATACGTCACCTTGGCGAATCGACGCCCGAGAGCATTGATGGAGCTCTGTGACTAAGTGAAGGCATCTAAAAGGGCACGTGGGCTCGGTGAATTGATGCATCACTTTGGTGAGATAGCACCTAAGAGAATGCACATGGGCCCGGGCATCGTAAAAAGGGCACGTGGGCTCGGTGAATTGATGCATCACTTTGGTGAGATAGCACCTAAGAGAATGCATGTGGACCCAAGCATCTAAAAGGGCACGTGGGCTCGGTGACTTGATGTATCACTTTGGCGAAGAGGTCGCCTGAGAGAATGCACGTGGGCCCGAGGTTCGAGGCACGTGGACTCGGAGACTTGGAATGTCGTCCTAGAGAATGCACGTGGCCTCGCTTTTTGATACTCCTCCGTGGAGAGTGATTTGTATGACATGTAATCGACTAGTTCGATTTGTTTGGAATAAATGGGTGCCTATTGTGAATTGTACTGACTTGCAGGTGAGATTAGAGGCCAAGGTAAGTCCTCTGCCCTGTGCGTGTTTAGGCAGCCTATAGTATAATGGTTTATCTAATCGGGCTTAGTGGGGTAGAACTCGTTGAGACGTAGTCTCATTCCAGTTTGGGGAAAACCATTTCAGGACCCCGCTGAAGAGCTGAAAAGGAGGAATCCGAGAAGGAGGACTTGGAGGCGAATCTTAAAGAGAAAGATTATCCGAGGAAGAAGGCAATTCTGAGAGGGGCCTTGAGTACGGCCTAGTTCATCTAAGTTTTTGTCTTCTTTTGAAATCTCCGTTTTGATGTGAATAGTTATGAAAGGGTTTGTGGTTTATATAAAAGTGTGGTTATAAATTTCAATATGAAAAATATGGCCCTGCTTTTCTATCCCATCGTTTTATTGTCTGGGGATTTTAATTGCTTCCGCATGTGCTTAAAAAATGAAAGGGTCGGCGATACATTATCCTGGGATATCGCATTATAAAATCGACCAAGAGTGAAGGATGTGCGCGTGCCCGAGGATCGGGGCGTGACAGTGATGCTTGCTAAATCTCATCCAATATGGACTGTCGACTCAGAAGCAATAGACCACGTAGCTAAAGACCAAGAAGCATTTGTGAAGTATCGTCGGATACAGTCTAAAAGAAGATGGATATATGTTGGGAATAACTCAAAAATTGAAGTGAAAGGTATCAACACATGTAAATTAATTTTACTTGGTGGTCAAAACCTATTCCTACATGATGTCCTCTATGCTCCAGATATTTGACGGAACTTGGTCTCTGTAGTTGTTCTTCTTAGCCTAGGTTATGTATTGAATTTCCATGGTGATTGTGTTGACATTTTGTTTGGAACAGTTTATTATGGTTCAAGTCATGTATTGAATGGTTTTATGGTGTTAGACATTAACTATAATCAGTACAATGTTAATGTCGATAGTTGTTTTTCTTTGATTGCATCTTCTGGTAATGCTGAGATTTATGCTAGTACTTAGCATGCTAGATTAGGTCACATCGGGTTACAAAGAATGCAAAAATTAGCTAGAGAATGCCTTTTAGGGTCACTCACTAAGGTTAATTTACCAGTATGTGAACATTGTCTAGCGGGAAAAGCAACTAGAAAACCATTCGGTAAAGGGACTAGAGCCGAATTTCCATTGCAACTCATACATTCTGACATTTGTTGTCCTTTGAACGTGAGGCTGAGGCATGGAGCCTCATATTTCATCACTTTCATAGATGACTTCATACGTTTCGGTTATGTCTTTCTGATCTCCCATAAGTCTGAAGCATTAGACTGCTTTACAAGATATATAACGATGGTAGAAAATCAATTGAACAAAATAATAAAGGCATTGAGAACTGATCGCGGTCGTGAGTATCTATATGAGCAATTCAAGGCTCTTTGTGATGAAAAGGGAATTGTACGACAATTGACTATTCCTGGTACTCCACAACAAAATGGGATAACTGAGGGAAGGAATAGAACCCTATTGGAAATTGTTAGGTCTATAATGGCGCAAGCAAATTTACCTATCTCCTGTTGGGGAGATGCGTTATTGACTGCTACCTATATACTTAACCAAGTACCCTTAAAACCAATCACTTCCACCCCTTATGAATTGTGGAATGGTAGGAAACCAGACTTAAGTAATCTACGTCAATGGGGATGTGCAACTTATGTTCATGATTCTTCCCATAAATATGGCAAATTAGGTCATAGAGGGAAGAAATGTATCTTTATAAGATATTCTAAGCACTCCAAATGGTACATGTTCATAGGTGAACAAGCTAATGGAAGCATGATTGAAATAGAGTCATGAGATATCACATTCTTGGATAACGATTTTCCTAGTAGAAGAGATATTAATAAGGACTTCCAATTATATGAGATGAAAGATCCTAATAACACACCCACTAATGTTGTAGAAGGAAATGAAGATTTACCTCAACATACAAAATCTAGTGGGAGTGTTGCATTGCCTGGCGAATTAAATTCAAGAGAAATTCAATTACGCAAAAGTAATCGTAAAAGTATTCCTCGTTATTGTTTTGAGATTAAAGGGGAAGCTTTTATAATTGCTCAGAAAGACGATGCCGAGCCTAAGATTGTTGAAGAGGCTCTCTCATCCTCTGATAAGGAAGAATGAAGAAAAGCTTTGGAAGATAAAATGGAGTCAATGGGCAAATCACGTTTGGGACTTGGTTGATCTACCACCCAATCGTAAGGCCATTGGAAATAAATGGGTCTTTAAGATTAAGTGAAGGGCGAATGGATCCATCGAAAAGTATAAGACTCGTCTTGTGGCGAAAGTTTATACTCAATAGGAGGGTATAGACTATGAGAAAACATTTTCACCAGTTGTAAGGTTTACCTCAATACGTCTTATTATAGCCATCGTTGCAAATTTGGACATTGAATTACATCAAATTGATGTAAAGACGGCATTTCTCAATGGAGAACTAGATGAGGAAATCTATATGAAGCAGCCAATAGGTTTCATAACTAAAGGTCAAGAGCATAAAGTTTACAAGTTTTATCGCTCAATAAATGGTCTTAAGCAATCATCTAGACAGTGGTATCTTCGTTTTCATCGAGTCATAACGACTTTTCGTTTCATGATGATTGAAGAAGATCACTGTGTATATGTCAAGCGGTCCGAAGATAAATTTGTGATTTTATCACTTTATATGGACAATATTCTATTGGCTGGAAATGACAAGGTTTTGGTTATCGCCATAAAAGAATGGTTGTCCTCCAATTTTGAAATGAATGACATGGGAGGTTGCTTATATATTAAGAGTTAAGATCGAAAGAGATCGATCAAGGAAACTCATTGCTTTATCGCAAGAGTCTTATATAATGAAGATTCTTGAGCGTTTCAATATGCAGCATTGTAATCCCATTGATACCCCTCTCATGCAAGGTGAAGGCCTAAGTACTAAGATGTGTCCTAAGACTCTAGAAGAAATTAAAGTAATAAAAATTGTTCCTTATGCTAATACGGTCGGAAGTTTGATGTATGTTGTGATATGTACTCGACCCGACATATGTTATGACGTGGGATTGGTAAGCCGATATCAATCAAATCCTGGTCAAGCACATTGGAAAGCAGTAAAGAGGATGTTGAGATACTTAAAAGGCACCATGAACTATCGACTTTGTTACCAAGGGAGTGATTTATGCCTATTAGGCTATTTAGATGCTGATTAGGGCGAAGACCTATATAAGCATAAATCGACTTTTGGATATGCGCTCTTGCTCAATGGAGGTGCGATTTCTGGAATAGCAAGAAACAAACATGCACGGCCTTGTCTACGATGGAGACAAAATTTATTGCATGCTCTGCCGCAGTGCAAGAAGTAGTATGGCTAAAACGTTTCTTGGAAAATTTAGCGTTTTAGCCACTATCACTGAGGTTCCAAGACCGATGATAGTTTATTACGATAGTCAAACAGCCATTGCCTATGTGAAAGATCTCAAGTATCATGGAAGGACGAAGCACATCGACATAAAGAACAACTTCATCAGGGATATAATAGTGCAGAAAGAAAAGATCTTACAATACATTTCAACCAATAGAATGGTTCCTGATCCATTTACAAAGTCTGTATCTAGAGACATATTCTTGACCCATAGGATGTCACTAGGATTGCGTAGAATGTGATATGTGTTATTGTAGAGGATCATTGGTTTACGTTTATATGGACATATGTATTATACTCGTTTGTTTATTAGTGACTTGATATTTTTATCGATAAGTACAAATCCATTATCAGACTGGCACACACACATATATTATTGAAAAGTATGTCAACAGGCAATGATTGGCTCACTCACATGAGCAATCACCTCAAGTGCTATAGTTAGCACGTTGAGATGAGTTGTTATATACAAATAAATGCTAAAGAGCAAGTTTAGTACATAAAATAATATGTCACCTCCATTGGAGTCAAGATGAGGTTTGTGATTTGTTAATAATAAGACCGAACATGATAGTCCCACAATCATGTATGCCTGAAAGATGCCGGATGCGAGTACTAAATTGGGTGCTATAGAAAGTGAGCTGATGTAGTACTCGAGCTAAACATGAGTACGTGAGGAGCACGTGACTATGTTTAGGCTAAGATTCGTATAGTGAATATATTTAATAAATGACATACGCTCTTATAAAAAGAGAAATCCACTATAGTATATAATTCATACTACATGTTCATTGTACGACCGACAAAGAAAGGTGAGTGAAATTATCCCTATTTACTCATCGTGTGAGCCCTTGAGGTAATTAATAATTTACCTCATTTTGTGCCCTATGTTACTTCTAACTATGTTCTTGAAGTGAAAGATCAATGTTGCTACTTTAGCATGTTACTGGTAGTCATGAATGGATATGGCTTTTATGGGACGTGTATAGGAAAGCAGTTGTTCTGAAATGGAGAGAGACATGAGTACAAAGTGTGACATCCCGAATTTCTAATTTTGTTTTCAATTGAATGAGTCGGGCTTTTCATCGACGCGCCTATAGTTCTTTTCCCTGAGCTGATCACTCACGGGATAACTAGTCTGTCTAGTAAAGCCGTTAAGGGATTTTAACGCAATAGACTTGAGAATTTGAGCAGGGATCGACTGCTCAGCCGTGCTAATCTGCAAGGTTCATTATGGCATCGTCAAAATTGATCAAAGACCGGAGATAGATCGAATCGATAGAGGTATGTGATTAGAGTGTTGGTGATTCCACCTGATTGCAAAATTTCTATTAAACAACACTAAACCGATTTTTTATCATTGCTATACCATGTGCCAGTATTTGAAACCTCGAGATTTTCACGACAACCGAGGGTCGCCAATGTGTCGAGAAAGTACAATGTGGTTCAAAAATAATCAACCACGGGTCAATTGCACTAAAAATTTCTAAAAGCTACCCGGTAAGCTAGTTCATGCTAAAATCGCGCCCGGTTGAAATTAATCGCGAATTTAAACCCGATTTCAAAAATTGAAAGTTCTGTCACATCACAATTTATTTTAGGAATGTTGACTCATCATCCGAAGATTTTTCTGCAAACCCGAGATTTTAGCAAAAATCAAAGTATGGTTATTTTGGACGGGGAAGATTAGAGGGCCTTTTTTTATCGCATTTTTGGCCATCAAGTTGGTTCAATTTATGAGGAAAAGTGTTGAATTGAACAATGGCACCTTGGCTGAATTTTTGGGGCTTTAATTGAACTCAATTTGAGGGGAATTGAATCAAAATTGGATGGAAATGGTCCAAAATTCGTAGGACCAAGGGGCAGCCACTTTTGGATCATTTGGGGAAGCTTCTAGGGGAAGTTTGGTGCTGCAATTTGGCCATGGATTACAGCCTTGGCTAGTGGGGGCATGCAATGAGAAAAATGGGATATTTCCATGGACTTTTGTGGCCAAATGGGTCCCCCTCTCTTCAGCACGCTTCTTCATCCTCATTCAGCCCACTTTATCCATTGTTGAGCAAGTTTGGAGCTCAAAATTGCAGAGAGAAACCAGAGAGAGCCCCCATTCACCGTCGACCGCCCCTACCACTGTCAAGCACCGTCGCACGCCCGTCGTGCCACCCGCGAGCCCTCACGATCGTCCCTTCGTCCACGCCTCCTGCTCGCCGTCTTAACGCCGCAAAGCCCTCCGTCCATCCCTTCGAAGCATCACCATCGCCGTCCAGGCCATCGGAACCGCCGCCGTTGCCCGCCTGGCCCCGCTACAGCCTTCACTGCCCGTCCCGTGCTGTTTTAGCCCAACTAGCCGCCGTTCCAGCCCTCTCGGCCCAACAGGCAAAGGCCGAACCTCAGCTGTGGGCTAAGGGCTTGTGGCCCATTTTCAGGCCCATCCGAACCTCCGTTGGTGTCTCTCCAGGCTTGGTTGTCTTCCACCTCTGCGTTGCCATCACCATGAACTCACTGGATCGCAAAACCAATGAGTTTACTTGCTAAACTCTGCTTAGGGAGTTAATGATGCTTAAGGGGTAATAAGTTTAGGCTAATTAGGGATTAGATGGTTAGTGTAAATGGTTAGAATAGACTAATTAAGGGCTAAAGAGGTCGTGTTATTTATCTAGATAGGTTTGGAAATTTTCTAGGCCCATTTAAGCGGTTAGATTAATATTTTCGGCCTAAGTTGGTATTTATTGTATTTAAATTGAATTATTTACTATTTTCTGAAAAATATACCGAGATAGTTGATGACCGGAATTTCGTGCTGATCGCAATGTTGTGCTTAGTTTATGCAATTGAGTGTTAATTGCAAATTAAGTGGCGATTGGAATTTTGGTTATTTATTCCAAAATTGTGAAATTTCAGTATTTAATTAGAAAATCCCGGGTGTCAGTTTTTAACGCCAAAAATGTCTTTATGTACTATATTGAATAGTGGGATTTTTGAAAATGAAAATATTGCATTTTTTACTCAAATTGACCGTGTACCCACACACGATTATTTTTAATACGAAGAAAATAGGCCAAGACATTATTTTAATTGGGACATTTGAGTGCAAAGCACAATGTCCTTGGCCAGAACTGATTGATTGTGTAATGGCTAAGTGAACCCGTCCCCGAGGTGCGTCGATAGGATGTTGCCTCTATATGGGATGCTCCTGGACATTAGAAGTCAGTCGCAGTAGATTCTGGACCGATGCTCCTTCAGGAATATTGTCCCCGATGTGTGTCGGTGGATGTTGCCATGCTCAAAGGTGTGAGACGAAGCCTGGTTACACCAGAAGACCGATGTGCGTCGGTATATTGTGCTTGTGTGGGCAGTAATTGAGTTGGAACGTATGTTTGATTGAAATTGAAGCGCCGGATTATGGGACAAAATTGTGTGGCATGGTATGGGACATGTCATAACCATTTGGTCTTATAATCGGGACCCCTGTGACTGTATTGATTGATTGATTGATCAATCGATCGATTGATGGATTGATTGATCGATTCATTGATTGAATTGATGGATTAATTGATTGATGGATCAATTGTATGGATTGAATTGAATTGATCAATTGATTGATTGAGTATATGAATTGTGTTAACATGCAGGAGGGAACTGAGGCAAGGTAAGTCCTCTGTCTTGTGTGTATAGACTGCCTCTAGGCGTATTTCCTTCGTAGTCAGAGTTTAGGGGGTGAACTTGCTGAGACATTGTCTCATCCCATCGTGGGCTCAATTCTTTTCATGTCCTTAGATGGTGGTTCTTCGGAACGTTTTGGTCAGCCTCGGGCTGTTTCTGAGTAGAGCATGGATGTCCCTATTCTCGGTAGTCATTGGGTCTATGAGCTAATGGTGACCACAATCTGGGTCGATGAGGGTCGACCTAAAAGGGTACCTCATCGATTCAGGGTGTGGTACCGCCATGGACTCAATGGGTATAGGGTAGGTCCCATCCAAGGATTTGATATCCCCGCCGTTGCGCTCAACGCCACTCTGGGCAAGGGCGCAGCTGACCTTCCTAATGGTGTTGTCGTGGACCCGGTGCCCCCGAAGCCTGTGGAGTCCGAAGGATCGGTGAATGTGTCTGATTAGGGGGTCGTAAGACAGTTTCCTTTTTTAGAACTGATCTTTTTGGTAGATAGACTAGTTCTGTATATAAACCTAGTTTGTGTATAAAAGCGTGCTTTGGGGTTGTGAATTTGTTATTCTGCTTTTCTATCCCATGCTGTTTGCTGTTAGGGGTTTTCTTTCGCTTCCGCATGTGCAATAAAATTTATGGGTTAGCGACGCGTCTTGGGACGTCGCAAATTTATCGATTACTGAGAGATGTGCGTGCACTCGAGATTCGAGACGTGACATCCCCGCCTGGAGTGGTATCAAAGCCGGTTGATAGTTGGAGTGATAAGGTGCGAGGGTTCATGGGATAGTTAGTAGGAACGGCCTTTATTTTATGGAGATGCATGTCATTAATAGCTGTTTGGTACATTGTTTTATGGGGATCGCTTAGCTTCTAATTCTGTGTGGAATTGGAAAGCAGATTTTTGTAAAGAACTTGCATAATAAGTGATCAGGAGCAGAGGACTCCTAGGAAGAGGAACCTTGGACCAGTGACTCGGGGGTAGGACATCGACAAAGGTCGGTACCCGAGGTGGTCGTGGTCGAGTGCCGACTCTAGCTAACGCTACTGGAGTAGCACCGCCTCCAGTCGGTGCTAGGGTAGTAGCCCTTGGCAATCTCATAATCGATGGGATTGTTCAGACGCTTGAGACGTTGGGAGCACTGATGGGGCAATAAGCCTATAATCAATTCGCCACTGCTATAGCTGCTGCTACTGCTACTGTTGCTGCTACTGTAGCTGCACCTGCCGAAGTTCCACCTGGGAACGTGGTGGTTGAGAGAGAGAGGCCCATGCACTAATTGGTGGAGCAGTTCTTCAAGCTGAACCTGCCAAGGTTCACCAAAGCCGGAGATCCCAAGGCTGTGACACTCTGGATACAAGACTTAGAGAAAGCCTTTGCACTTCTGATGTGCATTGAGGAGGAGAAAGTTGTCCCGGTAGTATACCAGCTGCAGGGTAATGCGAGTACTTGGTGGAGAGCCACCAAAGGCATGGTTTTCCCTGAAGGCGTGGTCCCAGTGTGGAATGCCTTCCTCAGAGCCTTTAATGGCAAGTATTTGTCGAGCAGTGCCCGAGAGCAGAAGATAGAGGAATTCCAATGCCTCCGCAAAGGAATGCTGATAGTAGATCAATATGAGGCCAAATTCGCGAAGCTGTCACAGTACTCTCCCAAACTGGTGGAGGATCCTGAAGACAAAGCTAGGAAGTTTAGGAACGGCCTTCGACCAGAGCTGAAGAACTTGTTGGTGCCGTTTGATCTCAAGGATTACAACGAGATTTATGGACGAGCCCAGCTGATAGAGAGGAATCTAAGTGAGAAAGCCGCCTCATCTGGATCGAGGTTCAGTTCAAATAGGGATGGAAACTGGTTTGGGAAGAAGCCCATGACCGGAGGAAGGTATCATGTCCTGCTCAATAGGAAGGGTGGAATTGAGAAGTTAGCGCCGAGTCAGAATGGTGCATCTCGCTTCTGCGGAAGGCGACATGGATCGGCCCTATGCCATTTTAGGACAGGTGCTTGCTTTGAGTGTGGCCAGTAGGGTCACCAGGCTAAAGACTATCCCAGAAAGTCGAGGGGACTACAGCAGTTACCGCCGCCACCGATGGGTCAGAATAGAGGGTTTACGCCACAGATTGCACAACAGGGTGGACAGAACAGACCCCCAGCACAAGGAAGAGTGTACACCATCACCAAAGGACAGGCAGAGGACTCGCCTAATGTGATTATAGGTACTATTTCCCTGAACGACCATGCTACTTATGCTTTATTTGACCCTAGTACAACTTATTCATTTATAGCTGAGCAATTTGTTAAGCTAATAGGATTGAGTCCTGAAATGTTAGAGTCTGTGGTTAGTATATCTACTCCGTTAAAGGATAATGTGTTGTCTATTATGGGCTCTACTAGTTGCAAGTTAGTGATTGGTGAGCGAGAGGGGAGGATAGATTTGATAGTCCTAGCCATGTTTTATTTTGACGTAATAATTGGCATGGACTTGCTCACCAAGCAACGAGCTAAGATGGACTGCTATTGTAAAGCGATTCAGTTTAACCCGTTAGCGGGTGAAAGTTTGGAGTTTATTGGGAGTGAAAGAGGACCCTCGATTACCTTAATCTCGTCGGTTGAGGCAACCCGTTTGTTAAAAGGGGGTGGTTAAGGTTTCTTGGCAACTGTCATGGATACGATCGTTGAGGAGCTGAAGATCGAAGATATTGCAATGGTTCAGGAGTTTCCATATGTGTTTCCAAATGAGTTGCCAGGTCTGCCGCTAGAAAGAGAAATTGAGTTTGTAATTGAGCTAGCCCCTGGGATAGAGCCAATCTCTGAAGCTCCTTACCGCATGGCATTGTCTGAGTTGAAAGAACTGAAGGTGCATGTGCAAGAGTTGTTGGATAAGGGATTCATACATCCTAGTGCATCACCTTGGGGAGCACCAGTTCTGTTCATAAAGAAGAAAGATGGTTCGTTGCGTTTGTGCATCGACTATCATCAACTCAATCAAGTGACAATCAAGAATAAGTATTCATTGCCGAGGATCGATGACTTGTTTGACCAGCTACAAGGAGTGTCGATATTTTCTAAGATCGACTTGAGGACAGGGTATCATCAGCTGAGGATCAGAAAGGAGGACATACCGAAGTCAGCGTTCCGTACTCGGTACGGCCATTATGAGTTCACTGTAATACGGTTTGGTTTGACGAATGCCCCAGCTGCTTTCATGGATCTAATGAATCGAGTTTTCAAATAGTATCTGGATCAGTTTGTGTTCATCGGCGATATCCTAGTGTACCCGAGAAGTCCTGAAGAGCACGAAAGACATTTGAGGATAGTGCTTCAGACACTGAGGAATCATGAATTGTACACCAAGTTCAGCAAGTGCAAGTTTTGGTTGACTCGTGTTGCTTTCCTAGGTCATGTGATTTTAGGCGAAGGAATCTCCATGGACCCGACCAAGATCGAAGCAGTTATCAACTGGCCAAGATCAACCACAGTGACAGAGATCAGAAGTTTCTTGGGTTTGGCAGGCTATTACAGAAGGTTCGTGGAAGGGTTTTCAGCATTAGCCTCACCGTTGACTCAACTTTTGAAGAAGGAAGAGAAATTTGTACAGATAGATAAGTGCGAGTATAGTTTCCAAGAGCTTAAGCAGAAGTTGACTACCGTACCCGTGTTGACGATACTATCTGGTTCTAAAGGATACGAGATCTATAGTGATGCGTCGTTCAGAGGACTGGGTTGCGTGTTAATGTAGCATGGCAAAGTCGTTGCATACATGTTCCGTCAGTTGAGACCTCATGAGCTAAATTACCCGACGCATGACTTAGAACTCACGGCGATCATTTTCGCTTTGAAGATTTGGAGACATTATTTATGTGAAGAAAGATTCTAGATCTTTACAGACCATCAAAGTCTCAAGTATCTATTTTCTTAAAAGGAGTTGAATATGAGACAGCGTCGCTGGATGGAACTTCTGAAGGACTATGATTGTGATATCCTGTATCACCCTAGAAGGGCTAATAAGGTTGTAGATGCGTTGAGTCGGAAATCTTCAGTTGAACAGATGATGGTCAAGGAATGGATTTTACTTGAGAGAGCTCGAGATTCGATTTTCAAATTTGAGGTAGGCCACCTTTCAAATCTTATGGCCACCCTCAGAATTCAACCAGAAGTGCAGATCAAAATCAAGACGCTTCAGTTGACAGACCCAGAGATTCAAAAGATCCTGCAGGAGGATACCGAAAAGAGAAAGGCCGATTTTCAGATTTCTAAAGACGGAATGCTAAGGTTCTGAGGACAATTGTGTGTACCTAACGATGCAAAGCTTAAGGAGAAAATCTTATTAGAAGCTCATCGTAGCAGTTACAGCATTCATCCAGGTAGTACGAAAATGTATCAAAATCTGCGTCAACACTATTGGTGGTCCGTATGAAGATGGATATTGTCAAGCACGTCTCCAAGTGTCTAACGTGTCAGTAAGTGAAGGCACAACATTGCAAGCAAGGAGGACTTCTACAACCTCTCGAGATTCCCGAGTGGAAATGGAAACATATCACAATGGATTTTGTGATAGGCTTACCAAGGAGTCAGAGAGGTAATGATTCTATTTAGGTAGTGGTTGACAGATTGACGAAGTTGGCTCACTTTATCGTTGTACGAAAAGACCTCGATTTGGACAGGCATGCAGAATTGTACGTGTGTCAGATTGTTCGTCTGCATGGAATGCCAGTGACTATTACATCTGACAGAGACCCGAGATTTATAGCTACCTTTTAGAAAATTTTGCAGACTGCCTTAGGAACGAAGCTACAATACAGTATGGCCTATCATCCTCAAACAGATGGCCAATCTGAGAGGACGATTCAAACCCTCGAAGACATGCTGGAAGCTTGTGTATTGGACTTCAAAGGAAGCTAGGAGGAACAGCTTCATCTCGTCGAGTTCGCCTACAACAATAGCTACCACCAAAGTATTTAGATGGCACCTTTTCAAGGGTTGTATGGCAAAGCGTGCAGAACGCTAGTGTGTTGGGATGAGGTTGTAGAACAAAAGATCACAAGCCCAGAGTTGGTTTAGCAGTCAATGGATGCAGTTGCAGTTATCAGGGACAGATTAAAGACCTCTTAGAGCCGCCAGAAAAGCTACGCAGATAAGCGTCAGAGACTATTGGAATTCCAAGTTTGTGAGCACGTCTTTCTGAAGGTGTCACCAATGAGGGGTACTTCATGCTTTGGCAAGAAAGGGTAATTGAGTTCGAGGTACGTAGGTCCCTTTGAGATTTTGGAAAGGATGGGGACTCTAGCGTATCGTCTTGCAGTACCGCCGAGCTTGGCATAAGTGGATGACGTCTTTCACGTGTCGATGTTGAGGAAGTTTGAACCGGACCCGACCCACGTGCTGAATTTTGAAGAATTAGGCGTGGACGACAAGGTGTCGTACGTGGAAAGACCGGTTCAGATTATAGATCCAAATGAGTAGGTTTTGCGCACCAAGACAATCCTGTTAGTCAAAGTGGTCTAGCAACACCACGGCATAGAGGGAGCAACTTGGGAAAGTGAAGATTCGATGAAACGCCTGTACCCCCACCTTTTCGGTTTAAGATTTGTAATAGGTTTAAATTTTGAGGACGAAATGTTTATAAGAGGGGAAGAGTTGTGACATCCCGAATTTCTGATTCTATTTTCAATTGAATGAGTCGAGCTTTTCATTGATGCATCTATAGTTCTTTTCCCTGAACTGATCACTCGCGGGATAACTAGTCTGTCTGGTGAAGCTGTTAAGGGATTTTAACGCAATAAACTTAAGAATTCGACCAGGAATCGACTGCTCGGCTGTGCTAATCTGCAAGTGTCATTACGACAACGTCAAAATCGATCAGAGACCGACAATAAGTCGATTCAATAGAGGTATGTGATTAGAGTATGGGTGATTCCACCTTATTGCAAAATTTCTGTCGAACGGCATTAGACCGATTTTTCTGTCATTTATGTACCATGTGCTCGTATTTGAAACCTTGAGATTTTCATGACAACCGAGGGTTGCCAATGTGTCGAAGATGTACAATGTGGTTTGAAAATAATCAACCGCGGGTCAACTGTACTAAAAATTCCTAAAAGCTACCCGGTAGGCTAGGTCACACTAAAATCGCGCCCAGTTGAAATTAACCGCGAATTTAAACCCGATTTCAGAAATTAAAAATTATTTCATGTCACAATTCATTTTAGAAACGTCAACTCATTCTCCGAAGATTTTTCTGCAAACCCGAGATTTCAGCAAAAAATCAAAGGTTATTTTAGACCGGGAAAATTAGAGGGTTGTTTTTTTGTTACATTTTTGGCCGTCAAAATGGTTCAATTTTTGAGGAAAAATGTTGAATTGAACGATGGCACCATGGCTGAATTTTTGGGGCTTCAATTGAATTCAATTGGAGGGGAATTGAATCAAAATTGGATGGAAATGGTCCAAAATTCGTAGGACCAAGGGGTAGCCACTTTTGAACCATTTAGGGAAGCTTCTAGGGGAAGTTTGGTGCTACACTTTGGCCATGGATAACAACCTTGGATGGTGGGGGCATGCAATGAGCAAAAGGGGATATTTCCATGGACTTTTGTAGCCAAATAGGTCCCCCTCTCTTCAGCATACTTCTTCTTCCTCATTCAGCCCACTTTATCCATTGTTGAGCAAGTTTGGAGCTCAAAATTGTAGAGAGAAACCAAAGAGAGCCCCCCATCACTGTCGACCGCCCCTACCGCCGTCCAGCGCCGTCGCACACCCGTCGCGCCACCCGCGAGCCCTCACGATCGTCCCCTGCGTCCACGCCTCCTGATCATTGTCCCGATGCCGTAGAGCCCTCCGTCCAACCCTTTGAAGCGTCGCCGTCACCTTCCAGGCTACTAAAACTGCCGTCGTCGCCCGCCTGACCCCGCTGCAACCTCTGCCACCCGTCCTGTGCCGTTTCTGCCCAGCCAGCTCCCGTTCCAACCCTCTCGACCCAGCAGGCAAAGGCCGAACCTTAGTTGTGGGCTGAGGGCTTGTGGCCTATTTTTAGGCCCGTCCAGACCTCCGTTGGTGTCGCTCTAGGCTTGGTTGTCGTCTGCCTCCGCATCACCATTGCCGTGAACTCACCGGATCGCAAAATCGGTGAGTTTACTTGCTAAACTCTGCTTGGGGAGTTAATGACGCTTAAGGGGTAGTTAGTTTAGGCAAATTAGGGATTAGGTGGTTATTTAGTGTATATTAGTGATTTAATTATTCAATTGTGCATGTTAGGTGGTTAGAATAGACTAATTAAAGGCTAAAGAGGTTGTGCTATTTATCTAGATAGGTTTGGAAATTTTCTAGGCTTGTTCAGGTGGTTAGATTAGCATTTCCGGCCTAAGTTGGTACTTATTGTATTTAAATTGAATTATTTAATTATTTTTGGTATTTATTTAATTATATATTATTTTTCGAAAATTATACCAGGATAGTCGGTGACCGGAATTTCGTGTTGATTGCAATGGTATGCTTAGTTTATGCAATTGAGTGTTAATTTGTACAAATTGAGTGGCGATTGGAATTTTGGTATTTATTCCAAAATTGTGAAATTTCAGTATTTAATTAGAAAATCCCGAGCGTCGGTTTTTAACGCCAAAAATGTCTTTATGTACTATATTGAATAGTGGGATTTTTGAAAAGTAAAATATCGCATTTTTGACTCAAATTGACTGTGTACCTATACACGATTATTTTTAATACGAAGAAAATAGACCAAGACATTATTTTAATTGGGACATTTGAGTGTAAAGCACAATGTCCTTGGCCGGGACTGATTGATCATGTGATGGCTAAGTGAACCCGTCCCCAATGTGCGTCGGTAGGATGTTGCCCCTATATGGGATGCCCCTAGACAACGGAAGCCGGTTGCAGTAGATTCTGGACTGATGCTCCTTCGAGAATGCTGTCCCCGATGTGTGTCGGTGGATGTTGTTGTGCTCAAAGGTGTGAGACGAAGCCTGGCTACACCAGAAAACCAATGTGCGTTGGTATATTGTGCCTATGCGGGCAGTAATCGAGTTGGAACGTGTGTTTGATTGAAATTGAAGCGCCGGATTATGGGACAAAATTGTGTGGCACGGTATGGGACATGTCATAACAATTTGACCTTATAATCAGGGTCCCTGCAATTATATGATTGATGGATTGATCGATCGATAGTATTTATTAAATTGATGGATTAATTGATTGATGGATCGATTGTATGGATTGAATTGAATTGATCGATTGATTGATTGAGTATATGAATTGTGCTAACATGTAGGAGGGAACTGAGGTGAGGTAAGTCCTCTGTCTTGCGTGTATAGACTGCCTCTAAGCGTATTTCATTCCTAGTCGGAGTTTAGGGGGTGAACTTGCTGAGACATTGTCTCACCGCGTCGTGGGCTCAATTCTTTTCACGTCCTTAGATGGCGGTTCCTCCGGAACGTTTTGGTAAGCCTCGGACTATTACTAAGCAAAGCATGGATGTCCCTGTTCCCAGTAGTCATTGGGTCTATGAGCTAGTGGTGACCATTGTCTGGGTCAATGAGGGCTGACTTGAGAGGGTACCTCATCAATTCAGGGCGTGGTACTACCATGGACTCAATAGGTATAGGGTAGGTCCCATCCAGGGATTTGATATCCCCGCCGTTGCGTTCAATGCCGCTCTGGGCGTGTGACATCCTGAAATTCGACCCCGTTTCGATAAAGTGAAATGGGCATTTCGTCGACGTGCCTATAGCCTTTTTCTCTGAGCTGATCACTCACGAGTTAACTAACCTATTGGGTAAAGCCGTTAAGGGATGTATCAGCTGTAAAATCCCTAAAAGCTACCTAATTGGTTGGATTGAGCTAAAATCACGTCTGATCGATTTTTAACCACGAAATTAAACTCGATTTCGGGAATCGAATTTTAAGCGCGTCATAATTCTTATTTTTAGGATCCTGTCTCATCGCTCGTCAATTTATTGACGAGTCCGATTTTTCAATAAAGAAATTATCGGAAGATAATTGAAGCCCAAAAGAAAATAGAAAGAGAAAAGGAAAATTTGCATAAAAGAATTATGTATTTCCCTTTTCTTTTTCCTCTCTCTCCCTCTCTCTTCTTTTCTTTCTTTTTCTTTTTTTTCTCTCTCTCTCTCCTTTTCCCTTTCCCTTTCCCCTCGTGCGAATAGCCCCCACCCACTCACTTTTCTCTCCCTTATCTCTTCCCTCTCTCTCCTCTCTCTTCTCTCCCACTTTTTCCCCCACGTGACCGAACCCACCCCCTTCTTTCTTCTTCTCCTGCTTTCTTCTTCGTGGAATCGGCGAACCAGAAACGAAGAAGAAGAAGCCGCACGGTTGCCGCTCGTCCCGCCGTCGCACCGCCGCACCGCCGCCCGCGCCGCGCCCGCGCGCTTCGCCCGCGCCCAGCCGCCCGTCCGCGCGCCTAGGCCGTGCGAACCAGCTGCTGTTCGCCCCTGTTCCCGCACCGACCAGCCACCGTCCGGCCACCTCCAGCCACCGCCTAACCCCGCCGAACCTCCCCCTCGTCCCCCTCGCCCTCCGTCGGCCTTCCCCCGCCGCCCTAGCCGCCGAAGCTGCTCCGTTCAGCCGCGACCAGCAAGACCCACGAAGTGGGTTTCAGCACCTTCGGGCCCGCTTTTGGGCCGTTTCCCGGCCCCGAACCCGAGCCGTGCTTTGGGAACAATCGTTCCTCGCGTCGCCGCCGTCGGATTGATCCGATTTGCGTGCGATTTGGTGAGTAATCTCACTAATCTTGGATTAGTTGGCTAATTATGCTTAAGGTTGGTTTAGATTTAATTAATTATGTTTAGGTTGTTAGATTAGAGTAAATTAGCAATTATTAGTCAATTGTGATGCGATTTAAATAAATTGATTGTGCAATTAGCAAGTAGACATGGTCTACTAATTATTGGAAGTGCCTCGGGATTTTTCCCGACCCTTAGTGGGCTCCAATTAGGCTTTTCGGGCCTAAGTGGATATTTTAGTATTTAAATATTAATTTTCGAAATTTAATTAAATAATTATTTATTTTCCGAAAATTCAAGGGAGATGGTTCGGAATCGAAATATCGTGCTGATGACTGTGGTGAAGTCCTTTTATTTAATCGGGCTTTAATTTGAGCTAAATGGGATTTTTAATATTAATTATTTAATATTCGAAATTAATTAATTATTTATTTATTTTCCGAAAATTCAACTGAGATGATCTGGAACCGGAATATTGTGCTGATGACCGTGGTGAAGTCCGTTTATGTAATCGGGCTTTATTTTGAGCTAAATTGAATTTTTAATATTAATTATTTAATTTTCGAAATTAATTATTTAATTAATTATTTTTCGGAAATTAAGATTTTGATGGCCGATGACCGAAATCTCGTGCTGATCGTCGTGGCGCAGCCCGTTTATTTATTTGAGCTCTACGTTGTATGGAATTGAATAAATTGTGATATTTTAGGGATTTACCCTAATTTGATTGGAATTGATTGAGATTGAATTGGCCAAGTATGTTATCTAGCATTGATAATGCTTTGTTGAGTTGATTTAATTAATTGATTGAGAAATCGTTGGGTATTGGAATATCACCTAGAAAATGTACGTGAGTTTAGTGGTTGATTATATTGAATTGTTTATGTTGGCTCTGTGATCAGTGTATCACCACGGCGAAAAAGACGCCCGAGAGCATATTGAATTGTTTATGTTGGCTCTGTGATCAGTGTATCACCACGGCGAAAAAGACGCCCGAGAGCATATTGAATTGTTTATGTTGGCTCTGTGATCAGTGTATCACCACGGCGAAAAAGACGCCCGAGAGCATATTGAATTGTTTATGTTGGCTCTGTGATCAGTGTATCACCATGGCGAAAAAGACGCCCGAGAGCATAGTAAAGTGTTCACTGTACGTCACCTTGGTGAATCGACGCCCGAGAGCATTGATGGAGCTCTGTGACTAAGTACAGGCATCTAAAAGGGCACGTGGTCTCGGTGACTTGATGCATCACTTTGGGGAAAAGGTCGCCTGAGAGAATGCACGTGGGCCCAAGGTTCGAGGCACGTGAACTCGGAGACTTGGAAGGTCGTCCTAGAGAATACACGTGGCCTAGCTTTTAAATATCCCACAGTGGGGATTGAATTGTATGACATGTAATCGACTAGTTCGATTTGTTGAAAGCGAATGGCTGTCTATTATGAATTGTACTGACTTGCAGGTAGGATCAGAGGCCAAGGTAAGTCCTCTGCCCTATGCGTGTCTAGGCAGCCTTTAGTATAATAGTTTTTCTAATCGGGCTTAGTGGGGTAGAACTCGCTGAGACGTAGTCTCATCCCAGTTTGGGGAAACCATTTTAGGACCCCGCTGAAGAGCTGAGGAGGAGGAATCCGAGAAGGAGAACTCGGAGGTGAGATCTGAAGAAAAGGATTTTTTTGAAGAAGAAGATAATCCTTAGAAGGGCCTTGAGGACGGCCTAGGTGGACTGAGATGTTATCTTCTTTGATATCTCCATTTTGATGTGAATAGAGCTTGAAATAAAAAGTTGTGAAGTGTTATGGTTTGTGTTTTGTATAAAAGTGTGGTTATAAATTTCAATATGAAAAATATGGCCCTGCTTTTCTATCCCATCGTTTTATTGTCTGGGGATTTTAATTGCTTCCGCATGTGCTTAATAAAAGAAAGGGTCGGCGATACATTGTCCTGGGATATCGCATTATAAAATCGACCAAGGTAGAAGGATGTGTGCGTGCCCGAGGATCGGGGCGTGACAGGGCGAGGGTGCAGTTGACCCTCCTGATGGTGCTGTCGTGCACCCGATGCCGCCGGAGACTATGGAATCCAAAGGATCAGTGAACGTGTTCGATTAGTGGGTCGTAGGACAGTTTCCTTTTTTAGGACTAATCTTTTTGGTAGATAGACTAGTTCTATATATAAACCTAGTTTGTGTATAAAAGCGTGCTTTAGGGTTGTGAGTTTGTTATCTTGCTTTTCTATCCCATGCTGTGTGCTGTCAGGGGTTTTGTTTCGCTTCCGCATGTGCAATAAAATGAATAGGTCGGCGACGCATCCTAGAACGTCACAAATTTATCGACCACTGAGGGATGTGCGCGCGCTCGTGATTCGAGGCGTGACACAAAGGAAGACTATTGTTGTTTTACATCTATTACATGTATTTACTGGTCGACCAATTATATCGCCTTATGTGATTGTGAATATAATTGTAAATACATGGTGTTTTTGAGAATAGTCAAGTATAGCCTTTAAGGGATAGGTATACTTGGATTGATGTAACAAAATATGTCTGGGGCACTGTGAGACATCAATTGTTTATTTCTTTTTAGAGTTGTAGCCATTATGTCATCCCTAACAGGTGCATAATTTGAGCTCACAAGTGTAGGTGTACTCACTAGTCACACGGCTTATTTGCTAGTATGAATTGTTTTGTAAAGTTGATGAATGTTGAATGCCTTATATTCTTGATAGAACGCTATCAAGCCTATCATGTCCGAGTGGGAGATGTTGTACTTAATTAGTACGTCCGTGATAAGGTGCGATGAGAACGCACTGTTTCGTCTTGATATGCTACGATGGAAAGACACCCTTTGAAAGGGCATGAGGGAGTCATATAAAAAAAAAAAAACTCCTGATGACAACCGTTAGAATAGTTGGCAGAACGTACGCTCAGAAAGAAAGTTCTCCTTTTCTTGTCCGCTTTCCATCAAAAGGAAAAGAAGGCGTTCCATTTCTTCTTTACAAGAACAATTGGCATTTACGCTGTGAAAATTGGATGTTTTTCTCATGATTACATTCAGACCAAAGTGAAGTATATTTGTGCGTGATTCATCCGCAATTCAACATTCGTTCCAGGGTAAATTGTTGTTTGCGCATCGGAAAGAGGTAAGTCATCTTCTGCTGACTTTCTTCATACACTTATGCATTCTAGAATGGGCCACAGTGTTTCATTTCCTTATTCTCGATGTCATATTTGTCCGCTTGCAAAGCTGTCATGTGCTCCCTTTCCACTTAGCAAGACTTGTGCCAATGATATTTTTTTTTCATTAATTTATGTTGATGTTAGGGGACCTTATTCATACACTACATCGTGATGGGTCTTGGTTCTTTCTAACAATTGTGGACAATTACTCCCATGCCACATGGCTTTTCCTGATGCAGTCGAAACATCAAGCTTTCTCCCATTTAAAATTATTTATTTCCTTATCAAAGAATCAATTTAGGAAATCTATTCAGCGCATTCACATTGATAATGGGAAAGAATTTTTCAACAGTGAATGTGCTTCTCTTTTCTTATCTCATGGTATCCTATATGAGAGTTCCTGTACCTACACCCCACAACAAAATGAGGTAGTGGAATGCAAACTGAATTGATGGAATGATGTAATTAAAAAGAAGGATGACGTGTATGGCTTCATGATGCACGATTGCCTATCGAAAATCCTGTATAAAAAGGCCGAACGAGAGAGCATTATTGGCAATAATTTGGTAAAGCAATTCCGTTCTTTCTTTCGGGTTGATGGAGGGCTCTTTTCTCTGTGTGATCAACAGAGCTCGCCTCTTTCTCTCTCTCCATATCCTCATGATTTGCTTCATGCACGAAGGTTATAGTTATGGAGTAGAAGGGAAGATTGCAAGCCACACTGTATCAGTTAGCTCTCTATTACCTTCTCCTTCTTGCTCGCCTTCCACTAGCAAAGGTCGCTCTCTCTCTCTCTCTCTCTCTCTCTCTCTCTCTCTCTCTCTCTCTCTCTTTCTCCACAGAATTATTCATCGTTCAATATATCGGTTACATGTGGACGTGTATTGTACTTATGTTCGGCAGGAAAGTGATTTTTGGGATCATGAACAAACTCGAACATAAACAAGATTGGTTTAATTGGGTGCCCATAATAATCGAACAAGAAAGTATGCTGCTCTCCACTTAGTCATAGAAAGTTATGTCTAGCACCAGTGAGTGACCATGGATTCTTCCTATATTCACACGGTACTTTTTTTGGTTCTAATCCAGCTTGGCTAAGTAGGCTATGTTTTTCTCAAAAAAAAAAAAAAAGAAAAAGAAAAAAGCAGGCTTTGCTTTAAACTAGTTGTTCAGATCAATGAATATAATCATAATTATGAGGCAATTAAGAGGTAAGAGGATGATTAGAAGAAGACATGGGCAGGTGATCCATCTCTTTTGTAGTAGCTCGTGCCGGATAGTTCAAATTGCATTTAGTGGAACGACTTGGTCGTACATATGATGGTGATCATATTGATTTGTCCCATTGAAAAAGCTAAGTCTTTTGCTACATTTACTGGAGGGACTTGGTCCCCTGTTAACTTTCATCCCAATTATTTAAGAGTTGACTGGAAAAGTAGAACGATCTTTCCATTTACTAATGCGTTATCATCTTACTGTTTCACATGATCTGTTTCTCTCTCATGACATGCCTTTAGCTAGCACCAGAAAGTCGACCTTGGAAGTAATTCACAAGCATGGTCCATGCTCTCCCCTTGTTCAAGACCCCAATCTTATAAATCACACTAAAATCCTGCTCCAAGATGAATTAAGGGTCAAGTGGATTCAGTCCCAATCCTCCAACAGCAGCGACGGCCTAAAAGCTTCGGCCACGGTTAGGCTTCGAGCAAAGGCTGGCGTCAACGTCGGGACTAACAATTATGTAGTGACAATCGGACTCGGCACACCCAAAAAGCACCTCACTCTCGAATTTGACACCGGCAGCTCTCTCACGTGGACCCAGTGCAAGCCGTGCGTTGGATCTTGCTACACTCAGTCCGAACCGATCTTTAACCCATCTCAATCGTCGTCCTATGCTAATATCTCATGCACCTCGACATCATGCTCTCAGCTTGGTAATAATCCACCACATTTGATATATTTAAAACTTACGATGTCTTACTAGAATGCTCTCGGAGCATAGACGAGAAATCCCGATTTCTAAGAGTGAAAACCATTACAAGAACAACTAGAACTAATTAAAGCGTTGTATTGTGCTCTATCTTTAGCTAGCTCGGGATGCGCCAGTTCAACGTGTCTATATCTCATTTCATACTTTGACCAATCATCTTCGGCCGGCTTCTTGGCAACCGAGAAGTTGACTATAACGCCAATGGAGGTGATCGACAATTTCAAATTTGGCTGCGGCGAGAAAAACCAAGGCCTCTTTGGCAGAACTGCAGGGTTGATCGGACTCTCGGATGACAAGATCTCCATTGTGGAACAAACCGCGGCCAAATATGGAAAATATTTCTCCTACTGCTTGCCCCCTTCCACTAGTTCCAGAGGACACTTGACTTTCGGCAAGGACAGTGGAGCGGTGAGCTCGGTTAGCTTCACGCCATTATCAAAGGTTCCACAAAGCTCGCAATTCTACGGAATAAGTATCCTAGGAATCATTGTAGGAGGGAAACGTCTATCGATACCATCAACGGTTTTTTCAAGTGGAGGCGCCATCATCGACTCGGGAACTGACATTACCCGATTGCCTCCGACAGCTTACAGTGCCTTGAGAACCGCATTCAGGAATGCGATGGCGAATTACACGATGGCCCCGGCGCTTACCATTCTCGATACTTGCTATGACTTCAGCAAAGAGAACACAATCACGGTCCCATCGATAACATTCTCTTTCGCGAGGGGAGTCGATGTCGATTTGGACCCTAATGGGATATTTTTCGTTGGGAAGGCCTCGCAAGTTTGCCTAGCCTTTGCACCGAATCGTGCTGATAGTAATCTGAGCATTTATGGTAATACGCAACAGAAAACATTCGAAGTTGTGTACGATGTTGCTGGAGGAAGGCTAGGCTTTGGTTCGAATGGCTGTTCCTAAGATGGATGGAGTAAAACAAAGTTATGTATAAATATATCGATGGCGACTAGGAGTACGCAGATTGAATATGTCGTCATGAGATGTTCTGAATTTTAACTATTGCAAATTGAGAATAATGGATGTGCTATTACTATGCCCTTCTTTCGTGGTGTTCGAGATCTATTTGTGTGAGTTCCAAAGTAGGGACATTATTAATATGCAAATTTAAGGCATAGACATGAATGATGCCTATATTTAAAAAAAAAAAAAATCCAATCAGGGATGGAGGAAAACATGATACTGGAGAAAGAATTAGATCCTTCCTATGTGCTCACACATAATTATAAAGCTAGCTGAATAAATATTGCTCCTAGTATGTGAGAAGAAATCTCCAATTGATTAGATTTCATTAGCGTGGAAGAGTGTCTCGGAACATATCGCACCATACAGTAGTACCTCCTTTAAGCTTCATAAAATTTCTCTACTTCATCCTTTCAATCTAATAACAAGCAACGTAATCTTCTCATGTTCCATATGTTCTTGCGGTTGGTTAGTCATGGTTTCTTCCGTCTTGGTTTAAAATGAGGTCCCTTCTAAGGTAAGTTATAATACATATTTTGGAATATTTCAATTTGAGTTCCAAATCAGCTAAATTTCAGATTATGTAGTCTTAACATGATTGGGTTCGATTGTTCATTTATTAGGCACATTTTGGGTGTTCAATTTCCATTTAAGTTGCCCCTGCATTATCCGTTACATTTAATTGGGAAACCGGATCTTTGACGTAAAAGATTGGACCACTGATTAAATCATTCGTTTAGACGCATATCATGTAATAATATTTAATAATCTAAGTTTAAGCTGAGTAATTGGTAATATTGTTTGTTGTATTAAATTTTCGATCATGTAGAATCATAGGGTATGCATGTCGTTGGATTTGGGTGCACTATATCTAAATGCATTTAAATTATCGAAAATGTTGTGTTGCGCTAATTCATGATTGCATTCATGCAAGTTTCCTAATTTAGAACGTCCTATACTTACCTCATTAGAAATCATGTAGTAATTTAGGAAATCGTGATATTGAGTTCAAGCATGACTAGGATTTAATACATATTATCTTCTAGTTAATTTAGGTCATTAGTGTCTATATAGGATAATTTCCCATTTCTAATTCATCAAGAAAATTCCAAAAAAAAAAATTAATGATTCATTAATGTCATACCTAGATTGCATTAGGTATAGAATTAGTTAATAATTAGTTCTATAACGCCCATGTCTCATATGATTGGTCATTTATGGAGTCATAAATTTTTTTCAGCTTAATTCTGAATAAGCATTTCGTGTAGATAGCAATCATTAATTAGTGCGTGTCATGCATGGATGTCACTATAAAAGGAAAATACAAAAAAAAATAAAAATGAATTGTCATTGCATCGTGAAATCAATGTTCTTTTAATAAATAAAAGTCATCAGTTCATATTTAGGGCGCATTTGGTAACGTTTCTGTTCTCGGGAACAATTTCTAACAAGAAATTATTCTTTTTTATTCTATTCCCGGAAACAATTTCTAAGCATTTTAAGCTGTTTAGTAACTGTCCAAAATTTCAATTCCCGGAATAGAATTGCGTTTGATACCGTCCTCAAAATTTCTACTTCAAATCATGTTCTTTTAATTTTTAAATAACTTTATTACTTTTTTTCTTTTTTTTTCTTATTTTCTTATTTTCTTTCCTTTCTCCTCTTCTTCTTCAAGGTTACCAATCACCGCCCTTGGGATGATCGGCAACCGACCAGACGAGGGCCGGCGACCTCGCCAGAGCATTGCTAGCCCTCGCCAAGGTCGTGTCTCATCGGCCGAGCCTCGCCGGCAGTTGGGCGAGACTCAATGGAGCCTTAGCTAGGTGAGCGGCCTACCTAAATATGGCAAGGCCGAGCTCGCTTGGCCACCGATAGGGCTCGACCTCGTCGGGCCACCGCGAGGTTGGCCTCGCCCCTGCCGGTGGCCGAGGGAGGCCCGAGCAAGGCCCACCTAACCACCAACGAGGCTCAGTTGTGCTAGATCTGACGAGGCCAAGGCTTGCCGGTGGCTAGGCGGTGGCGGCGGTGGCGACGGCAGTGGCAGCAGTTGAAAAAGAGAAGAGAGGGAAGAAGAACAAGAAGAAACAAGAGAAAAGAGAAAAAATAGGTTGACTTGATTTTGAAATTGTTCCCGAGAACAAAGCATCAACTTTTTTTTACTTCTCGATTCTATTCTAAATACTTACCATAACAAAAAAAAAATAGAAATTTGTTCCCGAAAATAAAAATTTTACCAAACAAATTTTTGTTCCAAATCTACTCCCGGGAACAAAAGAACAAAAATTGTTACTATTTGGCAAGTTGCCAAACGCACCCTTAGTGTCCTAGGGTTTAATTTTCTATTTGCACTAGTAGTGTGCAACCAAACTAGTTCTACCCGAGCACTGAATTGGACCATCATATTTTGGAACCAATTTCAAAACTAGTTTTATAAGCTAAAAAGCCAAAATCCTAATTTCTTTTTCATCTAAATTCTAACCTCTGAACTCTTTCATCCTTTGTTCTTCCTCGAAACTCCTTATCGGTCTTTCCTATTTCCCTAAATTTGTATGGATTATGTCACTTGTTTGAACTTTTTATCGTTTATAATTGTATATGACTACGTATTCATCTTATGAATTGTTGTTTTTTTTGTGGATAGGGATTTATGTTGTTCATCTTAAATTTTGAATCATTTTGTTACTCATAATCTCATCTAATTTTGCTGTAAAAAAATGAACAAAAAAATAAATAAAACAGGTTCTTGGGAAGACCTTGGAACCAAACCAAAGAACATAGTAGGTTCCAAAATCGATTCCTAGCAAACGGGAAAGGTTTGAGAGGCCAAAAATTGAGAATCAAATATAATGGGGTAGGTTCTAGGTTTCAACTCTAGAACCTACTCTAGAACCTACCCACCTTCGAACCGATCACCCCTAATTTCCACGGAAGAAAACTTGAAAAATAATTTTCACATAGTTTAAACAATAAGGCTAATCCATGGTTAGTTCTACTTTGTATTGCATATAGATTGCATTTAATTTAATATGGTACAAAATGCATGTCATTTAGGGATTTGTTGCGACCCTCTTTGAAGTGGCATTGGAAACGAGGGTTTTAGGGTATTGCCCAAAGGGCAGGTTGATGGCCCATCAATTAGATGTGGGCTCTTCCAAGCCCATACCTTGCACGATGATAAATTTTCATTTTAAGTTCTTTTAGCCTAAAAAGATTTCTAGAAGTTGCCACTAGCCATTTTGGGGTCGGCTAGAAATTAAATGAGATGCAGGAGATTCTAGTTTTCGGGACTTGATTATGCTCATGTCTATTTGGGACCACTAACTTGGTGGCTTGTTTATCTAATTCATTCTTTTTACCATTTATGATCCTAAAGGCATCAATGTCCCTAAAGGCATCAATGTCCCTATGTGACCATGGAAATGTTCTTGAGAGGACTTATTATGATCCTAGTCTAGTCCTAATTATTCTAAACAAGGAAATTAACAAACAATCTATTGAAAGTGCTTTTTACCAAACAATCAAGTATTGAATGCTTCCTAGGAAAGATACAGAAAAGAAAACACGACACAAGTTGAGCAAAAAAAAAAATACATCACTAAATGAGAATCCAATAGTAAGTCAAGTGAAGGGAGCCCAAGAGTCTTCTCTCTCTTCTCTATATGTCCCCTCTCTCTTCTTTGTTCATTTTGTTTGCGTTTTATTGTTCTTTTCTTGCTTTTTCTTCTCTCCTGATTTAGATTTTGGAGCTATCTTCTCCCAGTTTAGTTCTTGATTTGAGAGTTTGAACTCTCTTGATCTAATTCTAGATTTAGAAGCTATCATCTCCTAATCTAGATTTGGGAGTTTAATAAATATGCTTTTAGGGATCCAATGCCCCTTTGCTCTAGTCATGTACAGATTCTCTGCCCCCAACCTCAATAATGATTGCATAAGTTTTGGTGTCTTGTTGAATTGCAAAGATTTGCTCATCCACATATTAGATCTGTGTTTGTTTAACTTATTATGATTGTCTCTATACGACGATGGTGAAGAAGAAGCCGAACCTAGACATACACTACCAACTGACAATGTCGTAATTAGTAAAAAAAGAATTTCTGGCATATACTCTTCACTGACAAAGACACAAAATCTAGTGATCGGTCACCGATTTTATTTGATAGATCCATTCTTGAGGAATGAGTTTGTACTTCATTTTGCTGGTGCTCCATTGATTCTCCTTATTTTTGGGATTCGGCTTTGTTTTCCGGTATGCATGCTCTATTTCGCTTTGCTTTGTTATGAAGATTATGTATTTCTATATCCTTTTGAATAATGAATACAATTTTCTTTTGACCAAAAAAAAAAAAAAGTCAAGCGAAGAATAGACATGGCCTTATTATAAGTCTCGGGATATGATCCCCATTAGCTTGCTATTAGAAACTTAGTCTAATGCTAAGCCTAACTCCTACTCAATTTTATTGAAGGTAATAATGCTAATCTAGACTAGACTAACCATATATTAGAAGAATTTCTACGTCTAATTAGTCTTATTCAATTTTACAAACTAGATTAAAGTCTAAGCTTATTCGATTATTAACTTTTAATTTCATTGGCTAGCCTAAGTAAAACTAAGCTAAACTAGCCCTATACCTAAAATCGCCTCGGATCACCTCCTTCGGCTTTTGGCCGCCACCTCCCCGCCATCGACCACCAACATTGATTCCACCCAATCATGCATGCAAACACTGAATTAAGACATTAAACAATGCCACTTGAACAATCCATCAATTAAGAGAATCAAATTCAGGTTCAGAAATGTTGTGTTGATAAATGATTCGATCTCCCATTCACCTCATAGAACTAGAGGTTGATTAATTATTGTTGTATGATCATTAACCCTCACGTGACGTTCATCACACAGTGCGCTAAGTCACAAAGCGTCTAATTAATTTCCAGTCCCACCAAACCATGCATTACTAATTGAAATTGAGCCTAACATACATCTATTTAATCACACACGAGCTCAATCGAACATGAATCAGGCTAATTAGCCTTGAGAATCAAGCAAACGATTACTAACCCAAGAGGGGGACTTCTCAGTGTTTGTCTTAATTCTGGCTGATTATGTTTTAATTCATTCAACTAACCTAATGATGTCGAAATTGAATGAAACCAGTTGAAATTTAAAGCTTAAAAAGTGAAGTTTAGGATTCATTGAGATCATTTTCCCCAATTGTGAGCTGAATTACCCCAAATTTCCAATTGTACTGCCCACTTAGGATCTGACCCAGTTCATACCTGGTTTTTAAAAGAATGCGGTCCTGGATAAAATACAGTATATATAGCAGGACTTTCTTTTCTCAGATGGCAGATAGATATAGAGAAAAGTATGCTTTTCGAGCTAAATCCGAAATGGGTGCAGCAGATAGAAGAAAAGAAGTCCTGACTTTCTTTTTCAATAACAAAGGAACGTAGTCTTACTCTTCAATCAAATGGGGTAGACCTGGGGAAGCTCTTTTAAAGTCTTAAGTATTTGAATCCGCAAAAGGAAAGAAAGACCTTTTCCTACATAAGTAAGCAGATATACCTATGGCCAGAAAGATAGCAAGCGTTATTCTCAACTCAGTCTCTGAAAGGCCCCAGCTCATCGTAACCCTAAAACACGGTGTTAGCGGGGTTGAGCTCCTCCTGCATAAGTACAACAAACATATGACAGCCGAGAACAATGACCCTTCCCTAAGCAAGTCTGACGCCTAAGTTGGACCTTCTCTTTCTGCTGCTTGCCACTTCGAAGGAAAGGGATAAAAACCTCCAATTGATTGAGTCGGTGGGCAAGTGAGCTGATCTCGCCTTTGTTGATCTGCTTGAAGAGAGTTCTCACGATCGCAATGTAGCAGGGTCTGTCTAGTCTAGTCTATGACCTGCCGTTTGCTTTGCTAAGTAGTATGCCACATTTGAGGGATCTGATATAAATATGTCCTGAAAGTTTTGAAATAAGGAAACGGCCTTTATCTAATTGACTATTGAACCATCTCACCCGTTTTCACACCGGAAGAACAAGATCCGGAGCAAGGACCCAGACAGTTCGGAAGATATAAACGAGCTCAAAAATGCCCCACATTTGACAGAAAAGTGGCTCTGCATATTCTCTACAATTGTTGTGTTTTAACTTTCTGCAAACAAAAATCCCCCCTTAGTCATGATTGCACTTTTACCCGAGGACTCAAAAACGGAATAATTTTGAAGGCCAAATTGACCTTGTCTGAATTTTATTAAATTGCCCACCCAAATTAATTTCATTTTATGCAAATTTCAAGATTTAAAATTTGAGACCTTCTGAACAACTTTCAGTTTTATTTAATTTTCACAAAAATGGCCTCTAACTATCTGAAATTTGCAAAACAAATCCAGCCTACATGGACACGAATTTTTCAAATCAAACTTAGTTTTTCTTCGCTAGATTGAGCATGCTTTTATTCTAACCAAACAAACTCTGATTTTTACAAATTTTATATTGTTCGAAAGCTTATAATCTTGGCTAAAACTTTCATTTCGCACAATTTTCTTAGATTTGTTTTATTTTATTTTTCAAAAAAAGTTTGGAACATGCAGAGATCGGATGAACTTCGAATTTCCAGAAAAAACTAATGACATCTTCAAACTCCTATTCAAGTACATCCAATCATATTCAAGCAGATGACTAATCAACCAATCTTGGGCTAAAAGTCTTGCTTATATTTACCTTTTTTTTCTTGTATGTAGGAAATGAGACTCCATTTTTTTACTATTAATTTTTAAGGTGTTTTCTTTCGCTCATACAACTATCTGATTTAGGTCATCAAATCGAATGATGAATAAAACAAGGAGATATCTATTCAATTTCTTTTTGAAAAAGAAAGGAATAAAAAAAATAACAGTTTCTATTTTAACGAATCCCAGTAGAGATACTGATAACAAACAAATGCTCATATGAACATCTGTCAAACCTACGTCAATCATCTATTCCTGAAAATCCTTAGGAAACATGATCATATTTCAATCAACTACTAATGATCATCTATCTAATGTTCATCAAACTAAGGACAAATGAACATCAAAACGAGTATTGAAATTCACCTCAAGGAGTTCAGCTGTGCTAATTATCTACGGAAAATGAACATGAAAATCAACAAATCTGTTCTCACTTGCTCTAATTCTAGGAATCAATTATTCTAATCATGCAAAATTAGACTCAATTAACAACATAACCTCAAAATTAAAATCAACATGTGACTAGAGAGAGATTCGGCCAAGGCAAAGCTAAGTCCTTGACTCTCCTAAACATGCAATTATTTCATGAGTTCATTGAAAAATCCTAAACTTTAGTCCAATTTTCGATCCAATTTCAAAAAATTCCATCATGTCCTAGCCTACATTGATCATAGATCGAAGTTAAACTTTGATTTTAGACTATGATTCAGTGCTTATATCCTCGGATGGTCATGAGGAATGGTCACTCTCAATAAAAGGAATCCGAACTTGATGAATCAAGCCGGCAAGCTAGTGGCCAAAATTGGCTGCATTAGACAATTCTGGCAATAATTTGGGATGTCATCTATAATGACTAGATTGGAGATATGTCGAGGATGATGATTGCACAAGGATAAATGGCCACCGACGTCGGAGCTCGATCGGCAAGAGGCAGTGATTGGCAAAGCTCTAGAGATGACATGGAAATCGTCCTCCTCACAAAGAGAGAGAGAGAGAGAGAGAGAGAGAGAGAGAGAGAGAGAGAGAGAGAGAGAGAGAGAGAGAGGCGAATTGTATGCGAAGAGTGATAGAGGCCTTTTTGGCTCACAAAGTTTGGAAGGAAATTCAAATTTTGGATCAAATCCTAGCCATTCATGTAATCAATCGCTCAAATTGCTTCCTTAAGGAATAAGATAAGCCCTCATTGGCTGAAAATTGGTGAAATGGTTAGATCAGTTGTCACTTTAGATGGCTAGAATTAAAAAGCTAATGATTGGCTTAGATTGGCTCTCTTATGGATTGATGACTTGGAAAGGGTATTTTGATAATTAAGGCTAATGGCATTTTAGCAATTTTTGAGATATGAGGGAGAGGGGGCTAGCCATGGGCTTGATTGGGCTGGGCTGGTTAGCCCAATGGGTTGGACTTAATTAGGTTAACCTTGTTGGCCCGAGATACTCCAATCGTTAAATTTCACTGTAATTTGCTAATTAGGCTTAATGTATTGGCTAAGTCGATTGAATGAGCCCAATTGACTATCAGCCCAATGGGCCCAATTAATTTGAATCCAATTGAGTTAACCTTGGTTGACCAGGTCGGTCCAAGGCTCACTGATTGTCTCAATTCTCTATAATTAGTCACATGGGTTCGGCCAACTCACTTAATGTAGCCCCATTTGTCGAATCGAGCTTTGACCCAAAAAGACTAAACCAGGTCAAGTCAACTAAGTTGACCCCACCCGACCTTATTGGTCCCGATTCATCATTTTAGTCAAATTAAGAAAATTACCTTGATTTTGCCAAAATTGACATTGAAATTGAGTTAATTTGGTTCAACCGAATTCATTTAGGCTAATTAGCATTACTTTTGAAGGACTGATAAGGGCCTTAAATTGGCGCTCAATGTTGGCCAACCTGCCTCAAGCTCGATCTCTCAAAATTACCTTGAAATTTCAATGCATTACAACTCCTGCATCATATGTTGAGAAGGATATTACTTTAAAAAATAACTAGCAATCAATGAATTTTGAAATTTGCATATCGAGGGTCAAAATCCTTGGTTTCACCTAAAAGTCAACCCTCGATTATTTTTTGTAAAAATCAAGAATTTATAGTGTTATTAAGTTGGCCAGGGATCGATTGATGATTTTTCAAATTTTCAAGAAAAAAATATTGACCAATGGTTGACTTTATGATTTGACCAAAATGTTAATCCAAAAGCCAACCTTGGATTAATTGATGAAATCAATGCTTAGGGTTCGACAAAGTGCAGAATTCTTGTTTTCACTGAGCGATAAGGAAACTATACTATTGAGTGCTTATTCTTCTGTCTTTTGGTAATCTATCTACTATTTTGATTACTAAGTGTTACTTTATTATTTGCGTACCCGCAAGATCACTCATCACATATTAATAGAATAAAACTAGTAAAGATTGTATGCAAAAGATTTTCCAAATAAAAAGAAAATGTATCGAAAGGACGCTAAATTACTATAGCATAATCAAGTCCTCCTATTCAAGAATATTTGGTTCGTAAAAGTAAAATGTACTCTCGCCATTTTACTTGATTTTTTAATTGACCCATAATCAATTAATTGCAGCTCCAAAAGTTAAAATAAATTATGTTAAAATTGAGACCCCAAGTTTTGATTGGTATGGGGCTAGGAGGGTGTGCTTGGGTGATAGCACCATCTTTTGAATAAGTAACAATTTGAGTCCTTTTCATAATTCATTAGCTTTCCCTTGGTAGTTCCCCTCAAGGAAGATCGCAACGTTAATTCAATTATAAACTTTCCAATTTTATTAATATAGTCTTAAACATTTGCACAAATTTCAATATAGTCATTCTAGCCAATTATCATTGGAAGATATGGCATCCAATCATCGTCAATCGCCCACATTGCCCATTTAGCGATCTGACGTAAACAACTCTTGATGAAATGACATCGTTTTGCATAGTTTTCTAGTTTTTCTATTTCCTTTTTTTTTCCTTTTCAACAGTACTGTTCATCTTCTTTTATAGACAGTTCCTATTCATCATCTATGGAGGCTACAAATGTGGAGGCTTGGCTGCATTGACACCTAACTTTTTGTTTGATGCATTTAGAAATTATAGGCATAATAATTTACAGATAACTAGTTTGCGCCTCATACAAGACATCCATACACTCCATAAAGATTAGGAATTGGACTTGTCGATAATGACGTCATCATATCAACTCGAATTCGAGTCTCTTATTTTTATATGGTCTCTCATCATTTAATTTTATAATTCATCCAAATTAATGGCCACCCTCAAAGCACTCATTTTGCGTCACATTTTCACATTATTAACCTTGGGAATTTACCCGGATAGATTAATGATTAAATGGGGAAAAAGATTGAACTTGCAAATGAGACCTTTTGGATCAGACTAAAATGAGGTAAGGTTGGAACATTGAAATCAAATTGGTTAGAATGGACAAGTTGTGGCTTGCCATTTCCTTCCTCCTTTTGGGTTATAAAATTTGTAACTTCATGGTAAGGTTCAAAAATAAATATTGACAGATTAGTGAAATCATTGGAAATTTTAGGAAGTATAATTTAATTTTTTTTTTTTTGATAATTGAGGACTCCACCACGGGCCCCCTATGCCCGAACGGCTCCTGAGGGCCGGGCCCCTATACCTCGAGGGAGATTAGCCCAGTAACTCACTGCTAGGGCCCCTCACTTAAATCGCTAGCAACTGCGGGTTTCGAACTCTCGACCTTAGCGATGAGGGAGGGACTCTCAACCAACACAGCTATCCACGGATGGGTAGTATAATTTAATGTTGTTACCTTTTAAAACCAAGAAAGACAAAAAAAAAAATTGATAAATAACTAAAGCTAGTTGTTAACAAAGGTGACAAATGTTGGTAAACCACTCCAATTATGGTTGGTAATTTTCCATAAATATTAGTAACTTTAACACATTGGTAAGATAAAAAAGAAATGTCGGTTGATTACCAAAATGGTTGGTAATTTTGACAGTACAAATAAATGTTGGTAATTTTACAAAACTCAGCAGGATAAAAAGCTAGTAAATGACCAAACTTCGGTGTCTTAAAATGATAAATGTCTGTAAATCAATAAAATTAATAAAATTAGGGTTGAGATTTCGTATTTAAAGTTGTAACTTTACCACGTTGGTAAGCCACAAAGAAATGTTGGTTGATTATTGAAGTAGTTGGTACTTTTAACATTATAAATTGATGTTGATACTACTCAAAATAGACAATCAGTAATTGACTAAAATTACCTACAATTCAGTCAGTTTAGCGCCTTGGTATATCACAAAAGCAATGTTGGTAAATTATTAAAATAATTGAGAAAAAGAGGAGAAATTAGTAATTTCAAATTACTGCATGAGTTTAATATATGAGTGAACTTTATTTGAGGATTTTATGTGGGTGAATGTTAATAGATATGACGGTTCATATATAACTTGGTATTTCGACCAAAATATATATATATATATATATATATATATCTTGGTATATCTACTTACTATACTAAATAAGTTTATCACGAAGAGATAGGTAAGTGTTAGGGCATAGCCAGTGAGTTCACAATGAGGTGAAGACAGATGGGACAACATTAAATTTGGGAGGAGAGAGAGAGAGAGAGAGAGATGTTAGGTTTAGGTTAACGAGTATAAAATTAAGCGGAGATTTTGGGGAGGGGATTGATTGAACAGGTTTGACTGAACAAGGAAAAATTATTGCATGAGTATGTTATATTACTAAACTCAATCTAATTATTAAAAATGATGGTCCCTGTTTGAATCCCATGATTTCTGACTATTCTGATTCATGTTAATACGTGTATTAACTCCAGTGAATTATTTATCACATAGAGAGAGAGATGCAAAATTTAGTACATATAGAAGCAAAACTATAGGTTTTGTACTTCCATGGAACATATTGGTGGAGCACTTATCGAGTGCATGATCATGGAGTAATTTTTTGATACTTCAAGAGCAATCACTATCATTGGTTTCAAAACAAAGACTTGTAATATCCATGGAGATAAGTCCAACTAGATGGTTCAAACACTTTTCAATTACCAAGTAAAATTAATCTTGAAGTATTGTTTCCATCTTCCTGCCAGTTTGAAATTGTTGTCGTCTTTGAAATATATATTCTGTCATTTCCTCTTTTGAGAACACCACATGGCCTATGACAATTTTCGACATGGCTTACATGCTATAATCTATGCAGACATGTACAATACCGACGTATTATTGTCAATGTCATAAATAGGTATGCCCGTGTGAAATGATAAAAATTATGAACCTAGTGAAAGAAAAGAAATCACCCGATTGTTCTCATGTGCAAGTCCTCCAGCATGCTCCAGATTCATTCTTGATGATGCGCAGTTCTCATCAAGTTATGTGGGCTTGCTTGCACTTCTTTCCAACTAGGCTGCTTACAAGCCACAAGCAAATAAGTCTCCTTGATTTGACCTTAGTAGGGCTATCCAATACTTATGTTAGTAATTAGGAGCAATAAAGAAGTGGCAAGAAAGCCTTGGGAATAAATGAGAGAGAATCTTCCTAGAGAAGAGAGCCAAATGAGGCAAAATATTCTAGCTTCCCGGGTAGCCATATTTACTTATTCATACCGTCCCAAGCTTATCCTTTAACTTGGGACTTGGGAATTTTGGTGTTCCCCTCTCACCTGGACCTAACATGATTTATAATAGAGAAAATGATATGAATTATTCCTAAACTTTCATTCAATATGAAATATCATTTCTAAAATTTTTAATTTATTCAACATGGTTCCTAAACTTAGATCCAATGCTAAATGTGGTCTTTGTACTTTTAAACATTTTCATATAGTTTAGGGATTATATTGAACAGTTATCAATATTTAAATGATCACATTAAACAAATTAAAAGTCTAGAAATAACATTGCACATTGGGTCAAAGTTCATAGACTTTATTGTACAAATTAAAAGTTCAAGGAAGGCATGGCATATTGAATCAAAGTTTAAGGATCATTTATGCTATTATCCTATTATGATAAGCATATCAATTACAAGATAAAAAGTGAATTGGGTGTACTTGAACATGGGCTTGGAAGGCCCAATTGCTGTTGGTCTTCTTGGTGGCATGGACCGGTCCCATCCTGGATGGGCTGAGTTCCCTCTCACGTCTGAAATCCACCCTTCGAGTTGTGATGGACCTACACGGGATTCTCTCTACTTGAGCTTACCTGAGCTTTAGCCTTACGTGGCCCGGGTCTGTTCAAGTGGGGCTGAGGCCCAATAGAATGGGCTTGAGATTTTGGCCCACATCAGTTCTCTTGCAATATCTCCCGTCAAGACCTAGCAAGTGACAAGATGAATGTTTGTCCTTCCCTCTCACCTAGATATCTGGTTTCAACCTCAAGATGAAGAGTCATTTAACCAGAAGTGTATACTTTGTGCATCATTACTCAATCACGTGTTAAAATTATCTCACCAGCACTCTTTGAAGGGCAAGTCATAGGCGAAGTACTCCTAAAATGCTCGTGCATAATCATTCTAGACATTGGACATATTGTAGGCATGCAAATATTAATAGTTCCCCTGCCATGCATTCTTCTGGTTCTAGTCTCATCAAAATTCAATTTTAGAGCTTTTTATATCTTGAATCGTATTGTATATGCTGCATGTTGACTCCGTCCCTTGAATTCAGCCACATTTGATCATCAAACAACTCGAAAAAAAAAATCGAGGCAAGTCTGGCTCCACAAAGGCAAGCAAAATATGAAATTCTTTCATCTTTCGACCATGATTTGAAGAAGAAAGAAATATATTCTAGAAGTTATGGACGAGGGTAGGAATTGGTTAACAAACCAAAGGCTATTTCTTGCAAAAGTAGAGAGATCTCTTCGTAGGGGAAGCTATAACACCTGGGTCGGCGATTGCCAATCTCTTCCCACGGGCAATTGTAGTACAGGATAATTACATGCTTACGGATATTCCACGGGAGGCTCCTCTAAAATCCCATGGACCCGTCTGCTTCGAGGTGATTTTTTTAATGCATTCCGGGACAAACGTAGGAGCACATCATCCGAATTTTGCAACAGTTGTTTGACAAAGGTAGAAGTGTCAAAATACGTCAGAAACTCACTTTTTAACTCATATTAGTAGGCTGGGATGTATGTGAATTAACTAAAATTTAAGAAGCGTGTTGCTAGGAGTTAAAAATTAGGTTGAGCAATAGGATCGGTTAAATTTGTAAGCCAACGTGAACCTGTTTTACTCGGCTAATTCACATGAGGACCGGTGTGGTTTTCAATTCTAAAAATCAGAAGCCGGCATTGATCAGTTCAATTCCCGATTTAGGGCCTCGAATTGGTGAGTTCTATCCTAGGTAGAATCAGGACCTATTCCTAAGTTACTCGTTTAGACTGTCGTCACTCTGTCTCTCGTTCTCACTACTAATCGCCTCTACCTTTGCTCTCACTACTAATCTCCATTTTCTGGAAGCAAAACTGTGGAGTTCAGTGAGAAAGCCCTAAGTGTCATCAATTTATTCAGAAAGCCCCACTGGCACCTTAAATCAATGACACTTTGACTCTGTTACAAATGTCTACTTATGTAATTATATAGTATGTACCCAATAATTGAATTTGTCAAGCATATTTAAGAGTTCAGTATATTTAATCTTTCTGTTAATTAAATCCCTCTTTACATAGGCCGCCTCAAACCAATGGGAATTTCCACGCACATGTGAAACCTATCGCTAATATAAATTGAAACCAATGCAGAATGGAAGCGCATAGCAAAAGACGGTCAAGATAGGTTTTAAATCATAAAAAAAAAAACAAAACAAAACAAAAAACAAAAAGCAGAAAGTAGAGAAAAAATAGGATAGGATGAGGGTTATATTTTGTTCACTTGTATTGCTTGAAATAATTGGTCAATAAAAAATATTTATATTATCTACAACAATATATATCTACATATTTTGGTGGATGATGAGTTTTTTTTTGTTTTTGTTTTTTTTGTAAGTTATACAAGCAATCATTTTTAGGAAAATGTGTTCTAAATCATTTATTTTCTACAAAATAAATGCATCCAAAAAGGAAAATCAATGAAGAATGGAAGCTGGTTGCAAAACAAGATTGAAAACCGTTGAGATGGGAGAAAAATGCGATACTGAGCAACGGAAGAAAATCAATTAAAAGAAAGAGGAAATGGGGAGAAATCCCAAAGATTGGCAATAACTCAATAAAATCAATATCAATTCATAAATAAAAGCTAACTAAGGCTCCATTTGTTTCATGAAAATGAATAATTTGAAAATTATTTTCCTAAAAAAGATCGTTTATATTGCTCATCAAAATGAATGAAAAAAATTCACTTTCCACGAAATATTGGCACGTAAGTTGTTGTCTATAATTAAAAAAATATTTATATTAGCTAATTATTTCAAGTAATATAACCTGTCATTTATAGGAAAAAAAATTTCCAAATCATTTTTTTTTCAACAAACAAACAGAATTTAATGAAATGCATTAACAGTTATAAATAATATATAATATATACAGTGTAATCAACACACCTAAGTTCCTAATTGGATAACTACTAAGAGTGAAACACAATCAACATAATTCTTAACGAGCTAATGATATAATGATTGTGTGATATTGTGATGGTCATAGGATATCCACAAAAATTTCCTTTCTCCAACGCATGTGTGGAAATTGCCTTTCTCCAACGCATGTGTGGAAATTGCCGAGTCAAACACAAATCTCTCTCTCACTAAAAATGTGTGACCAAGAGCTGATCATCTATTTTCCAAGCTAATTGTACGATTAGCTAATCATTTCCCATGGGGAATCGAACTATGTGGACACCATTGAACTTTGAACTTTCTTCAAATCACTATCAATAATAGTTGCACACTTTCCCTCATCTCTTTTTCATTGTAGCTGGCGACGACAAGCCTTGCCCAAGCCTTGCCCAAGCCATTGCTAGCTATAGGTAAGGGTCACGAGGGTCGATGGGCCACCCTCACTGGATCTAGCGAGGGCTAGACCCTTATAGCCAACGATCCTTGTTGGCCATAATAATAAAATATTTAAAAATTGTAAAATTTATCTCCATTGATACTGGTTATGCTATGTAGGATAATCAGCATTCATGTTAGTGATTTTCAGTCAAAATTAATCAAATGAATTTAATTGGAACAAATGCAAACGGTTTATAATCAAATTGGTTCAATTAAAATGATTATAACCAAATTGATACAAATGCAACAACTTTGAGATTTTTTTAGTGCTTTTCCTCCTGACTTTCAATATTCCTCGTTGCTTTCTCTCCTTGGGTCTTTTCCTGCTCTTTTTCACATGAATATCCATTCTCCTAACGAATTGTCTCGCTGGAGCATCAAAAGGTCCTTGTTTGACATGACCGGATCATTTCAAATGAGCTCGTTTTGGCTTATCTTTGGCCAGAATAAAGTAATGAAAATGTTGGAAATACACAAATTCCGTACTCTTTTTCTACTCATCCCACATCCATCGCCATCAATTTGAATAGGTGGTCGATTTTGCAAACTATAACTACCCAATCAAAGACTATTAGGCCCTAAGCATGACCTTAAAAGGCAATACCCCTAATACCCAAGTCGGGGGGAAAATAATGACTCGGTGCAGGTGACTCCCGGGAGGCACCCCGCCCTTCCCCACAAAGGAAGGGAATGAAATAACAACTGAGGGTTGCAGCCCGCCGGGGTTGCTCGGACAGGCGGACCCAAAACGGGAGGGGGAAGCTAGACCTCCCTACACAAGCCAGCCGAGGGCCTGGCAAGGGTAATCTCAAAAGCCCAAGCCAGGCTCAATGAAGGGGCCTGTGTTCACGATTAAGGCTGTTTTGTTGGGAAAAAAAAGAACACACAAGTTGTGTACCATTTGAGTATCTCAAATTCCATAACTTTGAAAAAAAAAATCAATTTGGTGCCATGCCTTTTCAATTGATCACTTTCCACAACTTTGAAAAAAAAATCAATTTGGTGTCATAACCTATTAATCGATTACTTGAATGCCATCAATTTTAGTACCACATGAGATTTCCGACACTTCGAGGAATGATTGAAAAGTTATGGCATCAAAGTGAATTTTTTTCATTTAATTCATAGTCATCAATTAAAAAGTTACAACACCAAAATAAATATTGTATGAAAATTACGACTCTTGTTGTGTCATTTTCCCAATATTAGCAACACTCATGGCATTTATAGAAAGCGCAGCGAGTCTTGGAAATATTTTTCGAAATGAAACGTCCAAATTGAGCAAAAATTAAATCGCGAGTTTGATTTATTTGGTCCGGATGTCCGCCTTATCTTTTATTTATCTAAAACATCTTTCTTGTGATTTGAGCATCTGGGAACACACAATGCATTATAAATATATGTCTCGATTTCAGGCGTCCGAACATGAGGGTATCCCGACGTCCATCTCAAGTTTTATAGTTTGGAGACAGACTTGGCTCCTTGTTTAATTCGACAAGGATAAGAATCAATTGCAAATGCGAGAGGACTCGAACAAGGTGCAGAGCACCTCACAGGCTTCTAGGGAGGAGAATAGTAGTGAAGAAATCAGGCACCAAATACAGTTTGCACGGGCACGCACGCAACATTAATTGCCACTGATGAGAAGTCTGCGTTATGAACGGGGGAGTAGAAATACCTAAATTCTGTCGTCGGGTAGAGGGCTCTTATGAAATAATTTATAAAAAAAAAAAACCACCATTTAAATGACCGTTCGGGGCTTATAGTCACAGGGATTAGGTAGGGATAAAAGCGATGTTTGAAAAACGAACTGGCCTGCTGGTTCAACCTGGCATCGATTAGGTTCATACCTTTATAAGGTCAATGATCAAAACCGGTCAAGAGAGGAAAAATCGGCCTGAACCAACCATGCCAGTCAAACCATTTCAGTTTGAATCAAATTAGATCGGTCCGTTTTGAATAAAAAAAATAAATTGTATTGTGAGGGCATAGTTTGAACCTTCAACTTCTTGGAAACCATTCCATGCACTTTAATATCGAAACTAGGTAGAGCTGTTGCTCGATTAATGGCAAACAATTAAATTTGTCACCTTTCTCAATAAAGTTCTAATATGTGCATAAGTGAGATTTAACCCCACGACCCTCAACTATATACTTTG